>OV277695.1:9189119-11589119 GCA_922987775.1 Agonopterix subpropinquella | reverse complement strand
TCGGGTCTGCAAGAAACGGGCGACACTCCGTTAGCGTTTGTGGAAATAAAATTCTGTAGGAAAGGACAATGGACTTTTAGTTAATCGGCGACTGAACGGTGGTGGAATACTAATCCTTTAGATGGAGACCGATAATAGCTCTTTCCTCGCATTAAAAGAAAAGACTGAATTGCAATGTGCCATAAAAAGCGATGATGTACAAATCGTTCGGCTATCGCCAGCAATCGATGTAAATCGTAGAAGAGGTTCGCTGTGTGTTCCAACGTTTTAAACGGAAAGTATCTAACGAATACATAAAAGATAGTGCGTAGGAAGGTATATTATTATTATAGCCGACTTTTATCTAGCTTCTCGGCCTAAATCGTAAAAAACATGACCTTAGTAAACATTATCTTGCAAAGGGTATTTTCTGTGGCGATATGTTACCGACTAAAAGACTCTCACATTTTCTGATACCGTAAGGACGTGGCGGTGAAGATACGGCCGCATCCAGTTACATTATTTTCTTATCCGATGACACTGGCAGTAGGTACTCTGTATATTTAGAGCTAAAAGCACCTGAGATAAGTTAATATCGCGGAATTACCCGCGGCCGTCGTTCTTCGTAGGTACACTACGTAATATATTCCACCGTAATTGTTCCAGAAACCCTTTATTATTCGATGAAGTGTAAAGGGCGGTAGATTTATAGGTGAAGTTGGAGCTACTCGAATGTACTCAGGGCACTATTACAAGCGATAATATCGCTTTAATTACTTTTGCACGTGCAAAAACAATTTAATAATCATTCCTGTGGAATTTGAGTTTAATAAGGGGTTTGGATTCGTGGTAATTAGGTAGGTCTCGGGATTAAGCTCTTTTCTTGTAAAATATATTTTTTAAATACTTGTTGGAAGACACAAAAAATCACTTACCGCATTTTGTAATTAAGCAGGAACAGGATAGATACTAATTATGTGAAAAAATCTGTCGTTTCTTTGACTTTTTATGTTAATTATTGTTCCAATTAATCAGTTGTACCACAGAGTTATAATTACGTTGTACTATGAGTAAATTATTTTAATAAAAAAATGATCGAGCAAAACGTAAGATTGAGATTTAGCCATTTTGAAAGTAGCTAATGTTTCGGTGGCATACGGTCAGTTGCAGACACGCTCATTAGAGTTGATCCTCCATTAAATCTCTTCCTAGCTTTTACTACGTCAACAAGACAAAAAGTGACAGCAAGAGATTTAATGGACGATTAACTTTAATGAGCGTTTCTGCAACTGAGTGTCAATTGGACAAAAACTAAGCCCCATTGGCTTGATTCAAGAAACGTCAGCACTTTTAAAATGCACATTATAACGAATTCAATTTCTTTTCTAGTACTTTTGCCGAATTCAATTTTCAAAGGTATGTATGAAGCTTACCTTTATAAATTAATGGCGTTTTGCTTGTGACTTCATCTCTACCAATGTCAAGTTGTTTCTGGGAATATCAATCCCAATATCAAAGAGTGTTATGAGCAAAAACGCAGATGACGGAGCTTCGTAGCAAGCTCAAACGCGAAGCGCGAACACCACGTGAAAGACACAACCGCTCGTGGCCAAACTTGCAACGTGACCCGTGAAACTTACCTGTAAAAGAAAACCATTGTTAATTAAAACAATTCTTACACATCAATTTTTTTACTATGTTTTTTTTTTTTTGAGTGTTAATAAAGTTTCATTTCAGTCTTTCAAAACCGCGTAGATATCCTATTCTTTGGAACGCCAAGTTACTATAACTTAGGTACTACTACGCTTTCCAAATTCTATCTAAACTAAAGGATTAATATAATGCCGGCTCTTCATTCTTGCCGAGAACGGGCGAGACAGGCCGAGAACGAGAGTGTGGATGCCCTTCATTGTTCTCGTGGCGTCGTAAGCCATAGTAATTTTCCTTGAAAGTTCTCGAGAATTCTCGGTGAGAGTATAATGCCCCCGCACTAACAGTATAGAGGCAAAATCTGAAGAAAGACACATTTTCACGTACCAGTTACAAAATTTCATGAGCTAAATTCCACGTTTGTTTGTACAAAAATGTTGTTATAGTGACTATCTACCTGCTCTAAAAAAATGGTCTAGACAATATAAAGTTAAACGAATTTAATACAGAGCTTAAACAAAAGCTACTGATAAAACTGTTGCCCTATATTAGTCCCTTAGGCTCGGGGCTGGCTCATTCCGCAACTTCGCCCCATAAAAGTTAAGGGCACATTACGACAAGTAATAAGCGAACAGCGAACTCCTAAATTGGGCAGCCTAGCCAGAGATCTATTCACGATCCCTATTTATACAACTCTAGCTAATTGAGCCGTTTGTTAAGATCACCCACGTGTGTATATTTATAACATGCTTAATTTGACTCTAAAGTTTAATAATTTTGCATTTAAAAATTTGACGTACAATACCGCGAAAGCAAAGTGTCGCTCGTCTGTATGAGCCCTAAAGTGCATGAGCGACCCACGGCGATAGCACAGTGTCGCTCGTCTGAAAGAGCCCTCAAAGATAGAAATTGATTGCCGTGCAGTCAATTGGCCGAATGTAGATCGCGTCGGTTATGCGTCAGGTTCGAAAACAATCGACCAATAGAACACTGAAAAAAAGTTTTTGTTATATACGAGTACAACCAAACTTTAGTGACTACCGAACTATTTTGTAGTATAGTTTTTGTAAATAGTTCGGTAGTCACTAAAGTTTGGTTGTATATAACAAAACATTTCTTTCAGTGAAGCAGATCAGTTGTAGCGCGCAACCACAGTAAAATATCGTGATTGGTAGGTACGGATTCGAACCCGCATCCTCTTGATTGAAAGTCCGCGCCTCACAGCAAGACGCTATCGCCACCGAGACGCTATTTTAAATAAAAAACGTTCAAAGCAAGATTTTATAACAAAATCAAATCTGTATACGAAGGCCGAGAGCATAAAAGCAGTATTACCTATATGAGGCTGCCACAGACCAAGTCTGCTTGAAGCATAAATTTCCATTTTACTATTTCCTAGTCTATAAGAATGTCAGTCAGTGTCCTTTATGTCTTGAGTGAGTGATGTGAAAGACTCTACAATTTGTTACGAGTGACACGACACGCTGCATTACTCTTTGTACATTCTTTGTAAATATTTACCTTTGAGAATAGTAAGAAATGTAGGTGAAAAGAAACAGCTAAGTCGAGTCGGAACTGCAGTTTTGTATGGGACACATGGACAGCACATTTTTTATTTTTTCTCGATATTGACTCCATAGTGAAAATTGTTCAGTTTGATGGTCTGAAGCACCTCCTTAAGTATTACTAGGGTATTTTGTTTCACCCTGTATGTATACAGGGTCCTTCTTAATATGCTGACACTTTTTTAAGGGGATGATCAGACCGTCAAACTGAACAACTTTCTCTATGGCACCAACATCGAAATCGTGAAACAAAAATCAACTGTCCCATAAATTTAGCTCGAGTAGTTGTGTATGGAACAGTTGATATTTTTTTCGCGATTTCGATGTTGGTGCAATAGAGAAAGTTTTTCAGTTTGACGGTCTGATCATCCCCTTTAAATAGTGTCAGCATATTAAGAAGGATCCTATATAAACTAAACTAATAATAATAATAAAAACATGCCAACACAGAACACGACAAATTAAGAAGAGTTGAACAGGAGTGCGATTTTTGAATCTCATTCGTTGAACACAGCAGTTGTAAATGTCTGAATTACTATGCATCTTTCTACTGCTGATTTGATTTTCAAAAATCATACTTCAGGAGTGCGATTAGAAAGTAGAAAGATGCGTATCTCCATTTTGACATTTTCAACTGCAGAACTCACGGAATGAGATTCAAAAATCACACTCCAGAGCTATAAACAGTGAAAGATTTGTGTGGCTTTATAATGGTTACATGAGATACATTTTGGTACATGCATTAAATTTTATTACCGCGCTCAGAGTTCAATTGTCGTACCTTTTGGTGCGGAACGGAACAATCTTTGAAACCAATCAACATTTCTGTATAAAATGTGTTAGGGAAATAGAGATCGAAGCGAAGTCACGTACAATACAAAACAAGATTTTAAAACATCTTATTTGGAGTTGGACTGATCTTCAAAATCGAATCAAGAGTCTTGAAAAGGAATGAGAGGAAGATATTGTTAAGATTAGAAAGGTGAGGCGGACGCGTCGAGACGACGGTCAAAATGTTTTGCAAAGAATTTAAAAAGCTTATTTTTAGAAGCGTACTTCGATGAACTTTTGTGTTTTTTAGCAAACATTTGTTTATAGAGACAATCAAGTCTGAAAAGCAATATTAATTGACATCATTGTTGCTCTTACCTAGCTCTCATGAAGTTTTCAAATCTGTCTACCAATCATATCATCCCCAACTATGAGTACATTTCATAGCAAGGCCTGTGCCTGTCCGACACAAACCCTGTGGTTTGTGTCGGACTTGCCCGTGGTAAGGTTCCGAATAGTATAAGAGATAAGTGTACTTTTTGCAACCATCAGCAGCAAGGCTGATTCAGTGTTTATGGGGTGTAGACCTTCTTTGTGACGGGGATGGAACAGGTCTGCCTGCATAACTCAGGTCGGTTTAGGAGTTACTGATGATTAAAGGTCCGTAAAAAATTAACGATCAGCTGCACGGCTGATTGTATGATATTGTTATAGTATGCACTGTAGCTATGTGAACAGTACAAAAACTGTCAAGTTCTGTCAGTCGGTTTAGGAGATACAGCCAGTCAAAGCTCCGACCTTTGAACGGCTGTATCCCCTAAACCGACTGATGAACCATGTCAGTTTTTGTAATGTTCACATAACTATAGTGTTACTACAACAATAACATACGATCAGCCTTGCAGCTGATCGTTAATTTTTTACAGACCTTTAATTATCAGTAACTCCTAAACCGACTTGAGTTATGTAGGCAGACCCGGTCCATCCCCATCACAGAGAAGCTCTACACTCCATAAACACTGAATCAGCCTTGCTGCTGATGGTTGCAAAAAGTACACTTATCTCTCGGAATAGAAGAAGAATAAAAAAAGATAAATAGTAAAACTGTTAATCAACGATAGTATAAGGCTTCCTTCTTTGACGATGAAACCCTAAAAAGGTCGACCACCAGGGCACAGTATAAGAAAGAGTATCTATTACTAACCAGGGTCCTGCATTATTCGATACCAACTGATTAGCTAAAACTGATAAACGTTCTTACTAATTCACGGGGAGGTTCTAGATGAAATACCAGTGAAAGATAAATCTTAGGAACATACCTATCTGTACTCTGGCGTAGTAACGAAATGCTTATTGAAACATTAATAATACAATTTACCTACCTAACGCAGTTAGTACGTGGGTAGGAACAATCTTGTCCCACATTGCGGCGCACTTTCAATGCAAGTGTCGAAACAGTCGGTGCATTGCGGTCGGGTCTGGGTCTGCCACAACTCCGCAAGATAGCATTATGAATTTATTGCCTACTATATCTTGTTCCGATTGTTCAATCATTTTACACAATTTATTTTGAATGGCATTTTAGAAGAATCCTACTGCGTCTACGCGTATTCTGCGGTGAGAAAAATCCAATAGAGATTATTTATTGTAGGTACCCTAAGAATTGTACCAAATCTTATCCTATTCTATTGATTTTATATTATACGAGCTTTAACCCGCGACTTCGTCCGCATAAATTATATACCAGATTTTAAGTCAGATGATAAGCTATCAAACAAAAAAAGTTTCATCAAAATCGGTTCAGTAGTTTTTGCGTGATACTCGAACAAACAAACACCCAAACAAACAAACAAATAAACAAACAAACAAACAGACAGACAAAAAATCCAAAAATTTGTGATTTGGAATCAGGGACAGGAAAAAACCATGTCGTAATTTTTTTTGTAAATATCTTCAATGTACAGACAAATTTCTGTTACAGTTTTATAATAGTTTAGATTCTATGCGTTCCTATTTAAAATGTAAATAGGCGTGGATGTACATTGAAGATATTTGCAAAAATATGAATTGGGAGCGTTTAGGATACGTAATGGAATTTATTAATTGAGACCATTTTCAGAATTTTTTGTCTGTTTATCTGTTTGTTTGTGTACGCATCACTTAAAACTACTGAACTTATTTGGATGGGATTTTCACAAATGCATAGGGTTTAGTTTTTATTAACATTTAGAGTTTATTTCATCGGTTGATTCAATCAAAAGTTATGAGTATTTATGACGTACGAAGTTGCGAGCGCAGTTAGGTTAAAATATAAACGAAAGGCAGACCAAACTTCATTAGTGTCTTAGAATATATCATCATGATCATCACCATCAACTCTATCGTACCCAATACTGAGCCCATAGGCACCACTAGGCATTGGCCTACATTCATTTTGAGATTGTAAAAGCGTATAGTATAAGAGATAAGTGTACTTTTTGCAACCATCAGCAGCAACGCTGATTCAGTGTTTATGGGATGTAGAGCATCTCTGTGAAGGGGATGGACCAGGTCTGCCTGCATAACTCCAGTCAGTTTAGGAGTTACTGCTGTGATGATTAAAGGTCTGTAAAAAATTAACAATCAGCTGCAAGGCTGATCGTATGTTATTGTTGTAGTATGCACTGTAGCATGTGTACAGTACAAAAACTGACATGGTTCATCAGACGGTTTAGGAGATACAGCCGTTCAAAGGTCGGAACTTTGACTGGCTGTATCTCCTACACCGACAGACAGAACTTGCCAGTTTTTGTACTGTTCACATAGCTACAGTGCATACTACAACAATAACATACGATCAGCCGTGCAGCTGAACGTTAATTTTTTTACAGACCTTTAATCATCAGTAACTCCTAAACCGACTGGAGTTATGCAGGCAGACCTGGTCCATCCCCATCACAGAGATGCTCTACACCCCATAAACACTGAATCAGCCTTGCTGCTGATGGTTGCAAAAAGTACACTTATCTCCCGGAATAGTAGTCGCGCATGCTCAAAACGAATCCATTGACTTCGCATCTGAATTTCTTCTTCAGTGTATCCGCTGTGGTACATGCATTTCCCTATAAGGTACTAGGGTATTAGGGTCTATATCTATTATGTATAGGCAGAGACAGAACCGCGCTGCTTATTTCCCAACATTCTAATTTAGCGAGTCATTAAACGCAATGAAACCCAACATTACGGTCAGGTTCCGTAACCAGTGATTAAAGCTTATCTACCACGATCTAGTAGATTACAGAGCCCGCTAGTTATCTAGGAACTCCTTACTTCCACTCTAATTTCGTCTAGACTACTAAATTCTTAGAAAACGTTGAGGCTAAATGGGTACTTTCACTATCAATAGACTTCATCCAATGATGTTAAGAAAATAGCCAGGGAAATAAGTTGTGTTTAAAGCTATAGGGCTGCCATCCTCATCGTACAACCAGGTTATTGTTCCTTCTAATTTTAAATAAGTGAAAATTATTTATTCTAAGTCCGAGATCCGACCGTAGTATTATGCACTTCTTTCTTAGACGAACGAAATGTGATTCTAATGTATGTTTGCACAGGGGTTAATTTAACGCCGCCAAGTTGCCTATAAAAATCCTGCCGCAAGTACCTTTTCCATTATGATTTTAGGTATAACTTTTTCCACTTGTCTTTTTGGGAAGTAAGTAAATGAGGTGCCATCGGAAGGAGACTGATCTAAAGTACTGGAAAAACTAGGGTTGCCATCTCTCAATCTGCCACAACTATAGGGTTGCCAGGTTCAAAAAAGACATTTTTTACTTTAGTAAAAAATCCAGACTAAATGCTACGGACACCCTCCATACTAGGTCAAATCCGAAGAAATCCAAACGGATGACATCCCTATTCAAAACTACATACAAAATGCACGCAATGCCGCAATTTTAGCGGACACATGCCTCCGTGGTCTAATGGTTAAGAGCATTGGGCTCTCGATACGGAGGACGTGGGTTCGATTCCCACGGGGAACACCTAGTGATATGTCACTTTGTGCGTTTTTCCCCAGTTGGTTAGGACATTGCAGGCTGAATCACCTGATTGTCTGAAAAGAAAAATGATTCCGTACTTCGGATACTATCTCTAGTGGTAGTAATCGTTACATAAAAACCAAGTCAGAGGCCGTAAGGCGGTCTGAAAAAATTCTGACACCAGGGCTCTGCCCACACGATAAGAAGAAGAAGAAGTGGACACATTGTCCCTATCTTTTCAGATATGTATAAGCCCTTGGTAAATAATCGGCTCTATTGTGTCTTTTTTTGTACAATAAAGTGTCAAAATAAAAATACCTTCGGTTTAAGTCCATTTTTTTATCGTGCACAATGGTTGAATTAGAGTTAAATCATAAAACCAACTTAAAATTACGTGAACATGGATTTATTTCGACTTAAATCCTTAGACACAATTTATTTTGTTTTGTGGAATATGATTTATCTGAGTTAAATCAAATTTCGCAAAACCCTTAGTACACAAAAATCGAGTGTAAAACGATAAGGCAAGAAAGAGCTTTGCAGGTGTTATCGGTTGTAGAGTGCATGGGCATCTATGTACGGAAAGTGACTTTATCCGTCGGGAACGCCAATAAACGAATTCATAATCAATCATCGTGCATAAGATTATTCGAATTTCCCATGAAATTAAATGGTTCACTAATAAGCTAAGAAGAAATCTATTCAATTGCCTTCATCTGTCTATCAACTATAATTTTTTATTTCAAAACCTCATTATGAACGACAGTTTGCGAAATCTCCAGTACCACTTAGGTACCTTGAGTTTAACGCAATCATAATTATCTTAAGTACTTTCTCTTAGTACAGGCCTTTAGTAGAGAAGCTGTAAATCGTTCAGGCCTTAGGCTGCCTGTCCATTGACGCGAGCTGGCTGGCGGAGCGGTGTAGCGAGGAAAATATTAACCAATCAGGAGCTCGGCAGAGATTTTATGCAATCCTGCACTGGTAGCATGCGAACCCGCGATAGCCGTGATACGGCTTTATCACGTCTTTTATCTCGTTCTTTTGCGTGCGAACGAACGAGATAAAAGACGTGATAATCGCGGGTTGGCATGCTACTGGTAGCATACTACTACATACATACATACATACTAGCATACTGCTACTGGAAGCGGAGTTTTATTAACCAATCTTCACTGGTGAAGATTGGTTAATAAAACTCCGCTTCCCCGCTCCGCCAGCCAGCTCGCGTCAATGGACAGGCAGCCTTAAGGTACACTAGATACAGTGTTTCCACCTTAGGTTATTTTCCCCTAAATTTACGGTATTTTTCATATCGAGAGGATTTTATAGGTGAAAATATTTTTAGGAATAATGTTCCGAACAAAACTGCTATGCAATATTAATTTGACCAAATTGGTGTGTTTCAGACACTGCTAAAATACTAGATTTTCAAGAACCAGCCTCAAGTAAAATGCTAAGAAATTAGGAACCAATCGATAATAGACTCGATCGATCAATCGATCGATTGTGTTAAGTGAGAAGCAATAACACTAGACATGCAGAAATACATTATGCACAAAAACTATGTCGACAATTAATAGACGACTGAAAAAACTACATTTTTCTTCGTTGTTTTTTTTATTTTTTAAAAAACTTTTATTAGAGGAAAATAGTCCGATAAGTGTCAAATTTTGGAGTATTTCAGCACAGCTAGCATGCCACCCACGACAAAGCGTTTAAGGGGCGTCCGCCCGGTTTTGAGTAACTTTGTAACCATTTTATACATTAACTATGGCACTTTTTAAGCAGAAAACAAAACTGAACAATCTACAGGATTAGAGAAGTGATGTGGTTTTTCTCGAAATCTATTTCAGTTAATAAAACTGAAGAAAAACTAATCCAAAGTCACCCCTTTTTTCCAGTTGTAACCGTTTTACTCTTACATTGTTGATCAGAAGAATATGAAAATTTACAATATTCTTCACAACTCAATATAGAATGATGCGGTTTTCATATTTTTTGAAAATTCATAAAAATCATACAGGTTTTCAAAGAAAACGAAAAATTCTGACCGGAGCCACGCAATTGAAGCGGGATGACTAATTGCAAAAGTTTGCTTGTAAGAAATAGAGCCTTGCACCAGGGAGGGAGAGCCTTAAACGAGAAAAACGTCATGCGCGCTCTTTCTGGCATACGTAAAATAATAAAGAAGGAGGCACATCTCGATTTTTGTCGTTTTCTCGGAGGTGCCATGCGAGGCCTACTGAAAGATCTTGGGGAAATTCAGCGGCGGCAACACTGGCTGAAATGATAAGATTTCTATTTGTACCAGCGCGCTATTAAAGAGTGACCAAAGGCCATTATCATTAACAGGTTTTTCTATACCTCCTTCCTATTCTGCCATCCTTCCGGTTTTCTAATTACACAACTGCCTAGCCTACATATAGGTGATTTTATCAATATTAAATTGGATTCATTACTAGTTACAACAATCTGATTAATCGGAGCTATTTGTATAATTGATACTAAAACTAGTATATACTAGGTACAGGTCAAATAGAAAACACAAATGTCTTCCATTTATGGTCCGCCACACACATACGGAATAAACCTGATTCGGAATTAAGTTTTGTCGATTATGGTTACAAAAAATACTAGAGTGGTGTTTAAAAATGCCTTAAATAAAAATGTATGAATGCCAAATGAATGAAAATTGCATTTTTAGGTATTTATTAAAACGAAACAAACAATTTCTATACCTACATGATAATTATTATCATGTGATGAGGTCATGACGTTACGATGATGATTTGTAAATTGTATTTCAATATTATGCAACTATAACAAAAGACTATCGATAGTTTTGACATTAGACGTAATCTGCATAAAAAAAAAAAAAAAATAATAATAATAATAATAATGGCATGAACCATTATCAATCACACAAGCTATTTTTGAGCGTAGGTGATTTCGCAACTATAGCGCAAAGACGTCGCAACTGCACCCCGTCTACGGTATCGTTCCGTAAACGCCTACGCTACGCTCAAAAATCACTTGTGTGATACGACTGAGAATCTTTAAAAAATGCCACCTAAGACATCAAAAAATCACTAGATCTAGTGAAAAAGTCTCTGAAAGCGACAACACTGAATTCCGAATCAGGTTTATTCCGTATATGTGTGTGACAGGCCTAAACCTCAGCTGGTAACACCATAAACAAATCTAGAAGAAAGTTAAACTTCCTGCCTATGAGATACAATTAATGCACCTGCAGAATTCGTTCTGAACCAGTATGTTACATGTCCATAAGCTTACCGCATAGGAAAGCGGACAAGTTGCATTTTTGTGGTTTTCACTCTCATGTGTGCTTTCACTGGCTGTCCGGTTTACTATATATCTAACGTCAACGTTTTATAGCTAGTCTAGGAAAAATGCGGTTTGAGATTGCATTAAAAACACTTTATAAAATTATGATTGAACTAATATTACTGTTAGTTTATAACACTTTTGTCGTTTGGTGGCTGAGGACTCTGATAAATACCTTAAAATCGATATAAATGTACAAAGGGCAAGCTTTTCTTAAGATAATTCTTCCAGCATACCAGCAAAAGAGACAGTTAATTATCACAATGCAAATTTTATGTTTACAAATAAATAGTAAATAATTTAGATTTGAGGTTATAATTTTTGAATACTTACTTTAAAAAATATTAAATAACTACTCAAATTTATGATATTAACCGGGTATTATTATTGTTATAAGTAAAACGTATTGAATGAAGCAGTCCTGTACAAAATCACCAGTTTTCCATTTTTTGTTCATACCTAAATTTAATGTTTTGTAAATGTCTTAATTATTCCATAATACACAATAAAATATCCGGGGATTATTGAGAATTTATGTTTTTCAGGTAGGTAGCTACTCATATTTCAAATTATCACCTAAAGTGCAATTAATGCAACCTACTCCGTACAAAAATCCGTAGATTTCCCCGACTAGGCTGTCGTTAACTTGTTCTGGAAGTGATTAGAAATTATCCGTGTTTTGTTTTGTGAAAACGATTGTGTCAATTAAATCTTTCGTCGACTGGCGGAAAACATTCCCGGAGAATGCGTAATTGATCTACCATTATCTCTTAGAAATGAAACTAAGTACTTTAAAATTGTTTGAATAATAATGAAGCTACCTCTTACAAAAAGTATTAGTATAGTATAGTGTAATAAAAACTAATAGTGGTGAAGCTCAGCGGTCGCGGCGGATATACAGGGTGAAATTGATATCATTGGCATCCTTTTAAACTAAGAGTCTACCCATCAAACTGAACAACTTTTACTATGGGAGCAAATAGATCGGAGCAAAAAAAATCTGCTGTTGCATACATTTGAGTCGCGAACTCGCGCGTCGACATTGCAGTTTAGTATGGAACAGCAGATTTTTTATTTGCTCCTATCGGTTTGCTGCCATAGTAACAGTTGTTCAGTTTGATGGGTAGACTCTTAGTTTAAAAGGATGCTATAGATATCAATTTCATCCTGTATAATCGAGCGATATGCGGGGCTTTGTTTGAGGATACACGGACTACTATATTATACAGGGTTTAAGTAAAGGTATCATTATCTTTTAAACTACATACTCTACCCATCAAACTGAACAACTTTTACTATGGGAGCAAACCAGTTAGAACAAAAAACAATCTGCTGTCCCATTCTAAACTGCAATACCTACTGGGATGGGTAGAGTATGTGGTTTAAAGGTTAATGATACTTTTCCTTACACTCTGTACATTGATAAACAGAAAAATATTTTTTCTAAGACAATAACGGAACAATTTACAGTTTCTAAGACAATTTACAGTACCTACTCGTATTATTCCTGAAAGCAAAACATTCAGTACCTCTACCTACATATAGAAATCATTTTGAACAGAAACTCTGTTTCGAATACTCACAAACTGATGCTTCCGTTGAAGATCACCGTTTCTTACAATTAAAGCTTCTAATCCCAAAATAAAAGGGTTTTTTACTGTAATTAAACTGTAAAAGCCTACTGTAGTAGGTATACAACGTGTTAATGAATTAACGCAAAACTAGAAAGTAGTTTGTTTAGAATCGAGAGCAGAATCGAATTATCATGGTTTCAACATAGGTATTTTTTTTTCAAAATATTAAATACCTTTTTTACAAAATTTTAAATTTTCTGAACCCGATGACAACCCACCGCACGGGCACACTCACCCTACTTACTACCAAAACAAGATTATAAAAATGTATCCATGAGTACGCTAGCGCTTTCTTTCAGTGCTGAAATGATAACAAATCATTTTTGCCTCAAAACTTAAAATGCGAATAACTTTAAATTTTAACTATCAAAATAATTAAATTATTGTTGCAATCTAATTATTTTGTTATAAATCAGTTGGGGTGTATGAGGTTTTGCGTTTATTCATTAACACGTTGTATAAGAAATATGTAATACGTACCTACTCTACTATGAGACTAGGTATCTGAAGGGAAGAATACTGAAAACAAGCATAAGCATATGTATAAGCATAAGCATATTCTCACGACTATATTCCCCGAGCGGGTAGTCAGGGATATTCTGAAACCTCAGAACATCCACGTTTCACTAGTACCGAAACTCTGTCCAGTGTGACGGGGAGAGCCCATCGCCACTTATAATGGGCAAACAAGATAAGGTGAAAAGCCTTAAAAGCTTTCGTCCGACGTAGACCCAGCTAATGTTTTGTCCATTATGAACCTTGTGCCTGCATGCAGATAGCAAAATAAGACAGACAAATTAAAACCAATACCACCACCGAATTAAAAACCCTCAAAGCCTTTCAAATTCAAAAATCGCAAAGGATTGAGTGTTTTAACTCAATATTTGAATAAAATATGCGTATCGTACATGAAAAACTCCCCTTTTCAATCGTTTACAAAACGCTGAGTGGTTGCACTTTCGTGTAAATGAATAAACGTCAAAGGTAGTCGTATTGGTGAATGTTCCATTACATTAAATAGAGTTAGAGCGGGATCGTGGACCTTATGCCCGCTTGCTACGGCCCATTGCGCACCCTCAGGTGATAAAGGCGCTAAATACGATTAAGAGGTCCCTAATGGCACCGCCCCAATAACACCCGATACTCTCTTATCACTCTTCGACCCAGTTTCCTCAATTATAGGATCAAGGAGAAGTAATGAAAAGAGAGTAATCATTATATTCCGTTCGTTTGTTTTTTTCCGCTATTCAGTAGCCAGCGGCTCCTAAAATAAAGCAGTAAAAGACTGCGGATTATCACACAATTTATTCAGGTGCTTAATTTGAGTGGCGATCCCACTTTGGGTATAATTTATTTTTATTTCACTTAAATGTAGGCTCAGACGCGAGATTTACCTTCACTTTTCATTAAAAAAGCTTCCTTTGACAATATCCTATTATTTTATCGCAAAAGAACGATATTAAAGCTAGTTCCTATTACAAAAGGGAGTAATAAATTAATTAGAGAGCCAGCGTATTGGCACAAGGAGAAGTAATTAATTGATAATAATTCTAAACCCGGAGTTCTAACTATGAAAGCTGCAACTTTGTCAGAAAGCGCCTACACGCGTCTAACTTGTAACGAGTTACATTATGTCTCAGGGCTCCCGCTCTTAGGACGCGAATGTAAATCAGCCACCAGAGCGTTTCTCTCATGGAGAGCAAAAAGGAGCGGAGGTGTCGGAAAGCAATATTTCTATCGATGTCAGTGTCGCCAAAGTGCAGGGAGGATGAGACAAGACGGGTCTCAGGTTCCGCCCCTAAAACCGAATCCAGCAGGAACAACGCGCTTCGTCATTTTAGTGTATAAGTATAAGTACATGCTCACGACTAAATTCCCCGAGGGAGTAGTCAGAGATATTTTGAAACCTCAGAACATCCACGTTTCACTAGTACCGAAACTGAAACGAACGAACGAACTTCGTTGTTTTAGATGTATTTTATTAACAAAACCTGTCTCAGCAAAAATAATGGGTGTCCGCTTCGAACTTTAGGCGATCGCACTAATTTAAAACATCCAAGTTCAATCCTAATCCAATTTCAGTTCTAATAACTTTGCAACCCGATACTATTCAACTGTACTGAATTCTGCATCGCACTAAACTCTATGTCACTGATATCCTTTAATGTCTGAGCGAACTGTCAAAACGTCTCTAATGCTGTCAAATGAATAGCGCAATACCGAATGTGTTAAAAGTTGTGGTTCGCACGCGGTCCAATCATGGTTCAGTTGAGATTTATTTAGCGCGATTGCTCTCCTGAGAATCATAGGCTACGCCACTGTGACCTCATGACCTAATATAATGGCCACAGACCTAATTGCCTTGCGACACCTCCGTTGTTTTCAGTCCTCCATGGTTTCTCCTCTATACGGTAGCGAGCGGCACCGTCAAACGCCGCTCCAACTTTCAACAATTATTAAACTGCAAATACGTATTAGATTGAACACACATTTCGGCTGCAGCCATTAAAGTCCGATCATGCAGTTGCGAGCGGAACACACGAAGCACTCACACGAATAGCTGGCTGGCAGTCCAATCGAAACTTTTGATTAAAATCAAGCAAACCAAGAGAACAGTGCAGTGATTCGAACTGAATGCGGATATCTTTATTTAAGCTTCGTGCTAGTATGTTATGTTCAGATTGGGGAACTCCGATTGGGACTGGTGTTTGAACAATCGATTAAAGGTACTACAAGTTGGTAGCCAACCGCACGCAGCAGCAGCAGACGACGCGACGTGTCGCTACGACACTACAGCGGAGCTAGTACCATAAAGGTATTATACTACGGAATAGAGGAACTGAGAGCTGATAGAGCGAGATGTACCTAGCAGCATCCTGTAAAATAGAAAGAGACACGTGTCGCGAGGCTATAGAACCATTTTTGGGGATTTAGAGTCCGGGTTAAAATTCGATTTCTGTGAATAATCGTGAACCTAAAGTGAACACGTGGATAATTTGATAAAAAAGTGTTAGTATATTTCACAAAATTATCAATTGATTGATTGAGATTGAGAATTATACACCAAAATCGAATTTTTACCCTGCCGATGGAGTCTTGAAAACGTCCAAAAACCTGCCAAAAACGGTTTCATTTGACAACAGACTCATGTCATTTCCTATACTACTGTAAGGTATAAGTACCTTTATGGCTAGTACGCCAACCCACGATAGCGACATTTAAGACATCCATCTGTAACTGGCGTGTCGCTACGACACGTCGTAACTTACGACGCCGACGTGTCGTAGCGACACGTCGTCTGTTGCTGCTGCATGCGATCTCAGCTACGAATTTGTATCTTAACGGTTCACGTTGAATGGCTGCTGTTTGATCTATTCACATTTATTTTGTCCTTTTCACGTGTGAAATATTTCGCATTGTCAACAAGATTCACTTTATGTTTGACACAAGAACTTACCCGCGACTTAGTCCGCACTGGGAGATAAATGATGTACCAGATTTTAAGTCTTATCATAAGCTTTCAAACACAACAAGTTTTATCAAAATCGGTCCATTAGTTTTCACGTGATCCGCAAACAAATAGACGAACAGACCAAACATTGGTGATATGGAAATTGGAATCAGGGACACTTAAAAACCATATCGTTACTTTTTTTATATATCTTTAATGTACACACTTCTGTTACAGCTTGACAATTAGAGATAAAGTTGATATTGTTTTAATGACGGATACAAATAGATATCTAGGTAAATACCTATAGCTTTGCGGTTTGCGAAAAAAAGATGTTGACTTCCATTACGCAACCATCTTTCAAGTTAAAGGCTGACACTGACTGGGAGGGTTACTTTACCGATTCTTTCGTACTTCATCATTTGTCTAAAGAAAAATTTATTAAACTCGAGAAGAACGAATAAGATAGATTGCCGTTTAAATCCATTACGAATTACGTTCGCTTCCACTCTTCCCCCCCAGCGGTGTCGTCTTCGATTCTGTTTATTAATATTCATTGCTCATTGTAAAACAAAATGCAAGCTTCTAATTATACCCTCCGGGCAAAAAGGTGTTAGGTTAAGGGGGCCTGACATCAAAATGCCACATGCAAAAATCATTTAAATACACGGTTTAATCCATTCAGGCGCGAGGTGCCTTTAGGAAATAATCCGATTATTATGAGGGTTAGGGGCAGAGCAGCGTATTCTGGCGTGATGTATGGCTAGGGATATCCCTAGTCTCCACAAGAACTAGCGACGCAAATATGACGAGGTTTCATGTTCCCGCCGGAGCCGGACGCAAGCCGCAGCGTACCAACCTTTGATGCGGAAATTCCATTAGCGACCACGAATTTACCGGTGCTCGATTTTAGATTGCATCTATGTTAGTTTTGAAATTAGCTGCGATATTTAGTCATGAAATTATCGAAATGTTTTTGACATTCGATGATTAGGTGCCTACTCCAAAATGCAGCCGGTTTACCGCGTTTAGTAATTTAATATTCTGGCTTAAAAAAGGAATAGGTTAATTTATGCCGTCACCCATAATGTATAAGTCTAGATTTATCATTGTCGGCAGTGAAAGGAAAAGTGGGCGGAGTTGAGAATCATGTTATCAGCTAACACTTTGCCTTACCCGCTAATTTGCTTCCACTTTCCCCTCATTCAACTCTATTCAGTCAGAAAATCATTTATGCTTCAATCAATAAATGGTCAATCTTTTGGAAAGTACAAAATATTTGGGAATTAAGCACAAGTGAAGATGTTTCAGATGTTAGCACGCAGTGTGACAGTAGATTTCTACTTTTTTGGTAGATTTAGGGCAAAGAGAACGATGCTGATTTAGTAGTGGAAAATTGTTTAGTCGATTTTGGCAGAAGATAAGATAAGATAAATATTCTTAGGAATATCAGGATTCTTCTTCTTCTTATCTTCTTCTTTCTTTCTTTTCTTTCTTCTTTCTTATCCCTTCTTTACTTTTTTCTTCTTCTTTCTTTCTTCTTATTCTTATTCTTATTCATAGAAATTAGGTAAACAAAAATGTGATCAAAAATGCAAGGAACGTTAGTAGCATTTAACTTGGTAGATTTTGATAGATTTCAGCAGTCATTTTGGTAGATTCTCTGGAAAAAAAAAGTGGTCACGCTGAGCACGTTCCATGGAGTAACCATAACTCTGACCAATTTCTTAGCAGATGTAATAGATATTCAAATCAACCTCTCCAAAACAACCATAACAAATCATCACGCACAAGCCAATTTGTCCATCACTTTCGATCAAGTAATTGAGCAAAAGTCACGAGCATTCGTGACACGGCCATGGCCTTTTCGTAATCATCGTGGACAGGTGTACGTGCCTCAATTTTTGTTTTGGGAATGAAGTAATATTTAAACGGCCTACAAAGTAACTTGTTCATCCAAATTTTGGGTCAAAAAGTTATCAAGCTTTTATCAGGTTTCCATTTAAACTCGAACTTTCACTTCCTACAAAGAACGCTCCAAATAAAATTTCCATCATTCACGTTCTAATTAATTACATCTTCATTGTGATTCATGGAGTGCGATTTTTGAATCTCATACGTTGAACTCAGCAGTTGAAAATGTATGGAGATACACATCTTTCTACTGCTGATTTGACTTTCAAAAATCGCACCCCTGGAGTATGATTTTTGAAAGTCAAATCAGAAGTAGAAAGATGCATATCTCCATAGTTATTTTGACATTTACAAATGCTGAGTTCAACAAATGAGTTTCAAATATCGCACTCCTGGACCTAAACTGTATTTCAAATAACAACGATTCGAATTACAGAAACAGAAATTTGAAACACTCACCTACCCTCACCTATACCTACTTATTCGTAGAACAGAAGATTTTAGTATAGGTATTATCTGATAAATCAATTATTATATTTTATAATCAGAATGGGCCAGAAAGCTAAATAGGAATCTGAAAATTGTCTCGACCTTATACGGCGTGAAGTACTTAAGTATACAGGGTGAAATTGATATCATTAGCATCCTTTTAAACTAAGAGTCTACCCATCAAACTGAACGACTTTTACTATGGGAGCAAACCGATCGGAGCAACAAAAAAATCTGCTGTTGCATACATTTGGGTCGAGTAGGCATTGCAGTTTAGTATGGAACAGCAGATTTTTTAGTTGCTCCGATCGGTTTGCTCCCATAGTAAAAGTTGTTCAATTTGTTGGTAGATTCTTAGTTTAAAAGGATGCTAATGATATCAATTTCACCCTGTAGATTTATGAATCAACATAAAGTTATAAAAACAAACAAGTAACGAGTTATAAAAAAACAAACATCCGGATTGATCGGAGGCAAAACCATTACTAAATAATTCGGAACAGTGTTTCGAGGAGCAACCATCAAGGTCTGTCAAGGTCATCCAATTTAAACTTTAAATAGCATCTCATAATTTGATTATTATCTTATTATTCTTCAATGACCTAATCGGCTGTATTATAATATATTGAATGCCATAAGTTCAGAACCAATTGAAGTATGGTGCAACATTTAAAATACTTTTTGCTTTTTGTCCCTTTCTTAAGAGGTTTCCCTGACCGAACGACCTTGACCCTTTCAGAGCCGCGTCACCTCTACTAAACTACGTCACTTTAGTAGGTATACCTATTTTTGACTGGCTTGTGGCACTATATCACTGATGTGGTGCCTTCTAATCCAAGGAAATCAAATTCGAAAATCACAAGAATTCGCTCCAAATTCTCATATCTGCTCCGTGGCAAATGTAAAACTTGTCTTTATAGCTTCCTTCAATGGTTTGTTCCAACGTGCTCTCCCTTTGTCTTATCGGAACCCTTTAAACTAGAAATAGTTATACAAACAAAATAGTTTACTCATCCTAAATGGAGATAAATAAAATTTTGATAGCTAAATAGCGGTACAAGCATATATTTAAGTATTATCCTAACGGTATTGTCAGCCAAAACCACAAGGGTCAAATTCTTGACGGGTAACTGATTATTTATGAATGTGTGGGTTGGGATACGTAATTAATTATGAGATTTAATAAATTGAGATGGGTTTAAAATTTAATCACTGGAAGGAATTCAACAAATTGTAGAGCTTTTGCCAGCAACTTCGTCTGCGTGGACATACGCAGTTCCTTTATCTTTTAATAATAGTAGGTACACAATATATAGATGGATATATCATAGTTTGTATGTAGTGGTCAACACTACATACTTTCTACAAAAAGATTCGAAAATTGTAAATCTCAGTTTCTATCGATTATCCTTCTAGAGAGAGAGTCAAAACATTCTTTGACACAAAATTCAACACGGAATGACAATAATATTTAAATTTCTAAATTCGTAGTAATTTTGTGGCCACAAATATTGTTGTGTATGCTGAATATGCCTATTTTAAAACATTTATATAGGGTGATTTTTAATAGGTCTGACAGCCCATTAGAAGTCTAAAACTGTATGGAACCCCTGGTCGAAAATCACTGGTTTCGGAAATAATTGACACTTTAACTTTTTTTTCGAAAATTACCAAAATTTAAGGTAAAAGCATAAAAATAAAAATAAATACTTATTGCATGCATTTTTTTTTACGTTTTCTGTTTACTGGATAAATTATTCATAAACTAAAAACAAAAAATCTCATAAGTTACTTCAAATTTTAAAGTTATTTTTCAGGTTTTCGACCAGGGGTTCCATACAGTTTTAGACTTCTAATGGGCTGTACTCTTTCCCCTTTAAGCCATACAGACCTATTAAAAATCACCCTGTATATTAAAAATGCTGCGGTGGGATAAAATCTACAATGGGAAATAAATTGCATCATTTATCCAATGTTACATATGACAATACAATGTTTAGCAAATTGCGTTGTGCTTGCTACATAAACGAAACACCAGGACACAAACTCCACAAAAGGAACATTTAAACCATTTTGTTTTAATGCATTCATTATAACGAACAGAAAAGTTGAACAAGAACTATAGTTTGTAGTGGAAATTGCTTAGAAAATCGACCTAAAAGTACAGAACTAAATCGCAGCAAGTGCACATTTCCGACGGAGATTCGTCACGGTCGAATCGTGCAGAGAAGAAAGCGACAACAAAGACATGCTTACTCAATTGGCACTGCTCATGCAATGAAAACTAAGGATTTTCACGGTCAGCTGGCGAGTTGTCCGTCATGCGGCATCCGTCATCGTTAGAGAGGAATTAAACATATCTGCTCATATATTTGCGAGAGTGACGAGACGAACTAATTGTTCTTTTTCTTTCGCTGGGCCTTTAGAAGGTAGGCTATTGTTAGATAGGTAGGTAATGAATGATTCAGTATTATCGCTGTAAGATAATTCGATTGCAACTTTAAGGCCCGATTTAATAAAAGCAACTCCAACGTTTTAGTTTGCGTTTGACGTTACTTAAGAGCCTATCACAGGTAAGTTTTGTTTATTAATACTGACCTAAGAAGCTAATCGACTATTAACACTATACTTTAGATGTTTTCTTGAGGCTTACACACTCAAGTCTGGGACGTTTTTGTCATACAAAAAGTCAAAAACGTCCTCGACTCGATTGAGGAAATGTCAAGAAAACTGGTGTTCCTATAGAACATTTTTAGTGGTTTTATTAAAGCGGCTTTCCTCTCGAATAGTGAAACAAAAAGTTATCGGAAGTATTCGATAAATTGACGATCCGATAATAATTTTGTGCTTCTTCCATTAAAACGTTTTCAATCGTGTTTCCTGGCATTTTAATTTCTACCTAATTCACTACTTCACTAGTAAGCAAAATTAAATTGTATTATACAGGGTGAAATTGATATCATTAGCATCCTTTTAAACTAAGAGTCTACCCATCAAACTGAAAAACTTTTACTATGGGAGCAAACCGATTGGAGCAACTAAAAAATCATCTGTCCCATACTAAACTGCAATGCCTATTCGACTCAAATGTATGCAACAACAGTTTTTTTTTTGCTCCGATCGGTTTACTCCCATAGTAAAAGTTGTTCAGTTTAATGGGTTGATATCAATGTCACCCTGTATAGATAGAAATTGTTTCTTTACACAACTAAGAACCCAGTCAAATTTACACAATCCGGTTTAATTTAAGGGAATTATTAAGCAAACAATACCCTAATCATAGTTGCCTAAATATTAGCATCATTGACTTGAGACAAAACTAATATTGAAGGGAGAGCCTGCTAATTTGTTGCATAAATTTGCAAAGCCAGAAATGCCGATTGAACGATTTCATAGACATTCCGGTTAAATTCGCTGAAATAGTCCTGATAACTTTGGTACAAACACGAGTTAGTAGACGGGATCACATTAAATGAATTTAAAGCTTGGTGTGTTGACATAAAAGCAGAAATCTCTATTCACAAACCATACCTACAATTTTAGCCAATTCGTATCGTTGCTGTTTCAAAATGTTAAATCAAATTGTCTTGATAATGGTTATGGATAACAATACAGTTCATTAAACGAGCAATTTTAGCCTATTAATAGCGACTGGTAACTAAGTCGAGAATTTGGTGAGAATCTTTTCCCCAATCAACGGTTGTTTAAGCAAGAACCTGCCAGAGGTCGCGAGGTTGACAACAATGCTCATTTATAATATCACTTAGCATTTGTTTGCGAAGATCTATCAAAAGCTTGGACTTCGATCGGCGACTCAATGTAACGGTACATCACAGATTCCGGCACGTCCACTAACGGTCGCTCATGTCTCCGCAAAATACTTGTCATTACCTCCTCACAACCGCTCATCTGGAACACCTACACAGAATTCCATTATACATCTGCCAAATTTAAATAGTTATCAACTGTTAGCAATTCTGTCAGTATACAGGATGTAAAACTATATGCGTTACATATCGAACGTGGTGCAAAAGACCATCAAACTGAACTGCTGTTTAATAGAAAATTTCAATAGATGACACGACGAAAATGATTCGGCACCGAAACAGTTCGGCACATATTATAAGTTGTTTTTTCTTTTTCATTTATTTAAATTCCACAATATTTGTTTACAAAAAATAATGCAATTTTTCTCCAAAACTCCTTTGGGAGTTTAGCGGGAGCTCTATGGTTACTGCGCGTAACAACAAAATTTCAAAACTAGCCTAATTCTTATTCTAAGATTTCCATGCAACAAAAACAATTGCATAGCTAGGTATACTACAGGGTGAAACTGATATCATTGGCATCCTTTTAAACTAAGAGTCTACCCACCAAACTGAACAACTTTCACTACGGGAGCAAACCGATCGGAGCAAAAAAAAATCTGCTGTTGCATACATTTGAGTCGAGTAGGCATTGCAGTTTAGTATGGGACAGCTGATTTTTTAGTTGCTCCGATCGGTTTGCTCTCATAGTAAAAGTTGTTCAGTTTTATGGGTAGACTCTTAGTTTAAAAGGATGCTAATGATATCAATTTCACCCTGTTTCTGTCGGTATTCTATCGGCTACACTTCGGCGAATGTGCCCAGGAGTTACATGACCTGATTCCACCATCCCCCTTCCATCATCGTACGACAAGACGTAGTGCGAGACTGCATCCATACGTTGTCGATATTCCAACAATCCGCACAAATAGGTTCGCATCCTCTTTTATAATGAGAACAGGTAAGGTTTGGAACTCTCTCCCTGCGTCTGTTTTCCCAAGCAAATACAATCAGGATATTTTTAAAAGAAGAGTAAATAGGCTTTTTCTGGGCGAGCGCGCTACATCCTCGGCTTTATCTACACTTTCCATCAGGTGAGCTGAAGCCAAGCGCAAACCCATTTTGAATAAAAAAAAAAAAAAAAACATAACAAACGTGGTGCTTCAGAGCTTCAGACCATCAAACTTAACGTAGCATAGAAATCGCGAAAAAACATCTGTTGTTTCATAGAAAATGTCAATAGATGACACGACCAAAATGTATGAAACAGTTCGTCCCATATTATAAGTTGTTCAGTTTGATGGATTGCGAGGAACTTATCCAGTCGATGTTACACATGCTGGAATATCCGGTGTGTGTGCCCTAACACCTGCACGAGAGAGGGCCCTCTCTCGTGCAGGTGTCGTTGAGGCCTCAATAAAGGTATACTGGACGCAGTCAAGCTTGCCGAATATCTTGCCAATAAAATATAAGAAACACTATGGTAAAGCAATGTTCTTACGAAAATAAAAATAATAAACCAACTATTTTACCAAGACAAGATGTGCGCCAACTGCGATTACGCGACACTCCATTTAGATGAGGTATAGCTAATATAACCATTGTAATCTAGAGATTATGAGAAACAAATCGACACGAGTTCCATAACTACAGGGTGAAATTGATATCATTGGCATCCTTTTAAACTAAGAGTCTACCCATCAAACTGAAAAAAAAATTGTATGGGAGCAAACCGATCGGACCAACTAAAGAATCAGCTGTCCCATACTAAACTTCAATGCCTACTCGACTCAAATGTATGCAACCGCTGATATTTTTTTTTGCTCCGATCGGTTTGCTCCCATAGTAAAAGTTTTTCAGTTTGATGGGTAGACTTAGTTTAAAAGGATGCTAATAATATCAATTTCATCCTGTAAGTATACGCCAACTAATACGCAAACATTTTTTGTTAGTTTCTTCCCATATTATGAGGAAGGATGTTCTTTACACCTGCATACCTAGTCAGTCATTCAAATAACAATGAAACTCGTTATTTCATTTCAATTTTCACAACCCATCTCTATCATGTTATTCTATTTTTCAGCAACCATCAAAGATCCTCGCTCGTTCGTAGTTCGTAATCAGTAATCACTCAAAGAACGAACCGTGAAGAATTTCTCAATAAATGATTTTAATTACCTTTATTTTACTGACGTTGTTCTAGTAGAAATATTGCAAGAGGATTATGTAGGTTTGAGTGCCTTTCATAAAACTGTGCGCAACTCGTAAACCACTTCCATGCGTTATAGCTATTACTAATAGTGTATTTCATAAGCCATAACTTACTGAATGAGGTAATAAATCTGAAATCGGTTGTGGCGTAAAAATGGAAAGTTCAGTGGAACCAGAAACTAAGGCGTGACTGGAGGCACTGGGGCCGATTGAAACTGAGTCCGGGACCAGAATGACAACATTCTACATTGTTGTCACTGTTGCAACAATACGTAATCGGATTGGCACGAATTGTTTTTTATCGATTACCTCAATTCATGTCAAAGCACGTCTTATCTGTTTATAAGAAACATGTCTAAGGTAGACTGCATTTTATAGTCGTTGAGGTGGTTGATCTTGACCTTTGTTAAAAAAAAACACTAATAAAGAAGTTGCGTAATGGCAACCTTTCGCGAGTAAATGTCAATTTATTCAGTGAAGATGTTATGTTAAATTATAATTAGTTAACCGACTCCGCTTGCATACCAAAATCTAATTTCGGGGCAGAATATTTTATGTATTAAATGAGGTTGTCGTGAGCGTTGAGACTCGTTACATACAATATACAATGTGCATTAATTAATAAACTATAGCTTTAAGACAATATGGCACATGGTTTGGAGCGAGTGAATACGCGGTTTCATATCCTTAATATTATTAACGATACGAATGATATTTCTCTACATTTGTTCAGCCATATTTGGAGCTATGAGTAGAGTTAGTACTATTATTATCTATTATGTGTGTCTATTATGTTTAAAGCAAAAGTTAAATACTGGAAATTGACGATTTGAAGAAGACTTGACGATTCCACACGAGTAGAAGAAAAGTGGTATCGCACCTGAAACCTATTTAAATCGAGAGAGAATACCAGGTAACGAAAAATAAAATTAAATTATTGGAATTATGATCATCTGAATATGATATCTATAGCGATTTATAAAAGTTTGAAGGTGCGAAAGTGAATTGGGGTAAAATTAGGTTGGCGGCTGTCTATTAGGCCACCTTCCATACTAAAATCTTCAAATCCCTTTTAGTTCTTTTACGGACGACAGAAGCGTATTTTATAAGCTTTCTATCGCATATCGCAAAGATCCGGCCGTTTCATTGTCGTTCAAGAAATCAGGAATGTATTCACGTGAACTATCATGACTTTATCTTATATAGGTACCATAACTCTAGGTAAATTGTAGATCGTGAGTTAACGTCGCACAAATAAACAAACCAACTTTCTCCCGTCATACCTAATATTAGCAATTCCTATACAGATCTATTGAGAAACTTACGAGACTTTAAGAGAGCGGCCTATATGGCACTCAAGACCATATCAGAACATATCCAAACCAGATATACCTACGAGTAGGCACAATTTTACTTTCAAATGTTTTAAATGTCTATAAAGAGACAAAAATATACAGGGTCTTTCTTAATATGCTGAAGGTTTTTTAAGGGTATGATCAGACTATCAAACTGAACAACTTTCTCTATAGGACCAATATCGAAATCGCGACACAAATCTGCTGTCATACATTTGGCTCGAGTAGGTTTGCAGTTTAGTATGTATAGCGTTTTTTTTTCGCGATTTCGATTTTGGTGCCATTGAGAAAGTTGTTCAGTTTGGCTGTCTCATCTTCCCCATAAAAAAGATTGACCGTATACAGGGTGAAATTGATATCATTAGCATCCTTTTAAACTAAGAGTCTACAGATCAAACTGAACAACTTTCACTATGGGATCAAACCGATCGGAGCAACAAAAAAATCTGCTGTTCCATACTAAACTGCAATGCCCACGCGACACAAGAAAGTGTATGCAACAGCAGATTTTTTTTGGCTCCGATTAGCTTGCTGCCATAGTAAAAGTTGTTCAGTTTGATGGGTAGACTCTTAGTTTGAAAGGATGCTAATGATATCAGTTCGAGTCAGAGTCCCTCAAACAATCCAATAGTTGGGGAGTCAGATCCTAGAGCTGATAAATCTTTCTCCCCATTACACCGTCACGTAACTGTCATTTGTTTTCTTTTTTAACTGGTCATCGAACCGCAATGACGGCCGGCCGCAAACCGGTCGAGATAACTTCCGAGATTGGATGTTTGTGAACGGTTAGTTGAAACGGTCACTTTATCTTAGTGACATTGTCGGACAACTCACATGATTTGTTTTTATTAGTAGTTGTTCAAGTGATTGATATAAAGTAGGCATACACAATACCTACTTATAATAACAAGTGAACGTAGACGTAGGTATTACGTAGGTTTTTAAAGAAATGCAGAGGAAGGAAGAGGGAGGAAGTATGGCAGAGATTCAGGCAGAGATTCAGAGACAAATTTTAAGCCATAGTTCGAACTCCCGTATGTCAAAATCCATACATTTTTGACCCTACTTAGTTCGAAATATAACTTAAAAATCGTATCTGAATCTCGTCCTTAGACAGAGTTATCTAGCCCAAGTGAAGAGTAAGGTTGATGTCGTGTCGTATCAAGAACTCAAGAGAGACTAGTGGGAAGATACAGGATTAGCGAATACTCC
Source organism: Agonopterix subpropinquella (assembly GCA_922987775.1). Taxonomy (NCBI): domain Eukaryota; kingdom Metazoa; phylum Arthropoda; class Insecta; order Lepidoptera; family Depressariidae; genus Agonopterix; species Agonopterix subpropinquella. Next base: position 11,561,715 of record OV277695.1, on the reverse strand, counting down.
ACCGACAAGAGCTTAATTCTAAAAATGATTATTATCTCTATGTCCTTTGACAAAAATTGCTAGAGAGATCGATGCTTTGACCCCATCTTTGTCCTAAGGACGGATTGAGGTCAAGAGCAAACCATCAGTAATTGAAAAAAAAAATTAAGAAATCGGTCATCGAATGGTTATCTTGTTTTCATCAACAAAATAAAGGTTGTGAGCACAAAAACCCGCACACTCCACCTTCTTCTTCTTATCGTGTGGGCAGAGCCCTGGTGTCAGTGTTTTTTCAGACCGCCTTACGGCCTCTGACGTGGTGTTTATGCTAGAACGATCGTCCTAGTGTTTATGTAACGACTACTACCACCAGAGACAGTAAATAAATAAATAAATAAATATCTTGGACAATGTAATACAAATATTTGTCCCTTACGGGATTCGAACCCGCGACCCTCGGCACAGCAGGCAGGTTCACTACCGACTGTGCTACCGGGCCGTCTTAGCCGGTACCAACCGGCTCAGTAGCCGGGACCAACGGCATAACGTGCCATCCGAAGCACGGAATCATTTTTCTTTTCAGATAATCAGGTGATTCAGCCTGCAATGTCTTAACCAACTGGGGAAAAACGCACAAAGTGACATATCACTAAGTAAGTGTCCCCCGTGGGAATCGAACCCATGACCTCCGTGTCGAGAGCCCAATGCTCTTAACCATTAGACCACGGAGGCAGTTCCCATTAGACCACGGAGGCAGTTCCACCTGCACATAACGGTTACATGTGTTGTTTATTACACTCATTAAAATTTTGATGAAAATCTCCCATTGTAACGGCAACAAACCTTGATTAAAACATTTTTCCTCACATCTCAGCTAATTAACATCTCGTCACGGTGTAACAGAATGTCTGTTAAAGACGAACGACCCCTGTCATTAATCTCATCACTTTCGGTAGCCAAGTCACGCCGTATTTTGGGGGATGCCACGGAAAGTGTCGGCATAGTGTAATAAAAACTAATAGTGGTGAAGCTCCAGGCCATGTATTGCGGAGGCCTGACGATCGGGTGATCGTGATAGATGGGTATCCAAGACAGCCTTAGAATGGCTCCCACCAGTCAAACGAAAGAGGGGACGCCCTAAAATAACCTGGCGCCGCTCTGTGGATGTAGGAGCTAAAAGTCTCAACATGACCTGGGAGGATATCTATAGGGCTGCCCAAGATTGCAACCGGTGGAGAGCTATCATCCGAGCCCTATACGCCACGTAGGGGTAACAGGAACAGAAGAAGAAGAAAAGAAGAAGTGATGAAGCTCAGCGGCCGCGGCGGGTCTACTCGCGCGGTGTGCGGGCGTACCGTAAATGAATTCGCAGTTAGGGTACGCGCGCAGGCAGACGGGGCTGGGACGCGTTCCTCCCGGCCCCCGCACACCGCGCTCGATTGACCTGTCGTGTCGCGACCGCTGACCTTAACAACCATTATTTTTTATTACACTATTTTATTGGAGAGATATTCACAAAAACGCTTGTGGGACTACAGTCTGACTGTGAACGAATATTCGATACCACGGCAACAGTTTAATTTTTCATTTGTTTTTTGTCCCCTGGTAATAATAAATTGTGTCAGGCTTAACTCCCTTCGGGCGTAGTCCGCTCCAATTATCACTGTTTTTATTGCCTACTATGTCATTTAAAAAATTGTTGCTTTAATCTATGAATAATTCATCGCCTTTTATACAGGGTCCTTCTTAATATGCTGACACTTTTTTAAGGGGATGATCAGACCATCAAACTAAACAACTTTCTCTTATGGAACCAACATCGAAATCGCGAAAACAAAATCAACTGTTCAATCGAAAATGACGTCCCAAATGTATGGGACATCAGATTTCTTGCCAGGTTCAAAGAGGCAACCCTAGAGTTGCGGCAGACAGGTGTGGTAACCCTAGTTTTTCCAGTTCTTTAGATCGGTTTTGTATGGACGAGCAGTTTTTTTTTCCCCGAATTCGATGTTGGTCCCATAGAGAAAGTTGATCAGTTTGATGGTCTGATCACCCCATTAAAAAAGTGTCAGCATAATTATTAAGAAGGACCCTGAATAAGAGGACATCATATACTACTAAGCTATTCCTATTTGCTATTTGACTTCGGTAAAAACATGTACCTACATAGGTACTTCCAATTAAAAATCAATTCAGCATACCCTACATGCTGAGGCAAAAATAGATGCCGTCGTTGCAGAAGGACCAGCAAAAAACGGATGAGCAAAAAATTGCTCTATAATTGAAGTTATTTATTTGGTGGCGAGCTGGTCGAGTGAAGTTCTAGGTTTAATCGAAATAGAGCATCAAACTCGGCACTTGTTTTTAATCTAGCTTCTACACGCTGCTTCTCAAAAAAAAATTGTATAAATACTTGAATAAGTCAGTACCAGAACTCAAAATTGTTTCTTTATTTATGGAGATGTGTTGGTAGATAAATGTTGTTCTTAAAACGCTGATTAAATTGCTTAGGAAACAAAGTTTACAATTTACAATCAATTTGTTGAATAATAAGTGCTCTACGTATGTTATTGACGTTATCGTTTAGTAAGTACAGGGTGTAACAAAACACCCTAGTAATACTTAAGGATGTGCTTCAGACCATCAAACTGATCAAGTTTCACTATGGAGCCAGAATCGAGAAAAAAATTTAAAATATCTTGCTGTCCCATACATTTGAGTCGAGCCCGTATGAAACAGCTAATTTTTATTTATCGAAGTTGGCTCCATAGTGAAGATTGTTCAGTTTTATGATTTGAAGTACTTCCTTAATTATTACTTGGGTGTTTCGTTAAACATTAAAGAAAAACTCTAAAAAAACCTAACGTAGTGTCTGGCGTCTCATTAACATAAATTAATTATGTACTTATATGAAACAGACGCACAGATCTTTATTTATACATAACATTTTTAAAACAAGCGCTCTTCTTTCAAACCAAAGCCTATTCGACTGACCGCATTCACAGCAAATTATACTCCAGCAGTTTTGTCTGTCTTTTTTGTTTAAAAATAAAAATGTAACCAATGCTCTTCGCCCTGAAAGGAGTAAGTAGGTAATTTTGCAGACGAATTTAAACCAATTAAAACAGATTTAAGTTCCACTTAAATTTTATTTTACGTTTTTAAAATGCTTAATTTAATTAGGTAGTCCCAAGTGACTCCCAACATCGTAAAACCAGGAGAAACAAGAATGTAGAGAGTGGAGTAAAACGATGAACAAATTACTGCACTTATCCTGTATTATTTTCCAAAATTTCTCAAATCCCGGTCGCTAATTATTTCGGCTTGACAGCGACTACGATAAAACTTTATGTTCATAATTATGTTATTTTGTATCTACCTACTTTAGTATTAAAGAATGTCATTTTTTTTTTAAAGTATATTTTAGTGCGGAGTAGGTACTCGAAACCGACGGGCATGTATGAAGGGATGTATGGATGTGAATGAGGGGAGAGATATTAGTATACAACGTGTATGAATTAACGCAAAACTAGAAAGTATTTTGTTTAGAATCGAGAGCAGAATCGAATTATCATGGTTTCAACATAGGTAATTTTTTTTCAAAATATTAAATACTATCAGTTTAAAATAACAATGTGCATGACCTTGAAGGGCCGTTCGATAACTTCACTCGGTTGTAAAGGAATATAGACTCTATGTAAAGGAAATAATCATTTGAATGACTCCAGTGAAGTTCGTGTGATTGAGTGACGTCACATTTGCAGGCGAGGTCATGCACATTGTTATTTTAAACTGATAGTAATTTGCTTGCATATTTTAAATTTTCTGAACCGGATGTCAACCCACCGCAAGGGCACACTCACCCTACTTACTACCAAAACAAGATTATAAAAATGTATCCATGAGTACGTTAGCGCTTTCTTTTCGTGCTGAAATGATAACAAATCATTTTTGCCTCAAAACTTAAAATGCGAATAACTTTAAATTTTAAGTACTTATCAAAATAATGAAATTATTGTTTCAATCTAATTATTTTGTTATAAATCAGTTGGGGTGTATGAGGTTTTGCGCTAATTTATTAACACGTTGTATAAGGATCGTATTAGATGGCGCACCCTGGTCTCTTCCTACCCCACTGGGAAAGAAAGAAATAGATATATAGATTATTCAAAACAAAAAAATGAGCATTCGAAAACAGAAGATTTTACAAACCAAGATAATGTTTCTATACATGCATGTATACATACAAAATGAACTATATTTACATACAGAGATATCGAATACAAGTGGAGAGCACGTTTCTAGCATGATATTCGTAAGATGCATACAAATCAGATTCTCAATAGATGATTTTGATTTTATCTTCACATCACAACAGTCACGTTTTGTATCACACATCGATATTAGACGTATCAATATAATACATCTTGTCTTATTATTATTAACAATGTATTAATGGAACCAACATAATGAGACGGGAAAGTGGGTTTCACCGGTTGGTGCCAATATGGGTGCGCCCATCACCTATCACTAGTTTGTTTGACAAGCCTTTGAATATTGCAGTCTCAAAATCCGGTTGAATAGGCCAAGAGATAGTACCTAATGACTTAGATCTTGTTGAAGAGTTACTGCCGTTTACCGTTAGCGAAAAGTATTCAGGTAAAAAAGAAATACCGCCATTATACCTCAACTTTAGAACAAATGAGTTAATATAAATTAATCTTAAATTAATTGACCCAGAAGCTGTTGCTTAAGAGGGCTATCACGTTCCAGTGGCGCCCTCATCACATTAAAAAAGATTTCTCAATAAAGAAAGCCTAAATTAAAAAAGTGTTCAACATCAAAACTACATTCTATAAAAATAGCTTGAAGGCTTTTGTAGTTTTGATGTTGAGCACTTTTTTAATTTAGGCTTTCTTTATTGAGAAATCTTTTTTAATGTGATAACGCGCCACTGGAATGTGATAGCCCTCTTAAGAGGATATAATTTGAAGTCGAAGTCTGGTTATATTATTTTCAATACTAACTAATTAAAGTTACAGTGTATCAAAGATTTCCATATACAAATCTTAAATAAATCCTATCATTGAAACTGTATATTTGAACGAAAATCTGATTACATATGCATAGAGATTAGTTTCTAGAATGTTTCTTAAAAAAAATTAATTGACTTTAATTGGTTAGTATTGAAAATATCATATAAATAAATAGTTAGTATTGTCCGTGTGGTGTCGGCTAAGAATAGCATCCCGTGGGTGTCGTAAAAGGCGACTAAGGGATCTACCGGAGGATGGGCAGCAGCATCCTCTGAGGACACACATTCAATCCAACTGCGATTGCCAACCCGCCTGCCAAGCGCCTGTAAGCGTTGGGGGAGGCCTATGTTCAGCAGTGGACGTCTGTCGGCTGATATGATGATGATGATGATTGAAAATATAACCAGACTTCGTTTGTGTAGAGCGCGCTTCGAATTATACCCTCTTAATTCACCATTGAAAGTTTATTATAATTAACCTGAGAAGGATCAAAGTTTGTGTAGTTAACTACTTCGATTAGACCGACTGCTTGACTTTAAAATTGCATTTCAAGAAAAACAAGTCTTAAGATCAAAGCGAAACAGGGTAGATGGTGAAGTGAATAATTTGTCTTAGAAAATTGTTTTTTCCGTTCTAAGTAAGCATCTCCCGAGAAAAGTACCTAGTAGGGTAGGGTGCAACGGCGGCGGTCTAATGATATTACATTTTTTACTTCCTTCCTTATGAATACTTAAGGTGGTGCTCCCCCATTAAAGCTATAGTATAGGTAGCTGAAAAAGCAATTTGCATCCATCATTTTAAAGAGCAATCTTTTTCACGCACGCATTCATTGTGCTCTTAAAAAATTAGCTCATCTCTTTTTTAATGGATGGAAGTTATATTCTAGCAATTTCTTATTTCTACTTCGTGACTCGATAGGCAGATTCCTTTGGACGCGTAACGCGTGTCATTCTCCTATCTAAATTTTCTGCCACTTTTTGCGGGGGGCGAGGTAACATGAAACTCGCAACTTTGGATTTTATTCCCTATTAACTTTAGATTCTAATTTTGAATGTTAAAAATCATGACAAGTAGTCTCGTGTGAACCCCAAACGTTCTAAGTTCAAAATTATTATTTCGCTATTATAGGCTGTCTCGTTTAGTGATAAGGTATAAAATTGAGTGTAAATGCACAGGATCAATTAGACTCATACCGTGGCAGAGGGGAAATGCTACCGCAAGGCCAGTCCTTAGCAGATTCATGTATAATACTACATCTGTATTAACAAGAACTTCAAACAAACAGGTAGAATTTATAAATGCTACGTTATTCTACTTTAGATAATGGAGAAGTTATATTATCGCTTCGAATCTTTGTTTATCTTGCTAAAGGCGCAAAACTTTTGAACAAAAACTGAAGAGTTAAATTTATCGTACTTTAGCAAAGTTACTCACCGTTAGCGGAATCTTCTGCTGCGCTTCAATAATCAAGGCACAGTTTTTGATTCAAAACCGAGCTGATATCGAAACGAGTCCGAGTGAGTTTTGAATAACTTCTAGTGTCCCAGGCAAGTCACTAAACACCAAGTTAAGTAAAACTCCATACACAATTAGTTATCACGTCTCAACAGTGCAGTTTCACTTTCAACAGTGCATCGTTCGAATGCCGACAATGGAACATCTGAGCGCGATCTCCGCAAAACTTCTGGCGAAGCGAGAGCGCGCGCGTGGAGCACGGAACGCCCTGAAAGTAGTTCGCCGCCCGACCGCCGAACAGCGACTGTGATAACGACACTTCCTCCGAATGAACCTGCGAACCTCTAGCGTAAGCTCGCCTCTCTCTCGCTGCCGTCGACGTACTCCACGCCTCTCCAGCACACCCCGATCTCGACCCTCGCAACACCGACCCAAGAAACAAATTCCAACAAAACAAGCTCCCGAACTCGTCTCGTTCGAAACGCGTAACGAGTTTACGGTACGTAAATCGTAGTAGATTTGTTTTGCAGCCCCGCCATAGTATTCCGGTACTTCGCTCTTTGCTCACAGAGCGCTTTTTTCCGAATCATTTCCCTTTAAGTAGAGCCTTCTTTTTGTGCAACCTGCCGCCTGGTAGCCTATGTAGGGAACGCGGAATAACCGCTACGGACAAGATGCCAACTTTCTAAACTAAACCTATAAGGCTGCTCTATCGGGACGGAGAATTACGTTATTTTTATTGGAACTAACTCTATCCGGGACAATAATAATAAAGCATTAAGGAGATTGGTTGTTTGGGGCAATTTCGATCAGCAAGCCCGACCATTGTGTTCCGATCAACAACAAAAAATGCTTCAAGTTTTTGTATTTTTACTTTACTGTTTCGCTATACGTAGTTTAAAAGTTTGTCTTGTGAAATAAAATACGATGTGGTTTTACTTTTGGTGTCAATTACAATAGGCTGCGGTTGAAGCCCCACAAAAATACGCAAGCCCAGCAAATTGGATGCCAGCCATCCGAACCAGATTATACGAACACTTTGTGAAGGCTGCGGTGGCATTACGCAACTTTAAACCTATTGTGTGCTTAGACTTAAAAATAGGTCATACTCACATTGTAACGTTCAAGGAAACTTGAAACTATCTGGTGGATATACCGAAGTATCTTTCGCATATAAGTAACGGCATCCAAATATTGAAACCGTAAACCCTTCCCGGTGATCCCGCGACGATTCCGAACTGGGTCAGCAATGCGCGCCAGTTATAAGGGGCTGTTCACACGCCAACTAGCTAATATCCATAAATTACTTTGAGTCCATTAGCTGACGTCTAAAAGCCACTAGCCAAAGTCGCCATGTCATTTGTTTTGTAGCCGTAGGTTTTGTGTATTACTTGGGACTGAAATTAGACTTAAATTACGGCTAAGCTAAGAGAGATGAACAAGGGCAAGATTAATGGGACTGAAATTAAAGAAAGGTCCTCCTGATAATCCAATTTATCACTAGCTTAGGGTTTACGTCTTCACCATTTTGCATGGCACGGTATATTCTAACGACTATATTTCTTTAGGGGCTGAATATCCACGTTTCACTAGTAGGTAGTACCGAAACTCTGACCAGTATTGTGACGGGGAGTGAGCCCGTCATCATTTGTAATAGAGTGGGCACAAAACATGCCTCGAAATTGCAGCATGCTGGTTTCCTCACGAGGGTTTCCTTATCCGAAAAGCCAGTGGTGTTACAAATCGTACATAAATTCCGAATAACAAATAACTATTGGTACGAGTCGACCTGGACGGGGATCGAACCAACGCCTCTCGCAAGGCAGGCAAGGCCACTGGACCACCACGGCTTTTTTTACCACCATTTGCTACCTTTTCAATAACGGTGCCTCTGACTACTTGACGACCCTCTCCTCTGTTGGGTGATCTCCATTCACTCAAGATTGCGCAAAATGCATTTACTTTAACTGGTTTCTCAGCAGCTTACGGTCGGCAATGTTTTGTTATTATTAAGAAAAGTGTTACTAGGTTTCCTTGCAGAGTCGATGGGATAATATTATTAACTTTCCATCGTGATGAAGAGATTTACCAACCAGGAGTGCGATTTTTGAATCTCATTCGCTGAGTTCAGCAGTTGAACATGTCGAGATTACTGTGGAGATTGCATATCTCCACAGTTGAAAATGTCAAAATTACTACGGAGATACGCATCTTTCTACTGCTGATTTGACTTTCAAAAATCATACTTCAGTAGTGCTATTTTTGAAAGTCAAATCAGCAGTAGAAAGATGCGTATCTCCGTAGTAATTTTGACATATTCAACTGCTGAGCTCAGCAAATGAGTTTCAAAAATCGCACTCCTGCCTTATGCTTGCTGATTGCATGAAATGATAATAATAATGTAGACTAGGTATTTTATTTTACAAGGTATTTAACAAAACACCCTAGTAATATTTAAAAGGGTGGGTGATTACGACCATTAAACTGAACAACTTTTACTATGGAGACAATATCGAAAAAAAATATTTAAAAATCTACTGTCCCACACATGAGCCGAGTCGGACGGTGCCTACTACAGTTTGGAAACAGTAGATTTGTTTTTTTTTTCGACGATGGCTCCCTAGTAAAACTTGTTCACTTCAATGGTCTAACTAAGCCACCCCTCTAATTATTACTATGGTATTTTTCTATTTTGTTACACCCTCCATTAAACTTCATCGTAATTAGTTAGACTTCTTATTCTCATAGATCATTCAGAAAAAAAAACTTCAGATTTTCGTGCAACAATTTTTCACAAAGAATGTTTCAGACATCTCTCAAACAGAAGGTTGGGGATATATTGGAGGTTTTTGAACGTCATCTGAATAAGCCCTAAGTATGTTTCCGCCGTCAAAACTCTGCTCTACCCACTATGTGACTCAACTTCGCTCTCACACGACTGACGCTAATATCAAAAGTGGCGGTACTTTACGGAAACTTTTTGAAATATCGATACATTCACAGTAATGTCGTGAACATCTCTGGATGGATGGAATTGGAAAAGTAACGTAACACCTTGTTGTTTCTAGTTTTATGGGTAGACATATTACATAAGGATTTAATACCCATTATGTTTGTATTTTGTATACTTCGTAGTATAATGGTTCGCAGCCTCTTTTATAATGAAAAACCGGCCAAGTGCGAGTCGGGCTACTCGCGAACCGAGGTGTAGTTCAGTACCATACCGTTACACAAAATTTTAACTTAAAAGAAGTTTTGTTTTCTCCGGTACCTTTAGAGCGAGACTGGCTTACACTTGTCCAGTTTTTATTATTTGTTGTTATACTGTAGATTTTGCTCTTTAATCACACCGAGTTTGACGCTTGTATGTATTACCGTTTTTACGATAACCGAGATGCAGAAACATTGATAAAAAATAGTTTATTGTATGAGACCCCCCTTAATTTTAAACTTTTTGTCATTTTTAGGGTTCAGTACCAAAGGGTAAAAACGGGACCCTATTACTAAGCCTACGTTGTCCGTCCGTCCGTCCGTCCGTCCGTCTGTCCGACCTATTTAGGGCTGTAACTTTTGAACCGTAATAGCTAGATAGTTGAAATTTTCTCAGATTATGCGTTATTGCGGCGAATTTAGTAACAAATAATAAAAATGTCAAAAAATTTAAAATTAAGGGGGGTTCTCAACAAGAAATTAGTTTTTATCAACGTTTTTTCTTCACGCTCTATCATAAAAATGGTAATACATACAAGCGTCAAACTTAGTGAGATTATAGAGCAAACTCTACAGAATAACAACAAATATTAAAAACCGCCCAAGTGTGAGTCGGTCTTGTGCTAAAGGTCACGGACAAAAACAGAATTATTTTCTAAGTTAAAAATGTTGTGTTCTGTGGTGGTGTGGTACGGAACCCTCGGTGCGCGAGTAGCCCGACTCGCACTTGACCGGTTTTATTATTATTTGTTAGCAAATACGCTGCAATAACGTACATCTGTGTAAATTTCAACTGCCTAGCGACGCCTGCCTGCCTAACGGTAATAACCGTTCAAAAGTTACCGCCCTAAATAGGTAGGACAGGCAGACAGACGGACGGACAACTTAGGCTTATGACAATTCATAAGCCTCGTGACCATATGTTCCCGTTTTCACCCTTTGGGTACGGAACCCTAAAAACCAGTAAGGTTTGGAAATCCCAGCGTCTGTTTTTCCAAGCAAACACAATCAGGATATTTTTAAAAGTAGAGTTAATATGATTTTTCAGGGTGTGCGCGTTACATCCTTGGTTTCACCCTAAACTTTCCATCAGGTGAGCTGAAGCCAAGCCCAAGCCCATTTCGAATAAAAAAAAAAATCTCAAAATGTAAGTTATAATTATAGGTAAAGTTTTGGATTAGATTCTAGTTGGGATAAAACAGTCATTTTGTTTTCTTTGAAAAAAAAAAAGTATGAGCATCGTTTCCACATTTTATAGTTCACGGACTAGGTACCTGTATAGGTATGTTTAAGATTTATGAAATGTTACTTAGTACTTGTGTAGAGGATAAAATAAGTTATTATTGGCAGATACAATTGACCTGCTATGATCATGCTACGATCATGCTACGATCATGCTACGATCATGCTACGATCTGCTACGATCATGACATCCTGCTACGAAGGAAGTGTTTTATGAACGCATTTAAATACAAACTATAAAGTTTATAATGCATCGATATTTGCTAATTTACTAAACATTTTATTGTCATGTATCATTGAATTAAATAAATAAATAACAAGAATATTATTTTTGGCAAAAAGTCATTCTTCTCTGCCGATATGTTAAATCTTCCGTCTTCTAATATAATTTAGTAGTTATTGCATATTTTTATTGTGTACAAACAGCCATAACAGACCAGCCAGAACGTAAGACAACGATAATAATAAATTTTGCTATGATAAAAATGTATGTGGGACCACCTCTGAAGTATGATCTACCAAATAGAAAAAGAATCATCACAACAACAATTCATAATGGAGGAGTAATCAGGTCACAAACAAAAAAAAAAAAATCAACATACGGGTCGAATTGAGAACCTCCTCATTTTTGTTTTGTTGAAGTCGGTTAATAAAAAAGATGACCCGATAAACTGTTTTCGAATCAGCAAATATTTGAATCCAAGTCAATTTTATGCATTCTATTATCTTTACCTCGTTATTATAATACATGTTTGGACTAAATTAGACTTCATGCATAATCTCACGACCGTATGCCTTTCAGGATGCTAAGCAACTTTGCTTCAACAACCAACAACCACGGACGCGATATTATTGAACCTCTCATTGTTTATCTGTTGTTATTGTTATCTTAGAGGGTGGTTACACGGTCAGTATTTCATCAGTCTGGTCCATCAGTCTGGTCATGTATATTTGATTTGAAGGGAAACTGACTCGAGATCAATCTCGAGTCAGTTTCCCTTCAAACCCGACTAACATGGTTCTTCAGTATATTAGTTTCCCTTCAAATCAAATAAACATGACCAGACTGATGGACCAGACTGATGAAATACTGACCGTGTAACCTCCCTCTTAGCGCTCTCACAGACGAGCGACACTTTGCGGTCGCCGAGTGTCGCGGAGGGTCGCGAGACCGTCACGCGACCACCGTAAAATGTATTGAGCGCGCCGCTCTGCGACCCACCGCGACAGCAAAGTGTCGCTCGTCTGTAAGCGCCCTTACGCGTAGTGTAGTGGCGTAGCGTGGTTTTGTGCCGCCCGGGGCACAGACCGATTTTGCCGCCCCTTATCTTTATAGGAAGACACAAAAAATTACGAAGCGAGCGAAGCGGGCTCGAAATTTTTTTGCACATTGATTCGAGTTGTGGTCACACATCTTTTGGTTTATCCATTCAAAAAAAATAAAAACCGACTTCAACGACCCAAAAGTAAAAAAAAGTAGGAAATAATATTTCAGAAGTTCGAATCTATAAGGAAATCAATTTATTTTATCGAAGTCGCTGTCAAGCCGCGCCTGTACGATTCGCGACTGGGCTTGCAGTAATTTTTTGGTTTGACATCGACTTAAATAAAACAAATTTATTAATTTTCTTATAGATTCGAATGTAAAAGTCATGGGCTGAAATATTATTTCTTACTTTTTTACTTTTGGGTCGTTGAAGTCGGTTTTTATTTTTTATGTTAGTTCGACTCAAATATCAGTTATATACGCAAAGGGTACATTGAAACAAAGCAAATGGTTCAATCGCAGACAATATGCTGTCAACTTTTGAGGAGTTCTATTGTATAACTCCGAAGCGCGTCATTAGATCTTCACAAAATTAAAATGGAGACCACCTAGGGAGTATACCCTTTCAAACAAAATAATATTTTTTTAAATTGGTTCACAGTTGACGATAATATCGGTGAACATCTTGTGAACATACAAAAAAAATACATGCAGCCGAACCGAACCTAGAATCTCCTCCTTTTTTTGAAGTCTGTTAAAAATAGAAACTAATCGACTTTTCTCCGCAATACTAGTCGATTAGAGCCAGAACTTGTTACGTACAAAGTACCCTAAGTAAAAAGCTATGGATCGAGTGAAGCTAGCTCGAAATTTTATACACCACGTCTTCGCTGTAGTGAGAAAGTACTCGTTAGGATTATGTGTAGGTAGAAATTAAAACAGATACTTAGAACGAGCGAAGCGAGCTCGACTTTTCTCAGCTCTACGAATTGTTTATAGACAGAGCCCAATCTATATAATTATATGACTAAACTTGACTTGGCTAAATGTGACTAGATAATTTGTGTGACATTGTCCAAGATATTTATTTATTTATTTATTTTACCCGAATTTGCCGCCCCTAGTAAAGTGCCGCCCGGGCATTTGCCCCCCATGCCGATCGGGGTCATTGCGAAGGGTGCATTAGACCATCAAACTGAACAACTATGGAGCCAATACCGAAATGGAAAAAAAACTGCTGTTCCATAGAAAATTTCAATAGCTTCTCCATTTATCTGGAAACACCGCCTACCTTTCTTCGTACACCGTTTCCTAGAGGAAGCGATTTCTTCCAGACAACCTTAGGGTAGACCCTAAGGTTGTCTGGAAGAAATCGCTTCTTAGCGATAAGACCGCCTTATTTTGTACCTCTTGTATTTTTTTTCTCTGTATATTACTGTTTATGTTTTGGTGTAAAATAAAATATATTTGATTGATTGATTGATTGAAAAATGTTTGAAACGGATGTTGTTTTTTTCGCGATTTCAATGTAGCTGGTCCCATAGTAAAAGTTGCATAGTTTGAACTACGAATAAAAATACCTATAATGTAGAAGTATAACTCTAAACAAAATCCACTACATACTTTTGCACCTACATTTTGGCACCTAATGAAAAATTACATGTTGTATCAGTTGTGTCGGCAAGGCACAGTTTTTAAAGAACAAAGAACACGGTACCACACCGGTGTCACCAGTACCGGTTTTTGGTGCCACTTTTTGAGCTGCATTTACATTTTTATACATTCTTATTCGAAGAGTTTGAACCACCAAACTGAACAACTATGGTGTCAATACCGTAATCGCGAAAAAAACAGCTGTTCCAAAGAAAATCTCGATAGCTTCTTATGTGTCGTGAAACAGATGTTTTTTTTTCACGATTTCAATGTTGCTGGTCCCATAGTAAGTAAATGTTGTTCAGTTTGATGGTCTGAAGCACCCCTGGTCCGGCTTTAAAACGATCCCGATTCCACAGAGATCCGATAACTATATACCCACTATGTAACTGTTGTCAACATATTGTTCATCCCTGAGAGAAAACAACATTCACGCTGAACAAGTTTGTTCGCTAAATAGCGGCTAAAGTCAACATTGTTTCGTGTGTTAGTAATTTGATGTAGTTGCTTCAGTAGCGTACGTAGTACGTACCTATATTGGTAGCTTCTATTTAAGCTACCTAGCTTGTTTTTTTGGTAACTTTTTATCACTCTTCTAAAAATGTGTTACTGACGCAAAATCTGAAAACTGTAAAAAAAATACAAACGAATAAAACTGCATTTCATTCGTAAACTTTTATGTAAGTATTCGCAAGAAACACTTCATTGAATTGGACTAGCATGAAAAGCAAAAATAATGAATGTGAAAAAATCTAGGTAAGTAAATAATAACATTTTATTCATTAAAAAAAATAAAAAAAATAGTTAATGATAAATGATAGAACGTTTTGGGAACTGTTGTCTACGTGCCAATTCGGAAAAGATACTACGAATACGGAGAATCTACCTACCTTTGAATAGGTACCTGCCTATCACTTTTATATAATTTATTTGCGTATCTTATGAGTTATTGAAAACGATTTCGATAAAATACTTACTTAGAAACGTAAAAAAACTCATATAAGATACGCAAATAAAATTTATTTGAACTTTTTTGTAATTATAAGTATTTCAGTGAACTACGCGTAGGAAATCGCGGGACACAACTGTAATAAGCTAATAAGGTCATTCTAGGCTAATGGACATTACTTTGAAGGGATGATCAGACCATCAAACTAATCTACTTTTTTTTCTAAAGATCAATAAACTAAATAATAAACATCGATGATGATGATGATGATGATAAAGTAATATAATTTTTTTCAGTTTTCTATTCTCCAACAATGTCTCAAAACAGTTTTCACACTTCGCTTTCATTTCTTAACACGTTAAATTATTTATGAACCCTGTCACCATGTACCCCAGTATATCACCTCGACAACTTCCAAAACAAAAAGCTTATATTGATGACGTTATTACTCCAAAACAGCTGTTTTCTCTTCTCTATAATGGCACAGACAATTTTGACGGATGGCCTGAGTAACCGCCTGGCAACTGCATGTAATGAGCTCGAGGGAGGCACAGTACAGTTTTATGGCCCTGTTATTTTTTATGTTGTCAGCAGTTTGCACGCTGGGGACACGATTGGCGACACTTTAATGAACCCCGATGCCTGTTCTGAGCCAAATCACAGATAACGCATCTCCTACGAGCGCTAATGCCCCTTGTATTTGAGGACATTCTTTGTCTCGTCTGCCTGTCTGTGGTTTATAATTTAAGCTGAAGATATGAAAGAGCTGATGAAGGGTATCACTCAAACGCAGACTAGTCGACATGCGTATCCTGCCTGTCCTAATCTACGATGCTCAATCATGGTCTTTAACAGAATCACAGAAGTCCAAACTCAAAGTTTGCCAGAGGCCGATGGAGCATAGCATATTGGGGATCATACAGACAGATAAATAAATAAAAATAAATAAATAACGCTCACAGGCACATATATTGTAATGATCCCAAGAAAGCACTATTTATAGGCTGTTTATTATGGAAACCATACAACAACGGCACAAACATAAACATCCATGACCGAACTGGGATTCGAACCCAGGACCCTGGTTTGGCAGTCCGGCGTGGTAACCATTACACCAACCGGGTCGTCCGGGTCGTTCAGATCGCGTCAGAAACACCATAATACACCATAAAACGGAAATAGCCGATGTTGGTGAGAAAACCGCCGAATCGAAATGGGATGGACCAGCCATGTCTATCGATTACACCTGGAAAGATTTGTCAGTCTTAACACCTTGGATCCCCGGGAATGTATGTCGCCGTCGGGCCCCGGAAGAGATGCAGAGACGACCTGGATACCTTCGATGAAGGGTGGATGGAGCTGGCTTAGGACAGGGATGCATGGATGATAAAGGGGGAGGCTTTTGCAAAGCATTTGTATGAAATATGCTAATGAAAAAAAACATGTATATTAAGGTAAAGATTAAAGGGAGAGATAAAACTGCGCAACTGCACTACTGGCTTGGATGCAATGTAATTTATTAGACAATAGGAAATTCTTAGTACTATCCTGACTTATATGTGATTTGTAGAGATCGGATATTCGGATGCATATTTACCTAAATAATATGGACACGTCTTAGTTCATTTATTTTATGAAACAATCCTAAGATCATTCTGAAGTCTCGGGATTGCTAAAAGATTTATCGACATGCAAAATACTTAGAACTTAAACATTTGAACTACGTTGTCAGAGTTTTTCATGTTGTCAGAGTTGTTCATATTGTCCGAGTTGTTCATGCTGTCGGAAGTAGGTTATATCATAGTGGTGTGACTGCCTACGAGGATCGGTATGACAAAACAGTGCGGGTGGCCAAATTTTTTAAATAACTTTATTCCGAAAGGCATATCCATAGTCTGTTTTCGTGGCGAAAAAAGTGAAGTTTAGGTAAATATGCATCCGATTATCCAAAATATGATACTGAACTGGTGTCAAGGAGATTATAATTATTTACGGAGCGATTCAAAGTATGTGTAGGCACCCTTGACACCAGGGTTATAATGTCATGTTATTATCCGACACTCAAAGACAAATGAATGTAGTCTGATAGAAATAATTGCGGTCCAGACAGTCATGTTGAATTTTAACTTGCTTCAGTCACCTTTATAACAAGTCCTCTGAAATTCTCAACGATTCTGGGAATAATAAAACTACAGGGTGACATTGAAATGAGTCGACAAATTTTTTGCGGTGGTTCAATCAGACCATCGTTATGAGACCAAAAGCAATACTGAAATTGCAAAAAAAAAATCTGCTATTTAAACATTTGAGTAGAGTAGGCTTTGCATTGCAGTTTAGTATGGAACAGCAGTTTCTTTTTGTGATTTCAAGTTTGTTCACATTGTTTTTGTTGTTGTTTGATGGTCTAAAAAACCCCTAAAACTTTTTCGTCTCATTTAAATATCTATCACCCTGTAGAATTACCATTCTCTCCACATTCTCTCTGATAAATTTTATAACGAAAACGGTTTTAGAGCGCTTACAGACGAGCGACACTTTGCTGTCGCCGAGGGTCCCAGAGCGTCGCGTTCATACACTTTACGGTCCGTGTCACACGGCGACCGCAAAGTGTCGCTCGTCTGTAAGCGCTCTTAGTGAAAGACCTTTCTATTTTTGACCATTTAATTTCGCGTTATTAAAGAACAGTAGACATCACCTTTATAAGTTTCACATTGTTAGGTACCTATCTATAAGTTTTTTAGGGGTACGAGTTAACTTTCATATGTGAAATGAACCCTCGAATCCCTACTTAGTAGCGACGTAAAATTCACGTAACAGTAATTCACTCAAATCAAGCTATTTTGATGCTTATTCCGAAGGCGTAGGATTCATGTGAGAAGACTTTTGTGGAATGAACTGCAAAATCAAGAAACAATCTTTTCGTACCAATTTGAAATCGACCGTACGGACGGGAAATTTCCTGTTTCGCAGGAAATCGAGACCTCAACTGGGAAATCTAAGCAAGTTCACTCAAATACGTTTATAGATAACTTACTTGTGTCTAGTGAAGTTTGTAAAGTATTTTTAAATAGTATCTAGCTCTGCTTTCTTGAACGAATTTTTATTTTATTTTATTTTCGTATTAAACACTAATGCAATTTTATGTAATAGTCGTGTCATGCTGTAAGTACCTACTTACAGTACATAGACTAAGTGTTAACTTAATTATAGGCTGCCACGTCATTGGAAATGCGGAAATGGACAACATGACTTATTAAGTAATTTAATTTAAATTATTGCCAAAAGTTTCAGTCGTAGGTAAAAAAAATATCCTATTTTAAATTTGTTACCGCTTTATTCGATTCTACATGTTTGATTTTTTGGTTAGGTATTACACTGCCTCTTAGACAATTTAATAGGGACTCGCCTTGCGGTAGCATTTCCCCTCTGCCGGTATTAGATCAATTAATCTTGCGCATTTACACCCAATTTTATACCTTATCACTAAACGAGACAGCCTATAATAGCGAAACAATAATTTTGAACTTAGAACGTTTTGGGTTCACACGAGACTACTTTTCATGATTTTTAACATTCAAAATTAGAATCTAAACTTATGGGGAATGAAATCCAAAGTTGCGGATTTCATGTTACCTCGCCCCCCGCAAAAAGTGGCAGAACTGTTTCTTAGTAGAATGACACGCGTAACTCGTCCCTATTAAATTATCTAAACACTGCCTTTGTAATCTAATTAGCCATTCTTTAACTGCAAGTCGTTCCGAAAAATTTACTCATCATCGTACTCATCATCTCATTCTATGAAGATCATTCTTCCTTATTGCTTGCTTGTTATTATAGGATTATTTTTCCTCAACGTAAAAGATTCGTATCCCTAACAACCATAGTATGTAAAAGCATTGTTAAGAACTAAACCCATGTTGTATGAACAAGCATCGGGTAAGCTGGAACCGCCACAATAGCGAAGTCTGCTCGTTCTATAGACGCCACGCGAGTCATGCCTTAAGTTCACTCTACCCAAGAAGTCCCCTCACAGAACTCTAATTGTTATTTCTTAAGTATGAAAATAGCTTGGTTCGCTAGACTTCTTACGAACGAACCATGCATGAATTATTCATGCAAGAATAAGGAACCGTTTGGAAAAAATCAGATGAGATTAAATTTTACATACTGCATTTTGATGGTACCTAGTACCTACAGGGTGTTAGAGTAGACAGTTGCATTACTTTAAGGGGTGATTGTACCCACGATACTAAACAATTTTCAAACAACCTTGGGGTAGAGGAAATATTAACTCGGTGTTAAAATTTTCAGGGGTGGTTAAAACCATCAAAATGATCAACTTTTACAATATGAGCAAAGATGAAATCGCAGAAAGAAAATAGTTTGTTCCAAATTAAACTGCAACGCCACTTTATTGAAATGCGTTTGCATCCATAACTTTAAAGTTGTTCAATTGACCCACTGGAAAGTGTTTACAAAATGACCCAGTGTACACACGGCGACACATCAGGTATATACCCATAACTACGCTACGTACAAAACACAAAATAGTGCGGTAGAGAGCTTGCATAGACGCGGCTGCCGGCACCGGAACGGTGTGCAGCGTGCTGTGAGACGAAACAACAACAACATACCGCACCCTCTCGCACGATTCGCAGCGTTCAACTTCTAATAGTTCAAAGTCCAAACAGGGTAACCTGACCTGTCGCCGTGTGTACAAGGTGTAACAAAACACTCTAGTAATACCTTAGTTAGGTAATACTATCCCTTTCTATCTAAGCCCACAACGCACTTTCTTGCGGCCCGATCCCATTTTAAAAATAGCTTTCTGATGCGGCCCCAGAGCGTCCAGCTTAGGTATGAGTATAAACCATGTAGGTACCACTACTGAAGGGCTGCCAGATTGTATAAGTGGATACAAAAACTGTATAATTAGGTGTATGTTTGTATCCTCTATGTATCCTGGAATCTAATGTATAATTGGATACAAAACAAAACTCATAATTTTTTTTAATTGCATTGCTGTTTTAGTCGGAAAATCACAGAAGAGTAACATAAAAGCCGCTATACTCAGTCACTTTACGATTCAATCTAGTGAGAACGCTATAATTTCGTTCAAGATCGATACAAATTCTCGAAGTTCTTTGCGGCCCACGGACTCTACTATCATCATGCATGTGGCCCACCAATGAGCCATTGAATGAACTTTGAGTTTGACATGCCTTCTTTAGACCATCAAACTGAAAAACTGAACCTTAGAATAGAACAGTGGAAACGTTTTTCAAATCCATAATAATTATTATTAAACGTTTTCCCTTGGAAATGGGATTTTTTCCATAGTAAAAAGTCTATGTTGATCCAATAGATGTAGATGTTGATCCCATTATATATTATTATCTACAAACCTTGTGAGTCTATAGCATTCTTCGTACTTTTTGAGTTAAATCATAATATGAGAAACACAAACATACAAAAAACGCTTTGACGTAAAACTACTTAGGTAACATGAAAAAAATTAAACAATAATTTCAAAATAAAAAACGCAGATTTTATTTATTTTGTACCTTCTAATTATATGTAGGTACATTGTATTATAATGTTTAGATTGACAAGATTGTGCTCCTAATTATCGGCTATACCACAGAAAACATAATGATAAATGAACGAGCGAGATCAATAAATAAAAATATACATTGTACCTACATAATACTTTCTTATTGCTTAAACTTTACATTTAAAATAATACAATGAATTCGATAGCTCTCGTAGAAAAATACCTGCTTAAAATTTTTTTTACAACATAAAATTTAAACCGACGTCAAATAAATCATCAAAACAAATAAGAAAGAAAATTCAATAAACTAAAAAAGTAAAAAATAATATGGCAGCTGATGGTCATGCATGACTCATGAATCATGACATGAGTCATGACTCTTTCGTTCGCATCTACAAGGTGAAATTGATATCATTAGCATCCTTTTAAACTAAGAGTCTACTCATCAAACTGAACAACTTTTACTACGTTTGCTCCCATACTGAAAGATGTTAATGATATCAATTTCACCCTGTATAAGAACATTAATTTGTTTTATCGCAGTCGCTGTCAAGCCGGTACGATTCGCGACAGGACTGCACTGCATTAGTTTTTTGGCTTGGCTTGACACCGACTCCAATAAAACAAATTAATGTTCTAGATGCGAACGAAAGAGTCATCAGCTGCAATATTATTTTTGAAATTTTTTAGTTTTTTTGAAGGCGGTTTTTTTTTTAATTTTGTATATTTTACAATTTTCAGTGGTGGAATACATTATTTCGACTCAGATATCAGTTATACACCCAAAGGTTACATCGGTACGAAGCAAATGTTTCAATCGCCGATAATTTACTGTAAACTTTTGAAGAGTTCTATTGTGTAGCTCCGAAGCGCGTCATCAGATCATCACAAAATTAAAATAAGACTACCTCGGGAGTATCCCTATCGGTCAACATACATTACCTAAAAAATACATACAGCCGAACAAAGAACCACCTCCATTTTTTAAGTTGGTTCAAAAGAATAAGTAGAAACAGGTACTAATAAAAATAAAACATTTTATTTTTTTTCATCAAATTTTTTAAATAATTCCAAAATTCTATCATTAACTAATTTTTTCACATCTTTTGCCCATGTAAAATCAGTGTGACAAAACGTTTTGTCCGGTACCTCGTAATAATCAACTACATTTTTAATTTTACCCTTCAGTATCTCAACATCTTTCACAGTTCCCAACCAATCCCCGTGACTATAAAATAAAGCAATAGGAGCTGTGATTTTGTCCACTGGGTAGTCAGGCGGATTTTTGGAACCATACACTTCAAGGTTTTTATTTTCACCAAAATCATATCTACAAAACTTTCCTGATTTGACTTCTTGTGCATAATGTATGAGTTGTCTTTTAGAACAACCTGCTGGTACATGAGCAAAAATTACAGGCATATTTTCAACGTCTAATTGACTATAACTGAATCCACTAAGAAGAAAAACAATATTACTACAAATTAGAATTGCAAATTCAGTGTTGCCACAAATTCCTCTAGTCAATGTTCGTGTTAAAATATCACTTGGAGCAAATTCATATACACCAGTAGCGGATAGTACGTTGTCTATAGCAGAAATGAATTGAACAAGTAATCTAACCAAGGGACTTTTTATGTGGGACACCCAGGCAACTGGAGAGAGTGACACCATCAATGATATTTTGTCATTGTACTCGGGTCTTAGCGAGCACATCACGTAAAATGAGGTTGCCCCTTGGGAGTGTCCCACGTACTTGAGTTGTTGCTGTCCGGTTTCTTTCAGCACGTAGTCGATCGAGGCGGGCAGGTCGTAGATACCCATCTCGTGCCAGCTAAATTCCCAAAACTCTTTGCTCGCAGGAGATAGACGCTCGTGTTTGCGTGCGAGCTTGCTCCCACGTGCGTTGCCCAGCCACACGTCGTATCCTCGCTCTGCCAATAGGTAAGGAAGTGCACTCTTTGGTCCCGCTGTCAACCAACTGACGGCGCTGTATAGTAAGCCATGCATCAGAAATACAGGTTGTCCTTTGCCTGGGATCCTGAACAATGAAAGAATATATCCATCACTGGTGAGAACTTGGTGTTCTTCAGGTGTGCTGCTGTATTTGGCGATCAGTTGAGTAATGTTCAAGTCTTTATCTTCATTATCACGTCCTGCATTGTATTTGTCGATGCCACCATCAGCTACGATGTCCGCTATCTCGTTAACTAAACTTGGCAAATTGTCTTCAAGGTGTATTAATTTTCCTAGTCTGCCTACACCATCTACTGTATTGATCGGTAGCTGGGAGGCCCTGCTGTGAGAGCACCAGCAGGACAAAATAATTTGTAGAGCAAGTTTATATGGAACAGCACGGACGACAGCCATCGCTGCTAATCTTTTTGTTTCGAGTGATATTTCGTCGCGTATGCGCGTACCTGTAGACTTAACAAAATACTTCAATTTACACAGGTGCATGCATGATGCAGTTTTAAACTTTTGTGTAATTCTTAAATTTTTTTGTTTATAAAGATCAATAAAATTGATGCCGTCATGTCTGGCAGATGGATATTTACCCAAAAACTTGGTTTGAAAAACAAAAAAATATACAGGGTGTGGTTTTGTTCAGCGACGTCCGTCCCAGAGGCTCACGACACACATGCCGAAAAACATAAAAAAATACCTTAATTTGTCATGAAAAAAACCCAAAAATCAACCGGAGTCACCAAATCAGCGCAACCTCGTGCCGTCTCCCCCCGCTGAGGCCAGCTGAGCTACATACAATACACTTGCTTCGCACACTCGCTACAAATAGAGCGCCCAAACGTCGCGAAATTTTTCACAAATTAAACGAGTCTTTTTTTCAGTAAAAGGTATTATTAATTACAAGAAAATATTTTTTTAGGAATAAGCGTTTTTCAAACTATCACTTCTGAGGCGTGCGTCGCTGACCAAAAAAACCACCCCTCCCTAAGGGGAAGCCAAAAGAGCGTGACTTTGTGAGTTGTGAGTCGTGTATTTTGAGTCCTTTTCATATAAAATCTATGACCTCAGCCTTTATATGAAACGGACTCAAAATACACGAACCACAACTCACAAAATTACGCTCGTTTGGCTTCACCCAAAAGCTTCTAAGAATTAAAAACTACTAACCTAATTTAAAACTTCTTTAAAAATTACAACCAAATCGCACAACATTTTTCAATGAACTCAAAGCCATACTTAGTTACGATTCCAAATGTTACAACTTATGTACCTACCTACTATAAGACAGGAATTTCATTAATACGCGCATAGTCTTGTGAGATAATATGTATTGAGTCAGATCAAGTTAGACCTTGGACTGGCAGTGAAAGGATCCGGCAGCCTATATTAATAGACCTACACACCATAGCGTTGAGATATAACGCCTCAGAATAGGCACCAGCCATCGTCTATCTAGCTAGATGTAGGCAGTTTTTAAACAAAGTTAATTTATCATTTTAAGGGTTCCATACCCAAAGGGTGAAAACGGGACCCTATTACTAAGCCTACGTTGTCCGTCCGTCCGTCTCTGTCCGTCTGTCCTATCATATTTAGGGATGTAACTTTTGAACCGTAATAGCTAGATAGTTGAAATTTTCATAGAATGTGCATTATTACGGCGGATTTGCTAACAAATCACAAAAATTTCAAAATATTTAAAATTACGGGGTACATACATACAAGCCATATAGCTTCATACAAGGAACTAGTTTTTATCAAAGTTTTTTCTTCTCGCTCTATCGTAAAAAAGGTAATACATGCAAGCGTCAAACTTGGTGTGATTATAAAACAAACTCTACTCTATAACAACAAATAATAAAAACCAGCCATGTGTGAGGGCTCTTACAGACGAGCGACACTTTGCTGTCGCGATGGGTCGCAGAACGCCGCGTCCATACATTTAACGGTCGCGCGACGGTCGCGCGACCCTCCGCGACACCCGGCGACCGCAAAGTGTCGCTCGTCTGTGAGAGCGCTGAGTCGGTATCGTTCTAAAGGTCCCGAAGAAAAAAAAAGTTAATTTGTTGTGTTGTGGTGTGGTACGGAACCTTCGGTGCGCGAGTAGCCCGACTCGCACTTGAACGATTTTATTATTTCTACTAGTGACCTTGTCAGTCGCTCAAGGAGTGCTAATTTTGAATTTCTCACAGCTTAATTATGTGCCTTCTATCATCATGATCTTATTTAAGAGCTACGCTCTTGTCGGTGGAGTATTCGCCAATACAGTCTCTTGTACAGGATGAAATTGATATCTTTAGCATCCTTTTAAACTAAGACTCTAGTCTGACTACTCCATTATAATTATATTTAATTGTTATTGTATTTAGGATCTCACTACAGATCAAAGTCCTCCCCTCTCGTTTTGTAATCCACTCTATCCTAATAATAAACAATAGGCCTGTGCAAAATTCTTAGATTGAAATATCAAGATGATTAAGATAATAAAATACTAGGCTACTAGGTATCTAGTTATACCTACTTGTGGTTTCTATAAAGAAACAAAACTAATGGAAAAGTTCAAGTTAAAGATGTAGAGTAGAGTTGGATAACAAGAAACTTAGACAAACTTTACATCGTGGAACACTCGTAGTAATAATGTTTGTCTGAATTAAAATTAGATATTTCGAAACTTTAGCAAAACCGATATTCTCCTTCCGAATATGGAAATTGAACGAACGAAGTTCTGTTGTTTAGTACTTATAATACAAACAAACGCCCTAAATTCTCCAATATACAGGGTAAAATACAGGGTGTAAACTTAAATGCGTAAAATGCGTTACAATGGAAGCATCGCCATCTGTACAATTTCACGATTTGTACAATTCCTAACTTATTAGCAGTTTGTTCAAAATTTTGTTTGATTTGAAAATTTGATTTCGTCGATTCGTACAAAAATGAGAGGCGTTACGTTATCTATAATACTTAAGGGGGTGCTTAAGACATGCTTAAGACCATAAAACTGAATAACTTTAACTACGGGACCAACATTGAAAAAAAATCAACTGTTCTATCCGTTTGGGTCGAGTCATTTTCTATGAAATAACTGATATTTTTCTCGCGATTTCATGATGGTCTCATAGTGAAAGTTATTCAATTCCATGGTCTTAAGCAGCAAGTATGTAAGATTACACGCTGTATAATCCGTATATATCCGTAAATATATCCGTAAATATAAACGTATCCGTAAATAGTACTAACGGTTTTTAAGGGGATGATCAAACTATCAAATAAATAAAATAAATAAATAAATAAATAACGCTTACAGGCGGGTACATATCAGAATCCCGAAACTCATAATACCTTAATTTAAAATACCTTAGACCAAAATACCCGAATTCAAAATACCTTAAACTTGAAATACCAAATTTTCAAAATACCAAAAGTTTATAATACCGAATGTTTAAATTACCCGAACCCAAAAGACCTTATTTCAAAATACAAATGCCCAAAATAACTTATTTTAAATAGTCAAAATTTAAAACATTCCAGTGTAAGTTTACCATGTTGTTGTCCAATGCTACCTATTTTAACGCTTTGTCAAGTTTTATAGACATATAATTCCCATAAATTTTAGTCGGGTAGGTAGGAACAGCAGTTTTGTATGGGACAGCATATTTTTTTCGCGTTTCCTGAGGTAGGCTCCAAAGTGAAATTTGTTCAGTTTGATGGTCGGAGTTCACCATTTCAACATATGCTAGGCTACAACCCGTATGTATAAATTAATGTATCTATGTATATAGGTAGGCAGGTAGGTATGTTGTATCCTTAATGAACTTAATTTATGCTGACGGTTTTTAGGGGATGATCAGATAATGAAATTTTTCTATGGGTGGGACCAACATTGAAATTGCGGAAAAAACATCAGCTGTCTCGTATTATTTGGGTATAGAAGAATTTCAGTTTTGTATGAACAGAAGTTTTTTTTTTGCTGGTTAGGTGATGGTGCCATTGAGAGAGTTGTTCCTCAGCATTATAGACATTTGATTTCGATGTTGTTGCCATGGAGAAAGTTGTTTAAAGCATAATAATACTTTTCCTTACACCCTGTAGAAAATCGATCGGCTGATCCGCGGCTTTTGTATGGGAGGTCCAACAAATCACCTTTTTGACCCAAGTTCCTTAGGGACAAGTGTTTAGTTTCTTTGTCTGAATACACCCTTAAAATTTTGCTAGAAATTAAATATTCGTATTTTGTTATACCTACCTAATTAATTATAGATTGTCGATATGAGTGAGTACCTACCTAAGGAGAACGTAGGGATATACAGGAGGGTGAAATTGATATCATTAGTATCCTTTTATAAACTAAGAGTCTACCCATCAAACTGAACATCTTTTACTATAGAAGCAAACCGATCGGCATGCATTTGAGTCGATTAGGTATAGCAGTTTAGTATGGAACAGCTGTTTTTTTTATTTACGCTCTGATCGTATTGCTCCCATAGTAAAAGTTGTTCATTGTTCAAGTTGTCTTTTAAACCGCCACTGGACTGTGATAGCCCTCTTAAGCCAACGAGCCGTCCTAATCCATCTCCACCGCCTACTGCGTATGGTACCTAGAGAAATAAGAAACTACATACGATCTGCATGGGTAGCATGCCACCGTAATACAGCGCTATCACACCTTCGCTCTCTTTCTAATGGCGCGCGAACGAACGCGATAAAAGACGTGATACAGCCGTATCACGTGCAGCATGCTACGGCTTCTGGAGTAATATACACATACATTGTAATGATCCCAAGGTAAGCCTTAGGCTTTTTGTTATGGGAATCATACAACAACGGCACAAACATAAAACATCCATGACCGAACCGGGATTCGAACCCAGGACCCTGGTTTGGCAGTCCGGCGTGGTAACCATTACACCAATCGGGTCGTCATCAAACTGAACAACTTTCTCTAATGGACGAAGGACGGAATCGCGATAAAAAATCTGCCGTTCCATACAAATCTGCAATCCTACCCGAAAGTGTAATGGTATGACAGCTGATTTCTTCTTCGTTATTTCGACCTTCTTGGTCCTATACAGGGTGTAACAAAACACCCTAGTAATACTTAAGGGGGTGCTTCAGACCATCAAACTGAACAACTTCACTATGGAGCCAACATCGAAATCGCGAAAAAAAAATCTGCTCTTTCATACAAAACTGCAGTACCGTCTCGACTCAAGAGACGGTACTGCAGTTTTGTATGAAAGCACGGCAGATATTTTTTATTTTTTCTCGACGTTGGCTCCATAGTGAAAGTTGTTCAGTTTGATGGTCTGAAGCACCCCCTTAAATATTACTAGGGTGTGTTGTTACACCCTGTAGAGAAAGTTGTTCAGTTTTAAGTTCTGATCAAACCCGTCAACATACAAAAAAAAAAAAAAAAACATAAAAAATCATCATCTTAAATTACTATAAGACTAATCTGAAATAATTGTCCAACCTTGCGAAACCGGGAAAAATTCTCTAGAAATTCACGAAGGGCGTTACTATGGAAACGATTCATTTATTGAAGGTTTCCGTTATTTCACGGAAGGGTTTCTGCTATTAACTGGTAAATACAAATAAAAATTGGAGGAAAGGAAATATTTAAAGGAAATTATCTTTTGTTGATAAGCAGTGCAATAGGCTATTTTGCTCCGGACAAGATATGGTGAGGGGAGCGACCCCTATGTTATACGAGTACAATAATTTCGTATCCTCCGTCAGCGGCATAAGATCGATGACAAACAAGATGAAATAAAACAAGAATGCTGAATCAGATAGGCTGACTGTTAAATTAGTTTTATACAGGGTGTAAAATTAAATGGGACACTTACTTAAAGGGGTGCTTCAGACCATCAAACTGACAGGAATAAATTTAGTTAAGCTAAGTCGTGGCACAGTTCGAATCGACACCATTATTATTATTTACCTAGCAATTCGTGGTGCCTACTTTCTCGATATTCATTCACGCCACGTAGCAGATACCTACTTCTTATTTCTATGATTCATCCACGCAAGAATTGACAAAGTATAATTACTACGTACCTAACCTAGTCCTAATTGTACTTTACCCGGTGATACTCTGTGAAGCTACTTAAACGTCAAAAATTACATCAATACGAAGCCATATGCATAAGCTTCTTACCGAAAGAACCGAAGCGAAGGTATTATCCTCACGGCTCTCTGTTCAACTGTGAAATTAACTAAGTATTAAAATTTCACGTTCGAACTTTTTAGGTCACAAGGTCTATTTCAGTTTACGATCATTTTTGAACCATTAACATTATTAATTAAAGTTTTTCCGGAGAAAACTGTGGATGTAGACTAGTTTTTATTTATTGGAAACACCAACATAAGGAAAATAAAGCCGTGGTGGTCCAGTGGCGAGTAACCTTGCCTGCCTTGCAGGAGGCGTTTTGTTTCGATCCCCGTCCAGGCCGACTCGTACCAATGAGTTTTTCGGAACTTATGTACGATTTGTAACACCGCTGGCTTTTCGGTAAAGGAAAACATCGTGAGGAAACCTGCATGCTTCAATTTCGAGGCATGTATTGTACCTACTGTCCATTACAAGTGGCGACGGGCTCACTCCCCGTCACACTGGACGGAGTTTCGGTACTACTAGTGAAACGCGGATGTTCTGAAGTTTCAGAATATCTCTTACTACCCCCTCGGGGAATATAGTCGTGAGCATATGCATGCCAACATAAGGAATAGCTAGGTATAAGTATAAATCTTGACTATTATAAAACTGTAAATTTTTGAAAAAAGAATTTAGTTTGTTTGTTTGTTTGGGTGTTTGTTTGTTCGAGTATCACGCAAAAACTACTGAACCGATTTTGATGAAACTTTTTTTGTTTGATAGCGTAACATCTGACTTAAAATCTGGTATATAATTTATGCGGACGAAGTCGCGGGTAAAAGCTCGTAAACTATAAACTTATAATAGGGGACTGCCTCCAAGATGATGTAAGCATTTCCTTGCTGAAAGGCTGACTACGCTTTGACCGAGGAAATCGCCAGGCGCTTGAAGAAGCCCGAAGAAAAATAAAACCGGTCAAGTGCGAGTCGGGCTACTCGCGCACCGAGGGTTCCGTAGCACACCACCACAGAACACAACATTATTAACATAGAAAAAAAACTTTTTTTGTCCGGGACCTTTAGCGCGAGACCGACTCACACTTGGCCAGTTTTTAGTATTTGTTGTTATTCTGTAGAGTTTGTTCTATAATCAAACTAAGTTTGACGGTTGTATATGTTACCGTTTTTACGATAGAGCGTGAAGAAAAAACGTTGATAAAAAGTAGTTTCTTGTTGAGAACCCCCCTTAATTTTTAACTTTTTGACATTTTTATTATTTGTTAGCAAATCCGCTGTAACAACGCACATTCTAAAATTTCAACTATCTAGCTATTACGGTTCAAAAGTTACAGCCTTAAATAGGTAGGACAGACGGACGAACGGACGGACGGACGGACGGACAGACAACGTAGGCGTACGTAATAGGGTCCCGTTTTTACCCTTTGGGTACGGAACCCTAAAAAAGCGCCTGTGCGTTAGGTCCCCACGGTCTAAGGATGTTCACAACAAATACAATCATCATCATCATCATCATCATCTCAGCCGACGGACGTCCACTGCTGGACATAGGCCTCCCCCAAGGATCGCCACAACGACCGGTCCCGCGCTGCCCTCATCCAACGTTTTCCCGCCGCCTTTGCCAGGTCGTCGGTCCACCGTGTGAGGGGCCTACCCACGCTGCGCTTTCCGGTACGCGGTCGCCACTCGAGAACTTTTCGGCCCCACCGGCCATCGGTTCTGCGAGCAATGTGCCCCGCCCACTGCCACTTAACAACAAATACAATGGATACCGATATCCCTGTATTTAAGATTGGAGGTGTTTAGTTTTCCACCAAAATGCTGCGCCAGCCGTTCTTCTCTTATTATGACGGGACTACTCTGTAAATTCTAGCGCCCTTCCTACTTCTAAATCGAACCTTTAAATTGTGGCTCAATCCTTCGTATTGTTGATGATTTTGCGAATATCTATAGTACCTGTAAATGGTGAAATGCTTGACGTTGTACAGTAAAAATATTTAAAGTCCTCAAGGATTATTTTATGCACATAAAACACACTTGCGCGACCACAAAATGGCGAAATCCCTTGGCAAACCGGAGAACAACAGACTTGCAACGCGACCTTCCAGAGAATCAGATACTTTTTGCATCAATTTTATCACATTTTTACATAAAGTTCATAAAGTTACTATAATGATAAAGTTAGTCCCATTTGGAACTAAAGGAGATACGTAGTATTATCTATGCTATGCAACATCATCAACTAAAATAAACGACATATCCAGCTAGTTATTAAACTATGTAGGGGGTACCTACAATTATGTAGGCAGTGTTCCCGAAACAAAAAAATAGAATTCGGTAGAAGTGTGGTCAAAAAATCGGGAGAAATCGGGAGATTTTGAAATTTGTTGTAAATAAAGCTAATTTAAGATTTTTTGTACAGATTATCATCAAAAGTATTATAAGATGTAATTAAAAGATAATTTAAATAACTTTAAAATTAAATAAACATAATATTTATTTTTTTTCAAAAGGAATTTTCTAAAAATTTTAAGTGTTTTGTCTTCTTTCTTTAAAAACCTGTAACTTAATACGTATTGCAATAATTTCCCCACTTCTACCGTACCTATCTAACTAATATGATATTAAATTAAATAACTCATTTATTTCAGACCAAAAATCCATAATCTTGTTAGTAGGTTGATTAATAACAATATAATATACAATAACATAATGTATTTTAATTTATCATTACCAGAAAAATGCCTTAAACTTTCTTACTGTCAGAAAACAAACAAATGCAATACTGAAAACTTATTTAAAAATCAATGGATGCATTAATTATTATAATTTTTAGAAGAAAGTTGGTTTTTATTAAGTATTATTCGGAGAATCATGAAAATCGGGAGAAATTGACCATGTTACGGTAGATCGGGAGATTGGGTCGGAAATCGGTAGATCTCTCGTAAAATCGGGAGGTTCGGGAACACTGTTTGTAGGGGAGGTTGCAGGCGTTTTGCAGCGTCGGATCAAAGTTTTCAGATTATTGTTCTGTTTGTATTATATTAGTTTGTAATCTACGCTGCGTACCTACACACAATAGTGAATAATGTAAACCACATTTACATACTTTCATATGGAAAATGATGATTCTGTGTTGTCAGTGTTTTCGTAGTCAGTAACAATGTGGAGACTTCAGCTCCACGTATTGTTGAAAAACGCATTGTAGTCTCGAAGCCGGTGCTGGAGCTCTATTGTGATTGTACTCCATTACACTAATGTTTGGCTAGTGATCTCACTAATTGGTTTAATGAGGAAATAATGTGATTAGGTAATCTTTAACTAAACGAGGAAAAGATTTTTGTATCTTCGTGTGTTTATTTTGATATTTGACTAGTCTTATCTCTACAAACTGTGAAGTGAGATTTTTTAATTATTCGAGTACCTAAGAACATGATGGTGGTTGGGGTTTTTGAACCATTTAAAATTACGACTTAGGTATTGGATATTCGCAGAAGCAACAACAAACGGATATACCTATACGGATAAACTAACTATTAGGAAAAGCCAAGCAAATACTAAAACGGTGAATGCAGACCATCAAACTGAACAACTACCATTATTAAGCTAACTTTAGGAAACGTGAAAAAAATCTGCTGTGTCATACTTTTGAGTCTGGTATTGGCTATGTGCACGACACTAGCGCCACACTAGCGCGGCGTACAGGCAGAACTTTTTCGGGCAGCCGTGAATTATTTACACTATTATAGTACTGTAAAAGTCTGTGTTTGTTCGAGGATTCTGCCAAAACTACGGGACCGATTTTGATAAAACTTTTTAAAAAAATATATATTTAAAAGCTTATTATTAGTCTTAAAAGCTAACTTAGGTATGTTTTATTCCGGTACGATGACGGGAGCGGATGCGAACGAAGCCACGGGCAAAATCTAATTTGTATGGGAATTCCCATACAAACTTTTACCTCAGTTTTACCACCTTTGGGGGGTTAAAATGAGACAAGCCTTTTTTAAGTGAGCATCTAGATGCCAATAGAAACGTCCATGCCAAATTTTTAGTTTGTAGTCTTGACAGTTTTGGAGATTTCTTGTTAAGTTAGTGTGCGGATTTGCATAGATTCAAGCATTATTTGCACAGCTTGGCCGGCAAAAGTACAAATTTCTGCCACCCCGGGCGCTGCGATCGACTTGACAGTTCCCAACACCTACTTCGCACATAGCCAATAGGTTTGCAGGTTTGCAGTTGTTGCGAGGTAGTGAAAGTTTGTAAGTTTGATGGTCTGATCATCCCCTGGAAAGACGATCAGCATAATATTAAGAAATATAGACATGTAGAGGTACTCTTGTGTTCAATATTTGTCCACTGTCCACTATTAGACGGACGCAACGAACTTGATTGATAAGAAACTATACAACGTGTTAATGAATTAACGCAAAACTAGAAAGTAGTTTGTTTAGAATCGAGAGCAGAATCGAATTATCATGGTTTCAACATAGGTAATTTTTTTCAAAATATTAAATAATTTTTTTGCAAAATTCAAAATTTTCTGAACAGGATGTCAAACCACCGCACGGGCACACTCACCCTACTTACTACCAAAACAATATTATAAAAATGTATCCATGAGTACGTTAGCGCTATCTTTTCGTGCTGAAATGATAACAAATCATTTTTGCCTCAAAACTTAAAATGCGAATAACTTTAAATTTTAACTATCAAAATAATGAAATTATTGTTTCAATCTAATTATTTTGTTATAAATCAGTTGGGGTGTATGGGGGTTTTGCGCAAAATCATTAACACGTTGTAGGTATACAAAATCGTAATTGTGGTGTTATTGGGTGAATTTGAATGAGGCATGTCTAACAATAGACTCATTTGGATGAAACTGACATAATTTTTCAAAATCATGATGAACAACTTAAGCTATAGTCACTATAGTTAAGAAAGTCTAACAACTTTCCTTACGCAAATAATGCTTGTTCAAAAGTCTTGGGCCGCTAGCGGTGCGGTGTTTGCAAAATCAATGTAGCCATTGCTTTTATCAACTTTGTTGCATTCAGTTAAAACTTAGAGATTGGAATATGAGATGAACTTGTAGGTACTCGTATAGACGTCTTAATTGGATGGATAATCTTCTCAGACAATGGGATGAGAGATTGAGAAGTTTGAATTATAAAGAAAATGATAAAGAAATTGATTGCAAAAGAAAGTATTATTGGCTTGCCTGTTGGAAATTGGTTCAAAACTATAGTCTGTCCAACATAGGATGGTGATTTTGACAGATCGTTTTAGAGCGATTATTTTACTTTCTGAAAAATGTTGAGCCGTAAACCCTTTAATTTTATGTTAAATGTTATTGATTAACATTTAACATAAATTTTAATTAATCTTGTATTGATTAACATTTAACATCTAACATGTACCTAAGCTTTGACGGCTCAATGAGCTTTAAAAAGTAAAATGAAATCTCGAAAACCGTCTGTCAAAATCACCAAGCTATCTTGGACTCAGATTATACAGGGTGTTAGGATAAACAGTTGTAGGTATTACTTTAAGGGGCGATTATGCCCATGATACTGTTTGATACTGAACAACTTTTCGTAATTTCATAAAAAAAATTGTGTTTTACATACTAAATCGTAAATGCAATCAGCTGATCAAAAGTTTGTATGATTTTTTTCTGAATCTCCATTTGTTTTTACCCGACTGCGCCAGGAGGGTTATGTTTTTTGGGAACGTTACCTATTCAGCAATTTCAGTATCATGAGTACAAAAGTACAATCACCCAACTGTCTACTTAAGCTTGTGTTGAAAGTAACGAATAATAGGTATAAGGAATCGAATAAAACTTGAAGTCAAAACACGGAGGTTAGAGAAATATAGATACTTACCTACTCTTCTGCGGAAATATACCACCTATGCTTTTCTTATCTCGCTCTTTTCCTGACCTACTTAGGTAACTATAGACATTGAACACAATAACATAACAAAACGTAATATTCCGCACAATACCGAACAATAAAGACATTCACAATAACAATATTTTCCCCCTAATCAAGCGCGTTTAGCAGATAACAGAACAAGTATAACAACACTTGTCATAATGTATCATCCCTCATATTCCTCCCTGCTAATGGAATGAAACAGTCGCTTTTGTGTTGTCGTGTTGTAATGAAACGATACGCGTTTTTAGAAGTCAACAATGCCTGGGTTTTTACTTACCTACTACATATGTAGGTAGGTGGGTGTGGGTAGTACTTGGTACTTATTTTATTTGGAAGAAAACGTTAACTTTAAATACAAGCAAATCCATAAAATTGAATAGTTAATAATACAGGGTGTTAGGGTAAACAGTTGCATTACTTTAAGGGGTGATTGTACCCATGATACTGAACAACTTTCCCTAAGAAACCTATAGGAAATTCGTAAAAAAAATGTTGGACTTCCCATACTAAATGCAATCAGCTGATCGAACGTTTGTATGAAAAGTCGAAATATTTTTTTGCGAATTTCCTATAGGTTTCTTTGGGAAAGTTGTTCAGTATCATGGGTACAATCACCCCTTAAAGTAATGCAACTGTTTACCCTAACACCCTGTATAATAATAATACGTATACAAAACCTTGTTGGTTTACAATATAATATAATTTATTTAAAAAGGACTTTTAGCGCAAGACCGACTCACACTTATCCAGTTTTTAGTATTTGTTGTTATTCTGTAGAGTTTGTTCTATAATCACACAAAGTTTGACGCTTGTATGTATTATTACGATAGAGCGTGAAGAATAAACGTTGATAAAAACTAGTTTCTTGTTGAGAACCCCCCTTAATTTTTTACTTTTTGAAATTTTTATTATTTGTTAACAAATCCGCCGTTATAACGCATAATCTGAGAAATTTTCAACTATCTTGCTATTACGGTTCAAAAGTTACAGCCCTAAATAGGTAGGACAGACGGACGGACGGACGGACGGACGGACGGACAACGTAGGCTTAGTAATAGGGTCCCGTTTTTACCCTTTGGGTACGGAACCCTAAAAATGAACTAAAATTACTAAATAGATACCTACTGTCATAATTTCGCACTAAGTGCTTACTTAGACACCTTATCGTAATTAACATTTTATAGGCACCGATATAGTTCAATAGAGGTCTAATTGCTATAGCAAAGTGTTCTGCATCTAACACGCCACCTGCGGCTGTGTCAAGCCATCGCGACGAGAGACGTGGACATTTCCACCCCTACGACAACCCACTAATTAATTATTGATGAAGAACAATTTGCTAAATTGGCTCTAGTTTATTATTATGATGGATAAGTTAGGGAAGAACAAAACCGAAAAGTTTTCTAATCTGTGGATGAAAAAAAATACTTACCACAGGTTGTAAAATTTAATGCGGGTACACCACAAACAAACAAACCACACAAAAAAAACATTCTTGAATAATCATATCATATGTATTGAAAAATACAACATATAGGAAAAAATCTTCATGTGCAAAATGGTTAAAAAGAAGAATGGCAGATTTGGACCCAGGCATTTTTTACGAAAACTAAAAGCTCTTCAGGACGGTGGTGGTCATAATTATTATAAACAGAAAAAATTTGGACATAAAATAAAAATAAAAATAGACAAATTATCCAAAAAGCAGTAGCAAAACGCAACCACGACAGCAATTTTCATCGAATATTAACACTGAGGTATTTTTTGGTTGTTACGGAAAGTATTTGGCTTGGTTGAACTGATAGTTCGTGATTTCGTTTTCTTCCATTATCATAATATTATCGTGAATTTTCATTCAAATAAACACAATGAATGCGAAGAAGATTGAGTGGACTATCTAATAAGAAAGATTATGAGGTTCACACACTTGATACAAAAGGTATCATAAGGAGAACCCCTTTCCCTCAACTTCTACAGATTACAACCAATTTACATTTTTGCTAGTTTTGTTTCACTCAAAATCTCTACACGTATTACTAAGTTTCATTCATGTATGGGACCTCTATGTCTGGGTCTCAAATTACATGGACTTCCGCCAAACTTCTTTTTAATTAACCTACTATCGCAAAACTTTGCCGTTTTGGTGTGAAAAATAATGTTCTAGGCATAAAAACAGATGAAATATTATGAACGTTTCTTTTTTATTATAATTAAGTAGGTAAGGCCTTAGATCAAAGTAAAATGAATGGATAGGCCCAAAGCGGTATAAGTTGAAGCACGTAAAACTAGGGCACTTCAATACAAATTAGGGTACTTGGTCTGTCATCTCAGTACATTTTCAAAGTAAAACTGTCAATTGTTTTGCCTCATTTTTCTGGTTTGAAATGTTCGCCGTAAGGCTCTTGTTTACTAATGTCATTGGGTAAGGCAGTGATTATATTTTTTGACATTTAGGGCCAGCGTTTTCATAATTATAAATTAGGTACAGTCTTTAAGACCTTAAGTTTTAAAAAATCTTTTTAATTAAGTACCTACCAATTTTATTTTTAACGAGCTTTTACCCGCGACTTCGTCCGCATAAATTATATAACATATTTTAAGTCAGATGATAAGCTATCAAACAAAAAAAGTTTCATC
The DNA here is from genome assembly GCA_922987775.1 of Agonopterix subpropinquella. Lineage (NCBI taxonomy): Eukaryota > Metazoa > Arthropoda > Insecta > Lepidoptera > Depressariidae > Agonopterix > Agonopterix subpropinquella. Next base: position 11,524,709 of record OV277695.1, on the reverse strand, counting down.
AAAATCGGTTCAGTAGTTTTTGCGTGATACTCGAACAAACAAACACCCAAACAAACAAACGAACAAACAAACAAACAAACAAACAAACAAACAAACAAACAGACAGACAAAAAATCTAAAAATTGGTGATTTGGAATCAGGGACATCTAAAAATCACATCGTAATCTTTTTTTTGTAAATATCTTCAATGTACAGACAAACTTCTGTTACAGTTTTATAATAGTTTAGATTTGTGGCAGATAACTTTTACGAAAATATGCATCTTCCAAATAAACAGGTTCCACACAAATAAATCAAAGGGTTCTCGCTAAACGCAAGCCCATTAGGTACCTACTATATCTACGTAGAAAACACTGTAGGTGTGTAAAGGACACATACGTACTTTTTCTTTATGGTATAGGTAGGTGCTATGTTTTTGGTGTAAAAGAAAGTAAGTACAGTGGTTTGATTGAAAACAACCAGCAAGATAAATATAAGTACCTACCTATACACTCACATCCAGTCCCTGCACTGGTAGCATGCACACCCGCGATAGCCGTGATACGGCTTTATCACGTCTTTTATCTCGTTCTTTTGCGCGCGAACGAACGAGATAAAAGACGTGATAAAGCCGTATCACGGCTATCGCGGGTGTGCATGCTACCAGCACTGAAGTCACACGAAGAGTTGAACTTGTCAGTCCAAACTTTTTAATCAAGAAATTCATTTGCCTATTTCTTTTTGCGCAAGTTACGCAATTTGTAAGTGGAACGACCGGTCCGGTCCATCAAAGCTATCAATATTCAATAATCCATTTAATGCCTCGACAATAAAATTTCAATTTGTCGATGAACAAAAAGAGAGCTGTTAGATTAAAAGCGATTAAAATTCAATTCTCCCTCTAAGCACCCTGTAAGTAAGTACCCAAATAAACAGTGCTGTAGCAGTGTCGTAGAGTGGGCATCTGCCGCCCGGGGCACAGAAAGATTTTGCCGCCCCCTTATGACAACCTACACGAAAAATAACGGAGCGAGGGAAGGGAAGCGAGCTCGAAATTTCATTACACAACTATGTTGTGGCCAGACATCTTTTTGTTTATTCATACATAAATATAATCTTAGAGCGATCGAAGCGACCTCGACTTTTCTCCTCAATGCGAAACGGTTGGATCCAGAGGTTTTTACAAACAAAACATTTAGTAACCTAAGTAAAAGCGCTATAGCGAAGCAAACTCGAAATTTTTAGCCACTTCTTAGCTGTGGTTATAAGTCAGAACTCTTTATGTTTATGTGTAGGTACAGTAATTTAAAAAGACACTTACAGCGAGCGAAGCGAGCTCGACTTTTCTCTGACCTACGAATTGATTATAGACTAGAGCTCAATCAATCTATATTTTTCCCGAATTTGCCGCCCCCAGTTAAGTGCCGCCCGGGGCATTTGCCCCCCCCTGCCCCTACCCCCCCCCCCCCCCCCTCCCCCGAACTCGCTACGCTACTGTGCTGTAGGTAGGCAAAGTCAGATCAGCTGATTGTATTGTGCCTTGAGGTATACAAACAAGGTCTTACTAAAGTATAAATAAACAATTAAAACTTTTAAGGAGGTGGTGTGGGGGGTTGGGGTGGGGGGAGTTTAGACCGTTAAACTGAACAACTTACAATAATAGAACCAACATCGCCATCGCGAAAAAAAAACATCTGTCCTTTTAGATTGGTAGTTTGGTATGGAACATCCGTTTTTTGCGATTTCTGTAGTGGTCCGTTCCGTACCTTACCTACATAACCGTGCAAGACATAGGAAGATAACGTATCTTATTGTAACCTACTTATAATGTTCCAGATATTTTACAGTGTTCTAGAATATTTTAATTTTAACTGACTTTTATTATTGACTTTTTAAATGTAATTGCAATTTTATTTTTTTATTTTTATTATTTGGAAATTGACATTCTTGACAATATAATTTGTTACATAACTTTTATTATGGGTACTTATTAATGTTTTTTCCTTTGACATTGTATTTTAGTCGAATTAATCGATTAAGAATGTAGCTTATTATAATTTGTTTTTTTTATGCCACTATTGTAGGTTTAACTGACATAGGTTCAATTACCTAAACAATATACAATACAATAATTCTTTGCATATTTCAAGATTTTTCAGTAAATGGACACAATAATGTACAATTTTATACTTTTTAGAAAATATTTGTTTTCGTGTAAAATTTTTTTTTATTAGGTTCTACTTAAATCTACGTAATGCTGAATCATAATCATCAGCATATAAACTCCTACTGCAGGGTCTGCAGGGCACAGGCCTACCCTCAGGCCTCAGTTCTACAGGGTGTAACAAAACACCCTAGTAATACTTAAGGGTGCTTCAGACCATCAAAATGAACAACTTTCACTATGGAGCTAACTTAGAAATCGCGAAAAAAAATCCGCTCTTTCATACAAAACTGCAGTACCGTCTCGACTCAAATGTATGGGACGACAGATTCTTTTTATTTTTTCTCGACGTTGGCTCCATAGTGAAAGTTGTTCAGATTGATGGCCTGAAGCACCCCTTTAAGTATTACTAGGGTGTTTTGTTACACCCTGTATAATGGTCGGCAAAGTTCTTGAGCAAGGCCTTGAATGCGCAGAAATAAAATTTGTAGGCGAAAGCGCTAGTGGCGCAATAAAAAGGAGGCCTATGCCCAGTGGGTTGATATGAGCTGACCTATTCATCTTCTTTCGTTTCAGCATATTCAGTTACAATTGATTGCATAACAATCACTCAAGCTGCAATGGACAGATTAGCCAGTCAGCAATCCACCTATTGAATATTTCTAATTCAATAGGCGTACCTATTTCTAGTTCTAAACTCTAAAGCCACCTACCTAATGCTGAATAATATCCACTAAATACGACTATTGAATATCCCTAACCATATTCAGAACAGAATACTCGACTCGAGCCATAGGTATGAAATACGTTCATAATAACCGTTTAGAGCAGAACAGCCCATGTGAATCGGGAATGCATTACAATGCCATTGAAATTCAATGAAAATCGAGATATCCTGAAACTGGACTATGAAGGAAAACGGTCCAATAGGTACGCCTTCACCGTAAAGTTCAATTGACCCTTGAACTGCACAAAATGATTCTTAGAACAGAATTATTCTAAAGCTACCAGAGGGTAATAAAAACGAATAGTGGTTTAGCTCAGCGGTCGCGACAGGTCAATCGAGCGCGATGCGCGGGGGCAGGCCGCGGCCGGGAGGAGCGCGTCCCGCGCGCGATGACAACATTTAATGTTTTTAACCACCTAGCACCTGTTTGAACCATCTGAAAAATATAAAAATAGGTTAAAAAATAAGAGATACTTACTTACGTATTTTTCCGATTTAATTTTTGACCGATATTTCTATTTTTAATTTACTTTTGAATTTTCTGAAAAACGTTGGATATATAAAAATACAATAAAAATTAAAATTGTCAAATACCATAGAAAAGCTAAGCAGGCAAAGGAATAAGATCTCCTTCAACCAATATTTTATTTTTCAGTATTTTTCAAAAAACTCGAGAAATAATGAATAGAAAAATCTAATATTATAAGTTATTCGAATACATGCAGCATTGATTGAAGAAGCATCCATAGATTCTACCTTAAATTTGGCTAAATAAACGAACTTACCATCAACTCTCTATACTTTCCTCTATATCTGTCTCTTTCACTCTGCTAGATTGGCGCCTCGAATCTGACAAGGCGCGCTCATTTGACGTTTACTTCATAGCGTTTATAGATTTTGCCGCCGAAGCTTGCAAAATTTTTTCTTAACTTTAAAACTTGTTTAAAACAGTGAAATTGCAATGTTTTACTGTGTAAATTACACGGAAAGGTTGTTTTGTGAGTGTTCTGTGCGTGTTTTGTCAAAGACCTCCTCACGGTGCCCTCACGGTGTGCAGAAAATAAGTAGAAGCACTAATGAACGTCACCCATAGATTTTTTGACGTCACCTCTTTAATGCCGCTGCTTTGGATAAAGAGCGGCCTCTTCGAAGGGTCTTTTGACGCTCATAACCCTACAGGACAGGGGTGAGTTACCTCTACATCTTTCAATCAAGTGGAGGATGGCTTCTTTAATTGCTTCCCAACAATTTTATGATTCATATCTGTGCTGACACCTTAGCCAAGTTAACTACCTATTTTTCAGGATCTAGTAGGTATGATCCTTTGTATTTCGGCTATTTATGGCTAAACAGAACACTCAGAACATGTATACTATTGTTCCTAGGAACAAACAACAGATTTGATATCTGAACCAATATTTAGTCAATCTCTGTGACACCTATAATCTTAAGCTCACCTATACTAGGTGATTTACGTTCTAATATTGATCAAAAGAATGTTATACCCACCCCTGAAAGAAGAGAAAGTGGTCAAGCAGTGGTTTTGTGAAAAGTGTCGCTGCAGTTTTTGCAGTTGTGTTGCGTACCAACAAAATATTGATGTGGTTGCGTTGTCACCAGTAATTGCGAGGTGTTTACTTCGTGTGCAGACAGACAGATTGACTCTGGCACAGGTGTGTGCGCACTGTCGTTATGTTAATGCAACGTTGTGTCTGCAATTTGGCCAGCCGCTACCTAGTGTGCGGTGTCGCTGGTGGTGGTGTTGTGGTTGTGATGTGGTCGATATAACCCATGTGGTCAGTAATGATAGCAGAATGTGGTACCGTGTAAATTCTACAGTTCATTATCAATACAAAATATGTGCCCGCTCACGTGATGTGGTTGCGGTATGTGTGAAACAACCCTTAGACAACCCCATTGAGCATTGAACACTTTTGCAGCCGAGTGGCATTCTACCTGTTACATTTTAAATCATTAAGTGTCTCTAGTCAATTAAAGTGCGTTATACCTTATAAGTCTTATTACATACATACTTACAGTTAGAAACAAATAGGTTTACCAAAGTTCCCCGGAATGGGGGGTGAAATATCACCCATATTTGCAATGTTAGGCATACCTGTAGAAAATATACATTAAAGATTAAAAGGAGTTTGACATAAAACAGATCAACTTATGTAGGTATAAATATGATCGCAAACCTATGCCACCATTGCCACCTTCCTTTGCAAGAATTTTATGTGTCAAAGATGGTTAAAAACTTAAAGAAGAAAACTAGATGTGCCTACCGAATTTGTTTCCCTTTTTTCAAGATGTTCTTGATAAGGAGTACGGAAGGACAAAATCTTTTTTAATTGCTGTCTTATAATTATGATCAGGTACTGCAGCCAGCCTTCCTTTTAGGCCCTCTGGTCTTTTGCAGTTTTATCGTATTAGACTCAAAGAGTTCCTTTGGCCCACAGTGATTGGATGTCTTGATTTATGTAGACATTTTCTTCCTGGTCACACAACCATACTGAGTTTAAGTTAACAATACTGGCATATCAATACTAGGCTGCGCTTGCACTTAATCTGGACCTGTAGTATTTGAACCGTTTTGTATTGTATAACAATACCATGAGCTACAATAGCATGCGCTAGTTATCTACAGATAATAGAACCTAGTGCTAGTTAGCTCTCCTAGGCTTTGCCAATATAACCAGATAGCGATTATTGCAATGTCAACAGTATCAGTTCTCTGTCCCTGTGCAGCAGGAATTTTCCTGATGGCGGAAGGCCATTATACCACAGTTCGGTGGTTCTGCACATAAGGTGAAGCACATTTGAATCAGACACATCGGATGTGGTCTGGGGTGCTCACTTCAGGTACAAATATGTATCAAATCTTGTTCTGGTACTTTTTGCCCCCGACCTCGGAGGTCATAGACAGAACGTGGGGTTCATGCATGGCATTACCGACTGATTATCTAACGCAGTGCTTTTGCGCCCGTCAACGCCCACGACCTCGGAGGTCGAATATAGATCATAGGGCATATACAATAGCTTTACTGACTGTCCATCTAGAACCCAGTGCCGGAATGGCACTCGTCGCACCCGGCCGCGGAGGTCGTACATAACATGGTGCATGTGCAATGGCATTATCATTACCGACCAGTTATCTAGGATGCAGTGCCTGAAGGGTGCTCGTCGCTGCCCTCGACCGCGGAGGTCGAATATAGATAATAGGGCATATACAATACTTGGCATTACCAACCTCTTATATAGAACCCAGTGCCGGAATGGCACTCGTCGCCCCCGGCCTCGGAGGTCGCATTCAGTACATGGGGCATACCCAGTGGCATTACCAACCTCTTATTTAGAACCCAGTGCTGGAATAGCACTTGTCGCCCCCGGCCTCGGAGGTCGCATTCAGTACATGGGGCATACCCAGTGGCATTACCAACCTCTTATCTATAACCCAGTGCCGGAATGGCACTCGTCGCCCCCGGCCTCGGAGGTCGCATTCAGTACATGGGGCATACCCAGTGGCATTACCAACCTCTTATCTAGAACCCAGTGCTGGAATAGCACTTGTCGCCCCCGGCCTCGGAGGTCGCATTCAGTACATGGGGCATACCCAGTGGCATTACCAACCTCTTATCTATAACCCAGTGCCGGAATGGCACTCGTCGCCCCCGGCCTCGGAGGTCGCATTTAGTACATGGGGCATACCCAGTGGCATTAACGACCTCTTATCTAGAACCCAGTGCTGGAATAGCACTTGTCGCCCCCGGCCTCGGAGGTCGCATTCAGAACATGGGGCTTATGGAGTAGCATTACCGACCTCTTATCTAGGATGCAGGGCCGGAATGGCACTCGTCGCCGCCCCCGGCCACGGAGGTCGAACATAGATCAGGGGCATATACATATCAGCGTTGCTGACTGCCTTAGTAATACCAACCGATTATCTAGAATCCATTGCTGGATGGGCACTCATCACTCATCAGTTCATCACCCCCCCGGTCGCGTAGACCGTTGACTTTGATTTAGTTGATTTGGTCACTTCTAGGAAAAGACAATCATAGATAGTTGTGAAGGTTGGGATTTCAGAGATTGTCCAACAATCTATTGCGAATATTGCGAGGCATTCATTTCACATTGGATCTTCGGGTTGGCATGGGCGCTCTCTCCCACCACTCAATATAGATCCACAATAACTGTACCACCTTCACTTCACATGGCACAATACATTTTGATAGTACCACAACTTGGACACACAAGTGCTGCCAACTGACAATTTACATTCTGTTCAGTTCTTGGGGTAAGGACTTGAGCAGGAGCCCACCACGGGTGGAGAAACTAAAACCCTTAGCCCTAAAAAAGGAGGGGGGGGGGGGGAGGCTAATCAGGCAGTGCACTGACTGGTCATTAAACGAAAGGAACTCCTACTAAAGAGAATCGGTCTTAACAACCTGCAATAAGACATCTACCAGACACTACATTATAAAATAGGGTCTGAGTAACTGAGTAACTTTGTTTGGTTTAGATTCTAGAGCTCCATATGGGATATGTGGGCAGAATTTTATGGACATCTCAGACAATTCTCTGCCATAGGTCAGTAGGTTTTACCTGCCGTGCAGCTGGACCATTATAAAATTACAAAATATCCTGTTAGCTAAATACCAGGAGAGAAGGATGCCAATATGTGACACTAGTTTAGTATTTGATTGGCTAGAAAATTAACCCAATGCAGATATTGATAGATCCGAGAGTACCAGGTAGAGTAGTGTAGTGGTGAGATAAATCTAATAATTATAAATAAATATAATAACCCAACTTCAGCACCAGACACAGAAAATGTTAAAAATCCAGCTGACTAGCTAATGAGCAACAACATACTGTGGAGTCCTTATGCTCAGTACAACATGTAATGAAGCTTGGGTCAACGAGAAGAGTTGTTTTGAGAATGATGTAATTAATCTTTTTCTTATCTTATATCTAATAATATCTTATGTTATTAGACCAGCTATCAGAACTCAAAACGGTCCATGGAGAGAATCATGAAAAAAAGCTTACTGGTAAATTTTATTTCGGAAATTGTATTGTTCTCAGATAAACAGTACCGTATAATACTGTTAAGAATGAGGACCTACTATTAAATAATTTTTCATACATCTACCTAATAAGTTCAGTGGTTTGAATTAACTGTAATGCTTGCTTGCCTATCGTGTCCACTTCAAATGTAATGTAACTGTAATGATCTCTGAGGATTGTTTCTGTATGATGGTTAAGATTATGCCTCAACAGGTGTAGAAATTTAATCTTAAATTGTTTTTCTCTTTCAACAGCAATCTGTTCATTTTAAATACCTAGTTACATTGAGTGAGATAACATTTAGTCATTATCAAGACTATTATGTTCTATTACTATTATGAAATTTATTTTATGGTGTATTTTTCATTTTTCCTTTTTATACAGGACTTGTGTTAATGTACCCATTGTTGATGATTATGGCTTTATGACATACACATTTTCATTTATTTTCACATAGCGTTTGTACTCTTTCACCAGCAGATAGCAAACAGGTCTTCAATCAATGCTGCATGTATTCGAATAACTTATAATATAACTGTTTTGCATTACAACAAAACAGATATTATGAGTGAGAGAATACATGCAGCATTGCAGCAAGGTGCTTGCTGGTGATTGATGAAGACTATGAAGTAAACGTCAAATGAGCGCGCCTTGTCAGATTCGAGGCGCCAATCTAGCAGAGTGAAAGAGACAGATATAGAGGAAAGTATAGAGAGTTGATGGTAAGTTCGTTTATTTAGCCAAATTTAAGGTAGAATCTATGGATGCTTCTTCAATCAATGCTGCATGTATTCTCTCACTCATAATATCTGTTTTGTTGTAATGCAAAACAGTTATAATTTTGATATAGGTAAGCTTTGAACCACATAATCTCCAAATGGTTTTCTAATTTTGGTACCTTTATTAAAATGAAATGTTGTCAATTAGGGTAGGTACAGTGGCCGGCTAACTTCTTTGCGACTGCACAGAATAAAATTTATACCTACACGTGAAACCGCTGCTGGGTATACCCCTCACCCGCCCATTTTTCAAGATGTTTGCCGGGTACATAGATTAGTACCTATAGAGGTCGATAAATATTATGCATGACATAAAAACGCAACTTTACATCCATTCACCCTTATGACAACCGTTCATTAGAGTAAGCGAGATGTCAATTACTAAACAGATACCATCTTCAAACATTTTGTCACCAGGCCTGCAGCTGGAGGACCGCGTTATTTCCTTACGTTAAGGTTGAATTTTGTTTCAATTTGCTTAAAAAGCTGTGCCATTTGTGTAGCTGACTTACGGTCTTTAGTTGACGGTCGTTACCCGTGGACCCGGTGGGTTGACCCATTACCGGGTCGATGGGTAATTGTAATGGCCGGGTACTGTACGCCCGTCCCCCGCACACCGCGCAATCGCTAAGCTTCACCACTATTCCCTTTTATTACACTATGGCTGCGCTGTTTGACAAGATCCTGCTGATTCGATCATAGCAATAACTTTACAGAAGATCCATATAATTTTAATAGGAGTTTCTAAACACAATTTAATGTGTCATTGTTGTCTGTTGGTGTGTCTGTAGTTTGTCAGATTTTCGTTAAAATGTATAAGTAGTTTGAAAGTTATAGTGGCTCAAAGTTTTCCGTACAAATCTTAAATTAATCCTAGACGGAAATCTGACAAACAAAGCACAGACGCAGATTTATTTCTAGATCGCATGTAAAAAATTACTGAATTGACTTTAGGTAATTGGTTAAATATTGAAAATAGGATCAAACTTTACAGTTCAGAGGCACCCTCATCAGCTCATCATCGCCATAATTTAAGATTTCTCTATCAAGAAAACCTAAAATACGGCTATTTTTATAAGTTGGTAGGTAAGTATACAATACTTTTATAGCTTCGAAATGGAGCCTAGGTAGATACCTAACTAGTACTCTTAGATCAAAGTAAAATTAACTAGTACATAAGTAGGTATTGTGAGGACGCACAATTAATAATCGGTATGTAGTCAACAAAACTTTTTGATACAACCAATAGACTTCGAGATGTAATCAAGAAACCAAAAAACGGATTGGTTTTTCGAGTGCTACAAAGTTAGCACAGGTCTTTCGAAGCTGCAAACTTGGATACACTCAATAGCAATGAAAACGGGTCACCAACGATACTTAACTTATTCAAATAAAAAGTATTTCATAGACTATTTAATACTTTCTTAAATTAATTGATAAAATTTTTAGTTTTCACTTGTTTGACTACAAATTACTACGTCAATTCTAACTTTTTTGTCACAGATATAACATTTCCCCATATTTTAGTGTAGAGTGATAAAATTATAGGCACTATTTATTCTCGATTTTAGCGAGAAGCCCGACTCGCACTTGACCGGTTTTATTATAAATTTTACCAGATGTTATGTTATCGTCTTGACCGTTTGGAATATTGGCGTTTGACCCCTTATGGCCCAGTTCGTACTTCCTACACCTCGCAAACAAAGAAAGATTCAATTACTTTACACATTACTATTTGTCATTGTGTAAATAATATACGACCTGATTACATGGTTTGTTTGTAGGTATTATGTTTAAATTTCTTTGTACCTACTTAATTCAGTTTATTAACAAAGCTGATTGCACCTAAGTAGGTACTAACATAGTCAACACATAAACTAAGTGAATAAGAATAGAATACATTACAGTTCCACCATCAAACTATTAAACAACTTTTATTATGGGTTCAACACCCATACCTACATGCGTTATCTAAAAATATAATATACTTACAAATACTTATTTATACCCAGTCGGATCAAAAAATATCTGCCGTTCCATACTAAAATGCCTTTACTCGACTCAAAATGTATGTAACGGCAGATTTTTTTTGTGCTCCGATCGGTTTGTTCCCATAGTAAAAGGTGTTCAGTTTGATGGGTAGACTCAGACTCTTAGCGCTCTTACAGACGAGTGATACTTTGAGGTCGCAGAGGGTCGCGCGACCTACGGCGACCATAAAGTCTAAGAGCGCGACCCTCTGCGACCGCAAAGTGTCGCTCGTCTACAGTTGTAGCAAAACACCCTAGTAATACTTAAGGGAGTGCTTCAGACCATCAAACTGAACAACTTTCACTATGGAGCCAACATCGAAATCGCGAAAAAAAATCTGCTCTTTCATACAAAACTGCGCAGTCCCGTCTCGTCCTCGTCTCAAATGGGGCGGCATGGGGCGGCAGATTTTTTTATTTTTTTCTCGACGTTGGCTCCATAGTGAAAGTTGATCAGATTGATGGTCTGAAGCACCTACACGACAAGCACCCTTAAGTATTACTAGGGTGTTTTGTTACATACACCCTGTATAAAAGAGCCCTTAGTTTAAATGGATACTAATGACATCAATTTCACCTATAAGTAAGTACCTATGTATATTATATTTTTTGCTAACGCCGCCGACCTATTGTTAAAACATGAAAAGCATGATATATCGATAAGACTATTTTACAAGATTAACAATAGTGGTAAAATAAACAAATCTAGTTCCGAATTAATTAGGTATTTCTAACGGTAACAATACAAATATTTGCTAATCGGTGTAAAGCGTTCGAGCATAAACTCTTTGTTTGTTTTATAGTATAGTATATCGAGCGATAGATGCACGGATAAGGGTAACCTTCGACACGCGCGGTCAGGCGATGTCTCATGTCTCGCATTCGCCCCCTGTTTCGTATCGCAACCTATCATACAGTCCGACGCAATTACACGCGCTCGAGCAGCCGGCCCGGCCAATGCCCAGTTCCACCAGTAACCACACGCTCGCTCTGTACAGTAGACGTGCCGTTCGATCCGATTAATCAACCGCTTATCCTTAAGGAGTCAAAATGACTCCGTTCCGCGCCACATGTGTCACGCTGTTGTGCGCGCTAGCCGCCGTCGAAGCCAAAGACCTCCCACATCCTCTTTCCGATCAATTCATTAATCTTATCAACTCGAAGCAGAATACGTGGAAAGCCGGCCGGAACTTCCCGTTAAAAACGTCATTCGAATACATCAAGAAACTCATGGGCGCACTTAAAGACGACTTCTTCATTACGTTAGAAGATAAAAGGTACGATGCAGAGCTGATAGACAGTTTACCAGAGAATTTTGACCCGAGAGATAAATGGCCAAACTGTCCCACTTTAAATGAGGTGAGAGATCAGGGTTCCTGCGGGAGTTGCTGGGCTTTCGGCGCTGTCGAGGCAATGACAGATCGTTACTGTACTTATTCGAACGGAACAAATCATTTCCACGTCTCTGCTGAAGATCTTCTAAGCTGCTGTCCTATTTGCGGTCTCGGTTGCAACGGTGGAATGCCGACGTTGGCCTGGGAATACTGGAAGCACTTCGGCATTGTCTCTGGTGGCTCCTACAACTCGAGTCAGGGTTGCAGGCCTTATGAGATTGCACCCTGTGAACACCACGTCCCTGGTAACAGGATGCCATGCAGCGGCGACACCAAGACTCCTAAATGTTTGAAATCCTGTGAAGCTGGATACGACGTCGCCTACAAGAAAGATAAGCGGTATGGTAAACATGTATTTTCTGTCAGAGGCGGTGAAGATCATATTAGAGCTGAACTGTTCAAGAACGGGCCAGTGGAGGGTGCCTTTACGGTATATTCCGACTTGCTTGCTTACAAAAGCGGTGTGTACAAACATACCCAAGGAGAGGCTCTTGGTGGACACGCTATTAAGATCTTAGGATGGGGCGTGGAGAACGGAAACAAGTACTGGCTGATTGCTAACTCGTGGAACTCTGACTGGGGTGACAGCGGATTCTTCAAAATTCTTCGTGGTGAGGACCACTGCGGCATCGAGAGTTCGATTGTCGCTGGCGAACCTTTGTTAGACAATTAATCATATAAGTAAATGATAAGAATGGAGTTAGTAGACAATTTATATAAGCGAACTGGTAGGAATTGGTGAATAATAAGAACAGAAAACTATGCACTCCACCTTTGCCAAGATTTTGTTAAGAAATTATTACCGATCAAAAACTGTAGTGTTATTTAATTACGTATTAAGTAAGTACATCAATTAAATGTTAAATATGTAGGTATATTTTTTTCTAATATTAAATGATTTTCTTATAAAATGTTAGATTAATTTATTTCTGACTTCTTTCATATTATAATTATCTATGTAACCTAAGTATGTAGTTAACTATCTCTTAGAACATCTTGGAGTTTAAGCAACAACTAAGTAGGTATAATCACAGAACTATAATTACTTACTACGTAGGTACCTACCTATAATTGTTATCGACCTTTCACCGTTGTTCGTTCGTGAATCGATAAACGCATTGAAGTACTTAGGTAGGACCTACTTAGCTAAGTACTTAGGTAATTGTATCTAGTAATAGATACTCTTTCTTATACTGTGGTAATAGGTAGGTACCTACTTAGCTTACCCAACGAACACCAGAGTGGAAATTGCAGCCTGTCATTGCAACTTCAAGATGCATAGCAACGCCATAAGGGTTCAAGATAAAGTTTTAAGAGCTATAACATCTTCCGCAAACTCCTATAGCTGCACGGGGAGCTTATAGTTGCAGTAAGGAAATAGAGTACAGCTTATGCCTACATATAAGTTCATTCTTGAACCTATTTACCACTTAAGCCTATAGTGAGAACCAGAAAGTGCATTTTGACACTAATAGCTGTGTATGGTATATACTTGGAACTCTAAAGCGCCTTATACCTGTAAAGAGGATATATTTTTAGACTATTTAAAGCAGTTTTTTAAGAGTTCAAATAGGCACTACTTTGTTACTAGCAGTTGCATTAAAGAGATAATAAAATAATCAGTGCAGCCTTTAGTTCCTTATGAGTTATAATCAGTGATCGGAACTTGTCGTGTGGGGGTTTATCATGGAGTTGTTAAAACCACAAAATTTGAATCCCGTGATACCGGGAACTGTCGCATTAGTCAGCAGTACATTGTATCGAAGTAGTTATATCAATTTTAATGATCTAAATCAAAATTAAGGTAATATAATTTTTTTTCCGAATCCCGGGATTTTTTTTTCTTTCCAAATTTTCATAAGTTGTCTAGTTTGATGGTCTGAACCAACTATGGAAATTTGGAAAGAAAAAAAATCCCGGGATTCGGAAAAAAATTATATTACCGTAATATGAATAATAATTAAATTAAACTTTTATCGATGGATTTCCCAACGAGCACCAGAGTGAAAATTGCAGCCTGTCTTGCAACTTTAAGTTGCATAGCAACGCTATAAGGGTTCAAGATAAAGAAATCCCGGGATTCGGAAAAAAATTATTTTACCATAATTTTTTTGAGATCATTAAAATTGATATAAATAGCTTCTTCGATCCAATATACTGCTGACTAATACGACAGTTCCCGGGATCACGGGATTCAAATTAAATAAAACAAAAAAATTTGTGGTTTTAACAACTATGTTATACCCACGGCAAGTTTAGGTATTTGCAATCCCATTGTTCCGATCACTGGTTATAAGATATGAATATCTAAAAAAAATAATTCAAAGAGTAAAATTATAACTAGATCAAACATCGTTTATGTTAAATCAATAACAATGATTTTAACGCACAGTAAAATAGAATAGGATAAGATTATACAGGGTGTAATATAAAATAGGACAGTCACTTAAAGGGGTGCTTCAGACCATCAAACTGAACAACTTTTTCTATGGGACCAATATTGAAATCGCGAAAAAAAATCGACTGTAACATACATTTCAGTCGAGTTAAGTTTGCAATTTTGTATGGGATAGCCGATTTTTTTTTCGCGATTTCAATATTGGTGCCATAGCGAAAGTTGTTCAGTTTGATGGTCTGAAGCACCCCTTTAAGTAACTGTCCCATTTTATGTTACACCCTGTATAGTAACACAATCTATGAAAATATGAATAATAATTAAATTAAACTTTAATCGATGATTATCAATTATTCAAGTCTTTGCTGTATTTATAGAAATTCTTTTCCTCGCCCTGTCCTATATCTCTGACTACCACCTCGGGGACTATAGTTGTGAGCATATACTATACTGTATTTCCACGCCGATTATTTTTTCAATATTTATGAATCCATCGATAAAAGTTTAATTTAATTATTATTGATATTTTCAATGATTGTGTTACTACAAAATCTTATCCTATTCTATTTTACTGTGCATCAAAACAATTGTTATTGATTTTACATAAACGATGTTTGATCTAGTTATAATTTTTCTCTTTGAATAATTTTTTTAGATATTCATAACCAGTGATCGGAATGATGGGATTGTAAATACCTAAACTTGCCATGTGGGTATAACATAGAGTTGTTAAAACCACAAAATGTATTGTGTAACGAAGTGCCCCTGTGGCGGGATGGCCAGAGGGCCTCGTTGTAAAAATATACAACGTGTTAATGAATTAACGCAAAACTAGAAAGTAGTTTGTTTAGAATCGAGAGCAGAATCGAATTATCATAGTTTCAACATAAGTAGTTTTTTTCAAAATATTAAATAATTTTTTTGTTAAATTTAAAATTTTCTGAACTTGATATTAACTCACCCCACGGGCACACCCACCCTACTTACTACTAAAACAAGATTATTAAAATGTATCCATAAGTACGTTAGCGCCTTCATTCATTGCTGAAATGATGACAAATCATTTTTGCCTCAAAACTTAAAATGCGAATAACTTGAAATTTTAACTACAAAAATAATGAAGTTATTATTTCAATCTAATTATTTTGTTATAAATCAGTTGGGGTGTATGAGGTTTTGCGTTAATTCATTAACACGTTGTATAAATCCCTTTAGAAGGGTTGACCTATCTTTAGGTAGGATGTCTGTAGTTCTGAGGTTGCTAATAAAAAGATAGAATTATAAACAAACATACAAGTTTTATTACTGAATAACCTAATCTCGTTTACAGGTTGTTTCCCTAGCTATCTTAATTCCTATTCACTACCACTTTTTACTTACAACCCAAGCCGAGCTGAAAAGAGGGAATAAGGACCCGGCACGAGGGGGGACGTATCGTGAAGGGTTATTTCCTTCAGAAGAATTGGCTCAAACTGTAAGACCTGACAACACTACCCGAGGAACCTCGAGCCACGCCTGGTCAGATCTTCAGGAGCTACCTGCGTCCTGGTTGATCTAGAACACAGCTGCGTCCACGACCCCTCAGGTCGAGGTGTTCAAAAATGAGGGGAGGTTGGGGAGAGGAGGAGGGGAGGGACACCCGATAGTAGACCTCTGTGGTTGAGCTTCTGCCCAGTCGCCTAATACCTCAAGCCACCGTGCTTCCACTCTCGGACGCCAACTATCGAGTCCCGGCCTAATCAATCAATCAGTCTCGCGGCAACGGCCTCTTTACTATGGTTTCTAGCGCCAGCTGCTGAAGCAGCCGGGTCATCGGGGTTGGCACCTGGTGGTGCCTCGTAGTTGTCCAGGTGTCTGCCGGCGCAGTCTAGCCCACCGAGTGGGACCCCGTTGGGGGAGGCCCGGTGAGCGAACTGCGGTCGGCAGTGTGGCCAATCAGGGGGGTTTTGTGCTGCGGAGTAGCCTACAGTCCGGCGGTTCACCCTCGGTCCGCCCCACGGTCCAAGGGGATCTACAGCCGTTAGCAGTTTCCGCAGCGGGGTGAGTCCTTAAAAGGGCTCAGGCATCAGGGGGTCAATTTCCGGGAGGGGATCGTCTGTGGAGAGCTCCATAGCGAGGGTGCAGCTGCCGAGGTCAGTTCGGCAGTGACGTCAGTCCGGGGGGTGCTGCGGAGAGCACACGAACCTGGCGGCATGCCAGGGTTGTTGCAGGCTCCAATGCGGTGGTATTTCTTGTGGTGCTGCCGGTGAGGTCAAGCTCACCGAGTGGGACCCTGTTGGGGGAGGCCCGGTGAGCGACCTACACGCCGGCAGTGTGGTTATCCGGGGTGCTTGAGGAGGGGCCCACGGTCCTGACGACTCGCTGAGGAGTCGAGGACGTGGGCGGGCTCCGAAGCGGTGTGTGGGCGCGACACAGACGGTCGCGGGAGGCGGGTGCGCTGCTGGTCGCACCTACGCGAGGCCAGCTTATGTTGGTTTTGTATAGCTTGATGTGTAGCTGTGTATACATTGGATCGAAATAGTTATATCAATTTTAATGATCTGAAACAAAATTACGGTAACATAATTTTTTTTTCGAATCCCGGGATTTTTTCTTTCCAAATTTTCATAGGTGGTTCAGACCATCAAATTGGACAACTTATGAAAATTTGGCACCGTTCAGTTCAGTTTTTACTATATTTGTGTAGGCGAACCATCGAAATCTTTTTAAAATGTGAAATGCGCAGGCGGACATCATCAAATTAAATAAGTAAGTAATTAATTCATGGTTTCTTGTTATTCAGTACAGTACATGAAAAAAATAAACGGCGTGGAAATACATAGCATATGCTCACGACTATAGTCCCGAGGGGGTAGTCATAGATATAGGACAGGGCGTGGAAAAGAATTTCTATAAATACAGCAAAGACTTGAATCATTGATAATCCATCGATAAAAGTTTAATTTAATTATTTTTCATATTCACAAAGATTGTGTTACTACATAATCTTATCCTATTCTATTTTATTGTGCGTCAAAATCATTGTTATTGATTTTACATAAACGATATTTGATCTCTCTCTGGGGGTAGGCCCCTCACACGGTGGACCGATGTCCTGGTGAAGGCAGCGGAAAAACGTTGGATGAGGGCGGCGCAGGAACGGTCGTTATGGCGATCCTCGGGGGAGGCCTATGTCCAGCAGTGGACGTCCATTGGCTGAGATGATGATGATGATGATGATGTTTTCTCTAGTTATAATTTTACTCTTTGAATAATTTTTTTTAGATATTCATATGTAACCAGTGATCGGAACGATGGGATTGTTAGGGTTGTTAAAACCACAAAATTTGGTGTTTTGTTTTATTTTAATCCCGTGATCCCCGGAACTGTCGTATTAGTCAGTAGTACATTGGATCGAAGTAGTTATTATCAATGTAAATGATCTTAAACAAAATTACGGCAGCATAATTTTTTTCCGAATCCCGGGATTCCCGGGAACTGAACTGGACGGTGCCAAATTTTCATAAGTTGTCCAATTTGATGGTCTGAACCACCTATGAAAATTTGGGATAAAAAAAATCCCGGGATTCGGAAAAAAAATATATTACTGTAATTTTGTTTCAGATCATTAAAATTGATATAACTAATTCGATCCAATTTACTGCTGACTAATACGACAGTTCCCGGGATCACGGGATTCAAATTAAATAAAACAATAAATTTTGTGGTTTTAACAACTCTAACAATCCCATCGTTCCGATCACTGGTTACATATGAATATCTAAAAAAATATATTCAAAGAGTAAAAATTTTAACTAGAGAAAACATCATCATCATCATCATCTCAGCCGATGGACGTCCACTGCTGGACATAGGCATCACCCGAGGATCGGGATCAGATCAGATTAATCTGCACTATGAAATCCCTATGAAATCCAAACAATTCGACATATTGTAACCTTGAACTTATGCCTGCATAAAGAATGAAATTGGAGCCTATTAGCAGTTATGGACTGCAATTACAGTAATAAAAATCACTCTGAGGTCTACAAAAGTTAAAATAAGCGCCTAAAGCCGCTTAAGGGAAGCATTGAGGAAGATACTACGGCTATAGGCTGCCCACGAGCAAGCGCCATGTTTATGATCTTTTTAGGTTATCCAAGCAAATATTTGTCAACAAATAACGTAAACAGAACTTAATTTTTAAGGATTGGGACGTTGTCTCCAAACCAGTGTATCATTAAATCGACCTCAAATTATTTTATTACATAAAAAGTTGAAAAGACTGTATTCTAATGATGAGATTGTAAATACCTAAACTTGCCATGTGGGTATAACATAGAGTTGTTAAAACCACAAAATGTATTGTGTAACGAAGTGCCCCTGTGGCGGGATGGCCAGAGGGCCTCGTTGTAAAAATATACAACGTGTTAATGAATTAACGCAAAACTAGAAAGTAGTTTGTTTAGAATCGAGAGCAGAATCGAATTATCATAGTTTCAACATAAGTAGTTTTTTTCAAAATATTAAAATTGCAATTACAGTAATAAAAATCACTCTGAGGTCTACAAAAGTTAAAATAAGCGCCTAAAGCCGCTTAAGGGAAGCATTGAGGAAGATACTACGGCTATAGGCTGCCCACGAGCAAGCGCCATGTTTATGATCTTTTTAGGTTATCCAAGCAAATATTTGTCAACAAATAACGTAAACAGAACTTAATTTTTAAGGATTGGGACGTTGTCTCCAAACCAGTGTGTAGAATACACATTTCTACTAAGGGTTGGTTGAGGTTGATGTATATAATGAAACACAGATATAGTCTTCACTAGTAATGTGACTAGCGCACGTCCGCACAGCACGGCGGTCGGTGCACGAATACCGAGCGAATGAACGATAGATATTGACCACAGACCGCACCAGCCGATAGATGGCGCTACCGGCGCTTTCCGCATTAACTACTCTTTATTGCTGTACACTACATCCCTTTCTTGTTTTAATTTATTTTTTACGTTTACTCGAATCTACCACCGCTTCGGAAGGTATAGCCCGTGGAGAAGAAGCGGCGCAAGAAACTCCACAGTTTAGCTAATCTCTTAAATCTTATTTACAATACAGTGTTGACTGTTATCAATGCTATTACATTAAACAAATTACGAATAAGTTATTGAGACTAATTTGTTTACAGAAAATAGATATTTATCAAATATTGATCTGAAATTGTCAAACACCAAATTCAACGATAAACAATGTTTATGGAAATTACAATCTCATTATATTAACACATTTCAGTTATTGTTACTTCTGTTCTATACTATCCCTTCCCTGTAAAAATATTTTTCTATTGATAGGTGTAAGTAAACCTACAAAAATAACGTTCCATAGATCTTTATTATCTCTTATTTATTTATTTTGGCTAACTACTAGTCAAAGTCACTGCTTCAAGATCGTATCCATTTCCGTTTTATCAAATTAAGGAGGTAAGGACAAAAGAGTGAATCTGTGATAAGCACATACACTTATGCACTCAAAATATTCTGGCGGGTGCCAGCCATTGCAATTAAGCACTCACAGCTATTTTATTTGCATGACCCTTTAGCTTTTGCTAACAAGTTGATAGCAAGTTGCATGGCTCTGTAACCCATATCATTTTATTGTTGCATGATATTTTAGCTTTCGCTAACAACTTCATAGTTGCATGTCCTATAACCCATATAATTTTACAGTTTCATGAATGCTGATATAACGCTGACTGACAACAATATTAAGTAAGGTACACTAGGTCGCTTTCGTTACCAGCTATGTACAGTAGTTACCTTTAGTTAGTCGACTAGACTAGTTTTGAGAAATCAGCAGTTTCAATTTAATGGACCCGTTTAATAAATAGATACTATTTTACTCAACCTATACAGATAAAATGCTGATACCTAAATAAAATAATAATCGTAATAATTTAATTAAATGTTCTTTGACCCACTTTAATGCTGATCTTTGACGGTGTTGCAATTACTCAAAAGATTCGCAATTTAATACGCAGTCACAATTTAATGTTACGGGCAAGTAAAAAATCAGAGTCCACACATTACTGTCGCTCTCATTTAGGGCTCTATGTCACGAGCACAATTTCAGCCAACGCCCTGTCTTATTCATCTATTTCCCCTTTTGTCTGTAAAAAGTTCTACCCCATTAGGTATGCTATGCTTCGATTGTTCCTAATATTGGAATAAATTTTTGTGGTTGAAAAGCTTGTCATTCTCTCACCATTTGGTAAGTCATTCCGTCCATAAACCAAAAATAAAAAGAAGTCTAGCCTACTACAACAGTATGCTAGACTAGAAACTTGAGATTTGATTCCGCTATCTTGGTACTCACGAATATTGTTTTAGCAAAGGGTCTGATGGTGGTCTACCCTATGAGTTATTTTGTCTGCTATACATAAGTATTCAGTCACTAAAGCAGTATTCCAAATAAATTTTATAAATTGGCATAATATTTCCTGCCGTTCAACAGTGAATAAGGTATTATAATTAATTTCCCTTATACATACATACATTTCTATAACAATAACAATAAAATAAACTATAACCAATTTAGCAATTAGTTGTTAGTTACATGTAACGTCATGAAACTCATGAAAATATTGTCTAATGTAAGGTATACTTAGGTATGTATCTGAAACATTAGTTACTTACTTATTATTTAAACACTAATAATGTTTTCCTTTTACGAAACATACAGTTATATCATTTGGTAGGCTTTAAAAAAAATAATGCTATTTTTAATTACAATGTACATGAATTAAGTGCAACTGTTGTTTCAACTTAATTGCGTGGCGTAATATTATTACAGAACTGCAAATCATTTTGTTTTTTGACTTGCTTGCACTGAAATTATATTCTTTATTTAAAATATTATGAATTTATAACTAACCGATTTGGTTCTAGTACAGTGTAGTATACTTTAACACATACAAATGAATAAATTAACAGTGCAGTGCCTGCAGTGATTAGGTAAGATACAGATTTTATCTATGCAAAGAAGAAAGAGCAATAAGTCATTAATTCCTTATATTAATGTCAATGGAATGACCAACTACAAGCTGCTAATAATTACTTATTTGACTTGTCATCTGAATGACCAACTACGAGCTGCTTATAATAATTTATTTGACTTGTCATTTGAATGACCAACTACAAGGTGCTGATAATGAAATAACAGTTTTTTTTCAATTGAATGACCAGCTGCAAGTTGCTAATAATTATTTTATTTATTTGACTTGTCATCTGAATGACCAACTACAAGCTGCTGATAGTAAATTTGATAGCATTTAATGCCCAGCTAAAAGTTGCAAATGTCAATTGAATGACCAGCTACAAGTTGCTAATGTCAATTAAATGAACAGCTGAAAGTTGCTAATGTCAATTGAATGACCAGCTACAAGTTGCTAATGTCAATTAAATGACCAGCTGAAAGATGCTAATGTCAATTAAATGACCAGCTGAAAGATGCTAATGTCAATTGAATGACCAGCTACAAGTTTCTAATGTCAATTGAATAACCAGCTAAAAGCGGCCTATGTCAATTGAATGACTGAATAACCAGCTACAAGTTGCTAATGTCAATTAAATGACCAGCTGAAAGATGCTAATGTCAATTGAATTACCAGCTAAAAGTTTCTAATGTCAATTGAATGATCAGCTAAAAGCTGCCTATGTCAATTGAATGACCAGCTGAAAGATGCTAATGTCAATTGAATGACCTGCTACAAGTTTCTAATGTCAATTGAATGACCAGCTAAAAGCTGCCAATGTCAATTGAATGACCAACTATACTGTTTGTAACTGTTTGTTGTACATGGTAAAGCACTAACCATTAACCAGCTACAAGCTGACAATATGAGAGTAATCACCCTGACCATTTCAAACCTCTTAGCTATTAATTGGAGACATTTTCTCTTTACTAAGCACTAAAGCAAGGAGGTATGGTTCAATCGGCGCCTTAGCAGTCGTCCTGTTGAAGGCTGGTTTTTCTGTGACATCTAGGAACATACAATCTGCGAACAAAATTGTTAACCAGTATTATCGGTTTGGTCATGAATGTTATGATGCTTGAATATGATATAGTTATTAATCTTCTCTCAACTGAGATGAAATGTTTCTTGTTAAAATGTGAGTAGGTATTTCCAGAAATACTAAATTTAATAAGAAATCACCTAATCATTTTCTAATACTTTTTGTAAATAATTGTCTGAATTTACATTGATCCTTAAAATATAAAATTCCTTGCTCAAATAGCCAAAGAAACTAATTAGTTTCACCTGGAGTAATTATATCCATAATTATGACATTAACAACAATGTTGCAAAGATAAGATCAACGTAAGGTTACTGAATTGAAGTTCTATAAAGTATAGAATACGTCAAACAAGTTCCGGTAACAAATCGGATGATGATGATGATGATCGGAAATTATGTTGGTACTATTGATGTTTGAATTGAAATATTTTCATGAACTAGTACCACCAAATAAGCTCCGAAAGTGTTGTATATTATTATTGTTCTCGCATACCTACACTGAGAATGTCCAATAAGTAAAACGTTCAAAACGTAAAACTTTGGATTACAACTTAAATTTTTGTGACATCAGAATGTTCGTTACGCCAAATGTTCGTTACGCCGAATGTTCGTTAAGTCGAATGTACGTTACTCAGAACGTTCGCTACGTCAAATGTTCCTGACGCCGAATGTTCGTTACGCCGAATGTTCGTTACGCCGAATGTTCGTTACACCGAATGTTCGTTACGCCGAAAGTTCGTTTGCCGAATGTTCGTGGCGTCGAATGTTCGTTACGCCGAACATCGGTTACGCCGAATGTTCTATACGTAGAATGTTCGGTACGCATAATGGTAATAAGTAACTTTTATTAGAGACCATCACAACTACGGAGTAAGACAATTACTTAAAAATGACAATGTGTCAATATAAGTATAAAAAACTATTGGAATAAACTCACTTGGCATATCTTGGTTACCTAATCCTGTTTGTCTCGAATCAAGACACTATTCTTAACCTTTGGTATGCAGGAACGCGCATCAGCATGATGAAAACCATTTATTTCTATTGTGTCTGGCTTTTCCGGCATACGAGAGGTTAATGCGCGTATTTTGGATACCCATTAGGGCATAATGACGGACTACAAGCATGCATTAGTATATGCTCACGAGTACACTCCCCGAGGAGCAGTCAGAGACTCAGAAACCCCAGAACACCCTTGCCCCACCAGTACCGGAACTCCGTCCAGTCACGTGTGACGGGCAGTGAGCCTGGAGCTACGGACTTGAATAAATTCTTTCAATCGTTTAAAGTAATAAGGAATGATTACGTGACCTTAAAGATTGATGTCCACAGCTGGCGCTGGCGTACATTTGTTCATCCTAGGCGCCGCGCCGTCCCGTGTTGTCCCACACCTCCCTCCTGTCTGGTCTCCCCTCTTTCCTCCAGCATTCGATGGTCGACATGTGGGAAAAGAAATACAGTATGTAGATAATTCCAAATAAACGATTTAAAATCGGGACAAAAAAACTATTTTTTCTTTTCTTTTGAAATATATTTTTATTACTAGGTAAAGGCAAAAACAAAGCAATGCTAGCAGAAACCAGATAATTAAGTTAATTCCAAATAAACGATTTAAAATCGGGACAAAACTATTTTTACTTTTCTTTTGAAATATATTTTAACACTGTGTAACTTTTTAGGCAACAAACAAAGCAACGCCAGTAGAAAACGTCTTCGATTGTGTTTAAATAACTCGCTTAGCTTCCTTAACTGGGTGTCCTTAACTGGTGGATTTTATTTCGTTGGCACCGTTTGTATTTTTTAATTTTCAACCCTCAACAAACTGATAAACACTTTACTCACGTGAATTTCGAATCCCGTCGTCGCCAATGTAGAATACACATTTCTACTAAGGGTTGGTTGAGGTTGATGTATATAATGAAACACAGATATAGTCTTCACTAGTAATGTGACTAGCGCACGTCCGCACAGCACGGCGGTCGGTGCACGAATACCGAGCGAATGAACGATAGATATTGACCACAGACCGCACCAGCCGATAGATGGCGCTACCGGCGCTTTCCGCATTAACTACTCTTTATTGCTGTACACTACACAGTGTATCATTAAATCGACCTCAAATTATTTTATTACATAAAAAGTTGAAAAGACTGTATTCTAATACACATAATTAATTGCTTATTTGGATTATATCAAGAGCGCATCAAAATTACTCCAATAAGTGATATTTACATGATCAGTAAACTAATATGCGTTTTTAAGTGCATGTACTGTACTGAATAACAAGAAACCATGAATTAATTACTTACTTATTTAATTTGATGATGGCCGCCACCGCACTTCAATTTCACATTTTAATAAAAAGATTTCGATATTTTGATGGTTCGCCTACACAAATATAGAAACAACTGAACTGAACGGTGTGCTGTCAAAACAAGATTCATTCATTTCAATCGGTCATTCGTTCACGAATGTAGTGCTATATGAGTGAATCTTATTACTTAATCTTCCATTGCAGCTACTATGGCGCTCTTAAGCAGCTACTATTATAGCTCTTCTGAAGCTTAAGGCCGCATAAAATTGTGCCTATTTGGCTATAGTGCTGCTGCATAAGGCCTGCTGAGCACGCTCTATAGCTTACGCCTAGCAGCTTAAAGGAATAATTGCATTGGCTCTAAAGCCTGTATGCAGCAATTTTGTGCCCGTTGGGATAACTATATGACGATAATAATTAATTTCTATTGACAACTTTAAGAATACCAATTTTAAATATCCTTATCTCACTTTAAATGCCTTTATCTTTCAAAGGTCAATAAACAATATAATTAAACATTCAAAACAAATATCAGTAATCTGGAATGTTTATGTCAATATAATTATTTCATTAACGCAGTTGTAGCAATGTTTCTGACTACCCGAAAGGGATTATGGTCGTGGGTTTATGTATGTACCTAAGTGATAAAAATTTTAATAACATAAAATATGTTCCTCATAATAGGTACCTACCTATTATGAGGAACATATTTTACATATGTGTAGTTATAATAGTTATAACCACACAATTATAATATTTACAATAAGTAAGTATAATACAATAGCCTTTAGAAGCAACTTATAATATAATCGATATTTCAATAACGTAGGTAGAGGTTACCTAACTTTAATCACATCTATAAAACTGTAACAGAATATGTGTCTGTACATTGAAGATATGTACAAAAAAAAATTACGACATGATTTTTACCTGTCCCTGATTCCAAATAACAAATTTTTTGATTTTTTGTCTGTCTGTTTGTTTGTTTGTTTGTTCGAATATCACGCAAAAACTACTGAACCGATTTTGATGAAACTTTTTTTGTTTGATAGCTTATCATCTGACTTAAAATTTGGTATATAATTTATGCGGACGAAGTCCGCGAGTAAAAGGAGGTAAGGAGGTATTTATAAAATACGAGTAAAAGCTCGTTTTTTATAAATACCTACTAAATATTTTGATAAGTACCTAGATACAAATGGTATTTAATTACCATTCCTCTTTGATTACATTTTATTTAAACAAAGCCATTCCTATTATTATTAACAAAAATGTCTACAAAATTACGTAAATCATGTAGGTATGCAGTGGTCAAAATAATCAGATGCAATATTTGCGTTCACTGGATGCAATGTTGTAATTGGTCAGTACCGACCTAGCTAATAGGTAACTATTAAATAATCTGTGCTAATAGGTACATTTCTTTTTCGCATTTATTAGACAGCAAAATCTTACATGATTTCTACAAATTATTGTAGGTACAGGTAATTATTGTCGGTATGAAAAACTAGTAATCTTACTTATATCATAGGTTGCATGTGATTATACTTAGTAAGTATTAGTACTTACCTACCTATATTATAAAATTATAATAGTATTCCTGTTATTGTAGTTCGACTATATTTACCCAGAGATTTTTACCATACAATAGGTGCTTGACCGTGTTAACAAATAAACGCAAAACCTCATAACTGCTTACCTAATGTCGGTTTCAAAGTTTCATTTAGATTAGGTACAAAATTCGTTCGTTTATATTTAACTACCTACTTATCATCTTTTGGTTTAACTGATCGATATGATTAACCCATTCTTTATTTTTATTTGAAACTTAATACGACGACCGACAACTACAATGGGGAATACGGACACGATCAAATCAAAGATCTTTTCCGAAAACGACAAGTGCGTAGCACCCTCAATGAAAAGATGTATGAATGTCAATGAGGCTAGAGTCGTAGCGGTCCGTGGTAACCTACCCCCTTGAGATAATGGCGTGAGCTTATGTATGTATTTCGAATAGGTAATATCCAAATCTCACCTCACTCAGGAGTGCGATTTTTGAATCTCATTCGCTGAGTTCAGCAGTTGAAAATGTCCAAATTACTGTAGAGATACGCATCTTTCTACTGCTGATTTGACTTTCAAAAATCGCACTCCTGAAGTATGATTTTTGAAAGTCAAATCAGCAGTAGAAAGATGCATATCTCAACAGTAATTTTGACATTTTCAACTGCTGAACTCAGTGAATGAGATACAAAAATCGCACTCCAGGAGTGCGATTTTTGAAACTCGCATGTCGAACTCAGCAGTTGAAATTGTCCAAATTGCTATGGAGATATGCATCTTTCTACTGCTGATTTGACTTTCAAAAATCATACTTCAGGAGTGCGATTTTTGAAAGTCAAATCAACAGTAGAAAGATGCGTATCTCCATACTAATTTTGACATTCTGAACTGCTGAACTCAGCGAATGAGATTCAAAAATTGCACTCCTGGTCACAATATTGTACAAAGACTAACCATTTTTTTTATTGTATTTATTTGGACCAATTTTAGAGACCCTGATTGAATACCCCACCCCCACTCAATAAAAGTATGCAAATACCACACACCAACCCTCAAAAGTGGGAATCGTTAACAAAATCTCAATTAATTCCGGTCCAAGCTCAATTCAAAGCAGCGACACCGCGGCATAAGCCCGGCGCACAGTGGTTTACAATCATTAAATCAGAAAGATAGGGGGATTTGAAAATATTTTTATTAATAGGTAATCTGATTTATGAAATCTGTAGATCTATACTGTAGTAATCATCATCATCATCATCTCAGCCGATGGACGTCCACTGCTGGACATAGGCCTCCCCCAAGGATCGCCATAACGATCGGTCCTGCGCTGCCCTCATCCAACTGTAGTAATAAAAGATAAATATAAAAAAAATCCATCTTACCCGGAACATGACAAAAAAATTGTATAAGATTTTTTAGTATGGAGAAAATTACATTTTTAGGATTTTTTCATAAACCTCTCCAAACTTCACGGAGTCCATAACAGGGTAGCTAAGTAGTTATACATTATATCCGATATTGAACGATTTTTATGTCTAAACGTGCATTTTTGACTATGCACGCTTGGATGCCAAATTCTTTCAATAATTAATAGAGTCAATGCCCATCTAATTACCATATAAATGATTCTGAGAAGTTTGTGAAAAAATCATCTTCGGCACTATTTAGAAACAATTCCGAAAAAATTCAGAAAAAATTAAGTATCTTACAATGGATAGCTCTAAAGTTGCTCTACTTGCTACTGATTAAGCTAAATACAGCATGCAATAATATTTAGCTTATTTTGTTTTGTTACCAAAACACCCTAGTAATACTTAAGGGGGTGCTTCAGACCATCAAACTGAACAACTTTCACTATGGGGCCAACATCGAGAAAAAATAAAAAAAATCTGCTGTCCCATACAAAACTGCAGTACCGACCGACTCGACTAAATTGTATGGGACAGCAGATTTTTTTTATTTTTTCTCGACGTTGACTCCATAGTGAAAGTTTTTCAGTTTGTTGGTCTGAAGCACCCCATTAATTATTACTAGGGTGTTTTGTTACACCCTGAATAAGTGGTTGTGCATTTAGCTTTAACTTGAACATTATGTAACCTCTACCTTTGAACAATGTAACAATCGTTAAGAAATCAATAAACAAAATAAAAAAAATTAAATAAAAATCACAAAAATGTAATTTTCTCCATAAAAAATCTTATAAGTAATTGTTTTTTGTCATGTTCCCAACAAGATAGATTTTTTATATATTTATCTTGTATTACTACAGTATAGATCTACAGATTTCATAAATCAGATAACCTAGATTTAAACACCAGTTTCAGATACCCCTATGGCTCATTTAATTATTATGAACCACTGTGCGGCGCGGCGGTTCATTACTATACGAGATGGGACGAAGCCTATTTAAAACCGTAGCTACTCGCGTATTCGCTACACGATTTAAGAGACTTAACCCAAAGGCACTTAAAATGCCTAGACCGCGCTTAGCGAGTTACAATTTTAATGAAAAGCGAAATACGAATACTTTTAATGTCCAAGTTGGCTTTTCTGTGCTTAAGTTAAATTAGCATGACAACTTTTTATTGTAGCTTGTATGCTAAAGCACGATGAGCTGCGAATTGATGTAATTTTAGGTTTATGGATGTTGAATTTGTAGTTTTATACTGACAGTACAAGACAACTCTAGAAACATGAAAAACGATTTAATTATTTGGAAGTTAAAATACAGGTGATTGGGATAAAGGGTAGCCACGACATTCATCAAATTAATCGACATTCATCAAAATAATTATTTTTGATCATTTAAAATCGATTAATAGGTACAAGGTGTAAAAAAACACCCTAGTAATATTTAAAAGGGTGGTATAGAATGAAACTGAACAACTTTCACTATGGAACCAAATCGAGAAAATTTATAAAAAAATCTGCTGTTCCATAAAAAGATAAAAACTGCAGTATCTATTTAGGTAAGTACTACCCGGGCGAATTAACTTGGCACCTGGCTGGGAATAACAACTCGGAAAGAATAACTCGACAATGCTAAAGCGCAGGGACACGTGCAACGGTAACTGAAATGCTATGCTACGGCCTCGCACGGCGACGGCGGGGTCCCGCGGGGGAGTAGCAGGAGGGGTGTCAAATTCCAAGCCACATGCGAGCCAGGTGCCAAGTTAATTCGCCCGGATTGTACTCGATTCAAATGTATGGGACAGCAGATTTTTTGACGATTTCTCTATAGTATACTGTCTCCATATAAGTTGGTTGGTTAAACCTTGTATATGACATGTGCTTTGAGTTCCATATTGTTTATTTTCTGATTAAAGAATCAAGGGGGCACCGAAATTCCAATGTTGCCGTAAATCGTATTTTTTTAATTAAAAGAGCAGTTATACAACATTGCCAAAAAAACAAGAATGTCACATTGTAGTCACTGCTGATTTTCAATTTATCGTGTCATTAGCATTACGGATTTATTTTTAGACTGTAGTTATTATCATTGCTGAAGATAATAACTACAAACATAAAACATAATAATCCGTAATGTTTCGATAAATTGAAAACCAACAATGGCCAAAAAACTATATTTCATTTTCACATTACACGACACGATAATAACACTATATCGTCCACCAACATCGCAACGATAACGGCCCGATACAGGAGTGCGATTTTTGAAACTCATTCGCTGAGTTCAGCAATTGAAAATGTCAAAATTACTGTGGTATGCATCTTTCTACTGCTGACTTGGCTTTCAAAAATCGCACTCGTGGACTATGTATGACTTTTGAGAGTCAAATCAGCAGTAGAAAGATGCATATCTCCACAGTAATTTTGACATTTTCAACTGCTGAACTCAGCGAATGAGTTTCAAAAATCGCACTCCAGTGTTACTATTTTTAGTATGTAGGGAACTACTACAGATGTCAGCACCCACAAGTTATAACAAAGATGCCAACAGATGGCGATACCGCCGCTCTCAGAAATATGCTCCATACAAAGACAACGTTCATCCTAAATACGTAACTCGTAACCTACTACACATAAGGTTCACAATCGAATGCGAGACATGAATCGCGCAAGAGAAATAATCACAGAGATTCGATACATATACAAGGTCCAACTAAGAACTGTTGGACCACGGCCGGTCCCCAGGCTGCACACCTAGCCTGGCGGAAGTACTTCCCCTTTCAATGGAGGAACATTCCCAGTAGCACCTCCATAAGTAGATTTCTACTTTAGCAGGCTGAGACAAACCAATAACCAACAAATATGTAGGTTTTGTAATTTTACTGGCAACACTGGTCGCCGTCTCTTCCGGCCCGTCCGCTCGTCTCACCCCGGCCTATTTCGTGGACGATATTGTGGCGATATTACGATATCGCGACGATGTCGTGGACGATAGCGACACGTGTGAAAGCGTGTAGTACTAAATGTATGAGATTACTAGCTTTTGCCCGCGACTCCGTCTGCGTGGACATATAATATGTAGCCTATGTGTTATTCTGAGATAAGAACTATCTATATGCCAAGTTTCATCGAAATCGGTTCAGCCATTTTAGCGTGAAAGAGTAACAAACATCAATACATCCAAACAAACATTTGCGTTTATAATATTAGTAGGATTTCCACTGGATTTCCAAAAGCCTCCAATGACACCAATGACAATATACTATTACCTATTCTGTGCCAATGACTACAATTTGACATTCTAGTTTTATAGAAAGCTTAGAATTCAAAAAATACTATTAAGGGCAGGAATATAGGCTCGGTACCCTTTGCGCTGCGATGTGAGACGACCCAGGTACTACAAACAATAAAATAAAGTAATAAAATATTTTGTTGATTTAAATAACATTTTATTTTAACTAATATTATTAATTCATCATTAAATCTGTATCTCAGAAGTCCAATTGTAATTTTATGGATTTTATTTTCTCATTCACCATTTTGGTTCAAATAAACCCTAATATTATCTCAGTCTTATGCTTCTGGGGTACAGAAATACGATAAAATACTTATTAATACCTAATTTGTTTAACCTAGTATATCACAAAACATGACTGATCACTTTTTAATTAATTTTCCATTCAAACAGAACATAGTATACTATATTACGATGTTTAATCTAAATAAAGCTAATTTAACTCTTTAATCAATCGTGTGAAGAAATAATATTAAGGCTGCAGCGACCCTATTGTGCTACGCCCAAATGTATATTTTTTTATTTCTTAAAAATAAACAATATTTCCAAAAAACAAGATCGTCACATTGCTGATTTTCAATATATCCGGTCATTGAGGATTTGTTTTTTTAATGTTTGTGTTATCGTTAAAACGATAATAGCTACAAGCATAAAACATAATAATCCGTAATGTTTGGATAAATTGAATGCCAATCAGGACTACAATGCTTTATGCTTGTGGCTATATCGTTAAAACGATAATAGCCACAAGCATAAAACATAATAATCCGTAATGTTTGGATAAATTGAATGCCAATCAGGACTACAATGTGATTTTTTTTTTGGAAATGTTGTTTAATTATTTAGAAACAAAAGAAACACGATAGAGGGCAGCACAATAGGCTCGGTTGGCTCTTAAACAATCAAAATATACTAAGGTCCGCATCATGTTAAACAATAATTAAAAATAATATGTAGAAAATCAATATTTTCCTCAACAATTCACATAATTATAACAAATAAATAAAGTAATTTATCAAAATTATAAAATAGATTAGTTTGTATGCAATTGTCCAATGTCAGCAGATGTACTTTATGCCATCTCTTATTATCTCTATATAAACACATCGTTACCAATTAATAGCGAATGATTAGTATTGAATTTACACGTGTTAGTGAATAAACGCAAAACCTACATATTCTCACGCCTGTCTCCCACTGGGGTAGGCAGAGACAACGGAACGCCACCTGCTACGATCCTGACATACCTCTCTAGCTTCCTCCACATTCATAAGACCTTTCATGCATGCTCGTCGGTTTCGGGTAGATCTGACCTGGCCCTTCTTAAGCACGTCGCCAATTTGGTCCGTATATGTACGTCTAGGCCGTCCCCTTCCAACATTTCCACTTACGCTTGCCTTATAAATTGCTCTCGTCAATCTGCTCTCATCCCTCATCCGCAATCACATTGTAGAATCACATTGTAGACCTCACGCAAAACCTCATACACCCCAACTGATTTATAACAAAATAATTAGATTGAAACAATAATTTCATTATTTAGATACTTAAAATTTTAAGTTATTCGCATTTTAAGTTTTGAAGCTAAAATGATTTGTTATCATTTCAGCAATGAATGAAAGCGCTAACGTTCTCATGGATACATTTTAGTAATCTTGTTTTGGTAGTAAGTAATTATTAAGTAATTATTTGCAAAATTTAAAATTTACTGAATCCGATGTCAACCAACCGCACAGGCACACTCACCCTGAGTGTGCCTGTGCGGTTGGTTGACATCGGATTCAGTAAATTTTAAATTTTGCAAATAATTTATTTAATATATTGAAAAAAATTACCTATGTTGAAAATTGTTTGGAATTGAAACTCGATTCTAAACAAAGTACTTTCAAGTTTTGCGTTAATTCATTAACACGTTGTATAGACAACTAAATAACAAGTTTCTTTCTAGCCGCATTTTCTCTACAGCGATAACATAACACGTTCCGACGCGGTGGTAGATTACAATAAGTAAGATTTACAACCTCAATTTTTTAGTTTGAATACGCCTTGTTAACTTTTAGAGCCATAAGTATCACACCGATTTTTGAGCGTAGGCGTTGATGGAAAAATATCCTTGCGATATCACCGCAATACCGCCGCGTTATCTCCGCGATATTTCTGAGATCGCCTTCGCTCAAAAATAGCTTATGTGATATAAATCTTATCGGGCGAAGCGCATAGACAATACGATGTTGAACTTTTTGTAGCAGTTTCGAATTGCTCTATTATGACTTTATGGAATTTATGACAAAATGTATAAACCATAGCATAGCATATGCCCACGACTATATTCCCCGAAGGGGTAGTCAGAGATAAACCATAAAGGTATTATACTATGGAAGAGAGGCATTGACAGTTGAGAGAGCGAGATGTACTTAGCGGCATCACTGTATAATGGAAAGAGATACGTGACGCGAGGCAATAGAACCAACCGTTTTTGGAGATGTAGAGTCCTGGTAAAAATCGGTTTTTGTGAACAATTGTGAACCTAAAGTGAAATCGTAGATAATTTTGTGAAATATACTAATACTATTTTATTAAATTATACACGATTTCACGTTAGATTGAGAATTATACACAGAAATCGAATTTTTACCCTGCCGAGGACTCCTGAAAACGCCCATCCTCTATTCCGTAAGGTATAATATCTTTATGGTATAAACACTGATCCCACTGATAAAGTATAATATTATAAAACAGATAATAGACAACATAACAGCAGGATACTATTTCATAAACATGACAATTGTAATTTACAATGACAATTTGAGATACATTACTGAGAATGTTAGGACGCATGTAGTTTAAAGGTGGACTTCCGATGCTAGCGGCCGACGCGTCTGACGCGCGCGGCTCGCGGCCGACGGCCGATGCGGCCATACTAGTTACTATGAAAACGTATGGCGCCGCTTCCGATGCCAGCGACTGACGCGCGCGTCAGACGCGCGCGGCCGATGTCTATCGCATCGGCCGCGGCCGCGCGCGGCTATGCTCTGACGTCACGCGGAACAAGAATGTTTGCCAGAAATATTACGAAGTTTTTACCGAAAATTTGCTTAATTTTTACTATTTTATTTGTATTTTATTATCTGCAAGGTTGCTCATCTACGTAGCAATAACACCATCTATCGAGCCACTTGAAACTACTTTTTCTTTTTTCGGAAAATCTCTTGCCTACATAATTATTCGCTAGAAAGAGATCCATGTAGGTACAGGTTAAAAAGCCAAGGGTCTCATTAGTCCCAAAAATGCATTTTATCATAAACCCTGTAAAAAAATGCATTCATATATTCTCTAAACCTATCAATCTGTCAATCCATCAAATATTCTTTATTAAAATATGTATTGTTTTTTTTTGTTTGTGTTTTGATGTTTTTGTTTAAACACCAAAACATAAAAACATACCCTAAATTTTGGGGAAAATACCCTAAAGTGATAACACTCTGCACAATAGTCACGCGTCAGTCGCTGACATCGGAAGTGAGGTCTGTCGTCGGCCGTGCGCGTCTGACGCGAGGTTCTGTCATATTTGACAGAACCTCGCGTCAGACGCGCGCGTTAGTCGCATCGGCCGCTGGCATCGGAAGTCCACCTTAACGCCATAAGTAACCAGCAATGTACCCTGAATTGTCATTGTAAATTACAACTGTCGCGTTTATTGAATAGGGCACAGTACATTATGTATAGTGTATACTAATCATTCGCTAAAAGCTTATTACTAAAACCCAAACTGCACCAACATCCCTTGATTCCCTGGCCCCTTTAGGGCTTCGATGACTGTTTCCTTAATAACCTTTTTGTACCGTCTCTTGATGAATTGCCATAATATGTAAGTACAAGACAAATAATGCCTGAAATCAACTTTTTTACCAAAGGATATGTTAAACAGAAATATAATATGCAGGTTGTAACAAAACACCCTAGTAATATTTAAAGGACCATCATACCATCAAACTAAACAACTTTCACTATGGAACCAAAACACCGAGAAAAATAAACTAAGTATACTGTTTCATACAAAACTGTTCAAACAAAGTTATTCAGTTTGATGGTATTAACAACCTCTTTAAATATTGCAGGCAATAGGTATTTAAAGAAGCAATTTTAATACACAATAAAGAAGCCCCTTTATTGTGTATTATTAATTTATTACACTCAGTATAAAATAATGTTGAAAAGCAATTTCGTTAAATTTTATAATGAAAAAAAAATTGTTTGTCGGAATCAATATCTAATATTATAATTTAATTTCACAGAACATTATAAGACGGGATAGAAATGCAAAGTAGGCGTGGAACGCGTGTCAAACGGTTATGCGGTGATTTACATAGCAACGTAACGCGCGCAGCATGGTGTGAGCGAGAGGGCATAAGTAGTTGTAGCAGCGTGAGCGGGAAGACAAGTAGCGACAGCGGTCTCCGTCTCCGAAGCAAAAGCTCTACTTTGCATTTCTAACCCCACTTATAATTTTCTGTGTTTGATTTCATGCACTGAAAGGTAATTTGCAAATACATTAAATACTAAGTTATAACCTTGTTATAACTTTAAAAAAGTTCATTTTTTGATTGTACAAACTTAAAACTACTTCTCAATTCATGTATTATTTAATTACTACACTAAAAAAATAAGTAGCACAGTAGAAAATGTAATAAATCCCAGTAAGAACTGACATAAAACAGATATGTATTATTTATTGATTGGTACAATTTCGTTTGAGAAGAGATCTCTCGAATCATTTCATTCAATACCTTTACAAACAGGTCGATATGTAACGGGTACATCCAATTGACGACAAAAGTACTTAAATCGATTTTAGACAAACTATACAGGGTGAAATTGATATCATTAGCATCCTTTTAAACCTTAGTTTAAAAGTTTTGAGGCAAAAATGATTTGTTATCATTTCAGCACGAAAAGAGAGCGCTAACGTACTCATGGATACATTTTTATAATCTTGTTTTGGTAGTAAGTAGGGTGAGTGTGCCCGTGCGGTGGGTTGACATCGGGTTCAGAAAATTTTAAATTTTGCAAACAAATTATTTAATATTTTTTAAACCTTAGTTGTTCAGTTTGATGGGTAGACTCTTAAGTCTACCCATCAAACTGAACAACTTTCAATATGGGAGCAAACCAATCGGAGCAACAAAAAAATCTGCTGTTGCATACATTTGTGTCACGTAGGCATTGCAGTTTAATATGGAACAGCTGATTTTTTGGTTGCTCCGATTGGTTTGCTCCCATAGTAAAAGTTGTTCAGTTTGATGGGTAGACTCATAGTTTAAAAGGATGCTAATGATATCAATTTCACCCTGTAGATACATTTTATTAACGAAATATGAATAGACTGCTCGTATGGAGAACATTTTTAGAAACACATAAGAACTATTATGAAGTATAGGGAGACACATAAATTAATAACGATAATTTTTTTAAACCAATCTACCCGCACCTCATAAATATTTCGTACATACCTCAAATTATTATACCTCGCGGCATGAATCTAGCGCTCGATGAGTGTATTTAGTAGGGATGCAACGATTCGGCCATTACGATTACGATAACGATAATAATCGTTATTTATTACGATAACCGATGCATTACGATTATTTAAACAAAAGTTGAGATTATACTCAGAATGAGTTTTCATAGTGTGTCTTTGCATTCCAATGAAAGATAAATCAATAAAAAGAAACGTTAAAAAATTCCAAGATTTTGTTATTTTTCGACTAATTTGAGATAGAAGTCAAAGGCTCACTTGGAGTGCTATTTTTGAAACTCATTCGGTGAGTTCAGCCGTTGTAAATGTCAAAATAACTACGGAGATGCGCATCTTTCTACTGCTGATTTGACTTTCAAAAATCGCACTCCTGAAGTATGATTTTTGAAAGTCAAATCAGCAGTAGAAAGATGCATATCTAGACAGTAATTTTGACATTTTCAACTTCTGAACTCAGCGAATGAGATTCAAAAATCGCACTCCTGGTCAGGATTCTGATTTTTAGATGCGTAGAGGCCAATTTGCTTTGAAAAACACAATAAAATGAAATAAATTATGGAACATGATTCTGTATAATCTCGTTAACAAGCGATATCTCGTCCGATTTACGTGGGAGATTAATCTTTTCAAATGTGGACGAGATATCGCGAGAATGAGAATGCATTCCTTACTTCAAACCGAAAATCAAATCATAGGAATCAGCACAATAAAAAAAAAATCTAAGTCAAATCTGACAAAAAAATAACAGATTTAGCTCCAAATGGCAGCGAGAGATCCGATTTTTTTTAAAGTTGTTTTTTGGCTCTAGAATCTCGTATTCAGGTCTGGTATTTATCAACAAGTGCAATCCGATTGACATTTTCAATTCGATATAATAATCGTACGATTCTTACTACGGTGTATTGCATCGTTATTAATCGTGATTATTACGATTGACAGATGCAACGATGCACCGCCTCGTAATCGTTGCATCCCTAGTATTTAGGCTAAAATAGTGCTTAGTGTCTTGTACATACGGCCAGCGCAATGAAGGTCAGCGCTAGAGATTCGTGCCACGACTTATACTGCATCTTTTCGTACGAAGAAAAGTGTGGATTATTTTAGATTAATTTTTCTGTACATACATCTAAATACTGTTCAAAATCAGTCAAGAATACACACACCCAAAGTATAAAATTTGATATTACTCACTTACTAATACAAACTTTACAAAATTGGAATGATATGGATTATTTTAATGTAAGTTTATTGCTATTCTAACTGTTAAATGAATTGTTATAAAATGGAACTAAATTTTGCAAATTATCTATTATATTTTGAACGTATTTCAATCGGCCCGCCATTGTAAAAGTATGTACACATAAACACAATATCGGTACGGAGAAATAGATAAAACTTTGGCAGAACTTTGCTCAGAAATAAAATCAGTATTTAAATTTTTTTACTTCAACAAACCGAGCGTACGGCACCGACTATTTTGCAGTTGCAAGCTTGAGATAATTATGGCGCTACACTCTAGCTAGACATGTTTATATAATTTGCTATCGGGATTCATATCCTCGGCCCGCTGATAACAATAAGAAAGAAGAAACTTCCTTGTGTAACAAAGAATTATTTTTTGACAATTTATAAAATACAAGACGAAATTTTCGGTGAAACGTCACACTTCATTCTCCATACCAACTATAAGTAGCCAATTTGAATCTTAGAAACTCAAAAACTACTTGATTAAACTCATAATTGAGTATGTTTTTCGCTAAAATACATTGTCACTACAATAAGTACCATTTCAGTCGTTTTAAGAAAAACATATTTTTTGTTATTCATTTTATGGGTGGAGTTTATTGAAGTTGTAACGTATTTTCGCGAAAATTTCATTTACTAATCTGATTAGTCTGTTTGGTTTTTAAGTAAGTTTCTAAGCTACAATTTGGTTCGTTAAAGTTTGTATGAACCATGGTACGAAATTATTCCTTCATCTCATATAAATTAGCAACACTTTATGTCATGGAATCGTACCTAGTGTTCGCTGTAAGCGGATCGGTGTCGTCGCGGTGACCAAAGTTGAACGCGTTTCGGAAACTATCCCTGAGACGTTCTGCGAACGTTTTGTAATCGAAGTGCGACTGCTGCCCGAAGTCAAAGTCTGCTACTTCTATTGTGTATCTGCAAAATTGGAAATTTTAAATTATATTACATACAAAACGTGCAAATACATAATTTATGAATCAGCGGGGCTAGTACGCCAACCCTCGATAGCGTGACATAGCGCTATCACGCTTCCGCTCTCTTTCTTTTTGCGCGCGAACGAACGAGATGAAAGACGTGATATAGATGGATATAGCCGTATCACGTGCAACGTGCTAGCCCTACTAAACTCCTTAGCGTCGGTGGCGCGTTGCGTAGATGTATGGAAACTCAATCTTAAGGTTCGGGTTCAAATCGGCACGGATGACATGCTATCGTACTCGACCTAAATGTATATCAGTGTATATCAGTCCCATAGAGAAAGTTGGTCATTTCGATAGTCTGATCATCCTCTTAAACAATCGTAAGCATATTACGTTGAACCCTGTATAGTGCTGCCAGCAAAAATAACTATCTTCTCTAATTATTCTCGCATACACATACGCAGATCTATCTAAACTATTATAAAACTGTAACAGAATTGTGTCTGTACATTGAAGATATTTACAAAAAAAAAGATTACGATATGGTTTTTAGGTGTCCCTGATTCCAGATCACCAATTTTCGTACTTTTTGTCTGTATGTTTGTTTGTTTGTGTGTTTGTTTGTTTGATCGAGCATCACGCAAAAACTACTGAACCGATTTTGATGAAACTTTTTTTGTTTGATAGCTTATGATCTGACTTAAAATCTGGTATATAATTTATGCTGACGAAGTCGCAGGTAAATGCTCGTACTATTATAAAACTGTAAATTTAAAAAAATATTTTTTTTGCTTTGTGTGTTTGAACGAGCATCACGCGAAAACTACTGAACCGATTTTGATGAAACTTTTTTGTTTGATAGCTTATGATCTGACTTAAAATCTGGTGTATAATTTGGTCGGACAAAGTCGTGTTTTATAAACAGAATGAACTAACCGTGATCGATGTTGGTAGTACGCGACGCCGAAGACTACCAGAATGACCGCCAGTAGACAGAACACTACTGGCACCACGATGACTGACAGCTGGGCGTGGACGGACGCTGCAACATTATGACTAATTATACAAAGGACAAGAAATAAAACATACTAAAGGACTAAATAAAATATGCGAATCCGACCAGTGAAGCAACTTATTCAATATAAACCGCTGAAGATAGAAACATGAAAGGACATCCGGCACATAATACCAAAAAATGTATAACCGTACTTCTATTTTTATTATGGAACTAATTGTAGGCATCAGTTTATTTTTAATGCTTTATTAGTTTTTATCATTTTTATTTTAAAAAAAACATTGAGTTTGCATCACCTCCTGTCAAACAACATTGACAGCCATTTTGGGGTTGCTGCTTTTTTATAATTTATTAATAACTAGCGGCCCGTCCCGGCTTCGCACGGGTGGACGTCTAATCTTTTCTAGCAATAAATATAGCCTATGTTACTCAGGGTGAATGCAGCTTTCTAATGGTGAAAGAATTTTTTAAATCGGCCCAGTACTATTCATTACAAACATACAAAAATAGGTACAAATCTTTCCTCTTTATAATATTAGTGTAGATAAATGACTAAATAACTCGTTAAATAAAAATAAATGATGCAATCTGAGTCGTTTTTATAAAACCCCATAATTTATTACACATTTGACTTCAGTCAAAACTTCTATACATTTTCTGGTATTTTTTCAAGGGAGAGCGTCGGTTGTCCTTTGGAATATACATTCAGAGGATGTAGGGGTGCACTAAGAAAGCATTTTACGAAAATCTACCCCTAAAGGGGTTATCCACGCGAACTGAGTCGCAGGTCAAAATCTCGTAGATTAATAAAAATAATGCAAATGTTATTTGTGATGCGAATATAAGAAACCTTATCCCTTGACGCCTCATGCCTCATGATCATGACACAGGATGAAATAGGATGGTCCATTCTAATTCTGAACCACACTGTTCTCTTCTAAAATAACTAGTTTCAATGAAAACAGATATATACGGCGTGAGTGGAAGGAAATATTGGTAGAGGCAATGACATACGTAAACAAGAATGGACAGACCTTACGCGAACATTTCAAACCAGAAAAATGAGGCAAAACACTTGACAGTTTTACTTCGAAAATGTATTGAGATGACAGACCAAGTACCCTAATTTGTATTGAAGTGCCCTAGTTTTGCGTGCTTCAACTTAAAGCGCTTTGGGCCTATCCATTCATTTTACTTTGATCTAAGGGTAGAGTAAGACCTAGGAGGACGTATCTAGACCAGATCAAGGTAGTCATTAAAAAATTCCAGGTTAAAAGGAGCCGGGAATGTATGACAAGATGTATGGACCTGTAGGTCGTAGGTAGGTAGGTGGAAGCATGAGATGTGTCATAAGATAACCGCCCAAAATGGAGATCCATAGCCTGCCTACCGCTCTGGTAAAAAGGCGTGAGTTTATGTGTGTATGTAGTTTCACTAACGACTAAACGAATATAAAGACTTATAAATTAATCTTTTGTATGGAGATCCATAGTCTCTGCCTACCGCTCTGGTAAAAAGGCGTGAGTTTATGTATGTATGTAGTTTCACCAACGACTAAACGAACATAAAGACTTATAAATTAATCTTTTTATATACAGGATGTAAGAAAACATCCTAGTAATACTTAAGGGGGGTTCTTCAGACCATCAAACTGAACAACTTTCACTATGGAGGGAGCCAACACCGAGAAAAAATAAATCCACCTGTTTCAAAGCATCAATGCAAGTAAAATAAATATTGACGCAAGTGCCAGTCGACAATGAGACACGGGTGTTCACCTTATCATTTTTTCAAAGCATTCATGCTAAAACTGTCTCATTTGCAAACCAAATGCAAGTAATCTCGATTTACGTGCGTGACGAACGCAGACAAGGGCTACATTATGAATTTAAGGTAGCTGTTTCTTATCTTTGTCTTAGCAAATAAGGTAAGGTACCGGTAAGGTTTGGAACTCTCTCCCTGCGTCTGTTTTCCCAAGCAAATACAATCAGGATATTTTTAAAAGAAGAGTAAATAGGCTTTTTCTGGGCGAGCGCGCTACATCCTCGGCTTCATCTACACTTTCCATCAGGTGAGCTGAAGCCAAGCGCAAACCCATTTTGAATAAAAAAAAAAAAAAATATATACTTAATAAACTATAGTCTGGTCTCTACAGGGTATTAGAATAAACAGTTCCATCACTTTAAGGGGTGATTGTACCGATGATAATGAACAACTTTTCAAAAGAAGCCTATAGGAAATTCGCCATCTTTTTTTTCGACTTTTCATACAAACGTTCGATCAGCTGGGGCCCTAGACAAAGTGACATTCTATTGGCGTCGACGCTAGTAGAAACGGACAAAATGTATGGATTTGACATTGGCGATCGAAACATTTCGACGTTTGCTTTCGCCACCATACGTCAAGTTCATACATTTTGTCCGTTTCTGCTAGCGTTGACGCCAATAGAATGTCACTTTGTCTAGGGCATTGCATTTAGTATAGAAAGTCGTTTTTTTTTTGAGAATTTCCTATAGGTTTCTTTTGAAAAGTTGTTCAGTATCATGGGTACAATCACCCCTTAAAGTGATACAACTGTTTTTCGTTATTTCCTTATGAGATACAGAACACTAAAAAAAACAATTATTTTTCTCAAGTATGGTTACCTTTGTAAATATTAATGGTGGCTCTCGAAACCACTTTTCCAATATCATTTTCTATGATAACCAACACTGTATGTTGATCACTATCAGGGAAATAGTGGACCAGTGGGAATGCGTTGGAACCTGTTGGGATTTTGAACTGACAAGTCTCATTGCCAGTTATGTTGTATTGGCCGAATTTGTACTCGGCACAATAGTTGAATGGTGGTGAACCGGAGTACTTCACATCCAGCTTCATCAGGTCTCCATGCTGAAGCCAGTTGAGTCCAGTTATATTGACAGGGGTTCCAATGGGTTCTGAAAATATTTAAAATAAATATTATTTTCAAAATGTTTGCGTATCAAATGTCATTTGATAACAGTAGGCACATTAAAGTAACAACTTAGTTAATTGAATACGTATAGGTCGACCCATTCGACCAGATTCTCATGAAAAATTAGGAAATCAAATGTTAGAGTAAGCAACACAGGGGTAATTGGATTAGGGCCTATTAAACACTGCGACTTTTTGCAGCACTTCTGAAACGCCATACAGCCACGAAGAAAAACGTTCGTAATAAAATTTAGCTATAAAATTGTATGCTTCTTTAATTTTCTTATAAACAAGATGAAAATGTTCGGCCAGATGATTTGGGCATTCAAATGATCTTAAATATGCACCCATTAACAAACGCGCGTTTTTATCGCCGCAAAAAGTTGCAGTTTGTAAAGGGCCTACTTGATGACAGTTTGACATTGCCATGTGAAAATCTATATTTTTTAACTTTTTTTCATTTCATGAGATTCTGGTCGTCGACCTATAAACAAGAACATTGTATATAGTATCCTATAGGTGGACCAAACTCTCGAATTTCGTGGAGAATGCAAAATAAACTCTAATTTTACGTAATAAGTATTAATTTCCTTCAATGTTGTTGTAGGCTGACAACCAAGCAAATGTGAGATAACCAGAATACTCGTGTGTCTCTTTCTAACGTGTTGCCAACTTATTAAGCTACCACTTTAGAATTTACTGTAACAAAAGATGTAACTATGTAAATTAAAAAAATATTTTTGTTTTGAAAATTCATAATTTAAAGTATATTAGGTATTGATAATTTTTATTTGTTTTACACTAATTTTGTTCAATTTATGACAAAACAAATAAGGTAAGTACAATACTTTAGTGTATTATTTCAAAACTTTTTAATGGCAACTCTTTGGTGTTATGAAAAAATATTATTGTTACGAGCTACGGGTTCCGGGATTGGAGTGAAACGCTAAGTCCAATTTTACAGAGTTTATTTGGGATACACTTACAAACGGTCCACCTCGCAGAGGTTCCCCTAAACGGTTCACTTCACCGGGTCCTCCTCGCAGGGACTCCCCGTGCACCACTTACTGTCACTGTTCACAGTCCACTACGTCACTACTGTGACGACACGACACGCGTCACGGCTATGACGTCACGACGTACGACACTATGACGTCACGCACTACACTGACACTATGACGTCACGTACTACACCGACACTATGACGTCACGCACTACACTGACACTATCTACTCACTGTTCTACTCTTAGCACTTTTCTCTTCACTAGTACTTTTCCACTTTTACTTTTCTTCCTTTTGTTTCGCACTGTTCACTGTTAAATCAAGTACTGATCTCTGACCGCGAACTCGCCGCCTTTTATAGTCCGCAGAACATTCCCGATCTACGAATTTCGTTATTCTTTTCTTTACTCGTTTGTTTTCCTCCAGATATTTCCAACCCCGCCTTCTTTTCTCGAAACCGATCGAAGACACGCCCACTTTTCTGGTTCTTTTCAAATATTCGTAATTTCGCCTCCTTTCTCGAAGTTCCTAGACACCCCTAGACCTTTTGGTCCCTTTTTAAATATTCCTTCTCTCTCTACCTTCTAGAACATTTCTAAAAACACAAAAATCTAGAAATATTTTTGGCGCGGATCGGATTCGAACCGTCACCCCCTAGCATGGGAGGCGGAACCTTAGACCGTAGGACCACGGCGATTGTTAATGAGCCGGCCGAATTTTCGAATGCCTTCTTTACGTTTGACGTTTGACAGCGGCCGTAACATTATTATGGCGGACATATTTGAAATTTTAAAAGTCATAAAATAACAAATTAAATTGTTGTGATAACTGATAATAACATTGTAAACCTTCGAAATGGTCAATTTTTGTTGTGTTACTGGATGCAAAAATGAAATTTACCCTGGCTGTGGGTTTTCTTTCCACAGGTTAGATATTTTATTGTTTCGCTAAACTTTTCTTAACTAGAGTGACCATTGTCCATTTTGGCGACCTATGTAACAAATGACACAAAATGTGTGAAAGCGCTAACCTACTCATGGATACATTT
Source organism: Agonopterix subpropinquella (assembly GCA_922987775.1). Classification (NCBI taxonomy): domain Eukaryota; kingdom Metazoa; phylum Arthropoda; class Insecta; order Lepidoptera; family Depressariidae; genus Agonopterix; species Agonopterix subpropinquella. The sequence goes on along the minus strand of OV277695.1, from coordinate 11,479,808 downwards.
TAGTAAGTAGGGTATGTGTGTCCGTGCGGTGGGTTGACATCGGGTTCAGTAAATTTTATTTTGAAGAAATAATCATATGTCGAAACCAAGATAATTCAATTCTCGATTCTAAACAAAATACTTTCTAGTTTTGCGATAATTCATTAACACGTTGTATTATTTTTGCGGATGAACGAGAACAGTCGCGGGTAAACTCAAAATTAATTTTATATATATATTTTTTAGTCTGATTTTACCCCTAAAAACATTTTCAGAATAAAAAGATAATATTGAATCCTCAACGAGATGGTAAGAAACAGGCTTGAATAAATGCATATTAGGTATCCCGTCAAATTTGAGAATGAATGGACTCCCTAGTTAGAAAGGGACACACGAGGAATTAGGTAATCTCACTTGCCCCGGTGCCAGCACCGTAGTGTACAATCTAGTTACTATACAAAATTTTTGCCTATAAATACTTAGGTTAAAATAAAAACTCATTGGGATGAAATTAAAATCATTGGCATCCTTATAAACTAAGAGTCTAGGTACCCGTCAAACTGAACAACTTTTACTATGGGAGCAAACCGATCGTAGCAAAAAAAATCAACTGTTCCATACACAACTGCAATGTCTACACTACTGTATGAAACAGCAGATTTTATTTTGCTACGATCGGTTTGACCACGTGGTTGCCACATCGCAACGACAGCGACAACGCAACCACATCGACATTTTGTCGGTACCACAACGCAACTGCAAAAGGCAGCTGCGACACTATTCACACGTAACCACAGCTTGACCACATTTTGTCGCTGCGACGTGGTGTGGTTGTGGTACGTGTGAATTGACCCATAACTACGAGATTGAGCTGTCTGAAAGCACCTTGTGGGTCACTTTTCTTCATCATCATCATAACACCCGATAGACTTCCACTGCTGGACGCAGGCCTCCCCAAGGATCGCCACAACGACCGGCCCTCATCCAAAGGGTTCCCGCCGCCTTCATCAGGTCGTCGTACGCGGTTGCCACTCGAGAACTCTTCGGTCTTATTGGCCATCGGTTCTGCGGCCCATTGCCACTTTAGTTTAGCAATTCTTTGGGCTATGACGGCTATTTTTGGCTACTTTTCATCATAGATCTTTAATAAAACTTTACTCACCTCTAACGCCAATAGTCTCTTGATAATGTCCATAAGTGTATGTTTTGCCGATGGGAACAATCGAGCTGTTGCAAACGAAACCTTCCAACGCAGAGTGAATAACCTTCTTCTTTGTTTTATTTGAAATAGCCCGCTTCGCCAGTTTATGAACATCAGTTGAATTTGTTGCATTCCTCTCAGTTGTTGTGGATGGCTGCGCTGTTGTGGATGTTGTTGTAGGTTTGGGGGTTGTTGTTGTTGTTGTAGTTGTAGTGGTAGTTGTTGTTGTAGTTGTAGTGGTAGTGGTAGTTGTTGTTGGTAAAGGTGGAAGCGGTTCATGATTAGCGACCACCAAAGCATCAATGTTATAACTGTTCATAATGTCACTGTATGTATAATTTATTGAAAATTCTGTTGTCTGATCTATATAAATGCAGTCTATGAACCAATAGGTGATTATGCTAGACGAGTTTTGTAGTAGGAACTGTAATTCTCGTTCTGGTATATTAATTGTATGTTGTACGGTTTTATTGACAGCTACAAAATTGTTGGGTCTTATTGAATTATTTTGACTTAGTATTAGGTTTCCATTCAAGGAATCTGCAAGAATAAAACAGGAATTAAATATTAGAAATCTCAACATTGATTTGTGGGGAGTTGTCACAGATGTCAACACAAGTTATAGCAAAGATGCCAACAGATGGCGATACCGTCGCTCTCGGAACTATGCTCCATACTGGCTCCATACAAAGACAACGTTCATCGTAAATACGTAACTCGTAACCTACTCACTACACATAAGGTTCACAATCGAATGCGAGACATAAATCGCGCTAGAGAAATAATCACAGAGATTCGATACATATACAAGGTCCAACTAAGAACTGTTGGACCACGGCCGGTCCCCAGGCATCACACCTAGCCTGGCGGAAGTACTTCCCTTTTCAATGGAGGAACATCCCCAGTAGCACCACCATAGATTCAACATAATGAGTGTCGGTGGCGCGTTGCAGAGAGCTATGGAAACTCAATCTTGAGGTCCAGGTTCGAATCCACACGGATTACACGCTACGTACCAATGAGTTTTTCTAACTTAAGTACATATACCGACTGTTCAGTGCAGGGGTCAAATTGGATGTTACTCAGTCTTGTCGAGAGGCCATGGTGCAGCGATTAAACTTGGCCCTTGAATTTGTGTCCAACTGGGGTGACGCTAATCGGGTCAGTTTCAACGCAAACAAAACACAGGCGTGCCTTTTCTCCACAAAACGGAGTCCCTTCGCTTTGACTCCGACTTTCCGAAATGTGTCCATACCGATAGCTGATCGCCTGGAGATCCTGGGCATTAACATATCGTCCGATTTGAATTTCGGGCGGTATATTGTGATGTATATAGACGGCCCGGTAGCACAGTCGGTAGTGAATCTGCCTGCTGTGCCGAGGGTCGCGGGTTCGAATCCCGTAAGGGGCAAATATTTGTATGATGAATATGAATATTTGTACCCGAGTCATGGATGTTTGTATTTATATATGTATTCTATATCGTTGTCTAGTCATCATAATACAAGTCCAGGCTAGATTCTGATACTTTAAATGTGACTAGTTAATTTGTGTGAAATTGTCCAAGATATTTATTTATTTATTTATTTATTTATATTGAGTCCATGGCGAAAACCGCAGCGAAAAAACTGGGCGTCCTTTCGAAGGTCAGACGGTACTTCACTCCGGGACAGCTTCTACAACTTTATCAAGCACAAGTCCGATCGTGTATGGAGTACTGCTGCCATCTTTGGGACGGGTCTGCCCAATACCAGCTGGCCGCGTTGGACTCAATCGACAGGCGTGCCAGGAAGCTCATAGGTGATCCAACCTCTGTGGCGAAGCTACAAAGTCTTGAGCATCGTCGCAAGGTAGCCTGTCTATCTGTTTTTTATAGGATACATTTCGGAGAGTGTGCGACGGAATTACACGATTTAATACCTCCGTCTCCCTTTCATCTGCGGGGGACGAGACGCAGGCTGGGTTTCCACCCTTATGTCGTTGACCTACCAGCAATTCGCACGAAGAAGTTTGCTTCTTCTTTTATAATGCGCACGGCTAAGGAGTGGAACGCACTGCCTGCGGACCTGTTCCCTGAGCAATACAACCTGGGCCTCTTCAAGGCAAGAGTGAATAGGCATCTTTCTAGGTAAGCATGCTACATCTTCGGCCTCATCATCACTCAACATCAGGTGAGATTGGGGTCAAATGATTACCTATCGAACATTAAAAAAAAAAAAAAAAAAAAAAAAAAAATTTTTACACGGTGGACGAAAACATCGTGAGGAAACCTGCATATGCTGAAGAAGAAATTCCGATGGGTAAGTATATGAAGTCTACCAATCCGCATTGGGCACGCGTGGTGGACTAACGCCAATACACCTCCCTGAGGGTAGGCCTGTGCCCTGCAGTGGGATGTATGTAGTCTGTGATGATGATTCAACATAATGTTAAGATATCATCTTTATCAAAGAAAAGAAGGACGTCCACTTTTTACCTGTCAAATAATTTGACGTCTATAACTTTAAACTTCGTGTATAACTTTTATTCCTCACTATCAAATAAAAATAAATTACTACCGATGTAAATGGAATCAACCTATATTTTTTCTATATCAATATTAACCAACCTTTACTTCAACCTTTGAGTATATACACACTTCAACTAAATAAAAAATAGTTTGACAGGTAAGCGAATGTATGGGAAGTGGTCGTACACACGGCGACACATCAAGCTATACAAAACCAATATAAACTGGTCGCGAGACATTATACGTTACTCGTCCTACGCGCGGCCAGCTTTTATTGGTTTAGTAGCTTGATGTGTCGCCGTGTGTACCTAGGTCCTAGGTATTATTTCTTTCAATTTTCTTTATTCTATCCTGTTATGTCTATTTTTTATCGTTTATTCTTCTTAGGCTACTTATGATTCTTATCAAATTATATATTTCAATGATTGTGTAAAGTCTTGTAAAAAATGTTTGTAATTACCTGTTAAATTAAATGTTGTTTCAGCTGTATCTTCGATATACCAAAAAATTTCTATTCTACTTTCCCTCATGAGATCAACTTTGACAGTGTATTCTCCGGCTTCATACAAATCTCTTGAATACTCCACTGTCCACGTAGACATGTTTGATGTTCTGTAGAACTGTGTAACAAAAGATCCTTTTACATATCGCTGGGTGAATACAACAATGGCACATCTCAAAATTTTTCTAAGGATATCTGGCACATAATACCAAAAAGTTTATAACCGTACTTCTATTTTATTATGGACTATGGAATACTAACTGCAGGCATTAGTTTATTTTATAATGATTTATTAGTTTTTATCATCTTTGTATAAAAAAAACATTGTGCTTGCATCACCTCCTACTAAGCGCTCTCACAGACGAGCGACACTTTGCGGTCGCCGGGTGTCGCGGAGGGTCGCGCGACCGTAAAATGTATGAGCGCGACGCTCTGCGACCCACCGCGACAGCAAAGTGTCGCTCGTCTGTAAGAGCCCTAAACAACATTGACAGCCATTTTGGGGTTGCTACTGTTTTTATAATTTATTAATAATAAATGATTGAATAACTCGTTAAATAAAAATAAATGATACTATCTGAGTCGTTTTTCTAAAACCCCATAATTTATTATACATTTGACTTCAGTCAAAACTTCTATACATTTTAAGGTATTTTTTTAAGGGAGAGCGGCGGTTGTCCTTTGAGTTAGCGCCGAATTCTGGTTTTACATCGCACACTTTATCTTGTGCAATATAGACCTAAGTCGATATTTCACTGAACTGCCTTGCGATGTAGTAACTACAGATGAATTTGTTGGCGCACAGTCACTCGCGCCAATTTTTCTAAAAATCTACTTTTTTGACTTATGCCGTACACGTACACACGGCGACAGGTCAGGTTAATCTGTTTGGACTTTGAACTATTAGAAGTTGAACGCTGCGAATCGTGCGAAAGGGTGCGGTATGTTGTTGTTGTTTCGTCTCACAGCACGCTGCGCCCGCGCCGGCAGCCGCGTCTATGCAGGCTCTCTACCGCACTATTTTGTGTTTTGTACGTAGTGTAGTTATGGGTATATAGGGTGGGTAACCTGATGTGTCGCCGTGTGTACACGAAGCTTAAGCAGCTATTACATTACCCCACATGCAGAGCCGATTGCGACATACATTGCTTGCTTTGATCGCTACAATTTAAAACAGAGAGATGTATTTCGAAATCAGCCCTGCATGTAGGGTAATGTAATCGCTGCTTTAAAATAAAATATAAATAAAAATTATTTATTTCAGATATAATCCATATTGTTGTTAGTAACACACTTAAATAACTATGTTAGTACAAACACTTAAGTGCAGACCGACCCAGTGCTTAATAAAGCTACTGTCGTATCTACTTGCGACCCTTTTCAGAATGCTGTTGGTGCTGGCGCGAACCCTCTGCAGTGCGGCGGCACAGCGTTTGCGGAGCGTGGTGGGAAACCCATCGACATGAGCGTCCGCGAACATGCCTGACGCACTGCAGAAGCGCGGCAGTCCCAGCAGCATCCTGAGGGCGTTATTATATTGGGTGCGCAGGGCCCTTAGAGATGCCTGGCGATATGCAGTCCACAGATTACAGGTGTACATGGATGTGCAGTACGCTCTAAACAATGTTATTTTTACTTGCGCTGAGCAATGCCTGAATCTGTGTCTATCATATTGGCCCTGACTGCAAGCGCCCTGCGTTCCCTTTCTATGTCTGCATCATCCTGCAGGTCTTCTGTCACTATGTGTCCCAGGTATTTGAACTGTGTTTAAAGAGAGGCATTACAGGTAAACAAGGGGTTCATTAGGGTTTTATTCAGGTGGTGTAGGCAAGGGAAAACTAATGCAACCCGGGCGACTTAACTTGACACCTGGCTCGAACGACGTTGGTGTAAACAATAACAAATAACAGCAAAAGAATAACTCGAAAATTCTAAAGCGCAGGGACACGTGCAACGGTGACTGAGATGCTGATGACGTATACAGGGTGAAATTGATATCATTAGTATCCATTTAAACTAAGAGTCTATCCATAAACAACTTAACAACTTTTACTATGGGAGCAAATCGATCAGAGCAACTAATAGCTGTCCCATACTAAACTGCAAGGCTTGCTCGACTCAAATGTATACAACAGCCGATTTTTTTTTTGCTCCGATCGGTTTGCTGCTATAGTGTTTGATGGGTAGACTTTTAGTTTTAAAGGATGCTAATGATATCAATTTCACCCTGTATAGGCCGACAATGAAATATTGTAACTTTGTAAAGTACTAAGAGTTACATTAACATTTGAGCATCAATAAACTACAAATAAAATAGGTGTAGTAAACATTTCATATTTACAATTTTGCATTCTCCCCAATTACGCTTAAAGTGTGCACATTTGAACACTTAAAAATTTTTTTTTTTGTTGTAATTAAGTTTCATTAAGTAGAAACCACAGTCATGATATGGAATGTAAATAAAGGCTTTTTTATTTTATAACTAGCTTTTGCCCGCGACTTCGTCCGTATGGAGCTTGGAAAATCCCAAGTATCTTATGTTACTTCTCATACCTCCAAGAATATGTGTATAAAGTTTCATGATGATCGGTTAAGTAGTTATCGCGTGAATGCCTAACAAACAAACTTACATTCACATATATGATATTAGGGATATTTTATTAAGTTTCCTACCACCCCCAAAGGGATAATGATCGTGACTCGTGAGTTTATTGTATGTAAGCTGGCTTTATTAATCTTTGTTTCGACATAAATAACAACCTAACAAGATATTTTGATTCAAATTTAAAATTAAAGATACATACAGGTGAAATCAACCTCAATGTCAGATTCAGGTATGCAGTTGTGTTAACGAGTACCTAAATAAGTATTCAGTACTCATTGATAATTACCCTACATTAGGGTGTGATTACCATAAACTATTGCTTGTTTACACGTCTCAAATTACGTGCTTGGAAGCATGTATCACAGAAAATAATTATTAGATAGATATTTAATGAGATTACAATTACAGAGTGTAAACTGAAATGCTTTACATATAAATTGAATCCCGTCAGACCTTCTATTTTTGTTTAATGGCGTTTCCTTGGTGGATTTTGCCAATATCTAGTTTAAAAAGAGCAATTAGTGCTTGACGTTGTACAGTAATGGATATGGCGATCTCAAAGCACTGTTTTTATACAAAAACACACACTCAAAACCGCCATAAAATGGCGGAGCCGCGTGGCTACCTACATCGCGAGCCAAACGACAGACGCGAGAGCCCTCTAGCCACGCGACTCCCGTCAGACCTTAAGATTGAACAACTTTCGTTATGGAACCAACACAGAAAGAGTCAAAAAAAACATGCTGTTCCATACATTTAACATTTTCTATGAAACAAAATTTTTTTCGTGGTTTATATGCATTTACAGTCTTAGCTCTGTCCCAACTAGTCATAAATGGGAACAAAATTCCCAATTGTCACTAGCAGTGAAATACACGGGAATAAATATACCCAGTTGTTTATGAAATAAATAAATGATAAAAAAAATCAATGATTATGAATTATGAAATAAGTCAGTAGCTTACTTCATGTTTGTCTTGAGGCTGTGCGTCATCCCAGAAGACAAACTTAAGTTTTTCACTGCCATCATAGCCTGTCACTGTAGCCGTGAAGGTTACGTTACACCCTCGGACTGCAGGGCCGTCATTCACCAGCGACACTCTCAACCTTCTTGCTAACACTGAAAGGAGAGCAGTCATTACTGTCATAACTAACATTATGAGAGGTGCATTACCCGCGAACATCTAGAAAAACAGACAGGTAAGAGGGATATGCGCAATAGCAGTATCACATATAAATTTTATTCTGTGCAGCCAAGGCTTTGCTCAAGAAGTTTGCTGGAAACTGTACTATCGGGGACTTTTCCGCCTGACCACTTAAGAAAAAAATCACATAATTTCGCCCACAATTTATTGTTTGGAAACTATTATTAATTGGTCTATTCATCAATAGGGTGGGGTAAGACATCGCTTTTATTTTTTAGTATGCAAGCAAAAATGAGCCTAGTGGTGGTCAGGCGGAAAAGTCTGCGATAGTACATTCTTTGGTTATTTATTTTATGCAACAACTGTTAAGTAGGAAGAGCAGGTAACAATGTAAAATTCTACATGAATATGCTCATGACTATATTCTAGTACAATCAGGGATATTCTGAGAACTCTTCAGCATCCATGTTTCACTATTATTACAGAAACTCTTTCCAGTGTGATGGGAAGTGAGCTACCACTTATAATGGACAGTGGTTAAAATACATGCATCAAAATTGGGTACTTGACTACATACAATATATTTTAATCTTCTCATTAATTTTTTTTTTTAAAAATAATTCTAATCTCCAATTTTAATTGAGTTTTTAGCTTGAATACTATTTTTAATAACAAGATAAACATTAAAAAGTAATGAAATGTTGATGACGTCACAACTCTTTATTTAGTACAAATGTTCATACAAAGTGCACGTTTTGGCGTCTGATAAAGAGTAGCTGAATTGACTAGTTGTCAAGTAGCTTATTGAAGCATGCAGATTTCCTCACCATGTTTTCTTCTTAAACGAAATACACCGATGTGTATTAGGCCAGGCCAGGCGACTAGTACCGATGTACTAGTAGGCCTGGACGGGAATCGAACCATCGCACTCCTGCACGGCAGGCAAGGCTAACTCGCCACTGGACCACCACGGCATGTCTGCTGTCCAGGCAGACTTGTACCAATGACTTTTTCTGAATTTATGTACGATTTGTAACACCACTGGATTTTCAGTGAAGGAAAACATCGTGAGAAAACCTGCGTGCTTCAATTTCGAGGCATGTATTGTACCCATACTGTCTATTACACCGGCTCTTCATTCTCACCGAGAACGGGCGAGACAGGCCGAGAACGAGAGTGTGGATGCCCTTCATTGTTCTCATGGCGTCGTAAGCCATAGTAATTTTCCTTGAAAGTTCTCGCCGAGGGTTCTCGCCGAGAATTCTCGGCAAGAGTGTAGTGCGGGCATTACAAGTGGCGACAGGCTCACTCCCCGTCACACTGGACAGAGTTTCGGTACTACTAGTGAAACGTGGATGTTCTGTGGTTGCAGAATATCTCTGACTACCCCCTCGGGGAATACAGTCGTGAGCATATGCAAGCCTTTCGCCTTCGAGGAACCCGAGTGATTATAATATAGAAAGTACTTTGTAAAAAGTGGGTGTACAATACAATACGAAAACAAGTCATGGAATCTCAGAACAAAGGTAAGGGAAGGTAAAATTACATACACGTAGATTGTTCTGTAGGCACATAATTACAATAAGTTGCAAAGCTTACCAATCTCAAAGAAGAATGCGAAGCACAAAAGTAATTTGAAACAAGCCATGTTTTGGAATGGCTGTTTTTGTTAACAGTCACTTTGATATTCAACTCGTTTGATGATCATCCGCACTAAACTTGTAACAGCACTATCCTAACATCCTAAAAATGAGCAATAACTATAAAACCATTTGCGTCGTAACATAAACACCACACTCAAGTTAGGTATTTGGAAAATTGAGTTGATTTGGTGATAGTGAGTCGTCTCCAAAGAGTACTTTGGTCGTCTCAAATCTAATCCGTCGAATCCACAGATTAAGTACTGATAGCAAGCCAAAGACCCCAAAGTAGAGCAAGCTACAGATGCGACAGTGAAATTTTCACTTAGTTCTAACAGGTCCGTTATGGCGCTGCTGTTGTCAAGCTAATTTGTAGGTATAGCAGTGCCGGATTTACATTTTTAATGAGTGTAGGCCACTTTATTTCCCTAGCCGCCGCTACCCATGGGCGTAGCAATGATTTTTTCCCAGGAGGGGCCAGGCCCAAGTTGGATCGTTGCAACAAAATTCAAAACCTGGAGCGAACGAAGCGAGCTCGAGTTTTTTACAATCTAAAATCTGGAACGAGCAAAGCAAGCATGAGATTTAAATTCACTTTGAAAACATAGGATCCAAAATCCAGAGCGAGCGAAGCCAGGTCGAGATTTCTCTGAATTCTGGAGCGAGTGAAGCTAAGTGAGCTCGAGATTTTACTGTAATGCGTCTAGGTCATTGTGATACAATCATACAAACAAACAATGCCACAAACTGCTCAGCAGTTTGGCGATATCTAAAATTATAAACTTAGATGTAAGATTCTGAAATAAAGAAATAAATAAAAATAAAAAAAAATAGCCAGTAGCGAGCGAAGCGAGCTCGAGATTTTACTGCAATACGGTGAGATCAGCGTAAAATCCTGGAGCGAGCGTAGCGAGCTTGAGTTTTTTACTTCACTACGATTGGCATTATTGAGCAGGCTCGTTTTCCGCAACTCGACGTCTTTGTTACTTCACTAAGAAAACATACATCAACCAATTCTAGAGCGGGCGAAGCGAGCTCAAAATTTTACTGAATTCTGAAGAGAGAGCGAAGCTTAAGTGAGCTCGAGATTTCACCGGATTCTAGAGCGAGCGAAGTGCGTCTTGTCAGGAGCGAGCGTAGCGAGCTCGAGATTTTACAACAAGTAAATGAGACCACCTGTTTTTAGTTACTGTATGTTCTATGAGAAAACAACTGAACTTGTTTGATTTTTACCCTCTGAAATCGAGTGAGCGTGCTCTGAAATCTGCTGCCCCTAGGACGCTGCCGCCCCTAGGCTGCGGCCTATACGGCCTATTGACAAATCCAGGACTGAGGTATAGAACTTGTAGTTTGTACCGTTAACGAATTTAAAGTTTTACTTAAGGCGGTTGCAGAGGGGTCAATTTTATACAAAACTTTGACGCACAATACGCGTAGATGGTATTAATATAAGTAACTTTGTATATATGGAAAAATAGGTTATAAAATCTAGATGTCGCGTATAAAATAGCATTTGCAATTTATAATACAATTACGAAGATATAAAGCTTTGAAATTTTTCATACAAAATCTTCAAAGCTTTATATATTCGTAATCTTATTATAAATTGCAAATGTTATTTGATACGCGACATCTAGATTTTCTTAACTATTTTTTCATATATAAAATATTACTTTTATTAATTCCGTCTACAAGTATTGTGCGTCAAACGTTTGTATGGACTGAAACCACCTTAATAACATCAATCGATATCGATACGTGTACGCATCGACTGTCCTCCCGCCCCTAGGCCCCCTAGCGCTCCCAAGCCAAGGGCATCAGAACGGCACCCTAACTGGAACCGATTAACTTAGGCTCGAAATCGCGAGGTCCTACCGACGCGGCCCTAAATTCAGTGTCCTTTCTTACCTACTTTATATTAAAATCTTTTCTTTTCGCGGCCCTAAATTCAGTGTCCTTTCTTACCTACATACATAAAGTCTATTTTTATTAATTTATCCATCGTGTTTTATTTGCCGAGGCCTATGGTGTTTACCAAACCTTAAAGACTCGACAAGTTATAAGTATGTACCTATATGTTTAGGTTACAGTTAAAACTCATAACTGGTCAAAACCACTTTGACTGCAAAAATCAGGCAAAGCTAGTTTTGACCGATGCTCTTTATCAAAATTATATTTTCGAGTGGACTAGGTAAATAGTAGCAATTCGGTTCTGGCACTCGCCGGCCGCTGCCACGGCACTATCACCACTCGCTCGGCTCGTGCGCTGTGGTCACAGGAAACCTAACATGCTCGTCACTTCGCTCGCTAACCAAACCGACTGAGTTAGATCTGGGGTCTGCAAACTCATAACCGGTCAAGATAACTTTTATTTTACCTGATTTTTGCAGTCAAAAGTGGTTTTGATCGATTATGAGTAGATTTTGACTGACAGTGATTCTAGAATAGGTACAAAAATAGGGATATATGACCAAGGAACAAACTTATCAACGACATTATTGTCATACAACGGCGAAGACTTAGAGCTTCTCAAGTATTCTGAACTCATGCGAAAAAATACTAGGAAAAACACAAGATTATAAGCTTCTGAGTTCTGACGCTATAACACGGCACGACACTGCTACAACTGTAAGCTTAAGGTCCGCCACACGCATAAGGAATTGCAATCCGGAATCCTGAATCAAGATTGTGACTAGTGTGATAGTAGATAATTCCGTCTGTGTGTGGCAGACCTAATAATGGCGTCCTTCTACCTATGATGACCTTTCATGCGGCAAAATTTGACTGCAGCGCCACAACGGAACTATCAGAACTAAAGTCATTGGTCTGATCAAATCTAGATTATTGGGGGTAGGTGAGTAGGTACCTAATGAATGAATGTATGAATGAATGATTTGAACTTTTGTTTGACACTTTGGCACATAAAATTGTTGTTGTTGTTTAGTTCATCCTTTTGGAAAGGTAATATCCGGGATAGCCTATTCCTTACAGCCGTTATCTTCTATTGGGAATATCACAATCCGAATCAAACCGTTGCGCCTTTCTTTATTTCTCACCTTTACTATTATTGTCCTCATTAGATAGCCTTGAAAAACTAATATAGGAAATTAACAAACAGTTTCCGTCCGCACTTGTAGCATGCTAACCCGCGATAGCCGTGATACGGCTTTATCACATCTTTTGTCTCGTTCTTTTGCGCGCAAACGAACGAGACAAAAGATGTGATAAAGCCGTATCACGGCTATCGCGGGTGTGCATGCTACCAGTGCAGTTCGTTTGGTTGTATTGGAAATTCGTAAAAACTTTAGATTTATTGATATTTTGTGAATAATTCTTCGACACACGGCAACACATCAAGCTACGCAAAACCAAAATAAGCTGGCCGCGCAACGTTACCTATACGTTGTTCACCAGCTAGGCCAGCTTATCTTGGTTTTGCGTAGCTTGATATCTCGCAGTATGTACCTATAATACTATCAGTTTAAAATAACAACGTGACGTCTCACGTCTCACACGAACTTCACTCGAGTCATTCAAATGATTGTTTCCCTCTACGCTTTGTATAGTACTATAGAGTCTACATTACTTTGTCAACCGAGTGAACTTATCGAACGGCCCTTCAAGGTCATGCACATTGTTATTTTAAACTGATTATTATTATTATTTTAAACTAATAGTACATGGCAATTTTGGCGGCAACGCGCATGCTTTCAAGATCATCAAGCACTGATTAAAAAAAACTACTGAAGACATCGGCTGTATAAGCTAGATCACTTTGCCTTGAATTTTACAAAAAAAAACAAATGAACAACAACAACTCACGTACGAAACGAAACGAAACCACGAAAAATATTTTCTTCGCACGCGACGAAACGCACGAAACCCATAGAAAACGCATAGAAATATTAATTTACTACGTAAAACCTGGAATGCGGTCTTCTCGGAATATTGTGAAGAGCGGGATAAAGCAGCCTGGACGCGGTGTCCCTATCCTTAGTAGGGTGACAATGCGATTATGCTTTTAGGACTTTTATTATATTTTCACTATTTGTGTAGTCGTTTTGCTTTGCTACAGAAAATGTGTACCTATACCTAACCTATTTACGCTACTTTGACATCAAACTAGCGTACTATGGTAAAAAAATAAATATTTCGTAAACTTCATTTCGTTATCTGACCTAGGCACTAATGAGCGTTTTTCTTTTAGTTTTCTAGTGGATCGATAGATGGCGTTACGGTCTGTGCGAATAAATGTCAACATTTTAAAAAATGTTTCTTTAAAATAATAAAGAGGGAGAAGATGATCAAAAAGATGCCAACGCATCTTTTGATTGAATATTTTATTATTTACATAATTATAATATAAATTGTCCAAGATATTTATTAATTTAAACGAAAATATGAAACTGTTTACGTCTAACAGGGTTGTATGGGCTCGATCCCTTGGCCTTTAAAAAAAAGTCAGGCACAGTCTTGACATGATTTTGTCAGGATCTCGCCTGCCTCTCTATGGAGCGATAAGCATGTCATCTGTCGAGTTTTTTAGAAACTAAATTTTAAAAAGAAAAGAAAAACGCTCATTACTAGGCACTTTTAAGAAACTATTTATTGAGATTAAAATAATCCTGAAACCGGGGCATGTTGCACGTGTAAATAGATAGAAGAGAGCAAAGACTCGATAGTACTAGGTGCTAGGCTGCCATACCTTTTGGATCACCTGTATGTGACTAAAAAGGTTCACAATACCAGAATTTTTTATGGATTAGATACCTTAAAGTCCGCCACAAACATACGGAATTGCAATCCGGAATCTTGAATCACGATTACGATTTCGTATGGATTTCCCCCCCACAATTGCATTCGGAATTGCGCAGCGGTCAAATCCTGTACAAAATCACAATCCTGATTTGGAATTCCGGATTGCAATTCCATATGTGTGTGGCGGACCTAACGCGAACACCCTGAAGTGCGATTTTTGAACATCATACGAGCGAATAGATACGGCAGTAGAAAGATGCATAATCTCCATAGTAATTTTGAAATTTTCTAATGCCGAGTCGCTCTTATGATGTTGACGGTTTGACCTTATACTGGATGATTTTTTTAACGTTCCGAACTTTTAGGCGGTTCAGACCATCAATTTGAATAACTTTTACTATGCTTTCCTTTTTACGATTTCAGGTTTGCTCGCATAGTAAAAGTTGTTCAGTTTGATGGTCTGAACCACCCCTGAAAGTTTCGAAACGGTAAAAAAATCATCCAGTATAAGGTCAAGCCGTTTCGGTGTAAATGCGCAAAAAGTCATTTTGACGAAAGAAAAATATAGGTAGTTAATATTTTTCTTGGCAAATGAACACCGTAACACCTATCTAAGAACCACCCTTAATCAAATCACAAACCCTTTGCAGAAAACCGTATCTAAATCGGTCAAGCCGTTTTGGAGATAAATTGGAACATTCGTTGGCACACACAAACAAACAAACAACTTCTCACCCTAAACGCATAGGTAGGTACGCACGGCGACACATCAAGCAATACAAAACCAACATAAGCTGGCCGCGCGACGTTATACGTTATTCGATCTACGCGCGGCCAGCTTATGTTGGTTTTGTATAGCTTGATGTGTCGCCGTGTGAACACCTTCTATGTTCTGTCGGTCGTGGGTAATAAAATCATACCTACCAACCTACTATGTTTTATCTTCGTAATTTTTATCATAATGTAGGTATATGAAGGATTGGATTTTAATGCAACTAAAATTTTGTTTGCTGCCGATGCTTTCCTTCTATATTTGTTGTTACCCTAACTAATTTAATATTTTCAAGACTAAAACATATTAAAAATACAAACCTTTGATACGATAAGCCACAATCTGGAAAATATTCGCTTTTACAGCCGTCGATGAAGCAAATACGAACCGTTTTAACATAAAATGTGGATAAAAAATAATAAAAATTAATTTGACGGCTAGCGGCAATTTCAAATAATATGGCAGATTGGGTTATAAATTTTTTTCTTTTTTACTACCACGGCTTTGCAATACACAAATAATTTAAAAAGATTTGATACATTTTTGCTTCATTTGATCTTACCAATTCGGCTGAAATCATAACATATACATAACACCAGTACACTGTAGAATGGGACACCGGGTACAACTCATGCCTTCTTCTTCTGGCATGGTCAACTTTATGCGTGCCAAATAGTTTTTATGTGTTTGGGCTATGAATTATTTTTGATTAAACCGAGAGAAAGATAATTTGGCACAGCGCAATCCTCTATTGGATATCTATGACGAAACCAACGAAACGGCGGAGGAGAGGACAGTGTTGCCACTTTAGCCACTTCTTAGCTAGATCTAGCAACATTTTTGAACTTGTCAGCTACTAAAAAAATATTCGGTGGCTAAATGTTTTAGCCACTTATTCTAGCCACTTTTTTTGTTTATTTATTTATTAATAAATACCATTTTATTAAGTTAAAGTTAATTAGTTTATTTTAATGGGTTCTTAGAGCGTTTTTTACTGTTTTTGAGTTCCGTTTCCCTAAACGTAGAAGTCAAAAGGTTATTTTCTACGATGAGAATTGTAAAACAACAACATAGTAATAGAATGGGTTACAATAATTCACTCAAAATTCCATACTTCTATTCAAAAAATTATAAAGAAGCATAATTTTATAGAATAAATGATTGTAAATCAGCATTATTGATCCAATTAATCTGCGTCTTAGCATATTTATGTATTTTTTGAAACTTTTCTGTGTTTAGCCACTTTTAGCCACTTTAGCGACAGTGAAATTTCCAGTATCTAGCCTTGATCTAGCCACTTTTTGGGTACGGTTTAGCTACTTGGTCCGGAGGTTAGGTGGCAACACTGGGAGAGGAACGGGAGGAAAGTGCGATTGACAATCTTGTTTTCCTGTTGTGTTTGCACTTTCATATTGCTCGAAAGTCAGTGATTAGATAATTTAATTGGTGCAAAATTCGCTGATATGGCTCTTGCATAGTGAAGTGTCGTGTGAAATAACATAAAGCTCGTATTTTGTTGGTTATCGTGTTGAAAATGGCTACCGTATTCGATAGTCCCTTCATCAGACAACGTCTGCATCGGTTGCGGCACCGTGATTTCGACTTTGACGAAGACCAGAGATTTGGTCGCTGCGATTGTACAAGTTATTCATACTTCGTGCTGTCCATGGTGTTGTTTTCTGTTGGTACGGTGATAACAGTGCTCGCATTGGGAGATGCTGATGGATATATTCTTAGCAATTTGGGACACATGTGGCTTGTTGGGCCGATATTTATATGCTCGGGAATGATGGTGGCTGTAAAGAGCATGCTGTACTTGCGAAGAAAAAGTGTTATACAAATGTTGCTGCACCAGCGTGCGATTATCAGAGTGAGTCATTGATTGTATTAGTGGTCATGCTTCAGTGTATTGGGTTGACCACAATCCATTTACCTAATTAAGTTTCCTTTAGCATACTCAATACTTTACTATGGAAGTATACTTCTCTAATTTGTCAATACATACCTACTTATTTAACGCATTCACTGTCCGTGTTTTTTCTGGACTTTCACCAGGTGCCGCACTTTTAAATTGCGAACATGTTGCTAAATAAATGAACACACGCGTTCACGGCACTTGAAGAGAGTAACGAAAACGCATATATACGTCGCCGGCAGTGAATGTGTTAAAACTAGATAACCATGGCCAGGCGCATGCGGTGAAGGTAGGCAAAAAGCAGTGAAACCTTAATAATTTCTAAACTAAAAGCATTTTATTTACTCAATGGCCTCGATTCGGAGTGTACCACGACTAAACTAAACTAAATGTATTCCTGTCACTTTCTAAAATAAGATTAAGAAAAGAGACAGAAAACCAACAGCTGACTTTTGTGCTGTCAAAGTGACGTTAAACGCCCAAAAACGACTTAAATAAGATGGCGTACATTATGATGGCGACTTATTTTGCGCATTTAACGTCACTTTGACAGTACTAAAGTCAGCTGTTGGTTTTCTGTCTCTTTTCTCAATCTTATTTTAGAAAGTGACAGGAATACATTTAGTTTAGTTTAGTCGTGGTACACTCCGAATCGAGGCCAATGACTTTTAATTGGTTTAATTACCCGTATTTAAACAAATCAAAGTCATTTAGTGAATTAAATGCTTTTAGATTAGAAATTATTAGGCTTTTACTGTGTTTTGCCTGCTCGCAGTGCAGAAACCGAATAATTTCTTAACTAAAAGCATTTTGTTTACCAAATGACTTTGATTTGTTTACATACAGGTAATTAAACCAATTAAAAGTAATTGAGTAAACAAAATGCTTTTAGTTTAGAAATTATTAAGGTTTCACTGCTTTTTGCCTACCTTCACTGCACGCGCCTGACCATGGCGAGCTTTGTACTGCCTTAAAATATTTCCGACACACACTTGGCCGTTTTTTTCAGCCTATGTTCATCACGGATAATGTAGCATTCTTATGGTGAAAGAATTATTTAGATCGGTCCAGTAGTTTCGGAGCCTATTCATTACAAACAAACAAAAAATCGAATCTTTCCATTTTATAATATAAAACTAGCAACCCACCCCGGCTTCACAAGGGTGCAATGCTGATACTATGCATGTCTTATGTGCATATAAACCTTCCTTTTGAATAACTTTTATCTATTAAAAAAACCGCATCTAAATCCGTTGTGTAGTTTTAAAGATCTAAGCATACATAGGGACAGACAGACAGACAGCGGGAAGCAGGGCTGCCGATTCCGGGGAATTTCCCCGATTTTCGGGGAATGAGGGGTGCGTGCGGGGAGAGCGCGGGGAATGGTTCAAATCGGGAATTTCGGGGAATCACCTATTTGTAATTAATGTCGAACAAAGGATGTCTAAAGAAATCGAAGAATCGAATCGGACTATCCTTAGTCCGTGTGTGGAGAAATATAAATAATAAATAAAACTCATCGTATTCTAAATATTTAAGTAGATTTTTTGATAAAAATTAGAAGACAAAGAAGTTGATAAGCTAATTTTTGAAACATTTAACTACATTTTGCATGATAAAATGCTTTATTTCTTGCATATTACAGTGTCGGGGAATTTTCGGGAATGCATGATTGGAAATCGGGGAAATTCGGGGAATTGAGCCTACTTAAGCGGGGAATCAAGAAATTTACATTGGCAGCACTGGCGGGAAGTGACTTTGTTTTATACTATGTAGTTATCCATGAAGGTAATTAAAGATACCTATATGGAGGCAGGTAAGGGTAACGTACATACCGAAACCGGGCAAAGGCAGCTATGAAGAGGCTAGGTCCTTCCGACCGATAAGCCTCTCCTCATTCCTGTTGAAGACATTAGAAAAAATGGTGGATAGATACTTAAGGGAAGGACCACTAAATAGGAAACCCTTCCATAAGCTACAATGCGCGTATCAAGTGGGAAAATCCACTGAGACTGCGCTGCACCATGTAGTCTCGAAGGCAGAGTTTGCGATTGAAAATAAAGAAATATGTGTCGGTGCATTTCTAGACATTGAGGGAGCATTCGATCGCACTACGTTTGAGTCAATTGGTAAAGCCGCAGCCGAGCACGGCATTGACCGGACCCTGTGCAGGTGGATCGACTGCATGCTGAAGGGTAAGAAAATTGCGTCCACTCTCCTAGGAGACGAGGTGTATGCCACAACAAAGAAGGGCTGTCCACAGGGAGGGGTACTATCACCGACACTCTGGTGTCTAGTGGTCAACTCGCTCCTGGAAAAGCTGAACAAAAGGTCACTGTACACAGTGGGATATGCAGATGACATTGTCATTTTAATCAACGGCAAATTTCCAGACACAGTGTCTGGATTTCTGCAGAAAGCCTTGGATGATGTAGAGGAATGGTGTAATGAGCATCATCTGTCAATAAATCCAGGGAAAACGACAATTGTGCCGTTCACGAGGATGAGAAACCTGACAAGACTCAGGAATCCATTCCTCTATAATAAGGAGTTAACATGGTCCACAGAGGTAAAATATCTGGGGATGATCCTAGATAAAGAACTGACGTGGAAATCACATGCTGAAATGGTTACAAGGAAGGCCGCAAGGGCTTTCAATATGTGCAGGTCAGCATACGGAAAAACCTGGGGCTTAAACCCCAAGGTTGTATACTGGATCTACACAACTATGGTTAGACCAATACTTTCTTACGGCAGCATAGTTTGGTGGACGAGAACCAAAATGCGAACATGTGAGAAAGAGCTTGGGAAACTGCAACGTATGGCCTGTATGGCTATGACTGGTGCATTTAGGTCGACACCCACCGCGGCACTAGACATAATACTGGACCTTAGACCGCTTCATATATTCATACAAGCTGAAGCGGCGAAGGCTCTTTACAGAATGAAGATGAGCCAAACCTGGCATAGTGATATGCCTAAGATAAGGCACACTGCTCTGAAACTGAACAGTGAGCTTGAAAGAGGGTTCAACATGATCGGTGACACAATGCCGAGCATACGAATCTTCAAGAGAAAATATAAAATACATGTCCCTACAAGGGATGAATGGAAGCGTGGGCTGCGTACCCCGGACGCGAACACTCTTGTTTGGTACACTGATGGTTCAAAAACCGAGTCGGGTACGGGAGCAGGCATACACTCCAAAGACTACAACGAGAGTATCAGTCTAGGAGAGTTTGCAACTGTTTTTCAAACAGAGGCGTATGCTATCATAGCTTGCGCGCAGGAGAATATATATAGGAATGTGACCAACAAGACTATTTGCTTGGTCTTCACAATACCGTAAGATTAGTTTGGGTTCCGGGACATACCGGCGTCCGGGGTAATGAGAATGCTGATGAGTTGGCGAGGGCTGGGTCAGAGCGAAAAATGGTTGGCCCAGAACCAAGTGTGGGAATCCCGGCATGCAGTATAAGAATGGCCATTAGGGAGTGGGCTGATAAAACACACAAGCTGGAGTGGTATAGCCTTACAGGTCTACAACACTCCAAGAAATTTATCAGCAATGCGACAGCTCGTGTCTCAAAGTTCATACTGAACAACAGCAGGAGCAAGGCTCGTGCCATCGTCGGAGCCCTCACTGGTCACTACGCCACAGGCACGATGATGCACAAGATGAAACTCACCCTGGATCCCAGCTGCCGAGCGTGCGGAGAGGATGAGGAGACCATGGAGCATATCCTGTGTGACTGTGATGTCTTGGCGGCAAAGCGCATGTGCCTCCTCGGTGATGGATACCCAAAACCGGGAGATCTAAGGCTTCTTCCCCTCAATGGTATTGCCTCCTTCATTGACCATGTATTTGAAGGGTGAAGTAAGCAAAAAGTATTGGGGCTAACACAAAAGATCCCACTGGGTCGAAGTGTTGCTGGCTTGCCAGCCCCCACAACAAGATAAGATAAGATAAGATAAAGGTACCTAATTATTGCACATTCAGTGAATTTATAAGCAACATTCTTTAGCCTGCGACTTTGTTTGCATATCAAAATAAAATATAGCCTATGTTACTCAGGATTATTACAATCGGTTCAGTAGTTCCAGAGATTACCTTGTACATACAGACAAACAAATTTTGGTCAAGAGTGTCATCTTATTTACCTCTTTATAATATTAGTGTCGATATAATTATAATAAAAATAACATGCCTACCACAAACTATTAGACTCTGAAATTCATAGAATGAGTTGATGACCAATTGGAATAATTAGTATTTATAGGTACCTACTTTATAGTTCACAAGTTTTCATATTGTGAATGTGGAGTGCTATAGTCACATTGTAATTCATACACAATCCATAAATTCCATGCAGTTCGTCACTTTCGTATATGAAGTGTGATATTTTCATCCTCGGGAATGTAAATCTATCCAAACTATTATAAAACTGTAACAGAAGTGTGTCTGTACATTAAAGATATTAACAAAAAAAATGTAACAGTGTGGTTTTTAGGTGTCCCTGATTCCAAATCACAAATTTTTTGTCTGTCTGTTTGTTTGTGTGTTTGTCAGGGTTCGAAATTATCATGATAATAACGAGCCGTGATAATTATCGGATAATTATCCGATAATTATCAACATTATTAAAATATCATTTGTTAAATTGTTTCATAAGAAATATCGATGGTTTATTATATTTATTATTTATTTATTTTATTATTTATTTATAACCCAGAATTTTTTGTCTTAGTGCAACTAAAGTATGACCACACTGGATCTTTCTCGCGCGGCATTGTTGAAATTCAACACAATAAACAATATTTAACTTAGTAAAACAATAACATTCGAGTTCACTTGGCTTTACGTAAGAGCCAGGTTACACGGTCAGTATTTCATCAGTCTGGTCCATCAGTCTGGTCTGAATGACGGGAGAATGATGGGAGAATGATGGACTGATGGAATGATGGTAAACCATCCATCCAGACTGTCATTCCGTTGTGAATGATGGTATACTGATGGTAAACTGATGGTCGTTGTCAGTCACCGTCGGGGTTGCCAGATTGGGGGTTCTTCACGGGATTTTTGGGAAAAATTAGGCCTTTGGGGAAAATTTGGAGAAGTGAAATCGTTGGGGAAATTTATGGGGAAAAAATTATCAAGGTGGGGAATATGGGGGCTGTAAATAAATAATTTTAACACCGCATTATGATTTATGTTACAAAATTAGGGCCTAATAATAAGAGATCGGATATTCGGATGCATAGTTAGCTAAACTTAATTTTTAGCAATAAATTATGGCGGCTTCTTAAAATTATTATTTTTAAATATTTGTTGGGATGCCATGAAAATGCGGGAATGCATAACTAATCGGATGCATAGTAAACGCATGCATAGCAAAAATCAACTTTTCAAAATTATTTAATTTAAAAGTTAATCTTTTTTAATTTAAAATAGAAATAAATCCCGGGATTTCAGTACCTCGTACGTCTGGCAACCCTGCAGTCTTCCATCATTCTGGCGTCATTCAACGTTTGACCAGACTGATGGACCAGAATGATGAAATACTGATGGGAAACTGATCGTTTAACCCATTCATCATTCTGACATCGTTCTGGCGTCATTCAGAATGATGGACCAGACTGATGAAATACTGAACGTGTAAGAGGGAGGTTACACGGTCAGTATTTCATCAGTCTGGTCCATCAGTCTGATCATGTATATTTGATTTGAAGGGAAACTGACTCGAGATTGACCCGACTAACATGGTGCTTCAGTATATCAGTATCCCTTCAAATCAAATAAACATGACCAGACTGATGGACCAGAATGATGAAATACTGTACGTGTAACCTCTCTCTAACCTAGCACTAACACCAACTGACATTTTTTGTGAATTGGGGGAATTCCCGTGTCGCGGCTAGACGTGCGTTCGGATACACGCAACAAGTGCGGAAATACACGTTTGGATACTTAGAATATAGTTCTATTTCACGGGCGCAATTTTTTGTTATTGTCAATTGATAAGAGAGAGTTGTTGAGTTTATTCGTAACAAACATACAAAGGCTTCCCCTTTTTTTTTTTTTATGTGTGTAAACTCAAAAACTACAGAATAGATTTTGAAAATTCTTTCACCATTAGAATGCTATCCCTGAGTAACATAGGCCAAGTGTGTGTCGGGAAAAACTAATTCTGGGGTCAACTAGTGATAAATTCAACCGTTCATAAATGCCTCATGATTGAGGTGCAAGCTCTCTTCCGTATGGGCTATCATCACACTTGTTGACCCCTAAATATTTATTGCAATTTAGCGTCAATTATGAATTTGTGCTTATCATATTCTTAAAATGTTTCAGGACATGGCCGCCGTCCATGAACAAGCATACAGTGGGCAGGTCCCTCGCACAGCGTCCAGTGCTACCCTACCTCCCTCATACGATGCCTTAATAACGAGCGCTGCGACCAGTAAACCACAACCGTCTAGTTCCGAACCACCCCCGCCTACGTACGATGAAGCCATGCACCTCATCGGTGACGACAAGTTTCAGATGGAAGACAAAAACGAGAATAGTGCCAAACAGGAAACAAGTGACCAAACATCGGACTCCAATACTGATAACAGTAAGCCTTAAAACATCTACTTAACTTATAAATAGGTTCATAGCTTTGTAAGAAAACTTAATTCTTCCTTTTGTACTTATAATTTTAATATTGAGTGTGATTTTTTTAATTCCGCTGTGAGATGAAATTGATAATTGGTAAAAACATACAAAAATAGCGGTTGCTCTTGACTGCGTGAACTTTAAAAAAGTATCCTGTGTTAATATTCTGTGTGCCAAATTTCAACCAAATCCCTTCAGCCGTTTGTGTGATTGAGTGACAAACATCCAAACTTTGACATTTATAATATTAGTGATGTGAGATTACAATTGAAACAAACTTTAAAATTTTTTGGTAAAAAAAAAATCAAAATGTAGTGTGTGTAATTTTATTCTAAAATATATTGAATCTTAAACCACGATAAAAATAGAGGTAAACGTTGACGCAAAACTAAAAAAACTTAGGTATGAAAAAATCTTCCAATTGGATTTATACAATTTTCTCATCATGTGAAATTAAAAAATCACACCCTTAAATAGTCATTTACTATTAATATTTGCGAATGTGCCTAAATATTGACTTGTTAGCAATATTGTTATTTCATCTCATGATAAAGGGTAATTTAATAAGTCATAATTAACACATTTTTTATGCATTAGGCATGTTAATTATGATTATCATCTTGTTATATGAATTTACCAGACATAAGTTGATTAACCATGCTTAAATGTCATAATGATATTGATAATAATAAATTAAAATTATCCAAATGAATTCGAATACAAAGAAAATGATACAATAGCATATGAATAGATACGATAATAATAGTTGATAATAGTACAAGAAACGAAATTCCCGCGTCAATGTACACCTACAAATGTCAAGATATTCCTACCAATCTCGTGTTGGTTTAACCATAGTTTCGCTTCTACAGGGTGTAACAAAACACCCTAGTAATGCTTAAGGGGCTTAGGGGGTGCTTCAGACCATCAAACTGAACAACTTTCACTATGGAGCCAACTTCGAAATCGCGAAGAAAAATGTTTCATGCGTAACTGCAATACCGGTTCGACTCAAATGAATGGGACAGCAGACTTTTTTATTTTTTCTCGATGTTGGCTCCATAGTGAAGGTTGTTCAGTTTGATAGTCTGAAGCACCTCCTTAAGTATTACTAGGGTGTTTTGTTACACCCTGTATAGTGTACTAATTATTATCTATTCATATGACAATAGTGAATATGTAATTCTTCTATAATAAAATAATTGGTTTTAAATTCCCTTAGTAGGTAAGTACTTACTTACTTACTTTGCATGGTAAATCAACTTTTATTTGATAAAATTTTACCCAGCCTTAAATTAGGATAAAATATGTTTGAACTAATCTAACATGTTCTGACAGAACAATTTAACGAACACTACACACTGTGATTGAAACTACAGTAATGGGGGAATATGATATCTAACAATTAACTCCACTATTGTTCTTACCATAAAGTGTAGGGAATATAAAATTGTATCTCATTTAAAATTGATGTGTGGCTTAATTTTGCAATTTTGTGACGTCAAGCAAGACTGATGCATTTACAAATTATAGTAATTTCTTTTTTATTTAACTATTTAACCTCGGTTTCATAGGTACATGGACCTCCTTAATTGATTATTCAAGCATGTTTAGACAGATTGTTTTATTTTGAAGGTCAGGTTATGAATTGTCGTTCACTCATTGGGTTTGTTAAGTTGTAAAAAATAATCCTATGAATTATGAAAATGGTAAGCCAATTATTAAGTTGCAAATTGCAATTAAGTTGCCACACAATAGACAGGAAAAATTGCAATTAATGATGTTGTTCGCCCATAATAGTGTCATGAAAATGTTTTTTACTATAGGACTTGTAGGCTGCAAAAGGTTTAATTATTTCTTTTATTGGTCATAACATAAATGATGCAAATGGAGTAGCTTATGCTTGGCAATTTAGCCAATTTAAGAAAAATAAAAAATTTTACTTTAGCACTTCAAGAATTAAAAGAATTTGATAACTTTGGTTGCTGCCAATTATGATATAGAGTATCATTCGTATCATATTTCTTTTATTGGTCATAACATAAATGATGCAAATGGAGTAGCTAATGCTTGGCAATTTAATTTAAGAAAAATAAAAAATTTTACTTTAGCAAATCAAGAATTAAAAGAATTTGATAACTTTGGTTGCTGCCAATTATGATACTCTAATCTTTTAATACCTAAGGACTAAGGATAAGCTACCCCAAATGAATTATTAATTCATTACTAAGAAGGTACCTTAATTAAATGAATCTCAGGCAGCCGCCGCCGTCAGGAGTGCGATTTTTTAAACTCATTCGTTGAACTCAGCAGTTATAAATATCAAAATTACTGTGGAGATATGCATCTTTCTACTGCTGATTTGATTCTCAAAAATCGCACTCCTGAAGTATGATTTTTGAAAGTCAAGTCAGCAGTAGAAAGATGTATATCTCCACAGTAATTTTGACATTTTAAACTGTTGAACTCAGCGAATGCGATTCAAAAATCGCGCTCCAGAAGTGCGATTTTTGAAACTCATTTTGTGAACTCAGCAGTTGAAAATGTTAATATTACAATGGCGACGTGCATCTTTCTACTGCTGATTTGACATCAAAAAATCATACTCCAGGAGTGCGATTTTTGAAAGTCAAATAAGCAGTAGAAAGATGCGTATACCATACATTTTCAACTGCCGAGTTCAACGTGTGAGTTTCAAAAATCCCACTCCTGATTGAATATGGGACGTCAAATCATCAACATAATATTGCTGAATTGTTTCTTCTGATATTTTATCACTGGATGTGAATTAATAATAAATACGTTTATGAGCAGACCCTAACAACCATGGCATATGATAGGGCTGTGCTTCACCCAGTTTTTATTCATATTTCAAAATAATAGTACAACTCCATGTCCTTGATATTATTATCACTTGATATTGATGTACTTGATATTATCTGCTAGCTAGAGATTATCTCTAGCTAGCAGATCAGCTAGAATATTTCCATAGTAAAATTATGTTTACTCAAAGTAAAAGTTAGTCAACTTATCTATTTGCTACTTGAAATTGGAATTATAGAATCTCAGTTTAGGAAAATTATATTTTAATGATAAAGAATATCTTTGGGAAAATAATAAGTGCTAATAGGATGCAAAATATATTTGAAAATAGCTTGATTTATATGACAAGTATTGCAAAGAATGTTCAGGACATATGTGTGTGTACTAAAGAATCGACAGATTGTTGCAAATACTAAAAAATCGAAACTAAAAACTAACTTAGCAGCAACCCTGGAAATGCCACGGATTGCACAAATGTTTTCAGGGTTTGCTTCTGGTAATAAAATAATGTACCAGATAATGACATCTACTAATGCAACTGAAGTTAATTTGTTTTGTTTTAGTAGATCTGATGAAGATGTTTAAGATAAATTAGGTCTAGCTATAAAAAGTTATCTTTTGTGCAGTATATTATTTGTTTTGCTGTACTTTCTACCAGTCAATCTTTTGTTTTTGTCATGTACCTATATAGATAAGATCATTTATTTTTATCAAGGTTTCTGCTACTGTTATTGTTTTTCTTGATAATGAATTTTGGATAATGCATTTAAGGGCAATGGTTGAATATAATATTTACCGGGCCTTATAATTTGCCTTTTGTAACATAATGCAATGTGCCTATTAATATTGTATATATGTAAGATTACAGTATTAAAATAAAAATAAAAAAACATTGGACATACACTAAACGCTCAGTAGAGTTAATCCTCCATTAAATATCTTGCCAAGACAAAAAGTGACAGCAAGAGATTTAATGGAGGATTAACTTTAATGAGCATTTCTGCAACTGAGTGATAGACTTTTAAAATTATTGATGCTGTACTTACAGCCAGCTAAAAATTATATTATCCAGAAAGCAATTACTTCTTAGAGAGCTTACAGACGAGCGACACTTTGCGACCGTAAAGTGTATCGGCGCGACGCTCTGCGGCCCACGGCGACAGCAAAGTGTCGCTCGTCTGTAAGAGCCCTTACAGTTCAATCGTTAATTTAATACCCAATCCAAGGACAAGATGATAAATACAAGGTGTTACAAAAGTAAAAATAAACATTTAAGGGGGCGGTTTAGTTAGAGCATCGAACTGAACAACTTTCACTGTGGGACCAGTATCAAAATCGCGAAAAAAAGTTTGATGTTCCATACTAAACTACAAATCTAATCGGGCTAAATGGTATGAGATACCTAACAGATTTTTTTTCGCCATTTCTATGTTGGTGTCATAGTGAAAGTTGTTCAGTTTAATTTTCTACACAACCCTCTTAAAAGTTTTAATGTTTATTTTTACTTTTGTAACACCTTGTATACATGGAGGTAAAGAAGGCGTTCACAGAGGACCAGCGATGGTCTCCGGTGCAAGCCTGTCAAGGCCCCAAACCCCCAAATAAAAAATAAAAAAATACATGGGAATAAAATTAGGCCTTAAATTCAGAGTTATAATATTCTTGCATTAAGGTCTAGTCCAAAATGAAAAAGGTACCTAATTAATAATTATCTATATACTTAGTATTTTAATTGGTATTCAACTTATAAAAAACTTTACATGTTGTTTCAAAGTAACATCAGTTTAATTGCTAATAACAATGTATGGCTGAAAGGCAAAATTTTTATTTCCAATGTGGATGCCAAAAATATTTGATGATTTTAAAGTCTGTTTAGCCTTTTAGATGGTACAGTCAAGAGCACATCAAGCTTTACACTTGCAGTTCGATTGTAACGCTTATAGCGCACAAAATAAGAACGGTACAAAGTCCAGTGTCAAGCTTGACGTGCTCTTGACCTGTACATTGCCATCAACATTTGGTTTCTATATCACATCGATATAGTATAAAATAAGAACATTAGTATACAGATCTCCCTAGAACTATTGATTATACACTTTTTCTGAGTTAATTTTTAGTTTTATTTTAACATCTAAGAACCAATTCAATGTTTTATGTAAAACGTACGTGTATTTTTCATGTCAAATGGCGGAGATCTACTACGATAATACAGGGTGTAACAAAACACCCTAGTAATACTTAAGGGGGTGCTTCAGACCATCAAACTGAATAACTTTCACTATGGAGCCAACTTCGAAATCGCGAAAAAAATCAGCTGTCCCATACATTTTAGCCGAGTCGTTACTCTCAGTACAGCAGTTTTGTAAGGGACAGCTGTTTTTTTTCCGCGATTTCGTAGTTGGCTCCGTAGTGAATGTTGTTCAGTTTGATGGTCTGAAGCACCCCCTTGAGTATTACTAGGGTGTTTTGTTAAACCCTGTATAGCCGCTGTCATACTGATAAGGATGAGTTAGATAGTATACAGGGTCCTTCTTAATACGCTGACACTTTTAAGGGGATGATCAGACCGTCAGACTGAACAACTTTCTCTAAGGCACCAACATAGAAAAGAAATCGCGAAAAAAAAATCAGCTCGTCCATACAAAACTGCAAGCAAACCTATTAAGTCAAATGTATGGGACAGCAGATTTTTTTTTCGCGATTTCGATGTTGGTCCCGTAGAGAAAGTTGTTCAGTTTGATGATCTGATCATCCCCTTAAAAAAGTGTCAGCATATTAACATTTTCAGCGCCAAAGTCTGATATATCAGACAAAAAAAACTTATCAACGTACGTATATGTTTTCCAGATAGTGACAAATTTTGAGTTGTGGCGTGTGATGAGCGTTTTCTAAATAAATCCGTGGCGTGGAATGAGTTAAGAAGGATCCTGTATAGTAGAGTCGATAGTGACAAATCAGTTTATTCGTTTTTGCACAGCGTCTGCTTCAGCACACACACATGCGTTGTGAGACCTGTAAACCCTTGAGGTCATGTTATCGTAATATATCTCTAAGTATCTTCAAGCATATATTATTGATTTAAACTATTAATACACTGTAACAGAAGAGACACCTAATAATCTTTTTCTTGTAAATATCTTCAATGTACACACGGCGACAGATCAACCTACCCATAGTTGAACTCTATGTTCATGGACATAAGGTCGAAGTATGGGTAGGTTGATCTGTCGCCGTGTGTACATTGAAGATATTTACAAGAAAAAGATTATTAGGTGTCTCTGAATCCAAATCATCCTTTTTAGGGTTCTGTACCCAAAGGGTGAAAACGGGAGCCTATTACTAAGCCTACGTTGTCCGTCCGTCTGTCCGTCCGTCCATCTGTCCTACCTATTTAGGGCTGTAACTTTTGAACCGTAATAGCTAGATAGTTGAAATTTTATCAGATTATGCGTTATTCTGGCGGATTTGTTAACAAATAATAAAAATGTCAAAAGTTAAAAATTAAGGGGGGTTCTCAACAAGAAATTAGTTTCTATCAACGTTTTTTCTTCATGCTCTATCGTAAAAACGGTAATATATACAAGCGTCTAACTTAGTGTGATTATAGAGCAAACTCTACAGAATAACAACAAATACAAAAAACCGGCCAAGTGTGAGTCGGTCTTGCGCTAAAGGTCCCGGAGAAAAAAAGTTTTTTTTTCTTAGTTCATAATGTTCGTGTTCTATGGTGGTGTGGTACGGAACCCTCGGTGCGCGAGTAGCCCGACTCGCACTTGACCGGTTTTTATCCAGAATTTATCTGTCTGTTTGAGTAGCACACATAAACTACTGAACCAATTTTGATGAAACATTTTTGTTTGATAGCTTATGACTTGACTTAAATTCTGGTATCTGTATAATTTGTGCAGACAAAGTAAACTCTAGTATAAAATAAGAACATTAGTACTGTCAATTCAGTTAACGTTTTTTGGCCTTGAGTATTGTATTGTGGCTGCATTGACTCTGTAAGCATACTGGCATTGTGTTTCTGTCAAATCACACACTGTTTATTCTCTACTACAAATAAATCCATCACTCAGTCACTTATCTTCAGTACAATAATCCTTAAAATAAAAATACAACTATGTAAGTCTACCAAAATATTTAGCTCTGAAGCAAACGTCTCTCAACTGTGGCCATTGAACTACAATGACGTCAGCAAAGTATTGAAGAATCTTCCCCGTCAATGACATCGTCCTCACTCTACATATACTTTCAACAAAAACTATCCGACAATCTAAAACAAACATACATCTCATCAAAAAAGCTACTACACAAACAGGAATGCACGTTCCGGGACCATTGCAAAGTATTACGTCAGGCTTAAAATTGTAGATCACTGGTATTGTACGCAGTGTCGCGTATAAAGTACTGAGAACTGAGGACGAATATGATTGCTTCACATTTCTGCTCCTAGGTATCCGGTTCAATGAATAATTTTTATCACCGTTTTCAAGTTTATGTATTCTAACTTCGCTACTGATATCATTGTCGGCAACGATATAAAGGCGAGGTAGATACTTTTTTGAGTCTAATCTCGTCATTATCCTCAATAGTTCAGTAGTATGACCCCCAGAGCCAATACACAAGATTGTCTTTAGATAACTTTTAGAACTTTGTAGCTTGCAGTCAGTTGAGAATATCTGGTAAACCAAGTATATAGTTCTAATAAAAAGTAACAATAACAACACTAGAAGGAATAAGAACAGTATTCGCAGAAATGCTTCCATATTCTGCAGTAAATTTTTACGTTGATCGAAGCAGTAAATAACCAGCTGGAAGTCTAGTGATGGACGATACCTGCAAATTAAAAGGTAAAGCAAATTGTTTACGTAGTACATAACGTAGTATACTGTAAATTGAATTAAAGGCCTGGAATTATTTCACGTACCAAATAGTTACCGGGTTAGTTGATCAATCAGCCAAATACAAAAATAACCTACAAAACGCCTACAAATCAAAAATCGCGAGTTTGTCTGTCAAAGTCAAACTCAAGAAACCAGAAGTGCGATTTTTGAAAATCATCATCAATCAATCTCCATAGTAATTTTGACATTTTCTACTGCCAAGTCGCTCGTATGATTTTCAAAAATCGCACTTCAGAGGTAGCGGGGCTAGTACGCCAACCCGCGATAGCGACATTTAACATCCATCTGTCAAATTTAGTCTTATCTCGTTCGTTCGCGCGTAAATAGAAAGAGCGGAAGCGTGATAGCGCTATATCACGCTATCGCGGGATGGCGTACTATTCCTTGTACTAGCCCCGCAAATACGTCAAGGGAACGGAACCATAGATACAAATTATGATATTAGTTTTAGATAGGAAAGTCGCCTTGGATTTGAATACACTTTTATTAGCACCAAATCACCACTAGACGGAGCTATGAGCAAGTGTCGATTGATCAACGCCGGACGACCACGTCGGTCTAACTACCTCCGTGGTCTAATGAATAAGAGCATTGGGCTCTCGACACTGAGGTCGTGGCGTGAGTTCGATTCTTACGGGGGACGACTAGTGATATATCACTTTGTGCGTTTTTCCCCAGTTGGTTAGGTTATTGCAGGCTGAACACCTGGTGGTAGTAGTCGTTACATATAAACCACGTCAGAGGCCTTACGGCCTCGTAAGGTGGTCTGAAAAAACTCTGACACCTGCGCCCGTAGCACGACGGCGCGATAAAGCGCTATCACGCCCTAGCTCTCTTTCTTTTAGCGCGCGAACGAACGAGTTAGCAGGCGCGATAAAACGTGTTCGAGGTGTCATGCCGCGGGCGTTGGGCTTTCTGCCCCCACGATAAGAAGAAGATAATGGCTCGAACCCTTGGCCTTTAAAAAAAGGCAGGCAGTCTTAACATACTTTTGTTTGACATAATCTCCTCTATCTACCTAGTTCTCCATGCTGCGATGAACAGGCTCTGTTGAATTATTTAAGAAGTAAATACAAATAATAAAAGCAAAGATAAACGTTCATTGCTTTGCTACACATAGTGCTTTGTTTTCAGATGTGTCCGCTAGATGGCGGAAGTTGTAGTTTATAGCCAAAGAGAAGGTAAAAATCCTTCGTCTATGAACCGCTCCATTCTTTTTTTAAATAATGTGTTTAATGGCTCTGGATACTATGTCCTTTAAAGCCATATCTTTTTTTTCTTCTACATATTCTTAATTTTGTGATGGATTGAAGATGAATTTTAAGCCACGAAATGTTGGTGTTCGACGTTTTGACGCTTTTTTGGAGTTTTTGGAGACAACCGAAAGTAGCAGGAAACGTAGAAGTCCACAGGTAAGAGGTGAACCGACCGCTTTTCCGCGCTTAAAATGACGGAACACTTTTTCTGTTTACGACCCGTACACCATCATATTTCACTGAACTGTATATTGTTCACTTGCACGATACTTTGTTACGCAAAACAACACCAATATTACGAACCAAAACTCACAATAAACAATAAAAATTCGATAAAATATGTGGACTCCAAACGTAGCTAACGAATGCCCGCCAAAAACTCCACCCCTCCATTCCAGCTCGCACGACCACAGACTACTGACACCTATGTGATATGTCCTATATAGCAAGCGACGGTGAAATTTCACTTAGTTCCACAGGTCCGTTGTGGCGCTGCTGTCGCCAAGCTAATTTGTATAGAACTTGTAGATGCTTGTAGATAGGGGTATGTATACCGTGCTTCCAGAATGTAAAAATAGGGATATTTGACCAAGAAAACAACATTCCACGATATTATTGTGTCACACATACAATGGAGAAGAATCAGGGTATAAGTTTTTGATTCTGACGCAACAAACAAGGCATGAGGCGTCCTATCATCGTCCTATGATGAATAGACTATGGTAGACTACAGTAGACTACCGATTTATTCGGTAGATTATGTAGATATCAAAAAAAAACATTTTTTGTTTTTTTTTAAGTAATATGTAATATGAGAAAGTACAAATTAATAAAAAATAGAAGATTTTAAATTTTTTAGATTTTAAATTGTCATAAAAAGAAGGTCTTCCTTCTACGTTCATATCTAAGTAGTTCTCTTCTATTGGGTCATTTGGGTCTGTAAGGTCTGTTACAGCACGTTACAGCACTATGACAGTGTAATGGACTTGGATCGAAATCGTCATCATCACTTTCCTCTGTATGGATTATGGGATTTGGTATGAATTTTACCAAAGGTACTCCAATTTACTGCAAGATTTTAAAGTATCTAGTAAACTCGTTCTTGTCAAAGAATGAACAATATGCTTTCATTTTCTATCAATCAAATGAGCGATCGAGCAGTTAGACGATTTGCTCGAGACTGTAAAAAATGTTTGCGAACCAATATGCTAACTATTAACCAGTAACTCGCCTACAACTTTTTAAATTATGATTTCGACATCGAGTTTTATTTATATGATCAGGAATTAAAAATTTGAAGATGTGTTTAGTTAAAATTTGTGTTGTTGTAAGTACCTACCAATAGCTAATAATAGGTACCTAATTTAATGTGATCTCAAACCAACGCAGACGTTTTTAGTTATAATGTTATCTTTTAATACTGATACCTGTTGTAATAGACAATTGTTAGTTAAAAACATTTATTATAATCACATCATTTATCTTTTTTTTGTTCATTATGTATTTAGTTTTGGCCTGGTACATTAGCATCATTACCCTATAAATGGCCCCACTTCTCCAACATGAAGGTTTCCTCACGATGTTTTCCTTCACCAAAAAGCCAACGATAATTCTTTGAAAGTTTTGAAACCGTCCGTACCGACATGAAATATAAATTATAAAAACCATATTTCAGTGGTACGTACGTGCCCTGGGGATCAAACCCATACCCCTAGGAGCATTAAGTTGGTGTGTTATCCACTAGGCTATCGTGGTTTAGTGTATAATGTCACATCTTCTTCTTCTTATCGTGTAGGCAGAGCCCTGGTGTCAGAGTTTTTTCAGACCGCCTTACGGCCTCTGACGTGGTTTTTATGTGACGACTACTACCACCAGAGATAATGTCACATTATAAACAACCTTTTATAGATAGTGTATGTCGATGTCCTTTTTTCGCGTTCTAGGTTGATTCTTACTTTCTCTAAAATTATTGCTGAAGCTCTGATAGCTTATTTATCACAAATAATAAATGGCAGCCGCCTTAACTATTGTGAACTGGCTAAAATTTCTACTACTGAATAATCTACAATTGGGTATTTGCCTACATACAATATATTTTATTTTGATCTTCTCAGTAAAAAAGGGTTAGAAAATAACGCTAAACTCCCATTTTCGTTGAGTTTTTAGTTTGAATACTATTTTTAATAGCAAGATAAACATTAAAATGTAATGAAATGTTGATGACGTCACAACTCATTATTTAGTTCAAATCTTCATACAAAGCGCACGTTTTGACGTCCGATAAAGAGTAGCTGATTTGACTAGTTGTCAAGTAGCCTATTGCTACCGTAGTTTATGTAGCCTACCGGTAGTCTACCTCACGATTTTGTATACTAGACTAGACTACGGTAGATTTACAATACTAAAGATGACGTTTCATGTCATTAGGGAAAATGCGTAGAGGGAGTAAAACTATAGAGCAAGTGACAGTGTAACCGGTTTTCTATCGGTGTCTGATTTGTACATGTGTATGTAAATGTTACCCGATTGAACTCAATTTTCCCACAAATTTATCAATATCACCAACTTATGCGTGCGTATGTGCGTATGTGCACGCACGACTAAGCTATGCAATAATCTTGTGGGGGAATAGCGTGGACGTCGATAAACTTTTTATACTGCAAAAGAGGTGTGTTAGGATTTTAGTAAATATTACAGAGATGGAAAGTTGTAGACCGCATTTTATAAAATTAAAAATCTTAACTTTGACTTCACTGTACATCCTAGAGATTTGTAATTATGTTAAAAAACATCCAAACCTGTACACCCAAGCAAAAGATCTTTGTTCCCGTAACCTTCGACAAAGAGATGGATTAGCGATCCCATTTACAAAAATGCATTTTGTTAGTTCAGGCACATACCATATGTCAATAAAAATCTATAATAAATTACCTTCAAACATAAGAAATATTGAAAAACAATCAGGTTTCCATCAAAAACTAAAGGAATTCCTTATAACGAGATGCTTTTATTCCCTGCAAGAGTTTTTCGACTGCGCACAGTTGCTGCGTAGTTAGTTTAGATAAATATACAGGAGGATTTTTTTATCACCACCCAAATTTTAAAAAAATTTCTTAGGAAAAACAATTCAACTGGACACAGTACGCACCTACCTGTGCCACAGATTACTTATTAATAGTTACTACCACTCGACCCAATTTCGCGCGCTTTTTCGAATTTAGAACTTTGCTTTTCAAGAACGAAAACTAACGAACGAATCTCTGTGGTCAGTAATTTTCTTTGGGTCAGAGCCTTTTAATTTTTAGAAAAAGTTTATTATGTGTCATTGTGTCATTCAAAGAGTACTTTATTATAACCGTGTCATTGAACAAAAATAAACAAAAAAGGGGACTAGTATTACATTTTAACAATGTTTTGAAAGTCTTGTGTGTTCCTGTTAAGTTTACAATGCGTGGGACTCTGAAGCTAGGGCTCCGCCCCCCGGTCCTGCAGCACCCGGTCGGTACGAATACGAAACTCGATGACCAAGCTTTATGGAAAATTCTGTAGGATAAAATTTTTGAATGTGCAATTTTGACCTGCCCTTTTTTTTAATGAAATGGGTTCTATAAGTGATACCAAACATGTAGAAAAAATTTGGATGGTGATAAAAAGATCTTCCTGTATAATATATTACATGTAATAGTAAACTAAATATGTCAATAATGAATAAGATAAATATTGTAATAAGTTAAGTTAATAATGAATAAGTTGTAACTACATTTAGTTTGCAGTGCCCTTACAGGGTTCATGTGCGCCCTATTTTTATGTGTCCACCTTATGTAACCACATGAAGCAATAAACTATTATGACTATGACTATGACTAACTTTTCACAGTCGGCTAGTCTAAGTAATACATTTTGTTAATACTACTTTCCTAACACAAATCGCAGAAATATTCACAAATAACATTAAAATTTAATGTTACGTACGGTGGTTTCAGTCGATACAAAAGATTGACACAGAATACGCGTAGACGGAATTAATAAAAGTAATATTTTATATATGGAAAAATAGTGTATAAAATCTAGATGCCGCGTTACAAATAACATTTGCAATTTATAATATAGTTACGAAGATTTATAAAGCTTTTTAAATGTTGTAGGTATGAAAAATTTCAAAGCAATTATATTATAAATTGCAAATGTTATTTGTGACGCGGCATCAAGATTTTTTAAACTATTTTTACATATATAAAAAATAAAAATTTATTTATTCTAAGTTACTTATACCGTCTATGCGTATTGTGCGTCAATAAAATTGTTTTTGTATAAAATTGACCCCTCTGCAACCACCTTAATAATTTAATATGTAATAAAATTAGCCAGAATTTGAGCCTTGAAAAACTGTGTAGTTATTTGTCAAGCAATGAGGTCAAAGAGGTTATTTTTATCGAATTTGATCAATTTCTTTATTTGACTGAAGCATGATGAAGGGTAATGGTAAATAAATAACAATTTGGAAAATAAATTTTAATGTTTCTTAATCTAACCAAATGGCTTTGATCAGGAATAGTGTTGTAAAAAAACAGTTTTTTTTCTACCGTTAAAAAAAACGTGAAAAAAAAAAGAATTTAAAACATCTGCACTGGTAGCATGCACACCCGCGATAGCCGTGATACGGCTTTATCGCGTCTTTTATCTCGTTCTTTTGCGCGCGAAAGAACGAGATAAAAGACGGGATAAAGCTCCTCAGTGTTTCTGTAATTTTTTCCATTATGACAGGTTGTCTGGTAGATGAATCCTGAAAATGAACAAAACAGTGATGAAACTTAACCATTACTAGGTACCTATGTATTTTCCAAGTCAGTTTTCCCGTATGTACGGGTGTTTCAAAGGCCATAAACTGGTAACACTGAATGACTGGTGATTTAGAGGTTATGGAATCCATGTTGACCTATAACTTGGTTTTATGATTTAATCAATCAATCAATCAGTAATACTTTATTTCACACCAAACAGAAAAAACAGTATACAGAGAGAAAACAATCAGGAAATACAAAAGGCAAAAAAATAGGTCTTATCGCTAAAAAGCGATTTCTTCCAGACAACCTTGGGGTAGAGGAAATAGTAAAAGAAGATTGGTAGGCGCTGTAGATCAGAATAACATAATACTTATAGATAACATACACAAATAAAGTTATACAAATACGAACATACTGTTATATAAAATACATACATAATATAAAACCTATTACGAATACATATTCATACCTACAAACACTAAAGAATCATACATAAAAGAGTTCTAAAACAACAATTACTTGTCAAAGAGAGGAAAACATGAACCAGAGGTGACCATCAAGGATAGATAGTCAGTGCTCGAGGAAATGAGCTTTGACCTTAGACTTAAAAACATTCAAGGAGGGTGCACGTCTGATCGGCTCCGGCAACAAGTTCCAGAGCCGAACAGCATGAACGGAGAAGGAATGAGTGTAGAAGTTAGTGGAATGGGTGGGCATAAGGAGGGAAAGGTTTTCAGAGGAACGCAAGGTACGACCAGTGGTGGAGGAAATGGAGGAATAAAAAGTCAGGCGTTCCTTAAGATATTGAGGAGTCAAAGGATCGAAGAGGATGGAATAGAGAAGGGAAAGGATGTGAGCTTCCCGACGACGTTTGACCGGGAGCCATTTAAGGCGAGCGCGGAATTCCGACACATGTTCGTACTTTCGCAGGCCAAATATAAACTTGTTGTATTTAATTTGTATTGTAATATCATTTTTACGTGTACAATAGACATTAATCTAATCACAAACAAAGTATTTGTAGCATTTAATTGCAGTGAAACGTACCTGTGAAACGAAACATTCCCAGCAGCACTTTTCGATCTGTTTTTGCATCCTAGGACACTGCAGACCACCATTTTCACTTCGATAATGATTATAAATTATTATATTATCAGAACACCTCACACAGCAGGTAATTCAGGCTGTTACAATTCCGTAATTAATAACTTTTGATAAGCCTAACAACAATACTAGTCAATTTGGACCGCAATACGTCAAAATGACAAGTTGCGGTCACCAAAAAAGTGGTTACACGGCGTTCATTATAGTCTTTCTCACTCTTTCTACAGACTAGTGTATAGGTTCGCCTCTATCGAACATTAAAGATGTGTGCGTATCATTTACTCCAGCACTGGTAGCATGCACACCCGCGATAGCCGTGATACGGCTTTATCACGTCTTTTATCTCGTTCTTTTGCGCGAACGAACGAGATAAAAGACGTGATAAAGCCGTATCACGGCTATCGCGGGTGTGCATGCTACCAGTGCAGGTTTTACTCCCTCTACGGGAAAATGTTACTTCAGCGCCACAACGGAACTATCGGAACTAAAGCTGTCATATGCGTGTTGTGTATTGTGTGCTTGTGCTTGTAGGACTCAAATACTAGTCATTTGCTTCGAGTTGGCCGCTACCTCCCTTCCCGCTTCACCGTACCGCACCCTTAAGAGACCCTAAACGCAATTTTATAACTTTTAGCAACGCAACCACGTACGGCACGTCCGTCCCGATCACTAATATCGCTTTTAATTTTAAATTTTTATTTGATTGTTATATTATTTTTTGTCGAAGGGACCAGTTAATGTGCCTGTGACGAAATTTTGTAACGGTCGTCGACGGCCAACTCCAAACAAACGGGTAGTAGTCTAGTCAACCAAGGCTGCGGTCCGATTCACGCCAAAATAGATTTTAGCGCTCTCAAACGCGTCCTGATTTGGTGTAAGCGCGATCACGTTAGACGGGCGGCGTCACGTCATTGATGACGTCATTATCAGCGCCTTCTTGGAATTTCTGAGTCCATGCTCCACCGTGAGCCTAATGTCAAACCCAAAGAGTAATGTCAAACCACTGACACTGTCAATGTCAAACTGATATTTTATGGCGGTTTTTGATACAATATAACGTGAATACAACTGTCAGTGGTTTGAGACCGGAAAAAGCGGTCCGATTTGAATAGCACCGTAAGTTGTGAAATCGCGCTTTTTGTTTCGGACCAGCGATTATGGACGTTAGCACTGTGAGCTATGAAATTGTGAATCGGACCGTGGCCCAACTGTCAGTGTCAGTTTTGGTTTTGGATGGTGTGCAGAACCCAGTTTTAAGCGAAAAATTATTTCTATGTGCAATTGTGTAGTTAACAACAGAAATACAGAAGTACAGCAAAGAGCACTTTTTTATGAACTACAGCAGAAAGCTGCAGTGCTGCAGTTTTTGTATTGTATTGTCTCTATGATACTCTT
Organism: Agonopterix subpropinquella; assembly: GCA_922987775.1. NCBI lineage: Eukaryota > Metazoa > Arthropoda > Insecta > Lepidoptera > Depressariidae > Agonopterix > Agonopterix subpropinquella. Next base: position 11,439,855 of record OV277695.1, on the reverse strand, counting down.
TCTTATACTCACCGAGTCTTTGGCTGTGCTGTGTATTTTCTAAAATTTTCAACTCCGGTACCCGTGTTGCCTCGATACGTAATTACGATAAGATAAAATAAAAAAACAATATGTCACAATGAAACTCGCGAACATTATTACTTCGAGTTCATTTCAAATTATATCGCTTATTTTTGTTTGTGGATATTTTCTCGGTGTTCTGAACATACATTTCAGCGATAAAAATGATTACTGTGAAATGACTTATATGTTTGAGTATCCCCAGTTTGTGGTGAGTAAATGCACGAATTATTTTATTCATAACTAGCGACCCGCCCCGGCGTCGCACGGGTGCAATGCTGATATTATGCATGTATTATATACATATAAACCTTCCTCTTGAATCACTCTATCTATTAAAAAAAACCGCATCAAAATCCGTTGCGTTGTTTTAGATCTAAGCATACATAGGGACAGACAGCGGGAAGCAACTTTGTTTTATACTATGTAGTGACAATCTTTTGACCCGCAACTTTGTTCGCATGGATTACCCCTTTAGGGGCCGATTGTCTAAAAATACTTTCTTAGTGCACCCCTACATCCATTATAGAAAATTTACTCCAAATTTCATGTTTATATCTTCAGCGGTTTAGGCAAGTTGTCTGTAAGTCAGTCAGTCACGGAACTCTTTTTATAAGTATACAATTTGATCAGCGTCGTCTTAGGTTCCAAGTAACATTCATTTATTATTTCAGAGAATCACCGTCCCAGAAAATAGTATATATCCTCAGTATGGACTTTATGCATATAGTGAAGGGAGATTTACAGAGAGAGCCAGAAAAATGTGGTATGTATAATTATTATAATAGAATGGGGCAATTCCGTCAGCGGGACAATTCCATCAGTGGGGCAATTACATCAGCGGGGCATTTCCATCATTGGGCAATTCCATCAGTGGGGCATTTACATCAGTGGGCCAATTCCATCAGCGGGACAATTCCATCAGCGGGTCAATTCCGTCACCTTGACAATTCTGTCAGCGGATCAATTACATCAGTGGAGCAATTCCATCAGTGGGGCAATTCCGTCAGCGGGACAATAACATCAGTGGAGCAATTCCATCAGCAGGGCAATTCCATCAGCAGGGCAATTCCATCAGTAGGGCAATTCCATCAGCAGGGTAATGGAGAGGGTTCATAGGTCTGCAAAATCGCTTAAAACTTTGTCACATTATAGCTATGGATAAAAGTAGGCACACTAGTTTTTGTTTTAAAATTCCGGTAAATATGAAGCACTCTGCGTTTTTTTACATTTCATAGTTGTATGCTTCAAAAATGGTTCAATCGAAGATTACGCTAGTTGTTTTTAAATGTCTAACATAAAAAATGTGCTGTGCCAAAATATACAAATATAACCACTTTGTGGGTGCATACCATAAACATATTATACTTCCGAGTAGACTGAGGAACTCCTCAATATCGCATCACCGAAACCGAAATGTCAATATGTGCGAAATTGATACGTGTGTGAGTTCTAGTGATGTGACATTGACGTATTCGCGATTATCGATATCAAAATCATCGATATCAGATTATCGACTACTTAGTAGTCGATGTGATTTTGATACCGATAATAGCGAATATGTCAATGTTACATCACTAATTTATAGTAGTCACTACTACTATTATATTTTAATATTACGAAGTCTAAATCGGCTAGGCTTACAATCCATCTACCTACACTGCTTTAAAACTGTTACTTAGGTCATAGGTCATAGGTCGACGAATATTTTCTATGAAAAACGCAATTGCCCAGCCCCACGAAAAGTGCGCGCATCACGTGCGTGTGCCGTTTTTTCGATTTAAAAGATACTACCGAGTAGACCAAGCCCTGTACCCGCACTTTCGATGTTCGCTATATCGCCACTGTTTCGGTCCGCGCTTCATTGTAATAGAGTTGAATTTGGAATGAAAATGTTCCCGGAATTGCGAAGTTCGAATGTGCGGCTAGAGGCTCAAGTGACTCCTCATTATCGCATCACCGAAACCGAAATGTCAGTATGTGCGAAATTGGTATGTGTGTGAGTTTTTGTGATGTGACATTGACGTATCCGCATTATTGATATCATAATCACACCGACTTCTATAAGGTTTTAATCTGCTGGGTTATAATTTGTCTACATACACTACTTATTAGAAGAAAGAATGTGTGAGAAGAAATAAAGAAACATTTATTTATTTATTTATTTTACTTATTATAAAACTGAAATGTGTGTCTGAGCATTGAAAATATTTTGTAATAAAAGCATATGTCTATAGTGTTTAGGGGTCCCTGAATCAAAGATTTCTTTATTTTTGATATGGAATCGAATTTATGAAAATAATAAAAACCTGCTGTAGTAGCCAGGACTTAAAAACCTATCCTGTTTTTTCACAGAATGTACAGGTGCAATATAATTTCGAAGAATTTTGCGATACATAATTGAAACTAGCAGCGTTTCAAAGAGAAAAGAACCACGGTTCTCATGATTAAGTATGATAAATTATGCTGATTTTGATTCCATGCATTTACGTATATGTTCCGCCGTAGCACCTAAACTACTGAGCCGATGTTGATGAATGAGGTGGCAATCGATTCGTTATTATTTATGGTCTGGGTGACATAGAGGATACATTTTATACGAACAAAATCAATATGACGGGGATGTTACATCCGATTATGATGAAACTTATTGTGTGAAACCAATGTGTTGTTCAGTTTCAGGCCGCATCTTCTCTACAGCGAAACACTCCCGACGCGGTGGTAGAGTCAAAAACATGACTTCAGAAAGCTATTTGATATTATTTTGAACAAAAATACATTATTTTGAAGAAAAAAAATTGGACTTGAGTGAGTTTAAAATCTAATAATTAGACCTAAAAAACTGGTATGTATTTTATCTCGCTAAACTACTGAACCGATTTTGATGAAACTTTATTTGTTTGATAGCTTATCATCTGACTTAAAATCAATAACCGTACACACATTGAAAAACGAAACTCTCGAGTCTCAAAATCTGGTATATAATTTATGCGGACGAAGTCACGGGTTAAAGCTCGTAATATCTAAATTTTAAAATTGGAACTGTTGCTGTCGTGATATTTTTTTAATTTTGGTACATTTCCAAGCTCAAATTAGCTCTTCAATATTATAGCAAAAAAAAAATTCAATTATCAATTAGTCCCGGCTCCAACCGTAAAATGACTGGGCTATAAATCAGCCTTTCAATACCTACGTTTAAAAACAATACCAGAATCTGAAGAGACATGAACGGAGGGAGCTAGGTGGTAGTACAGAAAAACATATTTCAAAAATATCGACATATCGATAGATTTTGTGCAATATCTATGCGAAACGGTTCCTTTTTCACGTACACAATAATTTTTTATCTTACACATAATTATTTAAAATTACACATTATTTAGAAAATAGGATGTTTACTGCATTTAATGAATGTATTACTAAATCATTTTAATAAAAACATATGTGAAAACAAGCCTCATGAAAGTGGTATTGTACTGATCGTATTTACCTGTGAAACGTTTCTTTATTTGGGTTGTTGGTGTAAGTAACACTACATTCGAACACGGAACACGACACCATTATGATTTTTTATATTTCTCTTATGAAACACAAAATGAATTTAAATTAAATCACTAAAATAACGAGAAATAATTTTTTGACAGGGCTCCAAAAGACTCCGATTTGTTTCAAAATGGTTTTACGGCAATTATATTATAATCTCTTTCGCACACGTAGCTTTTTTCATTATGATCGGAATCTCATTCACACACTTACTAGGTCTACTCACGGTAGTAGAATAATAATGTCTATGGTGCATACAAACAAAATAACTGTGTGTGACGTCACTTTGCAACACTTCCCAGGCAGACGAATCTCGCGTCGCGAATCTGTTTTTCTAAGTTCAATATCATGGAAACTACTCAGTGTTGCCGTTCTATAAATTTAAAACGCGCTAAATTGTCTGAAAATTCCGCCAGATATGACCAAAATATTGTAAAAAAAATCCGCTAGAAAACGCTAAACTTTTTCACATCTGTAACATGAGCAGATTTCTTTTTAATAATTTATAAGCATTAAGCAAGCATTATGTTATGCTAAGTTAACCAGGTAATCATTACAAAAAAGGCAGAATAAAATTTAAGTAAAGTATTTAATAATAATAATTAGTATTTTACAATCAAGTATTTTATTTATTTATCAAATCAAATATTGCGTCCACTTCGTCTTCAGCATCTTCAGCTGCAATGATACTCGTACTAGAAGTTCCAGCCTCTCCTTGCTCTGTAGTTGCTTTTGGTTTCCATTTGCCGACTTGACTAACAACGTCATCAGGAAGTTCGTATGTTGAGCAAGTCTTGTCCTTTATCTTTAATTGGTTTCTGATGGTAAGCAAGGAATTTAAAGTTTTTTCGGATAACTTGTTACGTAATTTATTTTTGACAATACTCATGGCACTAAATAATCTTTCGACTTCTGCATTTGAGTGCGGCAATGACAAGACGGCGATAGCAAATTCACATAATTCGTGGAAGGTGTTCACATTAGCTGCATTTTTGTATGCCGCTACCTTAGCCCAAAATGTAACAGGGTCTCCATTTAGTGGACTCCAATCTACGAAGTTAATTGTTTGCCACTGCTGCAAAACCTTATCGATCTTTTCCTCGCAAATTCCTATTTCTTTTGCGAGATCTGTTATGGAATTATCTTTTATTTGTTTTAATGTTTCTTCTTCAGACAACAGTCTCATTTTTTCCAGAGTTTTGTAGTTCGATGGTAATCGTTTTTGAATTTCTTCCCCCAGCTTCACATTGAAATCTATACAGCGTTTTTTTATTGTGGCAATATTTATAGTGTGATTAGCTGGAAGTTTCTGCAGTTGTGATTCAAAAATATAGCCAAGGTATGGAACGGGATTGAGGTGATCACTTATTTTCAAATTTATAAAATCTTCGTCAGTTGTTGCTGCTGTTGGCATAACAACTCGTTGACATATTGAACGTAATAACATCATCAGAGTGCTCAACAGTTTTATTGGATTTGCTTTTTCGCTTTCAAATATTTTTATAGTTTGCTGCACTTCGCCGAGGACGCTTTTTAAAAAGTACAAATAGAGTCGATTTGTCTCATCACTATACATGGCATAAAGCATTTCGGCTGTGTAGCAGTGTTCTCTAGTTGTATGGAAATGTAATTTTAATTCATCCCACTGTGATAATATCCTGACGATAGCAGGTTCAATAGAAAGCCACCGCGTGTCACATACTTTGAGGATCTTTAAAGGTTCCTCACCACAATTAATTGTTTGAAAAATAAGTTTGTATTCAATTTGGCGTTTCGTTGAATGCGAAAACCAATTATATGTTTCGCGAACAAGAAACTCAATATTTCTCGGCAAGGTATTTTCCGAAGCATGAGTTACCGCCAGTTGTAGAGAATGGCAAACACAGGGAATTAAAATGAGGTGTGGTAGATTATACTGTTCTTTAAGAATCATATACACACTGTGCCTGCATCCAGTCATAACTGCAGCGTTATCAGTTCCAATTCCCATTAAATTTTGTAAGTCTAGATTATTATCTTTTAAGCACTTCACCAAAGCTGTTACAATCCCAATAGCGTCTGAACTTTCAAGCGATTGCAAAGCTAAAAAAGCAGACACAACTTTGCTTTGCTTCAAACTAAAATATCTTATTACTATTCCAAGATACTTCGTGACGCTTATATCTGTAGACTCATCTAACAATAAACTGTATTTTTGATCACCAATGTCAGTCAATAGTTCATTTTTAAAATGTGGTGCTAGAATGTAATTTATTATCTGTGTACATTTAGTCCTGTGCAGTTTCATGTCTATCGATGATTTCGAATCTTTAAAACATTTTTTGCATACATCAGTCAAGTGATCGATTTGGCGAATTGATGTATGTTCCGCAATAAATAAGGCTAACGTACATTCAGCTCTGGCGCACTGCTTGCACTTCGCTGGTTCAGTTGTCGGAAATTTAATCAGTTTATTTTGGGAGATTAGTTGTGATTTTAATTTATGTTTCTTTGTTTCCATATGCCTTTTTAAATCAATCAGTTTTGCGCAAATATCGGCGCTGCAGTAAGTACAAAATGCTTTAGTTGGATCACTTGGCACGGGTCTAAGCCAATGTTTGAAATCTTCATTGTTCTCCCACTCACTTCTATAGTTCTGTAAATACTGTTTTTTTTTCAATGGCGCCTCCATGTTCAAAGCTTTTATTATAACACTTAAACTCAGTTACAACTTACAGCGAAAGAGATTTTTTACCACATTAACTTAACAACCATTACACAATAAACCAGTTTTTTCCACTTGAATGAGTGAATTAATGAATGTGATTGATAAAGTTTATAGTTAAATACTTTGGTCTCCCTCATTTTTAATATCAACGAAAGAGAAAGACAATGAGCGAATGAACCACTTTGACAATCTTATCTGTAGTGGGGGAATTCCCGAGCAATCTGTTCCGTTTCAGTGATACCAGCATCAGCATACGAATTTCTAAAAGATGGAAATTAACATAACTAAAATTACTTCTTTTGATTAGAAACTCATGAATTTCCATCTTCCAAAAGTATTCAAAGTTAAGTGGAAAAATCCGCCAGAAACCGCTAAATTTTTATTTCCCGCTAAAGTCGTCTATTTTCGCGTGAGAAGATCACAAAATCCACCAGTTCTAGCGGGAAAAGCGCTAAAACGGCAACACTGAAACTACTTGATGTATCTAAATAATTTTTTCACTGATTTTTTTATTTTTAATAGGGAATACAAAATCTAAATAAATAAATAAAATAAATAACGCTCACAGGCACATACATTGTAATGATTCCAAGTAAGCCTTAGGCTTTTTGTTATGGGAATCATTCAACAATGGCACAAACATTATAATATCCATGACCGAACTGGGATTCGAACCCAGGACCCTGGTTTGGCAGTCCGGCGTGGCAACCATTACACCAACCGGGCCGTCAATGTGTGAACATTCTCCATTACGGCAAATGGCTATAACTTTTGTTCTATAAGCTCTTATCCAGTAGGTTGAGAAAAAGCAAATTTCTTTGATAACTACCTACCCGCACTAGTCATTACTGTTGAATAAAAGCTTGTAGGACAAAAGTTATAGCAATTTGACGTAATTACCCCTCTGACGGAATTACCCCACTCAGCTATAAATTATTGTATTTCTGAAGTCAAACAAAATAATACCTTATTGCTATTACTTTTAGGTTTGATGGAGTTCCAGTGTTGTTTTTACCGGGTAATTCAGGTAGCCACATGCAAGCTCGTTCCTTGTCGTCTGTGGCACTTCGGAAAGCGTTGTCAAATGGATACGAATACCATTTTGATTTTTTCACTAGTGAGTACATATCTTTTCTAATGTTTAAAATGCTTATTAGAATTTTGGCTTTTAAACTTCTAAAGATATCTTTCGGCTAAAGAGGAGAGCATTTTTCTTCGAACTGCTTAGGATGAATTTGATTGAATTTTAGAATTTTACCGCATGGTTTTCTGTATGCTAATCTCAGAAATTACTGTAGGGATTTCGATCGACAGAGAAACTCAGGAACTTTTTCTTATGTAGTAAATATGCAAAGTTTACAGTTTTATTATATTACATAAACATACATAAAGTCACGACCGTAATCCCTTTCAAGGTCGTCAGAAATATTGCTACAACTACCTACCAACTTATAAAATTATAACATTTTATTAAAGATTGGTGTAACAAAATTAGCTGAAACTATTTTAACGGAATGATCAGACCATCAAACTAAACAACTTTCTCTATGGGACCAATATCGAAATCGCGAAAAAAATCTGCTGTTCCATGCAAAACTGCAAAAATAACACGACTCAAAAATGTGTGGGACAGCTGATTATTTTTTTCGCAATTTCGATGTTGGTCCCATAGAGGAAGAAAGTTGTTCAGTTTGATGGTCTGATCATCCCCTTCAGCCTTCCCCAGTTTCAGTTAATTTTGTTAGAGTTATATAATTAATATTATAGAGTTTTACCGCGACTTCGTCCGCCCGGGTTCTTGTCATCGTAGCGAGATAAATGACACACCCGATTTTAAGTCTTATCATAAGCTTGCAGGCATGAAAAGTTTTATCAAAATCAGTCCAGTAATTTTCGCGTGATGCGCGAACAAACAAGCTAACATTTACAGTTTTATATTAGGTGCTGTTTATACAGAATAGAACGTGGCGATGGCGGATAGTCAAAGTAACATAATATTCAACCTTATAGTACGCAGCATAGCGTCGTTTTTGTCGTAAAGGAAAATCGCGCCCGCCATCAGGCGACGTCGCCTGGTGGCGGGCGATTTTTTTTTTTTTATTAATGATGGGTTTGCTCTTGCCCTCAATCCAGTCCTCAGGCTGAAGATGGGGTCGAAGATGTAGCGAGCTCACCCAGAAGATGCCTATTCACTCGTACTTTAAAGGAATTCGGGTTGTTAGTGCTCGAAAATACTGATGCAGTGACGCAGGTAAGGCATTCCACTCCTTGGCTGTGCGCATTATAAAAGATTCAGAAAGGCGCTTGGTGCGGATAAGTGGGATGTCAACCAAGAAGGGGTGATATCGCGCGGTGCGTCTGGAAGTCCGATAGTAGAAAGGGGAAGGTGGGATGAGCTCATGCAGCTCTTGGGCACACTCACCGAAGTACAATCTGTAGAAGACCGACAAGCAGGTGGTGGGCTAGGCTATGAAGCTTGGTCTCCACCAGCTTACTGTCGCCAATGAGCCTCCTGGCTCTGCGTTCAACCGAGTCGAGGGCGGCAAGGCGCGAGCGTAATTCTCCAAACGACGCTATGCTGCATACTATAAGGTTTATATTGCCGTACCCCGCCCGCGTCACGTCCGCGCCACGTCACTTCTGTTTAAACGGCACCATAGAAAACCTAATTTTTACATCTTCTCTTTTCTTATTAGTAAGTTACAATGAAGAACTGTCAGGCCTATATGGTGGAGTACTCGAAAGTCAGACAAAGTTTGCGGCAGCCTCTGTGGCACGAATACTGAGCCTTTACAAGAGCAATAGATATACAAAATTTGTACCCAGCTCTGTTATTTTGATTGGCCATTCTATGGTAAGCCCTTCATTAATTATTAATTTATTATTGTGTACATTGAACTTCGATTTATTAGGATTGTTTTATTAATTCCTTCGACCTGCCCCAGCTTCGCACGGGTGCAATGCTGTTATCAGTGTTTCTCTCATATATTATGCATGTATATACATATAGACATTCCTCTTGAATTACTCTATCTATTAAAAAAAAAAACGCATCTAAATCCGTTGCGTAGTTTTAAAGATCTAAGCATAGGGACAGAAGTGCGATTTTTGAAAATCATACGAGTGACTTGGCAGTAGAAAGATGCATAATCTCCATAGTAATTTTGACATTTTCTACTGCCAAGTCGCTCGAATGATTTTCAAAAATCGCACTTCAGACAGACAGCAGGAAGTGACTTCAATTCGTGCGAAATTCATCCCTTTCTAAAATATCAAAAATGCACAACATTAATGTTTTTTTTCTCAGGGTGGACTTATTGCGAAACGTTTACTTGCTTACCCAAGCACAATCAACACAACAAACGTAGCTATAACCCTAGCAGCACCGCTAGAAGCCCCAGTTATTAACTGTGATGCAACCATGAACAATTATTACATGCGAATGGACTTGGAATGGGAGTCCAATGTTCATCAAATTGAAGAGATGAAGGAGAAGAAGTTGTTACTTAGTTTTGGTAATGGTCCGAGGGATATTTTGATGCCGTCTGGTTTAACGTCTACAAGTGATAGCTTTGTTGACGCTTTGGTGAGTAAAATTCGTCTTTTTTTAAATGTGAAAACTTCTTTAGTAGCGTTGTGTATGTGTAAAAAATGTTAAACTTGCATCAGGACCGTGACGTCACCCTGATCCTGATCGAAAATTGGTCAGACATATCCCCCTCTTTCTACCGCGCGGCAAAAATGTATGCCTGTTCCTGCTGTTTCGTTTAAGCGGCATAAATTGTCATGTTTGTGTACGATAGCGCAATAAATGAATATTGTATATTACCACATAAATGATAGTACTTTTATAGTAACAAAACACCCTAGTAATACTTAAGGGGGTGCTTCAGACCATCAAACTGAACAACTTTCACTATGGCAACATTGAGAAAAAATAAAAAAAATCTTCTGTCCCATACATTTTAGTCGAGTTGGTACTGCAGTTTTGTATGGGACAGCAGATTTTTTTTATTGTTTCTCTATGTTGGCCCCATAGTGAAAGTTGTTCATTTTGATGGTCTGAAGCACCCCATTAAATATTACTAGGGTGTTTTGTTACACCCTGTAGCCCTGTACTGATAATTAAAGCAATTCGTGCGAAATTATTCTCTATAGGCTAGAGCAATAGATTCATAAAGTGATTTTGTTCCAGACAACATCTATACCAGGAGTGTGGGTATCCCCTAATCACGTCGGCATAGTCTGGTGCAAGCAGCTGGTGATGACCCTAAACAGATACCTTTTTGACATTGTTGATCCGAATACAGAACAGTTGTCTGACAATAAACAACTGCTCATGTCTAAGGCTAGACAGTATTTTCAGGTAATTATATAACAGCATACATACACGCATACTACAGGGTGAAATTGATATCATTACCATCCTTTTAAACCAAGAGTCTACCCATCAAACTGAACAACTTTCACTATGGGAGCAAACCGATCGGAACAACTAAAAAATCTGCTGTTGCATACTAAACTGCAATGCCTACTCGACTCAAATGTATACAACAGTAGATTTTTTTTTGCTTCGACCGGTTTGCTACCATAGTAAAAGTTGTTCAGTTTGATGGGCAGACTCTTAGCGTAATGGATGCCAATGATATCAATTTCACCCTGTATACAGGGTCATTTTTAATATGCTGACACTTTTTTAAGGCGATGATCAGACCATAAAACTTAACATTTTTCTGTATGAGAAAAAAAAAACACCTGTCCCATACATTTGGCTCGAGTAGGTTTGCAGTTTTGTATGAAAGAGCATTTTTTTTGTGATTTCGATTTAGGTCCCATAGATAAATTGTTCAGTTTGATTGATGGTCTGATGATCCTCTTAAAAACCGTCAGCATATTAAGAAGAACCCTGTACAATACAGGGTGAAATTGATATCATTAGCATCCTTTTAAACTAAGAGTCTACCCATCAAACTGAACAACTTTTACTATAGGAACAAACCAATTGGAGCACAAAAAAAAAATCTGCTGTTCCATACTAAACTGCAACGCCTACTCGACTCAATTGATCTCGGTTTGCTAATGATATCAATTTCACCCTGTAGAGGTCTTTTGTTACACCCTAATAATATTCTAGGTTCTTTAGTTACACTCACCATACCTACATATAAGTATTATTAAGTATACTCACGTCCATAGCTTTAGGGTTTCACCTTTAGCACACTCTGAGCACTCCATAGAATGATCTCAAACATGATAGGGTCACTCGGGGTAAATAAGAGAACAATATTTCGTATAAAAGTAAGACATGATTGTAATTCCGTCGAAAAAGACAAATAGAATCTTATTAGGACAGATAGGCGGACGGACAGCGTATAGGCCAGTCATTTTACGGAGTTTTGTTAGGCGGGGTAGGGAGTAATTATTAATTGGACTTTTAAACTGTTACCGGCACCATTTAGTGACAAAAATACTATCCCAAACCATATTAAAAAAAATTTGCTACGCAACATAGAAATCAAAATTGTGTGTCCCAGAAGGCTTTTAAATTAATAATATTAATACCAATGCACTCATTTGAATTATATTTAACAATATACATTATTTTTGATAAATAAAACAGGCATTAAAATTTAAAAAATGAGGTATTTATTAGAAAATTCGAATGTATTTTTCAAAACTTTCTAAGTAGACAAAAATATTTACACCATGTTTGAAGTAAGTATGTATGATGGTAAAGCCTTAAACATGTGCAAAAAAAAATGTATCAGGTTTTTTAGAACGAGATAATATCTATATTTTAAAATTGGAACTGTTGCTGACGTAATTTATTTTAATTTTGGTACATCCTTAAGCTCAAATTGGATCTTCAATATTATAGCGAAAAAAAAATGCTATTAGTAATTAGTCCCGGCTCAAACCGTAAAATGACTGGGCTAGTAGGTTTAGTAATAGGGCAGTCTTTGGGTACGGAACCCTAAAAATGTTTCTAATTGCTACCACTGTTGCTTACTTGTTCACTGAGAACTTATTAGTTTATTTACTACGCGCTTTTGTCCCGTGACTTCGTCCTCGTAGATTACCCCTTTAGGGGTCGACTTTCGAAAAATCCTATCGTTGTTACAAAAGTAAAAATTTTAACCTTTTAAGGTCCGAATAGCCCTATTGATAGCCAACCTTCGATAGGAGATGGCACCATAAGAAGAAGAAGAAGGGGGTTGTTTAGAGTTAGACCATGAAACTGAACAACTTTCAGTAAGGGACCAACATCGAAATCTTGAAAAAAAATCAGCTGTCCCATACATTTAGCTCGAGTAGATGATTTTTTTCGCAATTCCGATATTGGTCCCAGTGAAAGTTGTTCAGTTTGATGGTCTAAAGAGTCTAAACCACAACCAAATTTCATCGGTTCTTCAGCGGTTTAGGCAGGGCGTTGACTGTCAGTCAGTCACGGAACTCTTGTATAATTTACTATAGAAGTTCTAATCATAAATTACTGCTATGTAACTTTCACAAAGAAGAAACGCGTGCGTGTGCACATTATTTCACAATCAAAGTCCCGCAAACATTCCATTCTCAAACCTATACCTTACGCAATAAGTGTTATCTTAAGAGACTCGAGAATCTGAAGCAACCTTTGTTAATTTGTGCATCAAATTTCTCTTTGTTTACATATAATTCTTTTTCAGGCGAATCGTTCAATGACTTTGAGTCCAGATATAACTCGTGCCAATGTCACGATGCTTGCCGACGCGTTTTGGTATGAAGACAATAGACGAATTTATCAGATTGCGCGGCCGGGGATAGAAAAGTTAGTATTCAATAATGATTTTTAACACATTTGCTTGTAAAGTGGTTCTTATTGCTCCGCTTTTAGGTTAAATGCAACTGCATTAAAACACGCGTATGTTTAACTTTACTGTACTAGTGCAATAATGCCTGCGCGCATAACTAATTCGGACACACGCGCACAGCGCGGGAAGAAAGAAATCTGGCTGCAATTTTTCACAAAGATTTGTCTAAACCTTTTTCTGAAATTTTAATTATTTTTTCCTCGCAAGTGTTTTAAAACGTCGTATGATACTCTCAGTGTTGGTCATAACAGTTTCGACTCGTTTACAGCCCTCGCCTGCGGCTCGTGCTCAAATGCAGCCTCAATTGTAAATATTGTGATGACCAAAATGAGCAACTTAGTTCAATCCTACTATGTTGGATGGATGTTTGTTCCGCTTTTACGCAAAAACTGCTGAACGGATTTTGATGAAATTTGACATACAGATAGACCATGGCCTGGATTAACACATATGGTACTTTTTATCCGGGTAACGCAGACGAAGTCGCGGGCGACAGCTAGTTGTATCATAATGTAGGTACTATCATTACCTTAAGAGGCGATGTAGCTAAGAAATTTACATTTTGGCTGCTGAAATTAGAATGTTTTGAAATTAAATTAGTAAACAAAATTTCCGAGTAAATCGGTTTCATTTCCACTAAGATTTGTTATCTTTTTGACGAATGAAAGTTTCCACTGGCGTCTATCTTATGGTACACGTATCTCTTGGCCTTTCTCCAAATGTGAGAAATGATTATTTTAGGATGTCATGGCGTCATTTGAGAGAGAAACCCTACGATTTAAAATAGTTTTATGCAATATCTTGTAGGTAATGTTTTTTATACTAATAATACTTTATTTCTTATACATATTGTCGGTATACGTTTATATTCGTGTACGTCGCAGTAGATTTCTAATGACGTTTCTCAGGTCAGCTAATTTGAACCGTAAAGAAGCTTCTATAAAGTTCACTATCATCGGTAAGGGTAACCCTGTCGATCTACTTAGACGTGGCGTTATCGTATTGGCTGGTAGCAACAACAGACATTTAGCACTATGAGAAAATTGCTGTCTATTACTATAATTGCCCCCCTACAAACAGTACAACATCACTTGAAAGAGAATGAACACATTAACGTTTTATATTATCCCACGTTTTTTTACCTACTCAATGTTAGTTATGTGTTTACGTATTTGTATCTGTACACCTGGGTATTGATATAGCACGTCGGGAAAGAAAGATGTATTTGGTTAAAAGCCAATGTCTAGAAATGGCGCCTTATAACTTTTCGCTTTTTTTATCGCCGTTGTCAATCAAACTTGAATATTGTAGTTTAGAATAAAGTTATACAGGGTCCTTCTTAATATGCTGACACTTTTTTAAGGGGTTGATCAGACTGTCAAACTGAACAACTTTTTCCTTCAACATCGAAATCGCGAAAAAAAATCTGGCTTCCCATAGGCTCGAGTAGGTTTGCAGTTTTGTATGGACGAGCAGATTTTTTTCGCGATTTCGATGCTGGTGCCATAGAGAAAGTTGTTCAGTTTGACGGTCTGATCCTGCGACCAAATATAGGATAGACGTACAGTCTTATACAAAACCACACCGAATCTGCGGCGCCGCGTCAATTCATACTTATTCAGGTATATACCTCGTCAGCCTTTCATTTTAACATAGACCTTAATGCGCAGTGATAACGTCGAAAGCCAGTTGTTTCACTTTTTACTTATTAAAAAATATTCATTTTGAAATGACCTTTACGGTTAAAGTAATAAAGTACAAAATCGTCACAAAGGATATGCGTGTAACGTCATTTTGGAACTGCTTACCAAACCGTGCACACGCAGGAGTGAGACGTGCTCATTTTATTTGACGTGCGTTAGAATAGTAAGGCGATATATAGCCAATGGCGGCAAAATGGCAGTCATCATCATCATCATCATCTCAGCCGACGGACGTCCACTGCTGGACATAGGCCTCCCCCAAGGATCGCCATAACGACCGGTCCTGCGCTGCCCTCATCCAACGTTTTCCCGCCACCTTCACCAGGTCGTCGGTCCACCGTGTGAGGGGCCTACCCACGCTGCGCTTTCCGGTACGCGGTCGCCACTCGAGAACTTTTCGGCCCCACCGGCCATCGGTTTTGCGAGCAATGTGCCCCGCCCACTGCCACTTAAGTTTAGCAACTCTTTGGGCTATGTCAGTTACCCTGGTTCTTCTGCGGATCTCTTCATTTCTGATTCGATCTCGCAGGGAAACTCCGAGCATAGCCCTCTCCATTGCCCTTTGGGTGACTTTCAGCCTTTTTATGAGGCCTTGAGTGAACGACCACGTCTCTGTTCCATATGTCATCACTGGCAACACACACTGATCGAAGACTTTCGTTTTAAGACACTGCGGTATTTGGGACGTGAAGATACTACGTAGCTTCCCGAACGCTGCCCAGCCGAGTTGGATTCGACGGTTGATCTCTTTCTCGAAGTTGGACTTACCTAACTGAATAGTTTGTCCCAGGTAAACATAATGGTCAACAACTTCGAGCGCAGAGTTTCCGATCATTACAGGAGTGGGTACAACATGGTCATTTGACATGATCTTCGTCTTGTCCATGTTCATTTTCAGACCAACTCGTTCGGAGGCTCTGCTGAGATCATCGAGCATTTGACTGAGCTCCTCCATAGTCTCCGCCATGATGACTATATCATCGGCAAACCGAAGGTGACTGATGTACTCGCCGTTTATGTTGATGCCTAGCCCTTTCCAGTCCAGAACCTTGAAAACATCTTCCAGTGCAGCGGTGAACAGTTTCGGAGATATAACGTCTCCCTGCCTCACGCCTCGCTGCAGTAGGATAGGTTTCGAGTTCTGGTCCTGTAGTCGGACTGACATAGTGGCGTTTTTGTACAAGCATTTCAGCACTTCGATGTACCGGTAGTCTACTTGGCAACGCTGAAGAGACTGCAGTACAGCCCAAGTCTCGATCGAATCAAAGGCTTTCTCGTAGTCCACGTACGCCAAGCAAAGGGGCAGGTTATACTCTTCAGTCTTCTGTATAACTTGCCGAAGCGTATGTATGTGGTCCACAGTGCTAAAGCCCTTTCGGAAACCGGCCTGTTCGGGAGGCTGGAAATCGTCAAACCTGCGCGCGAGACGGTTCGTAATGACTCTCGAAAACAGCTTGTAGACATGGCTAAGAAGGGAAATGGGCCTATAGTTCTTCAACAGGGCATTATCGCCCTTTTTGAAGAAGAGCACCACCAGACTTCTGTTCCATGCCTGCGGCGTTTTGCCCTCGAGTATGACGGAATCGAACAGCTTCTGAAGGGCCTTCAGGACCGGTTTTCCACCCGCCTTCAGAAGCTCGGCCGTAATCCCATCATCACCCGGCGCCTTGTTGTTCTTTAGCTGTTTGAGAGCCATACTAATCTCGTACAGGCTGACGTCCGGAATATCTTCTGTGTAGTGCCGGGTCAATCTAGCTCTTGGGTCGTTAGCCAGATCTGTAGCGGGTCTTCGTGTTGACGTGTATAACTGTCCATAGAACTTCTCAACCTCTCTCAGAAGCTCAGGCTTGGACGATACGATTCTGCCATCCTCAGTCTTCAGCTTTGATAGCTGGCTTTGCCCAATAGACAGATCCCTTGCGAAAACTTTGGAGCCTTTGTTCCGCTCTATAGCCTCCTTAATACGCTCGGTGTTAAACCGACGCAGGTCGCAAGTCACGGACTTTGAAATCTGCCTATTGAGCTGCCGGTATTTATTCGCATCATCTGAAGACTGCAGAATCATCTCGCGCCTTTCCTCCATGAGCTTAAGAGTAGGGTCTGAGATTTTCTTAGTTCTATTTGTACGACGGGTCTTAAAGAACTTGGACCCGACCGCATGGACAGTTTCCACAAACCCATCGCTGTAATCGTCCACGCTACTCCCCAGGCAATCAAAACGATTTTGGAGTTCGAGCTGAAAACTACAGGGGTTTTGGATCTGGATCGGTACTGGACGGAGCGTAGACTTCATCAGACGAGATCTTTCGAGCTTGATATTAAGATTCAATGTGCCTCTTACCATACGGTGATCGCTTCCGGTTTTAAACGCGTTTAACACAGAGACATCATTGAATATTTGCTTCTTCGTCGACATGATGAGGTCTATCTCATTTCTTGTACCGGTCGGGCTCAACCAGGTCCACTTTCTGTGCTCCCGCTTCTTAAAGAAGGAGTTCATCATATAGAGTCCCTCCTTCTCCATGAAGCCAGCCAGCAGTTGGCCCCGTTTGTTCCGTCGTCCATACCCACATTTTCCCACTCGCATCTCTTCACCGTCTCGTTTGCCCAGTTTCGCGTTGAAGTCTCCCATGACCACCGTGAAGTGTGTTTTAGAACTATGCATGGCTCTAGAGATATCCTCATACATAGTTTCTACATCGTCGGCGTATTTCTCTTCTGAAGTCGGGGCGTATACCTGTATAACCTTCAACGAATACCGTTTGGTTATTCTGAGTATAAGGTACACCACCCTATTCGACACACTTTCGATCTTCTCCACGTTGTTCACAAGAGACTTATGGACCATTAGCCCGACACCGTGCTGGGACTTTAGTTCGCCCTCTCGGAAATAGAGCAGGTTACCAGATTTGAGGATTATCGAGTCCTCTCCCTCTCTTCGGACTTCAGATAATCCAACAATATCCCAACGTATCCTGCTCAGTTCCTCCTCGAGTATAGCGAGCGACTCGTCGGTCCGCAGTGAACGTGTGTTGAACGTTGCCAGGTGCAGTTGTTGTCGGTTGTGGTAGCCGGATCTCTTCCGGAGATTCTTCGCACCCCTTGCCCCGCCGTTACCTTGACCGCTACCGTAGCCAGGAATAGCGGGGCCGCCGGGGACTGGGGGCCGTGTTAAGGGCGTACTTGCCATGTTGGGGGGTTTTGCCATAATCGCCACGCTTGGCAGGCGGGTTGGCGATCGCAGTTCGGCTGGATGTGTGTACGCAGAGGATGCTGCTGCCCATCTTCTGGTAGGTCCCTTAGTCGCCTTTTACGACACCCACGGGTAGAAATGGGATGGTGCTATTCTTAGCCGACACCACGCGGGCCAAAAATGGCAGTGCGCCGCCGTAATCCGTGCCGCCGCGCCTTGCAGTGTGACCAGATTCTGTATTTTAATACTTTTTTGGTATATTTTATCGACTTTTCTGAGCATCAGTATTTTTGTAGATGTAGTGGCGGAAGTCAGTATTTTTGGGTATATTTTGCATAAAAAGTTATAGCAGCACCGTAGCGATCGTCCTCGTGAACATTTTCAGGGAATTTCCCGGATTTAGTCCACATTTTCATTCTGGAGCAAAGATCAGTAAGTAACAGATAGGACATGGCACGCGGCCGCCGTAGTAGAATTGCAAATAGTATCGAATCATTGCATTCGCATTGCATCGTGCGTTTTCTGTTCTGCACTTGACTTAATCTTTGAGGTTTTTCTTTCGATAATTCAGGAATTTCCCCAAATTTATAGTACCTACGTTTTTGTCATTTTAATCCTCCGAACCGAATATAATGTTAAAATATCCATTCTAACATTTATTGTGATGTTAAATGAATAAAACTTGATTTGAAAATCAGTATTGTTATTGGTATATTTTCCCTGTGCAAGTTGGTATATTTCAGTATTTTTTGAGGTGCCTCGGCATGCATGCATGCATATGCTCACGACTATATTCCCCGATGGTAGTCAGAGATATTCTGAAACTTCAGAACATCCACGTTTCACTAGTAGTACCGAAACCCTGTACAGTGCGACAGGGAGTGAGCCCGTCGCCACTTGTATCGGACAGCAGGTACAATAAATGCATCGAAATTGAAGCATGCAGGTTTCCTCATGATGTTTTCCTCGGTGGCTCGGTATTTTCGTAAAATTGTATCTGGTCACACTGGCGCCATGTGCTTGTCACTGTGGCTTGGAACATGGATTATAGGAGGTGTGGAGTCGCTGAGATTTTTTTTTTTAGTTTGTAATAAACTAATAATACCTGATAAAATTATAATTTCATTAAACAAATCTCATCAGAAGAGCGATTCTTTGTGATAAGATTTTATGTAAAGAAAAAAATATTGGATGACACTGAATGCATCTTTAGCCCTATTCCCTATAAAACCGGCCTTGTATTTCTTGGGGTGAAGAATTATGGTGCTTCCCTGATTAGGTACCTACCTTTGTTTTGTACTTATTATGCAATTGATTAGGGTGAATAGTAAACTTGAAGTAATATTGCTTTGACTCTCAAATATAAAAGGAACGGTTGTAGGCTGCGATCAAATACAGGGTAGATAAACAGTAGGGCTAGCATTCCACGCACGACAAAGCGACAAAACGAGAAAACCATCATGCGCGCTCGCTTAAACCAAACCCAATCTGCGGCGCGCCGCGTCAATTCTTACTTATACAGATATAAATACATATTTTCAACTTCAACATTAATTTATTAGAGTTAAGTTTCATTTTGCGGAAAACAATAATGATCGAAACATTTAATCAAATAAGTCATTAAAATGTAACACATTAAAAAGAAAAAAAAAAAAAAAAAAAAAAGTAATGACGACTCCTTCGACCTTGTTCTAAGGCATTATCCTCGGTTCTTTTTCACTATACTCGCGCAGGCGAGAGTGAAAGGGATAGTTGCGTGCTTGCCGCGAGGTTGTAAATGAACAAAAATATTGGAAAAAATGCGATTAAATGCCATGATATATAAAAAATATTGAAGATAATGTGATT
Organism: Agonopterix subpropinquella; assembly: GCA_922987775.1. Classification (NCBI taxonomy): domain Eukaryota; kingdom Metazoa; phylum Arthropoda; class Insecta; order Lepidoptera; family Depressariidae; genus Agonopterix; species Agonopterix subpropinquella. The sequence continues at coordinate 11,419,950 of OV277695.1, read as the reverse complement.
ACAAAGCGATACTTACTGAAAGTATGACACTCCATCTTGTTTTTTTGCACTTTTCGTGAGTTGTTTTTGCAAGCACGGTCGATTAGCGACTGAGAGCGATACAAGCCACGCTGCCAGATTGTGCATTGCTTTGATGGTGCCATTTTTCGAGCGGCGTTTCAAAATCTACCTACTATACTTGATCGAAGGTCTGATCATCCACTTAAAAAAGTGTCAGCATATTAAGAAGGACCCTATATACAAACACAACTTCTTATGACAAGTATATATCTCTAAACTCAGTCCGAACAGAGATATAAAGGCTTGAAGTAAACGTAATGAATAAATTTTCAACTTCAACCTTTTATATCTCCGTTCGGACTGAGTTTAGGGATATACATCTAAACTATTATAAAACTGTAACAGAAGTGTGTTTGTACATTGAAGATATTTACAAAAAAAGATTACGTTATGATTTTTAGATGTCCCTGATTCCAAATCACCAATTTTTGGATTTTTTGTCTGTCTGTTTGTTTGTTTGTTTGTTTGTTTGTTCGTTTGTTTGTTTGTTTGGGTGTATGTTTGTTCGAGTATCACGCAAAAACTTCTGAACCGATTTTGATGAAACTTTTTTTGTTTGATAGCTTATCATCTGACTTAAAATCTGGTATATAATTTATGCGGACGAAGTCGCGGGTAAAAAGCTCGTGTACTATAAAGTTTTGTTAGTTACTTTATTCTGAACTAAAATAAGTAAAAAATTTGGCGAAAAATAAGGCGCCTCCTTCCATATAAAATCTCGCATTGCCTTTTGTTGTTCTGTTGGTTTCGTTTGAGGAGGGTAAGGACAGGACCTGGTAAGGACGTAAGAGCGAAGTGCACTTAGTGCATCTAAGTTTTGCGCACATGCTTAGGAAAGTACCTAACTGCTTTAGCAACCATACATATACATCATTTTTAGGGTTCCGTACCCAAATGGTGGAAACGGGACCCTATTCATAAGCCTACGCTTTCCGTCCGTCCGACTGTCTGTCTGTCCTACCTATTTAGGGCTGTAACTTTTGAACCGTATAGCTAGATAATTAAAATTTTCATTGAATGTGCGTTATTATGGCAGTTTGCTAACAAATAATAAAAATCGCGAAGTTAAAAATTAAGGGGAGTCCTCATACAACGACCTAGTTTTTATCAACATTTTTTCTTCTCGCTCTATCGTAAAAACAGAAATACATACAAGTGTCAAACTTGGAGTGATTATAGAGCAAACTCTATACTATAACAACAAATGATAAAAACTGGCCAAGTGTAAGACGGTCTCGCGCTAAAGGTCCCGGAGAATAAAAAAAAAAAAAAACAAAACACAAAACTTGTTGTGTGGTGGTGTGGTAGGGAATCCTCGCCTCGGTGCGCGAGTAGCCCGAAGCGCACTTGACAGGTTTTATTCTTTTTTTTTTTGACCCCCTGTTTACAAATGAAAACCGAACATGAAACCTTTTGTTCAGAATCAATCCCTAAATAAAGTAATGCGTTTGCCAAAAATCTTTAACGTCGTCTCTTACAAATTGTCCTTTGTCTTTTCTTTTTATTAATATCAACTTTTGCATATTTGGGTACATCATGCAAATAAAAAACATAACTCTCCTTCTGGCGCAGTCGGGTAAGAAGATAAGGCTATATCTATCGAGTAGATAAATGTAGGGGTTTAAGTGGCGCTCCACTGACAACATTATATTTAGAATTATCTCTAATCTATCTTCAACTTCATACAAAATCTTTTAGATGGTTTTCTTATCGACTTACATTTAATCACGTCAATATTATGGTATCTATTTGGGTTACCGGGATCTTAAAATAGAAATAAAACATACCAAGGTCACCAGCGTATGCGTCACTTTCAAAATGCCATTTGTATACATAGGTTGTAAGCGATAGCCTAGCAAATATTGAAACGGTGAATATCTAGAACTGAACTGAGAAACTGAACAACTTTCACTATGGAGCCAACCTGAGAAAACGGAAGAAAAAAATCAGCTGCTCCATATAAAACAGCTGTACCTACTTAACTCAAATGTATGGAGCAGCAGATTTTTTTTTTCGTTTCCTGAGGGTGGCTCTATAGTGATAGTCATTCAGTTTAATGGTCTAAAAGACATTGCCCAATCCCGTTTCCCATACAAAACTGGTAAATTTTAATTGGAATTTTATATGAAATCCCACTGCAGAAAAGGATAATTTCCATTTCATTGGGAAGAATGATATTCCTCTTACCCTGTGTATAATTTCAGCTATCATACGATTTGTATTTGTTCTTTAATCATACACATTCGCCAGCTGCGAAACGACCCGTAACGAATACACTATTGTCACGTGGGCAATGTCTTTTACCGTTTCAGTATTTGCTAGGCTGTCACATACACCCTGTATATTTTTATCGATTTGTATTATTCTTTTTCTATTCTGAAGGTTTTACCCTTTTTGAATTTGGTGAATATCATTTCTGATGACGCGCTCTGGAGCCACACACACAGTAAAACTCCTCAAAAGTTGGCTTGTTGTTAACCTGTGAGGAAATCGGCACAATTGACAACATTTAATTTTTTTAACCACCTGTTTTTAATGAAAAATATAAAAAGAGGTTAAACAATAAGAGATACTTACATATTTTTCCGATTTAATTTTTGACAGATATTTCTATTTTTAATTTACTTTGGAATTTTCTGAAAAACGTAGGATTTATGGCTTTACTTAATACCTTGGCCGCAATAAAATTTAAAATAAAAAAACTGTCAAATACAATAGAAAAGCCAAGCAGGCAAAGGAATAAAATCTCATTCAACCTTTATTTTATTTTTAAGAAAATAATGGACAGAAAAATCTGATAATGTATATATAAGCTCACAAATCACATAATCTCCAAATGGTTTTCTAATTTTGGGATCTTTCTTAAAATGAAATGTTGTCAGTTGAAGAAATTGCTTCATGTGCCTCGTGTGTATTTAACTGATATCCGAGTCGAAGTCTGCTTCGAAAATCGTGAAATAAACAGAATTTTTACAACAAAAAAGTCTAATCGACATCAAAACGTAATAAAGTTGGAAATAATATCCCAACTAGAGTTGTAAATGCTGCGTAGCCTATAACTGCCTACGGTAGTCTACCGGTAGACTATGGTAGACTATGGTAGACTACCGATTTATACCGTAGATTATACAACGTGTTAATGAATTAACGCAAAACTAGAAAGTAGTTTGTTTAGAATCGAGAGCAGAATCGAATTATCATGGTTTCAACATAGGTAATTTTTTTCAAAATATTAAATTATTTATTCGCAAAATTTAAAATTTTCTGAACCCGATGTCAACCCACCGCACGGGCACACTCACCCTACTTACTAACAAAACAAGATTATAAAAATGAGTACGTTAGCGCTTTCTTTCAGTGCTGAAATGATAACAAATCATTTTTGCCTCAAAACTTAAAATGCGTATAACTTTAAATTTTAATAATCAAAATAATGAAATTATTGTTTCAATCTAATTATTTTGTTATAAATCAGTTGGGGTGTATGAGGTTTTGCGCTAATTCATTAACACGTTGTATAGATATCAAATAAAAAATCGTCGATTTATTTTTAATTTTTTTTAAAATTTTTGTGTATGTAATATGTAATGTGAGAAAGTACTAATCAGTACATATTAATTAACATTATGTAAATATTTTAAAATGTCAATAAAAGACGATTTTAAACTTTAAAGATTTTAAATTGTCATTAGCCTACAAATTGCCCCTCTTTTCGGACATGAAGGTTTCCTCACGATGTTTTCCTTCACCAAAAAGCCAATGATAATTCTTTAAAACCGTCCGTACCGACATGAAATATAAATTATAAAAAACACATTTCAGTATTACGTACGTGCCCTGGGGATCGAACCCATACCCCTAGGAGCTAGGCTATCGTGGGTTAGTGCATAATATCACATTTTAAACAACCTTTTATAAAATAGTGTATGTCAATGTCCTTTTTCCGCGTTCTAGATAGATTTTTACGATCTCTAAAATTATTGCGGAATTTATCTTAGCTTATTTATCACAAATAATAAATGGCAGCCGCCTTAAATATTGTGAACTGGACAAAATTTCTACGACTGATTAATCTACAATTGCTACCGTAGGTTATGTAGCCTACCGGTAGTCTACCTCATGATTTAGTAGACTACGGTAGATTTACAACTCTAATCCCAACACACACAACCAATGTCTTTTACAGGGTGTAACAAAACATACCTAACATATACCTATACCATAACACCCTAGTAATAGGGGGTGCTTCAGACCATCAAACTGAACAACTTTCACTATGGAGCCAACAACGAAATCGAGAAAAAAAAATCGACTCTTTCATACAAAACTGCAGTACCGCCTCGACTCAAATGTATGGGCCAGCAGATTTTTTTAATTTATTCTCGACGTTGTCTCCATTCCATAGTAAAAGTTGTTCAGATTGATGGTGTCTGAAGCACCTTCTTAAGTATCACTAGGGTGTTTTGTTACATCCTGTATATTAGCATCTGACAAGAACATTTAGTTGTTCTATCCAAGACACTGTCAAGCCATCACAATTAGCGTCTGAGCTTAGTGTTATGTATTTCGACTTGGCTTGGCACCGACTCTGATAAAACAAATTAATGTTCTTGAAGATGGTCTTAACTACAAATGTAAGTACCAATATTTTTCTTTGTTTAAAATGTAATAGAAGACAATGGATGTTTCCAGGATGACGTATCTGATGATAAGGCTGGTCGACTATCCCCAGAACCGATTCGTAGCGGTCGAGGCTGTCAATGTGGATGATAAGGACTGGATCTTCGGCTGCAACGCCAAGTTCATTTATAACACTTATAGATATTGGTAAGTTTGAACTTTATCTACAACCTTTTTAGTATAAGAGATAATTGTACTTTTTGCAACCATCAGCAGCAAGGCTGATTCAGTGTTTATGGGGTGTAGAGCATCTCTGTGATGGGAATGGACCAGGTCTGCCTGTATAACTCCAGTCGGTTTAGGAGTTACTGATGATTAAAGGTCTCTAAAAAATTAACGATCAGCTGCACGGCTGATCGTATGATATTGTTGTAGTATGCACTGTACCTATGTGAACAGTACAAAAACTGTCATGGTTCATCAGTCGGTTTAGGAGATACAGCCGTTCAAAGGTCGGAACTTTGACTGGCTGTATCTCCTAAACCGACTGACAGAACTTGACAGTTTTTGTGGTGGAGCCGAGGCAGACCCCGGAAATGATGGCGAGACGAGCTGGATGCCTACTGCAGTGAGTGGCGGGACGTAGCACCGAATAGAGAGATGTGGAAGGGTTTGGGGGAGACCTTTGCCCAGCAGTGGGACAATACAGGTTAATAAAAAAAAAACTTGGCTGTTAAACTTAAATGCGTTAAATACTTAAAGGGGTGTTTCAGACAATCAAACTGAAAAACTTTCACTGTGGAACTAACATTGAAATCTCAGCTGTTCCATAGAAAAAAATTAATGACGACTCGACCCAAACAGCAGATTATTTTTTTCGCGATATTATTTATGGTCCCATAATAGTGAATGTTGTTCAGTGTGATGGTCTACATAACCCTATTTAATATGTAATGCATTTAAGTTTACACTCTGTATATCGCAATAGCGGAAAGGTGATTATATTGTTTACTGTCCTCCCTTTGGAACCTGATATTCTAATTATAAATAGACCTAGTAATTTTTATAATGACATGACTATCCCTCCCTATACACCCCCCTTGGTTGACATCCCACATATCCGCACCAAACGCCATTCTGAATCGTTTATAATGCGCAAAGCCAAAGAGTGGAATGCCTTGCCTGCTGCGTCAGTATTTTCGAGCACTTACAACCCGAATTCCTTTAAAGTACGAGTGAATAGGCATCTTCTGGGTAAGCTCGCTACATCTACGACCCCATCTTCGTCCTGAGGACTGGATTGAGGCCAAGAGCAAACCCATCATTAATAAAAAAAAAATACATGTATTAGTCGTTTTTTGCGAGTTGGCCGCTTCACGCCCTTCCCGCTTCACCGTACCGCACCCCTAAGAGACCCTATTAAATGCAATTTTATAACCTTTAGCAACGCAACCACGTACGGCACGTCCACCCCGGTCGCTAATATCGCTTTTAATTTTATATTTTTATTTGCTTGTTATATTATTTTTTGTCGACGGGACCAGTTAATGTGCCTGTGACGAAATTTTGTAACGGTCATCGACGGCCAACTCCAAGATAACGGGTAGTATATCTTTATGACGGTAGTCGGGCATTGTTAAAATTTACTTTTGGTTTGTTATGGAAGAGAAAAGACATTGCCCACGTGACGAAGTGTATTCGTTTCGGGTCGTTTCGCAGCTGGCGAATGTGTATGATCAAAGAACACACTCAAATCGTATGATAGCTGAAATTATACACAGGACCTATCCTGCAGGAATATCGTGCTTCTCAAGGAAATGGAAAATATCCTTTTCTATCGTGGCGTTTCTTATAAAATTTTAATTTACCAGTTGTGCAGGCGAAACGGGATTGGGCGTTTTCCGTTAAAATATACAGTACAGTTCACTAAATAAGGTCGTGCAGCATTTTTTATCAATTTTATAACCGTGGATATCGCATCATAAAAATACAGAACGTTTTAATGTGCTATAAAATTACAATGCGGTATTATAGTAAGTACTTAATAATAACAAACAATAAGTACCGTTCATAAATACAATGTTCTGCTTGATATAAAATTATCAAACGTTAAATTATTTTATTGCTTATTATGTGTAGTTGTTTTGATAAGATAAGACTAACTTTTTGCAACAATATAAAATTGCTATCTAAAAGCAGAAATGACCGCCGCTATCAGAAAAAACCGGCCAAGAGCGTGTCGGACTCGGCCATGATAGGGTTCCGTAGCCATTGTATAAGTAGAATAAGAAAAGTAAGCAATCTGTTTATCTTACCTAAGAGAAATTTTTGAAACAACGATTGCGAGATTTATCTTCGTGCAACGCCATCTAGTTTCTAATTAGAAAATCATTCTATGTTACTGGTTGCGCTACAGCATCCGTTATAATTTTCATTGAATATAATTACAAATAGCTATATTATAGAAAATTTTCAGATCTTTACTCTAGTATTTTAGAAGTTATAATTTTTGACTTTGATCGCAGATATCTCGCGACAGTAGCATTATAACGATTTAGTTTCTATATGAGTTTTGTTCCATTGGACAAGACCTATCCAACGACACCTCACTCGATTTATTTAAACAACTTTAATTTTCCAACCCCCTTTTCATTTCGGGGTGTCGAAATTTTTTTTTTCTTTATGACTACCTCATTTCTGTTTTTGGGTTACTGTTATCTGCCCTCATGCCAAATTTCGATACAATAAGTGCAAAATAAGCGAGTCATCGAGGTGGGGCATACAGACTGACAGAATGGACGAAAGTAACCCTTGTTGTTGTAAGTAGTCCTTGTTTGACTGCGGAACCCTAAAAACAAGAAATTAAAATGTGGTTTGAAACGTGTGCAAGAAGATTGCAGAGAGAGAGAGATAAGAAGATAGTAAAAACTATACGCGCGAGAAACACAAAAAATATATCTTTTTCACCTATATGTTTGTCTTTCACTATAATTTACATGACTGGCAATGTCTATTGGCCTCGATTCGGAGTGTACTACGACTAAACTAAACTAAATGTATTCCTGTCACTTTCTAAAATAAGATTAAGAAAAGAGACAGAAAACCAACAGCTGACTTTAGTGCTGTCAAAGTGACGTTAAACGCCCAAAAACGACTTAAATAAGATGGCGTACATTATGATGGCATCTTATTTTGCGCATTTAACGTCACTTTGACAGCACTAAAGTCAGCTGTTGGTTTTCTGTCTCTTTTCTTAATCTTATTTTAGAAAGTGACAGGAATACATTTAGTTTAGTTTAGTCGTGGTACACTCCGAATCGAGGCCATTGTCTTCTCTTTTTCGCGTATAGGTCAAGGGGGGGGTAGGTTTGTCCTTATTTGCATTTGCTTAATATATTTTCGAGGGCGGGAATAAAATATTGTTTACAATAATATTGAAAATTCTTTTTAATCATTTATTAATTCATTTCGCTTACCTATGAAAAGTTATTCCTTTACATTTGCTTACATTTCTTGAATTGTTTGTGCAGTAACTCAGTACACACCACGGCATTTTTTATGCAGATTAATTTTTTTTCAATCAAATTGCTACACGTGACCGCAGTGAGAGAGCGAATAAACGCCAGAGTATTATATCGCCGCAGTTGAATGGGACAACGTCATGAAGCGCGATGTTTACTCTATATATTACGAGAGATAAGTGTACTTTTTGCAACCATCAGCAGCAAGGCTGATTCAGTGTATATGCGGTGTTGAGCTTCTCTGTGATTGAGATGGACCAGGTCTGCCTGCATAACTCTAGTCGGTTAAGGAGTTAATGATGATTAAAGGTCTATACGGTTACGTATGTTCTCACTATTAAGTTATTATTTATAGGAAAGAGGTAAATGAAATGCTGTTTAAGTTGACTCTACTGTATTATCATTAATCACATTAGTTTCACAGATTTACCGAATTACAGACAGATATTAAAATGGGCGTTACAAATACGTGTAGAGAGAGCGTGGTGCCGGGAACAACTGTCGGTCGCCATCAAAACTGCTGACGCCGCTGAAACGCGTTACCGCTGACCATATCATTGTGTCCCAACATCACACCCTTTTTACCAAAAAATTTTTTTCAAATCACAAATATTTTCGTTTAAATTAAAACATAACATCATTTATAAGTTTAACACACATTGAATCTACTTTACAATACGTTTACAATGAAAGACGCTGACGCGTACGGCGCCAGACGGCATGTGGGTTGCAACTCGACACCTGCGATCCGCGCGTCCGCTTATCGCAGGCATACGAGCTGTGTTATATTGAAACACTAGCAATCTAATTTAAACATTACAACTTCTAAATTGAATTGAATTGAACTTTTGACTTTCGAATTGTATGAATGAACCTTTGATTTTACAGTTTAGGTACTATTATTTGATTACACTATTTACTAACTAACATGCACTTTAAACTAACAAAATGCTTAAGCAAATGTGTAGGTAACTGTCAACGTTAAAACACCATAGAGAATTTTTATTAAAACACTGGATCACACTTGATAACCTTAATTACACTAACTCCTCACGCACCCATCGCGTTTTTAGGCATATGTATGCGGTTGCGGAGTTGTCGACTGGACTACCGGCTGCATCTTGATGCTAGGCGCGGCGTGTGTCGCTTGAGCGACCTGCGATCTTAACAATCCTTTGACGGCTCCCTTGCAGCGATACCATACTGCACAAATAACCAGCAGTGTACACAAAACAGCGATGACTATCATCATCATCCCCAAATTGTTAATTTTTTCTTCAACTGCCCCTTGTTTCTGAGCAGTCTGGGCCAGAATTACGTCACCGCGACTTTGATTGGCTCCCATTTTCAAACTTTAGTAAGTACTTGTTGCGAATTTACAAAAACACTGTTTACAAATGATACTTTGTTACGAATTATATTCTTAAATTTTTGCTGAATCTACTGTTGTGAAATATTCTAACTCTCATTTTATTTTCCAAATTGCGCAAACTTAAAATCAATTCAAATTGTTACCTACTCATTTGCTGAGCTTACAAGACCTACTTTATCGCAATGTCACAGAGTAATTAACTAAACAGAGATTACAAACTATGTATACTTATTCTAAGCATGCTTTATATTTTTACGTTCGAACGTAGGCCTTTTTATTATTACTTTACATCATTTAGGTATGTACCGGTACATTACACATAATAATTATGTCATGACATTTTTAATAATAAAAAAAACTTTTACATATCTGCGAATCTGACTGGTGGCTTTACCACTCTCCCGCTCTTGGTTACATGTCGGGATTGTCGTTCTTTCTCTTTATCATTTACGTCGTCACTGAACGTTGTCGAAAATGGCGTTGACTGCCTATTATTTTCAACAATGCTCGGTGGATCATCTATTTCAACATAGTAGGCTGGCTTCAGCCTATCCACTGATATTCGTACCTGTCTATTTGGTAACTGTATTTTAAAAACTTTGGAATATCTTTCCAATACGCGGTACGGACCATCGTACGTAGGCTGCAGAGGCTTACGTACTGCATCATTTCGAATGAACACAAATGGAGAGGTACGAAGGTCTGGGTGTATGAAAATTGACCTTCCATCGCTACGTGACTTGTCAACCGGCCTATAGCCATTAATTGTCTTTCGTATTTTATCTACCTCACTCTCACTGTCCACTTTTGTATTAGAAACGTCATAAAAGTCTGATGGTAACCGTAACACACTACCGTATGTCATTTCGGCGGCACTGACTTTATTATCACTACGCGCGGCGGCTCTAAGGCCTAACAACACTGTCGGAAGCTCTTTTATCCACGAACTTGCACTAGCATTCAATCTTGCTGTTAACGCGACTTTTAGTGATCTATGCCATCGTTCTATGGCCCCATTGGCCTGTGGGTGATACGGTGTCGTACGTAGTTTATTTATACCCATAATTTTCATCAATTCATTGAAGACATGGCTTTCAAACTGGCGGCCTTGGTCGCTCGTCAGTTTAACTGGTACTCCGAAGCGTACTATCCAGCCCTCGTAAACGTGTTTAGCTACTGTCTCTGCCGACATGTCCTTTAAAGGGAACGCTTCCGGCCAGCGCGTGGTACGATCAATCATGGTCAGGAGGTACCTATAGCCATCAGGAGTGGTGGACAATGGACCCACGAGGTCAACATGGACATGAGTAAACCTGTCACATTCTTCGAACGCGCCAATTTCTGAGGTCGTATGTCTATTTACCTTTGCCCTCTGGCAATGTACACATGATTTAGCCCAACTACCGATATCTCTATTCATACTTGGCCAAAAGAACTTGTCTGTCATCATCTTCTTTGTCGCTCGGATACCTGGATGACTCAGATTATGTACTGAATCAAATGCGACTCTACGAAATTCTTCTGTAAGGTAAGGCCTGGCTCTATCTTTAGACATTTCACAAAAAATAGATCCGTTTTGAGGTACATCTATTCTTTTCAAAACCACGTTGCTATCAGATTTCGCCTCTGTGGTTAAGTACTCATCTTTCGATTGCGCTTCTGACAACTTTGCGTAATCAATTGTTGTTGGACAGTACACAGTCTCTATACGCGATAAGGCGTCGGCTACAACGTTCGCATCGCCTTTAATGTGACGTATATCAGTCGTAAACTCACTTATCAAAGTTAAATATCTCGTACGTCTTGGATTTTCCGTTTCAGGATTACTCTTTACAAATGCAAATGATAACGGCTTGTGATCACTATAGACAGTTACTTGTCTACCTTCTATCATGTTCCTGAAATGTCGTATAGCCATATAAATAGCTAAAAGTTCTCGATCATACGTCGAATATTTCTGTTGTGTATCCGTTAGCTTTCGTGAAAAATAGCCTAACGGTTGCCAACTGTCTTTATGTCGCTGATGTAACACTGCCCCTACACTGGTATTGGACGCATCCGTCATCAATGCTAACGTAGCGTCTTGGCGTGGGTAAGCTAACGTTACGGCCTGTCCCAGGCTTGTTTTGCATTGCTCGAACGCTTTGTCAGCATCCGGTGTCCAGTGTATAGGTGTTCTGTCCTTTTTCTTTGCACCATGCAAATAGGTATTGAGCACTGCCTGACTTTTTATCGCCTGTGGAATGTGTGAGCGATAAAAGTTTATCATTCCGAGAAACCTTCTCAGTTCATCAACGGTTTTAGGCTTCGGAAAGTTTTTAATTGCGTCTATCTTTTCATCCAACGGCCTTAGGCCAGAGGTAGACACCTCATGACCTAGAAACTCGATCTTTTCCTGTCCAAAAGTACATTTAGCTATGTTGATGGTGATTCCATGCTCATTGAAACGTTCAAATACCTGTCGTAGGTGTTCCTTATGCTGTTCTATGTCGTCACTTGCAATGATGACGTCATCTATGTATGAAAATAGAAAATCTAGACCAGAAAGTACAGTATGATCCATGAATCTTTGGTAGGTCTGTGCAGCATTTCTCAAACCGAACGTGATCCTCGGGAATTCAAAAAGACCAAACGGCGTGATGATGGCCGTTTTCTCGATGTCATCTGCTGCGACAGGAATGTAGTGGTACGCTCTGTTTACGTCAATACGAGAAAAAATTCGCTTACCAGCCAGAAGATAGGTAAAGTTGTGCAGTCGTGGGATGGGGTACCTGTCAGGCTGGGTGATGGCGTTCAGTTGCCTGTAATCACCACAGGGCCTGATGTCTCCATTCTTCTTCGGAACGACATGCAGCGGGCTCGCCCAGGCGCTCTTGGATGGCCTGCAGATCCCGAGCTCCTGCATGTGCCGGAACTCCTCCTTCACCTTCTTGTACCTATCAGGTGGTAGCGGTCTTGCACGGGCATGCACTGGTGGTCCTTGCGTCTCGATATGATGACACACTGAATGACGAGCACTTTCGCGAAACGAAATTGGTTTAGTTATGTCCGGGTACTGAGATAAAAGTTCACTGAACGGATGTGTATCGTTTACAGTCTTGATAGACACATCTTTACACTTTACTATCGAGGCTACAGTGTTCAAACTAGTTACTCTGTCCACTAATTTTCTCTCACGAATGTCCACAAGTAGTCCAAAATGACTCAAAAAATCTGCCCCTAATATCGGTTGGCTCACTGATGCTACCACAAATGTCCACTTAAATTGTCTGCGTAATTTAAGGTCCAGTTCAATTGTTTTTGTACCAAAAGTTGTTATTTCGGTACCATTCGCGGCATATAACTTATAGTCTGTTACACACGAGTCACATTTATAGTTTTTGGGCAATACCGACACATTTGCACCTGTGTCTACTAAGAATCGTACTTTTCGCCTATAATCCATAACACAAAGGCGGTGGGCAGGCTGAATGGCACAAAGTTCCGCCTCTGTTTGTACCAAATTTAGTTTCCCTGTTTCTTCCACGCACACGGGTCTTCGCATTTAGTTGCACGCTCCCTGTAACGGAAATGGTAGCGGCACAACCAGTCCGGGTCTCCTTTTTTTCTGCCATGAGATGTGGAACGCCCTCGACCGCGGCTGTTACTGCGTCCTCGACCCTGGCTGTTACTACGTCCTCGCTGCTGTGGCCTGGATCTTTCTAGCTGCATCATCCTTACGTTCAGCTTAGTAATTTCCGCCACTATCAAAGCGGTATCTAAGGACGGTGCTGGTGGATTGTGCGACGATGTGGATGCCTTAACGGCCTCGACCTGTGCCGTGCGGGTATTATCTTGGATATTGTCTGCTATCTTTGCCAAATTGGTAAGATCCTTGCTATCCACCACCGTCAATACCCCCCTGACCCATGTTGGCAATAGGTTTTGCCACAGGATACTGAGTGTGGCGTCAGGAACCTTGTCCCGTGCCAATTCTTTCATTTTCCGTAGCAATTGGCTAGGCTTTTGATCGCCCAGTTCCATTTCCCCGATCAATTTTTGTATCTGCCTACTTTCTGACTCCTCATAGATGGCTAATAACCGATTTTTCAGCGCCTCATATTTTCCTGTATCTGGCGGTTTGGCTACAAGGTCGGTTATCTGGGTAATGGTGTCTTTTCCTAACTTCGACAGGACAATGTTATACTTCACCTCATCCGATACTTTTTGCGGGGTTATGGTGGATTCCGCATGCACAAACCAAGCTCTAGGGTGGTCGGTCCAAAATTCTGCGATCCGGTTGGCAATCGAAACTACTGCCAGCTCTCCGCTCGGAGGTGGTGGTGGTGGTGGATGCGACATTTTCACTAACACTCACTTTTTTTAATTTAACTTTAATTAAACGCGACAAACGCACGTGTCACGACAGCTATTTAGCTGTATTTGCTCTCTCTACCGCCCAAAGCCGCGCGGACACGCCACCGTTCCGCGGGGCGAGTTGCTCCCGATTTACAAAACGTGTTTTTTTAATTCACTTTAAGGTCACCAATATACGGTTACGTATGTTCTCACTATTAAGTTATTATTTATAGGAAAGAGGTAAATGAAATGCTGTTTAAGTTGACTCTACTGTATTATCATTAATCACATTAGTTTCACAGATTTACCGAATTACAGACAGATATTAAAATGGGCGTTACAAATACGTGTAGAGAGAGCGTGGTGCCGGGAACAACTGTCGGTCGCCATCAAAACTGCTGACGCCGCTGAAACGCGTTACCGCTGACCATATCATTGTGTCCCAACAGGTCTGTAAAAAATTTACGACCAGCTGCAAGGCTGATCGTATATTATTGTTGTAGTATGCACTGTAGTATGTGTAAAGTACAAAAACTGACATGGTTCATCAGTCGGTTTAGGAGATACAGCCGTTCAAAGGTCAGAACTTTGACTGGCTGTATCTCCTAAACCGACAGAACTTGACAGTTTTTGTACTGTTCACATAGCTACAGTGCATACTAAATAGTAGATTATGTACCAAGGGGATAAAGCAGTGTCTTTCATCACGGGCGCGATATTGAATCCCGAGCGTAACGAGGGATTCTAGGGTTAACTCCCGAGCGTAGCGAGGGAGTTTAGAGTTAACTCCCTCGCTTCGCTCGGGAGTTAAGACTAGAATCCTGAGTGAAGCGAGGGGTTCAAGCTCGCCCAAGATGAAAACACGTTTATCCCCGAGGACCATACTCTACTTTTCACACCCTCCGCGAGAAAATAAAAAGCAATACTGTTAGAAACCCAGGGGAGCGTGTAAATTCTCTATGGTTAGAAACCAATTCTTTTATTAGAGTTTATAACAAAGTATTAGTGTTCAATAGTATAGTATTTAGAAAAACTATTTTATTAAATTAAAAGTGAAAGTAGATATTTGAAACATTAGACCAGGAGTGCGATTTTTGAATCTCATTTGCTGAGTTCAGCAGTTGTAAATGTCAAAGTAACTATGGAGATATGCATCTCGAAAATGTATGCATTTTCAACTGCTGAACTCATCGAATGAGATTCAAAAATCGCACTCCTGGAGTGCGATTTTTGAAACTTTCTTTGAACTCAGCAGTTGAAAATGTCAATATTACTACGGAGACGTGCATCTTTCTACTGCTGATTTGACATTAAAAAGTCATACTCCAGGAGTGCGATTTTTGAAAGTCAAATCAGCAGTAGAAAAATGCGTATTTCCATAGTAATTTTGACATTTTCAACTGCTGAACTCAGCGAATGAGATTCAAAAATCGCACTCCAGTTGTGGAAAGACAATGTAATATTTTTTTATTACTTTGTTCGTAGCAATAGGAAGGCAATAATAGGTACAGAGCAAGTACAGAGATATGCAGTATTCGCGCCATAAAGATGATACCTTTATGATTCGCGCCTTTTTTTCTTTTTTTGTGTTCAATACTCGTGGTGGCCAGTTCAAATTTCGAATTAAGTTCTTTTTGGTGCCTGTCTCCATAATTAGTTTTCATCACAGGTTTTCATACGAATTTTAAGTAAGGATCGTAGTAACTATTAAATAATCTGTGGATGCGGTTCCATATTCAAATCTCATTATTGACCAGCGGGTTATAATGAAATTCAGTACAATATTATTGCCCGGCTAGGCCCAGGGCTATAATGACTTGCTTTAAGTTTGAGTTACATGACATATAATGTTCCATTTTCGAGCGGGTGGTGTGAAAACAATATTATACGATCAGCCGTGCAGCTGGTCGTTAATTTATTACAGACCTTTAAACATCAGTAACTCCTAAACCGACTGGAGTTATGCAGGCAGACCTAGTCCACCCCCATCACAGAGATGCTCTACACCCCATAAACACTGAATCAGCCTTGCTGCTGATGGTTGCAAAAAGTACACTTATCTCTTATACTAATATTTCCTTCCTCTATGAATAGATCCTATATTTTACATGCTGTCAAATACGTCCTCTAATTCCTCCCCCCGTTTTCCAGTAAGCAGGCGACCTCGCTAAGTGAACTGAGCCGCTGGACCGGCGCCGCGGCCGACAGCGGGAGAAGGAAGCTGGCGACCGTAAACCTGCACAGCATCAAGGAACTACACCCCGATTGGTCTCACGTTATTGTCAAAGTTTCGCCTACTAGGAAACCGGTAAGTTCTTAACGTCCATTGCCATCAGTCAATCCATCTCCCATGAGGTTCTGACCCGTCGCCCTTTGCATCCAGTTGGTGCATTGGTGTATGTGCTGTTCATTGGTGTATCGCATAATATCGTTGACGCATCTATCATCTTAAGGCGCTGTCCTATTGCCATCGCTCGCGTGATCATGCGTTCGTCCGACGAAAATGATTGTGCCACTGTGCGTTTAAACATACTTATATCTGATTAATAATAGAACAATTCGATCGCATCTCATGATAGCACGACCTTCTATAGGATATTCCGCAGATATAAGTATGTTCAAACGTACAGTGGCACAATGATTTTCGTCGGACGAACGCATGATCGCGCGAGCGATGGCAATAGGACAGCGCCTAAAGCTATTATTCTACAATACTTTTAGAGGTTTTTTATAGGTCTAAACATAGAAATTTGAAAAAATAAAACCGGTCAAGTACGAGTCGGGCTACTCGCGCACCGAGGGTTCCGTACCACACCACCACAGAACACAACATTATTAGCTGAGAAAAAAAACTTTTTTTGTCCGGGACCTTTAGCGCGAGACCGACTCACACTTGACCGGTTTTTAGTATTTGTTGTTGTTCTGTAGAGTTTGCTCTATAATCACACTAAGTTTGACGCTTGTATGTTTACCGTTTTTACGATAGAGCGTGAAGAAAAAACGTTGATAAAAACTAGTTTCTTGTTGAGAACCCCCTTTAATTTTTAACTTTTTGACATTTTTATTATTTTTTAACAAATCCTCCGTAATAACGCACAATCTGAGAAAATTTCAACTATCTAGCTATTACGGTTCAAAAGTTACAGCCCTAAATAGGTAGGACAGACGGACGGACGGACGGACGGACGGACGGACGGACAACGTAGGCTTAGTAATAGGGTCCCGTTTTCACCCTTTGGGTACGGAAACCTAAAAATGGCCACTTTTACATTTATTTTGATATTCTTAGAAGTTTTTGTAATAAGTTGCACTTTTTCCTTTTGTGATTTCTTTGTTGAGAAATATTCGATATTGTGATGCACCATGTAACATGTAAAAGGACTCGAATGCTCAGGATATTTTGTCTTATTCTCACATTTTAAACTTCTAATTTACAGATAGTATTGAACGTGGACATAAACGATCTCGCATCAAGGCAAATAACAGTAAATTTACCCTCAACTTTCACCTTTACAAGGACTGTTATAAAACAGGAAACTGAACGAAATAGTATATACTATGAACTTATATTGCCTGACTTCAGAATGTTGCATCAAGCGTATTTATTGTACGTAGAACCTACTGCAAGTTGCAAGGCTGCTCAGTACCACGTGTCGGCAGAAGTTTACGTCCCGTGGGCAGCCAATCATGAGTATTATCATTATTTTACGTAAGTATCTGGTTAAACGACCTCGTGCCAATGAGTTTTCCGGAGTTTATGTACGATTTGTACCACCACTGACTTTTCGGTGAAGGAAATCAGTGAGGAAACCTGCGTGCTTATATTTTGAGGCATGTATCGTACCCACTGTACAACAGACAGAGTTTTGGTTCTAGTGAACATGGATGTCAAAGAGTAATATAAGTATATTAGAAAAGAGAACCCACTCGTGGCAACATTATGCATCCACCTTATGTCAAATTAAAGGCTAGCTAGTGCCATCCGTGTTTCTCTGAAAATAATTCTACCTATACTATACATACCTACTTATACAACGTGTTAATAAATTAGCGCAAAACCTCATACACCCCAACTGATTTATAACAAAATAATTAAATTGAAACGATAATTTCATTATTTTGATAGTTAAAATTTAAAGTTATTCGCATTTTAAGTTTTGAGGTTAAAATGATTTGGTATCATTTCAGCCATGAATGAAAGCGCTAACGTACTCATGAATACATTTTAAGAACCTTGTTTCGGTAGTAAGTAGGGTGAGTGTGCCCGTGCGGTGGATTGACATCGGGTTCAGAAAATTTTAAATTTTTATAAAAAAATATTTAATATTTTGAAAAAAATTACCTATGTTGAAACCATGATAATTCGATTCTGCTCTCGATTCTAAACAAACTATTTTCTAGTTTTGCGTTAATTCATTAACACGTTGTATATATACTTATATACTCATACCGTTGTTTGAATGCTAGTTTTCGTTCAATCCCGCACCGATCGAGTGAAATTCCAGTATCCTTACTACTCCTGTAATCTGTACATTGGTACGTGGAGAACAACTGAAACTCCAGAACATCACTAAATCGGCACAAAATTGAACAAAAACTACAAACAACACACACATTACGCAAGGTAGGTCGCCATTTTGTAAATTTGTCAATTTGACATTGACATAGACAATATAATCTTTTTTTTTCATAGTAAAACATATATTTAACAGATGGCAGCACATTCTATGCAAACTGAATCGGAAAAACCACCAAAAGGCAAATGTCCTCCGCCTGATGGATGTTCTGATGTTTCTGGATATCTCTCACTACCCCCTTGAGGAATATAGTCGTGACCATATGCATGCATCTGGTTAAACTATAACCACAGATTACTAGTTAATTCGTAACAGATACGTCACTTAGAAAACGAAAAATTCCCAGGATTTAATTACTACTGCCAGACGTTATGCGCAAAAATGTACCTAGTGAAGCTTGCCACAGCATTGTTACTGCTTTGAACAGTGCGCGACATATGCGACGTTGCCGTCTGGAACGAGTGGCAGAAATCAAGCAAGCGTAAAAATAATAATTATATCCCCCTCAAACACCCTCGTTATGTGCTTGGCCAGACGTTCAGTACGTCACTCTGAAAAAATAATTAAAAAATCGGACTTCCCCCAGAATATTCAAGGCGAAATTGATATCATTGGTAGGTATCTAACTAAGAGTCTTACTAGGCATTGCAGTTTAGAATGGAACAGCAGACTGTTGCTACTGTTGACTGATCTGTTTGCTTCCATAGTAAAAGTTGTTCAGTTTGATGGGCAGACTCTTAATTTAAACCTTAAAAGGATGCCAATTATATAAATTTTACCCTGTAGACTGTGCAAAATATTGACCTTGATTTTAATTTATGACTACTTTTATGTTATTGAAATATTTCAGCCCCTCGAAAAGATCTCCAATGAAGCTACGTTTGTATAAAAGCAGTCTGAATGACACAACGGGGCAGGGAGCCTCGGCGCACGTTAAAGTTAACCTACTGCTGGATCCTCAATGCACATATACTATTAGGTGAGATGTTTTGAGTAATACCACACCCCTGGCACGCCATACAAAGACTTCATGATGCTTGAATAGCGGCATTATAGGGATAGCTTTAGCACACGCTACGTCCCGCTCGCACGCACTCGCCTGCGGTATGTGCTTCTAGCTCGACTGCCTTCTTTAGAGTTTGCACTATAATCTCACCAAGTTTGACGCTTGTATCCATTACCCTTTATACGATTGAGCAAGAACAAAAAAGGTGGAATGAGGTAATAAAAAAAACAAATTTTTTGAAAAGGAAATTTTTACTTCCTTTCTTTTAATCCAACATAATAACACATACTCTTCTGTCCCGTTGGCACCCTTTGGGTGCTCACCACCCCTAAAGGGATTATAGTCGTGAGGTTACGTATGTCCACCTGAAAGCAAAAATAATTATCAGCGATGTCGTGGGAAATAGTATGTGGGGAACTACTACAGATATCCAGCACCCACAAGTTATAGCAAAGATGCCAACAGATGACGATACCGTCGCTCACGGAAATATCCATACAAAGACAACGTTCATCGTAAATACGCAACTCGTAACCTATACGTACTACACATAAGGTTCACAATCGAATGCGAGACATAAATCGCGCAAGAGAAATAATCACAGAGATTCGATATATATACAAGGTCCAACTAAGAACTGTTGGACCACGGCCGGTCCCCAGGCATCACACCTAGCCTGGCGGAAGTACTTCCCTTTTCAATGGAGGAACATTCCCAAGTAGCACCTCCATAAGTACATCAGGATACAAGTAAACTTAGGCCACTGTCAGCTGATAGCTGTAATTTCATACAAATGGGAAAATTTTAAAAGAAGAGTTAAGTATGTGCGATACTGTTGCGTGCGAGCGAGACAGGAAGACGCATTTGCCTATGAGGAGCCACGAATCAATCAGAGGGGGTGAGGTCGGTGGGAGGCAGGTAGTGTCCGTCCGTACTGTAGCGCTGATTGCAGCCCGAGCTGAAGGCGAGGCTGTAACGGAGCCGAGAGTGTAAGAACCAATGCTCAATGTTTTTCAATCTATATGCGACAGCAAAAATATATTTTAATTTGTTGACCAAAATGAGGAATGTTATGAAATTAACTGTTTATTTATCACATTTTAAGTATCACACTTTATTTATTTACAAAAAACATATACGGTCGAATTGAGAAACCTCCTCCTTTTTGAAGTCGGTTAAAAATAAGCACTAGTCCAGTAATGTAAAGTATAATGCACGCGTGTTTTATAAGCTGCATTATGAACCTAAAAGCGGTGCAATTAAGTGCAATAAGAGTCACTTTACGCGCAAGTGTGTTGAAAAAAGCTACTACAATTATATTCTAACAATTGTAGCTTATAATGTCTAAACAATATTCTCACATTTCAGCATAACATCATCGTGGTACCACCAACTAGCTCAATTAGCTCGTAACTACTCTCCTATACTGATCCCTTATATGGCGGCTATAGTTCTACTGGCCGCTCGAAGCAATTTACTTAGTCTGTGGAAGCAGGGGACGTGTATGTCCTTGCATGGGGCCTTGATGAGTGAAAGCGTAAAGCCTTACTACGCGTTGGTGTTTGCGAGGCTAGGCTCACAGACTTTGATGTAAGTTATATTATTAACTTATGGCCAGGTATCCTTAGTGCAAGCGTCTCTTTCTAATAAGCAAACTTTTGCAATTAGCCATCCCGCTTCAATTGATAGCAAGATCGTAAAAAAACGTATTTTTCATCAATATCTTTTCTCTTGGGTGTTTGGGGTAAAATCTATCGGGTAAAATTGCTGCTATAATTAATTACCTTTCAAATGATGATATATTTAGAAGAAATGGCGTATGGTTTTTCTTGTAAAATTGGTTATAAATCTGAAATCGAGCTTACTTTGGTCCTCTTTTCTATCGAGAAAATTTAATAGAATAGTGTTTTCATCGGTTAGATTCACTGCAGAAAGAACGTATCTACACTGTTATTTGAACTATATACAGGGTGGACCAAACGGAGACGTCCAAAAATTTTGTAGTAAAAAAGGAGGTAATAATTTTTTTTAAAAGGAAATGCCAAGTGATACCATTTTTAAAACTTAATTAAATGGGCCAACTTTTGAAATTACTTGCCAGGTTACCGCCATACATTTTTTATGTAGTCTCAAAGTTGACATTGAAAAAATTGTTACCGCAGAAGTCTGACAGAAAAAAGTGTTTTCTGTAAAAAGTATGGAGCTAATCGTTTATTTTTGAATTGGGTCCGTTGAAAAGATTATTCTTGATTGCGTAACAAAACACGTATTTTAAGGAAAAAATTTTTAGTAGCTACATCTAAAAGTTTAGGGCGGGGTGGCAAATTTTCCAATGTTAAAAGAAATGACAAAATCTCGAAAACTATCAAACTTTGATTTTTTTGTATTTTTCTCTTAACAGCTTTAAACTCACCTATCTCCTATTTGCGTCTTGATGTTGAGTTTTGGGACACCCTGTATGTATAGGATGTGATGATGATGATGACCTATAAATATAAGATGATCCCTTCTATGTAACCAGGTCACTGCCATTCTTGGCGTTTGTGTTCGAGAACGCGAGCTGGAAGAACAACGAGCTGCATTACTTCACTCGGTCGCTCCTCGTGCTGCCGGCTTACATGACAGCGCTGGGTCTACTGAACATCGCTGCGGCGGCCGTCCTCGTCGCGATGGTATTCTCGTCCCAGTTGGCACACCGGCTGCTTTTCAGGTAGGTCTTACTGAATTTTAGAATGATAAGTACAGTCTACAGGGTGAAATTGATATCATTGGCATCCTTTTAAACTAAGAGTCTACCCATCAAACTGAACAACTTTTACTATGGGAGCAAACCGATCGGAGCAACTAAAAAATCTGCTGTCCCATACTAAACTGCAATGCCAACTCGACTCAAATGTATGCAACAGCTGATTTTTTTTTGCTCCGATCTGTTTGCTCACATAGTAAAAGTTGTTCAGTTTGATGGTTAGACTCTTAGTTTAAAAGGATGCCAATGATACGAGGGGCACACTGAAAGTTTCTAGACAATAAAAAGTGTATAGAAGTAGGAGGTTGGTAATACTTTTAATATGTTTAGAAGTGGCCTCCATTCCATTTTATGTATCGTCCCGTTCAATGGAACCTCTGTGAGAAGCAGTGGACCCCCTCTGCTTTACTATGAAATTATTGAAATCGGTTAAATTATGGGGTATTCATCTAGTACAAAGCTTCCCTACGCCTTAATATTCGTGTAGGATCTTTTGCACTTGACTCATATCAATGCTGAAGCTTGCCTGAATCTGCTGGTAGGTCACTCTCTTATCAGCCTCTCTCATGAGCTGCACAGCATTGGCGTTTTGTTCAGTTGTCGCCGTTGAACGACATCTCCCAGGTAGATCATCACTGAGATTACTCCGATCATGCCTAAACTCATTTAACCAGTTGTAAACAAGTGTCAAGGGACAGGGCTTCATTATGAAATACCAATCGAAGTTTATCATTAACTTTGTTATGGACTAGGACCACGACGAAAATCGTAATAAATTGGGGAGAAAACATTTTTCCCTGCTAAATTCGTTTTGCCTCGCGACGCGCACTTTTCGAATTGCCGCCAAATCGTTAAAACAAATGACAAACGAATAAAATCTTCGGCTATAGTTTGATAAAGGGTTTCTTATTCTTAATTAAAATAAATTTTTCATTGGCATTGTCACTAACTGGTCCATTCTTGAAACTTTCAGTGTCGCCCTCGTATCAATTTCACCCTGTATATCTTATGATTATGAAGTGCTTATGGAATTAGCTGGGAGTAGACAAGCGACTCTCTCTGCTAGGCGATCTGGCAGAACCCCATTACTTCACTCGGTCGCTCTGATCCTGCCGGCTTACATGACAGCGTTGGGTCGACGGGCCGACAGTATAGTATACGGTCGGCAAAGACAGTTTACATAACATTTGTCACCTGTATTTCTATGTGGATAAGGTTGAGAAAAGTGAATCAACTTCTTTTGCAGACTACCAACTACTTGAATCGGCCTGCGAAGTGAACGCAAAATTTTCAAATCGTTCTTTCAGGATTATTAGCATAAGCATAAACTAGCATTATGCTCACGACTATATTCCCCGAGGGGCTAGGATTTTCCAATTCCAGGATTATTTAATTTAAAAATTCTCCAAAATAATTTAACTTTTCATAGAGCCGCCTTGGTTTTCGAATTTATTTAAGGCTTTGACTGCCAAATGACCGACAAACAATGGAAAATCTATTGTTATTGGGACCCCACGGCGTTCAACGTGTCGATAAATATGTACCTAAAAAGGACAACCGCCGCTCTCCCTTGAAAAAATACCTTAAAAAGTATAGAAGTTTTGACTGAAGTCAAAAGTGTAATGAATTGTGGGGTTTCATAAAAACGACTCAGATACTATCATTTATTTTTATTTAACGAGTTATTTAATCATTTATTAATAAATTATAAAAAAGCAGCAACCCCAAAATGGCTGTCAGTGTTGTTTAGTAGATGTTGCAAGCACAATGTTTTTTTTATATGAAAATGATTAAAACGAATAAATCATTATAAAATAAACTAATGCCTGTTGTGCCTTAGTTTCTATTGTTCCATAGTCCATAATAAAAATAGAAGGACTGTTATACATTTTTTGGTATTATATGCCGGATGTCCTTTAGGCACTAAAAATCTACACTGTGTTTAAAAAAACATATTTCTAATTTTTTTTCGGATTCCTACGTACCTTGCAGCGGCGTTAGTCTGTCATCCTTCAAAGTAACATTAAATTGTCGACAGAATAATGTGGCGAGGTGGATCTGGGCTCGCGGAGAAGGTGGCTACAGGGCTGCAGAAGGTTCCCATGCTGGTCAGCGCGGCGCTAGTGTTCGCGGCGCCGCTGTCCTGCGGCGCCGCGTCGCTCATAGCCGGCGCCGCCTTCTACGCCTTTATGGTCAGTGTATTTAATGATCTACTCTTAAAATTATCATCTTCACGTTTATAAAGTATGAGCTTTTACCCGCGACTTCGTCCGCATAAATTATATACCAGATTTTAAGTCAGATGATAAGCTATCAAACAAAAAAAGTTTCATCCAAATCGGTTCAGTAGTTTTTGCGTGATGCTCGTTCAAACACACAAAGCAAAATAATTCTTTTTTTTTATTTACAGTTTTATAATAGTAGAGAGAGACGAGCATTTACCCACGACTTTGTAGCGAGATGCCGTCAGTTTCTGTCATCGTAACGACATAAAATATATACCAAATTATATTTTGCGAATTTCCTATAGGTTTCTTTGGGAAAGTTGTTCAGTATCATGGGTACAATCACCCCTTAAAGTAATGAAACTGTTTACCCTAACACCATGTAGTATAATTTGTCATCTAGTTGAATTCTCGTTAACTCTAATAATATATTTCTTTTCCAGCTTTCGAAAATGTATGAAGAATATTTAGAAGACTACGTATATAAATTGATGGCGAAAGTTGCATCGAGAATGTGCCGCCTGTTTATGTCTAACAGAAAACGTAAACTATCTGAAACTAATCTAGTCGTTAAAGATAATACTGCCGCTGATTTAACAGCAACTCTAGCTATAGAAAATAAAGAAGTGGTTGATAAAAGAGAAAATAATCATGAAATCGTTAATAAAAACGAAAAAAACGTAGACATACGTAAACGTATACGTAACGACTTGCCAAATAGTGACAATAATAAATGTAAAGAAATACTGCAGACAGAGGAATCGAAGGATGTAGCGGGTACTGAAGAAAATTGTGTCGGTGATAAAGATATAAGGAAGAGAAGAGACAGCAAAGATATAGATGAAGATTTGAACAATTTGAATTTCCACATGATGCTATTCTTTATGTGGATGGCTGTTACATTAGTTAATGTTCCTGCTTTGCTGACTTGGGCAAGGAATTTTAAGTAAGTGATCTTTAAATAATTATTTGTTGTATTTGCAGTTGCATAACAATACTTATTAATACTTTCACTGCTGAAAAACTGTAATTTCCATTTGGGAAACGAGCCATTTTCAAACTCACCAATGAAAGTGGGTAAGTATATGGCATTTTCTAAGGAACCACCGAATATTTTTTTGCATTTCAATATTGGTCTCATTGGGAAAGTTGATCAGTTTGATGGTTTAGCCTAAGTATGTAATAACGCATTTATGTTTATACATTTAATTTTTCTTTTGAGAGGGGAGGCCTTTGTCCAGCAGTGGGAATAGGGCAGTGGGATACAAAAGAGGTTATAAAATTTTTTATATTTTTTTATTGGTTATCGACTTATCAAACAGCAAATTATTTCATTTCTTTCTTTTTTCTTGTATCTTATATTTTTCTATTTCTATACGACTGTTGTCTTTTGAAACGTGATCTAAACCAATTAATGCAATTCGACACCTAGTTTTCATACATTTTTCCAAGACTTCCTTACAAACAAAACACTTTTTGAAACGCACACTTTTTATCAACTTGTTAATTAGATTTTAATGATAACATTATGATTTTAGATACAGCATGGTGCTTACGCCGGACACGTCCTACCATACAGGCCTAGCCATGTCCGCGTGCTCGACTTTCGTGTGGCAGTTGAAAGGGCCACGACGAAATTTGTAAGTATTTTAATCCATATTAAAAACCCCTTACCGCCGACAAAAGAAACAGGTACAGTAGGCCTCGCATGCCACCCCCGAGAAAACGATAAAAATCGAGATGTGCCTCCATCGTTATTATTTTACGTAGGCCAGAAAGAGCGCGCATGACGTTTTTGTCGTTTAAACGCTTTGTCGTGGGTGGCATGCTAGCCCTGCAGAAGAAGAGCGGCTTCGGCGATCTCGACTCAAAGCGGTCGAACGCCAGTACGGTATATCTACAACTCGTAACCCAGGCGAATTAACTTGACACCTGGGCCGGAATTTGACACCCGGACCTCCATAATTGGGTGTCCATATCTCTCCGCAACGCGCCACCGATGCTCTCGCTGCTCGAGTTTATGTATGTAAAAACCTATTTTGGTTTTGTGGTGGCAATTTTTATAACATAGATACGGCAGAGTAAAATTGATATGGTTGGCATTTTAAACTAAGAGTCTACCCATCAAACTGAACAACTTTTACTATGGGAGCAAACGGATCGTGGCAAAGAAATAAAACTGCTGTTGCATACATTTGCGTTGAGTAGGCATTGCAGAAGAACCAGAGTAACTGACGTAGCCCAAAGAATTGCCAAACTTAAGTGGCAGTGGGCGGGGCATATTGCTCGCAGAACCGATGGCCGATGGGGCCGAAAAGTTCTCGAGTGCCGACCGCGTACCGGAAAGCGCAGAGTGGGCAGGCCCCTCACACGGTGGACCGACGACCTGGTGAAGGCGGCGGGAAAACGTTGGATGAGGGCAGCGCAGGACCGGTCGTTATGGCGATCCTTGGGGGAGGCATATATCCAGCAGTGGACGTCCATCGGCTGAGATGATAATGATGATGAGGCATTGCAGTTTAAATACAGTATACTTTTTTTTGCTACGATTAGTTTGCTCCCATAGCAAAAGTTGTTCAGTTTGACGGGTAAACTCTTAGTTTAAAAGGATGCCAGTGATATCAATTTCACCCTGTATTCATTTATTTTATTAGACAGGTAGTTTTAAAGCTGCCTTCCTTAAAAATATCAAGAAATAAACATGTGTTGATGTGATATTTTATTCTATTTCAGACGATTCTACGAACAAGTGTCAGCTACATTATTTACCATGGCAGTATTCATATTAATTTTAGGCCCGTTATATCTTACGGTTGTGAATTACGGCGTTACAGCAATGTTTATTATTATAACAATACAACAGGTCTGTGACAAAGAAGACATTGTTGAAAGTAGTACAGGAGAAAACCAAACTCAAGAAAACAGTGAAACAAATGATAATAATCAATCCAGTGACCCCACTGCCTCTTCAAGTGGCCAAAGTCAAAATAACGATGACAATAAACAAGATACAGACAATAGCGAACCCAGTGTAGACAAACCTGAGGAGACGAGTGAAGATTGTGTGTGTAACGAAGGTAGAATATATAGGGTATTTAAAAATCTCAGAGATAAATTTAGCTTTACTGAGGACTGATAGTGGTAATTATGCATTGGAATCAACAATATCAATAGGTTTAATGCAATTTTTACCTGTGTTCTGAAAAGCTTAGAATATAAGATCTTGTAAAATTCGAATCTTTGTTTGAAGATATGTGATTCGTACTACGAAAATAGGCCAATAATGTTGGTTTTGTATCAGGACTCCAGTTAAATGGTTACCTTATTTTCTTAGAATGATGTACTAACTTAAGCGATAACCCCTTCATTCTTTCTTTCTTATCGTGTGGGCAGAGCCCTGGTGTCAGAGTTTTTTCAGACCGCCTTATGGCCTCTGACGTGGTTTTTATGTAACGACTACTACCACCAGAGATAGTAGCCGGGACCAACGGCTTATCGTGCCATCCGAAGCACGGAATCATTTTTCTTTTCGGACAATCAAGGGATTCAGCCTGCAATGTCCTAACCAACTGGGGAAAAACGTACAAAGTGACATATCACTAGGTGTCCCCCGTGGGAATCGAACCCACGACCTCCGTGTCGAGAGCCAATGCTCTTAACCATTAGACCACGGAGGCAGTTCCCCTTCATTGAATCGAATCTACAAAAATCGATGTAGGCAAAATTCATCTTGACAGCAGGTGGTAATAATATTCCCTGCGCTATGTAGTAATAGATGCTCTTTCTTATACTGTGCCTGCGCCTTATGCACCGTCCACACACACCTTGCCTGCGCAGTTAAAACAGCACCGTTTTACTCTAACGCAAGAAGGAACACGGAGGTGCCGTCCACACTGTACAAGTAAGCCTTCGCGCAAGGCCGCGCAAACCTCAGTATTCTCGGAGCCACCAAGTCTTTCACCAAGTCAAGCATCGCAGGCGGCGAAAGATTTTTTGGTTCCAAAATAATTGTATTGCTTGCCGATTGAAAAAAAAAACACATTCATGCCGTAAACATTGATTTATTATATTTAAAACACAGTGAATGTACTGTGTTCTACTATAAAATATTATGCCAAACTACAAAACAGTTTTATGTAACAGATTATCGGCTTAAAATAGAAATATCATCCATTATCTGGCATTTACAAACATGTTCTGTTAAAAAAACTTGACGGACTGAAGCGCGGAATGATTTCCAGTCCATGACAAGTTAAAACCGTGCAAACCGAAAACTGCGCAGTCCAATCTTGCATGTCAACGATTGTTCGAGCCGCGCTTGTAGAACTTCCGTCTTGCCGTCCATACTTACTTGCGCAAACTGGACTGCGCAAGTATGCGCGCGCGCATGACGGAGCGTGTAGACGGAGCCTTTTTTTTTTTAAATAAGTCTCAAAATGTTTCACTATTTGTCAGTTTTATTTGAAGACACATGGGCGGCATAGGCGCTGGGAACATTTTTATTTCATTTGTTTTTAGACGATTTCTAATAGAATTGTTCATGAATTTTATGACATTCTTGTGTTTGTGGATGGAACTTGCTTTTTTCAAAGTTGTAATTCCATTGACAATGATATCACATGATTGTGTATATGGGGTCCTTCTTAATATGCTGACGGTTTTTCAAGGGGACAATCAGACCATCTCAAACTGAACAACTTTCTCTATGGGACCAACATTGAAATCATGAAAAAAAATCAGCTGTTAAATCGAAAATGACGTCCCAAATGAATGGGACAGCAGATTTTTTTGCCAGGTTCAAAGAGGTAACCCTAGAAGTTGCGGCAGACTGAGAGCTGTGGTAACCCTAGATTTTTACAGCTCTTTAGATCGGTCTCTTTCCGATGGCACCTCATTTACTTCCCAAACATCTGTTTCCATTTTTTTTGAAAAAATTGTACCAAAAATCATAATGGAAAAGGTACTTGTGGCAAGATTTTTCTGGCGGCGTAGTATGAACCCCTGTGTAAACTTTCAATAGAATCACATTTTTCGTTCACCAAAGAAATAGGTGCATAATTTTAGGGTCGGAACTCGGACCATTGTGAAAGTTGTCGAGTTTGATGGTCTGAAGCAGCCCTTTGACGGTCACATATACGGCAGATATAATATGTTGGTGTACTCTTCTAACGCACGCAAATTGCTGATTACTTCCTCTCACTCACACGCTGAAACGAGACGTGCTTATGTAATTTTGCGTGCGTAAGACGTAGTACACCAACAGATTATAGCGGCTGTCTATGACGCGCTTGAGTATAACATCATGGTACAATAATATACTGCGCCTGGTATTCTCTTCCGATCACGTGACTGACCATGTGACTGACACAAGCCTACGTCATCATACCCTTTTACCATGTTTAGCGGCCATTTTTTTGTGACGTAGGCTTGTGTCACTCTGGGAATAGAAGACCTTGTTTTTTTAGACTATGGTATACATTAAATGTACGTTACATTAAATGTAACGTATTTAAGTTTACACCCTGTTTTTGCTTCTCACGAAAAAGTGTTGTTGGAGACAAGGTCGATATAATTATCAAATTGTAGTAAATGTAGATGACTAGGTGACCGACGACCCGGAGTGCGATTTTTGAAACTCATTCTTTGAACTCAGCGGTTGAAAATGTCAATATTACTATGGAGACGTGCATTTTTCTACTGATGATTTGACATTTAAAAAAATCATACTCCAGGGGTGCGATTTTTGAAAGTCATACCAGCAGTAGAAAGATGCGTATCTCCACTCCATACATGTTTAACTGCTGAGTTCAACGTATGAGATTCCTGGAGTGCTATTTTTGAAAATCACATTTTGAACTCAACAGTACAAAATAGCAAAATAAGTATGGAGATATGCATCTTTCTACTGCTGATTTGACTTTCAAAAATCGCACTCCTGAAGTATGCTTTTTGAAAGTCGAATCAGCAGTAGAAAGATGCATATTTCCACAGTAATTTTGACATTTTCAACTGCTAAACTCAGCGAATGAGTTTCAAAAATCGCACTCCTGTGTAGTGTAAAACGGGTCTGCTTCTTGGAAACAAGGTCGATATAATTATCAAATTGTAGTAAATGTAGTCAAGGTGGACCGACGACCTGGTGAAGGCGGCGGGAACCCGTTGGATGAGGGCAGCGCAGGACCGGTCGTTATGGCGATCCTTGGGGGAGGCCTATGTCCAGCAGTGGACGTCCATCGGCTGAGATGATGAGTCAATGTAGAAATCTAAGCTGGTTAAAAACATTCTGTAGGTAGAGTTTCACTGTTTATTCTATCATTGAGTTCAATATGAATAAAATTTCATTATTCCTAGACACCAATCCTAAGATATGATTCAAAGTTTCCTATCACACACCTAAAGAGGCCTGACCACAGCAAACACGTGTTAAACATTTCGAGCTTACTTCACCCAAATAGCTTTTATTTAGGTTTAGGTTACTTTGCACATGTTTTGTACGTAAAAAGCTCTAGCTCTAAAAGATTCGTATTGTGGAGAGTCGCTAAGTCGAGCTCGCTTTACTAGCTCTTTGTTTCTGCATGGATAAACCAAAAGATGTCTGACCACAACACGAATAGATATGAAAAAAATTCGAGCTCGCTCCGTTATTGTTTGTGTAGATATTTTTATAAAGATAAGGGGGCGGCAAAATCGGTATTTGCCCCGGGCGACAGAAACCCTCGCTACGCCACTGTTCCTATGTCTCACCTCTACAGGCTGATATTGATATCATTGGCATCCTTTTATACTAAGAGTCTACCCATCAAACTGAACAACTTTTACTATGGGAGCAAACCGATCGGAGCAACTAAAAACTCTGTTCCATACTAAACTGCAATGCCTACTCGACTCAAATGTATGCAACAGCAGATTTTGTTTTTACTCCGATCGGTTTGCTCCCATATTAAAAGTTGTTCAGTTTGATGGGTAGACTCTTAGTTTAAACGGATGCCATTGATATCAATTTCACCCTGTATATCCTCTAAGGTCTCACCACAACATAGATACTCTTTCTTACACTGGTGCCACAACTGTAGCACATTATTTTACTCGTAATGATCGCAAGAATTGCTCACTTTGGACTATTGCTCACTTAAAAGTATTAGATAATACCTCAGCCTTGAAAAAAGAACAGAAATAAAACAGGCAAGTTATACTGGGTCTAAAATTAAATGCGTTACTTAAAGAGGTGCTTCGGACCATCAAACAGAACAACTTTTACTATTGAACCAAGTTTGAAATCGCGAAAAAACTGCTGTTCCATAGACAATGTCAATTAGTTACTCTGCCAAAATGTACCTATGAAACATCAGATTTTTTAATTTAAAAGTTGTTCAGTTTGAAGGTCTGAAGCACCCCCTTAAGTATGTAACACATTTAAGTTTACACCCTGTATAATACAGTCGCATAGGCGTATGCCTATGCGATATGTTAAGATGTTTTTTTAATTCTGTTATTTCTGTGAATAGAAAGGTACCTAAACTTGCCACATAGAAGTTAATTATAATTATGTCACTATACAGTATACATATAACTAACTATTCAGGGTGTAAGGAAAAGTATCATTAACCTTTAAACCACATAATCTACCCATCAAACTGAACAACTTTTACTATGGGAGCAAACCTGTCAGAACAAAACAAAAATCAGCTGCTCCATACGTTTGAGTCGAGTAGGTATTGCAGTTTAGTATGGAACAGCTGTTTTTTTTAAGGGCGTTGTGCACTTTTTGGGATTGCAATTCGTAAGACGTAAATTCGTAAGAAGTTAGATTTTGGGATGGGTAAAAAATGTTAAACTCTCGTCGGGACCGTGACGTCACTTGACAATTCGTAAGACGTAAGATCTCTTAGTTTTCACTTCTGTCGGCACTCCCGGAGTGCTTTCTTTACTTGTTTTCGTTCTGACAGGAGTGCAACCATAGTAAAAGTAGTTCAGTTTGATGGGTAGAGTATGTGGTTTAATGGTTACCTAATAATACTTTTCCTTACACCCTGTATTAGACTATAACTATATTTTTAGTACTTCGGGTGGGCTAACTAAGCCTACTTATCCTTTACGGTACCCTACCTACATGTACACACGGCGACAGGTCAGGTTACCCTGTTTGGACTTTGAACTAAGAAGTTGAACGCTGCGAATCGTGCGAGAGGGTGCGGTATGTTGTTGTTGTTTCGTCTCACAGCACGCTG
Organism: Agonopterix subpropinquella; assembly: GCA_922987775.1. Lineage (NCBI taxonomy): Eukaryota > Metazoa > Arthropoda > Insecta > Lepidoptera > Depressariidae > Agonopterix > Agonopterix subpropinquella. Next base: position 11,387,257 of record OV277695.1, on the reverse strand, counting down.
CGCCCGCGCCGGCAGCCGCGTCTATGCAGGCTCTCTACCGCACTATTTGTGTTTTGTACGTAGTGTAGTTATGGGTATATAGGGTCCGTAACCTGATGTATCGCCGTGTGTACGTTTGGTAATTTTAATTATTCTGGGACCAGCAGTTTTCCCTGTTTGAAATTTAGCCATTTATGAAAATAAAATATTTATTAAGTATTACAATTTTATATTTTTAGACGCAAAGGCACTTACAACCCGGGCGAATTAACTAGGCACCTGGCTCGGAATTTGACACCCCTCCTACTACACCCCGCGGGACCCCGCCGTCGCTGTGCGAGGCCGTAGCATAGCATTTCAGTTACTGACTGTTGCACGTGTCCCTGCGCTTTAGTATTTTAGAGTTTTACGAGATTTTTATTCCGAGCCACGTGCGAGCCAGGTGCCAAGTTAATTCGCCCGTGTTGTAGATAATTTTGTTATCCTAGAAAAAGTTCCTTTCGTAGGTACTTTTTGTTTGTTTGTGAATGTTTGCAATTTTATAAATATGATTTGTTGCTTAGACATGATTGGTAAGTATTAAGTATAATTATATTTTACGTAATAACTAGAATAATCTTCTTCTTCTTTGTCTTTGATTAATTATATGTCAAGATAGAACCTCACGCTTCTAATGTAATAAAACAAATGGGCCAACTTTCCTAGGTTGGTGTGCGTGAGGTGTCATACAACTTATCTCTGTGTGTGTATAGGGACAGAACTGCGTTCAGAACCTACACCCTATGTGCACCCAGAGCGCAAATTTTCGCACTAAACGCCGTTCAGAGCCTCAGTGAAAGATGTTTTACTATAGAGCGAGTTGAAAAAACAACCCAGGCCCAGGGCTTGGATAAGTTATGTAAGATTGACAGTCGATGCTACGAAAGCGTAGAAAAAATCAACCGGTACTGGCCTCTAAATCCTATCCATATACATGCACAGACATAATTTGTATGACGCCTCACGCACACCAACCTAAGAAAGTTGGCCCCTTTTGTTCTATACGGTAGAAACGTGATGCTCGTTCTAGACACATACTTTTTCTAAGGGACAGGGTTTATCAGCCTAGACTTGGCTGATATTTTTTTCGAAGCGTTGTTGGTAGCATCGACTTTATCTTGACATGTAACTTATCAAAGAATGTCTACCTCAACATTTGATTAAACTCTGTGAGTGTAAATTACTTTAATTATTAAACTTCAGTAAGTTTCTTTTTGTAAATATAAAAAAAAAATGTGACTGTGAAAAGTTGTTTTATTAAAGTAATTTTTATAGGACATCCTTCTTTTATTCTTGCGAGATTTTCCTTTGCATACATAATGGTAAGGTCTGCACCAACCAAGTGACCAGTTCTTTAGTACCTATAGGCAGGCCTGTCTCACTCCTCAGCTCAGGTACATTTGACAGCCGGACACCTCCGAGGTGTGTATCGTCGCTCAATGACATAAGGCGCATTTTATTTTTCGTTCCTGAAGTGCTCGTTCAAAATTCTAAAAATTGGGTTGAGTGAACTATCTGTTACGGTAGTAACTATTAAATAATCTGTGCTATAGGTGTCAAATGTTCGTTTTTTGTTCTCGACTGTACTCTTTAGTGTAGACAAGCACGTATCCAGGGGATGGGGGAATAGGTGGGATTTATCCCCCCCCTCCCAAATCCTAAGTGTTAAGCCGTAGGTCCCGGCTAATCTCTGGTGGTAGCAGGGCTGCGTTCACAACCTTTTTGTGCGGTTGTTTTTCGCTCTATAGTAAAACGTCTTTCACCGAGGCTCTGAACGGCGTTTAGTGCAAAAAGTTGCACTCGGGGTGCACTCTGGGTGCACATAGGGTGCAGGTTCTGAATGCAGCTGTCGTTACATATAAACCAAGTCAGAAGCCGTAAGGTGGTCTGAAAAAGCTCTGACCCAGGGCTCTGCCCACATGATAAGTATTCTAGGAAAATAACTATTATAAAGGACACAAATCAAAACCCTTAACGACCTTAGAACTATTTTAATCGAGAAATGCACTTAGTACAGGAATGCAACATAACCATAAATTATTTCTTCCCTTTCTTAGTGGATGCTTTCTCTTCAGTGTTCTTTGGATTCTGCCAGTTGAGTGGGTTGCGGCGGTACATGGGCCACGGCGGGACGGTCAGGATAGCGGCCAGGAGGAATCCGGCGCCCAAAATGTAAACCGATTGCGAAAACTGTTGCACTATGTAGCCCCACACGAAACCAACTATGCTGAACAGTGTGATGATTGCACGGTACAATTTCTCAGCTTTAGCTTGACCAACATAGTCTATATGTGTTGGGATGTTAGTGAAGAAATCCATTTTGATTGTAAATTCACTGGCTTTTTAGAAAATTCCGACTTGTTTCGATTACTGTTGATTTGACATGAAAACGTTTACAAGTCGGCAATCGGGAGTCGGGTGACACGTCACTTAAACGTCAGTGTATGTGGTACTACAAATTACAATATCCATATCCAGTCTAGCTAGCACGCCAATCCGCGATAGCGTGCGTGATACAGCGCTATCACACTTCCGCTCTCTTTCTATTTGCGCGCGAGCGAACGAAACAAAAGACTAAATTTGACAGATGGATGTCTTAAATGTCGTTATCGCGGGTTGGCGTACCCCGCTGGAAATATCTTATCTTGCTCGACTTTCTTTGACTTTTGTCTATCGAAAGTGATGAATGATGATAGATTGTTGCGAATTTCTTTCGAGAATAATTGGTACCACTGCGGTCGAATCTCGTTCAGAAATATTGCGTTTTATTTTTCACTTATTCCAAAAAGCAGAATGAACCCATACAGCCAAATCTGAAGAAAATAATTTCCAATCGTCGACCAAGAATTTTCCCTTTTAAGTTTCTATTTTATTTGTGATTGATTATGTTTCTCAAAACTCAAAAATCTCACAAGAAACTCAGTCACAGGTCACATTCAAGTAAAATCACGTAAAATCTGATCAATATTTAGGTGATTGCCTCGTTGCCAAGGCTGGAATAAAAAAAGTAAAAAAAAAAAACATTCCGTTTAGTGTTGTCAGACGTTTTCCAAAACTACCATTTCAGTGCTATATTGTCATCAAATCTACTGATTGGAAGGAACACAATAAATAACAGTATTAGTGACAAAAATTTGTTTTAAAAATAATTACTAAAATAAAACCTATTCTTTGAATGTCCATAACTATCCTCAAGTGCAACATAAGAAGGTAGCTAAAGATTTTTAAGATTATTAGAAATGTGGGTTTGTATTGTGGTACGATTACAGCAATATCAACTTGCAATTTTCTTCCCGTCAGTCGATTGTCAACATTCAGTTCGATCAGACTCATTAGGTTAATTTTAGTTAAAACAAAGATCTTAGTTTTATTTTCCAAAAGTACAACAAACAAAATTTTTCAAACAAAATGACAACATTCAAGCAAGTTCCTCTCACATGTGGTGGCCATACGAGACCAGTCGTGCATTTGGATTTTAGTGACGTTACAAAAGATGGATATTACTTGATTTCGGCATGCAAAGGTGAGTTTTAACGGCTTATTTGTGTACAGGGTAACCTTTCGCCTTGACCCAGATTGTGGGTGGAAGAGCTACGGCGGTGTTTGAGTGTTTTTGTTTTGTTTCCGCGCGACATATGTTAGGTGTGATCGGGACCTTCACTTTTCTTATTAGAGGGGACCGGTCGTGGCCAGTGTGCATTCTGTCGTCGACCTTCTGTTTCCGGACATGCAGGAAGCACCTTGGCTATCCGCTCGCATGTTTCCTCGCGCTCGTTCACCTTGGTCGCCGGCCCGCGTTGTGCTTTTATCCACAATACATGACTTATAAAGTTTCTCGTTTCTGTGCGTACAGAATTATCCTAGAGCAATACTTTCCTGTTGCATGATGACATTTCACTCTGGGTCACCTTGTACCTACTCAAGGTTTGGTGAAGTACTTGACATTGTTTTATAAAGGTTTAAAAACATGTCTGATATTACTACTTGATATTAGTTACTTTCATTATTCAACCTTATAAGGAAAATGTGTTAAATAATGTAACCAGTAGGATTTTATCTTGTGTTTTATCTCTTAGCTAATGATCTGCATCATGTCTAAGTTATTGCATTGTCTTTGCAACCAATTATCACTTCTTTTATTGGAAATTACAGTTTTTTACACTGTTTCTTCTGAGGTTGTTTATATCTTGATGTAGACTAAATAAAACTACAAAATAAGCTGATGGGTTTAACACAGTAGCTCTATAGATAATAGGGATCACATTTAATTAAATAATATCTTGGACATTGAAACACAAATTATCTAGTCACATTAAAAGTACCAGAATCTAGCCTGGACTTGTATTATGATGACTAGACAACAATATAGAATACAATGAACATCCATGACTCGGGTACAAATATTAATATTGATCATAAAAATATTTGCCCCTTATGGGATTCGAACCCGCAACCCTTGGCACAAGAGGCAGGTACACATCCGACTGAGCTATCGGGCCGTCAAACATTGCATTGATAATAACTTTCCATGTCTCTATTCTGAGTAGTTACCATGAAAAACCTTGCTTACCATTTGATGCAAAAGATCACCAAATTTTATGAAAAAAGAAGATTGGCAGATTTGGACCCAGCCATTATTTACGAAAACTGAAAGCCATTCAGGACAGCGGCATAATTATTATAAACAGAAAAATTAAGGCATTTTAAAAAAAAACTTCCACTTCTCCAGAAGTCCGGATTCAAAAGTAGAAATTACTAGTAAAATAGACAAATCGTCCAAAAAGCAGTAGCAAAACGCAACCACAACAGCTATTTTCATCTAATATTATCATTGACGTATTTTTGGTCGTTACGGGACGTATTTGGCTTGGTTGAACTGATAGTGTGTGTGATTTCGTTTTCTTCCATTATCATAATATTGTACGGTTATCACGAATTTTCATTAAAATAAACACAATTAATGTGTAGAAGATTGAGTGGACTATCTAATAAGAAAGATTATGAGTTTCACACACTTGATACAAAAGGTATCATAAGGAGAAATACCTTTCCCCCAACTTCTACAGATTACAACCAATTTACATTTTTGTTAGTTTTGTTTTACTCTACATGTATTACTAAGTTTCATTCATGTATGGGACCTCTATGTCTGGGTCTCAAATTATATGGCCTTCCGCCAAACTTCTTTAGTTGGTTTTTCCTTTTAATGCCAATATGATCTGTATTATTTACAGAGTTGTGTTTTCCCTTATAAACCTCCCGAATCCTGGCTTTAAGAATTTGACTATTTTATGCCTCTTGGTTTTGTTTACATAGGCCAGTCATTTTACGGAGTTTTGTTAGGAAGGGTAGGGAGTAATTATTAATTGGACTTTTAAACTGTAACTGGCACCATTTAGTGACAAAAATACTATCCTAAACCGTATTAAAAAAAATTGCTACGCATCATAGAAATCAAAATTGTGTGTCCCAGAAGGCTTTTAAATTAATAATATTAATACCAATGCACTCGTTTGAATTAGATTTAACAATATACATTATTTGTGATCAATAAAATAGGCATTAAAATTAAAAAAATGCGGTATTTATTAGAAAATACGAATGTATTTTTCAAAACCTTCTAAGTAGGCTAAAATATTTACACCATGTTTGAAGTATGTATGATGGTAAAGCCTTAAATATGTGCAAAAAAAAAAATTTATCATCAGGTTTTTTAGAACGAAATAATATCTATATTTTAAAATTGGAACTGTTGCTGACGTAAAATTTTTTTTAATTTTGGTACATTCCTAAGCTCAAATTGGCTCTTCTATATTACAGCGAAAAAAAAAATGCAATTAGTAATTAGTCCCGGCTCAAACCGTAAAATGACTGGGCTATACATGCCCTCTATAAATACAAAAGATGCAATTTTTGTACCTAGTACATATAAGTAGCTACTAGGTAATCTAGCATTAATTAGAACAATTGAACACTTAATTTATAAACAATTATATATAATAGAAATGCCTCTGCAACAAGTAAATATTACAATTGATAACAACAGTTTGCTACTCATTTACTGACTTTCATTTACATTTAAAGACATAAATATGTAATTTTATCCTGGAACTAATGCTTAAAACAATAAGACACTTTTCAATAACTGTATAGAGATTGAGCATGGCACCTGCCCTTGATTTAAGTAAAAAACAAAACTATTAGACTAGTTGGCTATCAATTTAAGAGCAGTGATTGATGAAACATACAGGATTGACATTGCTGGCAATCGAAACTATTATAAAACTTTAACAGAAGTGTGTCTGTACTATCGCGGACTTTTCCGCCTGACCACCACTAGGCGCATTTTTGCTTGCATACTAAAAAAATAAAAGCTATGTCTCACCCCGCCCTATTGATGAATAGACCAATTAATAATAGTTTCCAAACAATAAATTTTGGGCGAAATTATGCGATTTTTTTCTTAAGTGTTCAGGCGGAACAGTCCCCGATAGTACATTGAAGATATTTACAAAAAAAAGATTACGATATGGTTTTTAGATGTCCCTGATTCCAAATCACCAATTTTTGGATTTTTTGTCTGTCTGTTTGTTTGTTTGTTTGTTTGTTTGTTAGTTTGTTTGTTTGTGTGTTTGTTTGTTCGAGCATCACGCAAAAACTACTGAACTAATTTGGATGAAACTTTTTTTGTTTGATACCTTATGATCTGACTTAAAATCTGGTATATAATTTATGCGGACGAAATCGTGGGTAAATGCTTGTTACCTATATTAATGAATGTTTGTGTTCTTTTTTTTTGTTAGTGTGTTTACAGTGATATGGCACGCATCAGCTCTATGCTGCTAGTGTATCATATATAGAAGAATAATGGACAAAAAGTGATAGAATTTATTAGTTTGTAGAGGAACTAAATAGTCTGCACGCACAAATTCACAACCACAACTAGTAATTAATATAATATTAAGCCAGATGAATCTTTTCTTTTGTCAACTTGTTTTAAAACTCAATGAAAACCATGCCCATAAGTGGTATCTAATTTATTTTCAATGTCAACAACTATGAATAATGTATTTGTACATTGTACAGTATCTAAGACATAATTATGATTCTTTATAGATGGCAAGCCTATGTTGAGGCAAGGTGAGACAGGTGACTGGATCGGGACCTTTGAGGGTCACAAAGGTGCTGTTTGGGGGGTCGCTTTGACACAGAATGCGAGTGTAGCGGCGAGCGGAGCAGCAGACTTTACTGGTGAGGGGGAACTTTAAAAATTGCATTAACTTCCTGCGTACATTTGTACTTCTCGTATGACATAAGAAATAATAAAATCTATTGTTGATGTTTTGGTTGGCAACTAAAATAGTTGATAAAATACTTGGTAATGTGATTCTTGATGATCTTGACCTCAAAATAGAAAAACATAATCCTCCTTCTGGTGCAGTCGGGTAAAAAGGAGTCCAGTCAGCATTTTGTGAAATAGAAAAGAATGAGCATGATATGAGGTGATCCACTGAAGGTGAATAATCAATCTACTTTTATGGTTCACACATACATTCTTGTTTGTTTTTATTATTTCCTTTGTTTTGTTCTTGGCTAGATGTAAGGCCATATCACATAAGCGATCGATTTCTGACGGCGTCTGATAGGCGTTGACGGAACTGGATATCGGATATCACAGCGGGATCACCGCGATATCGCCACGATTCTGCAGCGTTCTCACCGTATCATTATTCCTATGCACGGGTCGACGATATCGCGGCGGAATCGTGGCCATATCGTTCCGTCAACGCCTACGTTTAGAAATCGCTGCGATTTAGTTGCGACGTCGTTTCGGTACAGTTGCGACATCGCCTATACCCGAAAATCGCTTGTGTCCTAATCTAGTATCTTATTTTGTTGTGGGGGCTAGCAAGCCAGCAACACTTTGAACCAGTGGGATCTTTTGTGTTAGCCCCATTTGCTTTCTTCACCCTTTAAATACATGGTCAATGAGGCGAGACCATTGAGGGGAAGAAACCTAAGATCTCCTGGTTTTCTATATCCATCTCCGAAGAGGCTCATGCGTTTTGCCGCCAAGACATCACAGTCACAAAGGACATGTTCCATGGAAAATAAATCACAACAAGATAAGACAAGATAGTTTTGTATGGTCAATGAACAGAGTCAGCATTTGAGTAGACCACAAATTAGGCCTTTTAGATTAGTTTTTACGCATTTCAGCGCATGCAATATTCTAATTCTATTACTATTCTAATACTAAACAAATGATGTAAAATATTTCAGCAAAAATATGGGATGCTCGATACGGCGAAGTGGTGCATACGTTTGACCACGAGCACATTGTGAAGAGTGTGAATTTCAATGCTGACGACACGCTGCTGCTAACTGCCAGCAATGAGAAGCTTATACGTGTGTTTGATCTGAATAAACCTGATGCAGGGCGTTAGTATACTGTTTATTATATACGATAAGGTCGATAAGTTACCCTCAGGCACATATATATTCATCTGACCCCATTCTGACATCTGGGAACCAGATAAAAGCAGTGCACGCTGCAAATGTACATATAAACCAGCAACATTGATTTGGTAGTATGCATGGTAACCATCATTACAATTGGGGCTGCCATAAAAAATCATCAGCCTGATTGTTCCTGATATGATAAGGCATAGAAAATAAGTTTCTTTTATAATATTTTTTGTTCATGATTCTTAAAAAGATATAATAATCTTTATGGATATATAATTTTTTTAACTAGCTGTTGCCCGTGACTTCGTCTGCGTTACCCGGATAAAAAGTACCCTATGTGTTAATCCAGGCCATGGTCTATCTGTATGCCAAATTTCATCAAAATTCGTTCAGCAGTTTTTGCGTGAAAGAGGAACAAACATCCATCCATCTATCCATCCATCCATACTTACAAACTTTCGCGTTTATAATATTAGTAGGACTAGCTGTTGCCCGCGACTTCGTCTGCGTTACCCGGATAAAAAGTACCCTATGTGTTAATCCAGTCCATGGTCTATCTGTATGCCAAATTTCATCAAAATCCGTTCAGCAGTTTTTGCGTGAAAGCGGAAAAAACATCCATCCATCCATCCATCCATACTTACAAACTTTCGCGTTTATAATATTAGTAGTAGTAGTAGTAGGATTAAACAATTCAGTGACTGTCTGACACAACCAAAACCACTGAAGACAGAAACATGAAATTGGGTATACATTTTCTAGAGTTCCTCTTGAATCTAGAGGGGTGCATTATGAAAGACTTGTTTTAAATAAACCTCTAAACAAGTACAATGAGGTGTTGAAGGCTTCTGTAATCCACATGCGCGATATCGCGAGAAAAAGCTAGTGGTCTGTAAATACTAATTTGGACATAAACATAGCTTTCGTTGTTGAAACAAGGAAAAACCCTGGACTATTTATGGAATGCAGAAATATTTTGTAGGAAAGTTTTTGTAGCGTTTTTCTTTCGAAACATAAATAACATGCGTTTTTAATAAAATTTGCAGCCCTCGAGAAGTTCACAGCACATACGAACAGCATCAGGCACGCGGTGTTCCTGCACAACTCTCGCATTGTCAGCGTGAGCGACGACCTCACGATGCGCGTGTGGGATCGCAATAGTGGACAGGTGAGTGCAATGTTTACTGTCCTCTCTTTAGAACCTGATAAGTGTTCTGATTATAAAGATCACCATCATCAGCTTGTACCGGTTTTTCTTACCGTTCCGAAACTTACAGGCGTGGTTCAGACCATCAAACTGAACAATTTTTACTATAGAAACAAACAAAAAGCTCTCACAAACATTTAAGTCGAATCGGCATTGCAATTAGTATGGAACAGCAGTTTTTTTATGCGATTTCAGGTTTGCTCCCATAGGAAAAGTTGTTCAGTTTTTATGGTCTGAACCACATCTGAAAGTTTCAGAACGGTCAAAAATATCATCCAGAGTTAACGTGTAACGTCCCACTGCAGGGCAGAGGCCTACCCTTATGGGCGTATGGGTCAGGTCAGTCCACCTAGCGTGCCCAATGCGGATTGGTAAGCGGGATTTACACGGGTCGATTTCCGCCTTGCGGCTAAGTGCGATTTGAAGTAGATTGCTGTGTGAGCTCAGTATGTTTTAAGTTTATGTAAAACTAACCAGACGGTGTAAATCGACTCGTGTGAATCTCGTTTTAGACTAAAACACGCTTCAGAAGTGCGATTTTTGAAAATCATACGAGCGAATTGGCAGTAGAAAGATGCATAATCTCCATAGTAATCTTGACATTTTCTACTGCCAAGTCGCTCGTATGATTTTCAAAAATCGCACTTCAGAATTTCTATAGATGATTTTTTTTTTCTTTTCTTTCTTTACCTTGTAATTTATATGTATAGGGTCTTTCTTAATATGCTGACACTTTTTTAAGGAGAAGATCAACCCATCAAACTGAATAACTTCAACTTTCTCTATTGCACCAACATCGAAATAGCGAATACAAAATCAGCTCGTCCATACAAAACGGCAAACCTACTCGATCCAAATGTATAGGACAGCAGATTTTTTTTTCGCGATTTCGATGTTGGTCCCATAGAGAAAGTTGTTCAGTTTGATGGTCTGATCATCCCCTTAAAAATGTGTCAACATATTAAGAAGGACCCTATATAGTGATATATATTTGTCCCTTCATATGTTTTAAATGCTTTTCTTCATTCTAGGAGGTGAACAAAATAGAATTTTCGTCCATACCAAACAGTTTAGAACTGTCAAGAGATGGCGCGATATTGACTGTGGCACATGGTAAGTTATAATTTTATTATTTATACACGTGTTCAACGGATGGAGTTGTTCGTCTTAGTAGTTACTGAATTTGTTAAATCGCTTGAAATTCTTGCATTTGATTTAGAAAATGAAAAAAATTACAGAAGCTATTTAGAACCGTACCGGGCGAGATACGCGAATTGGAATAGTCCCAAAGTAGACTTTATTTAAAATTATATTTATCCACTATCGGTGCCCGCGACTTCGTACGCGCAGTCGATTATTCAATCATAAGAATAAATCGATTGCGATGAAATAAAGCGATGCGAAGATGACGACCCGGTTGGTGTAATGGTTACCACGCCGGACTGCCAAACCAGGGTCCTGGGTTCGAATCCCGGTTCGGTCATGGATGTTTATATGTTCGTGCCGTTGTTGTATGGTTTCTATAATAAACAGCCTATAAATAGTGCTTTCTTGGGATCATTACAACGTATGTGCCTGTGAGCGTAAAAAAAAAAAAAAAGCCTAAATGTTAATCCTAGTTTTTTAAGTAATGCGTGCACAAACAAACCGACCAAAATTCGGAAATTGCCTCAATGCATTCCACTACGTATTCTAAACTCCCCCAATAAATATTTTTGCAAATATCTTCAATGTACATCCACGCCAAGTTTACAATTTTATTATTTTACTTTAATATTATAAACGAGAAAGTTTGTATGGATGGATGGATGTTTGTTACTCTTTCACGTTAAAACGGCTGGACCGATTTCGATGAAACTTGGCATATAGATAGTGCATAGCCCAGAATAACACATAGGCTACATATTATTATATGTCCACGCAGACGGAGTAATACATAATAAACCAGAAATGTATTGTTAACGTGAATGTTAGGACATTTGTATCTCTATCACTAACTGTTTTATCGATATAGATTTTCATTACAATTTACCATGAACATAGTTGAATGAAGAGCACTGGGATATGAATTACAAAATAGCCAAGGATTTGGATTAAATTCAATGATAAACACGACTCTTTTTACGTTCAAGGTGACATTGATTTCACATTATTGTCTTCTTTCTATGGGCAGCACTACCTTAGACAGATTCTTAGCGAGACCAGTCTGACCTCGACTTTAACAAGATTTGGTTATGTTATTCTTGCACAGAACATGTAACAGAATACCTTTGTGCTTTGCTCTTTTGCTATAGGCGGATTGTGATAAAACAAAACATGACACTTAGACTAATTATATCGGGACGCGTAACCACGTGCCATTCTACTAACAAACTTTCTCCCACTTTTTGCGGGGGGCGAAGTAACATGTTATCCGCAACTTTGGATTTTATTCCCTATGACTTTAGATTCTAATTTGGAATGTTCAAAATCATGAAAAGTAGTCTCGTGTAAACCCCAAACGTTCTAAGTTCAAAATTATTGTTTCGCTATTATAGGCTGTCTTGTTTAGTGATAAGGTATAAAATTGGGTGTAAATGCGCAAGATTAATTGATCTAATACCGTGGCAGAGGGGAAATGCTACCGCAAGGCCGGTCCGGATATAATTAGTCTAACACATGACATCATTTTAGAAGCGAGCATATCAAGGTGCATCAGAATTAAATAAAACAAAAGACTACAGCACCATGGCGAGTTGGAATTCAATACCAAAAAACAATAACACTACAGGGTGTAATTGAAATGATCGACCAATTTTTAGGGTTGGTTCAGACTTTCAAACTGAACAACTTACTATGGGAGCAAACCTGAAATTGCAAAACATAAATCAGCGTTGCAGTTTAGTATGGAACAGCAGATTCTTTTTGTGATTTTTGGTTTGCTCCTATAGAAAAAGTTGTTCAGTTTGATGGTCTGAACAAAATGTGTCAAATCAGATTTAAATTACACCCTGTAGTAATAGTAGAAGTAGTAATAGTAGCACGCAACCATAGTTCTTGCAGCCCTAAGCTCAGTTTTCCATGTGCTGACGTCATCTTGTTACTTTCTGTCCTTTGTAGGCAGTGTACGGGGTGTGGTTTTGGCCTACAAACCCGCTGCAAATGGAAACCCGATGATAATAAAAAGGGGATTGTTTAATTGCAGGTACAAACGTCTCTTTCTACTCGTCGGACACGATGCGCAAAATGCGCGAGTTCTCGGTTCCCACCAAGTGTTACTCGGCCTCCCTCGCACCTAGCCGCGCCACGTTTGTCTGCGGTGGAGAAGATCTGAAAGTATACAAGTTTGACTACAACACTGGCACTGAACTCGGTAAGCTGTAAATATCTTGTATTGTACATTGTTAATATATTTGACTGACTAGGGCCTATTTCTCCACTTCTGAATAAGTTCTTGATTTATTTAACAGATACGACTTCTGCGCACTTGATCCTTCTGTATAACATAAAGTTAGAGCTTTTTTACGGTAAAATTCTTGAATCTATGCTTAGTGTCTAATCTATTACCAGGAAGCCAGCATAGGTATTGGGTAATGTCTATTACCAAAATTTATGTTTGATCTATAGATCAAGCAATGCTACGATGCTGCGATGCTTATAAGCATAATCCAAAAGTAAGCAATACCTTCTATCGAAAATATATATATTGAAAACCTAAAGGTCTTCTGTGTTTCGATGCTTAGAGCAGGGTAAACACTTCTTCACATCGAATAAAGCAGTATACTTAATGAAAGCTATCCTGTTCCTAACCATCTGTTACTTTTGTTTGCTTGACTCGGTGCTGCATCATCCATCATTTATCATCAATGTCATTATCAACCCCACATTTGTTTTTAATGAGAAATCAACCTATGCGATATTTCAATTAGCAAGGAAGTTTTATTTACTTTATTTTCTTCAGAAGACCAACAGCTGTTGACACGATACAAGTTTTGTGAAAAAGACATTGCCCAATCCCGTTTCCCATACAAAACTGGTAAATTTGAATTTTAATTTTATAAGAAATCCCACTGCAGAAAAGGATAATTTCCATTTCATTGGGAAGCACGATATTCCTCCTATCCTGTGTATAATTTCATCAATCATACGATTTGTATTTGTTCTTTAATTATACACATTCGCCAGCTGCGAAACGACCCGAAACGAATACACTATGTCACGTGGGCAATGTCTTTTATAGAGTACTTTCTTGGTCGACTGTACTGTTACAGAGCTCTCATGGATAAGAGTGATACTCACAGAAAAAAAATCTTACATAAAGTCCGTTTCGTTTTCCAGAATCGAACAAAGGTCACTTCGGGCCAGTGCACTGCGTGCGGTGGTCGCCGGACGGGGAGCTCTACGCGACGGGGTCCGAGGACGGCACGGTGCGGCTGTGGCAGGGCGTGCCCGGCCGGGTCTACGGGCTGTGGAGGCGCTCCAACGAGCTTCCTGTCGCGAACGGGTTCAAGGAGGTCGCCGCGAACTGACGCGCAAGGTGAGCACGGCGCGGCTGTGGCAGGGAGTGCCCGGGGTGTGGCGGCGCGCTAACGAGCTGCCCGTCGCGGACGGGTTCAAGGAGGTCGCCGCTAACTGACGCGCGAGGTGAGCACGGCGCGGCTGTGGCAGGGAGTGCCCGGGGTGTGGCGTCTAACGAGCTGCCCGTGGCGAACGGGTTCAAGGAGGTCGCCGCTAACTGACGCGCAAGGTAAGCACGGCGTGGCTGTGGCAGGGAGTGCCCGGGGTGTGGCGGCGCGCTAACAAGCTGCCCGTGACGGACGGGTTCAAGGAGGTCGCCGCGAACTGACACGCAAGGTAAGCACGGCGCGGCTGTGGCAGGGAGTGCCCGGGGTGTGGCGGTGCTCTAATGAGCTGCCCGTGGCGAACGGGTTCAAGGAGGTCGCCGCTAACTGACGCGCAAGGTAAGCACGGCGTGGCTGTGGCAGGGAGTGCCCGGGGTGTGGCGGCGCGCTAACAAGCTGCCCGTGACGGACGGGTTCAAGGAGGTCGCCGCGAACTGACACGCAAGGTAAGCACGGCGCGGCTGTGGCAGGGAGTGCCCGGGGTGTGGCGGTGCTCTAATGAGCTGCCCGTGGCGAACGGGTTCAAGGAGGTCGCCGCGAACTGACGCGCAAGGTAAGCACGGCGCGGCTGTGGCAGGGAGTGCCCGGGGTGTGGCGGCGCGCTAACAAGCTGCCCGTGACGGACGGGTTCAAGGAGGTCGCCGCGAACTGACACGCAAGGTAAGCACGGCGCGGCTGTGGCTGGGAGTGCCCGGGGTGTGGCGGTGCTCTAATGAGCTGCCCGTGGCGAACGGGTTCAAGGAGGTCGCCGCGAACTGACGCGCGAGGTGAGCACGGCGCGGCTGTGGCAGGGAGTGCCCAGGGTGTGGCGTCTAACGAGCTGCCCGTGGCGAACGGGTTCAAGGAGGTCGCCGCGAACTGACACGCAAGGTAAGCACGGCGCGGCTGTGGCAGGGAGTGCCCGGGGTGTGGCGGTGCTCTAATGAGCTGCCCGTGGCGAACGGGTTCAAGGAGGTCGCCGCGAACTGACGCGCAAGGTAAGCACGGCGCGGCTGTGGCAGGGAGTGCCCGGGGTGTGGCGGCGCTCTAACGAGCTTCCTATTGCGAACGGGTTCAAGGAGGTCGCCGAAACCGGTCAAGTGTGTGTCGGGCTTGCGCTAAGGATCCAGGAAAATACAATTCGCAATATTGTATTGTTGTACGAAAAAGTTGTTCAATTTGATAGACTCGATCATCCCCTTAAGGCTCAAATACGACGTATAATGCCACCCCACAACACGCATACTTGATTTTTGTGAGTTATTGTGTCAATTCGGACAAAAATTTGCTAAGATTTTGTGTGACACTTGGAGTCTATAGCTATAGTATTTATGTCAATGCCTTTGCACTACCTTTTTGTGTAGCGCCGTGGGCAAGATTGTGTTGCCTGTGTTAGGATACTAGATGCCAATAAAGCAAGGAGCAGGTAGTATCCGTGATATAATCTGTGTAATTATAGGTGTACCAGAATCTGATGGCATAAGGAAATGAAATTTTAGAGTTCGCAACACTGCGGTAATTGGGTTAGAGCCCTTTACACATTGCGACTTTATGCAGCGTTTCTGCATCGATTTAGTCGCGAAGCAGCATCGATTTAGTCGCAAAACAGCATCGATGCAAACGTGAACACAGCATAGATGCAAACGCGACACAGCATCGATGCAAATGCGATACAGCCACGACGCAAAACGTTCGTGATATTTGATCAGTTATTCGTAGACATCTTTTGTCACAATGCACACGCGCGTGTATCACTGCAAAAAGTGTCTGTCAGTTTGTAAAGGGCCTACTTTGACTAGACAGATGACAGTTTGACATTATGAGAATATCTCTATCCCATCAAAAACATTTCATGTAAGGAGTAGCCAAGACTCACAACCCTTTTACTCTTAAAAAATTTTGAGATCTCATTTTAAGCCAAGTCTTGAGTAAGTGTTCAGCTCGGTCTAGTAAAGATAGGGCTTGGCCGACATCGTCATCCCGTGTAGAGTCAATCTAAATGACAAAATAAGGACCAACATGAGCATTGGTCACAGCCTCGCTACCACGCACAGCTCTGGTGGTAAGCCAGTTTTAGGCTTGGTCGTCATCCTCGTCTCATGTAGAACTAATCTCAAAGTAAGTCGAGATTCTGGTAGACCTATAGGTCCTACAAGGACGCTGCAAATAGCTATCATTCTAAATGCATGGCACTGTGATCAGCAGCTATATTTTAGTAATTTTGTTTCAGGATAATAAGGTGCAGTGAGTGCAATCCAAAATTGATCGCTTGGTGGTACAGACTTTGAAGTAGTGGACACCAGGCCATGTGTTTTTGAACTTACGAGGGAGTTAGCCTGAAATCAAGACTTTACAATTTGTCAAACTGTATTTTGTGTTGTTTAATTTTTTTTTTGCAACACTTGTTTTTTATACTCAAACGCAATGTATTTATTGTAAAAAGAAACTAAATAGACTTGATATTGCAACAAAATAAAGTGATTTGTAAATATTGGGTAATTATTCTTTTATTTAAGTATGTTAAGAGCCAACCGAGCCTAAAGTGCTGCCCTCAATCGTATTTTTTTTAATTTCTTAACAATTAAGCAACATTTCCAAAAAACAAGAAAGTCACGCTGTAGTCCTGATTGGCTTTCAATTTATCGAAACATTACGGATTATTATGTTTTATGCTTGTAGCTCTTATCGTTAAAACCGCCAAAAGTATAAAAGTAAAAAGTGTAAAGTAAGTAAGTTTATAATGTTTATCATTATAAAAACAAATCCGCAGTGACCTGATAAATTGAAAATCAGCAATGACTACTATGTGACCTTCTTGTTTTTTTGAAATATTGTTTAATTGTTAAGATATAAAAAAATACGATTGGAGGCAGCACAATAGGCTCGGTGCAGCCTTAAGGTATTCCTATAAATTCGACATTATATTATTGCAAAAATTTTTTTTTTCAATTTAGTAAAATTCAACTTTAGTATACCTAACCTAACTTACTTTATACCAAGACAAGAACATTGTATTTTTGCTTTATACTTTTTAAATTATAGTTATTATTTATTAGCCTACTTCATCCCACAACTGGGCAAAACCCTCTCCCTTCCACAGACATAGTTAAAAAGTCTATTTAGATTTTTGGGTGTTTCGTTATTTGTGGTTGGAATTTATTTCCACCAATTATTGCTTCAGTAATTCGTAAATAATTTATACTGAAAAAGGGACTACATGGTTTTCGTAATAAAACAACAATAAAACACAAATTCATTACGTATATTGAATTGTTTTTTTCTAAATTTTAAGTGAGATATTTTTATAAAAACTACAAAAATATAACTACTTACGAACATAATCACGCCAATATTTTACAAAATAATTTATACAAACCAGAATCCTAGGCAGTGATTGTAAGGGACTGCGTTAAATACACAACATATTGTTTGCCTTAATAATAATTATTGTAAAAGTTATCGTGGTAACTAGATACTGAGTAAATAGAAACAAAATAGGGTATTTTCACTTGTAACTATATAAAATTATTTTCAGAGCTAAAATCAATTGGTAGGTAACGTTTAATGGTATGATAGCTTAGCTTAAATTAAACCTATTTTGTCTTCTCCTCGTCAATTGTTAAAGCTAAACATGGCCGTAAATGCTTATAAACTTTAAGTTTGCGAAAAGAGTATAATTATTTATTCATTGGACAGTTGTATGTGTCAGATCGTTCTTAATAATAATAATTTACAATTAAGTCTAAAGATCCTGAGCACCTTTGCTATAGTCAGCATAATTGTAAATACCTACTATGATTGACGCTGTGATTCAGTCTCACAAAGTCGCTATAGGCACCTATAGGTAAACCATTTATCTCGCGGGACGCCCGCGGGGCAAGAGGTAGGTGGGCGCGGGGGCTTTACAGGCGTTTCGGGGGTGAAGGCGCGCGCGCGCGGCAGGGACGTTTCTCGGAACAAGGAATTACGTGTGTATCGATACCCGCGCCCACCCCCTCTTGCCCCGCGGGCGTACCGCGAGTTATATGGTTTACCTATAATTCAAGTCGTATCAATCAACACACATTCATAGAGTATTTAATTGCATATCCTTAATCTAAAATGAATTCACTGAAAAAAACTATGTTTAGTTCAATCATAAAATTGATGAACAAAATTATTGTTTTTATCAACGACAACATTTTGCCAAACTGTATTTTTGTATGTGCACATAGACCGTTAATGAGTATGTTCAATAACAAACCATTGTATTATACATTTCTACATGTATAAAATATATTTTTTATTATAATTTTGAGATGTCAGAATGGTGTAACTAGAATAGACGGGAATAGAAATTAGTCTATAAGAGGAAATTTGAAAGTAGCACCTATAACAGAAAATTGCTGGGTAATAGATTCACATGTGATGCGGAGAGACGATTAGTGTCTTATTATGAAAAGAGTGTCAAGTATGAATGTGGACGGCTGTGGTCGAAGAGAAGATGGATGGATTGTGTGAAGGAATGATACGTGTAAGAGAAGAAGTGAGTGCTGAAATGACGGCTAAGAGAGATGAGTGGAAGCAGATGACGTAATGCGCCGATCTCAAATAATGAGGTAAGGGAAAGAGAATGATGATTTCAGTGGATACCTGTTACACTAGGTAAGTAACAAGTTGGCCATTACATTTAAGGTAATAATTTTTAAATTATTCTATTCGATTCTTGATTTATTTACCTTCTTTATTGGTCCTATTATAACTCCTGTATAACCAGGATCGCCAGTGGCGGACTTCATAACTTCACAAACTCAAGGGTTCAACTTCTAAGCAAAAAATTGACTGAAACCAAGAATAAAATAGCTATGTTTCTCGAGTAAATACTTAGTGTGATGAAAACAGCTATAATTTTCTTGGTTTGGTCGTTCCCATATGCGCTGATTAAATTATACCTACAAGGTACTGAAAAATTTACGCGAAACCTGAAAACTGATTAATATTATGAAACTTTTTGAAATACACTTATTTCTATCAAAATTTTTCAATGTTGTCCAATTTTTGGAATATGTTTTAGTCGGTTTCGTAAAGTTACATAATAGTTAATTATTACATCGCTCTTATACAGCAAAAACCTACTAACCTGTAGGCCTCGCATGCCACCCCCGAGAAAACGATAAAAATCGAGATGTGCCTCCATCTCTATTATTTTACGCATGCCAAAAAGAGCGCGCATGACGTTTTTCTCGTTGAAACGCTTTGTCGTGGGCATGCTAGCCGTGCTGCTTTGGATTAAGTTATCTCATAACGATACTTTGGATGGTGGCGGCAGCTAGCAGGTTTTTGCTGAATAACGGCGATATATTCAGTTATCAAGTTTTGCTGTAATTTGATAATACCTTGTTAACTTGTTTGATTTACCTTCACAGAAAAGAGAGCCGGTAGAATTGCATGAGGACCAGATGAGGACTATTTAGTTTGAGAACTAGTGGGTCCAAAAAAGCTAGTCAAATTAAATTTAACCTTCATAATTATTCTTATGATTGAATCTTCATAAAATTGTCATAGTTATTTATGACCGTTTTCTGAACGAGATTCACGAACAGATATGTCATATAGACCATATCAGTGGCATGTTGGCAGCATCTGCATGTTACTTCTATTAAGGCGAAGCCGGGTTCTCTGTCCTGTGATTTCCTACATTGGGATGATCAACACTACCTGGGTCCCATTTGTGAACATTGCTAGTTACTAATGACGCTAAACCTGCAGTAGGTAACATGTATCCTAACATTCACAGTAATGTATCTCAAATTGTCCTTGTAAATTACAATGGGGAGTTTCCTCATAGCTAGTAAAACGTAGATCAACATGCCACGCTAGATGGCGTTGTCTTGATTTGGCTTCGAAGACGGGAAAAGGCTAAAAAAGTAAACAAAAAATGCATGCCACAGCAAAGTAGGTATCTGTTCATATTTTCCCGCTTACTTAAAAATACTTATTTTATTAACAGCAAGATTGCCCTGCCCATACATCTCAAATCAATGCCGTCTATCGAGTCATTTCGATAATTCTCTACTTTTTAATTGGTTTCTTGAAAATCCCTCGATTGTTATGTCTATTAAATGAGGCCCTGCTTAATCTAGCACTCGTTTATAAAACCACAGTTGATTACAAAATGTCAGTAACCATTATAAGATCGTCAACGTAACATTCACTTGGCGATGAAGGGCGACAGGTCTGGGAACTTGAAGTTGATGTTGGGCCTGCGCGGGGCGCGGGCGGGGCTGGCGGGGGAGGGGGCGGAGGCGCCGCACTGCGCCGTGCACACGTCGTCGCGCAGCACGGCCTCGCGCGGCCACTCGCGCACCAGCTGCGCGCAGTCCGTGATGCGCAGCGACGCACACTGCGCCTGTTCACACGTGCAGTAGGTGAGAATGGGAATACATTATTTTAAACACACTCTGGCTCAGATCGTGGCACAGCTCGTAAAGTGAGTGTCGAGTAGCTCTTATCGCACAGCTTTTTGGGGATAAAGGTGTTTTAGTCTTGGGCGAGCTTGAACCCCTCGCTGCACTCAGGATTCTAGTCTTAACTCCTTCACTGCGCTCGGGTGTTAACCCTAGATTTCCTTCGTAACGCTCGGGATTCGATATGCCCGTTATGTCATGTTGTGAAGTTCTAACCACTACCACAGGAAAGAGGAAAAACTGCCACTTACTGACGGGAATATAACACTGCACGGTCGTAACCGTAACTCTTTTTTATGTAGGTATGCTGCCGTCCTTAGCATAAACAACGCACTTGCATGGAGGGAAAATTCGAGAAAATGGCGCGTAAAGTTTTTTTTTCGTTTTTGACCGTCTCTTAAAATACTAACAGACATTAATTATTTTTTATTAATTGACTATGTAGTACAGGCTATAACCTTTCTTTTTGCTATATTTATTTTTCTTAAATAATAATGTTTCATATCAATTAACCCCAAAATATTGTTCGCATGTGTTACGATTGCGTGGCTTATGTCTAGGAAATGCAAGTCATTGCAAGTACGTTACTTTTGCCTAGGATAAATATTTGAAGTATCATAATGGCTATTACGTTGTATATGTTTAGGAATACCTATGGAAAATTTGCAAGTGCGACAAATTTGCTTATCAAAAAACACAATAAAAATAAAAATAATGAAAATTGGATCAGTTATACTTGTAGATCTCTTTACGCTGATTCAGAATATACCCGTAACTCGATATGTCCAAAAATGTCGATTGCGTTGTTTATGATAAGGACGGCAGTATGTTAAGCGTTGATTTGTTAACATGAGAACTTGGAGAGTGATTCTAAGAATTATCCCAAGACAGAACGCTTACCCCTTCCACGGTGCAGATGCAGGAGGTGCAGGGCGAGGGGAAGGCGGACTCGCCGACCGCGACGGAGCGGCCCGCGATGAGGCAGCCCTGCGCGGAGCTCTCGCGCCACGCTGACAGGTCCAGCTTGGGCAGCGACGCGCACGGGACGCGCGGGTTTCTGCAATGTTACCAGCGTTATACTGTTACTAGCTGGATATTTAATTAAGAATATTTTCTTCCCCTATTTTGATACATACCTTCCATCACACACACACACACATTCCTTCTTAATTATGCTGACAGCTTTTTAAAGGGATGATCAGACCACCGAATTGAACATCTTTTTAAATGGGACCAACATCGAAATCACCGAAAAGAAATCAGCAAAACATTCAGTTATAATTAAAGACTGTTACTTAACTGGTATCGGGCATAACCCCCGGCCCCCGGTGTATCACATGTGCTACGCACGTTATATGGCGATAACTTTCAATGCTTTGTAATTGTAAGGATTGGGTTTGAAAGACTTTCTTTCTTTAGGTTACTATAACAGTTTCTAACGAGTCTACTAATTTCGTCTGTCCTATAAAATACAGAACAGTTACAGCAATAACTTACAAGAAATTGCTGGGCAGGTCGAAGGCAGCCCGCTGTATGTCGCTGTTGACGTCGAAGTTTTCGCAGAGGATCTTGGAGAAGGTCACCTTGCGGATCTCTGCGAGCTGCTGCTCCGTGAAGCGCGCTCCCGGGGTGTCGTTCTCATACCTTGAAAATAGTTTAAATAAATGGAAGACTTGTTTTTTGTCTCTTTCGCGTCTAGATATAGATTCGTTTTCGGGATAGAAATAGCCTATTTAGATAGTGTGTTGCTCCATCACATCTCATCATTAAGGGAAGGATACCCATCTTGTATGCTGCCCATTAAAATTACAGAGCTGCTAGCTGGTTAAAAGCAAGTGCGAGCATAAAAGTGTTTTTATTAGGTTACTTTATCACTAACAGGAGTGACTTTTTTGAATCTTATTCGCTGAGTTCAGCAGTTGAAAATTTCAAAATTAGTGTGGAGATATGCATCTTTCTACTGCTGATTTGACTTTCAAAAATCATACTTCAGGAGTGTGATTTTTGTTGTGGAAGATATTAATTTTGACATTTTCAACTGCTGAACTCAGCGAATGAGATTCAAAAATCGCACTCCTGGTCTTCAGACTGGGAAAGACGTAAGAGACCCGTTTCAAATATTTCTTGCACTTCAGAGGAGAGCTCTGAATCTGAGGAGAGCTCGAAATCTCTCTATACGCTTTTATAATAAGATACCAGAGGATATTCTAAACTTACCAGACAAAAAGTTTAAGTCTCATGTTAAACAAGTCCTCTGTAAAAAAGGTTACTATAAACTCGATGATTATTTGAATGACCAAAATGTCTGGTCTTGACAATTTTACACTATGTAATGCAATATTGTATTTTAATTGTACTTTGTACATTTTGTTTTGTTTAAAAGATGTGTGTTGTAGAGTTTCTGGCCGCATCTTCTCTCAACGGAACACCTTCCGACGCGGTGGTAGAGTCAAAAAATGACGTCAAAAAGCTATCTATATGATATTATTTTGAATAAAAATTTTTTGAATTTTGAATTTTGAATTTTGCTCCTTCTGTTAAATTGTGGAAATTACATTGTGGAAAAAACAGGAATTGTAGCACAATTACGTATTCTGTGACTGTAAGTATCTACTTACAGTCACAGAATACGTAATTGTGCTACAATGGTGAATACAAGGATGAATCTTCATCCTGATTTTACAGGGGTAAGAGCTGGTGGCCCAATTTAAACAGGTTTATAACATTGGAAATTAGGGGCCTTGATAGACTTGCGCCTGTGCGATCATCGCTGGTCTTTTGTGAACGTCGCTTTTATAGTTCCTTATTGATGTAGACAATAGGTGGAGACCGGAAACTTACCAGAAACGGTCGCATTTCCTCAGCTGCCTGAACTGAATGGCAATTATGCATGCGAAGGTTGGTCCGACCAGACCTCCTTGCAGGGGTCTCTCGCTCATACCACCGGGGAAGAGGTCGATGTCATCCACAGTCGGGTATATCCTCTTCAATCTGGAACAAAACAACATCATGGAAATGACAATGACGTAATAAGATCTAGGCAGGTGATCATTCTGACCGGACGTACGATTTGAATTAAATCTATTAGGCTGGCTTTCCACTAGAGTTGAGCGAGACTGAGCGAGGAAAGAATTCACCAATAGCTCATTCGCTCCATCGCGACATTAGGAAATTTAAGCTATTCTACTGGTAGATTTTTTCGTCGCTCGCCGCCTCGCTCCAGGAACATAACTAGGAAAATAATTCCTCGTCAATCTTCGTTCGTGCAGATAGGGATTATCATTTCACGACACGGTAGGTACTTGAAACTATTTGATATTATAATCAACCTTATGACTACTCTTTTGAAGAGTGAAATTGCCGTGCTGTCTAAAGACCGAATGTAGATCGCGACGGTCATGGGTCAGGCGTGAAATCAATCGACAAATAGAAGCAGATAATTTTTGACGCGCAACCGTAGATTATCCTGATTGGTTCGCGCGGTTTCAATAATATACAACTGCGCGGGTACGTCAGTAAGCATTATAAATACTTGGTATTACGGTACCTCAAACAGCTCTGGTGGTAAGGCTCAAGCTAATGCGTTTTGGTTTCAACGAATTAGGATTGAAGTTATCTTCACGTCATGGCAAATTGAAGAAGTGCAAAGCAGGCCTTTCAGTGTCTAGACCGAAATTGTTACGGAAAATGTAAAAAAATAATCAAACCTCGCAATAACTTCATCAGGAATCTCCCTAGATAAATCTTCAAAGGTGGTAGCTCTCTTGAGGTTGCAAAGAGCCCTGTAGTTGTTGTAGCTTGGTATTCCATGGTCTCTGGCCCTCTGTATGTTGAGGGCGATCAGGTCTATGCCGGAGAACGGGATGCGGCGGTCTTCGAAGAGATGGTTGGTTACTTCGCCGGTGATGAATTGGTCGAGGGTCTCCATGGGGGTGGAGGCGAGGCCTCGCATCAGCTCGTCTGTCATTGGTGGGTGCTGGAGACAGAACAAGATAGTAAGTTTAGGATTAGGTTTCATAAAATCTATGAACTTATTGCCAAGGACGATTTATTAAATCGTTCTAGCCTATTGCTTTGGGCCAACGTGATGTATTTGGGTCCGATGCCTCTCTCATTCTCATTCGTGAGAAGAGGGAATTCCTTTGCCTTGTAAAAGGATTTCATAGGCTTGCTAGGTCCTAGGTCGCACGGTGTCATATTCCAACACCTATACCTGCAATATATTTTATTTATTGATTGGTCCGTCATGGGAGCTCCCTGTTGCTGCTGCGGCTTTGCACGGACCTTCTTATGCGGATTCTATAATGTTATCTACTGCTTTTGTCTGTCACTGTTTATCATGTATTGTTCTGATTAAATAAATGAGTTATCTTTATCTATGAGTTATCTAGGTAACAATTTTTTTTCATAATATTTATGCGCACTTTTTCAAATTTTCAGTTAGCAACCCAGTTTCTGGTCTCTTGCCTAGAACGTAGATGAATAAGGCTGATGATGATGGTAAGGACTAAGAAGTCTCGGAACTGGGACCATCGCTACACGAGAAACATTTTGTTAAAATTGATAACTTACTGTCATGAACATATCAGGCTTGAAAAATCCGTCCCTCAGGAGTATTGGTGGTTCGACGGGTTGGTAGGAGGGTGAGAGGCGAGGGAGATGCGGTCGGAGGAGGGAGTGGCCGAAGCGGAACGCGGCCGCCGCGAACTCTGTCACGATGGCGGGGTTGCACGTCGGCGAGTACTCCTTGTAGTAGCCTGGGGATATATAACGTTATACAGGGTGTTACAAAAATACAAATAAACATTTAAGGGGGTGGTTAAGACCATCAAACTGAACAACATTCACTATGGTACCAATATCGAGAGCGCGGAAAAAAAATCATCATCATCATCATACCAGCCTATAGATGTCCACTGCTGGACATTGGCCTCCCCCAAAATGAGGAGATTTGCCATAATCGCCATGATACGCGTTACGTGTTGCGCGTTATGCGTTTACGATGTTCCATACTAAACTACAGATATACTCGAGCTAAATGTATGGGACTAAAGATATTTTTTTCGCGATTTCGATGTTGGTCCCATAGTGAAAGTTGTTCAGTTTGATGGTCTAATAAACCACCCCTTACAAGTTTTTCAATTTTTCTTTTTACTTCTGTAACACCCTGTATAAGGTTTGGATCATTTTTATCATAAAATACAAGGTATCAATTTATTTGGCTAAACTTTAGAGGATGGATAAGATCCTCAAACTAAATAACTTTCACTCTAGAGCCAACGTCGAATTGCTAAAATTGGCGGTCACGGGACGCCCGGTAGATGTGATACTTCTCCCGATTTAAATTTCGAACTTCCGTCACAAAAAAAGGTTGTGGATCAGAATTTTAAAGCCCTCCATAAGAAGTTTCACTTGAAAAAAAACAGTTGTTCCAAATATAACTGAACGACTCAAATCAATGATACAGTTGATTAAGTATTTTTTTCTTGATTTCGAAATTGGCTCTATACACTCCATAGTAAAAGTTGTTGAGTGTGATGGGCTTAATCCACCCTGAGTCAAACGTCTCGCTATGATCAATAGCGGCTGCGTAGGTACAGCAATATCGTCTTTTAGATAAGAAATGTGCTTCTGCGCAGGGCAAATATCTTTTTTAGTGCCAAAAAAATGTAAAAAAAAGAAGAACCAATTTCGGGGTTTCTTCAATTTGTTCTTGCCACCCCAGCAGTTGATAAATCAAGTTTTTTTTACGGTTTTTTAATCACACCCTCCCAAAATACCTGAAGGCAAAAGTTTCAATCCATAAAGGTTAACAGCGTTCCAGGACAGAAGTCTTGGAAGGAATTCGTTGAAGATGGTCTGAGAGAATTCAGCGGCGATGATCCTCCTGGCGTGCTCGAAGAGCAGCTCTGCGTCCCAGTGAGGGTTGACTCCCCGGAGACCTTCTACGATGCGGTTGTGCTCACGCAGCCAGATCGTGTGGATGGCTGTGAGACCTGGCTGTTCTGATGCTCTGCCGTCCCCTGCGGATGAGAATAAGGTTGATTGTATTCTGATACAATGTGGTGAATTTATTCAGTGTAGTTTGTAGTAATTTCTAATGAAGCGATGCTTTTAAGCACCTTTGTTTGGGTGTTGAATTCCGAAAAACCCTCTTTATCACCTCGATGAAACATCAATTTGCAAGATTGTAGTTTTGGCGATTGCGTTTTGTGTGATACATGTGTGATTTGCATAAATTAAATACAGCTTGTGGCGGAGAAAGTGCAAGTTTCGTCCATAGCAAGCGTGCGATCTATTTCACAGTTGACTAGAAACACACACACACACTGCCAATAGCCTTAATTATCTACTACATCATCTCAGCCGATAGACGTCATCTGCTGGACATAGACCTTCCCCAAGGATCGCCACAACGACCGGTCCTGCGCTGCCCTTATCCAAAGGGTTCCCACCACCTTTATCAGGTCACTGATTCACTGTGTGGGAGGCCACTACCTATCAACGCTGCGCTTTCTGGTACGCGGTCGCCACTCGAGAAGTCTTCAGCTCCATTGGCTATCTGTTCTACGAGCAATGAACGGGGCGGAGCAATGGCGTAGCTGGCCACTAGTTAAGGTTGAGACTCATTTACGGCGGACCCATATAAAAATGTCATTTACCGACGGCGGGCGGCGGCGATAGACCGCGAAAAAGATGTCTTTCGTTGCTCTTCTTCGATTGCTTGCAAACAAAATATAAGTAAAAACTACGGCTTCGACCACTGAACTGTCCATCGCGTTCAAAAGGCAACAATATGAGATGCTTGCATTCTGTTTGTGATATTCTGTTACGGATTCCGGATGGGAACGTGGTCGAACGGCGTAATGCGGACTAGTGTGTTCCTTTTCAACCGGCAATGTGCGAAAGGCCGTCGATAAAAGTGTCTTGACCCTTAAGCAATTCTTCAGGCTATGTCGGCTACACCCAGTTCTCGTTCTTAGCTATAGTTAGCTATAAGTTCATATGCAGTTTCGAAAACAGTCGTAGCGAAGCACGCTGATGCGAAAAACTTTTTGACTGGTACGTGTCATTAAATAGAGTTTGAATTTGAATGTTACCAGCAATAAAGCAGAATCCGCTGGGCGCCTTGCACTCGGGATGGCTGTCGGACCGCGGCAGCAGGTCCTTGCCGCGGAGGGGGTGGTCGGTCGCGTTGAGGCGCCCGTTGAAGCCGCGCAGCTTGCGCACTATGCACGGGTTCTCTCCGTATATCACCGACGCGTCGATGAACGCTGTGTTCTGGTTCACTTGCTCACGGGGTCCTGGGGAGATATAATATAAAGAGATTTAATATATAATTTGACGTTTTTAATGGGTTCTTACCACGTGGTATATGTGAGTTCCTGATATTTCGGCAGTGTTACAACTGCCATGATCACGGGATGAATGGTTTGTGTTAGTAAGGCAGAAGTTGCATTACCTATTTATTGTCAAAGCGCAAATTACAGGAGTTTCCGATCATTACAGGAGTGGGTACAGTCAAGAGCACATCAAGCTTTACACTTGCAGTTCGATTGTAACGCTTAAGGCGCACTAAATAAGAACGGTACAAAGTCCAAAGTGTCAAGCTTGACGTGCTCTTGACTGTACAACATGGGCATTTGACATGATATTCGTCTTGTCCATGTTCATCTTCAGACCAACTCGTTCGGAGGCTCTGCTGAGATCATCGAGCATTCGACTGAGCTCCTCCATAGTCTCCGCCATGATGACTATATTATCGGCAAACCGAAGGTGACTGATGTAATGTTATAGATATGCAAATTGCTTTACTCATTTTGAGCTCACTGATTAAAGTTTAACAACACTTTGGTTGTAGTACCATGGTAGGTCTAGTACCTACTTTCCAGATCCTTCATTGTTCTGACGGCATCGTGAGCCGTAGTCATTTTCCTTAAAAGTCGAGAGTTCTCGCGAGAGTATAGTCAGCCTACTCTTTACAAATGTAAGCCTCACCAAGCTGCTGTTGTCCCGGCAAACTCCTCATGAAGGGGAAGCACAGTCTCTCTCCGGATGTGACGTTGACCTCTGGATAGTAATGGTCTCCTCTTGGAACTGGGAACGGGTTACATTCCGGGTGAACTGTGCGCGGCGACTCGCACGAACGACAGTCGGGGATGGATTCGTGGAAACCTGAAGAGAAATGCTCGAGTCATTATAACGGATAATGCAGGAGAGTACAATATTTTAGTAACTCCGGAGGATGTGTAAAACGGAGATGTTCAGACCATCAAACTAAATATTTTTTACTATGGGAGCAAACATGAAATTGCAAAAAAATCTGGGCTTCTACTCGCACATTCAAACTTCGCAATTGCGTGAACGTTTTCGTTCCAATGTCAACTTTATTACAATAAAGTGCGGACCGAAACAGTGGCGATATATCGAACATCCAAAGTCCGGGTACAGGGCCTGTATACATTTGAGTCGAGTATTCTATTTAGGCATTAGATACCCATAAGAAAAAGTTGTTCAGTTTGATGGTCTGAACCACCTAAAAAAATTTCGACTTATTTCAACATACATAACATCCACATACATACAACATCCACGTACATTTCTTATCTAATCTAAATCTAAACTATTATAAAACTGTAATAGAAGTGTGTCTGTACATTGAAGATATTTACAAAAAAAAAATACGACATGGTTTTTACCTGTCCCTGATTCCAAATCACCAATTTTTGGATTTTTTGTCTGTCTGTTTGTTTGTTTAGTATGTTTGTTTGTTTGTTTATTTGTTTGTTTGTTTGTTTGGGTGTTTGTTTGTTCGAGTATCACGCAAAAACTTCTGAACCGATTTTGATGAAACTTTTTTTGTTTGATAGCTTATCATCTGACTTAAAATCTGGTATATAATTTATGCGAACGAAGTCGCGGGTAAAAGCTCGTATAATATAATTTTGTACATTTTGTTTTGTTTAAAAGATGTGTGTTGTAGAGTTTCTGGCCGCATCTTCTCTCAACGGAACACCTTCTGACGACACGGTGGTAGAGTCAAAAAATGACGTCAAAAAGCGATCTATATGATATCAAATTGAATAAAAAAAAAAATGGATTTTGAATTTTGTATTTTTTGTTGGACAGGTACCTTTGTGTATGGGCGTCATAGTGAGTTCGTGGTCCAGGAACTGCGCGTACTGCATCACCATGAGGGTGTAGCGAGTGTGCAGGTTGGAGATGTCCGGGTGGATCACCGTGGAGACGACGCGCGGCGACGGCAGGGGAGTCCCCGTCACCGAGTTGATTCGAGGCCGGCTTACACCTGGAGACAATGTTGTTAGGTACTTAGTTTCTGAAAGGAGCAGGTGTGACCTTGGCAGGAACATCAGATAGGTACGCAAAAAGCGAATAATCTTCCAACTAAATGCAAAGAATATTTTTAAACTGGTATCTACTTTTAACTATAATAGTAATCCTCAAATATAGTGGCATCTGCCGGAGTAGCTATTAAACTGGGTGGAAGTTGCATTCTCTATACAGGGTGTAACAAAACACCCTAGTAATATTTAAGAGGGTGCTTCAGACCATCAATCTGAACAACTTTAACTAGGAAACAATCCACAACACGTTTCGTCATGCATGCTACACTAAAAATCTAAATTTTTCTGCCAGAAGTAGCGTCGTCCGACCCACAAATACGGGAACATTCTGCAACAAGCATCGTCAATACAATAAATAAATCCGCACATGCGTCGTCAAACAACTTAATCTAATCAAATAAACAGCCCCGCACCATATCCCGCCCAAAGGTACCCATGATGCTGGCTGCATTACCTCTCTGGATAGCCAGTGATATCCTTTGGACTTTAACTATGGAGCCAAAGTCGAGAAAATTGCCGTCCCATACATTCGAGTCGAGACGGTACTGCAGTTTTGTATGAAAGAGCTGATTTTTTTTTCGCGATTTCGATGTTGGCTCCATAGTGAAAAATGTTCAGTTTGATGGTCTGAAGCACCCCCTTAAGTATTACTAGGGTGTTTTGTTACACCCTGTAATGTGGAAACCTTGAGAATTTAGTTGAAACTTTGAAGAATTAGAATGTGTTTGTATATCATTTTGGCTAATGAGGTTTTTTGAAACCTCCACTAAATAAAAGGAGAATCTTACCATCTTCATAAACAGGCGGCAACAATCTCGCAAAAGTAGTCAAACTCTTGCCCAAATTAGGGTTTCTCAAATTATTGCAGTATCCAGTGTAAGTTCTGAAGGGGCTGTCAGGGTCACAGGCCCCCTGGTCATCGCACTGGGGTTCTATCGTAGGGCCTGATTGGTCCTGGCCGAGGAATCCACTCACGTCTACAGACTGCAGGGAGTCGACGAAATCGTTCGATGTACTGAATCCTAGGGCGTCGTCAAAGATTTGACGTTTGCGACGGTGGCTGCAAGTAAGTGGTTTAGACAATTAGAAACTTTTGCAAATAAATGATTTTGAGTCAATAAACTGCATTACGAAATCAACGTCAAACTGTAATTTGGTAGATTTCAGCACGAATCTAGGCTGCCTACCATAAATGAGGGTGACATGCAACTTTGCTAGGTTTGAAGGAGATAAAACAAGGGCGTAGCAAGGATTTTCTTCGGGGGTCATGCATTGGAAAAGTAAGTATATTAAGAAGGACCCTATCTTCTTCTTCGGGTTTCTCTCCATTACTGGAGGTTGGCAGTCAGCTCTGCATATCCCTGTCTATCTCTCGCCAAACGAAACAGCTCTTCGACGCTTTTGATGTCTGTCCACTCTTTCAGGTTCGCGAGCCATGAAACAATGTCCTATATGATTAAAAATAAAATGATTTCTTCCTCACCCGCTGTTGATAGAGTGTAGAAGCTCGTTGGTGGCAAACTCCAAGAAGAGTGATGTATTGGCGAGTTTGAGAGCGTATTTGTTCGCCTTTGAGAACGAGGCTGCCGTGCCTACTGGAGACTTCGGGTCAGCTCCACCACCTGAAAATGTATGTTAGAATTGCTTCACTTGGTCATACCTAGTCATATTGGTCTAGTCTTTGGTACATATCGATCTACCTATACTTATAATTATAAATGAGTTCCGTGACTGATTGACTGACTGACAGCGCACAGCCTAAACCGCTGAAGATAGAAACATGAAATTTGGAATATATATTCTACGGAATTCTCCTTAGGTAGGGGTGCACCAAGAATGGATTTTTCGAAAATATAGACCCCTAAATAAAGGGATTTTCCACGTTCAAAAGCTCGTTCACACATAAACATACGACCATAAACCCTTTCGGAGTTGTCAGAAACAACTGCGAAATGACGTGTAAAGTGGTAATAGGTGGCTAGCATTTCGCTCATAAAAAGAAACCCATACCCCTACGCTACCACAGTATAAGACAGTAAGCCATCTTCATTCAATGGTACCAAACGCGGCGTATGCCTCGTAGCACGCACACACTGACAATATCTCCGCGTCGCCCCGTCTGGCGCTGCCTTGGCTGCCTGAGATATCATCGTACGTACTGGCGAGTCTGGCGCGCACACATACAAGCCGCGTTTTGTACCATTGTATGAAGATATATTACTGTCTTATACTGTGACGCTACGTAGTCGCCTCGTACGACATCCACGGAAAGAAATGGCCTGGAGTGAGATTTTTGAATCTCATTCGCTGAGTTCAGCACTTGAATGTGTCAAAATTACTGTTGAGATATTCATCTTTCTACTGCTGATTTGACTTTCAAAAATCATACTTCAGGAGTGCGATTTTTGAAAGTCAAATCAGCAGTAGAAAGATGCGTATCTCCATAGTAATTTTGACATTTTCAACTGCTGAACTCAGCGAATGAGTTTCAAAAATAGCACTCCTGGGGTGGTAAATTGTGGGTAGGTAGGTAAATTCTTGGTCTATAGTATGTATGTATGTATGTATGTATATGTTCAACAACTTTTATTTACGGAAGCAGAACTAAAATGGCATAAAAATTCACCTGATCCGCTCCTGAAAAGTGATTAAAAAATCCCCCAGTATATAGGTAGCATCAGGAGAAACTTACGAGATTCCCAAAGCATGTACTCCAATCTCTTTCTATCGGCCATCTCTTGTTTAGCCTTCTCAATGGCTGCGGCCAGCATGTCCTGTGATAATCTCTCCGCTGCCTTCGCGCCGCTCTCGTCTCGCCAGGCCTTCAGTTCCAAGCGGTTGTGCTGCGAGCAATGTTGCGCAGCATTCCTGGGAGCAAAATAACATTAGAGTTATTTATGACAAAATACAAAGCAGAAGCGCTATTTTTGAATCTTACATTCAAAATCATGATCGAATGACGCATATCTTCATAGTAATTTTAACATTTTTACATATAAGGATTGAGAGGGGTATGCTTAGATGGTTCGGTCAAGTAGAGAGAATGAATGAACCATATATTATTGTACCATGGAATGAACGAAGACTTACGAATGAAATTTATCGAGCACAGGTGAGTGGAAGTGTTGGGAGAGGCCGTCCGAGGAAAACATACCACGATCAAATCAATGATCTTTTCCGAAAAGGACAAGTGCGTAGCACCTTCAATTGACGGAAGTGCATGAAAAGCTATATGAATGTCAATAAGGGTAAAGAGGTATGTCAGAGTCGTAGCGTGTGGCGGTCCGTAGTCTCTGCCAACCCCTTTTGACAATGGCGTGAGCTTATGTATGTATGTATGTATTATCCCCTTTATTTTACTATTTCTTTAGCAATTAAACATTTTAATTCATTCGTTAGTGATCACCCTAAGTGAGTTTATCATTTGTGCATGGGCAGGATATAAATGGGGGTTTCTACCACCTCCATGCAAAACCTGTCGAGTGTCTTTCATCTATTCCAGCCATAGAGTGGCATCAAATACTTACAAGTAAGGATCCTCCTTGACGAAGGCTCTGGGTTGAACGTTGACGAGCGTCTCATCGGCAGCGCACAGTAGACCCGAGAGAGACACTTTTCTGATGGCTCCCAGTTGTTCAGGCTGGAAAGATGATGGAGGTATGTCGTTCTCGTACCAGAACCTGCAATTATTATGTTAAATTCTTTAATGCTGTCGCCTTTAAGGGACGTGGCGCCATGGATTTTGGAGGAAGCAAGGTCTCCTTTATTTTGAAGGTTTGACATGTTGCGGGTTCAAATTTCATCCGATTTTTTTTGTTTTGGTTATGTTCTACATTATTGAAATACAACATAATATAACTTGGATTGTAAAAATGAAGGATTACCTATCACTCTTCTTCAGGTTAGCGAACTGCAAAGCCAGCACGCAGGCAAGGGTTGGTCCAATAACAGCCCCAGTCGCTGGTTTCTCCATCGCACCTGCTATCATCAGCTCTACGTCTTCAGCATTTCTGTTATACAATAAAAGTAATTAAGAACAATCATTATAAGAGTTTGGACTTAGGCAAATATAAAAGACGAGCTTTTACCCGCGACTTCGTCCGCATAAATTATATACCAGATTTTAAGTCAGATGATAAGCTATCAAACAAAAAAAGTTTCATCAAAATCGGTTCAGTAGTTTTTGCGTGATACTCGAACAAACAAACACCCAAACAAACAAACATACAAACAAACAAACAAACAGACAGACAAAAAATTCAAAAATTGGTGATTTGGAATCAGG
Source organism: Agonopterix subpropinquella (assembly GCA_922987775.1). NCBI lineage: Eukaryota > Metazoa > Arthropoda > Insecta > Lepidoptera > Depressariidae > Agonopterix > Agonopterix subpropinquella. The sequence continues at coordinate 11,352,887 of OV277695.1, read as the reverse complement.
GACATCTAAAAATCATATCGTAATCTTTTTTTTGTAAATATCTTCAATGTACAGACACACTTCTGTTACAGTTTTATAATAGTCTAGATGTATTAGGGGTGTAAGCCTGAACAAAATTCCCCAAGAAACCTAAGGGAAGCAAAAACAAAATTTAAACTTTTCATACAAAATATGTTCAATCATCTGATTAGGGGGAAACTTGTTCAATATCATCGTCTACGGTGTACCTACTGTCACGAAGTTTATTATAGTTAGTCTGGGTGTTGATAGATCAGATAGACTGATAGTATCGATGCTGATAGACAGTTTCTGGCCACATCTTCTCTCAATGGACCACCTTCCGACGCGGTGGTAGAGTCAAAAAATGACGTCAAAAAGCTATCTATGTGATATTATTTTGAATAATTTTTTTTATTTTTTTATTTTGAATCAGACATATTAACCTGTTAACATGACCGCATATTTTTTACCTGTACATATCGGCCATCATCTCCTGCTGAGATCTATCGAAGCCGAGATTGTTGAAGTCAGCGTAGGACTTGATGGAGGAGGTGGGTTCACACAAGCGTAGAGTCCTCAGGTAAGAGTTCACTCCGTGGTCTCTGGCTCGGTTGAGGTCCCACTGGGCTGATGGTGGGAATTTTGAGACGCGGTGCGCTGTCGTGTGGATCAGGTCTTTTAGTGTTGTTGTGTTGTTCTGCAAGGAAAAGTTATTATTACAGGAGGCCGACAAGTAACAATGAGGTTTTCAGAATTTATGTACGATTTGTAACACCACTGGCTTTTCGGTGAAGGAAAATATCGTGAGGAAACCTGCGTGCTTCAATTTCGAGGCATGTATTTATAACCACTGTCCATTATAAGTGGCGACGAGCTCACTCCCCGTCACACTATGCAGAGTTTCAGAACTATTAGTGAAACGTGGATGTTCTGAGGTCTCAGAATATCTTTGACTATCTCTTCCGGGAATGTAATCGTGAGCATATGCTATGCGCAAAGTGATATTTATAGACCAAAGGCGACCATGCCAGACACTTTATTTAGCTCTAATGGGCGCAAAGTGATATTTATAGGTCACGTGGAATCTAGAATTAGTCCCCAGACTTACCAGTTTGTCATTCATCATAGCTTGGAACACAGGAGCGACGGCGACAAGCTCAGTGTACGAACCGGCTCGGTTCGCGCTCGAGTATCCTCTCCAGAACCCGAGGGATATCAACTTCAGTTCCGCTTTAGCCATGCCCACCTGCAAATTGTTAAGAACGTAAATCAGTACGTAAATAATCTAACTTATAATTATAAAACAGTTCCGTGACTGACTGACTGACAACGCACAGCCTTAAACCAACGAAGATAGATTGGAATCCTTCATATACTACAGAGCATTATAGTTAGGGGTGCACTAAGAAATAATTTTTCGAAAATCCGAAATCCACGCGGACGAAGTTGCGGGCAACAGCTAGTTATAAATAACGCTCACAGGCACACACATCTTATCTCAATTTTCCAGGACTTTTTATTATAGAAACCAGACAAACGTAATTATTTTTGTCAACGCCCCTCTTACAGTTCCCTACTGATCCCCCACCCCCGCTGCAGCCAAAAACTGCAGTAGATTTCTAACAGGGACAGTTTGTATATCATATGGTGCTAATACCTGTCCACCTAGACGGATACTTCGTTTGTACATAAAACCTATCTTACCTCTCCCAGCAGTACAGGCAGGAACTCATTGTAGGTGATATGCTGGATGATAGCGGCTACAGCGCGCCTGGTCTCCAAGAACAAAGTGATCTTACCTCTCCCAGCAGTACAGGCAGGAACTCATTGTAGGTGATGTGATGGATGATAGCGGCTACAGCGCGCCTGGTCTCCAGGAATAAAGTGATCTTACTTCTCCCAGCAGTACAGGCAGGAACTCATTGTAGGTGATGTGATGGATGATAGCGGCTACAGCGCGCCTGGTCTCCAAGAACAAAGTGATCTTACCTCTCCCAGCAGTACAGGCAGGAACTCATTGTAGGTGATGTGATGGATGATAGCGGCTACAGCGCGCCTGGTCTCCAGGAATAAAGTGATCTTACCTCTCCCAGCAGCACAGGCAGGAACTCATTGTAGGTGATGTGCTGGATTATAGCGGCTACAGCGCGCCTGGTCTCCAAGAACAAAGTGATCTTACTTCTCCCAGCAGTACAGGCAGGAACTCATTGTAGGTGATGTGCTGGATGATAGCGGCTACAGCGCGCCTGGTCTCCAAGAACAAAGTGATCTTACCTCTCCCAGCAGCACAGGCAGGAACTCATTGTAGGTGATGTGCTGGATGATAGCGGCTACAGCGCGCCTGGTCTCCAAGAACAAAGTGATCTTACCTCTCCCAGCAGCACAGGCAGGAACTCATTGTAGGTGATGTGCTGGATGATAGCGGCTATAGCGCGCCTGGTCTCCAAGAAGAAAGTGATCTTACCTCTCCGAGCAGCACAGGCAGGAACTCATTGTAGGTGATGTGCTGGATGATAGCGGCTACAGCGCGCCTGGTCTCCAAGAACAAAGTGATCTTACCTCTCCGAGCAGTACAGGCAGGAACTCATTGTAGGTGATGTGCTGGATGATAGCGGCTACAGCGCGCCTGGTCTCCAAGAACAAAGTGATCTTACCTCTCCCAGCAGCACAGGCAGGAACTCATTGTAGGTGATGTGCTGGATGATAGCGGCTACAGCGCGCCTGGTCTCCAAGAACAAAGTGATCTTACCTCTCCCAGCAGTACAGGCAGGAACTCATTGTAGGTGATGTGCTGGATGATAGCGGCTACAGCGCGCCTGGTCTCCAAGAACAAAGTAATCTTACCTCTCCCAGCAGCACAGGCAGGAACTCATTATAGGTGATGTGCTGGATGATAGCGGCTATAGCGCGCCTGGTCTCCAAGAACAAAGTGATCTTACCTCTCCGAGCAGTACAGGCAGGAACTCATTGTAGGTGATGTGCTGGATGATAGCGGCTACAGCGCGCCTGGTCTCCAAGAACAAAGTGATCTTACCTCTCCCAGCAGCACAGGCAGGAACTCATTATAGGTGATGTGCTGGATGATAGCGGCCATAGCGCGCCTGGTCTCCAAGAACAAAGTGATCTTACCTCTCCGAGCAGCACAGGCAGGAACTCATTATAGGTGATGTGCTGGATGATAGCGGCCATAGCGCGCCTGGTCTCCAAGAACAAAGTGATCTTACCTCTCCCAGCAGCACAGGCAGGAACTCATTATAGGTGATGTGCTGGATGATAGCGGCCATAGCGCGCCTGGTCTCCAAGAACAAAGTGATCTTACCTCTCCGAGCAGCACAGGCAGGAACTCATTATAGGTGATGTGCTGGATGATAGCGGCCATAGCGCGCCTGGTCTCCAAGAACAAAGTGATCTTACCTTTCCCAGCAGCACAGGCAGGAACTCATTTAGGTGATCTGGATGATAGCGGCTACAGCGCGCCTGGTCTCCAAGAACAAAGTGATCTTACCTCTCCGAGCAGCACAGGCAGGAACTCATTGTAGGTGATGTGCTGGATGATAGCGGCTACAGCGCGCCTGGTCTCCAGGAACAAGGTGATGTCATCCCAGAAGGGGTTCAACGAGTATAGCTCTCCGGCTATGCGGTTGTGTTCGGAGAGGAGGGCCTTGTAGAGAGGTGAAGCTGGGGAACCGTCTTTGCACCTGGAAGAAATTAATTATAAGCAAATTAATATCACACTATAATCTTTACATAATTATTATAAAATTTTAAGGGCTTTTCGATAGACATTGAATATATTTGCAAAAAATATATATTGGGGGTGTTAACAATACCGGGTAGGTAGTACGAGTATTTATTCTGTGACAATACGTAGAATTTTTATCTGTTTGTTTGTCTTGTTTGTTTGTGCACGCATCACTAAAAAAGTAATCAACTGATTTGGATGGAGTTTTCACAGAAGTATAGGGCTTAAAACAGTTTGGATTAACATTTAGGTTTTAAGTTTTTTGTTTAACCGCAATCGGTACACTCGCAATGGTCATTTTATCTGTCTGTATAGGCTAATCTTCTAAGATTAGCCTCAACAACTCATCAACTTTAGGAGTTTTGATATGTAATCAAAATCTGAACTGCATTAGGGAAGTTGGGATGGGTCTCTCGTTAAAAATAACAGTTTTTAATAGCAGTTTTGTTTTTGACGGAATTAACTAAAATTTCTATTATTATTATTATTGTATGTCTTACGTTCCGTAATCACGGGCAATTAAGTCCCGGACCTTTGGGAGGCGTGCATGGGGCCGAAGCCAACATGTAGAGGCCCGTTCAAAAGACAAGTTAATCTAAATGTAAGGGATACACAAATGGCGGATACCATCTCCGAGCGTACAACATGATACCCACGGGGATGGTCCCCGCCATTTGTGTAAAGACTATTGGAGTACGGCGCTATGGCCGCGATGGAAAAATAAGGTCTTGGGCTATGGAGGTGAAAGTTGGATGGATGGATACTGGGCTATGGGAGGAGACTAACGGACGCCTGCCATGACAACTAGTCTCAAAATTGTAAATAGGGCAGGCGGTGACTCGCCGACTCGTCGAGTGGGCCCCATAAAACGGCCGCACGCACAAAGTGCGACAATGGGGCAACATCTCATTGAGCGGCTGAAGGTTGTCGAGAGGTGCGGCTCCGGTTTCACCATCGCGGGGTTTACCCCCGTGAGCGGGTTTCCCCGTTATTACGCCATTACGTGCAATACACTTCCAACCTGGAGCATAGGTTCTGCTCTTGCGATTCCACTCTGACCGGCCAATGAAGGCAAGCCAGAGGTAGGGGGGTGTGTTACTGTGTGTGTGGGTGTGGGGGTGTGTGTGTGTGGGGGTGTGTGTGTGTGAGCGCATGTCTGTATGGTCCCCCTGGATAGGGGTACGCGGTGTCGCCACTCACCGTCAGCTCGCCACAAGCTGCCCCCGCGGGGTTATTATTATTATTATTATTATTTTTTTTTTTTTTTTTTTTTTTTTTATAACGCTCACAGGCACATACATTGTAATGATCCCAAGTAAGCCTTAGGCTTTTTGTTATGGGAATCACACAACAACGGCACAAACATAATAACATCCATGACCGAACCGAGATTCGAACCCAGGACCCTGGTTTGGTAGTCCGGCGTGGCAACCATTACACCAACCGGGTCGTCAATTGAGTTAAACATTGGCAAAATTAAGGGAGATTTCACCCCGCGACCTACTTAGTACCAACTGAAATATCGCGACAAGTTCTTTAGATAAGTACTTTTTTTTATTATAATATAAGTTCTCGTTACTAATATTGAAAACGCGGTAATTACCAATATTCCCAATAACAGCAAAAGAAATACTTATAAGTAAAGATGTTATGTGTTTCCATACACGCGTTGCACGACATTTCCCTGAGTTGATACCTACCTACCTATTCATTTAAGATTACGTAGGCATTATCTATACCTACCTAGATACTCTAGATCAGGACTTCCCAACCAGTGGGGTGCGCCCCCCTGGGGGGGCGTAGTGGTATCGTAGGGGGGGCACAACACGTTTACATTTCGAAAAGTAAAATCCAGTTAACGACGTAAATTCCCTCATTAATTCATTTTATTAATTAACTCATTCATTCAGTTACTAATTCACCCATTCGTTTGTTGTTACTGACATGTTCAGGCTGAGCAGGTCTCAGTAGCAACTTTCCAGCCGCGCTGGTCTTTAAAATTTCGATGGTGGGGGGGCATACAAATATTACTTATTATACCAGGGGAGGCGTGACGCAAAAAAGGTTGGGAAACCCTGCTCTAGATAGTTTCTTAGAATTATACTTGTATCACATTTGAGTCAATAAGTACATTCCAACTGCTCAGTTGCTACGATGATACGCACTACAGATGGAAATCTGTACAAGTGCGCGAATGCAAATCATCTCAAGGTTGATCTTCAACCACATTTGCATACAATCCGTTTCTTTGACGACACCTAGGAATTCCATCATGTCGTCAGAATCCGGTTTCTCTGAGTTTTTCTAACGAATTAAGCTCATGATTCCGATTATCGAACTATGATAAATTATCTGTGTACAACAGCACGGCTAGCATGCCACCCACGACAAAGCGGTTAAACGAGAAAAACGTCATGCGCGCTCTTTCTGGCACACGTAAAATAATAAAGATGGAGGCACATCTCGATTTTTATCGTTTTCTCGGGGGTGGCGTGCGAGGCCTTCTTGGTGAAATTGATATCATTGGCATCCTTTTAAACTAAGAGTCTACCCATCAAACTGAACAACTTTTAGTATGGGAGCAAACCAATCGGAGCAAAAATAAAATCAGTTCTTCCATACTAAATTGCAATGCCTTACTCAACTCAAATGTATGCAACAGCTTATTTTATTTTTGCTCCGATTGGTTTGCTCCCATACTAAAAGTTGTTCAGTTTGATGGGTAGACTCTTAGTTTAAAAGGATGCCAATGATATCAATTTCACCCTGTAGATACAATAGCAAAGTGTTTTGTAATAATACTTATAGACAAGTCATGAAAGGTGATAATTTTTTGAAATTAATACAGGGTCCTTCTTAATAATATGCTGACACTTTTTTAATGGGATGATCAGACCATCAAACTGAACAACTTTCTCTATGGGATCAACATCGAAGTCGCAAAAAAAACAGTTGTCCCATACATTTTGGCTCGAGTAGGTTTGCAGTTTTGTATGGGACATACTTTTCGCGCTCTCAATATTGGGCCCATAGTGAAAGTTGTTCAGTTTGATGGTCTAAACCCCCTTAAATGTTTATTTGTATTTTTTAACACCTTGTAGAGCAAACATAATAAAAACCGACCGAGTCGTTTCGCGCTAAAGTCCCGGGAAAACAAAACTTTTTTGTAAGTTTATACTTACATGTTGTGTGGTGTCGTGGTGCGGAACCCGCGGTACGCGAGTAGCCCTACTCGCACTTGACCGGTTTTTTATTCTAATAACTAAATGTTGGCCACGCGAGAAATCTCCACGCATGTTTATTACTTACTTAAAAAAACACATGGTTAAGAACAATAGGGTGTCAAAGAACATTACCCAATTTAGGCAATATGTTTGAATGACTGCGTGGGAAATTCTCACACGATAAAATGCCTCCTTACCGTTTTATGACTAAGATATGAAGCCATGAGTAATTTTATAAAATGATTTTTCAAACATTTAACCGTTGGCCTAAAAAAAATTAAAATACCCGCGAATATCGTAGGTTACCATAGATATTTTTTTTTAACCGACTTCAAAAAAAGGAGTAGGTTCTCAGTTCGACCGTATATTTTTTTTTTTTTTTTAATGTGTGTTCGCGGATAACTTCTTCGTTTATGAACCGATTGTAATGATTCTTTTTTTATTGGAAAGGAGATATCCCAAGGGTGGTCCCATGATAAGGAAACCAGGATCTGATGATGGCATCCCAGAGAAATCGAGGGGAACCTTCGAAAATCGTACTGCCGACTAGTGCGTTTCTTAATTTAAAGCACTCCTATTAAATCGAACTAATGAATTCACCACTGAAAATTGTGAAATAAACAAAATTTTAACAAAAAAAATTAAAACCGCCTTCAAAAAAACTAAAAAGTTAAAAAATAATATTGCAGCCTATGACTTTTTCGTTCGCATCATAAGAACATTAATTTGTTTTATAGAAGTCGGTGTCAAGCCAAGCCAAAAAATGCAAGCCATGTCGCGAATCGTACCGGCTTGACAGCGACTTCAATAAAACAAATTAATGTTCTTATGATGCGAACGAAAAAGTCATAGGCTGCAATATTATTTTTTAACTTTTTAGTTTTTTTGAAGGCGGTTTTTTTTTGGTTCAGTTCAAGGTAAAGCGATTGTTGTATCGCATACAACCGTTGTCAGGAATAAATACTCTCATTTATAGCAAATAAAACGTTGGTGTTCGACGTTTCAACGCTTCTTTGGAGTTTTTGGAGGCAATCGAGAAACGCAGGAAACGCAGAGAAGTCCACAGGAAAGAGGTGAACCGACCGCTTGCCGCGCTACAAAAGAACGGAACACTTTTCCTGTTCACGACCCACACCATCATATTTCACTGAACTGTATATTGTTCACATGCACGACACTTTGTTACGCAAAACAACACCGATTTTACGAACCATAATTCACTATAAACAATAAAAATTCGATGAAATATGAGGACTCCAAACGTATCTGTTCAAATCCCGCCAAAAACTCCGGTACCACAGATATAAAATATTTTCATTATGATTTACCAAACAGTTTTGTTTCCAAAAAGATTTGATTAATATTTTGCCCAAAGATACTTTATAAAAATAAAACTGTTTACTAATAATTATAATGCACAGGCCGAAAGCCGAAAAAAAAACGAAATATTGTTAGCTCAAAAAAGAAAAAAATACATTTTTTTTCTCCAATCACAGATCAGCACGTCTTATTCGTTTTTATGCTAATGGCGATTATAAATAATATTTTAGAACCTTTTAGACCATGATTTAATAACATTTATCTTACAACCTTATTGCATAATTTGATTTTAGTTTTTTAGTAAAACGATGCGTGAGTTTCTGCCGCCCGGGGTACAGACCGATTTTACCGCCCCCTTGTCTTTATAAGAAGACCAACATGCAAAAAAGTGGAGTGAGCGAAGCGAGCTCGATATTTTTTAGCAGAACTATTCGGGGTTTGGTCAGGCATCTTCTGGTTTACCCATGCAAAAATAGAAGTGCGTGCCGCGCCACAGCTGTCTCGCTCGTAGCATTGCTTGATGCGGACTATTGAAATAATACTTAATCGGGCATTTTAATAGTTTTCACTTTGCGCGCTCTTGTAAAAAATATGCTTTTTATTTGTAAGTATAATAATTCATCATTGATATTAATATTTAATACCTAAATTAAATGCAGCATGTAAATTTTGAGTGCAATTTTTGAAACTCATTCTTTGAACTCAGAAGTTGAAAATGTCAATATTACTATGGAGACGTGCATCTTTCTACTGCTGATTTAACATTAAAAATCGGTCAAGTGTGAGTCGGGCTACTCGCGCACCGAGCGAGGGTTCCATACCACACCACCACAGAACACAACATTATTAACTTAGAAAAAAAAATCTTTTTCGGTCCGGGACCTTTAGCGCCAGACCGACTCACGCTTGGCCAGTTTTTAGTATTTGTTCTTATTCTGTAGAGTTTTCTCTATAATCACACTAAGTTTGAGGCTTGTATATATTACCGTTTTTACGATAGAGCGTGAAGAAAAAACGTTGATAAAAACTAGTTTCTTGTTGAGAACCCCCCTTAATTTTTTACTTTTTGACATTTTTATTATTTGTTAACAAATCCGCCGTAATAACGCATAATCTGAGAAAATTTCAACTATTTAGCTATTACGGTTCAAAAGTTACAGCCCTTCTTCTTCTTATCGTGTGGGCAGAGCCCTGGTGTCAGAGTTTTTTCAGACCGCCTTTCGGCCTCTGACGTGGTTTTTATGTAACGACTACTACCACTAGAGATAGTAGCCGGGACCAACGGCTTAACGTGCCATCCGAAGCACGGAATCACTTTTCTTTTTTTCAGACAATCAGGCGATTCAGCCTTCAATGTCCTAACCAACTGGGGAAAAACGCACAAAGTGACATATCACTAGGTGTCCCCCGTGGGAATCGAACCCACGACCTCCGTATCGAGAGCCAATGCTCTTAACCATTAGACCACGGAGGCAGAACAGCCCTAAATAGGTAGGACAGACGGACGGACGGACAGACGGACAGACGGACGGACGGACGGACGGACGGACGGACGGACAACGTAGGCTTAGTAATAGGGTCCCGTTTTCACCCTTTGGGTACGGAACCCTAAAAAATCATACTCCACAAGTGCGATTTTTGAAAGTCAAATCAGCAGGAGAAAGATGCGATCTCCATAAATTTTCAACTGCTGAGTTCAACGTCTGAGATTCCGGCCGGGTTTTGGCCGTAAGGCGGTCTGAAAAAACTCTGACACCAGGGCTCTGCCCACACGATAAGAAGAACGTATGAGATTCAAAAATCGCACTACAGATCGATAAATCTGACTCTTGACAGTATCAAGCAGTGTGATAAACACAGCAAACTTACTTGCGGCATGATCCCAGGTCAATCTTGCCAGAGTCGTATAGTCTAAGAGACCGAAGCTCCTTCTCCGAGCTCCCGTATAACGCTGAACCGTCCACAAACGCCGTCGCCAAGTTCAGCTGCTCACGGTGTTCTGTGAAAATTTTGAAATTATTATGACAGGTTTAACTTACTGGTTTGTACTTTTTAATTTAATTTAATTTTATTTATATTTGCGGCTTAAACTAGAATTATTTTCTACTTGCATGTTTGTCGTTTTACTCAAGGGATACGTTTTCTTATGCAATGTTTTGGGGAGCGGAACTGAGCGGACCAGCAACGCCCATTGCCGAGGTCCGTAGTTCCGTACCCCTTAGGGGTGCCCCTTGGGCAGGTTGCTTCAGTTCTTTCATTGTTTCGGTAGACCTACCAGGGCGCTTCGCAGTCACTGGTGTGGTCCCCCCATAGTCCGCAGTAATAAGCAGTAGCTGCTCCAAGAGCAATACTGTATTGGTCAATTCGAAAAAAAAAAGGAACTGCACAATAAATTTTAATCCACCACTAGACATTTTCCGCTCTGAAATCTTATATTCCATCTTTAAATCTAAAATATACTTAATACTACAGCAACAAAACATCAATGTGAAGTATACCTACAACTGCAGCCGCAGCATGATGCGCGTGATAAGGCTATATCGCGTCTTTTATCACCTTCGTCCACGCGCCACAGCAAGAGAGATAAGCCTCGATTACCACGCTGCCATGCTGTGCCGGCTGAATTGCTAATTATTTTACCAACCCAAAAAATTATAAGGTCGCAAGTAATTATGTACCTAGGTATGTTACGTGACTTTGTATCTTGTTCTGAAGAAATCAACTATGATAACGAGTTAATTTATTTATCTACAATCTACTACCTACCTATCACCTACGATTTATTTTTAAAATCAGTCAGTGGGTTTGAAATGTTGTACCTACTTGTATAAACCAGGAAACGCTTGACAAATTCGCGACAGGTTCTTGAAAGTTCATATAAAATTTTGTAACGCTCACACTTTGCGTTCACATAATCGTTAACTAGCTCACGTTATCTTATTACGTAAGGAATTCGCGTTGACACTTTTAAAGATAGTATTTTGATTAAGGATATGTGTAGTCCATAGAGTATGGTGTAGTCTTAAGTCCTTTTAGGACTAATACAAGGCTAATAGGGTATTTTTCTACAAGGAACATAACAATTATATTATTTGAGCTCATAATAAGTTATGGTGTTGGGAGTCACGTTGCAGGTTCTGACCCGAGCACTCGTCTCGCGTGGTTTTCGCGCGTCGCGTTTTTGCCTGCAACGAGGCTCCGCATTCTTCAATCTCTTCTTGTTCTTGACCAAAAACAATCCCTGAGATTGGGATAGATTCTCCCATAAACTACTTGACACTGGCGGAAATGCAGTGCTAACGCACAAGCAAGAGTCCATTAATTCGACGACCCGGTTGGTGTGATGGTTGCCACGCCGGTCTGCGAAACCAGGGTCCTGGGTTCGAGTCCCGGTTCGGTCATGGATGTTATATGTTTGTGACGTTGTTGTATGATTCCCATAACAAAAAGCCTAAGGCTTACCTTGGGATCGTTACAATGTATGTGCCTGTGAGCGTTAAAAAAAAAAAATTATAAATAAAAAACCGGCCAAGTACTCGGGCAATTAGTGTTCCGTACTACCAGTTGTTTAACATGGGTCACTGAGGAAACCACTATAAATTGACACTTACTTAGTATGTGGTCACATAGTAACTGAAGGTCATTTTACACTGGTAGCACTGGTGTTAGTTTTTTGAGTATAGAAAAAAAAAACTATCCAAATTAGAGCCACCCTGATAGTTTTACCGCCATCTACACGTTATTTCGAATGTTCATGATTTTTTTCAGATCTTATACGGCAATATTTTTTGAAATAGAGGTGGAGACAGCAATTTCTCGGATTGAATTGAAAATTTTGTTAAACAAAGTTTTTATAAAATATTTAAAACGTATATTTTTAGACTCGTATTTTTATAAGCTTTCAATTTGATACCCCACACCATAGGGTAGATTTTTTTTAAAGTATACGTACCAAATCCACACGAATCAATGTTTCTAGCTGGTGCAGATCTGGTATATTCACAAGCTGCTCCATCGCAATCCTGAAACAAAGACGTAAAGTTTTAAGGATATTCGAAAAAAGCCTTTGCTGATATTATTCCCGAATACATACAGGGTGAAATTGATATCATTAGCATCCTATTATATATTTAAACTACGAGTCTACCCATCAAACATTCATCAACTTTTAGTATGGGAGCAAACCGATCGGAGCAAAAACAAAATCAGCTGTTGCATACATTTGAGTCGGGTAGGCATTGCAGTTTAGCATGGAACAGCTGTTTTTTTTTTCTGCTCCGATCGGTTTGCTCCCATAATAAAAGTTGTTCAGTTTGATGGGTAGACTCCTAGTTTTAAAGGATGCTAATGATATCAATTTCACCCCGTACCTATAACCTCGGTATCTTCAAGGCAAAGATCTTCAAGCAACCAAACCTGCCAAAAGTATGTAGGTATGTTGATATGATACCATACTTACGGAATGTACCTAAGCTACGTACCTATTACTTGGCAGGTTTGGTAAGCCTTTCTCATAAAATAATTAACATATCTGGTTTATTTGCACATCAACATACAAAACTAATAAAATTGGCATAATAATTTTGGAACCCGATGTTTGAATATGCAACCCAATCTTTGTAGACTTTATAAATATGTTTTGCGTAGGTACCGGATACCTACATATCATAATTTCTAGTACTTATATTTGTGTATAATTTATTTACTATATGCTTATACAGGGTGTAACAATACACCCTAGTAATACTTAAGGGGGTGCTTCAGACTATCAAACTGAGCAACTTTCACTATGGAGCCAACATCGAGAAAAAATAAGAAAAATCACCTGTCTCATACAAAACTGCAGTACCGATTCGACTAAAATGTATGGGACAGCAGATCTTTTTTATTTTTTCTCGATGTTGACTCCATAGTGAAAGTTGTTCAGTTTGATGGTCTGAAGCACCCCCTTAAGTATTACTAGGGTGTATTGTTACACCCTGTATATTGAGAATGAGATCTGCACTGTAGATTTCTGTAGATTAATTATAAGTGATTTTTTTATAAAATTTGTTGCCAATACAGATTTCGTGCCTCACACGACTGGAAATGAATCTACGGAATTCGAAAAAATATTATCTCAAAAAGGTTAGGCTATAGGGCAAACTCTTAACCCGATCGTCTTTGTTTTAGGCTCAAATTGTAGCTGACTAAATTGTCCAGAGGAGTTTATTTCGTTTTTGACTTTAGCTCCTTATACATACATACATACATACATACATATTCTCACGCCTGTCTCCCACTGGGGTAGGCAGAGACAACGGAACGCCACCTGCTACGATCCTGACATACCTCTCTAGCTTCCTCCACATTCATAAGACCTTTCATGCATGCTCGTCGGTTTCGGGTAGATCTGACCTGGCCCTTCTCCTAGCTCCTTATAGCTCTCGTGAATATGAATATCATGTCTTCACAACTCTCCGAGATATACCTAAGGGGATCGCACTTTTTCGTGATATCGAGGCCATACTGGACCGAACGAAAAGACATTTCCAATGTCAAAATCATGGAGTGGTGCTAGTTGCCCTCCCAACTCCAAATACAGGGTGTAAGTGACAGCCTAGCAAATACTGAAACGGTGAACTCAGACCATCAAACTGAATAAATTTCACTATGGAGCCTACCTCAGGAAACGCGAAAAAAACCAGCTATCCCATACAAAACTGCTGTACCTACTCGACTAAAATGTATGGGATAGCTGATTTTTTTTCGCGTTTCCTGAGGTAGGCTCCATAATGAAAGTTGTTCAGTTAGATGGTCTGAGTTCACCGTTTCAGTATTTGCTAGGCTGCCACTTACACCCTGTATAATAAGGAAAAGGCTCACCAGAACGAAATAGAGCAAATATGCCTATGGACTTGATATGTAGTAAGACGTACAAAACAATTATTTTCCGTAGAGCACACTTATTACCATCATCGTCTTAGTCAAAAACACTTTCACCTTACGCATCTCGAATACGTAATTCACATAATCGTATTTGTACAATCAACATTGCATAATTTGGTTATTGTCTTTGTCAAGTTGAAATAATAGAAAATACAATCTGAATACATTTGAATGGATATGAGTGTGTTTATATGTCGGTATCATAAGAGAGGTAGAGTTAGTAGGCTGAGTAGGTCCGCCCCTTGAGCAAGTTAGTAGTTATAGGTTAGTCGGTCTAACAGTAGATGAGCGCTTTAACTGGACATTACATGTAGACGCTCTGTGCACTAGACTAAGACAAATATTAGGCAGATTTAAAATGCTGTGTTATTGCACACCCCGAGGGATCTTGTGCGCTGTCTATCACGCCCTGGTTGAATCAATAATAAACTACGGCGCGGGTACTTATGGCACTACACACGTAACTCATCTTAATAAAATTAAATCTTTACAAATCCGTTTTCTTAAACTTATTGTGCATCCCAAAGAACGCAAAAAATGTAAACAATGTAATAGTTATGAACCTCTTTTTAAATTATGCAATGTAATCCCGATAGAAAAAAAATTCATACTTTATCATGCGCTGCAAGAGTACACACGCAGTGAATATAAAATACCTATTAAATATAATTATCCCACCAGAAAAGCAGCGCAGGGTAGCCTTAGGGTGTGCAAAATCAAAAATGTATACGGAAAAAGGACAAAAGAATACATAGTTCCTACAATATTTAATAACCTACCATCTGATTTAAAATGTATAAAAGGGACTACAGAAACTATAAAAGCTAAAATAAAAAGATATATATTGGATTACTAAACCTATGCATACTGTAACAGCACTGTGGTGTTGCCCTGTATTGCAGTGCATGCATATGTACTTATGTATGCGTATGTATGTATATATGTATGCATTGTTATGCCATATTTGAATTCTCCTGCCTAGTGGTCCAGTATAACCCCCTGTGTAATCCGAACCCAAGACTCCGTCGAAGGGCTAGGCAGGAGGTTAAATTAATATCAGAAGGTTAAATTTATTCTGTGCATGCCCTCATTGTTGTTATTGTTATCGATAAAGACTTAAACTAATTTCTTTTAAAAAAATGTTGTTTTGTTCTAAATTAAAATTGTTTTGTAGTCAAAAATTAAAATCAGACTTGTAACTGTACTTTTGAATTAGTTAACGTCACGCAGCAACTGTGGATCTCCCGCTAAACTCTTTAAGGAGTTTTGGAGAGAAATTGTTTATTCTAGATTATATTTTTTTTTGTAAAAGTTAAATAAATTAAAAAAAAAAAAAAAAAAAGGTATTTCGAATCAAATTAAAGATTGAAAAATTCAGTCTCGGGCGGGACTTGAACCCGCACCCTTCCAAACCGGGGAAGTGCGTTATCCAATTTCGCTACCGAGCCCACTAGCCAGAGAACGAATTTTTCAATCTGTTTCGTCTTGAGGGGACGTGAGCGACATCTACTGGCAGCTATTACAAACTAGCCAACCCGCAAGTTCAGAATTACAACTGAAATTCATACGGTATAGATGACACACCCTGTTCCAATTTCAAATATTATTGAAATGATAATGATTTGATTCGAAATAGCACAACATGGCTGTAACATGTTCAAAATCAATAATATTTGAAATTGGAACAGGGTGTGTCATCTATACCGTATGAATTTCAGTTGTAATTCTGAACTTGCGGGTTGGCTAGTTTGTAATAGCTGCCAGTAGATGTCGCTCACGTCCCCTCAAGACGAAACAGATTGAAAAATTCGTTCTCTGGCTAGTGGGCTCGGTAGCGAAATTGGATAACGCACTTCCCCGGTTTGGAAGGGTGCGGGTTCAAGTCCCGCCCGAGACTGAATTTTTCAATCTTTAATTTGATTCGAAATAGCACAACATGGCTGTAACATGTTCATTATCAATAATATTTGAAAAAAAAGGTATTTAAGTTTTATAAAGTTCCATACTCCGTGAACAAAAGGTTCAAAATTCATATCTAGAAGCCTTCATTTGTACCTGCTGCTTGTTATTTTTTTGTGAATTTACGTTTATATTTTGTTTTCTGTATGCAATAAAATATACTTGATTTGAATACTTAGGTACGAAAAAAAGTTTCTAAACTAGGAAACTCGGGAAACGGGTTTCTAAGCTTGAATTATTGAGTTCTCAAATAAATATTTTAGATAAATATCTATGAATACGGTACGTCCTACTGCAACGCCTTCTCACAAATAAGTATAAGAAGTTTACGGGGCATCGTACTCTGCAACCATTGAATTGCAGTCTGGACTCAGAGTCAAAAATAGCGGTTCTGCCGAAAACACCCAAGAAATACTATACATTTACACTATCGTAGTAATGAATTAAACACATTTAATACGATGTAAAAACAATTATAATCGAGACTTGTCAAGAAATGCATTATAAGTGGCTCCCTCTTATCTATTTTTTGCCATATTCCTTAGTACATAATATCTTAGAGACCATTTAAAAATGTAAGAAAAAATGACCAAAAAACTTAACAGTGAGTATGACTTTGATATCATTATTTTAGTTATTTTCGTCCGCATTAATAAACTTGTAAGTAGGTAAGTACTTAGTAAAAATTAAACATAAAAAGTTTATGTAAAACTGACTATAATAGGTGCATTTAAAACCAAATCAAGTCTTGATAAAAAACATATATAACGTGTTAATGAATTAACGCAAAACCTCATACACCCTAACTAATTTATAACAAAAAAATTAGATTGAAAAAATACTTTCATAATTTTAATACTTAAAATTAAAAGTTATTCGCATTTTAAGTTTTGAGGCAAAAATGATTTGTTATAATTTCAGCAATGAATGAAAGCGATAACGTACCCATGGATACATTTTAATAATCTTGTTTTGGTAGTAAGTCGGGTGAGTGTGCCCGTGCGGTGGTGGGTTGACATCGGGTTCCGTAAATTTAAAATTTTAGAAACAAAATTAATATTTTGAAAAAAAAAAAACCTATGTTGAAACCATGATAATTCGATTCTGCTCTCGATTCTAAACAAACTATTTCTAGTTTTGCGTTAATTCATTAACACGTTGTATAAAACATCATCGACTATAATAAACTCGTCATTTTAAATAAAATTGTACCTATTGTATCAAACCTGCAATTTGAAACCATCAAGCTATCAATAACCCTTCAATACTGAAACCAATTTCCTGTCATATGACTCCGTCAGCTGATTCGAGGCGCGCCTATTAGGAACTCAGTAGTAAATTTCAGATAAGAAGTCTCCTAACAACACTCTTATCAATGTTGCCATAAATATGAGATTGGCTTGATTTGCGCGACTCTGTGTAAAAGAAGTGCCTGTTACTTGAATGCTTTCTCTCGAACGTAACCTTTCTTCGTGTGACCCCTCGAACTATCACGAACGGTTATGCAACCTCGTAGATATGCTCAGTTATTATTGTTTTACTTTTGATTCTGCAGGTTGCAAAGTTGATCTTTTAGGTCGTCATTCATAACTTTTTCAGATAATTCATTTGTGATTTTTAGGGTTCCGTACCCAAAGGGTGAAAACGGGACCCTATTACTAAGCCTACGTTGTCCGTCCGTCCGTCCGTCCATCTGTCCGTCTGTCCGTCTGTCCGTCTGTCCGTCTGTCCGTCTGTCCGTCTGTCCGTCTGTCCGTCTGTCCGTCTGTCCGTCTGTCCGTCTGTCCGTCTGTCCGTCTGTCCGGCTGTCCGTCTGTCCGTCTGTCCGTCTGTCCGTCTGTCCGTCTGTCCGTCTGTCCGTCCGCCCGTCCGTCCGTCTGTCCTACCTGTTTAGGGCTATAACTTTTTAACCGTAATAGCTAGATAGTTGAAATTTTTTCAGATTATGTGTTATTACGGCGAATTTGTTAACAAATAATAAAAATCGCAAAAAATTAAAAATTAAGGAGGGTTCTCAACAAGAAACTAGTTTTTATCAACGTTTTTTCTTCACGCTCTATCGTAAAAACGGTAATACATACAAGCGTCAAACTTAGTGTGATTATAGAGCAAACTCTACAGAATAACAACAAATACTATAAACCGGCCGAGTATGAGTCGGTCTCGCGCTAAAGGTCCCGGACAAAAAAAGTTTTTTTCTAAGTTAATAATGTTGTGTTCTGTAGTGGTGTGGTACGGAACCCTCGAGCCCGACTCGCACTTGACCGCTTTTTTATTTACAATCTATTTCAATTTATAAAATCTAATTATCCGTGTCCGTTACAAAGTAACCATGTCTGGCGTGCAGGGGGCGTTGGCCTCATCCCCGTCCAGGAGTGCGATTTTTGAAACTCATTTGCTGAGCTCGGCAGTTGAAAATGTCAAAATTACTATGGAGATATGCATCTTTTTACTGACGATTTGACTTTCAAAAATCGCTCTCCTGAATAATGATTTTTGAAAGTCAAATCAGCAGTAGAAAGATGCATATCTCCATAGTAATTTTGACATTTTCAACTGCTGAGCTCAGCGAATGAGTTTCGAAAATCGCACTCCAGGCCGACTCGTACTATCAATGAGTTTTTCGGAATTTATGTACGATTTGTACTACTGGCTTTCCGGTTAAGGTAAACATCGTGAGGAAACCTGTATGCTTCAATTTCGAGGATGTAAGTAAGTATTGTATTGTACCCACTGTCCATTATAAGTGGCGACGGGGGGGTCACTCCCCGGCACAATGGACAGAATTTTGAAACTACTAGTGAAACGTGGGCATATTCTGTTTACCTTCATCAATGGAATAAAACATACTATTAAAAACTTCCGCATAAGGATTTGTGTGCAAGTAAATTATTTCCCTGCACTTTTCAATGCCAGTCAGCGTGTGTCAACGTGAAAGATTGATATTATCCATTTCCTTATTTAACATTAGACCAAAGAGTAATGCAAAACAGTCAAGAACTATATTATAATCGACTTTAAAACGGAAAGGAAATACCTAGGTACATCCTGGTCATTACCTTCCTATTAAGTGCATCTACGGTGTCTTCAGAGGCAATATTATATCGCAATATAAAAAATATATAATTGTGCCGAGTTTCAGCTTCCTACGTCTTACGGTCTCTGAGAAAAATGCCTGTGACAGACTGACGGACGGACGGACGGATGGACGGACGGACGGATGGACGGACAGACACCGAGCTGATTCCATAAGTGTCCCGTTTTGCCAATTTTGGTACAGAACACTAATAAACCAAGTGTGCCTTAAACGAAAAAAATAGGTAAACGTCTTATTACTACCATACCTCAAAAGAATGTCTGATTAGATTACTTAGCGTGTCAATAAGGATTTTACTTGAGACTGCATCCAGTTCTTATATTAATTTGATCGATGACCGTATATTATTAACCGACGAAAAAACAAAAAACGGAGGAGGTTATCTATTCGACGCGTATATTTTTTTTTTTTTTTTTATGTATGAACACGCATAACTTTCTACAGAGTAGCCCGATTTTGATAATTCTTTTTTTATTGGAAAGGGTATACTCCCAAAGTGGTCCCATTTCAATTCGGTAAAGATCTGATGACGCACTTCGGAGCTACACAATAGAACTCCTCAAAAGTTGACAGCAAATCATCGGCGATTGAAAAGTTCGATGTACCCTTTGTGTGTGCTGATATCCAGAATTCAACTAATGTATTTCACCACAAAAAAAATATGAAATAAAAATTTTTAACAAAAAAATAAAACCGACTTCAAAACTCAAAAAGTATAAAATAATATTGCAGCTGATGAATTTTACGTTAGCTATCAATTTTTTTTATTGAAGTCGGTGTCAAGCCTAGCCCCAAAAAAAATACTGCATGCTCAGTCTCGAATCGTACAGGCTTGACAGCGACTTCGATAAAACAAATTGATAGCTAACGTAAAATTCATCAGCTGCAATATTATAATTTATACTTTTTGAGTTTTGAAGTCGGTTTTATTTTTTTGTTAAAAATTTTTATTTCATATTTTTTTTTATACATCCAACCATCCAATCGAAATCGAAAATCGAAGAATTACCCCCCCATGAAGACTATCCAGACTTTTGGAGACACCCTCGCAAACCAAAAGTCTGTATACAAACTTGCCAAGAAAGGCAAATTACGTGCTGTCGCTGTCCTGTGTCGTCCATAGTACTCCAAATCCCTAAGCTTCCACTTAGAGCTTGACAGATTGATCAAATTTTTCCTCATAGGTAAGTCTTTAATTTCCACACATCTGAGTAGGTACTTAACTTACGAAAACATTATCCTTATCCTTTATACCTACCTAATGATTTATAATAAACTAAAGGTCAAGTTCAATACGCTAGACTAGAGAAAAAACGTTAAGTGGTGAGCGTCATTAGACGCCTCATTACGAGAACTGAATGCGCGCTGTCCATCCGTTCTTACCAATAAAAAGCTATATCCGGTGACCTTCAGTATGCGTGAACTAGTGAGCTTCGGAAGGAGGTCCGGTAGTTAGTCATTAATGCGCTATTAAGTCTACGAAGAATTGCTAAAGTGGAAATGGGCTGGACACATTGCTCGCGGAACAGATGGCCGATGGGGCTGAAGAGTTCTGGAGAAGCAACCGCGTGCCAGAAACCGTAGCGTGGGTAGGCAATGTCGACCGACGGCCTGGTGAAGGCGGCAGGAACCCGTTGGATGAGGGCAGGGTAGGACCGGTCGTTGTGGCGATTCTTGGGGGTATATGTCCAGCAGTAGACGTCTATCGGCGAGATGATGATGAAGATGAAGTCTACGTGACTAACTTAAGGAGTTAGTGTTACTATTTCTCATTTATCTTTGTGTTACACTGCATTTCTAGAATTAACTAAGTAGATAACACACAGAAAAAAAATTGTTTATTCAACCAACATCATGAATCCATATGAGCCTGTCAACATCATGACTTCTCCGACTACTTTGTTAAACGAATTTGGCTTGTTGTTACAACTAACTACCTTTTGTTTTTAGTAAACAATAATAACGTCATTTCAATTATTTTGGAGCTAATTAAGTTCTTAGTTGGCTCGCATTTTTTTCAGTGCAGTGTGTTTAGACTTCGATCTAATAAACTAAATAATTCAGCTACTGGTCTTGGAAGGACGTTGTAAAGAGCAACTTTACTACTTGCTTACAAAGTTATGACAAAAAACCAGACCAGAATTACGAAATATAATCCTTAAACTGTTCAACTGAATAAATTAATTTCGCCTTGGCATATTCGTTAATATACGGTCACATTATCATTGTAATTATCTAAAATGTTTAGTTTCTGTGGTATTTTTATATTAATTCCGACAACATTAACAAATTCTATTACTATACAGGGTGTAACAAAACACCCTAGTAATACTTAAGGGGGTGCTTCAGACCATCAAACTGAACAACTTTCACTATGGAGCCAACATCGAAATCGCGAAAAAAAAATACGCTCTTTCATACAAAACTGCAGTACCGTCTCGACTCAAAACTCAAATGTATGGGACGGCACATTTTTTTTATTTTTTCTCGATGTTGGCTCCATAGTGAAAGTTGCTCAGATTGATGGTCTGAAGCACACCCTTACATATTACTAGGGTGTTTTGTTACACCCTGAATTGAAAGAGTTCTCGAGTTGCGACCACGTACTGGAAAGCGCAGCGCGATTCCGGCCGCAGAGAGATGGCCCAAAAGCTAGATGAGCTCATTCCGCCTTCCCCTTTCTACTATCGGACTTCCAAACGCACCGCGGGATATCACCCCTTCTTGGATGACATCCCACATATCCGCACAAGCGCCTTTCTGAATCTTTTATAATGCGTACAGCCAAGGAGTGGAATGCCCATGGGAGCGTGTGAATTCTCTATGGGAATGCCTTGCCTGAGTCAGTATTTCCGAGCGCTTTACAACCCGAATTCCTTTAAAGTACGAGTGAATAGGCTTCTTCTAGGTAAGCTCGCTACATCTTCGACCCCATCTTTGTCCTAAGGACTGGATTGAAGTCAAGAGCAAACCCATAAGTATTAAAAAAAATATCGCAGTAAGTTTTTAACAGGGAGGTTTTGTATCTGATCTGGAGTCAGTGGACCACAATCACAGAGAATGTGCAGCAGTGGACCTCTGTCGACTGATATGATGATGGTAACTATAATATATTGAAAGTTAAATAATAGTTATTAGACCTTGTTCCCGTTGGTGGTGCTGATGAGATCGTCCATGAGGAGCTGTCCCCAGGCGGCGAGCATGCTGGTGACATAGTCGTGGTCTGCTGGCTGGGTCAGCTGGGCCGCGGCACGGACCGCTAGACCTGGCTCTGGTAATCTTGGGCTTGATAATGGCTGAGCAATATCTGGGAACAAACGATTGGGTGAATATTTCTATAGGATGAATAGGAAAAAAATTACTACCCCGGGGGATTACGGTCGTAATTTTATGTTTGTACTTTTACGGAGGTTAAGTTGCCATGATACAGGGTCCAACTTAATATGCTGACGCTTTCTTAAGGGTATGATCAGACCAATATCGAAATCGCGAAAAAATATCTGCTGTCCCATTCATTTGCGTCGAGTAGGATTGCAGTTTTGTATGGAACAGCAGATTTTTGGTCGCGTTTTCTACTTCTGTCAGAAAGTTTTTCAGTTTGTTAGTCTGATCATCGCCTCCCCGCCAGCATTAATATGTAACCCTTCTCAATAGAAGGGCTGTACATAGGCCAATAATTGTGATCGTATTAATTTGGATATTTTAATTTGCAAACCTAAATTAAAAAGTTAAATATACAGAAAAACACATAGGTTAGGTTATACATACCTACATACAAAACCTGTCAGCATAAATATTTACAGATAGGTAGGTTGTTTTCGTATGTTATCTAGACACATCTGACATCCTCCCAGAGTTAAATAATAAGGTAGGTAGGTACTAGGAAGTTTGAGATGATTGGTTTTTTGCTAAGTATGATTAATAATACTACATTATTAGTTTACAACTATTGACTTTGAATATTATGTTACGGAGAACACTATGAATCATAACAATTATTCTGCGAATATAAAAGGATTTCTCGCAATATTGTAAGGATGAAATATTCACCATTAACCCAAACAACTATAATATTATTATTATTACCCTGAATGTTGGTTGATTATTCTTGACCACGATAAACTTGCGTATTATAGTGAAGGTGCTAACGAGTAATATACGCTGTAGTATACGCTGAACAAACATCTTAGGGCTCTTACAGACGAGCGACACTTTGCTGTCGCGGTGGGTCGCAGAGCGCCGTACTCATACATTTTACGGTCCGGACCCTCCGCGACACCCGGCAACCGCAAAGTGTCGCTCGTCTGTGAGAGCGCTTACGACCCTAGAGGCATATTTCGCCTGGAGGTGGACGAATCCGTCACTCACATCCTGTGTGAATTTGGTCCACTAATGCACAAACGATATGTACCTCCTCACTTGGGACATACCTAAGCACTCTGTTCACCCGAGTGAAGTTTAATAAATCCTACGTATCCTGACGGAAGTGGGTTAGCAATGAACCTACATATAAGTAGTTCAGCTTCGTTCAGTTTCACTTCGACCTAGAGCAGTTCACAAAAAATCTGCTCAAGGTCGAAGTGAAACTAGTCTGTAGGAGATTCGGAAAACTGCTGTACACCTGTACACTAATAAAAAAAAGATCATTCTTCTGATTGATGGGTAGATTGCTATTGATATAAACATTAGTTAGCCATTAAGAGGAAAGGCGAGTTCCGTTTAGTCCATACAAACGTATTCCCCTATTTAATCCCTGGATAATGAATTAATTACACTAGAGCACCATACAATCTATCATACTTCTGCCATGTCTCTATATTTCTTTCTTTTTCATAAATTAATTATAAGAACTAAGAGCCTTCGAAAATTACCAAAAATTGCTAAATTTTACCGCTGTGCTCAGATATCCAGCCAACAAAGACGAATATAACCAATATAAAAAGAAAACATACAGACATAGCCAAAGTATTTCCTTTTATTATTCTTGAAAGAATTATTAAAATCGGCTTAGTTTTGGAGGAGGAAACAGGGGAACATGATTTCGTCCATTATGTAGGTAAAATCAGTCCGAGCTGCAGTTGTCACTTTCGGACTGGTAGCTCGGTTCCTCGGGAACAGTGCGACATCAATAGATCTGGTAAAAACCTATTCTTCAAAGAAGAACGACCACTTCCCATACATTCGAAAACCTGTCAAATTTTTATTTATTTCGTTGAAGTCTTAATAGTCATAATCATAATACTCAAATGTTGAAGTATACAGATTGATATAGGAAAACTATAGGTTGATTCCATTTACATCAGTAATAATTCATTTTAATTTGACAATGAGGAAAAAACGTTATACAAATACTCAAATGTTGAAGTATACAGATTGATATAGGAAAACTATAGGTTGATTCCATTTACATCGGTAATAATTTATTTTAATTTGACGATGAGGAAAAAACGTTACACACGTTAATAGTTGTTAACAGGTAAAAATAGGACATCCTTCTTTCTTACAGAGCTTACAGACCGCCTTTCCTCTTAAGCAGAACAGGTCCGTCGGCTGCTAAATAACTATACTTAAGTTGGTAGATCATTTGTAATAATTATACCTATTTCAATCGGATTGCACGGTGCATCACTCTTGACGGAGACTTAACAGGATGTTTTTAACATGTCATTATCTTAAATGTTAGTTTACGCTTCATTGAAAGCAAATCTTATGATGAATCATTGAGCACAGATGCGTTATTATTATTAGAGATAATATTAAGATACGTTGGGTATACCGATTAATAAGAGTTCACGTGAATACAGGGCCGGATTAAGCCACGTAGAGGCCCCTATACAGGGTCCTTCTTAATATGCTGACACTTTTTTAAGGGGATGACCAGACCATCAAACTGAACAATTTTTTCTAAGGGACCAACATTGAAATCGCGTTTAAAAAATCTGCTCATCCATACAAAATTGCAAACCGACTCGAGCCAAATGTATGGGACGGCTGTTTTTTTTTCGCGAATTCGATGTCGGTCCCATGGAGAAAGTTGTTCAGTTTCATGGTTTGATCATCCCCTTAAAAAAGTGTCAGCATATTAAGAAGGACCCTGTATAGGCAATGCAAGTCACGGGGCCCACTGGGGAGAGCACGAGAATCGAGACTAGTACATTAGTATTAATGATGAAAATAACTAACAAAAAACAATGAAAATCTGCAACACGATCTAAATGAAGCGACCAAAGTGAGCTCGAAATTTGACTGCAATATGATGAGGTCATTGCAATACGATCCAAAATCAGGAGCGAGCGAAACGAGCTCGGGATTTTTCTACAATATTATAAAGT
Organism: Agonopterix subpropinquella; assembly: GCA_922987775.1. Lineage (NCBI taxonomy): Eukaryota > Metazoa > Arthropoda > Insecta > Lepidoptera > Depressariidae > Agonopterix > Agonopterix subpropinquella. The sequence continues at coordinate 11,327,285 of OV277695.1, read as the reverse complement.
TTTTGCGCAATGCGATCTGAATACTGGAGATCTAAAGCCTTTGTTAACCGAAAACGAAATCGTAAAATTAAATCTACTATGGTATGAGTTTTCACTTATTTTTGTCACAGGCCGCGGGGCCCCTAGGCGGCTTGGGGCCCATAGGCAGCTGCCTAGATTGCCTCTATGGATAATCCGGCACTGCATGAATAAAATGTTTGAATGAATGATAACAGCAGCTCAACTACGAATTTTCTTTCGAGCTGCCATGACACTCATACAAATCATTCCTTTTTTTTCACCCAAATGTGTACGTCCAAGATAATATTTTATTATTTATTGGTATTGGTAAAACATGACTAACATGTAGCTTAATATCATAATCATAAATTAGGCCAGTCGTTTTACGGAGTTTTGTTAGGCGGGGTAGGGAGTAATTAAATAAAAAAAAAAAGTAATAGTAATTATTAATTGGACTTTTAAACTGTAACTGACACCATTTAGTGACAAAAATACTATCCTAAAGCATATTAAAAAAAAATTTGCTACGCAACATAGAAAAATCAAAATTGTGTCTCCCAGAAGACTTTTAAATTAATAACATTAATACCAATGCACTCATTTGAATTATATTTAACAATATACATTATTATTGATCAATAAAATAGGCATTAAAATTTTAAAAATGAGGTATTATTAGAAAATACGAATGTATTTTTCAAATTCTTCTAAGTAGGCAAAAATATTTACACCCTGTTTGAAGTATGTATGATGGTAAAGCCTTAAATATGTGCAAACAAAAATTTATCATCAGGTTTTTTAAAACGAGATAATATCTATATTTTAAAATTGGAACTGTTGCTGACGTAATTTTTTTTTAATTTTGGTACATTCCTGATCTCAAATTGGCTCTTCAATATTATAGCGAAAAAAAAATGCAATTAGTAATTAGTCCCGGCTCAAACCGTAAAATGACTGGGCTAAATCTTCAAAAACTAAAATTTCAATATACTAGACGATGTCAAGTAATTTGTTATTGATAAACCCCAATTACTTTATCTTGACTAATAGCTCTATTTGAGTCCCCGTAGTCTTCAATTAATATCTACAGGATGATTGGTTGGAACGTATAACTTATAATTTTCTTTCAATACTCAAAAACATACAGCAAAATTGAGATAGATGACAAGTCTTAATTGTAATATTTCATTACGGTTTGGTCATTTACAGGGTGTAACAAAACACCCTATACCTCTTAAGGGTGTCGTAAATCAGCTATCCCATACATTTTAGTCGAGTCGGTACTGCAGTTTTGTATGGGACAGCAAATTTTTTTTTTTGCGATTTCCAAGTTGGCTCCATAGTGAAAGTTGTTCAGTTTCGTGGTCTGAAGCCCCCCCTTAAGTATTACTAGGGTGTTTTGTTACACCCTGTATACAGGGTGAAATTGATATCATTAGCATCCTTTTAAACTAAGAGTCTACCCATCAAACTGAACAACTTTTACTATGGGAGCAAACCGATCGGAGCAAAAAGAAAATCTGCTGTTGCATACATTTGCGTCTAGTAGGCCGATGCCTACTTAGGGTCAGCGCACACCTAGCGTAAAACTGTTCGAGCATGCGCGAGCAGATTTCATTGATTCAATTGATAATGAACTCTATTCCCATTGAAATAAAGTCAAAAATAGCTTGCAAGTGATTAAATCCCTTCAGCGTCTGTTCGAGTATGCTCGCGTATGCTCCTCGCGGCGACGCGAGCAGTCGCGAGCATGCTCGCGCATGCTCGCGCATGCTCGAGCATGTTCGAGCATACGCCCGTGTCGATGCTTGCGATCCGTCGTAAGTGTTGCCACCTCTGCCGGTTTCGGATTAAATCTAGCATATTTTTTAACTACTTTAGCCCGAAAAGGGCAATTTAGTACAGAAAATATATAATAATCTAACTCTTTTTGAAAATACAATGAAAATCTCAAAGGTCGAAGCAGATTTAGTAGGTTTTCAAATTGTTCATATTCCATTTTATAGTAGTCATAAAATAAATGTCCCTTGAACTTTAAACCGTAGCACAGGGTGTGGTATTCCCCAAATGTACATCTTTCTTGCCAGGTTGCTTCAGCCCATATTCTTCTTTCAATTTTGTGTCGTCCTCTTTTCATTTTATTGATGTGCTCTTCTTGCTCCTCTTCCTCTGCTAGTAACCCAATAATTACCAAATCCCAGTCCACCATACTTTAAAATTACTCTTCGCACGTCTTTACTTTAAAATATTGTAAACACAACTGCAAAATTCACTGTCAACTGTAGCAACACGGGAGCATCCGCGAGACTGTTCGAACACGCGCGAGCATGCTCGCGCATGCTCGAGCATCCGCCGCTGCCGCCGGCGGATTTCGCCTCTGCCGCCGGCGGATTTTGCCGCTAGGTGTGCGCGACTGCAAAGAACATGCTCGAGCATGCGCGAGCAGTTCTACGCTGGGTGTGCGCACACCTAGCGGCAAAATCCGCCGGCGGCAGCGGCGGAGCATGCTCGCGCGTGTTCGAACAGTCTCGCGGATGCTCCCGTGTTGCTACAGTTGACGTAATGAATTTTGCCGTTGTGTTTACTATATTTTATAGTAAAGACGTGCGATAACAACAATTTTAAAGTATGGTAGACTGGGATTTGGTAATTATTGGGTTACTAGCAAAGGAAGAGGAGCAAGAAGAGCACATCAATAAGATGAAAAGAGGCAAGAAAGATGTACTTTTATTTGGGAAATACTACGCCCTGTGCTGTGTTACGGTTTAAAGTTTTAGGGACAGTTATTTTATGTACTATAAAATGGAATATGAACAATTTGAAAACCTACTAAATCTGCTTCGACCTTTTAGATTTTCTTTGTATTTTCAAAAAGAGTTAGATTATTATATTATATTATCCGTAGTAAATTGCCCTTTTCGGGCTAAAGTAGTTAAAAAATATGCTAGATTTAGTCCAAAACCGGCCGAGGTGGCAACACTTACGACGGATCGCAAACATCGACAAGGGCGTATGCTCGAACATGCTCGAGCATGCTCGCGTCTGCTCGCGTCGCCGCGAGGAGCATACGCGAGCATACTCGAACAGACGCTACAGGGATTTAATCCCTTGCAAGCTATTTTCAACTTTGTTTCAATGGGAATAGAGTTCATTATCAATTGAATCAATGAAAACTGCTCGCGCATGCTCGAAAAGTTTTACGCTGGGTGTGCGCTGACCCTTACTGTCACATACTAAACTGCGATCAGTTTGGTATGTGACAGCTGATTTTTTAGTTGCTCCGATCGGTTTGCTCCCATAGTAAAATTTGTTCAGTTTGATGGGTAGACTCTTAGTTTAAAAGGATGCCAATGATATCAATTTCACCCTGTAGAGTACTACTTCAATCTACCTATCTCTACCTATACCGATCAAAATCGATCCAACGTACAAGACAAACAGAGTCTTTAGCATTTATAATATTGCATTTATAGCAGTGCTGCCAAGTTAGGCGATTTATCGCCTTTTAGGCTACATCAGGGGGTCTATCGACGACCAAAAAATACGATTGGCGACCGGTCGCCATTTAGGCTATATCCCAAATTAAAATAGGCGATTTTGGGCTACATATTGAGAAAAATTGACTTTTTCGGGTTATTTTAGGCTATTTTAAAAAAAATCTGAAATATTATACTTATTGTAAGTAAAATTATATGATTTTTTATCGCAGACTGCATAAACTGTACACTACAATACATTATGTACACACGGCGACACATCAGGTTACGCACCCTATATACCCATAACTACACTACGTACAAAACACAAAATAGTGCGGTAGAGAGCCTGCATAGACGCGGCTGCCGGCGTGGGCGCACCGTGCTGTAAGACGAAACAACAACAACATACCGCACCCTCTCACACGATTCGCAGCGTTCAACTTGTAATAGTTCAAAGTCCAAACAGGGTAACCTGACCTGTCGCCGTGTGTACGCACGGCGACACATCAAGCTATACAAAACCAACATAAGCTGGCCGCGCTACGTTATACGTTACTCGACCTACGCGTGGCCAGCTTATTTTAGTTTTGTATAGCTTGATGTGTCGCCGTGCGTACATAACGTACGTGTATGTAATGCGGTACAGCTATTTTTAAATGGTGAGTAGAGATTGAAGTTGTAAAAAAAATACATTTTTCCATCACAAGCAGCCAATATAGAATTTATTTTGGCCAATTTTCTGTATATTAGGCGACTTTAGGCTATATTACACGGGGAAAAAATTCGGCGACTTTAGGCTACTTGGCCCGAGATTTTTGGCGATTCAGACTGGCTGGGACTTGGCAACACTGAATATTAGTATCATTTGTCGAATCAGTCATATATGTAGAAACCCCCTGTATAATGTTAAGGATTACATGCTTTTTCTATTGTCCAGCAAAGCTTCCGCGTCTCGAGTGAGACAAATCACCCACGATTAATGAATGGTTATCATACTTGATGGAGTGGAGTATTTCTTCAAGCGACTCTTGAAATGGACAGGTAGTCATAGACTCTAGGTTGTTGCGACATTGTTTCACGTTTTTTAGTGTTCCGTACCAAAATGGACAAAACGGAACACTTGCGGAATCATCTCGGTGGCTGTCACCCGTCTGTCACTGGCATTTTTCGTAAGACTCAAGAAGTTGAAAATTGGTACAGTTATTAGCATTCATACTTAGCTTAGAGAAGTTCACACTTAGTATCTTTTTATCACCTAAACAAACTAGTAGTATGGAACACCAATCGCCCGAGTCCCGACTCGCACTTAGCCGGTTTTTTTTATCGGCTTTAGATTTGTCATTTGTAGAAAAGAAAGTTTTGACACGACTATCTTTTGAACTAAGATCTTTTGATTAAGGTTCGGTTAGCTCCGTTGTTACACAATATTATAATCTTACATAACAGATAGGTATAATAACAAGGTATGAGTTTTGTAGTTTATCTACCCAATATACTTATTAATCAATCAGTATCTAGTGATAATGATAATACAACCAAATCCGGGTGTGAAATTAATTTGTTTAATTAATTAATTTCTTCTAACTGTTTTAAAAAAGCTCGAGTAAAGCTCTTTTCCGTTTTATTTAGATCTAAATATCTAGGGAAACTAAAACATATATGGAATGTTTTTGGTTGTATTAAAACAGGTTGATAAAAAGATGCATACCATAAATGTACGCACTTTTAATAAGGTTTTTATTTCAAAAATTAATTGCTTAGATATTAATTTGCGTATTTTTTATCCTGAATTATTTTAGTTATTGATTCGACAAAACTGATGATAGAAAAACCGATGAGTAAGTAAACGTACCTACTTACTTAAATTTGCATAACAAATGTATTACGCAATCAGGATCTTTGCATGAGTTTATTGAAATGATTCTCGCACCATTGTGTTTTTAGTGTTTACTTGTTGGTTTTGTTAACATAACACATCATATTTACTCGTAACAGCTTTTTATGCTGATTTGTTATGCATTAGGCTATTTGAATTAGTCAAATCAGCAATACATCAAAAATCGCACTTTTTATGAACAACGAATAACGGTCTTCTGACCCGCGACTCCGTCTGCGTGGATTATCCCTTTCGGATCGATTTTTGGGAAAATATATTCTTAGTGCACCCCTACATCCTCTGCAGAAAATAATATATTCCAAAATGCATGTTTCTATCTTCAGCGGTTTGTCTGTTAGTCAGCCAGTCAGTCAGTTATATGTGGCCATGGACCTCTTTTATAAGTATACAGGGTCCTTCTTAATATGCTGACACTTTTTTAAGGGGATGATCAGACCATCAAACTGAACAACTATCTCAATGGGACCAACATCGAAATCGCGAAAAAAAAATCAGCTGTCCCGTACATTTAGCTCGAGTAGGTTTGCAGTTTTGTATGGGACAGCAGATTTTTTTTTGCGTAGGTATTCGAAGTTTGTTCCATAGAGAAAGTTGTACAGTATGACGGTCTGATCATCCCCTTAAAAAAGTGTCAGCATATTAAGAAGGACTCTATAGATCGTACTAAAATCAGTCACGTCGACGACGTCATAATACTCACATTTATTATAGTTTATTGTATTAAAAATAGTAATCAAGCTAAAAAATTACTGAATGTTTTTTAATATGAAGATAAACATAAAATATATTTGACGTGTGCAATTAAGTACACAATTTTTTCCCTGGCTACCGGTTGGTCACATTATAGGTAGGTACTAGGGGAAGATTGGGACCCTTCGTACAGTTTTCACAATATATTTTTATTCTTTTTACTGCGTTGATTAATAGCTTTATGGAAATCATCTTGAAATAGCACATATATTTGGCTATTAGGAAAAAAATTGTATAAATGTGTATTTTAGAGGGTTACTGAATAAAATTGATTTTTATTTCATCCGGAATTCGTACGAATCTGCCCCACGAATGGGGTACTTTCATACAGCACCGAAAATTAACTTTATTTAGTACATAGAGGATGAAACTAACATTTCGTTTGTATTGTAGTACCTAGGTATCCTAACGTGACACGGGGGCGTGGATATTTTTTGTTTGCCCAAAGGAGGTGTGATAAACAGATGTTTGGGATTCCCTGCTCCATTACAATCATCCACAGCCGATATAGCATCAAATCTTCGTCTACTCTACTTCCTTGCTCCTCTTTTTCAATTTTGTAATGTTACACCATGTTTCTTTAAAAATAAATTAATCTATCAGGAATCACCAACCATTTTTCGCGTACTAATGTGCCCCATTTCTTGCTGTACGAAGGTACCCCGTGATATATAAGTTTAAAAAAGTTACCTATTTCTGGAAACAAGTAAAGTAAGAAAATATTTGTCATTAAAACACTTTCTTAAGGATATTTACTAGTCATAAAGGTAATTATCATGTTAGAAACGTAATAAAAGTTGTTACAACGCGAACGTGAATTACCATAAAATATTTACTCACCAAGTGCAAAAAAACTTTGCTACCTGTCATATCATGTGTAATGGCGCTGCTGTCGCGGCTTACCGGTCTAAGGATGCGGTCGTACAAAGGCTACGTACACGTGAAAAGACATGACCGTACTCCACTTAGTTTTTCTGTAAAATCTACTGTATGTATGTGCCCCTTGTACGAATGGTGCCAATCTTCCCTATAGGTATTTCATTCTTCATGGTGGACTTCAACATCCTAAACGTAATATTTATCTGCCCTTGATATCCCTGAAAATTTCATTTAACGACACTAAAAGGTAAGAAAAACCAATTAGTTTTCATAGCTACATGTCAGAAGTAATCTTGAGAAGAGGATTTATGAACTTTCTTGTTCGGATTTTTGAACTCTGTTGCCTTTTATATAAAACGTTTTAATTGTTTGTTTACGACATGTCAGTAATTGCAGTAGGTATAGCGTGAATGCGAACGATTTGCTCACTGATTGAGATGCCAGTAAAATGCTACTTCTTGTTAGAATTACTACGTAAAGGTTTTAAGGAAAATCTGAGTAAGAAATTCTCAATTATTTCCTCTATGACTCAATATGGACGTATACACTGTTGGCGTCAGTCCCAACATCTTCCAGGCAACTGTGAGATCATCAGATACGCATAGCATTATAGCATGAGAAATACAGCACCTTGCCTGCCCCACGGTCTGTGCCAGATTGTTATGACGTCATGACACTAACCGTCGGCATAGTTGGGTGGCATCAGTCTCAGGAACACGTTGCCTTGCCTGCTCTACAACCTGTGCGTCACATTGTTGTGACGTCATGACACTCACCGTCAGCATAGTTGGGTGGCATCAGTCTCAGGAACACGTCGCCCCGCCTGCCCCACGGCCTGTGCCGCACATTGTTACACTCGCCGCTGGCGCTGCGGTACTTGCTTGGTGGACATGGGGTATTGCTGACGTCATCTTCTGATGAACAGTTTTGTCTGTGGAATTTAAATGTTGTATTGGAGAAATCATATCGTATCATAATGTCATCAAATTAATGACATTGGTATGATAGCACTTTCTTTGTTTCAAGTTTCAAGCGTATAAATCGCTTTAAAAAAAAACAATATTGTATAAATGGGCTCGAAGCGCCTTAATCGCCGTCTCGCTACGAATAAGAACAACCTCGTATTTCAAGGGCTTAAATTCATAAAAATCTGTTACTTATAAGTAATATCAAAGAGAATGTAACTCACTACGTTATAAGAGTTGGGACTTCCATACTTAAAACTGGTCAGAATGTTTGAAACGTGTGCTATCGTTCAAAGAATTTAAAGGCGTCAGTGCACGTTTCATATAAAAAAAAAATTATTAGAGAGTTGTGCGAGCTTGGAATCTACTGAAATTGAAGATTATTACGTTAGACGAAAGCTGGCATAGGTATTGTCTTTACTCTTATTGCACCCTTGAATTTAATAAGGTTTTAATCAAGGGACAAACTTACGCAACGTTGCCGCCTAGAAGAAACCTTCTTTCCAAAGCCAACGCTTCACTGACAACCCTTCGTAAATCACTCGGCACTGCCTGTATGTGACCTTCGTCCGATTTACTTTTCTGCGAGTGTGTTTGTGCTGCAAACACTAGCGCCAAAAGCGTTAAACTTCGTCGTAACCTGAAACAAAGAAATTTTATATTTAAAATGAGTTCAAATGCAAACAAAGACATACTTACCTATATTATTCTACTCTATTTAGTACAGTCGAACTGTATAATAATATATGACGATAAAATAATGATTGATGAGTTTTGGAATTACACAGCACTAATTGTTAATTGGAGAGGAACTAACATAATTTTTCCTAAGGAAACATGGGTCGAAAAACGTTTAAAATGTGTGGGCCTTCCGTACATCTCTCGGTATGAGATTTTACTAAAGTTTAGTACGTAGAACTTTGCATCGATTTTTTATATTGTTTCACTACGACTTTACATAAAATATTAGTATTGGCAGAGGCACTATTTCAGGAACTATTTATTTGATGTAGTTTTTATAAAAAGAAACGTCTACTTCTGTAAGAAAAATATTGTTAATTCGTGTGTGGTTTATTTAAAAGACTTATTTATATCTCCGCTCCCTGAAAACCTAGCCTCATGAGATTTTGGATGCCTAGGGCACTATTTGAGAACTATTTTTTGAGTGTAAATTCGATGCTGCAATGCACGCCGTTTTAGCCACAGAAAATGTGTACGATACCTTGACGTCAAGCCAGCGTACCAGGAAAAAAAATCGATATCTCGTATAGTATAGAGGCACTATTTATTTGACCTAGGTACTAATTCGGCACTATTTAGGAACTATTTATTGGCACTAGTCCCAGCCAAATTCCTTTCATGTGTACGCTAGCTATACGGACACTGTTTATTTATTCGTAGATCGTGGATCGTGGGTCATATCGTTTCTTTTATCAAACTTTCAAAACTTCCCTTCCACCTGTACCAAAGCCTGTACTCATTAGATACTTTTTAAAATATAAAAACCGTTACTATCCAGGCAAACGAATGGGTATTATATAATATACTTACAAGATTTAGCACTTAAAATTCTAGAGATGATAGATTTATCGCAGTCTCAATTGTTAGTGTTAGAACAAACCGTAGACGATAAGAATCTTGTTAACATGATGTTAATGTAATGCAGAGACAAAACGATTTGCAAGCATCAAGGTATTTGTTCACACTTATTACTACCCATACATACATAACTAAACATCATCAATTTAATTTAAATAAAACCTGTCAAGTGCGAGTCGGGCTACTCGTGCTACGAGGGTTCCGTACCACACCACCACAGAACACAACATTATTAACATAGAAAAAAAACTTTTTTTGTCCGGGACCTTTAGCGCGAGACCGACTCACACTTGGCCGAATTTTAGTATTTGTTGATATTCTGTAGAGTTGGCTCTATAATCACACTAAGTTTGACGCTTGTATGTATTATCATTTTAACGATAGAGCGTGAAGAAAAAACGTTGATAAGAACTAGTTTCTTGTTGAGGACCCCCCTTAATTTTTAACTTTTTGACATTTTTGTATTTTCTTATGTACATTTCTGTATGGGTTTTTTGCCTTTATAAAACATTTATTATTATTGTATGTCTTACGTTCCGTAATCACGGGCAATTAAGTCCCGGACCTTTGGAAGGCGTGCATGGGGCCGAAGCCAACATGTAGAGGCCCGTTCAAAAGACAAGTTAATCTAAATGTAAGGGATACACAAATGGCGGATACCATATTATTATTATTTTTTTTAACAAATCCGCTGTAATAACGCATAATCTGAGAACATTTCAATTATCTAGCTATTACGGTTCAAAAGTTACAGCCCTAAATTGGTAGACGGACGGACGGACGGAAAACGTAGGCTTAGTAATAGGGTCCCGTTTTCACCCTTTGGGTACGGAACCCTAAAAAGTACAGTAGATACGATAGAATGAATTAGAATAACGAGAAGACGTTAAAAGTTTGACAGGTGATTAAGTAGCCGTGTCAACTTATCGAGATAATTTGAATAAATGAAACGTTAAAAAACAAAGGTTCATTGTGTTGAGTAAAGGCCAATAAACTATAAACTACACCTTCAAAACGAGATCTATCTCGTCTTGTTACGAGACAGGCTAGTTTACTTCAAGTCAGGAAGTGACAATAAAGGCTGTAAGAGACATGAGGAAAAAAAGAAAAACGTTTTTTCTCTGTGAGAATATATGCCAGGTAATAATGTCAGGATACCTAACCTGCAATTTGATCAGTTAAATAGAAAATTATGTTTTAAAATACGCAGGATATTCTCGATATAAAGGGTGAAATTGTCAGTGTTTAGTTTACCCAATGGTACCCATCAAACTGAACAACTTTTACTATGGCAGCGAACAGATCGGAGCAACAAAAAAATCACCTGTTCCGTACTAAACTGCAATGCCTACGCGACACAAATGTATGCAACAGCTGATTTTTTTGTTGCTCCGATTGGTTTGCTCCCATAGTAAAAGTTTTTCAGTTTTCACCCTTTATATCGAGAATATCCTGCGTATTTTAAAACATAAACACACTCTTAGTTTAAAACTTAGACCATATACCTATAGGACGGCCGCACATTATCAGAAATTTCTGACAGAAAAATTCTGACGCTCGCCGGAAGGCACTCGGTGCATACATTTTGTATTAGACCCCGCACACAGTCAGAAAAATTCTGACCGGTCGTCCGCTTCTGATGCACACCGGACGGCACCTCAGCCGGACGTCAGAATTTTTCTGACGGAAGGCGTGTTAGCCATACATTTTGTATTAGGCCCCGCACACTATCAGAAATTCGGATCAGGTATTGCCAGACGTACGATAATTATCCTAGATCTATGATATTTTTGAGTGTTATGTTCATGTGATAGAAATAAAAGTCAGGTATATTTATTTTCTGTAAACAGGTCATTTACTCAACGTTAATAGTTTCAGAGTTTTAAGCAAAATTCCGGAAAAAAACAAACAGAACTTTTAACTTTTTTTGCGATTTTGTCAATTAAATTTTGTTAGCAAACCTCAGATTTGGATTCAGCACCCCAAAATACATATAGAATGGAAGAAATCAGAACTACCACAAAACTTTCCTAGTAAAAAAACAATTTGACTGAATTATAGCCCCAAAAGGGCAACACTGGGTCGATGTGCGTTGATTGAAATATGAAACACGACTGGGCTCAAAAGTTGCCGGATCAAAATTTCTGATAGTACGTATGCGGGGTGCTTCCGGCGAGCGTCAGAATTTTGCTTTAGACCATCAAATTAAACAACTTTCTCTATGGCACCAACATCGAAATCGCGAAAAAAATATCAGCTGTCCCATACATTTGGCTTGAGTAGGTTTGCAGTTTTGTATCGAACAGCTGATTTTTATTTCGCGATTTCGATGTTGGTCCCATAGAGGAAGTTGTTCAGTTTGACGGTCTGGTCATCGCCTTAAAAAAGTGTCAGTATATTAAGAAGGACCCTGTATATCATTCCAAATTGCATGTTCCTATCTTCAGCGGTTAAGGCTGTGCGATGTCTATCAGTCAGTCATGGAATTCTTTTTATAAGTAAAGATGAATATCCAGGTACCTATTCTATAAGGTAAAATGAATGTAGCAGATGATTTTATTCATGACTTTGTGTATTCTTGCTTTTTGATCTACCTTTCTCTATGATATCGTCCATCATCAAGTGCTTAAACCGTAGTGATCCCATTCTCTTTGTTATTGCAATAAAGCATTCTAGTACTATACCTACTCCATTCCAAATAGCAACGACATTTTAAGGATATTTTGCATTACAGAAACAGAGATTTGAAACACTTCCTCTCACTCAGAAACGTATCCAGTGTCGGACACCACCTGCGCTAGATAAAACATTATTTTCGTTCATATTCATTTATTTAGTGCTTTTACCCTCGAGGCTGTGATAACCCGTAATTACAAAATACGACATTTTTATTGAGCTTAATGTGTGGTACATATTTTCAGGAGGAAACGCTTTGTTAGGTGCAAGTTTCAACTAGATTAGATTACCTACCTTTTAAGCTGTGGCCACACTACATTCAAGACCAGAAGTGCGATTTTTGAAAATCATACGAGCGACTTGGCAGTAGAAAGATGCATAATCTCCATAGTAATTTTGACATTTTCTACTGCCAAGCCATTTTCGTTTTTTTTTTTATTATACGTTGAACTCAGCGGTACAAAATGTCAAAAATCGCACTCCTGGAGTATGATTCCTAGGTAAGCATGCTACATCTTCGGCCTCATCATCACTCAACATCAGGTGAGATTGGGGTCAAATGTTTACCTATCGAACATAAAAAAAAAAAAAAAAAAAAAAAAATGATTTTTTAATGTCAAATCAGCAGTAGAAGATGTACGTCATATTGAAATTTTTCACCTGCTGAGTTCAAAAACCAAGTTTCAAAAATCGCACTTCTGGTCGGTTAGGATCAGTATATTAGTATTACCAATTTGATACAAATGAGTTGCAGTTATTTACAAATGATTTTAAATCTAGTTTACATATTTTATTTATTGGCAATTAAAACATTATGACGGGTTAATTGTAAACCCAATGCCAAGGGCAATGTCGTACGTACCATTATGGATATATCAGGAAATTTAAAAGCGCCGTAAGAACATGTACCAATTTTAGAATCTTATAGGTATATTAAGTCAATAAATGTTCGTAATATCCATATAGGCACAGAGGAAGCACTATCAAACCACAAGTTTGATTCTGACCACAACTAAGGCTTTCATTTTTTATCGGATAACTCTTATGACATAAACCGGTCGTACTTATTCACTTTCTACACGACTTATGTCATTGACATTGTATAAAAAGTAAATCATAACATCCGAGTTGAAAGACTATTTGTGTACATTGTGTAGGTTTAATTATACTGTTATTTATCTTCGTGTGAATGTGTTCTGACCTTTAAATGGTTTGGTTGTTAAATAATAGTTAAAGTTGTTGTACGGTGCAGGAAATCTACTTATGACATTCTTTAATACATAAACGTACATGAAAACCTCTTTACAACCATTCTTGCGACAGTTCCCTAATTAATTTACACTAATATTAATCGTAGATTAAAAGTACGTCGCGTTACGTTTTTATCATATTCATCTGAATACTGTCATATTAAAATAATATGAAGATTATTACAATTATTGCACAGTCAACATTAAATGTAAAGGCTCTACAAATAAATACTAATAATATAATACTTTTTTTTATCACAAATAAATTATATCAGATGACATTTTTACCAGTGTTTCAGACAAAATTCATATTTTTTTTAAAAAGCTTAAAGTAAAAAATGGTAGGTATGTTTATAAGGGTAAATGTGACGTTGTGCACCAATTTTAATCATTCTTTTCTTAAATAAAGAAAAAAATTACAGTGCTTTTCTGTCAGCGAACGATATGTCAGTGACATAAATCTTATGTAATTTAAAAGTAAGTACTTTCATTTATTAAAGTTAAGATTGTAGAGACAGGTTTATGCTGTGGACGTTTTTAAAACAATACGTTCAAAAGGTTAAAGTTACGTTTTGGTCCAATTATGGTTCTGTTGAAGCTATGAACATTATATTCCTCCAGTAAGGTCATATATACGTGGTCCTTCTTAATATGCTAACCTATACATTTGGCTCGAGAAGGTTTGCAGTTTTCTATGAACGAGCTCATTTTAATTTTCGTGATTTCGATGTTTGTGCCATAGAAAAAGTTGTTCAGTTTGATGGTCTGATTATCCCCTTAAAAAGTGTCAGCATATTAAGAAGGACCCTATACAGGGTGTAACAAAACACCCTAGTAGTGGTAGTAGTAGCTTCATCGAATATACATCGAATACATAAAACTGCTGTACCTACAGACTCGACTGAAAATATGTATGGGACAGTGTTTCCAATTTTTTTCCACTCCATACTGAAAGTGGTTGAGTTTGATGGTCTTAACCACCCCATCAAAATATATCACTAGGGTTTTTTATTTTATCCTGTTTAGAACATTATCAAATGTAGTTATTTTAGGCAGTTGTAACATAAATAGAGTTAAATTGCACCTCTTCTAACTTAATTGCTGGCATAGAGTATTCATCAAGCATTGCCGAAAATATAAAATATGCTTATTCATTCACTTTAGCGAAGTAAAAGAAGATAAGACATGCAGTCATTAGACTCAGAAGAAAGTGTAAAAAACAATCTCATCTGGGAAAATGACCAATTTGCACAACAATCCATTGCGTTTTAAAGAGGTTTCTCTAAGTCAAGCTGAATCTACACTAATATTATAAAGAGGAAAGATTTGTACCTATTTTTGTATGTTTGTAATGAATAGGCTCAAAAAGTACTGGGCTGATTTAAAAAATTCTTTCACCATTAGAAAGCTGCATTCACCCTGAGTAACATAGGCTATATTTATTGCTAGAAAAGATTAGACGTCCACCCGTGCGAAGCCGGGACGGGCCGCTAGTTGAAAATATAGTTAGCGATGTCACAGGTCCGGCACTTCAAACAACGTTTTAGATTTGACATGATGACGTTTGCACATGCACACTTTGCGAAAATTGTGCATGACATATGTGTAGGGTTGACTTAACACGCATCGTATGAACTACATTATACATTTCGTTACTTTTTATGGTTCATTCTTTTATTAAAAATAGTTTTTAAGCTAAAGAATCACAGAAAATGTGAACTTTGCGTTATTTTCCTACGTTTATTTTTACTGAGAGGAGAAAAATAAAATATATTTTATGTATTCAAATCCAACGGGTGCGCGCGCCTGACTGCATTCCCTTGCTCGGCTTCCCTCAAATTACCACAGAGAGTGTGAGGGGAGGTGGGGTATCTGAAGTCAGAGGGGGGCGGGGAGTGGCCGTTCTGTATGTAGAACTATATACTATTACCTATTCTGTGGCGATGTTTACGTTTTCAAGTGTTTTCGTTTTTACTTTTTTTTCGAGAGTAACATGTAGGTACATTCGGTCTCCCATTCAAATCATATAATTTATGTATCAGTCAAACCCCATCCAACAAAGAAATAAAAAAAAAGATTTTTGATCTATCAAAAATTTTTGTTTTTCTTCCAGTTTTCTTACAGTCTGTCAAACGAAAATCATACATACAATTAGGTCGAATACCATTGACATCATATCTATGATAGAACCATGATAGAACAACAATATGTAAGAACTTTGTCTTTGTTTCCAATTTTATATGTAAGAAACAATTTGTCTTTGTTTCCAAAAAATTGTGATGTCCATAATTACGACACTTCAAATATAAATAAACTGCTTAGTAGGGTCAGCACGTCTTTCATGGGTCACTGAATACGTTGTTATAATAAAATCCCCGAGACCGTTTTGAATCTTTCCGAAAACATGTTTAAAACTCAGATCAAAAAAGTCCTCTGTAAAAAAGCATATTATAAACTGGATGATTATTTAAATGATCAAAATGCTTGGGTCTGAGTGACACTAACTTATATTACTGTACTTATATTATAGTATAAATAATTTTATTAAATAGACTGTGTATTAGTGTATACACATAACCTTAGCAAAAGAATTTATATTGTTTAGTTATTAAGTTGTGTTATGTTGTAGAGTTTCTGGCCGCATCTTCTCTACAGCGACAACACGTTCCGACGCGGTGGTAGCTTCAAAAAGCTCCAATATTGAATAAATTATGTTGACTTTGAATGTATTTTTTACAAAGAGCATTTAATAAAAATACCCGCGTATCTCTCAAAAACTATATTCAGCATCATCATCATATCGTATGGCATTTTTTGTTTTCGTGCTTGGATCCGGGGAGGTCTAAATTTCGAGATCAAGTTGTTTTACGGTCAGTTGCAGAAACGCTCATTAGAGTTAATCCTCCATTAAATCTCTTGCTAGCTTTTACTATGTCAACAAGACAAAAGTGACAGCAAGAGATTTAACGGAGGATTAACTTTAATGAGCGTTTTTGCAACTGAGTGTTAGCCAGTCTTCTGCTGCCCCAAAAACTGTATTTATTTTTTTTAATATGCGGACATGAAACATAAACGGGGAAAGGACGACATTTAAGTACTAAAATACCTATTATACGAAGGTTAACTCGGACCAGTTTTATAAATATTAAATCATGAAGCCAAAGGTAGTTGAGTAAAATATTGTATATAATTATTAAGACAATATTTCAATAATTTACATTACAGGGTATAAAATTGAACGCGTAACATATCGAACGGGTACTTACTTCAGACCATCAAACTGAACAACTTTAACTATGGGACCAACTTTGAAATCGCGAAAAATAAATATCTGCTGCTTCATACATTTTGGTAGCTAGGTAGACATTATTAGAACAGCAGATTTTTTTCGATATTTCTATAAAAGAAAGTGAAAAGTGAGTGAGTGTTTTTAGATTGCAATTTTCCGGTACCCATGAATTTAAAATATTTATTTTATTTTGGACATTTTGGTAACAATGTGCAAAAATGAAATTAACGTTAAGTGGTTACATTCTCTTTGATAAAATCATGCAAAAAGATTTTAATGAAATAAAGTATTTTCGAGAGTAAAAAGTTTTTACTACACGCAGATTGTATACAACTGGCAACTTTTTTTTAGAAAAAAATTGACTCCTTGGCTATTTGCTTAAATTAAAAAGAAAAACAATTTTCTTTCTTTTCTGATTTAATGGCAATTACAATTTTTTTCACACCAACCTGCCTGTATAACGATAAAAAAAAATAGAGACAAAAAAGAGTTTCTAATCTAATGTAAGGAGATATTAAACACTTATTATAATAAATCCTTTTTTACAGGTGCTGGTTAAAACCATAGAAATAAACATTATTTAATAAAGTGTTGCTTGTAGACACTCTTCTGGAAGATGGGGGGCACAAATTATCTGGGGGTTTAAGAGTGAGTTTATTGATTGATGATTATTATAGAATTGAAATTATTAGGTTAGGAACACATAGAATTGATTTTTATAGATAGAGTATTAAGAGGGCTCGATAGCCGATAATATGATGAGGGTGCCACTGGACTCCGATGAGTCCAGTGGCACCCTCATCATATTAATAAAGATTTCTCAATAAAGAAAGCCTAAATTAAAAAAGTGCTCAATTGACAAACTACAAAAGCCTTCAAGCTATTTTCATAGAATACTTTTATAGGTTTTTTAAAGGTGGTCGAAACATACACATTTTGAAGAAAAAAAACGGCCGCTTTTGTTTTTATTCGAAACTGTCAAAAAGTGGAATATTTAGAACCTATAAAAGTTAAATGGCTTGAACGCTTTTGTAATTTGTCAATTGAGCACTTTTTTAATTTAGGCTTTTTAATCTTTATTAATGTTATGAGGGCGCCACTGGACTCCGATAGCCCTCTTAACCTACAGGATGGAGAAAATAAGTGCAATAAAATCAGTTCCTTACAAAATAAACCAGGCAAAATCACAATTTTAGCCACGTTTCGTTTCCCGGAAATCAGAACTATGTATTATTTAAATAAATACTTATTACCTTAAAAAACCGTCAGCATTTATTAAGACTAAGGACCGATACAGGGTGTACGTTACATATCTCAGGGGATGTTTCAAAACATCAAACTGAACAAATTTCAATTCGAAGCTGAAATCTAAATCTCGAAAAAAAAGAACGTCTATTCCATAGAAAATTTCGATAGCTACTCGACCCAAAATAATGAAATAACAGATTTTTGTTTCGCATTTTTATACATTTTGGTCGTACAGTAAAAGTTGTTCAGTTTTATGGTCTGAAGCACCCTAGAGTGCGATTTTTGAACATCATACGAGCGACTCGGCAGTAGAAAATTTCAAAATTACTATGGAGATTGTGCATCTTTCTACAGCCGATTCGCTCGTATAATGTTCAAAAATCGCACTTCTGTTCGATATGTAACGCATTTAAGTTTGCAGCCTGTATAGGTCAGGTATCTTTTAAGATAATAATAATTAGACACTCAAACTTTCAGGACAATTTCACAGGTTATGAATACAAATTGAACTATACAGTAGTTACAACTTAATTTGGACAGCAGTTACATTTAGTTTTCAATGCCAAAAGTGCACTCAATTAATTGTTTAGCCTCGATAATATTGACATTAGGCAGGCGAAAGTGCGTTCGATTCGCCAACAATACGTGACTGTTGACCGTACTATAGTTTGAACTCTAGTAGGTATATAAATACAGACTAAATTGGACAAGGCCAGTGACGAAACATAGCCGAAAATATCAAGTAGGTACTGGATGTGACATAGGTAAACAACATAAATATAAATACAGACATAAACTCACGACTGTAATCCCTTTCGGGGTGGTCCAAAACATTGCTACGACTACCAACTTTCTGTTTAAGAATGTACACTGACAAAAAAAATTGTTTACTTCAACCAACATCATGAATCCATATGCGCCTGTCAACATCATGACTTCTCCGACTAAGAGAACTTTGTTAAACAAATTCGGCTTGTTGAAAATAATTGAATTGTTGACAACAACTTGTTGTTACAACTAACCATCTTTTGTTTTTAGTAAACAATAATAACGTCATTTCAATTATTTTGGTGCTAATCACTGACATAAACTCTAGCAATAGACACGCCCTTTCATAGAAGCACCATGTCACACAAAATAACACAAAATGGCACATGGCAGTCTGTCATTGCCATAGTGACGAAATGAACTCGGGAACATCAATGCGGTTCGGAAACGATATTCATTCGGTGGAACATGTTGCTTCTATGAAAGGGCGTGTCTATCGCTAGAGTTTATGTCAGTGGTGCTAATTAAGAGAAATTATACTTCTTAGTTGGCTCGTATTTTTTTCAGTGTAGTTGTAGCAATGCTCACACTTAGCACTAGGACTAGGACACTTGACTCTACCAATTTTGTGCGAGCTGACTGTGCGAGCTGTGTAGCTGTGTTTTTTTAACCAATCAGGAGCTCGGGCGAGGCGCGGCCGATCTCGCCCGAGCTCCTGATTGGTTAAAAAAACACAGCAACACAGCTCGCACAGCTTCAATGGACAGGCAGCCTAAATACAGGACAGTCACATAGTAAATAAGTCAAGTTTAGCGCAATTTTGCAATGCAATGTGATTCGAACTGAAATTGGATTAGGATTGAACTTGGATGTTTTAAATTAGCGCGATCGCCCTGCTGGTACCTACTCGAGCTACTGGTTGATTGAACTCTACAGCAAAAGCTCATTTCGAATGATCGACCAAACAGATCTCGTCGGTAGATCGAATCGAAATGTCTCCCGACACAATAGCATTCGACGCGTCGCATGCACTATCTTTGTACATTCAATGCTTCTATTCTTACTATTGCCAACATTGACTTAACAACTACTGGACGCAGGGTCCGCTCCGCGCTCAAAAGTTTCCGAACCAATAGAACACCAAAACCTAAAAAGAGAACCAATTACGCGACAGTCTTTTGTACTAGACCCGACGTCCATAGTATTCTACGTCATGCTTGACACAGAACTACACCACTAGCTTAGAAAACGATATCTCACGCTGCCAGACGGTACGCTCAAATGTATTACTTCGTGGTCTTCGTACAGCGCGACGTATGCGATGTTGCCTTTTGGAGCGAGTGCCGAATGGCGGAAATCAAGCAAGCGCATCGCTTATGAAGCGCCATAGTGTAGGTACTTATCTCGTTACCTACGGCCGAATAACAGAGGCCATTTTTTTTTTTTTTATTCTGTTTTTTATTTTATTTTAATTGGGGAGTTGACTACATAAAATATATTTTAGTTTTAACTGCTCAGTAAATAAACCGTTTGAAAATAACGCAAAACTCACATTTTCAGTAATTCTGTTGCTTGAATACTATTTTTAATATCTGGATAAACTATAAAAAGTATCAAAACGACGACGAAAAACAATGACGTCACTCTCCAAATTTTAGTACAATATTTCATACAATGCACGCGTTTTGACGTTTGATAAAGAGTTGTTAATTTGACTAGTTGGAAACTCGCGTATTGGAGCTTTTAACCCTGAGCTATATTTCTATACTTAATCACAGAAAAAATAACATGCATTATTTTTAATTCTAATTATAATTCATTATTTTACACTATAATTGTATAGGGGACTGCCAAAACCAAATTACTACTGTTTACCTAGTCCACTCTAAAATGTCATTTTAAATTTATTTTTGTCAAAACCACTATTGCCTGATTTTTGCAGTCGAAACTTAGTCAAAAGTGGTTTCGACCGGTTATGAGTTTTGACTGCAACATTATACACAGATTTATTATTATGATTATACCCACCTTTAGTGTTAAATACATTAACATTTTACTATCGCCTTTGATCTTAACCAATACAATTTTACGGCAGGGACCCCTGATTTAATTTTGCTTGGCGATAAAGGGGCTAGAGTCAAGGAACGGAAAATGTCACCTTCACAGATAAATACCATAGAGTTTATGCCCCTTTGGCCCTTTGGTAACGTATAAAAATTAGGACGAGTGATTCCACTCGTCCTAATTTTCAAAATACAAAAGCACTCGCCAGCAGTTGTATCGTCTATACAGGGTGTAAGGAAAAGTATCATTAACCTTCATACCGCATACTCAACCCATCAAGTTGAACAACTTTTACTATGGGAGCAAAACTGTCAGAACAAAAATAAATCTGCTGTTACATACGTTTTGAGTCGCTTAGGCGTTGCAGTTTAGTATGGAACAGCTGTTTTTTTTTGCACTGACATGTTTGCTCCCATAGTAAAGGTGGTTCAGTTTGATGGGTAGAGTATGTGGTTTAAAGGTTAATGATTCTTTTCCTTACACCCTGTAGATGGAGAATGTAGGAAGGGTAAGCGCGGAACAAACGAATAATTCTACAGGGGACAAGCGTAGATGTTAGTTCTGTTACTTTTAAGGGTGATTGTAACTTATGATACTGAACAATTTTCCCCAGGAAACCAAGGAGAAAGAAGCCAAAAAAATCCGACTTTTCGAACAAACGTTCGTTTCAATCAGCTGATTGCATTTAGTCTTTTTTTTTGCTAGATTCCTATAGGTTCCTTGGTGACAGTTGATCAGTATCGTCACCCTTTAGAGTAATGCAACTGTCTACACTAACACCCTGTATACAGTGTATATCGTAGTATAATACCTAAATGATAACTCTTCCAGATTAACATAATTCTGTGTAGCTATTCTGGAATACCTTCTAGAGATTTATTCATATTCTTCTTTAAACGAACAATACAATTCGAGAAGGTTACGAAAACACTCGAGTTGATTTGCACAGAATAGACCTGCCATATTTTGATGGTTAGCTTAAGGGGCCATAGGTCCCGGAATTACTTGGGAAGGGGTCTCTTATTTTTCGCTTTTCTACAAAATTTATTAAAGTTACCGAAATGAAAAAATACACAGTATTCTTGAACAGTTTAACTAGTGAAATCATCAATTGAATACACGATTGAAATTACTTCACTGGATACAATTTCCTTTCGAAAAGTTACAAAAATAACGCATTTTTAACATTATTTTCTCAAACTAGAATAACTTGCAACCGTTTATACTTAATTACTGGCATTTTGCTCACAAATTCACCATTAGTTTATCAAGAGCAATCATAAAAAATCTATAAAGAGTACGTTTATTAATTCTTTTTAATCGACAACACTGCACACGCACGCACTTTTCGGTGGGCTGAGCAATCGCGTTTCTCATAGAAAATATTCGCCTGAACCTATGGCCCCTTAACACTTCTTTTGGTTTAAGATTAGGCGTTAACAAGGCCAAGGTGCAAGATTTGACAAGCCTAACAAGCAGATTAAAATTAACAATACAATATTGTATGACGTAAAATAAAAATACACAAGTGGACACCAGTGTTGGTCGTCGAAGGGATTTCTTGATTGTAAATTAAAAACATTTATCTTGTGGTTCATTCGTAAACTACCTAAACAAACATTTATATGACGATTATATAAGGTTTATGGGTATCAAATCACAGCAATAAACTACCATGATGCTACTTGAAGACGAATTAAAATGATCTGAGATAAATGGTTTGGAGTGGTAGGTAGGTAATGGTGGATTTAAGATGGTTTTTGTATGTTTTTGGGTATTTCTACAGTTAGTTTCCTTATACTTATATGAAACTAGATATATATTAGACTTTTTTTTTTTCAGGAAACTTTATTACACACGGCAGCACATCGACCTACTCATATTGAACTCTGTTTCCCATGAACATAGAGTTCAAGTTCAAATACGGTTGATCTGTCGCCATGTGTTCCTGTTTCCGGAAAAATAAAGATAAAGATTGCCAAAGAAAATTAGGTGAATAATAGAAAACTGTAGAAACCCTTAAGAGTACATATTTTTATGTCTTTTTTTCTTTGCTTGTCATGCAAAGTCTATACTTATTTGTTATTTATTTCAATAAAGTTAAATACAGTAGATATTAATCCAAATGATTGTCATGTATAAAAAATGTATACCGAGGTGCTACGTGCTACGAGATAAGGTTTTCGGTGCATTAGACATCAACGTGACTGTTTTCAAATAATTTTTTTTTTTTTTGTAGAATACGTTACGCGTAGAATATAATTTTTTTAAGAGATGCAATATTCTATTAGTAGTTCAGTTATTTTCCGGTACAGAACTTCAAAAAACAATTTATCAATCTTTTGCTACAAAAAAACCTTTTTAAAGTACAAAATCATCTTTTCATTATCTTTTCCTTTTTTATGCAGATTTTTCTCAAAAATGTAATGATAATATTGACAAATTTTAAAAGGAGTACAAATATCATTTTTTTAACCATTCATGGAACCTCCCTTCTTGAAGTCTGTTAATAAATCCTCGATCTTTTTAATGAAATAAGTAAAGTAACAAAAAACAAACAAAACGGTATTGATCACATAAGCCGGTGACCTCACTAAGCCGGACACCAGTCGACCTTTACTACCAGCTCGTTCAACGAAGACCCGCTGATCAAGGCATTTTCATACTTGTTACTTAGGCATAAGTGTTCTGTCCGGTGTCTTGTTGTGTGAGATTTAGTCAAAGTACATCCTGATAGCTTCTTCAACATGTTAGCAAAGAATGTTTGGAATGGATTATTTTAACCAGGGTTGTTACTAAGAAAGAAATAATAAAACAAAAACTTTATTAAGGAAAACAAAGATCAATAGTATTAGTAGCAATAAATAGACCACAATTTTTTGACAAAAGTCATTGCCCACCACATGACGAAGTGTAGGTATTCGTTTCGGGTTGTTTCGCAGCTGGCGAATGTGTATAATCAAATCAAAGAACACATTCAAATCTTATGATAGCTGAAATTATGTACAGGATAGGAGGAATATCGTGCTTCCCGAGGAAATGGAAATTATCCTTTCCTATCGTGGCATTTCTTTAAAAAATTCAAATTTACATTTACCAGTTTTGTAGGAGAAACGGGATTGGGCGTTTTTCTTTTAAGGATTCAAATTATGAAACTAAACTTCCCCTAAGGATCATAGGTCGAAAAACGAGTAAAAATTATGGATTTTTATGGTAATGATTGTTGTGGTTTTAGGGTAATAGGGGTGTAAAAGTGTCATTTTTGTTTTCATATTTAGCAAATATTTTTAGGTATTCGTGACACAGTGAAGCTTCTGTATCCGAAACAGTCATTAAAGTTAAGCATTACCGGTCTTTGGATGGGATCTTGGGCGCTTCCGTGCTTCGGAAGGCACATTTAAAAGAGTTCCTATTTGGTATCCTTTCTTTACCACAATGCCATCGAGCCTGCGTCACAGATTATCTAAATAGTTACTACGTAACTGTATTGTATGGTAGAGTATTGTCATAACCTGGACATTTCACTGCCACTTAGCAAAAATATTAAAAACTGACAAGAAGAGGTAAGTGAATTTGGTACCGAGTGAGGGCGAGTGAGAAAGTATTATGCTGTCAAAGTTTTCTTAGAGCATACTTTGGAATACTCTAACGTCTACTGTCGTCTTCCTCCGTCTCCCACGAGGAGGTGAGGTACGAATTGGTAGAGGTCATGGGAGTGTCCGTACTATACAACGTGTTAATAAATTAGCGCAAAACCTCATACACCCCAACAGATTTATAACAAAATAATGAGATTGCAACAATAATTTCATTATTTTGATAGTTAAAATTTAAAGTTATTCGCATTTTAAGTTTTGAGGCAAAAATGATTTGTTATCATTTCAGCACTAAAAGAAAGCGCTAACGTACTCATTAATCTTGTTTTGGTAGTAAGTAGGGTGAGTGTGTCCGTGCGGTGGGTTGTCATCGGGTTCAGTAAATTTTAAATTTTGCAAAAAAAATATTTAATATTTGAAAAAATAATTACCTATGTTGAAACCATGATAATTCGATTCAGCTCTCGATTCTAAACAAACTGCTTTCTAGTTTTGCGTTAATTCCTTAACACGTTGTATACTCTTTCTTATAGGTACTGTGGTATTGCCCATTCTCTCTTATATCTTATTTGTTAGAGTTTATAATGTCATCATCATCAGCCTATAAACGTCCCACTGCAGGGCACAGGCCTACCCTCAAGGAGGGTGTATGGGCATTAGTCCACCACGCATGCCCAATGCGGGTTGGTAGACTTCACATACACATCAGAATTTCTTCTTCAGTGTATGCAGGTTTCCTCACGATGTTTTCCTTCACCGTTTGAGAGCAGTCGGTTTTACGTACATAAGTTAGAAAAACTCATTGGTACATGGCATGTTGTCCGTGCGGATTCGAACCCGGACCCCCATAATTGGGAGTCCATACCTCTCCGCAACGCGCCACCGATGGTCGAGAGTTTATAATGATTATCATTAAATTTACAAGACTTGAATCGTTATTAAAATCGATTTTAAAATAGTTATGTTTTTTACGAATTAACTACCATTAAAGTTGTTGACGTTGACTTGCAAGCGAATGCAAATGTTTGTTCCAACCCTAACATTATGTCTGTATATAACCTATAAATGTAGTTGTGTTGTGTTAATTAATAATCTACACTTCGTGCAGACAATATTAAACTGTGATTTAGTTTTAATCGAGTATAATTAGCTTTACACATAGAACGTAGGTAAGATAATTTATGGATAGCTTATAAATAGGTACCTAGATAACTGGCCATCAAAAATATTAATATTATTGTAATATTATATAACTAAGGGTGTTGATATCTTAAATTAAAAAAAAAACAATTTGGTACAGCATAAGTTATTTAAATACTAAACTAAATTAAAGATGGAATGTCAACATTATTTTTCCTTAGTGAATGTTGTTCAGTATCATGAAGTAATGCCACCCATGTCTACCATAACACCCTGTATACATAGGTACCTACAGGGTCTTTCTTAATATGAATCATTATTTAATATGACAAAAAAAACAGCTGTTCGACCAAATGTATGGGACAGCTGATTTTTATTTCGCGATTTCGATGTTGGTCCTATAGACAAAGTTGTTCAGTTTGATGGTCTGATCATCCTATTAAAAAAGTGACATCATATTAAGAAGGACCCTGTATAATAAAAGTGTAAACTTGGCTTGGAAGATATTTGCCAAAATATTTAATTAGGGGCGTTAAGGATACTATAATGGAATCTATTGAGATCATTTTTATAATTTTTGCCTGATTCTTTGTGCACGCATCACTCAAAAACTACTGAACCGATTTAGACGGGGTTTTCACTAAATACTTAGTTTGGATTAACATTCAGGCTTTATTTCATTACTATCCAAAGTTATGAGAATTTAAATTTTAAAGCCAAGAGGTCTGCGCGTACGAAGTTCGGGGCGCCGGCCGCTATACAACGTGTTAATGAATTAACGCAAAACTAGAAAGTAGTTTGTTTAGAATCGAGAGCAGAATCGAATTATCATGGTTTCAACATGGGAATTTTTTTTCAAAATATTAAATAATTTTTTGGTAATATTTTAAATTTACTGAACCCCATGTCAATCCACCCCACGGGCATTTACTACCAAAACAAGATTATTAAAATGTATCCATGAGTACGTTAGCGCCTTCATTCATTGCTGAAATGATAAAAAATCATTTTTTCCTCTAATCTTAAAATGCGAATAACTTTAAATTTTAACTACAAAAATAATGAAATTATTGTTTCAATCTAATTATTTTGATATAAATCAGTTGGGGTGTAAGAGGTTTTGCGTTAATTCATTAACACGTTGTATGTATATCATATTTACTTCAATATAGAGAAGAATTTTTTGAAAAAATGTAGTCATCAAAAAGTTCATCACCATCATCATAAGTCCTTCTATTGGGAATATGTCTATTTTACCGCAAAGCAACTGTGTAGAACGCACTTGTAAAAGTGTGAAACCACTAAATGTTTTTTCCTCGGCCTCTCCGCAATCAGCATTCAAGCGAGTTATAATTGCGTGCATTTTCCTTATAGGTACTGACATCTATTATTATTATGTAACTTATCTTAATATGTACGAGAATATACAATGTAACCTTTAGCGGGATTCTAACTTGGATCATATCTAAGCTGATAAATAAATAAATAAAATAAATAAATATCTTGGACAGTGTCACACAAATTATCTAGCCACATTTAAAGTACCAGAATCTAGCCTGGACTTGTATTATGATGACTAGACAACGATATAGAATACATATATAAATACAAACATCCATGACTCGGGTACAAATATTCATATTCATCATACAAATATTTGTCCCTTACGGGATTCGAACCCGCGACCCTCGGCACAGCAGGCAGGTTCACTACCGACTGTGCTACCGGGCCGTCAAATTATCAGTTGTATTTTATAAAACATGCGCTTAGAAATCAATCAATCAATATACTATCAATCAATGAATAGATATCAATGATCGATGCTCGATATATCGCCACTGTTTCGGTCCGCACTTCATTGTAATAGAGTTGACATTGGAACGAAAACGTTCACGCAATTGCGAAGTTCGAATGTGCGGGAAGAGGCCCAGGTTCGTGTTACCTTCCAACATTACATTTTTGATTCATATTTTTTTACATTTCGTTTCTCACTTAAAAGTGGATTGTCTGAGAAATAAATGTTCAAAACTTTTAGTGAAAGTTTTCCTTGTTAATAATAACTGTCTCGTTCACGGGTCTGCTGGAAGAAATCTCTTCAGAGATGTTTGAATTGTTGCTCGCCCTTTTTACATGTCTTCTCTCCATCTAATCTCTTCTTCTTTCGATTCAGTATGAGAAACACAACATACAAGGTACGTACGCATACGTATGGTACAAGGTGTTACAAAAATACAAATAAACATTTAAGGGGGTGGTTAGGACCATCAAACTGAACAACTTTTACTATATGGGATCAATTACGAAATCGCAAAAAAAGAAATCTGATGTTTCATACTAATCTACAAATCTACTCGAGCTAAATGTATGGGATAGCCAGCGAACTATAAACAAGGGATAGCCGAATTTTTTTTCTCGATTTCGATGTTGGTCCCATAGTGAAAGTTGTTCAGTTTGATGGTCTAAACAACCCCCTTAAAAGTTTAAAATTTTAATTTTTACTCCTCTAACACGCTGTATATCGCATGACAATATGACAATCACTCATATGCTCAATCTAATGAATGTAGTGGGTAAAAAAAAAAATCTTTAAATAGATCATAGACACAATCTTTTGAAACATGAATATTAAAGTAACATAAAGTAATTTAAAAAACTTGCGCATAATTAATTTGCATAGATATTAAATTACTATTTTACAATGTGTTGAGATTTATATATACTTATTTAAGACCTTGTCGCTTGAGTAAATTTTCTTGCGTAGCGTAGGTATGTGTCCAGGTGGAAAACAATTTCCTAGTGGGTGACGGTCACACCGATTTGTTACACCAGAGACCGTCTAGCATGATTTCTCTTTGATTTTTCTTCTCTACTTCCATGCGACTCGCTCTTTTTCCATACTAGCCGTTGCAGCAAACGCGACTGAAAAGCGCGGGAAAGGTTAATTTTCTATGAAGCGAAGGCAAGTCGCGCGCAAGTAGAGAAGTCACACTAGGGCCCCAGTAGATATACCAGTAGGGCATAGTGTAAATAAAATAAGTGAAGAAGCTCAGTGGTCGCGGCGGGTCTATGCCCGCGCGGCGTGCGGGGTACGGCGGGGGACGGGCGTACCATAACTCAATTCGCTGTTAGGGTACGCGCGCAGGCAGCGTGGGCCGGGACGCACCTCCTCCCGGCCCCCGCACGCCCCGCACGATTGGCCTGCCGCGACCGCTGAGCTTCACCACTAGTAGGGTAACAAATCGTTGTGACCACTAGCCCGTCGCCGAATTATTGACTGTTTGTGTGAACATTCTGAGTTACATATGAGGAAAATAGACGTAATGATATTTGTCGCGTTATTTTTGAATTTTAGGAATTTAAATTAGATTTTTAGAAAATTGCGCTACGATTTAAAAATTGACACTTTATTTCATTTAAATTTTTTGAACTCTTCGCGGTCTACCATAAAAATAAAACACGGCGCGGTTGACCGGTCGACCGCGGTCGACGGTCACCCCTGCTCTAAAGACCGATTTACACTTCCTCGAGCATAGTAGCGACTTGCAGAAGAAACCGTCGTCCAAACGATCGATCCAACGTTGAAGTGTAAATCTAGCTTTATTTAAAAAATTTACAGAGAATACGCAAAATGAGCGTAAAAATACATTGAAAACAAATGTTGTGAAACTACAATTTCAGAGCGGCTAACATGTAAATAGAATATATTTCCTGATAACAAGGTGATTATTCCCATAAGTATTCAGCAACGTTTATATTTTGTAAAAAACCTATTTTCACACGCTAATGTTTCCGCGATCGTTTAGCCTGACGTAACATCAAGCTATGCGGGTCTTGAGCAACACACGTGAGTCCCTAGTCTACTAAAATACTTATTTTACACAAAGTCCCATAAACCAAACAATATTCATGCTTCTGACATGGACACAAAAGCTCTATTATGGGAATTATTAAGTAGGAACTGTAGCATAGAGTTTTTATACATGCATAGCTGTAAACAATGGTGGTTGACTATTTTGAAATGTTGCTTCATGGACCGAGATTTAAATATCAAACAATGCAAGAAACGAAATTGAGATGGTGTTTTTAGGTGAATAAGTGTACAATTGTAATGGTTTGGTGGTGGTACAGTGAACACGGAATACGAAATACGGAAAACATCGTGATACGTTGAGGAAGAAATTCTAATGCGTATATATGTCTACCAATTCGCATTCATTCAGAGGCCGTAAGGCGGTCTGAAAAACTCTGACACCAGGGCTCTGCCCACACGATAAGAAGAAGAAGAAGAATTCGCATTGGGCTCGTGAAGTGGACTAACGCCCATACACCTTCCCTAAGAGTAGACCAAGGTGACGAGTTAATGAATTAACGCAAAACTGGAAAGTAGTTTGTTTAGAATCGAGACCAGAATCGAATTATCATGATTTCAACATAGGTAATTTTTTTCAAAATATTAATTTATTTGTTTCTAAAATTTTAAATTTACTGAATCCGATGTCAACCCACTGCACAGGCACCCTACTTAATACCGAAACAAGATTATTAAAATGTATCCATGAGCAGTGAGCACGTTAGCGCTTTCATTCATTGCTGAAATGATAACAAATCATTTTTGCCTCAAAACTTTTTAAGTATCAAAATAATGAAATTGTTGTTTCAATCTAATTATTTTGTTATGGGTTTTCAGTTGGGGTATATGAGGTTTTGCGTTAATTCATTAACACGTTGTATAGGCTGATGACGTGATTTACTTTAATCTTAGTCTTATGTTCAAAGTATCTTTGTTTCATTAACATCTTTCATAAAACAAAGCTCCAATCTAAAAATTGCCTGCAAACCTCAACTCGACACCTAAATACAAAATTGGCATGCTGGGTTCTTTGCCAAACGGAAATTAACAAAAATAATTGATTATCTTCGCTTCATCAGTCACCATCTGTAGTCCCTCTATAAACCACGTTACAAATATCCATGGGCCCAACGGAACCACTAACCAGAATCGTAAGAACCGAAACCGAAGAAACCGTCGAATCTGTAAGTTTTGCAGTGCCCTAGCAGGGTCCATGTGTACTGGAATCATATGTAACATCTTATAAACCCATCTTCGACCCCATCTTCGTCCTGAGGACTGGATTGAGGTCAAGAGCAAA
This sequence comes from Agonopterix subpropinquella, assembly GCA_922987775.1. NCBI lineage: Eukaryota > Metazoa > Arthropoda > Insecta > Lepidoptera > Depressariidae > Agonopterix > Agonopterix subpropinquella. The sequence goes on along the minus strand of OV277695.1, from coordinate 11,296,535 downwards.
GCCATACCTAATAAAAAAAAAACCCATGGTTGCAATAAACGATCTGTATTTGTATTTGTTGTAGACACTCTTTACCAAACCTAACGCTAAAACCGTGGTTTCTTAACAACTCCCTGACCAACTTACACAAACCACGTGATGCTGCATAACCTAACCGAATTGGACTCGGTATCTGCAAACTCGGAGAGGCGTAAACATCGGACAGCCTGGTCTTGTGACTCGGTGAGGCAACACTTGCGAAAACTGAGCCGAGCTCGGGGAAACACGGTTACCTAACCGCTCACAATGCTGTTCGGGCAGGTTTGAAGCGTGTGAGAGTTCATTTGTTTATTGATAAAAAGGGTGCTGTATTCTTATTATTTTATGAGAGTTTTTTCATGTTTAATTGAATGGAATTTGACCTCAGTCTGACCAGGCCGTGGATGGAACACGCTCACCCAGAAAATGTCTGTTCAAGGTACCAAGGTTGTATATGTCTGAGAGAACACAAGCAGGGCGTTTCACGCCATTACGGTGCGATTCAAAAACGAAGTATATTATTTATATGAAATATACCTACTAAGTAGCTCTAAGAAACTATAAAAGGTACCTACTACCTACTTATAGAGTTAGCTCAGAAAATGAAATGTTTCTGAATTTTACACAAAGCCACTTTTGCACAAATCCCATGTCAAGAGTTTATGTCACTTTCGAATACGAATTAGGATGTGTAAAATACAAAAATAAAGCTCATGTAGTTCCTGTTATAGTTTTGTGTAGAATACCATAGTTGATGATACTTATGTAATGATGCATCAAATTGACCATGTTTATTAAATTAATATAAGTAAAAATAATAATTAGGTTAAGAGGAGAATAAGAGGGATATCGCAGTCCAGTGGCGCCCTCATCACATTAAAAAAGATTTATCAATAAAGAAAGCCTAAATTAAAAAAGTGCTCAACACGAACACTACTAAAGCCTTCAAGCCATTGTTATACAATACTTTTATAGGTTCTAAACATTCCACTTTTAGACAATTTCGAATAAAAACAAAAGCGGCCGTTTTTTTTTCTTTTTTCGAAATTTGTATGTTTAGACCTTTAAAAAACCTATAAAAGTATTCTATGAAAAAATAGCTTGAAGGCTTTTGTAGTGTTCGTGTTGAGCACTTTTTTAATTTAGGCTTTCTTTATTGAGAAATCTTTTTTAATGTGATGAGGGCGCCACTGGACTGCGATAGCCCTCTTAATACCTAAGGGAAAACCGTAAGATAGACCGAGTTAATACCGTAGGATTAATATCCTACTGAAAAAAACTCCTACTAAACGTGAAAGTTTTTAAGTATGGACGGATGTTTGTTCCGCTTTCACGCAAAAACTTTTGATGGATTTTGATGAAATTTGGCATACAGATAGACCATGGCCTGGATTAACGCATAGGGTCGCGGGCAACAGCTAGTATATATTTTCCAATAGATTCTGTAAACAGTTAATTTGCATAGCTGCGAGTTGTGTTCAGTTTTATCATAATTATGTATTTATGTAAAGCACGATGTCATAAAATATATACTGGTTTCGCTTGTTACTTTTTGGTCATCTGACTTTGCGACAGGGATGAAAATAATAATAATTACGATACGACCTATTTCAATAAAAGGAGACAATTGTATATAAATATACAAAGAAACCAGGTTAGAATTTTTTCGTGTTTTATTAGGCGGTTTAAAACACTTAAGCTCAGTTGCAGAAACGCTCATTAAAGTTAATCCTTCATTAAATCTCTTGCTGATACTTTTTGTCTTGTTAACGTAGTTAAAGCTAGCAAGAGATTTAATGGAGGATTAACTCTAATGGGCGTTTCTGCAACTATATTCGTCTGAGACGTTTCGACACTTTCGACAATTGAGACGTTGAAATCAGGAGTAGAAAATGTCTAAATTACCATGGAGATTATGCATCTTTCTACGGTTTAATTTTGAATTTATGAGTTTCAAACATCGCACTCCTGCTCCCGTATGGTGGAGTTTTTTCCGTTTTCTCCAATGAGTATAATAATTTACTATACAGGGTTTTTCTTAATATGTTGACGGTTTTTTCAGGGGATGATCAGACCATCAAACTTTCTCTATGGGACCGAAATTGAAATCGCGAAAAAAATCTGCCTTCCCAAACATTTAGGTCGAGTAGGTAGGATTGCAGTTTTGTATGGAACATTTATGGGGCAGCAGATTTTTTTTCGCGATGATGGTCCCGTAGAGAAAGTTGTTCAGTTTGATGGTCTGATCATCCCCTTCAAAAAACCGTCAGCATAATAAAGAAGACCCTATACTATGTTCTCACACTTCCTTTTTATCAAGAGGAGACTCTTCAGTGTTCGACGTGTGCACACGTATTCTATTCTATTCTAGTCTGCAGACTAGAATAGAATAGAATAGAATAGAATACTTTATTTTCCAGAATACGGTACAAACATAGTTAGAACATATTCAAAATCCAGCATATTCTGCCATTTTAGGCGTGAAAATATTAATATTAAAATTTTACATTCAGTCATGATAATGAGGATTTTTTTATGTAAACAACGAATTATAACAATTAATACATTTAAAAACAACTAATACATTTAAAAAACAAAAAGAAAAAAAAAAAAAAAAAATGACGATGATGATGAAATGGCATCATCTACCAAAGTAGACAACTGAGGAGACAGTTTCCAGTGATTTCCCTACGCGCGCCCGACGCGCCTTCTTTAAAAAAAAAAAAATTACCTAGAGAGCGAACATCTCCCTTGCCGCGACAAGTAGTATGGAAAAAAGCAGAGTCACGCGCACGTAGAGAAATCATACTAGAGAGGCAGATCGATGCGTCTTTGCGACTCTAGTTTATTCGACCTTGTAACTTTTTTTTAAAATTTATTTATCAAATACATAAACAAATATCTTATAAACTAAAATCATTGATAAACCCGATAATTAGGTTTGTCCCAATGCAGGAACATCAGTCATAATAACATTTAAAGATACTCAGTAATTGTAATAAAATAACCTAGTAGTTGGAGTCATTAAACTTTAGTTAAATTGTAAGTTTAAAAGGCAGGCAATTATGCAGAGACCGCTGCGCTGTTAAAAAAACATCAAATAAAAAGATTTCTTTTTGCAAGCTCATTTGCATTAAAAGAATTTTCGTTCAAAAAAAGTGGATATTCAGTCGAACGACGAACGAACGAAGCTTTCGAACTTAGACAATCAGAAAACGAAATCTATAGTACCTACTTACACTACAATCCTACTAAGTAATCTTGAATGATCTAAAGTCGAATAAAAATCACTTAACTCCAATGTTTCCACAGACATTTTAGGCATCTCGCACACTTGCATCCGTCGGTAGTTCTCAACGACCTTCACAACAACACTTTTGTATGTACCACAAAAAATACAAAACAGTATTTATTAAACGCAGTTCAAATGAGTTTGTTAACATTCAATGAAGTTCCCCGAACGTGATAGCAATTACGCAACCAATATCACGATTAATCAGAGTGAACAAAGCGAACTGTGCACATTAATTTTCTACGGTGTGGGAAGATACTTTCTCACGATTAAAACGTATGTCCGATAATGAAGACTTGCCTTCTAAGGCTGCTGACAAACTTATCTATATTTTTCACAGTATTTTTTCAACAAAATAAACTTGTTGTGGGGCGTCACGTTGCAGGAACTGACCCGACGTCTCCGCATTCCTCAATCTCTTCTTGTACATACATATACTCACGCCTGTGTCCCATTGGGGTAGGCAGAGACAATAGATCGCCATCGGCTACGATCCTGACACACCTCTTTCGCCTCTTCCACAGTCATAAGTCGTTACATACACGCTCGTCGGTTTCGGGTACATTTGATCTGATCTTAAGTACGCTGCCTGTTCTTGTCCAAAAACAATCCCTGAGATTGGGATATATCCCAATAAACTACTTGACACTGGCGGAAATGCAGTGCTAACGCACAAGCAAGAGTCCATTAATATATATAAAAAAAAAAAAAAAGCTTGTTGTGTCTTCTGATTCTATTACATTACCTTTTCAATAAACAACGTTGATAACTAAATATAAAATGTCAAAAAGTTAAAAATTAAGGGGGGTTCTCAACAAGAAACTAGTTTTTATCAACGTTTTTTCTTCACGCTCTATCGTAAAAACGGTAATACATACAAGCGTCAAACTTAGTGTGATTATAGAGCAAACTCTACAGAATAATAACAAATGCAAAAAACCGGCAAAGTGTGAGTCGGTCTTGCGCTAAAGGTCAGGGACAAAAAAAAATTGTTACCTTAGTTAATAATGATGTGTTCTGTGGTGGTGTGGTACGGAACCCTCGGTGCGCGAGTATCCCGAATCGCACTTGATCGGTTTTATTGTAATGTTAAATGGCCACTTCAGACCGATACCCCGGGCATTTTGCCAGTTCAGTAGCCAGTAACGTACATTTTGCGGTACAATGACGACACAGAACTCCTAGTTCTACAATAAAGTTACATTTGTGCCAAAACTAGACTAGCGAGAAATTCAATATGGAAATTCCATGTCGACCCGATCAGTCTGGTTCCAGCTTAAAGCGGTTTAATCGGACAGGCTATCTCTGTAATCTTAGTGTCAACAGCAATTATAAAACCTTACGCGTTTGTACACAATACCTCCTCTAATGGATACCTGCAGAAAAGATGTTATTCTGAGAATAGAACTAGTGTCTATTGCGTATTTTGTAAACAAAGATGTTACAAAGATGCGTATCTTTGTAACATCTTGCGCGCTAGCTAATTTGTTTGAAGAAACTTTTTATTACAAAAGGATTCAATCGAAATTATTTCAAATGATTTCAGCCAAAATTATTTATTGCAAAAATATTTTTCGATGTTTAAACATTTTACAAATAAAACCTACCTATAGAACAATTAATAAATAAAAATATGTGTACAGAAAGCATCTGTTTTCGAACCGATTTTTGATAACCAAATTATTACATTTAATATATAATTATAGTTCACATAACAGTGTAGATTACGTTCTTTCTGCAGGGCATCTAACCGTTGAAAACACGATTCTATTAAATTTTCTCGATAGAAAAGAGGAGCAAAGTAAGCTCGATTTCAGATTTATAACCAGTTCTACAAGAATAACCCTACACCATTTCTTCTGAATATACTATCATTTGAAAGGTAAATAATTATAGCAGGGCTTCTACCCGATGGATTTTTTCCCAAACACCCAAGAGAAATGATATTGATGAAAAATAAGTTTTTTTTCGATCTTGCTTTCAATTGAAGCGGGATGGCTAATTGCAAAAGTTTGCTTGTTAGAAAGAGAGGCCTGCTCTACTAATACCCAGCCTATTTCATTAATTTGCTGTCGGTGTACAGTTTATCAGGTACGATATTTAATCCAAATTCAGTCAGTCTTAGTTTTGTTTACACAGTTTTTCTTATTGTATTAAAGCTCGCTAGCTGCCGATAATAGTTTAGATAGGTTGATTGGCCTATAATTACTTCCTAACAAAGTTTTAAGTAGACATGACCTTTGATTGAATGAACACGATTTGAAAACGTACAAGTGTTTTGTATATCCGGACTCATTAATGCATATAGGTATATATAATTAGCTAGTGATACCCGTATTAAAACACTTTGCTTCCTCTCCTTTGTTATCTTCCTGTAAGACACTAATAATGGCTTTTTTGTTAATGACCATAAAATACTTTTGTGAATGAATTTAGGTGTATGTCGTGATATAAATATAAAGCCTATTGAGAGATGATGTTGATAGATATTAACCGTTTGTGGCTTCAAGCCATCAAACTGAACAACAGTCGCTATGGACCGAGCCAACACTGAAATCGCGAAAATAATGAGTTTTTCCATAGAAAATTTCAATGACTATTTGACCCAAATATATGGAACAGCAGATTTTTTATCGCGTTTCAATATTGGCTCCAGTAAAATTTTAGCGGTAGTCCATATTTTGACAACCAGTAAAAGTTTAGTGGTAAACTGTTATACCTTATCTACCTATCTTTTTATGCGTGCAAGGCTCACCTTTAAGTTATTGAAGGTTCAGTAGATTAGATTAAAGTATGTTCTTCATATTTATTCTAGTTATATAGGAACCAAGTGTGGGAATCCCGGCATGCAGTATAAGAATGGCCATTAGGGAGTGGGCTGATAAAACACACAAGCTGGAGTGGTATAGCCTTACAGGTCTACAACACTCCAAGAAATTTATCAGCAATGCGACAGCTCGTGTCTCAAAGTTCATACTGAACAACAGCAGGAGCAAGGCTCGTGCCATCGTCGGAGCCCTCACTGGTCACTACGCCACAGGCACGATGATGCACAAGATGAAACTCACCCTGGATCCCAGCTGCCGAGCGTGCGGAGAGGATGAGGAGACCATGGAGCATATCCTGTGTGACTGTGATGTCTTGGCGGCAAAGCGCATGTGCCTCCTCGGTGATGGATACCCAAAACCGGGAGATCTAAGGCTTCTTCCCCTCAATGGTATTGCCTCCTTCATTGACCATGTATTTGAAGGGTGAAGTAAGCAAAAAGTATTGGGGCTAACACAAAAGATCCCACTGGGTCGAAGTGTTGCTGGCTTGCCAGCCCCCACAACAAGATAAGATAAGATATATAGGTAAATCTATCTATATTTTATCTTCGATATTTATGGGATTAAACTAAAAAATGAGTTTTAGGCTAATCGCCCATTCAGCCTTCGCCTCGCACAGGTCGAGAATCAAAACTATTATGTCTAATAGGTTGTGGCCATTAAGAACAAATTGTAGGTAAAACGACGTAAAATTGTTGTTTAAACGTATCTCCGAGGTCTGATGGTCACGTGAGAAACAATTTTGTTAGCTATGACATAAGCCTAAAGGCTCTTAATTCCTATAGAAGGTTATTTTTATAAGTCAATACCTATTTAAACAATGAATGAATGAAATACGTCTTCAATATTCGCACCAAAAAAGTTATTTTTAAATACTATGTATATAATCTGCTAACAAACCAACTTCGTAGGTTTAATCGGTTTATTTAATCAAAATTAAAAAAGTTCCAAACGAGACATTGACAGGCAATTTGGTTTTATTTTAAAACGTATTTAGTAAATTACTATACAAAAGTTTATAACGATCTCTAATGTTACGATGCAGTACAGAAAATGATAATTTTACGAACGAAGGTTATAATTTAAGGGGCGGTTTCTCAAAATCTCATCACATCGCTTGAGTGGGATGCGAGCTGTAAAATTTATGTCTGGGCGTATTTTTTCATGCACCGATTGCATTTGGGAAAGAAAACGAAATTTTTTATTTAATGGTTGTGGAGTACAGCAACGAAAGTATATGAACACGTCTGAATCTTAAGTGGGCTATCGGAGTCCAGTGGCGCCCTCGTCACAATAATAAAGAAAGCCTAAATAAATAATGTGCTTAACAGATAAACTACAAAAGCCTTCAAGCCATTGTTATACAATACTTTTATAGGTTCTAAACATTCCACTTTTAGATAATTTCGAATAAAAATATAAGCGGCCGTTTTTTTTCTTTTTTCGAATTTTGTATGTTTAGACCTTTAAAAAACCTATAAAAGTATTATATGAAAATAGCTTGAAGGCTTTTGTAGTTTATCTGTTGAGCACTTTTTTAATTTAGGCTTTCTTTATTGAGAAATCTTTATGATTGTGACGAGGGCGCCACTGGACTCCGATAGCCCTCTTAAGTCTAAGTATATGGGAGGTATAGGTTGATTTAGATGATGATAGAATTGTTTATATGGCGCAATGTGCATGCAATACGGAATTAGTTCTATACGTATTTTTGTAAATGTTTATGTTGCTAAATGCTCACTGTTCTCTTTATAAAAGAATGCTCTATGAAGCAATCAGAATGAGAAGTCATTTATGTAGTCCTTGTTGTAATGTTTAATTTTAAAGAAAATAGAGAATGCATAAGCATAAGCATATGCTCACGACTATATTCCCCGAGGAGGTAGTCAGAGATATTCTGAAACCTCAGAACATCCACGTTTCACTAGTAGTACCGAAACTCTGAAATAGAGAACGCATAGCACAATATGCTCACGACTACGGGTGTTAGGGTAAACAGTTGCATTGTACCCATGATACTGACAACGTTCCTATAGGAAATTCGTAAAAAAAATTGTTGACTTCCCAAACCAATGAGCTGATCGAAGTTTTGTATGAAAAGTCGTTTTTTTTGCGAATTTCCTATTGGTTTCTTAGGGAAAGTTGTGTAGTATCATGGGTACAATCAACCCTTAAAGTAATGCAACTGTTTACCCTAACACCCTGTATATTCCCTGATCGGATATTTCTATTCCTATATATTATACTATATTCAAAAAATCTAAATTTCATAAACAGTGTCCTAAATCTGACCAGCGTGACGGGTAGTGAGCCAATCGCCACTTTTTAATGGTTAGGACACAAATTGTGAAAATCTCAATAAATTCCGTTCCCAAACACGTATTTCTAGAAAACAAAACAGACACTATGCAAATAGAAAATAAGCAAGCATACCGATGACGTCATTCTTTTACCCAAACTAATAGCGTGCGGTAATCTTGTGTAATATCCGAGGAAGGAAGAAAATTTATTATTACTGTGTTGTTATGCCGTAATGATGCGCTCTACGCATGCGCGCTCTTACCTAAGCGTTTGTGACCATAACAGCACTCGGTCATTCGATACTGCCCCTTTAATTATACTGTGGACGTAAAATAAAACAGTAAAATTGAATAGTTCCAACACTGAAAAAAATGCGAGCCAACTAAGAAATATTTTCTCTTAATTAGCACCAAAATAATTGAAATGACGTCATTATTGTTTCCTAAAAACAAAAGATGGTAGTTTGTAACAGCAAGCCGAATTACTTAACAAAGTTCTCTTAGTCAGAGAAGTCATGATGTTGACAGGCTCATATGGATTTATGATGTATGTTTATCATAAACAAGATCTTGGTTGAAGTATAAAATTTTTTTTTTCTGTGAATTTTTTTTAAAGTTATTTAAATAATATAAAAGTGGATCTTGTTGGTTCTTATTTGATTTGCCATTTTTGTGGGTCACCATTGGGTCACCGATAGATGGAATCGAAATAGATCACGTCATTTCTTTTAGTAGGTGTCGCATGAAAGACACTTCAATCGAATTATAATTCCTTAGCGCTCTCACAGACGAGCGACACTTTGCGGTCGCCGAGTGTCACGGAGGGTCCGTAGACCGTAAAATGTATGGAGCGCAACGCTCTGCGACCCACCGCGACAGCAAAGTGTCGCTCGTCTGTTCTTACAGACGCTCTTGCCCTTATGTTGAATACTCTTGTGGTCTAATGGTTAAGAGCATTGGGCTCTGGACACGGAGGTCGTGGGTTCGATTCCCACGGGGGACATTTGGTAATACGTCACTTTGTGCGTTTTTCCCCAGTTGGTTAGAACACTGCAGGCTAAATCACCTGATTGTCTGAAAAGAAAGATGATTCCATGATTCGGATGGCACGTAAAGCCGGTGGTCTCGGCTACTATCTCTGGTGGTCATTACATAAAAATTAAGGCGGTCTTAGAAAACTCTGACTCCAGGGTTTGTTGCCCACACAATAAGAAGATGTTGAAAAAACTTAAGAGGATATAGACTTGTTAGCTATTCTATTTTGAATTTTACCAGTTTAATTAAATAAAATAGGTTAAACACTGTAGAAACAAATTTTAGTAATTGAAGTTTAATTTTAATTTCAATAAATACATACAGGGTCCTTCTTTATATGCTGACACTTTTTTAAGGGAATGATTAGACCATCAAACTGAACAACTTTCTCTATGGCACCAACACCGAAATCGCGAAAAAAAAATCTGCTCTTCTATACAAAACTGCAAACCTACTAGAGCCAAATGTATGGGACAGCTGATTTTTTTTTCGCGATTTCTATGTTGGTTCCATAGAGAAAGTTGTTCAGTTTGATGGTCTGATCATCTCCTTAAAAAAGTGTCAGCATATTGAAGGATCCTGTATAGACTGATTTTAATTGGTTAATATTTAAAACAAGATCCAACTAACAGCTCGCTGGCATATTCTCTGATCAATAACATAATAGTTACAACTAATACAAATAGGTACTTACACAAAAGAGCAAATGTTATTTATATTATTTTATGAATGGTGCATGACTGATTCATAAGTTTCGCGTACTTATGAGCACATATAAGGAAAGAACTATAAAATTATACGTAATTCTGGTTACTGATTAATATTACATAGTGAGATGAGTCAGTTAAAACCAAAACAAACAAAAATATTTTGTTTCAATAAATATACCTACATACAGGGTCCTTCTTAATATGCTGACATTTTTTTAAGGGGATGATCAGACCATCCAACTGAACAACTTTCTCCATCGGACCAACATCGAAATCGCGAAAAAAAAACTCTGCTGTCCCATCCATATAATTTGGCTCGAGTAGGTTTGCAGTTTTGTATGGACGAGGAGATTTTTTTTTTACGACTTCGATGTTGGTGTAATAGAGAAAGTTGTTCAGTTTGACAGTCTAATCATCTCCTTAAAAAAGTGTCACCATATTAAAATGGACCCTGTCAATCCTTGTATCGTACATCTTATTTTACAAAACTTTCACTATGAGGTATAAGTATAATTATATGGCGCCGTCTATCTTCGATTTATCTTATTTTAGAATTTATTAATTCATTTAAGAATTTGACCTAGCCCAACTCCGATCCACATTAGATGGAGGTGTCACCAAGTGGACTCTGTATACGCTACAAGCCCAAGTTAAATTAAATTTGAACCTTATCACCAAGAAATACGATCTTATGATTGGACTGTACGACTACATACTTACCTACCTACGACTTAACGAAAGTGAACGAGCCTAAGTCAACTGGACGAAATCGAAACGGTTACATAAGCTGAAAGTAGAAGTCCATACCATACCCTTGCATTGCGTAAGTTGTCCATGTTCGGGACATATTTGTTTAACGTGCGTAGGTAAATAGTGCGTAATCTTTGGATTTTTAATGGTAGATGATAGATTTATCCGATGCCAGTAGCTAGAAGAACGCGTGTTTCTTACGTAGAGTCAAACGAAAAAAAAACTGTTTTGTTAAATATACGAGTATAACAAAAGGACAACCGCCGCTCTCCCTTGAAAAAATACCTTAAAATGTATACTTAAAAGTTTTGACTGAAGTCAAATGTGTAATAAATTATGGGGTTTTATAAAACGACTTAGATAGTACCTATCATTTACTTTTATTTAACGAGTTATTTAGTCATTAATTATTAATAAATTATAAAAAAGCAGCAACCCCAAATGGCTGTCAATGTTGTTAAGTAGGAGGTGATGCAAGCACAATTTTTTTTAAATATAAAAATGATAAAAATTAATAAATCATTATAAAATAAACTAATGCCTGCTACTAGTTTCTAGTGTTCCATAGTCCATAATAAAAAATAGAAGTATGGTTATATCATTTTTTGGTATTATGTGCCGGATATCCTTTAGTGACTTTCAAACTGTTTTGTAGCACATAATCGAACATTTAGTTTCATATAGCAATATTTTTAAATTGTAATTAGTTTTTTAGTCAAAAAGTTTGGTTATTTTTAGCACGGAATAAATTTTATGATATTAATTATGATTGTGTTTAAAAACTCATTTTTTTTTCAGTGTGAATGCGGAGAATAGATTGATTGTGGAATATACAGGGTGAAATTGATATCATTAGCATCCTTTTAAACTAAGAGTCTACCCATCAAACTGAACAACTTTCACTATGGGAGCAAACGGATCGGAGCAACAAAAAATCAGCTGTTGCATAAATTTGAGTCTAGAGATCCTTCTTGTTTTTAAGGGGATGATCAGACTATCAAATTGAACAAATTTTAACATCGAAATCCCGAAAAAAAAGGTTGTTCCATACACTTGGATGGATACCTACATAGTAGCTTAGCGGTTTTGTACGGAACAGCAACTGATAAAATTTTTACGATTTCGATGTTAGTCCCATAAAGAAAGTTATTTACTTTGTTTGTCTGATCATCCCCTTAAAAATCGTCAACATACATATTAGGAAAGACCATGTATGTCGAATTCTTTGACAAGTTATATTGTCAAGATAGACTGTCGAAGCTACGAAACTGTCGAAAAAAATATCAGCCAGTCAAGGCTGATATACCCTATCACTATGCACGCACACAGAGACAAATTGTATGACGCCTCACGCACACCAACATAAGAAAGTTGGCCCGTTTGTTTCAATACGATAGAATGGTGAGGCTCTATTTTGACATATAAGTAATATACAAATTGACTATTTTTTCCAAACAAAAACGATCGAAATATCTCACGTAGTTACATTACATTGATATGGATTAACTTTAAGATCAAAACCTATTAAAAATCACGCAACAATTACATAGATAATAAAAAAGTTTCGTTACACTTAATCCAATAAAATAATTTTTAAACTGAAATCAAAATCAACAAAAAATTAACCGCCTCTTAGATTAAAGTCACGCGTATATTGAAACAGTGGCACAGATTATGCAATAAACGCATAATAAACGAATCGACGCATCGTCAACGCGCATGCGCGGGCTTCATATCAATCACGACCTGCATTTCGAAGGAGTCAGGGTGACATTACGCAATTATGTTTATAGGTTTACTGCCGTATTTGTCCCTGTATTGAAGTTTCAATTCTGACATTGTCCTACTCTGGGTTTAACTTTTTGTTTTTGTGTTAATTTTAATTGTTCACATTCGTATACAGGGTCCAACTTTATATAGGTACTGACAGTTTTTAAGATGATTAAACCTTCCCTATAGGACCAAAATAGAAATTACGAAAAAAAATCACAGATTTCGTGTCTCACATGACTATCGAGCACATTGGAAATGAATCTATGGAATGTCGTTCTGACTTTTTGACTTTTTTCAAAAAGGTTAGGCTACAGGGCAAACCCTTAACCCGATCGTCTTTGTTTTAGACTCGAATTGTAGCTGACTAAATTGTCCAGAGGAGTTATTACTCAAATTTTGGTTATCATTCTTCGTTTCCTAAATATCGAGCGCCAAAATCAAAAATTCTGAATAAATTGATTTTTTTTTCACTGTTTGTGCTATAACTTTTTTCGTTTTAGACTTTCTTGAATAATTCTTTTTGCACCTTACAACTCTCTGAAAACGCGTCTTTTGAGTTTTTTTTATCATCATAATTATCTTCACAACTCTCTGAGATATAAGGGGATCGCACTTTTTCGTGAAATTGTAGCCGTAGCCTACACGCACTGGAGCGAACAAAAATACCAAAGATTTTTTTTGGTATAGTCCAAAAAATTTTTTGGAAAAGACATTTTCAATGGCAAAACATGAGCTATCTCATATACATCTGGGTCGAGTAAGGTTTGCAGTTTTTTTTTAGATTCAGATGTTGATCCCGTAGAGTAGAGAGATTTGTTTTGTTTGATGGTCTGATCACAACCAAAGAAAGACGAGTAGGTAGGTAGGTTTATCTACACTGCCCTATACATAAACTTGTTATCGTGTTCTCTTTTCGTGGTAGAGTTGATGACTAAAGGTTTGAAAAAGTTGTTGTGGAAAAACCATGTTGGTTAAGAAAGGATTTCCCCAAATTCGATACCGAATTGGAGGAAAAACAAAGACTAATATAATAAACTCGGTTGCTGAACTAAGCAAAAGATTTGTTGGGGCTATCCAAAACGAGAAGGGTTTCACACAGATTTCTACTGACTACTACATTAGAAGGGGAAGCCTTTTGTAAACGAAATTATAAGCAAGGCTTTTTAAATGCAAACCGCTAAAGTTATAAATGTTAGTATAATGTTACAAAATTCGTACCTAATAGAATCCTAAGCAACGTCGAAATAAAAGAAAAATCCTTAGTTTCATACAAAACTGTAGTAACTCTACCTACCGACTCGACTCTGATGTATGGAACAATCTTAGACCATAGGAACCATAGATGTTTTTATTTTATTTCGATGATTGCTTCATAGCAAAGTTGTTCAGTATGATGGTTTGAGTTCAGCCATCCCATTAAATATTACTAAGGTATATTTTGTTATTTGTATAGATTAAAAGTAGGTAAGTAAGAATAGGATTCCAGCTCTGCATGAGTTGCAGGACAAAGATCTGCCCCGCATAAGTGTAAGAGGGAATTGGCCATACTCTACCACGCGGGCCCAGTGCGAATGGGGGGGGGCAGTTAGTACCTAACTTGTGGGGACTTACCACAGATGTCAACACCCACAAGATATAGCAAAGATGCCAACAGATGGCGATACCGTCGCTCTCGGAAATATGCTCCATACAAAGACAACGTTCATCCTAAATACGTAACTCGTAACCTACTACGCATAAGGTTCACAATCGAATGCGAGACATAAATCGCGCAAGAGAAATAATCATAGAGATTCGAGACATATACAAGGTTCAACTAAGAACTGTTGGACCACGGCCGGTCCCCAGGCATCACACTTAGCCTGGCGAAAGTACTTCCCTTTTCAATGGAGGAACATTCCCAAGTAGCACCTCCATAAACTTAACTGTCAGAAAATATTATAGTTCGTCTCGATTCGTCTTCACGTCTTATATAATGAACTAATATTAATTACTTTTAGCAGTGAGGTTGCGTGTTGTGAAAGAAAGAAGTCAGGTTACTTTTTATCCCGAATACGAAATTCAACGCGAGCCGAGTCGTGGGAAAAAGCTGCTAGAAATGAATAAGTTCTGCAGTAACAGACTGACATATTTTGTCAAGTATGTGCATTTACCTACGTAATAATGTTATACTAGTAAATAACAATGAGGAAGACAGTCATGCAACCGTATCAGTCGTTAATTAGCATCTAATAATGTAGGCTTCATTATTCAGATAGATCTTAACGAAGATACTTTGTACATAGGATTGAGTAAATGATTTAAACCGCGTTTTGTTATGTTTACTTATCTAGGTTGTTTGTCTAAGTTAACATGACTATAAATGTATTTCTTGTTGTAAATACAAGGAAGTTTTCTATGGATCAGCGGAATTAGTTTCTTGATTTGAACCAAAACAGCGAAATATTCAAATTATCATTATTCTTTTACAATTTTTGCCTTCGATACGATATCAAACGTATACTTCCCAGAATACCATATCACATATTAGTTAGTTACCCCAACGCTGCTAACTTTAACTAAATACAAGTTTATAAGGTAAAGACGTGTGTTAACAGCTCAATTATTTACGTCTCGGTCCTATAAATAGTTTGCTCTCTGGGCTTCAGATATCCTTATAACTATGCTTGAGGTAAACTGACAGGACCTTTTAGCTTTACTTTTTTTAATGTGAAACGTCTTTCATTTCGGTCATACCAATAGTTATACGTGTTAATGAATAAACGCAAAACCTCATATACCCCAACTGATTTATAACGAGATAATTGAATTTTAACAATAATTTAATTATAAAGGGATTTATAATACAAGTTAAGTTCGAAGCCCCAAAAACTGTAGCCTACCTTAACCTTTCCACGCCCTACCTTAAATTCAGTTCTAGCTACAGCCCTGACTAAGATGCAGTTTGGAAAATGATTTCCGCACATAGAATTACCCCCCGAACCGACACATTTTTGATTGATGCAATGAGGTTTATATCTTTCTTTGTGGCCAACTGATTCTACTATCGTAATGCATTTCACCCACCAATGGCTTTGAGTTTGACATGCCAGATTTAGATGATAGAGTTATTACTCGGTACAAGATGTTTCACGTTCCTACTCCACTGCAGCTGCGTCCCTAATCTGATTATAACCTACCGTATTTTTTAAGAAGCGTGAGTAATATATTAATTGACACATTCTAGAAGATGACGATGCTAGTAAATATTATTGATATAGTATTTTATTCTTCTAAGATTATGCATGACTTGTGAAATGAGGTCGAGGGTGAGATCTTGATATTAATTATTAATCTATTCTACTTAATTAATGTAACATTCATGTCATTTTATATCTAATTTGATTACATAAAGCTAAAAGGCGTAGAATTGGGTGGCACTTATTCGAAGAGGAATATTTCGAATATTAACAAAATTGTTGCAGTTAGTGAAACTGTGACATAAGTACAGAAAAATAGTACTTACGGTAGTAATTTAATTATTTAATTGTACTTTAATTGTAATTAAAACGACGATATTTTAAATTTTCACAACAATAAATTCTTTGTTTCTCAATTTCGCTAACTGCTGGATTTGTATGAATCTATTAGCACATAGAGATAGTTCGAAACGTAGATTAACACAGAATACAAAAAACATAATTATCCACGTAGTATAATTTTAGAAATATACAGACTGTTGAAATTTTTTATGAGACTAAAACATAGGTTTTTGATGTGGTGCTGTAACGATTCGCTTATTTATGCAAACACAAATAAGACGACAGACGCAGTATTTTTTAAGTTTTATTTACCCACTTTGGTATTGAAATTGACCATTAGATTAGATGGTGATACGATGGTATTGTTTATTTTCTTACATATTTTTTCTGGCATAGCCCTACCACAAATTATCACCGATATGACTCCTATGTAAACCTGGAGTGCGATTTTTGAATCTCATTCGCTGAGTTCAGCAGTTGAGAATGTCAAAATTACCATGGAGATTCGCATCTTTCTACTGCTGATTTGTCTTTCAAAAATTGCACTCCTGAAGTATGATTTTTGAAAGTTAAATCAGCAGTAGAAAGATGCGTATCTCCATACATTTTCAATTGCTGAGTTCAACGTATGAGATTCATAAATCGCACTCCAGGATCAACAGCATTTGAAGTCTAGCGAGCCCGAGGGATGACTCTAATCTGTCTTGCAATTAATTTAATCAACAGCAAATAGGAAAAGCTTGGATATTAATAAACCAACTCATGAGACTTCTATTTTTGCTGAGTGCAGCTTTGCCTGGCTATTTGCAAAGTTATGTACCTACCTTAAAACTTAAAATGATCTTAACTTGGGTTATCCACTAACGAAACGTTACAAAACCTAGACTTGTCGGATAATTGATTTTCCATGGTTCCAACTTCCAAGGCAGATTAGAGTCATCCCCGACTCGCTGGATTTCATTACCTATGGTGTTGTTGGTCGCCATGGTTGATCCTGGTTCACGGGAGTTACTGTGGTGGTATGACGGAAAAAGAAAAACCGTGACACCATTAAAAAAAACATTTATCAGCTAATATGTGTCAAAAACGTGCGAACAAACGTTTTAGGTGTCAAATGGGAAAATCAACAGCGTATTGAAGTGTCGACCGTGAAGTAAAAAAGCTGAGTTGTGTGCTAACTGTTAGTCCATTCATTTACAGTCAATTTTTTTGCGTTAAAGTTTGAAATTACCAAATCTTGGCATTTTTAATGTCTAAAATTCATTTTTATTTAAATTAATAATGCAATTTTTCCGAAGAACTTTGTTGTTATTTTTGTTTCTGTTGGGTTTAACAAGTTGAACGGGTCGAAGTGAACTCAGAAAACTGAATCATTTTAGTAAATATTAATGGATACACACAAAAAGAAAAAAAGGTATGTGCGTGTAATTTTTACGCGCGATTGAAGTAAAACTTCTTTGACGTTTACGGCAAGGTCAGTTTTACTTCTATTTTTGAATAGCGGAAACTACACAGACTATAGAATACTGAGCGTTACTTCCGTCAGAAAAAAATCTGAGTTACTCCCTAGTCCCGCCTAAAGAAGTTTTACTTTAAAAAAAAAATATTTTTAGTCTAAAGGAACAGCTGATTGGTGCAATCCAACTCTTTTTTAAGAGATCAGGAGTGCGATTTTTAAATCTCATTCGCTGAGTCAGCGGGAAATGAGTAGGCATCAATTAAAGATAGTAAGGTATAATATTCCCTTCGTTGAAGCTAAACGGATCCGCTGTACAACGCCCGTACAATTAGTAATAACATAAACAAGAAAAAAAAAGAAAAAGGAAACTTAAAATAAATAATAATCGAGCTGAGGCTCGAACCCGAGTTTATCCGAGCTTAATGTGTATTTCCGACCGCTGGACCAACGAGACGCTTGCCAGTGTGAACGAAAACCTCGACCCCTTTCCGCGCATACGATATATCCATCAATTGCGATAAGGGAATCCCTCCAATTAAGGGCATTTCCGTAGGCTGCGAAAGAAACACGTAAATATCAGCGAGAACGTGAATTACGTACAGAAATATCCAACATGACCGAGGGTTGCGCAAACTTACCCCATGTCCTTTGAATCACTCACAATTAACTAAATTAACTTTCCTTGACGAATCGCCAAGTGGCTTACAACTGCCTGATATGATAAACTTGTTATTCAGACTGTTAATAACATTTATTAACGACAAATAGATCGAACACCTTTGTTTCAATCTTCACGACCACCGTGACAGTTTACGCTACCCCCCATACATTTTATGCGCGTACCTACTTACTTTCAAAAACCTATAGTTACTACCTTTCAAAAATCATACTTCAGGAGTACAATTTTTGAAAGTCAAATCAGCAGTAGAAAGATGCGTATCTCCATAGTAATTTTGACATTTTCAACTACTGAACTCAGCGAATGAGATTCAAAAATCGCACTCCGGTGTCTATCTTATAATAATTTAAATCACCTGTTCTGCTTGGTACTCTTAATGTTATTTTATCCATTAAAATTGTTAGCCATTTTAAATTAAGACATAATAATTACAAAGATTATTACTTAGCAAAATTATCAGGAAGTCATCTGTAAGACTCAAAAGGCAAACTACATTCTATTTTAGGTAATGGATTCTGTGTTTGGTACATTTATGATCTTCAATAGCATAAGGTGTTTTATCTGAAGATGAAGCTTTGGCTCTTTTGTCCATAATACGTTACATACTTTAGAGAGACGTGTAATTAATGTTTGTGCCGTTGTTGTATGGTTTCCATAATAAACAGCCTATTAATAGTGCTTTCTTGGGATCATTACAATGTATGTGCCTGTGAGCGTTATTAAAAAATTGTAAAGGCAGCGTTCTATAGAGTTGAATATTATTATTTGTTGGACTGAACTTGTGGCCTCGGTTGGCATTGTCCTACATTTTAGACTGAGAGGAATTTGCAGTTCGAAACTCTAGCGAGGACAGAGGACAACATTTTCTCATAGTCATTCTATGATAGAAAAAATTTGAACTTGAATAAACATTCTAAATAATGTGGGATAGCGACGTTGTGAATTTTTTGGTCCAAACAAATATAGAGACTTCTTTGTTTAAGCACGAGGTAAACAATCTAATTAAAATTGTCTTAGCAAAAAACTTCTAACTTACGTTTTATAAGTTCCCATGTTGCCGCTCGTCGACAATAGACAACCGAACAAAAGTCACATAAAAAACATTTAATTATAAACAAAACAAAATAGCACGACTAGGTTTTGTCAATTTTCAATTTCGAATCACTTTTCAAACAGAACAATTTTTATTTTAGAACGCGCGTTTTCGAGCCGATTGGCGAGCGGGCGCCGTTCGCGGCGAGCGTTCTTGCTCGATGAATGTAACGGAATGAGGCTGGGTGCAGACTGCGGAGGCTTCCTCAGCATCGCCAGCAGTCGGCACGGATCCGAGTCGCTCCACGAGTCTACGACAGCCGCAGCCCGCCAGCGCAGCGGCCGAGAGAGAAAGTTACCGAGTTATCAAACTTGGCGGTTACGTTCGATGACGATCCTCAAGTATTGCGTATTCGATGACAAAATTTAATTTTCGCGTCCCCGAACATTTTACGTGCTACTGACACGGTGAACGGTGGACTATAGTCCTACTTTTATTTAATTTGTTTGAGTTTATTTTCTCTTTGTTGTTTTTAAGATATTTATAAATAAGTAGATGAACGTGGATGTTCTGAAGTTTTAGAATATCTATGACAACCCCCTCGGGGAATATAGTCGTGAGCATTATGCTTATGCTTATGCTATAAATAAGTAATTCTGTAGTCTCCCTTTCGAAGCAGTCAGGAACTCTGGTACACTATCTTTTAAAGGGTTTCAGAATGGATTGACCGTAAGCGAAAAATTCTTCGTCTATGGGTTGTCTATGGGATTGACGACTTCTATAGGATCGTATACATATACAGGGTGAAATTGATATCATTAGCATGCTTTTAAACTGAGAGTCTACCCACCGAACTGAACAACTTTTACTATGGGAGCAAACCGATCGGAGCAACTAAAAAATCTGCTGTCCACCACTAAACTGCAGAGCCTATTCGTCTCAAATGTATGCAACAGAAGATTTTTTTTTTGCTCCGATCGGTTTGCTCCCATAGTAAAAGTTGTTCAGTTTGATGGGTAGACTCTTAGTTTAAAAGGATGCCAATGATATCAATTTCACCCTGTATGTATAAGTATTCACGCCTTGGTTTCGCTGCGATATAAAACAAAACTTGTAAAATAAACTGTGATTTATATTTTGTTTAAAAAAAAAAAGAGTAATTAAAGCCTAACCAGAAAAATAAAAAGTCTCGCTATGTTGCGGAAAATCATTGCAACTAACTTTTGTACTTGCAATATTGTTATTAAAGATTATAGTCAATTGCAGCGCCCCTAAAACATATATTTTATTTTTCTGGTCAAGCTTAAAAATGTATGTCTAAAAAAAAAAAGGTCCTTATTATTTGGAAGAGTAAAGGTACTGTCGTGAGTTCGTGCACGTAGGTTGGTAGGTATACAGTGTAGATTGTGAAAGCAAAACATAGCACTGAGTGTGCTTTGTGTCACTTTGTGTCCTATGTTTACATTCATCATCTGTGTTTTATCTATTTACCTACCTATAAGAAATGAAAGACACAAACACACACATAATCTCACATTCGTATTTATTTCTGGGGGGAAAGAACCATTTGCACGGAGTATAAGAGTACAGCCATTTGCTACAACTATCTATGTAGTTGTAGCAAATAAGGTGGTTGGAACCACCACCTATATTACAGAACTATTTGGAGATTAAGTGATTTAAAGCTTATATAAAAGTTAACAGATTTTTCTATCCATTATTTCTCTATGTATTTAAAAAAGACTGAAAAATTTAAAGTTAGGATAGGTTAGGTTAGGTTAGATTCCTTTGCCTGGCTGCAGTTTCCTGTGGTTGCCTTAAATAGTTTTTTTAATTTCTACGGGCCTTGAATTCTCACTTTTTCAGAAAATTAAATTAGACATAGAAATATCGATCAAAAATTAATTCAAAAAAAGGTCATATCTCTAAAATAAACAATATTTAATCACAGAAGTAAAACAGTTATAAAGAAAATGTCACAATAAAACTAAAATATCCTAAAACTAAAATATAACAAGACTAATTAACTAAATAAGGATGACAAGACCATTCTGGAATGTCGTTCTGGCCGCACCTGGACCAAAAGTGCCCATTATGCTGACGGCGTTTCCCCGCTGCACCGCTAAGGACACTTGTTGGACCAGAAGTGCGATTTTTGAAAATCATACGAGCGACTTGGCAGTAGAAAATGTCAAAATTACTATGGAGATTATGCATCTTTCTACTGACAAGTCGCTCGTATGATTTTCAAAAATCGCACTTCAGATATGAACCAGAGCGGGGGTCACACCCTTCTTCCCTTAGGCGACGTCCCAGGTCCCTAAACAAGACTTTGGCTTCGGATCCCCATGGCTCTGCTGTCTCTGCTGCGGCGACAGGTACGAACGAACGTATGTATCTCTTATTTTTAACCCTTTATAGGGGAACTTTTGGTGTGATTCTGCTAAGAAACTACACAGATTTTTGAATTGATAATACTCAGTGAGAATAACTTTTTACTTTGAAGAAAAGTAATTTAAATTACGATTAAGATATTAAATTAAAAATTTCGTACCTTATTGTGATATTTTTTACATTTTTTCGGATAAAAACCGCGTTAGAAAACCGGCGATCTGATTTTTTTTTCGGGATTGTTCAAAGGTCGCGATATCGACCGCATATTTGGAAGCGTTTTAAAATAATTAAGCGGTCGTATATTCAGGACCTGCGATCATTCATCAACAACCGAAAAAATCATAAGAGTTGACTCTTATGATTTTTTCGGTTGTTCATCGGTATAAAATGTCACTTTATACAGAATATGAGCTTTACGAACACATAGGTGTCAGCGGTCAACTGGGTGATCGTTTTTGGCTTATGCCCTATAAAGGATTAACCTATTTTTATATTTTTCAATAAGAACAAGGGGTTAACAAAAAATGTTATCCATTGCGGAGGACATACAGCGCTCTGCGCGTGCAGTATAACAACGCGTTCAGGGTGCTGATGGGGCTGCCAAGGTTTTGTAGTGCTTCTAATATGTTTGCGGAGGCGCACACTGATGGGTTCCACGCAATAATGCGAAAGCGGTGTGCGTCTCTCCTGGGCCGTATGCGCTGCAGCCCTAACACCATCCTGCGCGCGTTGGGAGACAGATGGGACTCCCCAATGCTGCAACGTTGGGTACGCTTGCATGCCATCTTGTAGCTGCCCACATCTTTGTCGGATAGATTATTATAACTAACATAGTTTGTAAGATCATTGTTACTAACACTAGAATGGATCTGAGTTATCTGAGAAATAAATGATTTAATTTAATTTAATTTAATTTAATTGTAATAAAGGATCACTTTGGCGAGTCAGTTTTCAGGATGAAATAACGTGGCAAATAGTGAAAGGTGGCTACAATAGTCTTTCGCCGACAAAACACTCCAAAAGAAACTTCATTCCTTAGCCACCTACGAGATCTAAGGAAAAACTGGGTGGACTATGCTGAATAGGAAACTAGCCCAAACCATAGTACAATGCTAAAATCTATTTCGTTATCGTGCGTACTTGACTTTTTAGTAAATTGACCTCTACGCGCATCAAAGGATTGAAAAGAACCTTGGCGAATTTGGACCCAGCCATTTTTACGAAAACTAAAAGCCCTTCAGGACGGCGGTCATAATTATTATAAACAGAAAAAATTAAGGCATTTTTAAAAAAAACTTCCTCATCTCTAGAAGTCCGGGTTCAAAAGTAGAAATTACTAGTAAAATAGACAAATCATCGAAAAAGCAGTAGCAAACAGCTATTTTCATCTAATATTATCACTGAGGTAGTTTTTGAACGTTACGGAACGTATTTGGCTTTATTGAACTGATAGTGTGTGTGATTTCGTTTGATTCCATTATCATAAATTGTACGGTTATCGTGAATTTTCATTAAAACAAACACAATGAATGCGTAGAAGATTGAGTGGGCTACCTAATAAGAAAGATTATGAGTTTCACACATGATACAAAAGGTATCATAAGGAGAAATACCTTTCCCCCAACTTCTACAGATTACAACCGATTTCCTTTTTTTTGTTAGTTTTGTTTCACTCTACACGTATTACTAAGTTTCATTCATGTATGGGACCTATATGTCTGGGTCTCACATTATATGGCCTTCCGCCAAACTTCTTTGTGCATTTATTTGGCTTCTCTATAGCGCTAATGATAAACATTGGCGTACGAGTATGAGTGTCCATTAATTCGATAGCATATTACATAATACATGGGTTAAATATTTATTCGATTGTAAGTGGTGACCGCACGGCTTTCACTTTTGCGAATAGTAGGTAGGTAGGTAAGTGAGAAAAGTCATGTGATATGTGATACTGAAATTGGCGCCCAAGGCTGTGGGAGATTTCCTTGCGAAATAGGCTAATTCATAGTCACACTCGAAAATCTGATTGCTGATTGTTTTAAATGTTACTTATATATTACAAAAGGAAGGTCAAGGCGACTGCAGACTGCTTTTTTAGTTTAAAAAAAAAACATTGTTCAAAAATTGATACCTATCCTAAATAAACCTGAAAAACATTCGACAACATGTCTTGTTACTTGATTAATTTTCAATCCTGTCAAAAACGAAAAATAATTAATTACTAATTTTTTTTAGTCTGTAGGGATATTTTTTAATCGTGAGATTCAAAACCGTGTTCGAATGATGCATAATCTCTATAGTAATTTTGGTATTTTCTACTGCTGACTTTTACGTGTGACTTTCAAAAATAGCGCTCCTGTTTCAACGGTAATGAGGTAAATTATGTTTTTAATAGGAAATTATAAAGAGGTTTAAATGTAGATATTATTCAGTTTATTATCGCAAAAACCTTTGTTTCTTCTCTTGATTTTTGGATACCAATCTAAAAATCTTTCGTAATATTTGCCTTTGACCCTAAAAGGGTTTACGGAAACACCGTACCATGGTTTACGTAATATTTTCTGCAATACAACTGCGTTTGCGTCATTTCAATAGGTATGTCTATAGTAAAATATTAAGATTATTTCAGAAAGCAGTAGTTCAAAAATAACTTTTCACTGACTACTGTATAGTTAAATATACGATAGACTAAGTAGTAGGCTTTTAACTCTTTAAAAAATCATTTTAATCTTGATAGTACTAAAATCTGTGTAGTGGATACTAAAATACAAAAATATTTCAAGGATTGCTACAGACCATCGTACTGAATAACTTCTACTATACTAGTAGAGCCAACAACGAAATAGCGAATAAAAATTTTGTTCCATAGAAAACGACACTAGCTAATCGACCCAAATGCCCAAATATATGGAAATAGCGATTTTTTTTTCAGTTTGATGCACGTTTCATGGTCTGAAACACGTAAAGTATGTAACGCCTATAAGTTTACAACCTGTATATTTTTATAGATTTTACTCTATAAAGTTATTTTAGTACCAGCAAGATAAAATAGAGTAACATGTACATTGTACAGTGGTTGAATTTATCTTCGAAGAAATGTCTTCCAAAAGTACTATACTCCATTCAGGAATTAGAGAGACATAATGTAAACAACGGTAATACCAGTGTAGAAAATAGCATCTCGAGACGGAAGAAAACTTATCTCTGGAATATACAACAGTTAATTATCAATTCTACTCGCAAAGGATTGCGACATAATGATATGCTAATTTTGTATGGAAAATAATAATAAAATACGCAAGTCATCATATATTTGAGAACAAAAGAAAGCGTGACTGTAAATATTTTATTTCGTGGTCTGGCAACACTCAGATGTGTTTGACCTTTGGTTCGTTTTAATAAAGTTCATAAAGAAAAATACTCTTTATTGTATACAATAACATAAAAGCGTCTCTTGATTAGTTAATATCGTCTTCGGTCCAGGTACGCTACGCGCGGACTCCACGCATAGCACTAAAAACTCAAGAAATGGGCTACATAACGTAAAAATGTCATTCAATTTGTAACGATTATTGTTCTTATTAACAACAATAGACAACAAATTTGTAATATCACCGTAATCTAGTAAGTGCTGAGCCTACTTAATGTTATTATTAAGAAATGTACCAAAGGTTTCTGACCACGAAACGTCACTTTGACAGTGACGTTTCTTTGTTTACATTTTGCCTCTCTAATTACTGAATAGAGTGTAGCAAGATAAAATAAAGTAGGTAACAATGTACAATGGTTGCATTTATCTTCGAAGAAATGTTTTCCAAAAGAAGTTGAAGAGATTGATTGTATGTTTTTAAACTGCCAACTTATTGGTCGTGGGACACCCTCGCTGGACCGAAAGCGACCTAAAAAAAGGAGAGACTGGATGAGAAAGACCAAGGATAGAGTTTTGCGTGTTGGGAGAGGCCTATGTTGATGATAGGCTGATGATGAACGCATTGGTACCTTTCAGTTTATATGAAGCACATGCGTTACTGATATAATTCTGTAGCGTTTCCGTTCACACACAAATATTGGCCATAATAAGGAACATACTGATAAAAGAGCCAGAGATACAGCTTTCCCCATTAAAATGTAGGAATACGTCGGAAGAAGTAATTGCAGACACATCTGGGATTTAAGCTTTTAGTTGGCAATGTTGTTTTAAAAAAATGTTGATACCCTACTATCCTGTAATTAGTCCGTAAGTTTTCCTAAAATAAAAATAAATAAATAAATAAATAACGCTCACAGGCACATACATTGTAATGATCCCAAGAAAGCACTATTTATAGGCTGTTTATTATGGAAACCATACAACAACGGCACAAACATATAAACATCCATGACCGAACCGGGATTCGAACCCAGGACCCTGGTTTGGCAGTCCGGCGTGGTGACCATTACACCAAACGGGTCGTCAAAATGAATAAAATAAAATAAATAAATAAGATGGTCTCAAAGTAACAAAATACTGTGTCTAATTAGGCTCAAATAGACCAAGATTGGATCTCAACAGGACAAAGCTCATATCGTTATGCAAGCGAGTAAAGTAATGCGACATGAACATCAAGTGAAAGTTGCAGAAGGAACTCCGAAACCTGTTGGATGACATCACGCGTCTTAAGAAACCTTCCATATATTTATATTAGGTACCCCCTTAATAGCCCTCAACACTTACTTGAACTGTGGAACTTAAAAGGGCTATCGCAGTCCAGTGGCGCCCTCATCACATTAAAAAAGATTTATCAATAAAGAAAGCCTAAATTAAAAAAGTGCTCAACAGATAAACTACAAAAGCCTTCAAGCCATTGTTATTCAATACTTTTATAGGTTCTAAACATTCCACTTTTAGATAATTTCGAATAAAAACAAAAGCGGCCGTTTTTTTTCTTTTTTCAAAATTTGTATGTTTAGACATTTAAAAAACCTAAAAAAAGTATTCTATGAAAATAGCTTGAAGGCTTTTGTAGTTTATATGTTGAGCACTTTTTTAATTTAGGCTTTCTTTATTGAGAAATCTTTTTTAATGTGATGACGGCGCCACTGGACTGCGATAGCCCTCTTAAATCTGACTATATAATCTGTTCTAAACTTATTTTAAATTAAAATATTTAATCCTAGGTTTTAAAGGAAGGTTTATAGTATATTGATTCGCAAATCGATAATCTTCGACTTCAATATCAGTATTTTATTTAGTCTCATTTTATTGTATTTTATCCCGAAAACAAAATAATCCGGAAGACAAAAGCTTTCTTGGAACTTCCGCTATCTATTCCAAAAATACAAATTCTAGCCTTTATAATTTTCTTAGCTTTTGTCTTCGGGATTTTCTTTGTTTTCGGGTTAAAATACAATAAAATTAGACTAAATTAAATACTGGTATCGAAGTCGTATTAGGATATTTCGATTTGCAAATCTAGGATATTATGCATAGCACTATCTCGCCAGATCACTATTTGAAATTTTATTCAAGAGAACGGAAATTACGAATATCAACATTAAGAATAAATTCTATATAAAACAGTTCTGGTTTAGCTTGTTGAATACTTAGGTAGCATGTCCACCACATCACAAATTAAATTAAGCGATTATTTCAATATACATGGTGTAAATTTAAATGCGTTACTTAAGATCAGGCATCAGACATTCAAACTAAAACAACCTAGGACCAATATCGAAACGGCGAAAAGAAATTGGTTGCTCCATGGAAAAAGTCAAGGGCTAATCAACCCAAATGTACGAAAAATTTAAAACATATTTTTTGTGTTTTCATTGTCCTATAGTGAAACGCATTTATTTTTAAATATAATTTTCCCTACTGGTGGATCTATGATTTCGATAAATAAGAAACCAAAAATAAAACATTCTCAAAAATATTTGATAATGACGCCGGAAGGTGTTATGTATGATTTCGCAATAGTATGTAGTTTAAGACAAATATTGACGAATTTCACTTTCTTGAGTACACTGCGAGTCGGTTCGGCATATAACATAACATAACAGCGTTGCCGTTGGTCCATTCGTCAGGCTTTCCAGGCGGGTCGATAACAAAGAACCGCATTGTTTTCTTTCATGTATTCGTAAATGTGGGACAGCAAGTGATTTAGCGAGCAAGATTTAAAAAAAAAGTTTTCGTTTTCGTTTCGGGTCATCTAGGAAATTGTCTGAACAATTTTTTTCATGTTTTAGAGAAAGAAATAAAATTCATACATACATACATTTCATTCATTCATATGGTATAAACGTTAAAATACATTAAGCGTGTTTCAGACCAAGTAAAATATTATTGAAACTGTATCGTTTAGAATAGACATTTTATCCTTAATAAATGCTGATGGTTTTTTAAATCAAGTTTTTTATGATCAAGACCATAAAACTGAACAACTATCTCTAAGTGACAAATATCTAAATCGCGAATAAAACTCAGCTGTCCCATATACATTTGTGTCGAATAGGTTTGCAGTTTTGTATGGTTCAGCAGATTTTTATGCGATTTCGATTTAGGTTCCATAGAGAAAGCTGTTCAGGAGCCCGATTGCGCTTAGTTAAAACATCGAAGTTCTATTCATATCCAATTACAGTTCTAATCACATTGCAATCCAATTTATATTCAACTGTACTAAATTCCGCATCGCGCTAAACTCAATGAAACTGACAGCCCCTAACGTCTGAGCGATCTGTCAAAACGGCTCTAACGGCTGTCAAGAGCAGTACCGCGATTAGCGCAATACCAAATGTGTCAAAAGTTATGGTTCGTACGTAGTCCAATAACGGTTCAATCACATAACATTTACCGCGATTGCAGCCCAGTTTGATGGTCTGATCGTCCTCTTAAAAACCGTCAGCAAATGTATGACACACAAATAAGAAGGACCCTATAATAAAATAAATAAAAATAAAAATCATTTATTTCAGACTTTCGCCCATATAAGTTAGAGGTAGTAGGTACATAGTTAAAATTAATAGAATTACATTAACAATATTATAAATTATCCAATACAATTATATTAACTTAAAAAATAATGACTGTATATATAAATAAATAAATAATCTTGTCACAATTTATCTAGTCACATGCAATTTATGCATGCAATTTTATGAATAAAGTTTTAAAAATTTTTGTTGCTTCTTCCTTCTTATAAGTTTTTGGCTGCCATTTTAAATTGCAGACAAACATAAAAAAATTAATAAGGTAATAAAAAGGATGGACTTAAGTAAATAAGCAATCTTTGTTATGCAAATTATAAAACCATTCAATAAAACCAAACTGTGAAAACATGTTGTTTCGGTCAAAAATATCATATTTTATGGTTTTACAACAGACGGCAGGATCTACACCTTATTGACTGCAAAACTTGTTAGTTTTTTTAACTAATTACGATTTTGGCAGTAAATTGAAATGCACATCAAACCTATCATTCATTAGAGACAATCAAAAGCTGTAAGGGCTCTTACAGGCGAGCGACCTGCGAGCGACACTTTGCTGTCGCAGAGCGTCGCGCTCATACATTTTACGGTTGCGGTTGTAGGTCTGCTATTGGGTGGTCAGTGGTCACGTCGCGCGTCGGTTGTCGGTTGCCACCTCCCCGGCGTACAACGAAGCTTCAGTTGTGGCTCAGGATAGTGTCTTTTTTCTAAAAACTACACTTGAACTCACCGAAATTAATTTATAACCGCAAACATTTTTGCTACTAAAACGAGACATTGGCTAAGTCATCTAAAAGTAGAAAACAAAGATGGACGCCATGATTTTAAAATTAGAATTAGAGTAAAAAAGGTGTAACTATTATAAAACTGTAACAGAAATGTGTCTGTACATTGAAGATATTTACAAAAAAAAAAAACATGGTTTTTAGCTGTCCCTGATTCCAAATCACCAATTTTTTGACTTTTTGTCTGTCTGTTTGTTTGTTTGTTTGTTTGTATGTCTGTTTGTTTGTTTGTTTGTTTGGGTGTTTGTTTGTTCGAGTATCACGCAAAAACTACTGAACCGATTTTGATGAAACTTTTTTGATTGATAGCTTATCATCTGACTTAAAATCTGGTATATAATTTATGCGGACGAAGTCGCGGGTAAAAGCTCGTATCTAATATAAATTATCATGAACTCATGAGTCATGTCATGAGGTATAAAAATTATTTAAATAAATACTGATATGTAATTTAGTTACCTTAATACTGATAGGTAGTTAATTAATCACCCCTTTGGGTTTTTGGAAGCAATTCTCTTACACCCTGTATAGTGGGTCCTGGGTCCTTCTTATGATAAGACCATCATACAACTTTTTCTATGGGATCAATTTCGAAATCAGGAAAAAAAAAATAGGCGGTTTCATAAAAACCTGCAATCCTACTCTACCAAAATGCTGACTGGAGTTTCACATATTATATAATAAATTGTACATTGTATATTGTATATTATTGTGTACCTAATAATGTCGAATTTTAAAATCTAAAATCTAAATTGTAAAAAATGTTAAATGTTAAATTAAATTGTAGAATGTAAATGTAATATGGAACCTGGTTATGAAATAAAGATATATTATTATTATAAAATGTAGGTATGAGACAGCAGATTTTTTTTTGCGAATCTGATGTTGGTCCCATACGCAAAGTTATTTAGTTTGATGGTCTGATCATCCTCTTAAATAATCGTAAGCTGTATTGTATGTTATGATAATTATTTCACCGGCACAGGTAGTTGACCATCGTCGCCTTTCGGTTTTTAAAGCCAGGACTTATGTTTCTAGCTATAATGACTACTGGATTTATAAATTCAAAACCAACCAGCAAACCAACCGTCTTTGTTAGATTTTATTAAAACCGCCTTCAAAAAAACTGAAAAGTTAAAAAAAATATATTGCAATACTGCAATATTATTTTTTAACTTTTCAGTTTTTTTGAAGGCGGTTTTAATTTTTTGTTCAAATTTTGTTTATTTCACAATTTTCAGTGGTGAATTCATTAGTTCGATTTAATAGTAGTGTTTTAAATTAACAAACGCACTAGTCGGCACTACGATTTTCAAAGGTTCCCCTCGATTTCTCTAGGATGCCATCATCAGATCCTGGTTTCCTTATGATGAGACTCCTCCTGGGATATCTTCTTTCCAACAAAAAAAGAATCATCAAAATCGGTTCATAAACGGCGAAGTTATCCGCGAACAAACATAAAAAAAAATATATATATTAAATTGAGAAACCTCCTCCTTTTTTGAAGTCGGTTCAAAATTGTGTGGAACGGATTTAACCTTAAATTAATTATTATTGAAATTTATAAAAATTGAATAATATTATTTGTTCATAGTCGATATATCACATAGTATATTATGATATACATATTCATAATGAAAATTTAGGTTGCGACCAGCTATCCTAAATAATAAACTATAATTTCGATGTGACAGGTCATTGCACACCATTTGCGTAGGCGCATATAATTGTAATCTTATTAAAATTCTATTTTGTCCTTATTTAGTCATTTATTAAGCAATGCCAGGCATGGTGGTGGATTGGGTTGGTGACCGTTATGTCGATATTTCCTCTTGAGTGTCTCTATAGTTTGAAAGCAATACTATTTAATCTTAGATTGGATGCTTTAGTCGGATAATGCGATTCGTTAAAAATTTTAACATAAAAATTAAAAGTGACTTCAAAACAAAAAAAAAAATTACAGCCAAAGATTTTTTTAACGTAAAAGTCAAAACTTTTACGTTCGCAATTCGTATCTATAGGGTGAAATTGATATCATTATCATCCTTTTAAACTAAAAGTCTACCCATCAAACTGAACAACTTTTACTATGGGAGCAAACCGATCGGAGCAAAAACGAAATCAGCTGTTGCATACATTTGAGTCGAGTAGGCATTGCAGTTTAGTGTGGAACCGCAAATTATTTTTATTCCGATTGGTCTGCTCTCATAGTAAAAGTTTTTCAGTTTGATGGGTAGACTCTTGGTCTAAAAGGATGCTAATGATATCAATTTCACCCTGTATAAAAACATTAATTTTTGTTTTGTTTTTGTTTTATTTGTTACGAGCTTTTACCCGCGACTTCGTCCGCATAAATTATACAGGGTGTACAATAAAATGGGACAGCTACTTAAAGGGGTGCTTCAGACCATCAAACTGAACAACTTTCTCTATGGGACCAATATCGAAATCGCGAAAAAAAAATCTGCTGTCCCATACATTTCAGTTGAGTTATGTTTGCAGTTTTGTATGGGAGAGCGGATTTCTTTTTCGCGATTTCGATATTGGGCCCATAGAGAAAGTTGTTCAGTTTGATGGTCTGAAGCACCCCTTTGAGTAGCTGTTCCATTTTATTGTACACCCTGTATACCAGATGTTTAGTCAGATATTACGCTACCAAACAAAAAAAGTTTCATCAAAATCGGTTCAATAGTTTTTGCGTGATACTCGAACAAACAAAGACCCAAACAAACAAACAAACAAACAAACTAAATTCTTTTTTCAAAAATTTACAGTTTTATAATAGTCAAGATTTGCTACTTACTGCAGGGTTTGTACCCTGAGTACGAATACATAAAAAATGTCCGCATAACTTTACGATTTTCACCGATGTCCGAAAAAAAATTACAATAAAACTATTGTTTATTTCAGAACTAGTCAGGGTCGGTAACCCGTAGCCGGAGAAGGGACAGTCGTTAGAACCAAGGATGCGCGTGAGTTTAACTCGTGACGCACCATCATTGTTACCTTCCTCAGTGATTTACCGATTTTCGATAATACACGACCGTACGTGTAATTGAGGTTGAAAATGTTAAACGGTTAATTAGCTGAGATTAAGATTTGATTGTGCAATTTGAGCTTAAGAGGTACCTTTGTCCGTGTATGCAACGAAATATTAGCAGTTGATTGTTTTGACACATTCGATACGATGCCAGAAATTTTTAACCGACGAAAAAACAAAAGACGGAGGAGGTTCTCAAGTCGATGCGTATATTTTTTGTTTTATGTATGAACACGCATAACTTTTTACAGAGTAGTCCGATTTTAGTAAATTTTTTTTTGTTTAGTAGGTCATACTTCAGAGGTGGTCCCATTTTAATTTGGTGAAGATCTGGTAAAGGGATTCGGAGATAGACAATAGAACTCCTCAAAGATCTATAGCATATCATCGACGATTGAAATAAATGATTTGTGTTCATGTTCCCTTTACATGCACAACGGATATGTTAATCCAATATTACACCAACACTGAAAATTTTGAAATAAAAACTTTTTAACAAAAAATGAAAACCGACTTCAAAACTCAAAAATTAAAAAATAATAAATATTGCAGCCGATGAATTTTACGTTAGCTTCCATTAGAATATCATTTTGTTTTATTGTAGTCGGTGTCAAGCCTAGCCAAAAAATTACTGCAAGCTCAGTCTCGAATCGTACAGGCTTGACAGCGACTTCGATAAAACAAAACGATATTCTAATAGAAGCTAACGTAAAATTCGTCGGCTGCAATATTTATTATTTTTTAATTTTTGAGTTTTGAAGTCGGTTTTCATTTTTTGTTAAAAAGTTTTGTTAAGTGGTTTCGTTGGCTGGAAAAACAAAAAACTAAAAAGTAAAAAAATAATATTGCAGCCGATGACTTTCCCGTTCGCATCATAAGAACATTAATTTGTTTTATTGAAGTCGCTGTCAAGCCGGTCCGATTCGCGACAGGGCTTGCATTTTTTGGCTTGGCTTGACACCGACTTCTATAAAACAAATTAATGTTCTTATGATGCGAACGGGAAAGTCATCGGCTGCAATATTATTTTTTTACTTTTTAGTTTTTTGAAGGCGGTTTTAATTTTTTTGTTAAAATTTTGTTTATTTCACAATTTTCAGTGGCAAATTCATTAGTTCGATTTAATAGTAGTGCTTTAAATTAACAAACGCACTAGTCGGCACTACGATTTTCGAAGGTTCCCCTCGATATCTCTGGGATCCATCATCAGATCCTGGTTTCCTTATCATGGGACCTCACTTGGGATATCTCCTTTCCAACAAAAAAAGAATCATCGAAATCGGTTCATAAACGACGAAGTTATCCGCGAACACACATAAAAAAAAAAAAAAAAAAAAAAATATATACGGTCGAATTGAGAAACCTCCTCCTTTTTTGAAGTCGGTTAAAAAAGAAAAAGAAAAATTTGCATCAT
Organism: Agonopterix subpropinquella; assembly: GCA_922987775.1. Lineage (NCBI taxonomy): Eukaryota > Metazoa > Arthropoda > Insecta > Lepidoptera > Depressariidae > Agonopterix > Agonopterix subpropinquella. The sequence goes on along the minus strand of OV277695.1, from coordinate 11,262,541 downwards.
GCATTTCATTAGGTTGACATAAAACAATTACAAACACAAAATATAATATAAATAATTACAAACATCATAATTATTATTATAATCCGTCGTCGTCCGTGTGGTGTCGGCTAAGAATAGCGCCACCCCATTTCCTCCCGTGGGTGTCGTAAAAGGCGACTAAGGGATCTTACTGGAAGATGGGCAGCAGCATCCTCTGAGTACACACATTCAATCCAACTGCGGTCGCCAATCCGCCTGCCAAGCGTGGCGATTATGGCAAATCCCCCCCCTTTTGGGGGAGGCCTATGTCCAGCAGTGGACGTCTATCGGCTGATATGATGATGATGATGATATTATTATAATAATTCAATTACTTTGATTCTTTGAGCCGTGTTTTAGAGTTTATAAACGGAAATCCAATTTCAGTTCTAATCACATTACAATCCAATTACTATTCAACTGTGCTGAATTCAGTCTCGCGCTAAACTTAGGTATTCACTATGTGACTGACAGCTTTTAACGTCTGAGCGATCTGTCAAAACTCTTTCAAAAGTAGAAATTACTAGTAAAATAGACAAATCATCCAAAAAGCAGTAGCAAAACGCAACCATGACAGCTATTTTCATCTAATATTATCACTGAGGTAGTTTTTGACCGTTACGGAACGTACGGCTTTATTAAACTGATAGTGTGTGTGATTTCGTTTCATTCCATTATCATAATATTGTACGGTTATCGTGAATTTTCATTAAAACAAACACAATGAATGCGTAGAAGATTGAGTGGGCTACCTAATAAGAAAGATTATGAGTTTCACACACTTGATACAAAAGGAGAAGAAGAAGAAATAACTTTCCCCCAACTTCTAAAGATTACAACCAATTTCCGTTTTGTTAGTTTTGCTCCACTCTACACGTATTACTAAGTTTCATTCATGTATGGGACCTATATGTCTGGGTCTCACATTATATGGCCTTCCGCCAAACTTCTTTTAAAATAATTTGCTCTAACCACCCCGACAAGGATTATGACCGTGAATTCGTATTCTAAAAATGTTCTTCATCAGGTCAATAGATTAATTAATTGTTCTGTATGAATAAATAATTAAAACAGAGCTTATTCTTCAAATGCACACAAGTTTTGTTCCAAACAAACTCAAATAATTGGATGTACAGTTAATCCGTAAATTGAACGGATATAAATCGATGTAAGCCAAAACGGTACATATATAATTTCATTGAACATGGAAGTTCATTTACACAAATAAACCTTTTATCTTAATCGGGTTACGGCGAATTTAAGTTTATTTTTTTATTTATTTTACTTCTCGGGGTCTTCGACCCGGATCCCAAGGGTCATTTGACTTCTATCTGGTTTTCTTTAGTTGCGGCAGTTAAACCAACATGGGGTTATCTTGTGTTAAAAGGAAGCCGTTTAAATGTATCAACATGATCTGAGAGGTGCCGAGTCATGTGATTTTAAATGATATAAAAAAACATTTATGGAATAAATCTCTAAAATTATAAGCCTGCTTTTGGGGCGCTATAATAGACATTACTCTTTAATGACAATGTGTCATGTATGTATGTATTTTGGAAATAAATATTTTTGTATTTTTTTTTGTACAAATATTAGTTCCAGGCGTGCGATTTTTGAATCTCATTCGCTGAGTTCAGCAGTTGAAAATGTCAAAATTACTATGGAGAGACGCATCTTTCTACAGCTGATTTGACTTTCAAAAATCGCAATTCTGAAGTATGATTTTTAAAAGTCAAATCAGTAGTAGAAAGATGCATATCTCCATAGTAATTTTGACATTTTCAACTGCTGAACTCAGCGAATGCTGGGATTCAAAAATCGCACTCCAGAAGCAAAAGAGGTATTTAAGGATCATAGTAAATAGCGCGCCCTGGAGTGCGATTTTTGAATCTCATACGTTGAACTCAGCAGTTGAAAATGTATGGAGATACGCATCTTTCTACTGCTGATTTGATTTTCAAAAATAGCACTCCTGGAGTATGAGTTTTTAATGTCAAAACAGCAGTAGAAAGATGCACGTCTCCATAGTAATATTGACATTTTTAACGGCTGAGTTCAAAGAATGAGTTTCAAAAATCGCACTTCTGAAGTATGATTTTTCAAAGTCAAATTAGCAGTAGAAAGATGCATATCTCCACAGTAATTTTGACATTTTCATATGCTGAACTCAGCGAATGAGATTGAAAAATCGCACTCCAGGTCTTTGCCTACCTCACTGGGAACGAGGCGTGGCGTTATAAATAGATAGTACCAGATTTTTTGAAACATGGCAAGGTGTTTTATTGTTCTGGTCAGGCCTTAAGCAGATTTTTTTCAATCATCAAAATCCTGAAAAATTACGATTCAACAGATAGGACAGTCGGACAGACGAACGGGCGTAGATTTAGTAATAGGATCCCGTTCTCCTAAAATTAAGATGTTCCATACAAAACTGCAAACCTTCTTGACACAATTGAGACAGTGACATCTTTTCGCGATTTCGATGTTAGTCTAATTGAGGAAGTTATTCAGTTTGATGGTCTGATCATTCCGTTAAAACAGTCAGCATTATTAGGACCTACCTTGTGCATCACCTTAGAATCTATCAAGTTAACTTTTACTGGATATTAAAGTACAAACGTAACAAAAAAATCTTTTTAAAAGATATTCGTAAAAGCATTTCGAATAGTTTATTTTAAAAGCCGATTTAGTACATTAAGATTCAAGGATAACATTATAAGATATGAAGAAGGCCATAACTCCAATTGCCTTTATGAAGTTCTTGATTGTTACTAAAACTAGGTAGGGCGAAGTGCTCATTCACAGCAGGAGTCGCCATCTAGGTGGATACGTAATAACACCTACTGACATTAAGGACCTCCCCTCCAAAACCATAACACGGTTCATGAAGTTCGTGGGCCTAGGAAATAAATAAATAACGCTCACAGGCACATACATTGTAATGATCCCAAAGTAAGCCTTAGGCTTTTTGTTATTGGTACCATACAACAACGGCACAAACATATAACATCCATGACCGAACTGGGATTCGAACCCAGGACCCTGGTTTGGCAGTCCGGCGTGGTAACCATTACACCAACCGGGTCGTCAAATGATGAATGATCTTTAGGTCTAGGGTGACGGCTACAATAGATCTTTTCTGGTCGCAGTAGCTATTGGTCACTGCCCAAGCCCGTACAACCAAATAATAATAATAAAATACTGAAACTAACATTACTAACAAGTTTATGAAAAGGTTTTAATTTTATAGTTGCGTTTTAGAGCTTTAGTTCCACAAAAAACCTCTACATTTAGCTTAGATATGTATGTAAGTGTTAACATGCAAACGACCTAACCGGTCCAAGTTGGCAACAACGTCTCTTGGGTAACTTGGCAAAGAACATAATATAATAGGTAAAATGATGCTTCATCCAGTCACATGACTTGGTGGGGAGAGAGGGGGTAAAGTATTGTTTATTTATCGTTAAGATTGGCTCGATAAACGCAAATGTTTGTAGTTTGGTATTTGAATGAGTTCATTAGTATTAATCAAATTGTAAAAAGGATTTGTATATTGATTAATACATTAATGTAAATTGCATAAGTTCGCACCACACTTTGTACCTACTATTAACTATTAACATTTCGGTCAGACAAAAGACATCAACGGGACCGTCTAATCAGGTTAAAAATTATGAAATAGTTACTTAAAATTTCGCTCGTAAATGGCAAATAGATTCTTATTCTATTATATTGTAAAAGAGGTAGTGAGCATCCCGAATATTATTAAAAATAAAAAATTAAAAAACATTGTTGATACTTATAATGCATAATTATCTCAAAATTGAAGCATGGAATGTTTCCTCATTATGATTTCCCTTCTAATTTTTAGGTATAAAAAAATGGGCACGAACATTTCGTGAAACACGGATGTTCTGAGTTTTTAGAATATCTCTGACTACCTTCTGAGGATTTCCCCAGAAGGGTGCAGGGTGCAGGGTTGCAGGGTGTAAAATTAAATGCATGCCGAACAGGGTGCTTCAGAACATCAAACTGAACAACTTGCACTATGAAGCCAACATCGAAAAAAATTATGAAAAAAGCGGACAGCAGATATTTTTTCACGATTTCGAAGTTGATCCAATATTAAAAGTTGTTCAGTTTGATAATCTGAAGCACATAGTATGTTACGCATATTTAGGTTTACAGCCTGCATCCATCCGTGAACCATTTTTGAACCTGGCAACCCTAGAGTTACGGCAGATTGAGAGGTGGCAACCCTAGTTTTTCCAGTTCTTTAGATTGGTCTACTTCCGATGGCATTTACTTCCCAAACAGACCGCTGGAAAAAGTTATACCAAAAATCATAATGGAAAAGGTATTTGCGGCAAGATTTTTCTAGGCAACTTGGCGGCGTTGAATTAACACTGGGTAAACAAACACTAGAATCACATTTCGTTCGCCTAAGAAATAGATGCATAATTTTACGGTCGGATCTCGGTCTGTCCAATTTCAAAACGGATAAAACAAAAAGAGATGGGTAATAAAGCCCTTCACAGAGTGCTGGGAGTGGGAGGCATGCAAGCACGCGAACGAGCGGGAGAAAGTAAAGTATTCTTCCGCAATGCAACATCATCGGCGCAGGAGCATGTGATGTGACTCGCTCGGCAGTCATGTGATCGCGCGGTCGTAGGGTTGCCTGTACTGCTTGTCCTTATTTTGAATTAAAAGTATTTATAATTAAATATATATATATATATATTTTTTTTTTTTTTTTAATTATCTTTTTTTGTCGTGAGAATATGCTTATGCTTATAATTCTTTGGACATAACCTACGTCAGCATCATCACAGCTTATATAGGTCCCACTACAGAAACAGGGCGCAGGCCTACTCTTAGGCAGGGCGTATCTCAAGGATTGTTTTTGAACAAAAACACAGTTGAGAAGAATTGCGGAAACTCGTGGCAAAAACTGAAACGTGAACCGCGCGAACATGACGCGAAAGACAACTGCTCGCGGAAAAACCTGCCACGAGACTCCCTTGTTTTATATTGAAAACTCTCAAACTCAGCATTGACAACCCTACCCGTCATGTGACCGAGTGCACAGGGGCGCGTTTACAATGCCTTCCGAACCGTTGCGAAAACTACGTAAACTGGGCTAGAGTTACGTTTGCATTACGCCTCTGTGTCAATAAAAACAGTCATGTTAGAAATACTAAATGTATTGCACAATGTTAATTAGATTGTGAATTTATTATTATCGGCTCTTTATTATTATGTTTCGTTTTACTTCGTAATATTTATGACTGGAAAGACAGGTAATAGATTTTATATTTTATTGTACTGAAACGCACTGGACTATTAATCGCCAAATTGGAGGCATATTTAAACTACATCTACATAAAACTTATGAGCTTGCATAAAGCGAAAATTTTTATTCTTTGTAAGTACTTACTTATCTCCGAGTACACCCAATAATAACTGGCCAAGTGCGTGTCGGACCACGCACAGGGTAGGGTTCCTTAGTAGCCCGTTACAATATAATATGGACTTAGAAGGAGGCTTTTTGTTTTATACTTCGGTTTAACGGCTAATAAAGTCTAAAAAGTAAATTTTATTATTTGGTCGACTATTAGGTACCTACTCTTAAACTTGTAAAGCCTACTGAGCGGTGATAGTTTTCCTTTTAAATTCGTTATATATGTTATTGCCGTGAATTTTACTCATCTTCAACTACAACCGTTTAGCTGAGAGAGGGGGGGGGGGGGGGGGGGACACTTGACTCTAACCAAAATTTTCGCTTCAAAGCTTAATATTTCGCTAACGGATCCCTAAATCGAAAAATGGTTTTCCCAAACCCATAATATTTTTTAAAGACCTATCCAAAGATACCCCACAACAAGGGATAGACGAGAAAAAAAATCATCCCCACTTCACGTGTAGTGGGAGGTACCCTAAAAAATATATTTTTCAAGATTTTATTTTACCACTTTGTCAGCGTGATGAATATGTATACATATGTCAAATTACAGCTTTCTAGTAATAAGTGTCTCTGAGCTAAGCCGCGGACAGACGGACGGACAGACGGACGGACATGGCGAAACTATAAGGGTTCCTTTTTGACTTCGGAACCCTAAAAAATCAGTACAACCAAATAACTTTAGCATTGTTCTGTCTTTTGATTTGTAGTCTTCTATCCATTTATAAATTTAATTAACTACCACAAGATATTTGACAGAGACACTACAGAGACAAGATTGTATGTTATAAAATGCATGCTGAAATTTTGATACGGTTTTTACTATCATTTAGATCATTTTTTACGGAAGGTTTATGTGAATACTATAATTACTTATATTAAACAGTTGCATTACTTTAAGGGCTGATTGTACCCATGATACTGAACAACTTTCCCTGAGAAACCTATAGGAAATTAGAAAAAAAAGACGCGTCATGTTTCTTACGGAGATGTTCAGAATCATAGGTACAATCACACTGTTTACCCTAACACCCTGTAGATCCCACCCAGGCGAAGCTGGCGCGCGGGTCGCTAGTTAAGTATAAAAAGAATACAATTCTATTATCGACTTCAAATCTAAGACAATAATTTATTATAATTTAATTATAGACAAGTGGAGCCATCGATTACGCAAACATTTAATAGTAGTCAGATGAAGATAGAGGCGGGAGGTGTGTGTCTAATCATTGTTTAGCTCGAGACGTGACCAATTTGACGAGGGAGCCGGAATACCGCGGCGCGGTGCGTTGATCACGCTATCAAACTTTACACGTTACAGGTGTACTGTGCGTTTTATTTTTTATTTTTTGAGCTTTTAAAATGTAGAATACAATATGCAGGGTGGTACAGACCAGATGGACATACAATTTTTTTTTAGATAGAGTGCCTGCCAGGAAAAAAATTGGTTCATAGATCATTACAACAAAACATTTTTTGTATAACTCTATCTTGCTTGTGTAACATTGTGTTTACTTGTTAACTGTACCTACTTACTGAACAACAAAAAAACAGTCCGATTATGTGTCCAGTTGGTTGATTTGAAGTTCACAAAATTTTAAATTAATCTAAAAGAAATATTTTCCCTGGCTGGTCACCATCATCATTATCATCTTATTTAAGAGCTACGCTCAATTACAAGAGACAGGATACGGACAAGAGTCCGTAGAGTATTCGCCAATCCTGTCTCTTTTCCGCTAGTGTCTCGAGTTTTTGATACGACACGACATCAACGTTGGCTGGTCACCAGCAATCTAAAAAATACTTCACTTGAAATCATATTCCTAATCCTAAGCTATTTATTAAAGGAATTACAAGGAAAAGTGCCACAAAGAAAGAGCCAGAAGTAGAGAAACATTGCTATAGCAGCACTCATTCAGGATAATCCAAACAAAAGTTCCCATACCACCATCGTCAACATAACCACGACCACTCTGACAAGAGTTGTATACGACTAAGAAGATGAATAAAATAAGGATAATATTAAAGATAAGATAATATTTAACTCGTAGTTATATATTTCATGGTGCACATCAACATAACTACATATGTCTAACAACTTTAAATGAATAAACAACAGGATCGCAAGGTACAACCGCCACGTGCAAAGCTCGCCCGGTCGTAGGAACGTCCTCTTCTGAAATGTCAAGGCTGTCATTGTGCTAAGCTAAGGCCATCTCGTGTGACTCGGTCACATGATGCGATGCTTCGCTAATAATGCTGTTGGGCCAGTATGGATCCGCCCGCATTCCGTGTCTATTAGTGGATCTGGTAATTGGAAACTAGTTATAGTTCTATAGTGAGAAGGGTGCGTGCGATCTAGGATTACCTCACCTAATCAGACCATATCATTAGCCTCTCCCTTTTACAATAGAAACATCCTCTACAAGGCGGGTCTATTTATAGGCTCGTATGAGCACTTATAATTAAAATGCTGATGGTAAATTGAGAAGTACATGTGTTTAGTACATAACATAGAAAGTATACTTCCTTACCGCTGTCGGCTTTTTAAGAGGGACATCAGACCATCAAAGTGAACAACTTTCTCTATGGGGCCAATATCGAAATCGCTGGTAGTGTTGATCTGATCATCCTCTTAAAATACCGTCAGCATATTAAGAAGGAACCTATACAGGTTACATGTATACACATCGTATATTCTGTTGTGAGACATCCTCAACCACGCGTAAAAGTGTTAATTGACATACATAGGTAATGTGATCCTGCAAGTCGATCAAAGAGCAGAAAGATTGATTATAGATAAGTTCAAATACGGTTTAATCCGGGTTCAAACGCAGGCTTATGATATTTTACATTATTCGTATACCTATCCAGTATTATAGCACCTTTACTAGTCATAAACATAAAAAGGATATTCCTATTAGCTTCTACTAAGAATTCTGACACCTTATTTGGTGTAGAGAATTTTTCTACTTCCACGTAAATGGATTGGTGGTTCAGATGACATACCTTTAAAAGGAAAGTGGCTTGTTTTTCATAAGAAGCTATTGCCAACAATTAAATAGTCTGGATCAGTCTGAATATTTAGAATATTATGTGTGTGACGAACCCTTTATATAAGAATAATGTAAGTACAATAGTTATGAGCAATACGTTGAACTCAGCAGTTGAAAATGTATGGAGATATGCATCTTTTTACTGCTGATTTAACTTTCAAAAATGGCACTCCTGGATTGTGATTTTTGAAAGTCAAATCAGCAGTAGAAAGATGCATATCTTCATAGTAATTGTGACATTTTCAATTGCAGAGTATGAGTTTCAAAAATCGCACTGCTGTTGTGATATGGATGTGAAATAATACGGATTCGACGGAAGCATTTAGGTATAACAAGACAACAATTTATTATAAGAAAAAAGTAATTGAGTATTTACGACTTTCTTGCAAAATTAATAGGTACAAGGCCAAACAGGGATGAAGGCGTATAAAGCATATGCTTACGACTATATTCCCCGAGGGGTTAGTCACAGATATTCTAGTGAACATGGATAAATACCTACAGGTATAGGTAATAATTTTATTAAAACCTTATACAGAAAGGAAACGATCCATTAACGCGTCTAACGTTATGTATACACAGGTATATAACATGAATAAACAACAAACAAACACATGAAGAATGATAGGGGTAATTAACTATTAGAATCCGCTCACTTTCACGAATTCTGTGCTGGAAGCGTAGACTTGCTAGAATAGATAGATCATCGAACTATCAAAAAGACAGTGCGGGTTTGTATGGAAGGCTGGCGCCTTATTTTTCACCGTTGTTTTTGGCGCGGCCAGCAACAAACTTGAATATTTTGGTTCATAATAAAGTAACAAACAAAACTGGTTATTACATGTATATCCCTGAACTCAGTCTGAACAGAGATATACAGGGTGTACAATAAAATGGGACAGCTACTCAAAGGGGTGCTTCAGACCATCAAACTGAACAATTTTCTCTACGGGACCAATATCGAAATCGCGAAAAAAAAATCCGCTCTCCCATACAAAACTGCAAACATAACTCGTCTGAAATGTATGGGACAGCAGATTTTTTTTTCGCGATTTCGATATTGGTCCTATAGAGAAAGTTGTTCAGTTTGATGGTCTGAAGCACCCCTTTAAGTAGCTGTCCCATTTTATTGTACACCCTGTAGAGGCTTGAAGTTGATAACATATTCATTACGTTTACTACAAGCCTTTATACAGTTCGGACTGAGTTCAGAGATATACTTGTCATATTGTCTTAGAAATGTTTTTTGCAACTTTATTCTGAACTATAATATTGAAGTTTATTGATTGATGGCCACCTTAAAAAAATATTCGAAAAGCAAAAAGGCACCAGTTTTAGGCATTAGCTTTCTTTTGCTTCAACTTTTAACTGATTGTTCTGGTTTAATTGCCACTGTGAATACTTATTTTGATAAAGAATATTCACTGATCGGTATACAGTTTAAAATTAAAAAGTAAAATTGCCACATGAGTAATTAATCTAGTTAGGTAGGTACTAGGAAAGTTAAGCATGCTTACCCTAGGGTTCCCAGGGATTATGGACCTCGGATCGGACGGTGTCGGTGTGAGATGAAGGAACAAAGCATTTGAGAGAATTTAATAAAATAAATGAATCAAAAGCCTGAAAATTAATTTCAATAATTCTAAATACTTTATGAAGCAACCATTTATTTTAAAACTAAAGCGCCTGAAATATTACTCGCTAAAATAGCGCCATCTACGTTGATCAATAGGAAACGGTTGACAAATTAATTTTCCTTGTTCAGGTTACGAGAGAAATAAACTGATGGAAGCTAGTAGAGCCGTTCACTTTGTATTTCGTAAAGTTGCCGCTAGATGGCGATGTATTTTCAGTATGTTTTCTATTGTACACGAGAAAAATATCAAAATTATCAATAACAAAGTATGATTATATTATGCCAAATAAGATGAAGATAAATGATAGTTCAATATATTGGTACAAATATAAAATTAGTCAATACAAAGGTAATATACCTACCTAATTACCAAGTAACTAATCTCAATAAACATAAAGTACAAATTGTGTCCAAAGAAAACTTTGTATTACGCGTTGAGGTCTTTTGTAAGGTAAACGAGAGGGTACATACAGGGCCCTTTCTTAATATGATGACACTTTTTTAGGGGATGATCAGACCTTCAAACTGAACAACTTTCTCTATGGGAACAACATCAAAATCGCGAAAAAAAATCAGCTGTCCCATACATTTGGCTCGAGTAGGTTTGCAGTTTTGTTTGGAAGAACAGATTTTTTTTCGTGATTTCGATGTTGGTGCCATAGAGAAAGTTGTTCAGTTTGACGGTCTGATTATCCCCTTAAAAAAGTGTCAGCATATTAAGAAGGACCTTAGGGCTCTAACAGACGAGCGACAGTTGTCTGCGACAGCTCGCGACAGGGTCGCGCGACCGTGACATAGGCATAGTCTGAGAGCACGTCTTGTTCTTGGAGGCTAAAAAATAACATGGTTGATATTTCTGGTAGTTTTTATAAGTTTTTCGTAGATTTTGGTTTCTTTAGATAATAGATAATCCAGAATTGATTATCTTCATCATCAAGTCCATAAAATATTACAGACTGGTGAAAATAGGGTAATTATAATATATATTATATAATAATAATACTTAACACAACACTAATAATTATAAGTTATAACACATAAATATTTATAAATACGTATAAGTACAGGGTGTAAAACAAGGGGGTACAAAACACCCTAGTAATACTTAACGGGGTGCTTCAGACCATCAAACTGAACAACTTTCACTATGGAGCCAACATCGAAATCGCGAAAAAAAATCAGCTCTTTCATACAAAACTGCCGTACCGACCGTCTCGACTCAAATGTATGGGACGGCAGATTTTTTTAATTTTTTCTCGACATTGGCTCCATAGTGAAAGTTGTTCAGATTGATGGTCTGAAGCACCCCCTTAAGTATTACTAGGGTGTTTTGTTACATCCTGTATAGGATCCTTCTTAATATGCTGACACTTTTTTAAGGGGATGATCAGACCGTCAAACTGAACAACTTCCTCTATGGGACCATCATCGAAATCGCGAAAAAAAATTATCACTTCCATACAAAACTGCAAACCTACTCGGAGCCAAACGTATGGGACAACTGTTTTTTTTCGCGATTTCGATGTTGATTCCATAGAGAAAGTTGTTCAGTTTCATAGTCTGGTCATCGCCTTAAAAAAGTGTCAGCATATTAAGAAGGACCCTGTATATAGGATGTTACAAACTATTGGATATGGAGGTCTATCTCTCAGACTATACAACACTACGTCACGGTCTTCAACTGTCGCGCGACGGTCGCAGAGGGTCGCGCGACAGCCGCGCGACAGTCGCGCGACGGTCGCGCGACCCTGTCGCGAGCTGTCGCAGAGTACTGTCGCTGGTCTGTAAGAGCCCTTATATGTAGGTAGGTACACACGGCGACAGGTCAGGTTACCCTGTTTGGACTTTGAACTATTAGAAGTTGAACGCTGCGAATCGTGCGAAAGGGTGCGGTATGTTGTTGTTGTTTCGTCTTATCTTATCTTGTTGTGGGGGCTGGCAAGCCAGCAACACTTCGACCCAGTGGGATCTGTTGTTGTTTCGTCTCACAGCACGCTGCGCCCGCGCCGGCAGCCGCGTCTATGCAGGCTCTCTACCGCACTATTTTGTGTTTTATACGTAGTGTAGTTATGGGTATATAGGGTGCGTAACCTGATGTGTCGCCGTGTGTACTTAAGTACTTGTAATTAAAATCTACTTTAGCATCTAGTTTACGATGTACCTACCTATGCCTTATAGTTATCTACATGGTTAGTTCATGGTTTGTTGTAGAGTCCTGATTTTTTTTTCTCTTTAATTGAATTGTAACAGTAGGTAAGTATAAGAATATGAAGTAGGTATTATTTAATGTTGTAAATGTTTAATTCTAGATTAGGTATTATTTATTTTGGTAGCATAAGTATTTTATAATTCCAACAATACAGAGTGTAAATGCGTTTCATACGTACTTAAAGGGGTGCTTTCAGACCATAAACATTGAAAACGCGAAAAAGGAATCTGCTGTTTCATAGGAAATGTCAATAGCTACATCAAATTGTATGAATCAACTGTTTTTTTGGCGATTTCAATGTCCATAGTAAAAGTTGTTCAGTTATATGTAACACGTTTAAGTTTCCACCTTTATAATTAGAAATAATTATCATTAGCATCATTTTAAACTAAGAGTCTACCCATCAAACTGAACAACTTTTACTATGGGAGCAAACCGATCGGAGCAACTAAAAAATCAGCTGTCCCATACTAAACTGCAATGCCTATTCGACTCAAATGTATGCAACAGCAGATTTTTTTTTTGCTCCGGTCGGTTTGCTCCCATAGTAAAAGTTGTTCAGTTTGATGCTAATGATATCAATTTCACCCTGTACCTATATTTATTTTTTATGAATTTTTTACTTTTTTTAAATTTTATAATTTTTTTTTTAACCCTATTATTCTTAAACGTTAATTCTGCTCGTCACTGAGCTAAATGTTCGTGCCCGTTCCAATACACGCAATGAATGTTCGCTTTATTGAACTAGCCTTCATTCACATCATTCAAATATTGGTTTGCTTCTAATTAAACTTTTACTTAACTGCTTGAAAATGATCGGTGGTTCAACCGTGGGACTTTAATGGCTAAATCCTAACTATTATAAAACTGTAACAGAAGTGTGTCTGTACATTGAAGATATTTACAAAAAAAAGGTTACGATATGGTTTTTAGGTAACCCGGACTCAAAATCAACTTTTTTTAGAATTTTTGTCTGTCTGTTTGTAACAGCATCACGCAAAAACTACAGAACCGATTTTCATGAAACTTTTTTTGTCTGATAGCTTTATGATGTTATGATCTGACTTAAAATCTATATACAACGTGTTAATACATTAGCGCAAAACCTCATACACCCCAACTGATTTATAACAAAAGAATTAAATTGAAACAATAATTTCATTATTTTTTCGGTCATCATGGGCTTTCCTGCGTCAGCAGCGCGGGTCGTTTGCCGCGTCACGCTGCCCTAAATGATATCATCCGCAAAGCCTTAGGGTCAGCGCACACCCAGCGTAAAACTGTTCGAGCATGCGCGAGCAGGTTTCATTGATTCAATTGATAATGAACTCTATTCCCATTGAAATAAAGTTGAAAATAGCTTGCAAGTGATTAAATCCCTTCAGCGTCTGTTCGAGTATGCTCGCGTATGCTCCTCGCGGCGACGGGAGCAGTCGCGAGCATGCGCGCGGATGCTCGCGCATGCTCGAGCATGTTCGAGCATACGCCCGTGTCGATGCTTGCGATTCGTCGTAAGTGTTGCCGCCTCGGCCGGTTTCGGACTAAATCTAGCATATTTTTTAACTACTTTATCCCGAAAAGGGCAATTTACTACAGATAATATTATATAATAATCGAACTCTTTTTGAAAATACAAAGAAAATCTGAAAGGTCGAAGCAGATTTAGTAGGTTTTCAAATTGTTCATATTCCATTTTATAGTTCCTAGCCATAAAATAACTGACCCTAGAACTTTAAACCGTAACATAGCACAGGGCGTAGTATTTCCCAAATATAAGTACATCTTTCTTGCCTCTTTTCATCTTATTGATGTGCTCTTCTTGCTCCTCTTCCTTTGCTAGTAACCCAATAATTACCAAATCCCAGTCTACCATACTTTAAAATTGTTGTTATCGCACGTCTTTACTATAAAATATTGTAAACACAACGCAAAATTCACTACGTCAACTGTAGCAACACAGGAGCATCCGCGAGACTGTTCGAACACGCGCGAGCATGCTCCGCCGCTGCCGCCGGCGGATTTTGCCGCTAGGTGTGCGCGACTGCAAAGAACATGCTCGAGCATGCGAGAGCAGTTCTACGCTGGGTGTGCGCTGACCCTTAATAACTTCCAATGTGCCTGCGGTGCGAGAGCCAGTGGGTATTATACGTACGGATGGAAAGCGTCCTGATGGCATGACTGTAGGGCCTTGGAAGTTGGGAAGGTCTTTGGTATGGGACGCAACTTGTGTGGACACGTTAGCGGCGTCGCATATTAGTCGAGTATTACTGAGTATTAGTTGAGGCAAAAATGATTTGTTATCATTTCAACAATGAATGAAAGCGCTGACGTACTCATGGATACATTTTAATAATCTTGTTTTGGTAGTTAGTAGGGTGAGTGTGTCTGTGCGATGGGTTGACATCGGGTTCTGTAAATTTAAAATTTAACAAATTAATTGTTTGATATTTTGAAAAAAATTACCTATGTTGAAACCATGATAATTCGATTCTGCTCTCGATTCTAAACAAACTACTTTCTAGTTTTGCGTTAATTCATTAACACGTTGTATAATTTGTGCGGACAAAGTCGTGTGTCGTCGTGGAAATTCTAGAAATTTATTATTGTTCTTAAATTCGAAAAAAGGTTCCAGTTTTGCATGTAAGTAGTTATCTCTATAGATAACAAGAACAGGAAGGAATGTCATACCTACCTAAAGAAGTTGTTTTATAATCTCCTGACTATAAACATTGAAATGAAATGAAATGAAAGTGACGGAGACACTAAAGTTTCATCCGCCGACAAGGTTTGGTTTCATCACTTTCATTTCCTTCTTACCTACACGTTTTCCGGTTTACTAGAATTAGGTAATACTTGATTGTTTTTTCTTTAGTAAGAATAGGGAAATAACAATAATATTCCGAGAGACAAGTGTACTTTTTGCAACTATCAGCAGCAAGGCTGATTCAGTGTATATGGGGTGTAGAGCTTCTCTGTGTTGGGGATGGACCAGGTCTGCCTGCATAACTCCAGTCGGTTTAGGAGTTAATGATGATTAAAGATCTGTAAAAAATTAAGGATCAGCTGCAAGGCTGATCGTATGTTATTGTTGTAGTATGCACTGTACCTATGTGAACAGTACAAAAACTGACATGGTTCAGCAGTCGGTTTAGGAGATACAGCCGTTCAAAGGTCGGAACTTTGACAGGCTGTATCTCCTAAACCGACTGACAGAACTTGACAGTTTTTGTACTGTTCACATAGCTACATTGCATACTACAACAATATTATACGATCATCCGTGCAGCTGATCGTGAATTTTTTACAGACCTTTAATCATCAGTAACTCCTAAACCGACTGGATTTATGCAGGCAGACCTGGTCCACCCCCATCACAGAGATGTTCTACACCCCATTAACACTGAATCAGCCTTGCTGCTGATGGTTGCAAAAAGTACACTTATCTCTTATACTATAAAATATCGAACTCCAAAATAGGTAAGTGAACACCTAACCTAGCACGGAGTTACTTAGGTATTAGTTTAATTTAAATCTCAAACTTTTATTATGGCACAAACATTGAAATCGCGTAAAAATATGGGGCGGCCCGGTAGCACAGTGGGTAGTGAACCTGCCTGCTGTGCCGAGGGTCGCGGGTTTGAATCCCGTAAGGGACAAATATTTGTATGATGAATATGAATATTTGTACCCGAGTCATGGATGTTTGTATCTATATATGTATTATATATCGTTGTCTAGTCATCATAATACAAGTCCAGGCTAGATTCTGGTACTTTAAATGTGACTAGTTAATTTGTGTGACATTGTCCACGGTATTTATTTATTTATTTGTATGATGAATGTGAATATTTGGACACGAGTCATAGATGTTTGTATCTTTAATAGGTATGTATTGTATATCGTTGTCTAGTCATCATAATACAAGTCCAGGCTAGATTCTGGAACTTTGTTACTAGATAATTTGTGTGAAAATGACCAAGACGAACTATCTACTATTATTTATTCTGTACCAAGACATTAAAAAATAGATATTTTTATTTTGAGGCATTTGAAACGCCACACTAAAACACTCGAGCTGCTGATTATCGCCAAAAAATAAAAGGCAGTAAATAGATATTTTACATGGAATCTGATAAAATTTTCAAGACTCATTAAAGCGTATCAATTAATTAGCTTGAACTAGCGTGGAAAAAGTTTTGTAAACAATTTTTTTCCACGGAACTTGGTCGGTATAAAAACTTGAGGAACACGAGCGTATCACATCAATTAATTGGCGAATTATGAATACCAAGTTTATATAAGACTACTATTCCTATTTTTGGTCTTGCTTTTGCCCATAATTGTCTATATCCAATTCTGATTGGATTGGCTTACCATTTAAAATCAAGTCGAACTATAAAGTTTAATTTCTTCACGAAATTAAACACGTAAATAGATTCTTCTAACTCTACTGTATTACACAGGTTCTCCAGGAGTGCGGTTTTTTGAATCTTATTCGCTGAGTTCAGCAGTTGAAAATGTCAAAATTATTATGGACATATGCATCTTTCTGATTTGACTTTTTTGAAAGTCGCAATCGCACTTCTGAAGTATGATTTTTGAAAGTTAAGTAAGTATTTCTGTATGTAAATAAGTTCAGTATTAGAAAGATGCATATCTCCATAGTAATTTTGACATTTTCAACTGCTGAACTCAACGAATGAGATTAAAAAATCGCACTCCTGTATTCCATTACTTTGTTCTTTGTAAATTAATTTTAGTTTGAACTTTAAAATGAATATATACTTACCAACTTCTTATTTCCGGCGGGAAAAGGCTTGGTGACTTAAAAATACAGGTTCGTGTATGCAAGTATACCTATTTTATTTACTAAGCACCAAGTCTTCACCCACAAATTATTGTCAATTAATATTTTTGATTTGTTGTCCTGTGGTGAGAAAAATAAAGAATTTGTAATCATGAATAGGTATCTGCAATTATGTGCAAGTGTGTGCAATTACCTAAATATAAATAAATACGAAAATTTACCATAATACAATTATTTTCTAGATAGTTAGATACTAAACATAACAGTGCATACATACAACGTGTTAATGAATTAGCGCAAAACCTCATACACCCCAACTGACTTTATAACAAAATAATTCGATTGAAACAAAAATTTCATTATTTTGATAGTTAAAATTTAAAGTTATTCGCATTTTAAGTTTTGAGGCAAAAATTATTTGTTATCATTTCAGTAATGAATGAAAGCGCTAACGCATGGATACATTTTAATTATGTTGTTTTGGTGGTAAGTCGGGTGAGTGCGTGCCTGTGCGGTGGGTTGACATCGGGTTCAGTAAATTTAAAATTTTACAAACAAATTACTTATTTAATATTTTGAAAAAAAAAAAAAAATACTGATGTCGAAACCATGATAATTCGATTCTGTCTGCTCTCGATTCTAAACAAACTACTTTCTAGTTTTGCGTTAATTCATTAACACGTTTTGTATACAAAATATCACAAAGCAAAACACTACAAAACGGGTGTTACAAGTCCTTGCGCACGCAGTGCGTGGAGGTGCGCGCGCAGGCGGAAGTGAGAACCGAAAGAAAGTACAGAGGCAACCGGTCATGATTGTGGGACACGAGTTCAAACCGGGCAAGGCCTAGCCTCTATCAAGGCCGGGCTGAATAGGGCTGATGGTTAGAAAATATCTAACTTGTACCTAAACAATTTTTATTTTAACTATGGGAAATATAGTGGCGCGCACAACGTCGTACACGCAGACCACTGTCTTTAAATATTCATCCAGTGATCGGAACAGGAGTGCGATTTTGGAATCTCATTCGCTGGACGAAAAGAAGAAGCAGTGTTCAGCAGTTGAAAATGTCAATTACTATGGAGATACGCATCTTTCTACTGCTGATTTGACTTTCAAAAATCACACTCCTGAAGTATGATTTTTGAAAGTCAAATAAGCAGTAGAACGATGCATATCTCCACAGTAATTTTGTCATTTTCAACTGCTGAACTCAGCGAATGAGATTCAAAAATAGCACTCCAGGTGAATTAGCAATTCAGGGTAAAGTTGCGAATATTTTTGTGATGAATATTAATATTTTGTATTCGGTTCATGGGTGTTTGTATCTACAGTCTACACGGAGCGTGCACCCTGTTTGATATAGGTACAATGCATAAAATTTTACGCCCTGTACAGATACAAACACCCATGAATCGAATACAAATATTAATATTCATCACACAATTATTCGCAACTTTATTGTAAATTGCACTATCTATTCCGATCAATGTTCATAACTTTTGATTGAATGAACCGATTGTGATGAAGTAAAGCGTTTATGTTAATTCAAACTAAGCTCTATGCTCGTGTGAAATTCTCATCCAAATCGGATCAGTAGTTTTTATGTGATGCGTACACACTAACAGATACAAATTGTAGAGCAAACTGTACAGTAAGTACAAACCACGTCACAGGCCGTAGGCGGTCTAAAAAAACTCTGACACCAGGGTTTGCTGCCCATACGATAAAAAGACAAAGTATAACATAATATAATAAAAACCGGCCAAGTTTGAGTCGGTCTCACGCTAAAGGTCCCGGAGAAAACAAAACTTATTTGTAAGTTGATATTATGTTGTGTGGTGGTGTGGTACGGATATGGAACCCTCGGTGCGCGAGTAGCCCGACTCACACTTGACCGGTTAATACGTCTACGGTTATTACGTCTTGGAATATATCCAAATGATTACAAAATAAGCCAATTATTCTAAGCCAATTATTGACCAAAAACGTGATTTAGTATGACTACACTGAAAAGAAAAGAAAGCAAAGCAGTACCTATTTAATCTATTTGACCACGGACAATAATTTTCGAGACGCTTTCTAAATATTGTACCTAATTTCTCTAAAATATACAGTAGGTACGTAAACTAACTAAAGGCAAACCTTTTAAGGGGATGATCAGACCATTAAATTGAACTACTTTTCTCTTTTTTTTCTACCGCGAAATATTTTTTGTGTGGACAGTCGATTTTTTTTGCGATTTCGTACTCGGTCCCATGGAGAAAGTTGTTCAGTTTGATGGTCTGATCATCCCCGTTAGCTCGACCCAAATGTATGGAAGAGCTGATTTTTTTCGCGATTTCGATGTTGGTCCCACGGAGAAAATTGTTCAGTTTGATGGTCTGATCATCCCCTAAAAAGGTTTGCCTTTAGTTAAGTTTACATACTGTATATTACATTAGTTTAATAGATTTCAATGTTTTTAAACTTCACTTTAGGCTTCAAAAGAGGATTTTAAATTAAATTAATCTGTTTTGAGGCAAAATTAAGAACACATTTATAACATTATGATTTCCATGTTATAATTTAAAAAAAAATTATTTAAGAAGAATACAAAATCTAAGTATACATTTTTTTTGTGTTTTTCCCTGAACAGTTATAAACTTGCCTATCTCCTGTTTTCGGCTTGACTTTGAGTTTTCGGACACCTGTAGGTATATTACGTACCATTCTTACGATATAGACCGAGAAGAAAACCGGTGAAAAAAAGGTTCTTATATTATGTCTCCTTAAATTTTACATTTCTTTTTTATTATTTTTTATCAAATCCAATACAATGATCCTTATTCTGTGAAAATTTCAACAGGCTATCTTTTACGGTTCAGAAGATACAGCCAACGGAAACGGAACTTTAGAAACGGAACCCTAAGAATACCTCTTTTAAAATAACCGATATAATATACACCTGAGATTACACAGTAGTAAGATACTAACATTACAACTGTAAACGTATTGACACAACTTGTTACATGACATGACCAAACATGCGTGTAACTGTGTATAATAATAACTCGCCTGATTGACAGAACTGTGCCTAGAAAAGAAGCTAACTACGGCAATAACAATGGCCTACATTTATTTAAAAACGGTTAAAAATTTACATGAAAGTCAGCCTTATCAGCTTGGTAATAAGAACTTTTATGAGAGATGAATGATCTTTACACATAATTATTCTTCAACCCTTCCGAAGCACCATATGACCTTAGGACCTAGGTACAATTTAGGTTAAGTACCTAAGCGTTACGTTCCTACTTTCTTTTTATTTATTTTTAATGTAAGTATACCTACCCTTATTTGTTTTTTGAATAAAAAATTATATTTTTCTTGTAATCAGTTTCGCTGAGTTCAGCAGTTGAAAGCGTCAAAATTACTGTGGAGATACGCATCTTTCTGCTGATTTGACTTTCAAAAATCGCACTCCTGGAGTATGATTTTTGAAAGTCAAATCAGCAGAAAGTAGAAAGATGCATATCTCCACAGTAATTTTGACATTTTCAACTGCTGAACTCAGCGAATGAGATTAAAAAATCGTACTACTGAGAGAGAGAGTTAGACTATTGTATTATAGTTACATACACTTAAATACAGAAATATCTGTAAAACTTTACCGTTATCATTACAATTATATACCTACTTATCTTATTTAAAAGAGAAAATGTAAAATTAGCTGTGCTCTATCGGAGTCAAGTAATTAAAACCTTCAAAAACCGCTTTCACCTCGCAAAATTAAAACATCCGCGTCAAATAATAACTAGGAAGGTCTGTTGGTGATTAAAATTTATTAAGACGAACTAACTAATAGGTGGATCGAGATGCTCAAGACAGAGGTGGGTGGCATAAACAAATGGAGGCCTATACCACCGGACACTGCATACAAAAATTTGAAATTGACAAAATGACGTCCGCACATGCGAAACCAAAGAAATTGAACCTTAACTCTTCTTCGTAGGTAACGAGTAACCAGTGCGAGGTAACCAGAGGGCGATAGAGGGGGTGAGGTAAAAAGTTGTTGGGAGGAAGGGAGTGTCCGTATACTGTGCCTATACCCAGCGGTGGGTGGATTCGGGTACGGGCTGTGGGTGATGAAACATAGCTTTCTAGGGTGTAAATGCGTTACATACTTATGGAGGTGCTTCAGACCATCAAACTGAACAACTTTAACTATAGGTCCAATATTAAAATAGCCATTTGACATTTTATAAGGAACAACTAATTTCAATTTGGGTCGAGATGGGGAAAGTTGTTCAGTTTTATGGTCTGAAGCACCTCCAAAAGTATGAAACGAATTAAAGTTTACACCATGTACCCCTACGTAAAATGTCAAGACAATCTGATATGAAGATGTAGGTACTAGATATGTATGGTACAAAACTGACTTGTTAGATTTGTAAAACTTGTCGGATTCGACAAAATTATTTGAACTTTGGCGGAAGGCCATGTAATTTGAGACCCAGACTTAGAGGTCCCATACATGAATGAAACTTAGTAATACGTGTAGAGCGAAACAAAACTAACAAAAATGTAAATTGGTTTTAATCTGTAGAAGTTGGGGGAAAGGTATTTCTCCTTATGATACCTTTTGTATCAAGTGTGTGAAACTCATAATCTGTCTTATTAGATAGTCCACTCAATCTTCTACGCATTCATTGTGTCTTATTTTAATGAAAATTCGCGATAACCGTACCATATTATGATGAGAAAAAAAAAACGAAATTACACACACTATCAGTTCAACAAAGCCAAATACGTTCCGTAACAACCAAATATACCTCACTGATGATATTAGATGAAAATGGCTGTCGTGGTTGCGCTACTGCTTTTTGGGTGATTTGTCTATTTTACTAGTAATTTCTACTTTTGAATCCGGACTTCTAGAGATGTGGACGTTTTTTTTTTAAAATGCCTTAATTTTTTCTGTCCTGAATGGCTTTTAGTTTTCGTAAAAATGGCTAGAACTGCGATTTTTGAAAATCATACGAGCGACTTGGCAGTAGAAAATGTCAAAATTACTATGGAGATTATGCATCTTTCTACTGCCAATTAGCTCGTATGATTTTCAAAAATCGCACTTTTGGTCCAAATCTGCCAATCTTCTTTTTTGAAATTTCTTCCAGTAGGGAAAATACCAGATTTTTTCCTACACCTACCTATTCAGAAATTTCTCAATTTTTTTTAAAGGCAAGTAAACAGGTAGGTAATCATAAAAGCTCATAGGATAAAATAAGAACTGTAAGAGAATTTCTTAGTTGCATAACGCAAATGTCCATCGTAACTGGAGAATTCTTTCACATGTTTCGCTTTCAATCGCTCACAAAGGATTACCAAAAGACTATTGAATGAAAATTTACAATGGAAGAAGAACCTGGAGCTTTTATGTCTTCGAGCTTAGACGTTGTAACTATTAAGTAATCTGTGGTCAGGTTGTAGCTAAATGGTTGTAGTTATTGTTGTTATTTATAGTTACTAATTCATTTTTATTTTTAAACTTTTTATTCTTAACTTTTTTTCATTAATTTTTTCTAATTTTTATCATTTCGCGTGGCCATCCTTAAGACTTTGCATATTGATAGAACACGTCATTACAAACATTCTTTTTTATTTGGCAAAATCTCCTAGCCTGTTTTTTAAAGCTAGATATTTGACTTTAAGAGTTTTAATTTTTCAAGACTCCTAGGGCTTTATTTCTTACCTGATCGAGATGAAACTTGGTGATTGCATAGTAGAGATATAAATCTGCAGGTACGCACTAATAATGTAATAATACGATAAGATAAATTAAGTAAGCAATTTATAATTATCATAATAAATATTGAGCAGTACTGAAATGAAATGAAAAAAAAAAGTATGTTTGTAATGACGTGTTCTATCGATATGTAAAGTCTTAAGGTTGGCCGCGCGAAATGATAAAAATTAGAAAAAAAAATTGGTATCCCAGGCTGCATACAAAAATGTTCTAACCCCTTTCATACTTAATTTCAAAGCATTCTTGTAATTAATATCTGAGCAGCATAAATGTAACTCTTAGGCTAAGTGATTGAAATAACAATTTTTTATTTATTCAAAAACTGAGAAGAAATTAAAAAAAAATCAAAATTCAAAATATTTTATTCAAAATATTAATATCATATAGATAGCTTTTTGACGTAATTTTTTGAAGAGAGTGACAAGGTAAGAACTACCAAATAAAGATTCGATTAAAAAAGAAAATGTTTAAAAATAAGAACATACTGCCTATTTCACCACTTCTGAGTAAGTTCTTGTTAGCTTATCCGACAGATAGTTTGACATATTTTGTATGAAAGATATGTCAAAATATCTGTCGGATAAGCTAACAAGAACTTACTCAGAGGTGGGGAAACAGGCCCTTAAACGATTAAAATTTAATTGCTATTCCGGTATTTTGATAAGTTCTTTATTAAATTCAAAAGCTTATCGTTTTACTTGATTAAGAAATCACATCCACTTTATGCATTAACATGATTTCTGTCGGAATTGAACTCTACATTTAAGGTGCGATAGTTATATCGATTCTATTAGCACTAGGTGCCATAGCAGTACCTACTTATTCCTAATATAGTGCAACGAAAGTCTATCCTAAAGGATGTCAAATGACTAACACAAATATTTGGTGGAACTGTGTCGTACTGCGAATACATTGACCTTACGACAAGTGCTGCGATTCGGGCTCTGTGGCATTGTGTATGTGTGTGTGTTGTGGATGAATGTTGAGTCGGAGTTTTGGTAGAATGACTATGTGTCGTAAGGACTTTCTATAGAAAAATTATAATTTAGTTTTATAACGACACGTCACGCCTAATTTCTCAGGCAGTCTTGGCCGCGTCATATATAGGGTCCTTCTTAATATGCTGACACTTTTTTAAGGGGATGATTAGACCGTCAAACTGAACAACTTCCTCTATGGGACCAACATCGAAATCGCGAAAAAAAAATCATCACTTCCATACAAAACTGCAAACCTACTCGGAGCCAAACGTATGGGACAACTGTTTTTTTTTTTCGCGATTTCGATGTTGGTCCCATAGAGGAAGTTGTTCAGTTTGACGGTCTGGTCATCGCCTTAAAAAAGTGTCAGCATATTAAGAAGGACGCTGTATTTTTGATTATTCATTTCTGTTTTACTAATGTAGATACTACTTCGACTATTGTCAATCATAGTATTTAGGTAAACGTCAGATCAATAAAATTGATATCCATGTCCATTCCCTATTCTTGTTAATTACCTAGTACGGTTAACGGTTTTCCATAAGGATAATCTGTATTTAGTTAGGTTACATACAGATTATCCTTATGGAAAACCGTTTTAAAATTATTTCCTGTTTTTCCTGTCTCCAGACGACTACAGACTAGGCTAGGTCTACTTTAAAAAGGCACTGAATCTATTCCACAAAAAGGAAACGGAAAATAACTACAAAAGGGAAATAATATACGTAAAACGAAGCTATAGAAGCAAATGTGTTAAAGTTAATTTCAGCCATTTTTAAGCGAAGAAACTTTCTAAAAACTCAAATTCAATATTCTAACTATAACACAAACATCGTGAAGTATGACATACCTACAAATACGTCAGTGTGAGTGTTAGAGACTCGAGAGAAAGTCCTCGGGGTCCATTCACAAGCCGCATACAAATATTTGTGGACGCCTACAATACCGAAAACGGGTTTAGACCTTTCTCGGTTTGGATGAAGTCGTGATGTCAACCTGTACACTGTGACTGACTACATACATAAACCCACGACCGTAATCCCTTTCAGGGTGGTCACAAACATTGCTACAACTGCAATGCTCACATTTAGCAATGTAAGTTTCAGAATTGAATGACGTACCTTACCTATCAAGTGGTGAGAGATGCACACTGCATAAGAATAAGAAGGCTTTAATCCCTTAGTCACCTTATACGACACCCACGGTAAGAAACAAGTGACTACTATTTTTTTGTTAATGAAATATCAGGGACAATTTATGGCATAAATCACAGCTTTCGCACTTTGCGCACAGGTAATAAAAATATGAGAAAAACATAATACCGAATTGTATACGGGCGGTTGATTCATTTATATACAGAACAGTTTTAATAGGATGCGTGAAGAGCCAAATAAAATGTACCCGGAATGGACGAGGATGTAAGAAGAGAAGAGACTTATGGATGTTGAGGAGGCGAGAGATGTGTGTCAGAATCGTAGCATGTGGCGATCTATTGTCTCTGCCTACGCCAGTGGGACATAGGCATGAGCATATGTATGCATGTAAACTTAAACTATGTACTTAAAGGGTTGCTATAGACCATCACACTGAACAATTTTCTCTATGGGATCAAAATCGAAAACGCGTAAAACAAATCTGCTGTTTCATACAAAACTGCGATTCTACTCGACCTAATTTGACTTTTTGCGCAGATATCTCGATCCGGAAGCATTATTGTTTCTATGGGCGTTTTGTTCCATTTAAAAAGACCTGTCCAACGACACCTCACTCGAATTTATTAATAAAAAGAAACAAATTTTTTCCAACTCCCTTTTCGTTGATTGAGGGCGAAATTATTAGGTTACTTTTATCTGTCTCTATGCCAAATTACGATTAGGTGCAATAATGAGCAAGTAATTGGGGCGCGGCATACAGACAGATTGGACGAAAGTCTAGAGGATCCCCGTTTAACTACGGAACCCTAATAATATAGGTAGGTATCTTGCTGAGTAAAAGTAGGTACCTACAGAAAATAAATACAGAAGGTACAAAACAAGAGGATCTAGGCGGTAGCATAGGCTTAAATCTTAGTCATTTTATATAGGGACTCGCCTTGCGGTAGCATTTCCCCTCTGTCACGGTATAAGAACAATTGATCTTGTGCATTTACACCTAATTTTATACCTTATCACTAAACGAGACAGCCTATAATGGCGAAACAATAATTTTGAACTTAGAACGTTTGGGGTTCACACGAGACTACTTTTCATGATTTTTAACATTTAAAATTAGAATCTGAACTTATGGGGAATAAAATCCAAAGTTGCGGATTTCATGTTACCTCACGCAAAAAGTGGCAGAAATGTTTCTTAGTAGAATGACACGCGTAACTCGTCCCTATATAAATTGTGTAAGGCTTAATATATGAACTACCGTAATCCTTTCGGGGCACTTAGAAACCCCACTACAAGTACCAACTGGCGTATTATTGTTTCAGGATGAAATGACAAGTTGCCGTATTCAACGTATTTATGATTACATTTAAACGTATTTTGGATTGTTTCCTTATTATTACAAATCTTGTTTTCTGAATATTGTGTTTTTGTTTTGTAAGTATAAGTCGTTCAAATGAAATAACTTCTAAATGAAAAATGCTTATACCTAACGAGGAAAATTGAAATTGAACCTTACGTACATCAATTAGACTCATAGTTCGATATGAGTTAGGTACTTAGAACGAGATTGTTCCGTCAATGTTCATAATGCAAATGGAAATGAATTTCCAGCTACGGGTAATGAATATACACCAACGATAAACATGTAATTTCTTCATCAATCCGCAATGCTTTACGTCACATTATCAATGGCCATTGGCAAATTTACATACATAAGCTTAAGTGAAAGTTTGGGGCTGGCCACAACATACTAATGTTCAAAATGTTTTAAGATTCTGGCACCACACTGGGGCTGGCCACACTTTTCTCCAACGAGACATGCCGAGTCAGTAAATAAACTGAATAAATTAATCAATCGTACCTAATCAACCCGTCTACAAATATCAAAGATTATGAACTTCTGGTAACGCAGTGCAGTATTGTTTTGATTAACATTCCATTTTCAGTAATTATATACAGCAGGTCGGTGGCCAAAAGCTCTTATATAAAACTCTCTAATAGATAAAAGTGTATTTAATGGGCATATGTAGGTAATTGGCGGGTCTAGGCAGAGGGTCCGGCGCGCGGCTCTGCGCGGGCGCTGCTCTGTGCCCGCGGCGGCAGCCATCACTACTTTCCTTCCCTGCGTGTGTGACGTAACTCTATAAAAGAGTGTGCCGTGAAGACGCCGCCGCTATACCGTTTCCGTTCGCCAGGCTCGGCCATAGCGTCCCGACGACCGGCAAAGAAGGACGCGAGCGGAACCTCTTCCGCTGGAGCCACGGACTCAGTGACTAGTTCAACAAAAGGTGAAGTGTCAAGGATATCAGTGCACGTGCTTTTGTGTTCGTGATTAAGTGTTGTGGTCGTGATAGCAACGGTGTCGACGTGAGTGATGGATCGTGATCGGCACTGTCGCGACCGCGGTTCCCGTGGGCGATGAAATTAAAGGCAATGTTTGTTTTCAGATACGAGATGAAGTCGTTATTCTTGTTAGCGGCGTTGTGCTGCTTAGTGTTGTCTGCATGGGCGAGTCCCATCGCACGGCCGGAAGAGGCGGAGATGAAGGTGAAGGAGGTCGGGAGACAGGCGGCGGGAGCGCCAGCGGGAGCGCCCGCAGCCTCGTCCGATGACGACGACGATGACGATGACGACGATGACGACGATGTAGATCTCGACGAGGCACTAACAGGAGGTACGACAGCTTTTATTATTTAGGTACTACTGTAAAAACAAATCGCAAATAAAAGCTGAACTTTCAAACCAAATGTAACTGAAGCCTCAACATAGCAATTTTAACCTTTAAGTAACTTTGATCTCAGTCGTGAGAATATCTGAGTCTGAACAACGCAAAGCTTACATTATCTGAGCTACTGACATTTTCGTAACCTTTTCATAATCTGCACTTAATCTTAACTCCTCAGTGTAGAGTTACAAAGCAAGTTATAGCTGATGGGATTTACCGTTCAAATGATCAGGAGTTGTAACGGTAACTATAATGCCAGCATCTCGTGGGATTTGCGCAGGCAATTACCATTTTACATTAGTTATCTGCTATAGATGTTAACTCATACCAAGAATTTATTACGCTCTATGGAACACCTGCGTAATTGCTTCATAAATGGCGATGAATGTTGCAGATACCATAAATGCTGTCCATAATAAAGATACAACGATTAATAGGGTACCTGCTTAGATTTATGATGATTGTCAACGAGTTTACAATGAAGATGTAATCATGTATTTTATTTCATTCGCTATAAAAAGTTGTCGCTAGTTAACAAGTTGTGAACTCAGATAATTTGAAAAGTCACTCCTGGAAACTAGAACATCTCGCGTATGTGAGAACTTAAATCGTATATCACGTCGAAAGTGTTACATTTCATCGATAAACATTCCTGAGAATCAGGACGCGGCGGGGCAAAGCGGAATGTGAGCGGACCAGCGTGACAACCGCTCTCAATCGTTAATTAATTCAAACAGAAAGACTCAATCAGAGAAATTGACGCTACCCTGCTTTCTAGTAGGCCAGCACCGGTTGTCACGCACCGGGGCGTCGTGCGGACTCTGATTAACCGTTGCCGTACGGTGTTTGCTTGTCGATAATTGTGCTAATAGTTGAGAATGTTGGTCTCCTTTCTTTGTTGTGGATCAGTTTTACAACGTTACTTATACGTAACATAGTTGATGTGTCTGGATTACCTGTGTTATTTAAGCAATTAAATTGTTAATCTATCAATTCCAAGGAAGAAGTAATTAAAGTTTAGTTTCTTCGTATTGTTGTAGATGACGACGATGACGATGATGACGAAGAAGACGATGAGGAAGGCGATGACGATGAAGACGATGATTATTTAGAGAGGTTCTTCGATGACATCTTGGGAGGTAAGAGTTCCGAACTTTCAGATATTTAACTAATTTTGAGGGCTAGTTTACATGAACGTGTATTATATTACGTTTTTTTTAAACCAGGAGAGGACGACGACGACGATGATGAACCATCAGCCGTACAGGCGGTAGCTGCTCCCGCAGACACAGTGGCCGCTGCACCAGCAGCCCCCGCTCAAGCTGTTTCCGCAGCAGTCGACGATGCCGAAGCGGCCTCTGAAGAGGCTGGAGAAGCCGCTGAGGGCGAAGCCGCCGCTGAGGGCGAAGAACCCGCAGCCGGACAGAAGGAGCCCGCTAGCGCAGAAGTAGAATCTGCCGCAGCTGACGCAGCCCCTGCCGCAGAAGCCGAGGACGACGATGACGAGGAGGACGACATCACCGACGCTCTCGACCCGGAAGACGACGACGATGACGAAGAAGACGACGAGGAGGAAGACGATGACGACGATGACGACCTCTCAGACGCTCTCGGCAGGAAATCTAAGCACTCACGTGAGTCTAAAAAGCTGAAGGGCAACGCCGCGGTTATTGCGAAAAAGACCGGCAAAAAAGCAAACTACTTGGGAAAAGTAAAGAAAACCAAAGCCACATCCGCCGCGGCAGTCCCAGAACACAAAAAGTTCAGATAGTCAGTACGCGGCGCCAAAGTCCTGGGCGAGGCACGCCCCTAATCCACCTGAGTGACCTACGCGGTCCCCTCCTTTAGCTTAGCTATTTATTGAGTATTTATTTATTCTATTTAATTTATTTTATTTATTAAGTGAGTGTGTTTGATGTGTGAAAGTGTAAGTATGGAACCGAGAGAGTTAAAGTTAAATTAATGTCTAGATCATGTCACACGGTCTCGTGGCAATTTATTGGAAATAAATCTGTTGTTCTAACTTATTGTGTAAAATTTTTTATCTCACCTTGAAGATGATTTGTGCGTTTAGTAAATTTATCAAACTAATTTTTAATTCGAATTTGAATCGGTCAGAAAACTAGTTGCCTTCAAATTCAGCTCTTTCTCTGTCAGCTAATTGAGTGACATTATCTAGTGATATTAATTTAATTTGTTTGTATAAATAAATGTGTACTAGTCAATATAAAGTATTTATAAATGCTCCTCTTACCCATATCCATCAGTATTACTTATCTGTTCATAAACGTATGATCTAATGTATTATCAACCATATTATATCTTCTAAATTCCCGTAATATTTCCATAGTACAGTTAAATAATATTATTGTATATGTAGAGATTAAAAATAGATGTAATTATAACTAGCCTTTTGACCGATTATCTATGTAATATAACGCACAAAACAATCTCTGATCCCTTTCCCCGTACTCCTATCAGACGTCGATTACAATTATCTAACTAGAAAATGGTCTCTGACAAGATTCCATTAGAGATACCGGGGAGTGGTGGACGATAGCGATCTAGAAGTCCGGTGGCGCGGGCGCAGCTCGAGGAGGAACTAGTTTGACGTGGATGTATGTTATGGGGTCGGCGACGGCCGAGTCTGCGTCCGCTTACTTTCCCAACGGGCTCGAGCAATGAACCCGCTCGATTTCTTCTCCAACCTTGACACTTTCTTTGACCTTGGTCCGGCCGCGCCCAGGACCGACCTTGACGCATCGATTCGATAGAACCTATAGAAAGTAAATCGGACTAGATGTTTACTCTCACTCGATGACAAATATACCGCGTAATTTGCGTGCCGAGCGTCCGGCTCAGTGAAAACGAGATAATGAGATGCGAAAAGAGAAATTTTAAATGTTTGTCGACGGCTGTCTTGAAATGTTGGGAGAGTCGCGAAGAGTCATATTCGACCTAAATGGAACTCGTTTGTAACCGGCACTGCCTACACCTGACAGAAGGAATACGGATGCTCTTTCCTTTCTCGGAAATTCATATTTTTATCGAGCACTAATAATACTTATAAATACAAATTCACCATCGAACATCTGCTACTTCTAGACAATTTATAGCTGAGCCATGAACCAAAGTTACATAAGAGTTACATGTAAACAATGCGTAGGATGATTATGATAACTTGTAATTTGAATTTAGGTTTGTGTCTTGTATACAAATACGTAACTTTTTTTTTCAAAGTCTATCGCTACAAAGAAGTATTTCGTACAATGTGTGCCGCAATTAGATTTCTTTGAATGTCCGCAGCTCGGCACGCAGTTTCTTTTACGTGTGGAAAATAGAAAATCCACCGTTGACTGGTCGTATTAATTGTAGTTGGTGATTAGAATTCAACCGGGGCCCGAAGAGACCGATACAGTTATCCGTTCGCGTGCCGACGCAACGTGATCAGAATTAGGTGTACTTACTACATGAATTATGTACCAATAGAATAATTATAATGTGCCATACGAATACGATACAGGTGCGTGATGTCATGACAACTAGTATTTCAAGTAAACATTTGTTTAGGTGACTAATGAGAATAGTGCAACTGAAAGAGAAATTGTTTATTAATGAAGTTTCCCTAACTGTTTCGTTAACTCTCTATTTGGGCAACTTAAGATTTCGATTTTGAGAAATCTGAATTTGAATAGGTTTTGTTCAAACATTTGTTTGAAAAGGGAAAGTTGAATTTGTATAATTAACAAGGTAAATAAAAAAGTTATTAAATTTTTTAGATACTCTGTACATAGACTATGATTTCAGCGCTAAATTGAATTAAAACGCATTGATGTAAATAAGAGTAACTCTGAAGTAATTATATTTCATAACAACTATTAGATAAATAGTAACCATCAACAAATTAATTAAAATACGTAGTTCATTGGTTCATAGTACCTACAGATAGATCGAAACCACAAAACAATAATTTCGAAACTATTTGAATCAATCCATACCCTCAAGGGTATACGCGGATGTGGCTTTAGATGTTCTATGAATTTATATGAAATTAGCTATGCTTATATTTGATAATAAAGAGAGGTTTGAAAAAATGGTCAATTAAAATACAGGCGCTCTGGCCGAAGAGCCAGCGAAGCCAACGAAGCCGGCCGTACCAGCTGTCTACATCATCAAGTACAACCGATTCGTCGACAATATTCTGGAAAAGATGAACGATATACTGAGGAAATCATACGACCCAGTCAGCGTCAAGTTACAGCCCATCGACGCCAGCAAGAAGACCACTAAGCCAAAGAAAAATAAGACCAAGTCTAATAAGAAGTAAGCCTAGTTTATCTTCCATACATTTTGATCTTGATGCGATATTGTACAAACTAATTACGTATCATTGCAAGCATTTGTCGCATTTAGACCTTTATACTTCAATACATACAATACACTACATGCAATATAATACAATACATGCTAAAGCATACATAAGTAAATATATCGATTCTTTTAGTCACTTTAATTATTATACATTGTATTTATTACTCTTATTTAGAATGTTGAATAATTATTCCAGGAAAACCTCAAACAAGAAGAAGAACAGCGCTCGCGGAAGCGTAGCCAAGAAAGATCAAATTTCAACAACCGAAGCAACCGAACAATTAAACAAAGTAGAAGAAAATAAACCAATCGTCGAAGAGAAACTGAACCTTGTAGAACAAGTTCAGAACGAGACTGTAGAATCTAGAGCGCATAAGGAAAAACCTGACAGCGGTAAGGCCAAGCCGACAACGACAAGACCTAAACCACCTACGAAAGCAACGAAGCCGAAACCTAAACCAAAACCACCAGTAAAGAGTACTACCAAGAAACCAGTAACTAAGAACAAGGTGAAGACAACAAGCGAGAAAAGTAAGCCAAGAGCTAAAGGAACTTTATACGGTTTATCGTCTTTGAGGAGAACTGGAGATGTAGCTGTTAATATTATGACCGATCACACCACAGTGAAGAGTAACTTTGCGGTTGGACCTCTTATTCTGAGGGTGGAGAAAGAGGTAAGTCATCACCAATTTTTTAGAAATCAAATTGTGCCTGCATTTTTAAAAATATTTCATTTCACATGTCTTCTAATTGAGTGCGCTGATCGCGATGAAATATAAAAGAAATGTTTTCTGAAAACTCCATCCGAATCGGGTTGGTATTTTCCCGTGATGAGTGCACAAACAAACAAACATTTTCTGCATATTATATTCCATCACTTATTCTTTATCCCAACAAGTATTTGTTTTTTAAATATTGTCCATGTACAATGTACATGGTAAAGAATGTAGACACAAAGTTTATAGCACAGAGTACTATAATTTTTAGTTTCATTTTATAATATTCCTCACTTTTGATGAGTATATAGTTATAGAGTATTTGTTATAGGTTGGCCGTGGAGCTAAGAAGGAACTTAAATCGGCGACAGCAACTACTGCGGACATGACTGGAAAGATAACGTTAAGGGTGAACAATCAGGGTGTTGCTACATTACATTCCATTAAAGTGTTACAGCCCAAGCAGGTAAATTTTATAATAAATTAGATTATTATTAGGTAAATACTTACATTTATGATGTCTTCTGATTGCCAAGTCGAGTCAATCTGGAATCGAAGCCCACTTTCAGATTCTTGAAATTATGTTCATTAATTTATCGTTCGTTGGTTTTCCATATGCATTTCTAGCGTTCTATAACATCATCATCATCATCTCAGCCGATGGACGTCCAGTGCTGGACATAGGTCTCCCTCAAGGATCGCCATAACGACCGGTCCGGCGCCGCCCTCATCCAACGTTTTCCCGCCGCCTTCACCAGGTAGTCGGTCCACCGTCTGAGGGGCCCACGCCGCGCTTTCCGGTACGCGGTCGCCACTCGAGAACTTTTCTGCCCCACCGACCATCGGTTCTACGAGCAATGTGCCCCGCACACTGCCACTTAAGTTTAGCAATTCTTTGGGCTATGTCAGTTACTCTGGTTCTTCTACGGATCTCTTCATTTCTGATTCGATCTCGCAGGGAAACTCCGAGCATAGCCCTCTCCATTGCCCTTTGGGTGACTTTCAGCCTTTTTATGAGGCCTTTAGTGAACGATCACGTCTCTGTTCCATATGTCATCACTGGCAACACACACTGATCGAAGACTTTCGTTTTAAGACACTGCGGTATTTGGGACGTGAAGATACTACGTAGCTTCCCGAACGCTGCCCAGCCGAGTTGGATTCGACGATTGATCTCTTTCTCGAAGTTCTATAACGATCTTCCAAAATTATGGATTCCTTTGCTTTCAACTTTCTAGCCGTCTGAATAAATTCCAGTAATCATCCAAATGTCTGGTCAGTTGTCCTTTACTAGACTTCCCACGCTATTTGCCACATTTTCACATTAATTTCATATTACAGGTCCGCGTAGACAGCAACCACGAACGCACCAGGGAGTTGATCTGGCGGCGCAGCGCCAGAATAGCTCACGTCGTCTCTGAGAAACTTCTGTCTGCTTCCAAACCTATGTTCCACCAACATTAAGTTTCTAAGCCATTAATTGTTTTAAATTTGTTGATTTTAGACCATAGTAATATTTGGGATACATTCATTAGGTGAGGTGGAGAAAATTGTTAAGCAAATGTAACAAGATTAGGTGTATGATCTCTCACGATGACACTACAGTTAATGGTGTCGCAGAGTATACACCGTGTTAATGAATTAACGCAAAACCACATACACCCCGACTGATTTATAACAAAATAATTAGATTGAAACAATAATTTCATTATTTTGATAGTTAAAATTTAAAGTTATTCGCATTTTAAGTTTTGAGGCAAAAATGATTTGTTATCATTTCAGCACTGAAAGAAAGCACTAACGTACTCATGGATACATTTTTATAATCTTGTTTTGGTAGTAAGTAGGGTGAGTGTGCCTGTGCGGTGGGTTGACATCGGGTTCCGAAAATTTTAAATTTTGCAATTAAATTAATTAATATTTTGAAAAAAATTAACTATGTTAAAACCATGATAATTCGATTCTGCTCTCGATTCTAAACAAACTACTTTCTAGTTTTGCGTTAATTCATTAACACGCTGTATAACAATTATATTTTGAAAAAAATGATACAAAAATAAAAAAAATTATAGCGCAAATAGACACTCTACTGCGCAAAGCAAGCGCTAACTTCAGAATTTCAGATCGATCCAGGAGCTTGATAAGGTCAGCATCAAAAGTTGATACCTACTGAACCTTATTTCAACAAAGGTGACAAATGTTTAACTTTAATGCTGACGGTACTCTCTACCTATTATAATTACTGAAACGTTTAGTGATTGAAATGTTTATTATGGTCTAATTTCATGTACACAGTAGCTCTATACAGTTTCTAATATTTACAACTTTATGGCAACTAAAAGTAGGTGAAGGTGATAGTTATTTGACTGATTGTGAAGACTATATAATTTTAAGCCATAATTATACTTACGTTTTATAACCTGTTTTACAGTCGTTTTTTAGTGTCAAATCAAACGTTATTTATTTACTTTTTGACTCATTTGTTTTATACGAATTTCACTTTTATTGTATACGTAAATGTAACTATAAAATGTAGAAAGTAGAAAGTGACATTTATTTATATTTTACTTATTTATTATGGAACAGTTTATTTTCAATCTAATTTATTGTAAGATTTTATGATACTCATTAAGTGTTAGTGTGGCGTAATAGTCAGAAAAATGCATTTATTATAATTGTAATTCTCATGGTGCTAGCTAAGGTGCACAAATAGGTAGATAGTTCGTTTATTTGTATACAAGTCTATTTATTTGAATCAAAATAAAATTACTTACGAATAAGACTTTTTTTTTGTCTTTTACTCAAAGGAATAGATTACCCCCAATAGATACCGCATGATGAAATGCACAGGCCCGAAGTCACCATTTTTGGGGGCAGGTGCGGGTAGCGGGGAATGAAACAATGGAACGTGATTGGTCATTTCAAGGTGGCACTACTACGAGCTCGCTCGCTCTACTCCGTTGCTTATACAGGGTGAAATTGATATCATTGGCATCCTTTTAAACTAAGAGTCTACCCTTCAAACTGAACAACTTTTACTATGGGAGCAAACCAATCAAAGCAAAAAAAAAATCTGCTGTTGCATACATTTGAGTCGAGTAGGCGTTGCAGTTTAGTATGGAACAGCTGACTTTTTTTTTGCTCCGGACGGTTTGCTCCCATAGTGAAAGTTGTTCAGTTTGATGGGTAGACTCTTAGTTTAAAAGGATGCCAATGATATCATTTTCACCCTGTATAAGTGCAAAATCATAGATGTGTGGCGCGCGTCGGCGGCCTTGTATGCGGTATCTATTGGGGGTAATCTATGCTCAAAGGAGAACTCCAAAGAAAAGATAATGACCTTAATTAGCAAATAATAAAAATACAGTTTTTTTGTGCAATTTTTACTATAGAATCGTCCGCGTTCTGTTTTGTTTCATTATTAAAGTAATAGGTAACATTAGGTATGTATTTAACTTAATATAATAATCACATTTCAAGCCTCGTGAAGTAGCAGAAAAGCGGCACAAATAAATATACAAACGACTGTGCTGTGCAACAGTCAATGTCTATATGTTCTTTCCCTTCCACATTACCAATCCATACTCTAGTATGTACACATTAAATGTATAGTATTGGCACCGATGTGTCTCGCACCAGTCACATGAATAAATATCCCAACAGAACGAAAGCTTAATTCAAGCGACAGCAGTCGGTGCACTCATACGCGCGCGTTAGAGGACGTACGAACAGATGCGTACAGTACATACCCCGGCTGTGTGGGCCGGTCGCTTGTATGCAACTTTCGTTCTGCAGGGATATTTATTCATGTTCCCCAGTGCAGTGGTGAAAATATATATTGACCTTTACAAAATTATTAGGCACCATTAAGAAAATTGTATTGCACTCGTTTCTTGTAATTTACTTGACTCTTTTTGTTGTATAATTAAGAGTGGCTTTCACCAAAAAGTATCGAGGCGTAAACTTGTTCAGTGATCTTTTATACTGATGACAGTAACAGCATAATAATTAAACATGTCAAGTCTCATCATCAGCATATATCACGACCATAAAGGTATCATATAGAGGAACTGACAGCTGAGAGAGCGAGATGTACCTAGCGGCGCCACTGTATAATAGAAAGAGATACGTGACGCGAGGAAATAGAACCGTTTTTGGGAACTTGTCAGCACAATCGACTGGGTAAATATTCGTGCTCTGTGAATAATTAGTGAATCTAAAGTGAAGTCGTAGATTATTTTGTGAAATATACTAACACTATTTCATTAAATTACCTACGATTTCACGTTAGATTCACAATTATACACAGAATTCGAAGTTTTAGGGTGCCGATAAGTGCCGACAAATGCACAAAAAACGGTTTCATTTGACAACTCATGTCAGTTACTCTATTCCGACAGGTATAATAACTTTATGATCACGACCCACTGCAGGGCACAGGCCTACCCTCATGGAGGGTGTTATGGCCATGCCCAATTGGTGGACTTCACATACGCATCAGAATTTCTTCTTCAGCGTAGGCAGGTTTCCTTACGATGTTTTCCTTCATCGTCTGAGAGCAGCCAGTTTTACGTACATAAGTTAGAAAAACTCACTGGTACATTTTTATTTTTATTGTACATGTTGTCCGTGCGGATTTGAACCCGGACTAAATGATTGAGTGATACTTTGTGGTGCCACCCACCGCTCAGTCGCGTGTGTGTAATAATAATAAATACGAGCTTTTACCCGCGACTTCGTCCGCATAAATTATATACCAGATTTTAAGTCAGATGATAAGCTATCAAACAAAAAAAGTTTCATCAAAATCGGTTCAGTAGTTTTTGCGTGATACTCATACAAACAAACAGACAGACAAAAAGTCAAAAAATTTGTGATTTGGAATCAGGGAAGCCTAAAAACCATATCGTATTAATCTTTTTTTTTGTAAATATCTTCAATGTACAGACACATTTCTGTTACAGTTTTATAATAGTTTAGATATAAAATAATAATATATCTATAAAAATAAATAAGTCAACACATTGAACACATTAAAACCTGATGGAATAACAAATATTACGGCGTTAAAAACATAAAAGTTAAACTTATCTAAAACTACAAAAACATTGATATAATACCTTCTTAATATGCTGACACGTTTTTAGGGGGATGATCAGACCGTCAAACTGAACAACTTTCTCTAAGGGACAAACATCGAAATAGCAAAAAAAAAAAAATCAGCTGTCCCATACATTTGGCTCGAGTAGGTTAGCAGTTTTGTATGGAAGAGCTAATTTTTTTTCGCGATTTCGATGTTGGTGCCATAGAGAAATTTGTTCAGTTTGATGGTCTCATCATCCCCTTGAAAAAGTGTCAGCATATTAAGAAGGACCCTATATACAAAACTTAATAAAAACTGGGATTCCATTTAATTAGAAATTGTGCTTAATTTAAGTCCTAGATGGCAAAACTAATTTAATTAGGTACTTCTAAAAAAGTTCTTAGTTACGCTTGAAACAGAAGTAGAGAGATAGAAAGAGAAGGAAAGAACTGAAATTGGATCGAGAATGCTCTAAATATTGGAAAATCTGACAAATTAATTATTGAGACAATACGAATGCCCAGACAAAGTCTTCAATAAACTAGGAGCTTCAAAATAATATGATTGCTTTCTA
Source organism: Agonopterix subpropinquella (assembly GCA_922987775.1). NCBI lineage: Eukaryota > Metazoa > Arthropoda > Insecta > Lepidoptera > Depressariidae > Agonopterix > Agonopterix subpropinquella. The sequence goes on along the minus strand of OV277695.1, from coordinate 11,223,969 downwards.
GGAGTTTCGTGGCGTGTTGGTTCGCGAACGATTGTGTAGTTCGGGTGCATTCTGGCTGGCCACGAGGCCATTTTGAATGATCTCCTATTTGTTTTTGGTCATAAAGCAATCCTTGAGTTTACGATACTCTCAAAACCCACACGACGCTTACAGAAATACAGTGCTTAGTCACAGCTAGGGTTGCCAACCCTACTATATAATATAGTATCCTACTATATTAGGGGCCCTACTACTATAATTCTGAGAAAAATATATAGTAGGAAAAACTACTATATAGTGATGATTTATAGATACAAATAATTTATAGAGAATTTAAATATATTGATACTTAGGTCCAATAAAAATGACCAATAACTTAACATTATTTTAACGATTTTCTTTCTCTTCATCACATTTGTTCCATAAACAATTTTCTACTAAATATACTACTGAAAAGTGACAACAAGTTTTCCTAAAGTCAGCTTATTTTATCATTTTTTTTAGAAATTATGTTATTTCTGTATCGAATCCAGCGACTTCTGCGTTTACAGATGTTCCTTAAAAATAAGAACTTGGTATTCAAACCAAAAAGAAGAAAAAAAATATCTTTAAAAAAAAAATTTCAATTTTTTAAAAATACTAAGGTGAGGCGGGGCTATTCCGGCAGCGGGGCTATTCCGGCATTTGGCTATAACTTTTGTTCTATAAGCTTTTAGTCAGTCGCGACACCTGGTACAGGTAGAGAAAAAGCTTGTTTCTTCGATAAAATATAGATGGGGCGGCTAACGCAGGAATTGTTTGATTGGGAAGCCATATTGACGGGATACCATTTTTTTCGCTTGCGTTACCAAAAACGCTTCGCAAATTTATTAATTTTTTTAGTGGTTTTTGTGTTTTATTTGAAGATTAATCAAGTTAAGTAATATGAATAAGAACTTTAGATTCTTTTCTGCTAACTTATTTTGTCCTACGCTTATTTATTACTGTGTTATTGAGTCTGACATAATAACCCCCCAAAACTAAGATGGAGGGGCAATTCTGGCAGAAAACACTGGCGGAATAGCCCCACTGTTTTTGTATGAAGTAGCAAAATGCTAGTGATGTTCACAGTATAGGCATAAAGTCGATATTAATTTCAGTACTTTTAATCCTACCATATCTCGCATGTACATTTTTAGGTAAAATCAAGACAAAACATGTAATCTAGTTTAAAATAAGTACATTGTCATACGAGTATCCTCTAATCCTCTAATTCATTAATTAAATATCAATTATCTATAATCTCACAAACCTTGTTATTTACCTACTGATCAAATAATAGTATAGTGTATATATATATAAGTACATACATATATATTCTCAAATAAATATTTAATCATACACACATCCTTTAAACCTATACATGTATACTTATTATACTTTATGTTGCTGACATACCAAATAAGTTCATAACAGTAGCTTAATACCATAATTAGTAAGATCCGAAATGTTTGCTTTTGTTAATTAGATTAAGTTTTGGCAGTGCAGTGTCATCTCAAGGCGGAGACTGAAAAACAGCAGTAATGCTGAGGCTCATGCCTATTCATCATAGCATGTTATTTAGTACTTATTTAAGATCACTTTTGTATCTGTTATTATTATTATTAGTATGTATCTTGTATTATTATAGATGATGTAACATTTAAAGATAAAAAGAATAACGAATTTACTCAGAAATCAAAACTTTGAAATGCGGTTGAAGACGTGAAAAAACTAAAATAACTGCATGGAGTGGCACAGATACTCAGGATAGATACCCAGAACTACAATAAATACCTAACCTTTATTAAAAAGAAGAGAATTAATAGGAAATCAATTTTAATATGACGTTTTTTTATCATAAATTTAGGATTACTCGTACTCAAAAAATGTTTTATTAAATTAAGCACTTATACTTACTTTAATCACTCTCATCCAATTTTTAAGAAATTTTTGCTAGGTTCCGTTTATCGACTTTTACGTGTCCCAGCCCTAGCATGTATGGAGAGCTGCCAGAATAGCCCCACAAAATTTTTTAAGTGTTTTTACTCGAAAATGAAGCATCCCAGCTTGTCATAAAGTTCATTTTCGCATATGTCGTATCGTCAATATTGTATAGCTTTGAGTTTCAGCGTCATAGCTCCATAGATGGCGGAGATATTGTCGACTGCCGGAATTACCCCGCTGCGGGGTAATTATGGCCACATGGTATTTTTACGAGAATTTCGCTTCTTTTGCCAGTGTAAATATGCGTTTTTAAAACAAAAATAAAGGGGAAATCAAAATAGATAAAATATCCTTTAATATGCAATAGTCAACTTTACTGTAACTTTATAACAAAGGGAAATAATGAGGTTTAAACTTTTCGCTTTCATTTTTTGTGTCAGAATAGCCCCGCCTCACCTTATATTTTTTCTTATTTTTTCCCGATCTACTATATTTTTTTGGGCACTAAGGCTCGAAATACTATATTTGGTCTAAAAAAAGTTGGCAACCCTAGTCACAGCAAAAAAAAACATTAATTTATAAATAAAAAAATACTATTACGATAAACTTTTAAAAAAAGAGACGAAAAGAGAGATACAGAATGGAAGAGAGAGACAAGGTTATTTCTCAAGTAGACTAATATAAAAATACACAAATAAAAGTGTATAATGCCACATAATTTTTTTCACACTGACCATTTGTCATTATAATACAAATGATAAACATTTCCTTCACTAGACACACTTTACAGATACCTATAAAATCAATTTTATAGTCTCATCCTTTCTTTTAAGTCCATTGCATAATCTAAGGCGCATAATAAAATAGTTTAGAACTCAAATAATAATAATTGGGCTTACATTTACAGTTTGCAATAAGGTATACAGGGTTTTACTTAATACAGCGTGTAACAAAACACCCTAGTAATACTTAAGGTGCTTCAGACCATCAAACTGAACAACTTTCAGTATGGAGCCAACATCGAAATCGCGAAAAAAATCAGCTCTTTCATACAAAACTGCCGTACCGTCTCGACTCAAGTGTATGTTATGGCAGAGTTTTTTAATTTTTTCTCGACGTTTACTCCATAGTGAAAGTTGTTCAGATTGATGGTCTGAAGCACCCCCTTAAGTATTACTAGGGTGTTTTGTTACAACCTGTATATTGACGATTTTTTTTAAGGAGATGATCAATTCAATTCAATTATACTTCATCAGATCATCAAACTGAACAATTTGATCTAAGGGAATAAAAAAATCTGCTGTCCCATACACTGGGGTCAAGGAGAATTGCAGGTTTTTATGAAACAGCTGATAATTTCTTCGTTATTGGTTCTTTCTCTGTTGGTCCTATTGAAAAAGTTGTTCAGTTTGATGGTCTGATCATCCCGTTAAAAAACCGTCAGCTTATTAGGAAGGACCCTATACACAAAAAAATTTTTATACCAGAAAAATATTAAGGGTGTATTCATTATAATAAAACTTAACAACTCCCTAAGGAACATAGGCAGAAAAAAAAATCTGGACCTCTCATTGAAAATATATATCTTGGAAAATGTCACACAAATTATCTAGTCACATTTAAAGTACCAGAATCTAGCCTGGACTTGTATTATGATGACTAGACAACGATATACAATACATACATAGATACAAACATCCATTAGTCGGGTACAAATATTCATATTCATCATACAAATATTTGTCCCTTACGGGATTCGAACCCGCGACCCTCGGCACAGCAGGCAGGCAATTCACTACTGACTGTGCTACCGGGCCGTCATATCACTTTGGTAGGTTTTTCAACCCAACATGGGTTGGGTTAGGGAAAGTTGTTTGGTAATGAAACTAAACTAAATACACCCTTAAAATGTTTCTGGTATTTATAAAAATAATGCTGTTATCAACGGACTAAAACGTTCACCTCAAAAAGTCTGGTAGGTATCTGTCCGTCAAGCTTTGTTTACTTAACTGGTACAATAATACCTCATCTACATTCACTACTTACATCTAATCGAAAAAGGCCTATTCTTAAATCAGACTTACCATTACGTGTCATTATTTTCTTTAGAGAGAGATTTCTTAATGCCGTTTTTGTTAGTTTTATTAAGTAGAGGTATACTGTTATGGTCTTCTGTAATGACGACTTCTGGTACATCATCGTCTTGTCTTAGAGAGTCGTAAGTAGGCGGTGGAGTTCCGTTAGTTTTTAGAACTGGCAAGGCGATTTGGCCGGTGAGATCTGTAAAGAAAATACAGGGTGTTACGAAAGTAAAATTAAAATTTTAAACTTTTAACGGGGTTGTTTAGTATAGACCAATGACGACGCTATGCTAGACCCCGCGCCGCTGAACACGGAGGTGACGCTGTCTCTGGGAGCCAGCAATACTAGAGGCTGTCCACGCGATGACAGCGAGTTTGACAGAGCACAAATATTAACTATTTTACTTTGTAAAGTAATGTCTAGATCGTTAGCGCTCGTCACTATGACGACGCTAGACCCCGTGCCGCTGAACACGGAACTGACACTGTCTCTGGGAGCCAGCAATACTAGAGGCTGTCCACGCGATGACAGCATGTTTGTCAGAGCATAAATATGAGTCATTTTACCTTGTAAAGGTCCTTAGCGCTCGACACTATAACGACGCTCGACCCCGCGCCGCTGAACACGGAGGTAACGCTGTCTTTGGGAGCCAGCCGGACGAGAGGCTGTCCACGCGATGACAGAGAGTTTGTCAGAGCACAAATGTTAACTACACAAATGTTAACTATTTTACCTTGTAAAGTATTGTCTAGGTCGTTAGCGCTCGTCACTATGACGACGCTAGACCCCGCTCCGCTGAACACGGAAGTGACGCTGTCTCTGGGAGCCAGCAATACTAGAGACTGTCCACGCGATGACAGCGAGTTTGAAAGAGCACAAATTACCTTGTAAAGTATTGTCTAGGTCGTTAGCGCTCGTCACTATGACGACGCTAGACCCCGCGCCGCTGAACACGGGTTTGACGCTATCTCGAGGAGCCAGCAGGACGAGAGACTATCCACGCGATGACAGATAGTTTGTCAGAGCATAAATATTAGTCATTTTACCTTGTAAAGTATTGTCTAGGTCGTTAGCGCTCGTCACAATGACGACGCTAGACCCCGCGCCGCTGAACACGGAACTGACACTGTCTCTGGGAGCCAGCAGGACGAGAGGCTGTCCACGCGATGACAACGAGCTTGACAGAGCACAAATTCCTTTGGCAGCTGTGAAGTCAGCACCTGAAATGAACGATATCTCAAATATAAATGTCAAACATTATTGTGTACTTTGCACATCCTAAACAACCGCAAGGGAATTCTACTCATCAAACTAAACAGTTATTTTACTATTGAAGCAACTATGTAATCGCGGATATATGCCATAACAATATTGAAGATTACGAAGTTAAGTTTCATGGGTATAAAGTATGTAAACGAAACAAAGGCAAAACTTTTAAACTTAGTGTCTACCCATCAAACTAAACAACTTTTACTATGAGAGCAAACCGATCGGAGAAAGTTGTCTGTTTTTCAGTTTGATGGATAGACTCTTTAGTTTAAAAGGTTTGCCTTTAGTTAGTTTACATACTGTATACAGGGTGTTAGGGTAAAGAGTTGAATTACTTTAAGGGGAACAACTTTCGTTAAGAAACCTATAGGAAATTCTCAAATAAAATTGTGGACTTCCCATACTAAAGGCAATCAATCAGCTGATCGTACGTTTGTTTGCGAATTTCCTATAGGTTTCTTAGGGAAAGTTGTTCAGTATCATGAGTACAATCACCCCTTAAAGTAATGCAACTGTTTACCCTAACACCCTGTAGATACACCAATTTGGATTTTGAGATATAGAGGATTTTAGCTTTTTCGTTCTATACAGGGTGTAACAAAACACCCTAGTAATACTTAAGGGGGTGCTTCAGACCATCAAACTGAACAACTTTCACTATGGAGCCAACATCGAGAAAAAATTAAAAAAATCTGCTGCCCCATACAAAAGTGCAGTTCCGACTCGACTAAAATGTATGGGACAGCAGATTTTTTTAATTTTTTCTCGATGTTGGCTCCATAGTGAAAGTTGTTCAGTTTGATGGTCTGAAGCACCCTCTTAAGTATTACTAGGGTGTATTGTTACACCCTGTATGTACAGAATGCATGTTTATTAGAGGTAATCGTAGTATTTAAAAAATCTATTAAAGAATCCTTTTAGATTGTGTTCATAATCATAATATAGATAAAATGTACATCCAATTGAGACAAATGATTATAAACTTCACTGCAAAGTCTAAATAAACTAAGATCCAATAGACATAATGCAACGCTTTATTTACATAAGCTGACTCGCAATGTCGCAAACATTATGTAAGAGCATTTTAGAATATGGCGCAATATCCGTGTTATCATAATTAGTGCTATAAACGACGCCGTTAACATGACATGTATTCTTGTTATTATTATTAATACACACATTCATTCATACATCATGATTCATCATATTTATCTTATTATCGCAATGAAGAATTTTCATGATCAATGATACTTACGACAGTGCTCCGTCACTCACGTCTGACAGCTGCGATAAAGTACCTACGTCACGCGTATCTTGCAAGATGTTAATAACATAGGGCTATCACACGCTATCGCGATTGCGTACTTCCAGCACGGGTAGCATGCCATCCCGCGATAGCCGTGATACGGCTATATCACGTCTTTTATCTCGTTCGTTCGCGCACAAACGAAAGAGATAAAAGACGTGATATAGCTGTATCACAGCTATCGCGGGTTGGCATGCTACCCATGCTGTACTGGACGGTTTTCTTTTGGGAAAATATGCCTGCTAATAATTATTGTGATGTTTGGTAGACAATCTAACGAAATGTGTCATTTTTCACATTGCCTACTGATGAAAAAAGGTACTTACTTACGTAAATTTTAATTTTGTTTTATCCAAAAGCAAAGTTTTGTGTTGAAAATAATATGTGCAAAAATACTTAGAATACTGGTATAACAACGCTATTGTTTTTGTCGTTTGTACAAGATACAAAAAAAATAATAATAAATAAACATACAAATAAACGGAATAATTTTATCAATGTTGGTAACTAGTTGTTGGTTTAAATTTTTTTCGCAAAAAAAAATTCCTTTCAGGAGAAGTAATTCCCGTAGTCTTCGAACTTGGTTTAAACGTTATTTTGGAAAATAAGATTGAAGAAAATAAATTCCTGGTGATGGAGAGTATTTTCTGACAATACACAACCCTAGCGTTTCGGTAGTTACGTCAGAGGCGCGTGACGGGCAATGTGATATGGACTCTAGGTTAATTGAGATAAGACGCGTTTAAGTTCGTCGTTCGTCGCGGTGACAGATCGTAAGACTCGGTTGTCTGTAAAAGCGCGCGAAATCAGTGTTTTCTAAGAGAGTGCAGTATCTGTTACGGTAGTAACTATTAAATAATCTGTGCTTACGATAGTAATTATAGTAATCTGTGATGAGATGATACGATTGGAAAAAGGAGGCGTGGCGTCGTTATACAGGGTGTTAGGGTAAACAGTTGCATTACTTTAGGGGGTGATTGTACCCATGATACTGAACAACTTTCCCAAAGAAATATAAAACAAGTTTAAAATAACAATGTGCATGACCTCGCCTGCAAATGTGACGTCACTCAATCACACGAACTTCACTCGAGTCATTCAAATGATTATTTCCTTTACATAGAGTCTATATTCCTTTACAACTGAGTGAAGTTATCGAACGGCCCTTCAAGGTCATGCACATTGTTATTTTAAACTGATAGTATAGGATTTTCTAAAAAAATAAAAGCGGTCAAGTGCGAGTCGGGCTACTCGCGCACCGAGGGTTCCGTACCACACAACCACCGAACCAAAGAGTAATATAAGTATATTAGAAAAGAGAACCCACTCGTGGCAACATTATGCATCCACCTTATGTCAAATTGAAGGCTAGCTAGCGCCATCTGTGTTTCTCTGAAAATAATTCTACCTATACTATGCATACCTACTTATATATATACTTATATACTCATACCGTTGTTTGAATGCTAGTTTTCGTTCAATCCCGCACCGATCGAGTGAAATTCCAGTATCCTTACTATTCCTGTAATCTGTACATTGGTAAGAGAACAACTGAAACTCCAGAACATCACTAAATCGGCACAAAATTGAACAAAAACTACAAACAACACGCACATTACGCAAGGTCGGTCGCCATTTTGCAAATTTGTCAATTTGACATTGACATAGACAATATAATCTTTTTTTTTCATAGTAAAAGATATATTTAACAGATGGCAGCACATTCTATGCAAACTGAATCGGAAAAACCACCAAAAGGCAAATGTCCTCCGCCTGCACCGAACACAACATTATTATTATTAACTTAGAAAAAAACTTTTTTTGTCCGGGACCATTAGCGCAAGACCGACTCGCACTTGACCGGTTTTTAGTATTTGTTGTTATTCTGTAGAGCTTGCTCTATTATCACACTAAGTTTGACGCTTGTATGTATTACCGTTTTTACGATAGAGCGTGAAGAAAAAACGTTGATAAAAACTAGTTTCTTGTTGAGAACCCCCCTTAATTTTTAACTTTTTGACATTTTTTAACAAATCCGCCATAAAAACGCATAATCTGAGAAAATTTCAACTATCTAGCTATTACGGTTCAAAAGTTACAGCCCTAAATAGGTAGGACAGACGGACGGACGGACGGACAGACGGACAGACAGACGGACGGACGGAACGTAGGCTTAGTAATAGGGTAAAAATCGACTTTCCATACTAAATGCAATCAGCTGATCGAATGTTTGTATTAGAAGTCGAAAAGAAAAATTGCGAATTTGCTATAGGTTTCTTAGGGAATGTTGTTCAGTATCATGGGTACAATCACCGCTTAAAGTAATGCAACTGTTTACCCTAACACCCTGTAGAAACATCACACTAGCGTTTTTCAGGTTCAGTTTAATTAAAGAAGAGTGGCGCATGCGCATGCTATTTCTGTCGGGCCGTTCATAAATGAAACTTGTAAGTGTATGTGAAACAAAACTAACAAAAAAGTTAATTGTTTGTAACCTGTAGATGTTGGGGGAAATGCGTTTCTCCTTATGATATATTTTGAATCAAATGTGTCAACTTTTGAATTAACCTTATAATCTTTCTCATTTGATAGTCCACTCAATCTTTTATGCATTAATTGTTTTTATTTTAATGAAAATTCTCGAGAATTTCATCGGTCGGTTTTTTTATTTTTACGGTTATCGATAACCGTATAAGCTACTATGATAATTTAAGACGCTCCCTCATGGCATGTGCACGGCCGGGCCATATTTTGCTGGTTTTCAAAAGCTATCTTCTCCTTATTTGAAAGACATAGAAATTTATGAAAAGTATAGCAATAATCTTCAGCTTCTCGGCTTTAGTTGCCATACAATATATTTTTTATTTTTCTATAAAATACATATGAAACCTGTGCTCAAAGTAAAGCCTAAATATTGGAAAAAATCGGTATTATGTGCATCTACTTTACAAGTTGAAGTCGCTTTTACTTGCGACGCACACCATTGTGTAGACAATATTTTGATCTAAAATTGCTATTTGAAATTTTTTTTTAAGACCAATATTTAATGAGTTAATTTGAAAATTTTAAAATCTCGTCCACGAAGAGAGTGCGCGGGCGACGGGCGGGTGGTTTCGCAGTTCGCCTCCGGCGCTTATGCGAGACGTACGTGTCACTCTCGCGTCCGCTGCCACCCGTCGGCCGTTTCGAATTTTCTTTTCGTGAAATTATATTTCATTTATGGATTTTATGGTTTTGTTAGAGGTGGATTAAAGTTATCATCTTTAATAAAAGACGTTTTTCTAACATATCTACCGAGAAGGAAGCTGTGAATTTGTTTTATATTCAATTGTGCTGGATTTATTTTGGACATTTAATTGGACATTATTATCCGAGTGAAAATCCCAAAATATCGAAGACAAAAGTGAGCGAGCATAAGGAATGCACATAACATGTAAGTAATTTATATTACCTAGTTGCAGTGTGTAAATTTTATTTCATCAAACTGAACAACTTTCTCTATGGGATCAATATTAAAATCGCGAAAAAAAATCGGCTGTCCTATACCTACATTTCAGCCGAGTTATGTTTGCAGTTTGTATGGGACAGCGGAATGTTTTTTCACGATTTCAGTGTTGGTCCCGTAGTAAAAGTTGTTCAGTTTGATGGTTTAAGTAGCTGTCCCATTTTATTTTACATCCTGTATTTACCCCCCTAAGAACCTACAAATCATGCAAGCTGCATGCTATCTGTAAACATCTGTAAACTATAAATAATTATGATATTTGTTTTAGGCATATGCAAACGACAGGTCAAGATAAATCCAGAGAACATGACATGTCATCATCCAAATCTCAACAATATGATAACGGGTGAGTACTAATAAAGATTTACTCACTAAATGATCTGCTTATGATAATTGATAAGTGATATGAGCTCCCTAGGGAGTATTATATTCCTTGGATATGAGTGATAACAAGTGATAAAATTTATTTGTCAGAACGCATCCATAGAGTTATGAAAACAACAGACACGCACAGCGTTCTCTCTTTTTTCTTTTCGTGTTTTGTTTGTTTGCGACGATGGGAATAATAGTAATGAATAAAGGAAAATGATTATAATGATTTCGACTTCCTCGACTCTTGACGGATGAGGTCAACAGCCCGCGGAAACTATGACAGATAGTAGTATGGACCTCGAACAAATTTCATAGTGGACCCTGGTCAGATTTGGTTAGCGGTGAAAAAAAATTCAAAATGGCGCAATCCTAGAAGGTTTTCGTTTGATAGCTCATCATTTTTAAAATCTGGTATACAATTTGTGCGAACGAAGTCGCGGGTGAACTCTAATACTTTGTATTATTGCAGACTGAATGCGATCGGTGCTCGAGTGTTATTTAACGCAGAAACTCGAAGAATTAAAGCAGACCGGGACTGACGCCACTGAAACCCATGAAGATACTGAGTATGAAGATTCTGAATTGGTGAGTGTACCTACATACAATATTTTGAAACCATATTGTAACCTGTATTATGTTGATGTGTTGTTGTGTGTTACTTGCTTTTGTTGCTCGCGTCTTTGTCCGCATTGACATGTAATAATGTGGATTATTCCCGTTGTCCCCCACCGCTTCGGCCCCAGTGGTGTCCAACGGGAAACAAATGATCGATGTCCCCCACTAAAATACTACCCGTTTGCTTGGAGTTGGCCGTCGATGACCGTTACAAAATTTCGTCACAGGCACATTAACTGGTCCCGTCGACAAAAAATAATATAAAAAGCAAATAAAAATTTAAAATTAAAAGCGATATTAGCGACCGGGATGGACGTGCCGTACGAGGTTGCGTTGCTAAAGGTTATAAAGTTGCGTTTAATAGGGAACCACTGAAAATAGTTCTATAATCAACTGTATTTTGATTTTTTTTTTCAATAATATAGTGTGCTTTAAACATTAATAATTAACTTGTAATGTTATAGATACACCCTCCTTGAGGGTAGGCCTGTGCCCTGCAGTGGGACGTTTATAGGCTGATGATGATGATGATGATGATGATGTTATAGATTCGAATACAACACATATTAATTATTTATGTTTTGAAGAAAGATTCGTAATATACTTCGCTAATCGTAACGAATAACGTAACTATATAAAATTTTCAGTTTTATTAATATTGATTTGTTGTAAGTGTAAGTGTTGTATTCGAATTCATAACATTTAACGCCGAAGCGGTGGGGAACAACGGGAATATCCCAATAATGTAGCCTTTTGTTAATCTAGGTCATGAACGATCTATAGGGTCATTCTTAAGAGGGCTATCGGAGTCTAGTGGCGCCCTCGTCACATTAATAAAGATTTCTCAATAAAGAAAGCCTAAATTAAAAAAGTGCTCAATCGACAAATTACAAAAGCCTTTAAGCTATTGTTATACAATACTTTTATAGGTTCTAAACATTCCACTTTTAGACAGTTTCGAATAAAAACAAAAGCGGCCGTTTTTTTTCTTTTTTCAAAATGTGTATGTTTCGACCTTTAAAAAACCTATAAAAATATTCTACGAAAATAGCTTTAAAGCTTTTGTAGTTTGTCAATTGAGCACTTTTTCAATTTAGGCTTTCTTTATTGAGAAATCTTTATTAACGTGATGAGGGCGCCACTGGACTCCGATAGCCCTCTTTATATGCTGCGGTTTTTTGCATATTCGAAATCGTGAAAAAATCAGCTGTTCCATATAAAAGTGCAATCTTACTCGACCCAAATGTATGGGACAGTTAATTTTTATTTTTGCGATTCGGTGTTGGTTCCATAAAGAAACTTTCTACACTAATACACTTTTTTGACTAGGTATTGATTTAAAAAGAAAGAGAAGAAAAAGTTGTTGGAAGAAGAATAGTGTCAGTTACCCACTTTTTTTCAAAATTGCAAGAAATTTCAAACCATGGACCGCTTGGATGCAGATATTAAGCCGGTTAAAAAACTAGTAAAAAGTGCTGAGGACGCTAAGAAAACTAAAGTGGAAACCAGAGAAATGGAAGATAATACAGATGTTTTGGTCGATGTCAGTATGCCTATATGTTCTCTGTATCTAGATTTTAAAAATGTTTAAAATAGCGCTTCTTAATAAATAATAAAAAAAATGAAAAAAAAATGAAGAAATGAATTTTATGTGCAAAATTACCACCGTTACTAGTCATTATGTCAGTCTAAATGGGCATCTAAACACATTTACCAAACGCGTATTGTTTTGTTAATTTCTAAGCCATTTTTCTTGAGTTTCTACATTTTTCTTGATGCAGCGTGTGGATTGAAAGCACAGTAAAAAATGTATTGGTTATATGCACGACACTATTTATTTTATTTATTTCCTTTTTGGAGAACTTACAGCTAAATAACAGTTCGGTTTCAACAAAGACAAATTGATGGTCAGATGCTGACAACAAGTTACTTAACCAGACTAGATCCATCTAGCGCAGTACAGCCCCGTGAGTTACTTGTATATAAAATGTTGGGATAAAGTTTGTTCTTTTATATTAAAATAAAGTAAAAACTAAATAAATGAGCAATGTTGTCGCTATTAAAAATTATATTATTATACCTAACTAGGTGAAATTCCCATTGTTTGTTACGAAATTCTCATACAAACTTTCACCCCCGTTTTCACACCTTTGGGGGTTGAATTGCGAAAAATATTTTTTGGTGAACACGTAGATGACAATAAAAACATCCCTGCCAGATTTAAGTTAGGAGTCTTTGTAGTTTTAGGTATTTGAGCGTTGAGTGAGTGTCCGGATTTGCATAGATTCAAGCTGCGATCGAATGCGATCGACTTGACGGTTCCCAATACCCACTTCGCACATAGCCAATACGATGCTTTGTATCTTGTTATAAAATATGGTAGATTTATTGTAAATAAAGTACTTCTAAATTTCCGCAAGCAAAAACTTTGTTTAAACTTAATACTTTCCCAGATGTAGAAGGTCCTCTGTGAGGATTGAGAGATCACACATTTTAGGTTGTATCTTTTTAATTATCTCTTTAAAATTCTAGGACGCAATTCTACAATTGTTTTAGAACTACTGCTAAAACCTGCATTATTTTATTTACGATTTCGCGATGTGATCTCTCATTGCACACACACATACACCAAAGACTCGGTACCCTCTTAATAATTTAGTTTTTGAAGCATCGATATTCGTTTTATTTTTTCATCAATTCGCTGAAAGTATTTTAAGGGTATGTATGATCAGACCACCAAACTGAACAACTTGCTCTAAGTGAACAACATGGAAATCGTTCCATATCCAATGCTGTTCCCTACAAAACAGCAAGCCTAAGTCTACCCGAATATATCGAATGTATCCAAGCATTTCTCCGAAATTATTAATCGGATTGTGAGCATTTTTTATTGGCTTATATTTACTCCAACTTAGGGAACAGTGCAAGTTTCATCGAAATCGGTTTAGTAGTTTTCAAGATTTGGACTATACGTGTAAGTGTAATGGTCTGGTTTGTAAGTATTTACGCGATAACTTCGGCATTTCTTGACAGATTCGGATGAGCCTTTTTAGTTCTGAAGGAATTAGCGCCGAGATAGTTCCATTTCAATTTGGTGAAGATCTGATAACGCGCTTCGGAGCTACACAATAGAACTCCTCAAAATAAGACAGCAAACCGTCATCCGTCAACCGTCAGCAACATTTTCTTCGTATCGATGTACCCTTAGCGTGTACAGGGTTGTCGAACTAATGTATTTCACCACTAAAAACTGTGAAATAAACAATATTTTAACAAAAATTTAAACCACCTTAAAAAAAACTAAAAAATTAAAAATAATATTGCAGCTGATGACTTTTTCGTTCGCATCTACAGGGTAAATTGATATCATTAGCATCCTTTTAAACTAAGAGTCTACCCATCAAACTAAACAACTTTTACTATGGGAGCAAACCGATCGGAGCAAATAAAAAATCAGCTGTTGCATACATTTGAGTCGAGTAGGCACTGCAGTTTAGTATGGAACAGCAGACTTTTTTTTTTTTGCTCCCATAGTAAAAGTTGTTCAGTTTGATGGGTAGACTCAATCAATCAATCAATCAATTATACTTTATTTCACACCAAAAAGAAAAAACATAGTATACAGAGAGCAAACAATGACTCTTAGTTTAAAAGGATGCTAATAATATCAATTTCACCCTGTATAGGGACATTAATTAACATTAAAAACAGACAGCGACTTCAATAAAACATATTAATGTTCCTATAGATGCGAACGAAAAAGTCATCGGCTGCAATATTGTTTTTAATTGTTTAGTTTTTTAGAAGGCGGTTTTAATTTTTTTCTTAAAAATTTGTTTTATTGAAGTCGGTTAAAAACCGTCAGCATATTAAGAAAGACCTTGTATAGAGCGTTAGCGATTTTGCATTATCAGATGCGTTCCTTTTTAAGTGATGATCAGACAATCAAACTGAACAAATTGCGCATATACAGAGTGTAACAAAACACCCTAGTAATACTTAAGGGGATGCTTCAGACCATCAATCTGAACAACTTTCACTATGGAGCCAACGTCGTGAAAAAATCAAAAAATCTGCCGTCCCATACATTTGAGTCGAAACGGCACTGCAGTTTTGTATGAAAGAGCAGATTTCTTTTTCGCGCTTTAGATGTTGGCTCCATTGTGAAAGTTGTTCAGTTTGATGGTCTGAAGCACCCCCTTAAGTATTTACTAGGGTGTTTTGTTACACCCTGTATTGAAATCGCAAGAAAAGCAAAAAAAATAATCAGCTGTTTCATATAAAACTGCAATATCTAAATGTAAATTTATCAGGGTGTTCAGGTAAACAGTTGCATTACTTTAAGGGGTGAATGTAACCATAGTACCGAGATTGCGGTGTTGGCACTAAAATGGAAGTTGTTCAGTTTGATGGTCAAATCATCCTCTTAAATTTCGTGAGCGTCAGGATGTCTGGACCAAGCCGGCGATTCGATTTTTAAGCTATACACGATTTAGTACCTATTTAATACTATTTGGTCATCATCATCATATCAGCCGATAGACGTCCACTGCTGGACATAAGCCTCCCCCAAAATGGGGGGATCACTATTAAAATAAATAACGCTCACAGGCACATACATTGTAATGATCCCAAGTTAATTAGGCTTTTTAATATGGTAACCATACAACAACGGCACGAACATATAACATCCATGACCGAACCGGGATTCGAACCCAGCACCCTGGTTTGGCAGTCCGGCGTGGTAACCATTACACCAACCGGGTCGTCATTACTACTACTATTTGGTACTTATCATCAAATATTTAGTAGGTACCTCGCTACAAACGGAGAAAAGTTGAAAAATAACGGTCCAGTCATCCTGACGATCAGGTTGTCTGGACCATTTTTTTTACCTTGTTGTAGTCCTCCTACCTTTTTTATTTTGACATAATGATTTAGTACCTAATTAGTACAGGCCAAAAAAAATTGCCAGATTCCTTAGATGTACCAAAAAAAAGTACTTACCTTCAGATATTTAGTACCTCGCTGTAATCCGAGAAAAATAATAAAAACAGTGGTCCAGTCATCATGACGGTCAGGTTGTCTGGACCATTTCGTTTGACCAAGTTCTAGTCGTCCTACCTTTTTTATTTTTCCATTATGATTTAGTACCTAGTTTTGAGATGTACATATATTTTTTCCACATTCATTAGAAGCACCAAAAAAAGGATAGCATCTGAAAATCAAGGTCGTGAGAGATATTGCACTTTAAACAATACAAATTTTTAGTACGTATTAGGTTCTAAATCGTACTTACCATATGCTGTAATTCGGGAAACGAAATGGTCCTGCCATTTCGTTTGACCAAGTTCTAGTCTTCCTACATTTTTAATTTTTCCGTGATGATTTAGTAACTTTTTTGTACATGTACATATATTTTTTCCAGAAGCATAAAAAAAACGGTAGCATCTGAAAATCAAGGTCATAAGAGAATTTATCTTTAAACAATACTAAGTTTTAGTACGTATTAGGTACTAAATCTTACTTACCTTCAGATATTTAGTACCTCACGGTAATCCGAGCAAAAGATGAGGAAACTTAACAGACGCATTTGGTATCTGGTTCTAAGCACAATATCGTGATAATATTAATTATTTGTAATAACAACCATTACAAACACATACGCACGAAACGATGGGTGGGACGGTACTAAATATCTGAAGGTAAGTACGATTTAGTACCTAATACGTACTAAAACTTAGTATTGTTTAAAGTTAAATATCTCTCAATCTCGCATGACCTTGATTTTCAGATGCTACCCTTTTTTTGGTGCTTCTAATGAATCTGGAAAAATATATAATACCTATAGTTGTACAAATGGACAAATAAAAAAGGTAGGAAGACTAGAACTTGGTCAAACGAAATGGTCCAGACAACCTGACCGTCAGGATGACTAGACCACTGTTTTTATTATTTTTCTCGGATTACAGCGAGGTACTAAGTATCTGAAGGTAAGTATGATTTAGTACTTACCTAATCCGTACTAAAACTTAGTATTGTTTAAAGTTCAATATCTCTCATGACCTTGATTTTCAGATGCTACTTTTTTTTGGTACATCTAAAGAAGCTGGCAAATTTTTTTTTGCCTGTACTAATTAGGTACTAAATCATTATGTAAAAATAAAAAAGGTAGGAGGACTACAACTAGGTAAAAAAAATGGTCCAGACAATGGTCGTCAGGATGACTAAACCACTGTTTTTCTATTTTACTCCGTTTGTAGCGAGGTACTTAATATATGATGATAAGTATCAAATAGTACTAAATAGGTACTAAATCGTGGATAGCTTAAAAATCGAATCGCCGGCTTGGTCCAGACATCCTGACGCTCAATAAATTTCTTGTATTGTTAAAAAAAAAATATTGTACGCTGCCGCTTCTATTAGACTCTTAGGCTTTTCGTATTGGGCTTCCTTTGACAGTTTTTTTTTTTTTTGGCATCTGCTATGAGGCAATTTAGCCAATGTCAGAGGTTCTACACAGTTTGTTGCTAGATGGCACCACAGTGACGTAATGAAGTACAAGTCAGCTACCAATAGGTGTCGCTACTAAAATTACGTAGTTAAGTAGAGGTGAGGCGGGGCGAGGAGGAACTGAAATGCTCAAGGTCGCTCCATCGGGGAAACGCCTTAAGAAAACGAAATCACACACACTATCCGTTAATCAAGCCAAAGACGTTGCGTAACCACAAAAAAATACCTCAGTGATATTCCGATCACTGGTGATCATATTCGATGAAAATAGCTGGCTCGTTAAACTACGTCACCACTTTGGTTAAAGCCCTATCAACATCAGAAACCGTAGCACGATGCGCGTGGTAAGCCTATATCACGCCTTTTATCTCCTTCTCTCTTCGTTAAACTTACTTAAAATCCCTTCTTCTTCTTATCGTGTGGGCAGAGCCCTGGTGTCAGAGTTTTTCAGACCGCCTAACGGCCTCTGATGTGGTTTTTATGTAACAACTACCACCAGAGACAGAAGCCGGGACCAACGGCTTAACATGCCATCCAAAGCACGGAATCATTTTTCTTTTCAGACAATCAGGTGATTCAGCCTGCAATGTCCTAACCAACTGGGGAAAAACGCACAGTGACATATCACTAGTTGTGGGAATCGAACCCACGACCTCCGTGTCGAAAGCAAAATGTTCTTAACCAATAGACCACGGAAGCAGATTGACAGCTGAAAAAGCGAGATGTACCTAGCGGCATCACTCTATAATAGAAAGAGATACGTGACGCGAGGCAATAGAACCGTTTTTGGGGATTTAGTCTCCTTTAATCTCCGGGTTAAAATTCGGTTTCTGTGAATAATCGTGAACCTAAGTGAAATCGTCGATAATTTTGTGAAACATACTAACACTATTTCATTAAATTATCCACGATTGCACGTTAGATTGAGAATTATACACAGAAATATAATTTTTACCCTGCCAATAATCTCCTGAAAAGGTCCAAAAACGGTTTCATAACATAACATAACATAAATATTCTTTATTTGCACACCAAAAACATACAGCTACAAAAACAGAATAAAAGATCGTAAGGGTACAAATGGCGGTCTTATCACTAAAAGCGATTTCTTCCAGACAACCATGGGATGGAAGAACTCTTAAGTAAAAAAACTTGCTATGACGGTGTAATAAATAAGATATAAAATATATAGCTTACAATAGATACAAGTTTCATTCACAAAAACGGTTTCATTTGACAACTCGTGTCAGTTCCTCTACTACTGTAAGGTATACTACAAATCATAAACATATTATACTTCCGAGTAGACTGAGGAACTCCTCAATATCGCATCACCGAAACCGAAATGTCAATATGTGCGAAATTGATACGTGTGTGAGTTCTAGTGATGTGACATTGACGTATTCGCGATTATCGATATCAAAACCATCGATATCAGATTATCGACTACTTAGTAGTCGATGTGATTTTGATACCGATAATCGCGATTACGTCAATGTCACATCAATAATTATAGTAGTCACTACTACTATTACATTTTTATATTATGAAGTCTAAATCGGCTAGGCTACAATCTATCTACCTACACTGTTATAAAACTGAAACTTAAGGGGCCATAGGTTCAGACGAATATTTTCTATGAAAAACGCGATTGCCCAGCCCAGCCCAGCCCCACGAAAACTGCGTGCGTGTGCCGTTTTTTCGATTAAAAAGAATTAACAAAAGTACTTTTTACAGATTTTTTTATGATTTCACTAGATAAACCAATGGTGAATATGTGAATATAAATACTAAAAACTGGAAACTATTTTAAGTTCTTCTAAAAGGAGAATTTTTAAAAAAAATACGAGTTCAAGAAAATACGTCACCTTTTATGTAATTTTTAAAGATTCAGTGTTCTGTTCAAATTATAATCAAAAAGATCTCGTCTGTTATTTTGTTAGTTCTTAAATAGAGTACGAATATAATTTACTTAACTTTGCTTTTTTATTTATTACATTATGTGGTCGTATTTACTCACTTTGTACTAAACAACGACAAGTGGACCTTTTTACTAAACTTTGTATCAATTCTTTGTTTAGATCGTAACTTTTTATTTTATAAAGTTTCACATATGTGGATTTCATGCAGAATATCTTAATCTACATTAATAAATCAAAATCTATGTAACAAATAAGTAGAAGTGTTTTTTATCGAACTTTAAAAATGTTTTTTCTCAAAACAAGCTTTTTCAGAGTTTCAACTACAAATGTCAGATAAAAAAAAACTATGCCAGTTTTTGAAAATTTTATTAATCAATATTATCAATTGACTATTCTAGATTCCGAATCTAGTCTTAACTCTATACCCCACTACTGAACCCTTTATGATTGGACGCCCACATATAACGAATAAACACCTACCAACACCGGGACAAATTCAGTAGGTATAGATCCTTTCTATTAAAGACGCCGATCGGTGATTTCGTGGCACGAAACAGTTTTCTTTGAAATGTCGACTGCATACCATATATTTGTTTTAGGCTCCTAGCGTATTCTATTTGACATTCGTACCCATTTTTTGTATCGTTATTGCATTTGCAGGAAATCTGGAAGTTACGAAGTTACCCAGTCAATAATATTAAGCATTACTTTGGCCCGGTCGCACAGTGCATAAGTGCGCAGTGTAATATCGGACCCTAAAATCAGACGTGGTCCATTTTTTGCTAGAAATATAGTTAATAACATTTTGAATACAAGATTGAAACTCCCGATTGTCTGCGATTTATAGTTTGAGAGACAAAAAAATCTGAAAATCGCCTACTTTTTATGCCGGATATCAGAAAATAAAAAAAATTAAAATATCTAAACCTGTTACTGCTTTGCTGCATATACATGTCGAAAGATCTTTAATTTACACGTGTTTTAAGAATAGTTTGAGACTCGTGCAGGTCGTAGAAATTTAAATATTAATTATTTAATATTTTTCTTCTTTATTTTTTTCACTGAAGTCAACCATATCGGGTAAAAAAAACTAGCAACCAATTCCATGGACTCTCTAATATAATATTATAGATTTAAAGTTTGGGTTAGAGTTGTCACTTTTAATTCCTCAGAAAATATCCGGAAATCATTCCGTCAAAATCGGCGTGTAAGAATTTTTCGGACAGAGATTTTCTGGCAATATTTGGCCAGGCTAAATCCGCCTTTCAATAAGTTAAAAAAAATAACAGAAAATCTCACGTGACATGAACGGAGGGAGTTAGGTGGTCGATTAGAAAAATAAATTTCAAAACTATCGACATATCGATTAGATTTTGGACAATCTCTATGCGAAACGGTTTCTTTTTCACGTACACAATATTTTTTTATCTTACACATAATTATTTGAAATGATATATTATTTAGAAAATAGGACGTTTACTGCATATAATGAATGTATTACGAAATAATTTTAAGAATAAAATATATGAGAAAAAGTGTTGTGAAAGTAGTACTGTACTAATCCTATTTACCTTTGTAACGTCTCTTTATTTGGGTTTTTGGTGGAATTTACACTGCACTCCATTACAGAACATGATACCATAATGTTTTTTTTATATTCGTCTTATAAAACACAAAATGAATTTAAAGAAAATCAATAAAATAACGAGAGATAATTTGTTGACAGGATACCGACGGAGACCAGATTGTTTCAAAATGGTTTTATGGCAATTATATTATAATCTCTTTCGCACACGTAGCTTTTTTCATTATGATCGGAATCTCATTCACACACTTACTAGGTCTACTACGGAAGGTAGTATAATAATGTCTATGCTACAAATACATACCAAGCACATATCGGCAGTCTATAACAACAGGCATGCTGCAACCCCCTTGCTTCTTAGCCGCTCTCTCCACATATTGCCTGATGTACTCCACTCCCGGGAAATACAAGCTATTGCCGACTGTCACCAGCAAATAGCTGAAGCCTGACGGATTCTGAAAAGTAGATACGGCTAATTGTAAAACGAGCGATCGCCAGCGTTGAATTCGTTTTATTTTCGGGATAAAAAGTCTGATCTCCAGTTACAAAGCATGGTTTTGAAAGACACAATTTTTAGGGTTCCGTACCCAAAGGGTGAAAACGGGACCCTATTACTAAGCCTACGTTGTCCGTCAGTCCGTCCGTCTGTCCGTCTGTCCGTCCGTCCGTCTGTCCGTCTGTCCGTCTGTCCGTCTGTCCGTCTGTCCGTCTGTTCGTCCGTCCGTCTGTCCTACCTATTTAGGGCTTCGGATGGCACGTTAAGCCGTTGGTCCCGGCTTCTATCTCTGGTGGTAGTAGTCGTTACATAAAAACCACGTCAGAGGCCGAAAGGCGGTCTGAAAAAACTCTGACACCAGGGCTCTGCCCACACGATAAGAAGAAGGGCTGTAACTTTTGAACCGTAATAGCTAGATAGTTGAAATTTCTCTGTGAAACTCAGATTATGCGTAATTGCGGCGGATTTGTTAACAAATAATAAAAATGTCAAAAAGTTAAAAATTAAGGGGGGTTCTCAACAAGAAACTAGTTTATATCAACGTTTTTTCTTCACGCTCTATCGTAAAAACGGTAATACATACAAGCGTCAAACTTAGTGTGATTATAGAGCATACTCTACAAAATAACAACAAATACTTAAAACCGGCCACGTGTGAGTCGGTCTCTCGCGAAAGGTCCCGGACAAAAAAAGTATTTTTTTCTAAGTTAATAATGTTGTGTTTTGTAGTGGTGTGGTACGGAACCCTCGGTGCGCGAGCAGCCCGACTCGCACTTGACCGGTTTTTTATTTTTCTTCTTTATTACTACATTTCTAATTTTCGTTTCAATAGGTGCAAGAATGAGAGAGTACTTCAGGTGGCGCCTGCAGATATTAAAGGTAAAATAGCCCGTCACAGAAATCACATTGGCTAATTTCGTGTTATAAATCTCAGACAACAAGCATAATGACAAGTCACTGTATTGCAATTGAAAATCTAATACCTATCAAAATAAAAAATTATTGAATATTTTGCTAAATCTAGCCAGACAACCTCAAGGTCATCCAGTTAACTAACGGGAATCGAACCAGTAACGTGCCAAACCGGAATATCGTCTAAACATGTGAGCTATCGCATACCACATCCAACACAAAATTGTACAACCAATTTTGTTTCAAACAACTGTACTGCGTACCAGTTTGCATTTTTAGGGTTCCGTACCCAAAGGGTGAAAACGGTACCCTATTACTAAGCCTACGTTGTCCGTCCGTCTGGCCGTCTGTCCGTCTGTCCGTCCGTCTGTCCTACCTATTTAGGGCTGTAACTTTTGAACCGTAATAGTTAGATAATTGAAATTTTCTCAGATTATTACGGCGGATTTGTTAACAAATAATAAAAATGTCAAAAAGTTAAAAATTAAGGGGGGTTCTCAACAAGAAACTAGTTTTATTGAACGTTTTTTCTTCACGCTCTATCGTAAAAACGGTAATACATACAAGCGTCAAACTTAGTGTGATTATAGAGCAAACTCTACAAAATAACAACAAATACTAAAAACCGGCCAAACGTGAGTCGGTCTTGCGCTAAAGGTCCCGGACAAAACAAGTTTTTTTTTCTAAGTTAATAATGTTGTGTTCTGTGGTGGTGTGGTACGGAACCCTCGGTGCGCGAGTAGCCCGACTCGCACTTGACCGGTTTTATTAAAACTTACCGTAACAATTTCGGCTTCAAGCTGTGGCCTTGCACTGGGGTATAGCAATAGGATGACGTTCACCGCCACCCCGGCCAGGATTCCTAGTTCTACCCCAACTAACAGGCATATTGCGAATGTGGCGAACGCTGGTACAAGGTCAGCTCGTCTGGAACGCCACATCGGTTTCACGACCTGGAACATTTTGGAAATATCCATTACAAACATTTACCCGCGACTTCGTCCGCAAAAATTATATACCTTATTTTAAGTCAGATCATAAGCTATCAAACAAAAAATGTTTCATCAAAATCGGTTCAGTAGTTTTTGCGTGATGCTCGAACAAACAAACCCACAAACAAACAAATAAACAAACAAAACAGACAGACAAAAAATAAAAAAATTGGTGATTTGGAATCAGGGACATCTAAAAACCATATCATAATTTTTTTTTTTGTAAATATCTTCAATGTACAGACACACTTCTGTTACAGTTTTATAATAGTTTAGATGGTACGCGCGCAAATGCTAGTCAAAGTCTGAGACATGGTAGCGGGTTTATAAACGGAAAAAAAATTGCCCTCATATTTTGTTGTCTTACTGAGAAAAGAAGATAATTTCTCCAGCTATTGGAAAAAGGCCCTCCAAAAATGTTAGCGTATAGTTGCGTATAGTTATGGAACTCGTGTCGTTTTGTTTCTCATAATCTCTAGATTATAGTGGTAGATAGATAGATAGATAGATAAACAATTTATTTGCAAAAGTAACACACACATAATATAATAATGGTAATATTAGCTATACCCATAGACGAATTTTTCGCTTACGCTGGTAGACGGAATGTCGGTGTAACCGGGTATGAGATAGCGATACTCATAAAATCCTATACAATTTATATGAAGTGACAGTTTTGAGTCAGGTGGCCGTAGTACAAAAAAGTGGTTACGCCGATAAGGACAGCAAAAAGATAGCGATCTCCTTTTTTAACTAGAGCGAATTTGATATGTGCATCTCTTATTGAGTGAATATGACAAGACGTGTGCTTCCTTCAAGTACCTTCTCTTTCTACGGCTATAAATCATTTAGGCTACCTGTCCACTGACGCGAGCTGGCTGTGCGAGCTGTGTAGCTGTGTAAATATTAACCAATCAGGTGCTCGGCCGAGACCAGCCTTAAGCGGAGTGTCGCGTAATCGCAGTTGAGTTGGCGCACATCTTGTGTAGGTAAAGTATGTTGTTTTTTATTTTTATTTTCGTATGAACATCTTAAACGTTCCTATACACGTATTGCTATAAAGAGATTTAAAAGACAGTGACACATTTTCGGGGTATACTCACTTCGTATTCTATCATAAATATCACAGCACAGATGACGACGGCGGCCAGCGCCGCCTTCGGAATAAAGTAGAAGTATGGAGTGAGCAGACTTAGGGCTAATATCACCAGGATACCTGCAAACATATATATTTTAATTACTATGAAATACTACAATTACGAAAAATATTTTTCCGAGTTACCGAGCATATTGTGATGCCTCAATCGTATTTTTTTAATCTCAAATACAATTAAATAACACTAGAGTTAACCCGCGACATCGCTCGCACAAATTATATACCAGATTTTAAGTCAGATCATAAGCTATCAAAAAAAAAAAGTTTCATTAAAATCGGTTCAGTAGTTTTTGCGTGATGCTCGATCAAACAAACAAACAAACACACAAACAGACAGATAAAAAATCCAAAAATTGGTAATATGGAATCAGGGACACCTAAAAACCATATCGTAACTTTTTTTGTTAATATCTTCAATGTACAGACACACTTCTGTTACAGTTTTATAATAGTTTAGATTTCCAAAAAACAAGAATGTCATTTTGTTGTCCTACTTGACTTTCAATTTATCGAAAAATTACGGATTATTATGTTTTATGCTTCAAGCTATTATCGTTAAAACAATAACTAAAATAAAAACATTATAAAAACAAATCCGCTGTGACCTGATAAATTGAAAATCAGTAATGACTACAATGTGAAAAAATTTTTTTTTCTAAGTTAATATTATGTTGTGTTGTCTTGTGTGGTACGGAACCCTCGGTGCGCTAGTAGCCCGACTCGCACTTGGCCGGTTTTGATTTACGTACAGTAAGCAAAATGAATGTATTACCTGTGTAGACACTACCGAACTGCGTCCTGACCCCGCTGGCGTGGTTGACGGCGCTCCGTGAGAAAGATCCCGTGATTGGCATCGCTCCTACGAATGAACCCAGGATATTGGCAAACGACAGGGTTATCAGCTCTTGAGTCGCATCCACTGATTCACCGCTGGCTGGAAACAATTTTATTATGATAGGCTGATTAAATCTACAGATTGATGACATCAGTGCTATTAAAACTACCTTATTAAATCGCATCGGTATCAAATCGACACGCTGTTTTTTGATAGTCCTTGGTGATTCTTTAGATTATCAATTTTAAATAATGGATATCATGATCGGAGAAATTCAATATTACTAAAAAATTGCCCAGAACCACAGTATAGGAAAGAGTATCTATCACTAGATACAGTACGGACACTCCCTTCCTCCCACCAACTTTTTACTTCACCCCCTCTATCTCCCTCTGGTTACCTCGCACTGTTACTCGTAACCTAACAAGAAGGTTCAATTTTTATGGTTTCGCATGTGCTGACGTCATGTTGTTAATGTCAAATTTTTGTATGCAGTGTCCGGGCTGTGCAAGAACAGTAAAAAATACATCCCTAATATTATAAATGTGAATGTAAGTTTGTTTGTTAGGCTTTCACGCGAAAACTACTTAACCGATCGTCATGAAACTTTGTACACATATTCTTGGAGGTATTAGAAGTAACATAGGAAAACCAAGTATGGTTTTCCAAACTCCTCGCGGACGAAGTCACGGGCAAAAGCTAGGATATCGATATAAATTAAAAACGTACAGTATATCTACAGTCCTGTTAAATCTGTTATCATACCACTGTCACTTTTTTGCACTTTACAAGGCTTAATTGAAATTCAAGGCTAATGTTCTTATAAATGGACAAAAAAATAATTTACTGCTATTCAATGTAAAAGCAGTTGTGATACAATGTAGTAAAGTACATTTTCACATTTGAATTAAATTATTTGTTAAAATTTTCGAAATGTCAAGTAACGAGTTCTCAGGTGAGATATTTAAATAATAAACACTTTAATGTTGTGTTTAAACTGTTTTTTTAACTATTGTCTTCTGTTTTCGAATGGTAATAGTTCTTAATTAAAACTACGCAAGTATTTTTTTAGTTATGTCGCAAGTCACCCGGTCAGTAGGGATAGCATGCCAAGCACGGCAAAGCGACAAAACGAGAAAACCGTCATACGCGCTCGCTTTTGTAAACGCAAAGTAACAAAGAGAGACACGTCTCGATTTTGGTTGTTTTCTCGGGAGTGGCATGCTAGGCCGTCACTATATATGGTGTCAGGTTTCTTTAGAAGGATGTTTTTTAGCGTATGTTCAAATAAAATGTTCTGTATTATTGTGGTTTTCAGATTTTTTGCGCTGCATGCATATTTCCTATTCATTGACTGTAGTTCAAAATTAAAACCTATACCTAACCTATTATTCTAGACCAATCTACAGAGTGTTAGGGTAAACAGATGCATTGCTTTAAGGGGTGGTTGTACCCATGATACTGAACAACTTTCCCAAAGAAACCTAAGTACAGGAAATTCGCAAAAAAAATTTCGCCTTTTCATACACACGTTCGATCAGCTGATTGCATTTAGTACTTATAATTATGAAAAGTCAATTTTTTTGCGAATTTCCTATAGGTTTCTTAGGGAAAGTTGTTCAGTATCATGGGTACAATCACCCCTTAGAGCAAGGGTGGCCAACCCGCGGCCCGCCGACTGTCAAATTGTGGCCCGTGGAAAAATCTGCGAGCTGACAATTCGGTATTCACTATGGTTATGTCTTGTTTGTGTCAAACTCATACTGAACATCACTCAAAACTTACGATCTGAAGGATGCAAGAAGGATGTTACATATTTGTGAGTTCGACGATGTTTTTGACAGCGATGTGACGCTTAGTGAATTCCACTCCTGGAGTGCGATTTTTGAATCTCATACGTTGAACTCAGCAGTTGAAAATGTATGGAGATACGCATTTTTCTACTGCTGATTTGACTTTCAAAAATTGCATTCCTGGAGAATGATTTTTTAATGTCAAATCAGCAGTAGAAAGATTTTATTTTTATTTTTTTTTATGTTCGATAGGTAAACATTTGACCCCAATCTCACCTGATGTTGAGTGATGATGAGGCCGAAGATGTAGCATGCTTACCTAGATGCACGTCTCCATAGTAATATTGACATTTTCAACTGCTGATTTCAAAGAATGAGTTTCAAAAATAGCACTCAAGAATCAAAATTTTTTTAAAGTTAAAAATATTAATCACAATACTTATAGTATTTACAAAAAAATTTTTTTTTTCAAAAGATCATATATTACTTCTCTTTTACCTTAAAAAAAATCATCATCATCATCATATCAGCCGATAGACGTCCACTGCTGGACATAGGCCTCCCCCAAAGTGGGGGGATTTGCCATAATCGCCACGCTTGGCAGGCGGGTTGGCGATCGCAGTTGGATTGAATGTGTGTACTCAGAGGGTGCTGCTGCCCATCCTCCGGTAGATCCCTTAGTCGCCTTTTACGACACCCAACGGGAGGAAATGGGATGGTGCCATTCTTAGCCGACACCACACGGACATTAAAAAATAGAAAATATTATTTGTTATTTGTTGTTATTTGTATTGCCCGTGCGTGCGTGAAGCAGAATTATTCAGAAAACAAAAACCTTTATTTTTCTAATTAAGAAATCTGTTTTATTTTCAACAATTTCTTCGAAAATTAAAATTTTTTTTTGTGCTTGTGGTTAGTTATATAAAATTTGGTAGTGCGGTCCGGTGTGAAATTCTATTTCCGAATTTTGGCCCAGCTGCCGAAAAGGTTGGCCACCCTTGCCTTAGAGTAATGCAACTGTTTACCCTAACAGGGTGTTAGGGTACAGTATAGACCAATAAAACTAGATTTTTCTAGTTGGTAATATAGTTTCAAGAGACTACATTATTCACTTACGTTCTACTTATCTAGTTTTGAAAACATAAAAGTACTAGCGTTAACCCGCGACTTCGTCCGCACAAATTATATACCAGATTTTAAGTCCGATAATAAGCTAAATACATTTTCATCAAAATCGGTTCAGTAGTTTTTGCGTGATGCTTGTTCAAACACACAAAGTAAAAAAAACTTTTTTTTTAATTTACAGTTTTATAATAGTACGAGCTTTTACCCGCGACTTCGTCCGCACAAATTATAAGTCAGATCATAAGCTATCAAACAAAAAAAGTTTCATCTAAATAGGTTCAGTAGTTTTTGCGTGATGCTGGAACAAACAAACACACAAACAAACAGACAGACAAAAAATCTAAAAATTTGTGATTTGGAATCAGGGACACCTTATCGTAATCTTTTTTTGTAAATATCTTCAATGTACAGACACACTTTCTGTTACAATTTTATAATAGTTTAGATAGATAACTTACCAAATGCTTTTGCAATAGCCACGTTTCCTAGCACGCCTATAATAGGAACTAAAATTATAGAAGATCCAAGATCTGAACACATTTCTATAAAGGACACTTCTCTGCCGCCATATTCAGTTCCAAAAGGAGGCACTTTCCAGGACGGCAGACCTTCTCTAGAACAAAAGAAAAATCTTGGTAAAAAGGACAGTGGGCAGGAGTGGTCCAAGACCCCCCACCTAAGTACCCCACACACTACGTTTAACAGGGGGTTTAATATAGAGCATTTTTTAATATGCCGCACCAATATCTTTTCGAGAGAAAAAAAGATACAGGATGTTTTGTTTAGCGGTTTTTCATACTAATATTAGCATTTAGCCGCTATTTACATCTGTTGCTTGAATTCCTCATGTCATGTGGTAGTATTATTGTTTTTCATTATTATTAATGCAAAATAATCCTTAGCCCTCAAAACACGCAACACTTAAAACGAAAAAATCGTTATCTTTATCTTGAAATTGCTGGTATAGTAAACGTGAGCCTTATTACATTTGCACGCTAAATACCTAATAACTTTTAGTAGTTTTAGCTAAGTGTCTGATCACCCCGAAAGACATTACACCTTTTGGGGCCATAATATTAAAACGACTACCCCCTAAAACGACTTATTCAAAATAAAACACCATGTATCTTTTTTTTCCTCGAAGCTATGTTGATGCCCTTGGGTGCCATGTACGTTTGGGTATCCTCTAACTATCCCTACCCGTGTCATAGCGGAGGGTTCTTGGACCAGTGGCCATACATTTTTGTCCAGTGTCCTTTAGAGATTAAAACTGGATCAAACCGGATTTTTATCTAAATAAAAATGTCGTTATGCTAATCAAGCATTCGCAAAAAAGCTAATTGCAAAGGTATTCGGTCAATAAACTTTACTTAAAACGGCATTTTGATAACGAAGTCGTTTTATTATCGTAGTAAAATGTTTTAGTAGCGCTTTTTGGAACATAATGAGAGAAAATAGTTTTATATGGTGGTATAAACTTAGAATTGCATATGCTCACGACTATATTCCCCGAGGGGGTAGTCAGAGATATTCTGAAACCTCAGAACATCATCGTTTCACTAGTAGTACCGACACTCTGTCCAGTGTGACGGGGAGTGAGCCCGTCGCCACTTGTAATGGACAGTAGTTACAATACATGCCTCGAAATTGAAGCATGCAGGTTTCCTCACGATGTTTTCCTTCACCGAAAAGCCAGTGGTGTTACAAATCGTACATAAATTTCGAAAAACTCATTGGTACGAGTCGGCCTGGACGGGGATCGAACCATCGCCTCCTGCACGGCAGGCAAGGTTACTCGCCACTGGACACCCACGGCACCAAGACTTAGAATTGACCACTATATTTCTGTTCACGGGTGTCGTATGAGGCGACTAAGGTATGAAGTTTCTTTTGCAGTGTCTGTTGGCAACCCTAACATTATTCCATCATGAAAGCCTTGTGAAAACTGTAGTACATTTTAATTGATAAGTGTTTGTAGCAATATTTTTGATCACTCCGAACACAAAAACTTGTTATTTTGTACTCCAAAGTAGATAATGGTCATATACAGTAAACAGTAATAAAGGGTGTTACAGAAATATGTGTTCAATATTTGCAGCAGTGCATCAGACCATCAAACTGAACAATTACTAGGAACCAACCGCTAAAACAAAAAAAACTGCTGTTTCACACAAAACTGCAGTACCCATTCGACAAAAATGTTGTTCAGTTTGATGGTCTGAGCATCCGTTTAAAGATGACCAACCATTTCATTGAATATACAACGTGTTAATGAATTAACGCAAAACTAGAAAGTAGTTTGTTTAGAATCAAGAGCAGAATCGAATTATCATGGTTTCAACATCGGAATTTTTTTTCAAAATATTAAATAATTTTTTTATAAAAAAAAAATAATTTTCTGAACCCGATGTCAACCCACCGCACGGGCACACTCACCCTACTTACTAATAAAACAAGATTCTTAAAATGTATTCATAAGTACGTTAGCGCTTTCATTCATTGCTGAAATGATAACAAATCATTTTAACCTCAAAACTTAAAATGCGAATAACTTTAAATTTAAACTATCAAAATAATGAAATTATTGTTTCCATCCAATTATTTTGTTATAAATCAGTTGGGGTGTATGAGGTTTTGCGCTAATTTATTAACACGTTGTATTTTTTCTGTAACAACCTATCCTAGTCGTATACATGTACATAAATAGTTGTAGTAAATAAGCACATATTTTTTAAACTCACCTCACTGTACCAGTTAGTTTAAACGGAGTAAACTCGTAGTATCTCTCACAGACGAATGCTATTAAAGAGCATATTATCACTATGACAGCATTTCTGGATGTCGATAGAAGCCAGAGAGCCTTTTTCAAGCCTTTTTGGCTTGGAGGTAAATTCAAATCTTTCATTTTCTGAAAAAATAAGGTCAAAAGATACTTCAGTTAAGATGATAGTCGTTACTCGTTAGTGCGCTCAATACAAAAGAAGTTTAATTAAATTTTAGATATTAACCAATTAAAGCCAATGACATATTTTAAACACGATCTAAGAATTAATCTCAATTTAACAGATTTTTATGAAAATGTATAGTTTCAAAGTTACAATGGTTCACAGATTTCAATACAAATCTTAAATTAATCCTATTATAGCCTGGGTGTTCGTGACATTGCAGATAAGCTTCAGGAGCATAGGCTTAGGTGGTTTGGACACGTGAAAAGAAAGCCACCCGAATATGTAGGAAATATGGCACTGCAACTGTCGATTCCAGGACAGAGACCAAGAGGACGTCCGAAAACTAGATGGATGAACACAGTTCGTTGTGATATGACCAAGTGCAATGTCTCCGAAGACGACGTCAGAAATAGGGCAAGGTGGAGAGAAAAGACACGGAAGGCTGACCCCACCACCATATGGGATTAAAAGCCAGGAAGAGAGAGATAGCACTGAAACTTTATATGGTACAGAAATTAGAATACAGGGTGAAATTGCTATCATTAGCATCCTTTTCAACTAAGAGTCTACCCATCAAACTGAACAACTTTTACTATAGGAGCAAACCAATCGGAGCAAAAAGAAATCAGCTGTTGCATACATTTTGTGTCGCGTAGGCATTGCAGTTTAGTATGGAACATTCGATTTTTTTGTTGCTCCGATCGGTTTGCTCCCATAGTGAAAGTTGTTCAGTTTGATGGGTAGACTCTTAGTTTAAAAGAATGCTAATGATATCAGTTTTACCCTGTATAAGCTAAGTAAGTAAGGACTTTTGTCTTAATATCTTTTGTCTACGGGTTCACCCTCGTGGTGATTGTTTTTTTTTTCGGGATACAAAGAAACCAATTCGATGTCCGTCTCCACTCATTCGATTATTTGAGGGGTGGATGTGAAGAAAACAAACGCACCTACTTTTACAGCTATAGTATAGAATGAAATTAAAACCATTAGCATTGGGCATTCTTTTGAACTCATAAAACTCATAAAACTGACCAACTTTCACTATTGACGAATTTGACGACCCGGTTGGTGTAATGGTTACCACGCCGGACTGCCAAGTCAGGGTCC
The DNA here is from genome assembly GCA_922987775.1 of Agonopterix subpropinquella. NCBI lineage: Eukaryota > Metazoa > Arthropoda > Insecta > Lepidoptera > Depressariidae > Agonopterix > Agonopterix subpropinquella. The sequence goes on along the minus strand of OV277695.1, from coordinate 11,191,492 downwards.
TGGGTTCGAATCCCGGTTCGGTCATGGATGTTATATGTGTGTGCCGTTGTTGCATATGGTTCCCATAACAAAAAGCCTAAGGCTTAATTTGGGATCATTACAATGTACTATCAGTTTTAAATAACAATGTGCATGACCTTGAAGGGCCGTTCGATAACTTCACTCGGTTGTAAAGGAATATAGACTCTATGTAAAGGAAATAATCATTTGAATGACTCGAGTGAAGTTCGTGTGATTGAGTGACGTCACATTTGCAGGCGAGGTCATGCATATTGTTATTTTAAACTGATAGTATGTGCGTGTGAGCGTTATTTGTTATTTATTTATTTATTTACTAAAGGAACAAACCTGAAATCGCAAAAGAAAAAATTTTGCTGTTTTATACATTTGAGTTGAGAAGGCGTTAAAGTTTAGTATGGATGCCAATTATTTCAATTTCACTTTGTATACTTTATTTGCACCTTTTAATTTTAATAAAGAAAATGCAGAAATAAAATTTCGGCCTATCTTATCTGCAGAATTATAATAATGAACTAATCAAAACACGACAAATTAAAAAAAGGGTTTTATAATTGAAATGTTAATTAATAATTTATCTTTCAGTGCGAGTTCACAAAAGCAACAAATGAACTTGTTTTTATTCGATAAATGCTTAGATAAAGTATGAGAGACTAAAGATGAGTTCATTCGTTAAATCCGTAGCACGCTATAAGATAAATAACGTATACGAGTACTTATACTAGGCAATTAAGTAAATACTTACTCGCATTATTAGTAGTATAACAATGCATAGTATACCCAGTGTACTATCAGCTAATTTGGCATTTGGCACATTTATTATCACCTGAAAAAAAAATGAACATTTAATTTACTTACTTACAAAAATACATTGTACATGTACGCACGGCGACACATCAAGCTATACAAAACCAACATAAGCTGGTCGCGAGACGTTATACGTTACTCGACCTACGCGCGGCCAGCTTATGTTGGTTTTGTATAGCTTGATGTGTCGCCGTGTGTACATGTCGCAGCCATCTGCTTAAATCTGTCATTTGCCGTTCATTGAATGGCGACAGTCAATTGAATTACTAGGCAGAACGTTGATTGAACAAGCGTCACTCGACATTTAACTAGTTGGCTGATTGTAAGCTAGCCCTTTGAACATGGCGGACGTAAAATCAGCCAGGTGATTCAAATTTAGTATGACGTTCAGCAAAGTCGTTGAACGTTACATTCAACGACATGGCCAGTTGTCCTTTATTCATTCAATTGACTGTCGCCATTCAATGAACGGGCTAGCCTTTCAATCAAATAGCAGATTTAAGCAGATTGCTGCGACATACAATAAGGTCCACCACAGACGACGTATCAAAAAAATGGGAGCGGTTTGCGTTATCCCATTAATTTCTCTGGGGTATATTTTCAAGGACATAATGGTGCTCCCTAAGGAAACTGTGTCCTAAAGTAGCACAGAGAGTCACAGAATGCGCCATGCTAGACATCACCCTTCCTTACCATGTCACAAACTTCGAGATCAGACTTCGAGCTAAGATTCAGGACGTCGGGGACCGAATAGATCGATTAAAGTGCTGCAATCGCGGTAAATATTCTGTGATTGAACCGTTATTGGACTACATACGATACGAACCATAACTTTTATACATTTGGTATTGCGCTAATCGAGGTACTCTTGACAGCCGTTGGAGCCGTTTTGACAGATTGCTCAGGAGTTTAGCGCGATGCGGAATTCAGTACAGTTGAATATAAATTGGATTGCAATGTGATTAGAACTGTAATTGGATAAGAATAGAACTTCCATGTTTTAACTTAGCGCAATCAGGCTCCAGGACACGTAGTTAGGCAAAATGGTGGAAGGTGAAGCAAAGGCTTAACGGAGTGGTAGCCCAGATATACCTTATTGAACTGTTACAATCTCAAAACATATTCTTACCTTCTTAACAGTATCAATAAAGCCTCCAGACTTGAATTGTAGACCTAACAGTCCCTTGAACTGGGACACGGCAATAATAACAGAAGTTGCCGATGTAAACCCAACTGTCACAGGCACCGATATGAAGTCTATTAATACACCTGGTATGGAAAAATATTTCAATTAGGTACAAATATATCTTTAAAGCTTTTAGGCATGTAAACAGTGCCTAAATAGGGAAGATTTAAAAGCCTACGGGCTTGGGATGGAGTTGGTAATACCACAATGTAAGCATGTTACTGGTCGATTTGCTGTCAAGCTCTAATAAAAGCGGTCAAGTGCGAGTTGGGCTACTCGCGCACCAAGGGTTCCGTACCATTATTACAACATTATTAACTAAGAAAAAAAAAACTTTTTTTGTCCGGGACCTTTAGCGCGAGACCGACTCACACTTGACCGGTTTTTAGTATTTGTTGCTATTCTGTAGAGTTTGCTCTATAATCACACTAAGTTAGACGCTTTTATGTATTACCGTTTTACGATAGAGAGTGCAGAAAAAACGTAGATAAAAATTATTTTCTTGTTGAGAACCCCCCTTAATTTTTAACTTTTTTAACATTTTTGTTATTTGTTAACAAATCCGCCGTAATAACGAATAATCTGAGTTTTCAACAATCTGAGAATTTCAACTATCTAGCTATTACGGTTCAAAATTTACAGCCCTAAATAGGTAGGACAGACGGACGGACGGACAGACGGACAGACGGACAGACGGACAGACGGACAGACGGACAGACGGACAGACGGACATACGGACGGACAACGTAGGTTTAGTAATAGGGTCCCGTTTTCACCCTTTGGGTACGGAACCCTAAAAATAAGATGTTTCATGCAAAACTGTAGTAACGACTCGACTCCAAAGAATGGAAAAGGATTTTATATTTTTATTAGGTGTTGGCTCCATAGCGAAAGTTGTGTATTTTGATGGTCTAAGCTACCCCTTTAAATATTACGAGTACTAGGGTCATTTCTTACATCCTGAATATGGCTTAAACAAACGAATATACCACTTCGGGAATAACAACTTAGCATGTTTTCCGGAGATAAGATAAGTAATTTTACCATCGCTTCGAAAGGCGATATGGTAATAAAGAAGAAAGGACCATGTATTCTGCAGCATTGTTCTCTACAGCAGCGGTTCTCAATCTTTTTTGGTGACGGAACCCTTTTGGAAAGCGAAATACTTGACGGAACCCTACAATAAAACAGTAGTAAAGCATTGGATATTCATCACGGATTCTGGACCAAAAATCGTTGAAAGGCGTCGTTTTGAACAGTGACTCTATACTTGTGTCTGATGACATTTCTAAAAGAGATTTATATATATTATCTTGTTTGCATACTTTCGGCCAGAGAGAGGTGTTTTGAATTTTTTCTAAATTATTAACCCTATTAATTACGGAACCCTAGCGGAACCCCTACCCTACAGGGGTATTGCGGAACCCTAGGGTTCCGCGGAACACACTTTGAGTATGGCTGCTCTACAGCATTACCTCTCGGACCCCAACTTACCCTATCCTATAGTACAGGGTGTAACAAAACACCCTAGTAATACTTAAGGGGGTGCTTTTAATATATTTAGATGAAATGATGTATAATTTTTTTTGCTGTGACAATAAATCTGTTTCAATTTCAATTTCATTTCAGACCATCAATCTGAACAAATTTCACTATGGAGCCAAAGTTGAGAAAAAATTAAAAAAATCTGCCGTCCCATACATTTGAGTGGAGACGGTACTGCAGTTTTGTATGAAAGAGTGGATTTTTTTTCGCGATTTCGATGTTGGCTCCATAGTGAAAGTTGTTCAGTTTGATGGTCTGAAGCACCCCCTTAAGTATTACTAGGGTGGTTTGTTACACCCTGTATAGGATAAGCAGAGTCCACGTCTTGCGGGAAGCTGGGATTTTAAAGGTTAAAAAATTTAATTTCTGTCAAAGACGATTAGTACACAAGTTTATTCGCCTCCTGTTTTGTTCTGATTAATATCATTGATTAAAACTGTAATGACATATACAAAAGGGATTTTGGTTATTTATATTAAGGTCATCAAGTTAATAATAAGCTAAAGACCTGCTTCCGAAATATTTGCAGCTTTAGGTGTTTTACAAACTTGATCAAGGTCAAAAGTAGTTTGGGATAAATCTGATATTTGCACTTTATCTTGTGGAGATATCTATCTATCTTTTTTTTATCATTTACCTGGTGATTCATTTGAACAGATGTTTCAGGAGAATTTAATCCACACTATTATCTTTTATAATTACAAAAAAATAGTTCTGTGACTGCAAAACAGAATAAGTACCAAATGCTTACCTGTTTAAAAAATACGATTAAAAAAATTAATAACAATTTAATGATGAAAACAATATTATACAATACATAGGAATTATTATATAATATATATAATATAATAAATATATATTAATTACGAAAAATGTTCTTACCATCGACATTAATATAACTTCCCTGTTGTTTAAAAATCACGGAAATTACTATATTTCAATTATAGGTAAAACGAGACATAATAATTTATATTATTATAGTACGCAAAAAAACTTGTTACGAAGTTGATTCAATGCGCCAACAGACATCATAACAATTTAGTTTTTGCATGTATGTTTTATGCAAGGCTTGTATACACCTTGTGAAGAATCGATAACCACATTTTGCGAGCTCGGTACCTGTCTTATCTATTTACTAATACTAATATTTAACCTGTCTTATTTATACAGGGTCCTTCTTAATACGCGGACGGTTTTTTAAGGAGATGATCAGACCTTCAATCTGAACATCTTTCTCTATGGGACTACATCGATCTCGATAAAAATCTGCTGCTCCATATAAAACTGCAAACTTTCTGGACTCCAATGTATGGGACAACTGATTTTTTTCGTGATTTCAGTGTAGGTCCCGTAGTGATAGCGTCTTTCTTAATATACAGAACTACTGACGATTGTTTTTAAGGGGATGATCAGACCATCAAACTGAACAACTTTCTCTAAGAGACTATAACATCGAAATATTAATAGCTTTCCGGCACATTGACTTACTAACTGATGGACGCCGGATCTCATACAAAATTCTCGATAAAAGTGTCCCAGACTTACCTCTATAACCGTAAGTACGTGTTAGTAATACATATAAACCAACTAAAACATTGAAATATATGACATTATTTTTTCATGTTGCTTGCGTAGTTGCATGTTTTTACAAATTCGCCGTGGCATCTTCGTTTGATCGACCGACTACCCAGTCGGTCGATCAAACGAAGACAGGCGCGTAATTTTTACTCTTTATTCGTTTTGTTACTCTTTTGGTTCGGACCCTTAAGCGCCGACCCCACGCGACGTCCAGTAGTTGGTAAGTCAATGTTCCGGCAGAATAAAACGACTATCAGAAAAAACAATCCATCGAAACCACGTATTAAAATACAAACGGCAAAAACTAACACAATTAAACAGCGACCATCGGTTTACTAGTTTCGTAAGGAAATAACCCACGAAGTTGGAGAGAAAGGAACAAAGTAGCTTAACACATAACCGTTCCTTCCGGCTTTGTACTCGTAGTTCGGCAGTAAACGTAAAACTTTTGATATCCTGTGCTTGCACATTTGACCTCCGACAGTAGCGAAGCGAGGGAAATGCCCCGGGCGGCACTTAACTAGGGGCGGCTAATTCGGGAACAATATTAGATTGATTGAGCTCTGTCTATAACCAATTCGTAGAGCAGAGAAAAGTCGAGCTCGCTTCGCTCGATTTAAGTATCTGTTTTAAGAGGGCTATCGCAGTCCAGTGGCGCCCTCATCACATTAAAAAAGATTTCTCAATAAAGAAAGCCTAAATTAAAAAAGTAATTAACACGAACACTACAAAAGCCTTCAAGCTATTTTCATAGAATACTTTTATAGGTTTTTTAAAGGTCTAAACATACAAATTGGGAAAAAAGAAAAAAAAAACGGCCGCTTTTGTTTTTATTCGCAATTGTCTAAAAGTGGAATATTTAGAACCTATAAAAGTATTGTATAACAATGGCTTGAAGGCTTTAGTAGTGTTCGTGTTAATTACTTTTTTAATTTAGGCTTTCTTTATTGAGAAATCTTTTTTAATGTGATGAGGGCGCCACTGGACTGCGATAGCCCTCTTAATAAATGTACCTATACAATAGGGATAATGACAATTTTTATTTTATTTCTTTTTTAAAAACTGTTTGATATCTTAAACACTAAAGTGAAACAGATTTTTTAATATCTTTAAAAATATCCGAAATATAAGTGTTTAAAATTTACGGTTAGAGCGAGAGGCATATATGAAGGGAGTGACGTCATACCCTCGTATTTTAATACAAATAATAACGAAGTGTCATACAAACATCTGTTTTGCATGAAAGTGATAGAAGATGATAAAAAACGTATTTCAATCGCTTATAACTTTTTTGTTTTCTGTTTGATTGTAATTTCGTTTGAACATTTTGTTACAAAATTTAGCCTTTTTTTAGAATTCGTTATAAGATATGAATTTCCAGGATCAGTCATCATCCCTATTATCCTAGAGTTCTGACTTCTGAGCACAGTTAAGACGTGATGCTTAAAATGTCAAGCTTGCTCCGCTGGATCCATAGCTTTTACTTAGGTTACTTTGCACATGTTTTGTACGTAAAAAGCTCTGGTTCCAACCGATTTGTATTGAGGAGAAAAGTCGAGCTCGCTTCGATCGCTCTAAGTTTCTATTTATGCAAGGATAAACTAAAAGAAGTCTGGCCACAACCTTATTGTACAAAAAAAATGTCGAACTCAATTCGGTCGCTCCGTTATTTTTTGTGTGGTCTTCATAAGGGGGCGGCAAAATCAGTCTGTGCCCCGGGCGGTAGAAACCCGCGCTACGCCACTGACCTCCGATAAAGAGTTTCGTATAGAAACTTGCATGTTTGCTTGCATAAAGGACTTTCCGAGGACAAACAATGCTTTGAAGTCCTGTGATAATTATACCATTCGCTGAAAGTAGCTTTTTGAATCATAAGTATTATCTTTGTAGTTTTCAAGGCAAGAGCGAATAAGTTTGCGTGAAACATGGCAGATTCTGTCGCAACTGCAGTAATAATAATAAATGTTATAACTTGGTTATAACAGTTACAAGTGAGGTGAGGGTCGATCGTTCCAAAAGCGTTTAAAATGTTTGTTCACATAAATATTACCGAATACTATCCCATATTTTGATTGACCTGCATTAACTAAATAATTTATTTAGAATCTAGCCAAAGATAACAATAATCTTTTAATCTCAACGAAGACGGGGATGAGTTAATGGTTTTTCATAACACCTTTTAAAGAGGTGGTAGGAGCATGCCCCGGATAGGCAGGTCGTGGGTTCGAATCCCGCTTGCCTGACTTTTTCAATCTTTAATTTGATTAAGCTAACATGGCATACATGTAAAATCAATAAATTCAACCTTATAAAGAGACCATAATTTATATGGATGGATTGTTTTGTTTTTATTTTTAACGTGGATGTTCTGAAGTTTCAGAATATCTCTCTACCCCCACGAGGAATATAGTTGTAAGCATATGCTTATGCATATAATTTATATAAAACTAGCTGATACTCGCGAATTTGTCTTGTCCCTTCTCAGGGTATAGTAATATACCTACAGAGTATACAATTAAATGTGACCATCAAACTGAACAACTTTCTCTATGGGATCAAGATCGAAATCGCGAAAAAAATCTGCTGTCCCATACAAAACTGCAAACATAAACTCGACTGAAATGGACATTTTTGCACTCCTTTAAGTAACTGTCCCATTTAATTTTACACCCTGTAGGCATATGATGTATAATAGTTAATGTCAAATTCATATTTTCATTATAACGTGTTAATGTATTAGCGCAAAACCTCATACACCCCAAATGATTGCAACAATAATTTCATTATTTTTATAGTTAAATTTTAAAGTTATTCGCATTTTAAGTTTTGAGGCAAAAATGATTTGTTATCATTTCAGCACTGAAAGAAAGCGTTAACGTACTCATGGATCCATTTTTATAATCTTGTTTTGGTAGTAAGTAGGGTGAGTGGGTGTGCCCGTGCGGTGGGTTGACATCGGGTTCAGTAAATTTTAAATTTTGCAAAAAAATTTTTAATGTTTTGAGAAAAATTACCTATGTCGAAACCATGATAATTCGATTCTGCTCTAGATTCTAAACAAACTGCTTTCTAGTTTTGCGCTAATTCATTAACACGTTGTATAACATGCACAGACTTACCTAAATGCAATATACCCATAATAAACTGCACCACGCCCGTAAGGAAGCACAGCAGTACCGCGTAGTCGAAGTTTCTACCCTGTATTTGCTGATATGTCATTAGAGCTAGCAACGCCGTCGGTCCCAAAGTGATGTCCTTGCACGATCCGAATACTGTGTAGATGAAACATCCCATGAATGACGAGTACAGCCCGTACTGAAATGGAAAATATAAATAATAATAAATAACACACGCACATACATTGTAATGATCCCAAGTAAACCTCAGGCTTTTTGTTATGGGAACCACACAACAAACGGCACAAACATATAACATCCATGACCGAACCGGCATTCGAACCCTGGTTTGGCAGTCCGGCGTGGTAACCATTACACCAACCGGGTCGTCGAATATCATTAGTTGTGTAACAACCACCATGTTACATACCTACGTATTGATTGAAAATAGGTGTATGTTATGGTGAAATTGATATCATTAGCATCCTTTTAAACTAAGAGTCTACCCATCAAACTGAACAACTTTTATTACGGTAGCAAACCGATCGGTGCAAAAAAAAAAATCCGCTATTGCATACATTTGAGTCGAGTAGGCATTGCAGTTTAGTATGGAAAAGCTGATTACTTTTTTGCTCCGATCGGTTTGCTGCCACTGTAAAAGTTGTTCAGTTTGATGGGCAGACTCCATAGTTTAAAAGGATGCTAATGATATCAACATGGTCTAAAAAAACAAGGTCTTCTATTCCCAGAGTGACACAAGCCTACGTCACAAAAAATGGCCGCTAAACATGGTAAAAGGGTATGATGACGTAGGCTTGTGTCAGTCACGTGGTCGGAAGAGAATACCAGGCGCAGTATATTATTGTACCATGTGATATCAATTTCACCCTGATTAATAGGTGGATAGGCTGTAAAAACTGTTTAAAAAAAAATGTATTTCAAACTTTTTCGTGACGAAGCCCCACGATATGCATAAAGATATACGATTATATCTGCAATTTATAAACCAATCCAATATTATGTACCATATTTTCTTTGCCTGTGTCCAATAGACTGACAGTGTCCAGTATGACTGTAATGAAATTTATTTATGTGTAGTGAGTACATTCATTAGTCTAGAGATCGGATAATCGGATGCATATTTACCTAAACTTCACTTTTTTCCCCACAAAAACATAATATGGATATGCCTTTCTGAATAAAGATACGCGTATAAAAACAAGTGCAATAATACTAGCGGGTGAAAGTACCCCGCGGAACAACAACGAAGACACTCTACGACGCCGGGGAATTATCGTAACATCCTCGTTCTCATATGAAATGACCAGTTTAGTAGCTAGAGTTTGTTTTTTGTTTTCACAAGGAGAGAAAGCTTTGTTTTTTTTACGAGAATACTAGCTTTTTACTCATAATATGTTGCTCAAGTGACGGAAAATTGGTGGGACTAGTGGGGCTTTACCTTCTAGTAAATCAGGCATGTCAAACTTGCGGCCCGTAGTGCTTTTTCTTGCGGCCCTATCCAATTTTAAGAACAGGTGCCGGAGGCGGCTCGCAAGTGTGCAGACTTAGATGTTTGTACTCATATTATGCAAATACCACCACTGCATCTTAAGATCCGCCACACACATACGGAATGGCAATCCGGATTGCGATTTCGTATGGATTTTCCCCCTCCACAATTGCGTTCGAAATTGTACAGCTGTCAAATCAATTAAACAAAATCACAATCCTGATTCGGAATTCCGGTTTGCAATTCCGTATGTGTGTGGCGGACCTAAGTGACGAAACCTGAGTTCATCTGACGCACCCTGGGCAGTCAGCCTCGATACGACCATTGATACTAATCTTTTCACTACAGCATGAGATATTATGATACCATATAACACATGCAGACACGAAAGGAAGAAGTAGAAGTCGAGTAGTCATTGCAGTTTAATATGGAATAGCTGATTTTCACGTGCGAGAGAGATGTGTGTCAGAATCGTAGCATGTGGCGATCTGTTGTCTCTGCCTACCCCAGTAGTGGGACATAGGCGTGAGCATATGTATGTATGTATGATTTTCACGTTTCCTTCCATAGTAAGTGGTTCAGTTTGATGTGTAGAGCCTTAATTTTAAACGATGCCAGCGATTTTAACTTCTAGGGTCATAATTTGCTGACGGCTTTTTAAGAGGATGATCGGACCATCAAACTGAACAACTCGCTCTATGGTACAAACGTCGAAATCACGGAAAAAAGCAGCTGTTCCATAGAAAACTGAAATCTTAGTCGACCTTAATGGGATAGCAGATTTTTCTTTCGCGCTTTCGATTTTGGCGCCCAGAAAGTTGTTAATTTTGATGGTCTGGTCATCCTGTTTAAAAACCGTCTGTATAATAAGTAGGATCATGTATGTATGTAAGGTTGCCAGGTCTTAGAACTGAATAGCCGGACAGACCAGCCAGTTTACCCGGACATTTGAGGAAAAAGGCCGGACACCCTTAACTATTGAGGATTTTTTGAGACCTCCTATTAATACGACAACAATATTTAACCACAAAATCTGAAATTGAATCTGTTTTCTTTATTATTAATAAGCTAATTTCTTTACTTGCTTACTTCTATTGCAATTTGCAATGGAACACAAAATTTAACAAAACAGAACTTCTTCACTAGATAATTAATTAGATAAACTTTTAAAGTCCCTGAGTAATTGAAACAAAAATGAGGTTGGTATGGTTGCCAGATACCTGCTTTAAAAGCTCAGTTTCCTTCAAAATGGAGTAGATTGGTCGAATGTAAAAGCCCAAAAAAAGCCGGACAGGCCGGACAGGCCGGACACCGTCTAATTTGGCCGGACACACGTCCAAAAAGCCTAACTATGTCCGGCTTTATCCGGACGCCTAGCAACGCTATATGTATGTCAAGCCTTCAATAAAAGGTAGGAATATGATATAGATGAAAATAGAATTACCTGAGGATCCAAACCAGCTAAGGTAGCATAGGCAAGAGCTTGTGGTATGACTGTCAGTCCAACAGTGATACCAGCTATGAGATCTGCAACTGCTTTCTGAGAATTGTATTCTGGAAGCCATCTTGTAATCGGTAACCTTCTGTGCATGAGTCTCTTGCACCAGGTTTGTTTCTTGAATCGTCTCTTGGATGGCGACGACATGGTTTTCAGGACCTGAGGAGATAAACTTGATTTAAAAAAGCATGAACCGACTGCGCTAGAAGGAGGGTTATGTTTTCTATTCTAACCAATCCGAGATTTTTCATGGACAGGTGTAAACTACAGATTTATTTAGGTGTTTCAGATTATAAAACAGCAATTTTTACTGTAGGACCAATATTGAAATCGCGAAAATATAATTGTAGTTCCGTAGAACATGTAATGGCCTTTCATTCAACCCAAATGTCAGGAACAGATTTTTTTTTACGATTTCTGTGTTGGTCCCATAGTGAAAGGTAATAATAGTTTGCTGGTCTGAAGCACCCTCTTAAGAATTTAACGCATTTAAGTTTACACCCTGTATATTACCAATTTAGAGAATATAAGATGTATAATTAACGGACAATTATAATAGTTCTGTGGAAACCTTTTTACATACGAGCACAGAATAGATGATATGATAGTACTACCCAAAAAACCATAATGGAAAAATCTGGTATTCCCTACGAATAAATAATGTAGCTATTCCTACACAAAGCTGAAAAACAAAATCAACCCAATATATGGGATGTCAGATTTGTATTGATGTTAGTCCCATAGGGTGCTAAGTTTGATTGTCTGACAATGCCCTTAAAAAAACCGTCAGCATACGAAGAAGGACACTATAGGTATGTGTACTAGATACTCTTACTTAATACTGTGCTATAGGCTTAGATCAAAGTAATTGGCTATAGGTACCTACCACATTTGGGTTGGACAGAAACTTAGACACAACTACCAACCACCTTGTAAGTGTAAGGTATGCAATGGTAAGCAAGGTTTACTTTTAGCCTCCTTACGTTTCAGGACAAAATATTTTAAAATCTTAACTAATCCGTCTAAATCTTGGCAGATCCTGCGCAGCGCAGTCCATTTCAGACCTTATCAGTAACAAAATGTATTAAATTCATATCTTGATAGCTCATTAAAGTTTTAACGAGAATTAGTAAGATAAGAACAATTTTAATAGTTTTATTGAACGCCTTTCGATTATAATAATAATCATATAATCATAAATGCTTGGAGTCAAGATATGTAGATTTATTGATAAAATAGGTACCTACAAAGAAACAAATTAGCAAACATCGAATGCGGAAGACCACATTTAAAAAAAGAAAATAAGACAATTCGGCTCGCAGCTTTTATTATTTTTCAGTGACTGAAAAATAATAAAAGCTGCTAGCCGAATTGTCTTATTTTCTTTTTTAGGGTTCCGTACCCAAAGGGTGAAAACAGGACCCTATTACTAAGCCTACGTTGTCCGTCCGTCCGTCCGTCCGTCTGTCCGTCTGTCCGTCTGTCGTTCCGTCCGTCCGTCTGTCCTACCTATTTAGGGCTGTAACTTTTGAACCGTAATAGCTAGACAGTTGAAATTTTCTCAGATTATGCGTTATTACGGCGGATTTGTTAACAAATAATAAAAATGTCAAAAAGTTAAAAATTAAGGGGGGTGCTCAACAAGAAACTAGTTTTTATCAACGTTTTTTCTTCACGCTCTATGGTAAAAACGGTAATACATACAAGCGTCAAAGTTAATAATGTTGTGTTCTGTGGTGGTGTGGTACGGAACCCTCGGTGCGCGAGTAGCCCGACTCGCACTTGACCGGTTTTATTTAAGGACGCGTATACGATTTCCGCATCTCAATTTTAGGGTTTTGCTCGTACTACTACACGCGCAAGGCTCACGCACACAGAGATAACTGCCGAGCGGCAAAAGTATGAGTTAACTGAAACCATTTGATACTTGTAATATTTTTCGTTGTATTTCGGCAAACATATTTTTTTATTATTTTAACTTAAATTAATCTTATAAATCTTTTAATTCGGTATGCAGGTGATCTGTTGGTTTTAGGTGTTCGTGACTCCAAATCAAATTTAATGAACTTTTTGTGTCGAAAAGCTTACTTATAAACTGGTATATAGAGTCCTTCTTAATATGCTGACAGTTTTGTAACTTAAGAGCTTTTTCTATGGGACCAACATCGAAACCGCGAAAAAATAATCAGCTGTCCCATACATTTGGCTCGAGTAGGTTTGCAGTTTTGTATGGGACAGCTGTTTTTTTTTTGAGATTTCGATGTTGGTCCCATAGAGAAAGTTAATCAGTTTGATGGTCTGATATCGCCTTAAAAAAGTGTCAGCATATTAAAAAGGACCCTCTATATACCATACTTGCGGCAAAAAGTAGTTAAAAACAAAAAAGTATTTACTTATATTCTTTTTACAGCCATAGGTATCTAATTGTAGAAGCAAAATGTAAACTACACCTACACGGTATGAAACGTAAATAGAGCCAAGTCAAAATTATCTCTTACTGGACAGGTAGGCAGGTAGGAACTATGCGCTTCAAATGTGAATAGCAATGGCAATGGTTTATTGTCTTTGAGTCGTAGCTGTAAATTGTCAGTTCAAAGGAAAACACCAGCCAATTTACAAAAAAGTATAATCATAAAACAGAAGCTAAGTTGTTAGGGATCACAACTAAGAACACTCCAAACCAAACGTACGAACAAAGCTATCTAAGTAGCAAAGTGACTCACAAGTGATAAACACCAAAAAATGTGATCCCAGTTGTAGCTTGGCAACACGTGCATATCGTAAATAGTATTGTGACTCTAAATGTATTGTTGTTGCATTTTGAAGTTACACTACCCACCCATATACCTGCACCGGCGCGCAGCGATGTTATTTGAATACTTTTATTATAATTTGCTTATTTTGAATCAGGTACTATTTGTTATTGGTTTATCCGGGGCCTAAAAATTCGAGTAATATTTAAAATAGTACTTTTGGCGTTTGTTTTTCTCTTTTCAGTTAAAAAAAAAAAAAAAAAAATTCACGGCGTCGAGTTTTATATTTTCGTAATAAAAATTTGGTTTTATTTAAGACTTTTTAGTTTTTAATTAATCGTAGTAGTACTATGACATTTATGTCATATTCATCGTCAGCCCGGGAAACCCCACTGCTGGGAATAAGCCTCTTCATTTTCGCGACAACCAGAACGGCCTTCGATAGTCTCGTCCACTATTTGTCGGCTTCTCTACATAATGGCATCCGACCACCTGGCTGCTGTTCTGCACACTGACCGTTCTCCCCCAATATTTATATACACCACTAGATTAAATTTAAAAAAAAAATTATAGGGTGTATTCAGACAATGAAACTAAACAACTTTCCCTAAGGAACATGGGACAAAAAAGGACGAAAATTGGACTTCCTATACTAAAATGCTGGTCAACCGATCGATTTTGTATCGGAGGTCCATAAATTTTATAATTTCGATCAGTGTTCACCAGTTCATAGGTACTTTATTGCACACCAAAACAGAACATACATCACTCACATTCACATAGTTAAGACGAATCTAACGACACCCCATTTGTCAAAATCCATCAAGCCGTTTAGGCTGTAGGGCATGTCAAAGTATTAGATATACGCAACGAGAAACATTACCAGATAACATACTTCAAAAATTTAACAAAAGAGCCAATAATGACGCCGGCACCCCGCCCGCAGCGCCGCATTACCTCCCTTCTTGCCTCACCGTCTGAAGGTACCGTATCTACTACCTACCTATTAGATCTAAATAAAGATAAAAGTAATTCCACCATGAAATAAAAATAGGTAATAAATAACAAGAATAACTCCTAAGTGACTATTATTATTTAACATACCTTAAGGTATGTTAAAGCAAAAATTTTTTAATATATCTACCACATTATTATTTTAATTGACTATTTTTATGAGATAACCAAGACAAATCTAACGAGCCTAAACTCGAGGGATCTTGTAACCGTGGCATTCTTTTGTATTTTGTATAGTCAAATCAAGTATCAAGAGAAATGGTCAAATACAATTGTGTGTCCGTACAGCGATGTATTTTACTGCCAGGAGCTGCTGTAGAGCGACATGGAGGTCCACCCACAAGGGCGCATGAACGCCGACTGATTTCTTCATTTAAAAGCTTGTGAATATAAACATAAATCCGGTGTGATTACCAAAGTAAACTAAACCTTATTGCAGTACGTCAAGGTTTACGTCGATTAGCAAAATTTACAAAAATAGTGCAAGTTTCTTTAAAAAGTATTTTCTTTTTTTCTGAGCGTTTTAAGAATTAATTCACTATTTTTGTTCCCAACGTTTTGAGCTGACTATATCTATAATATCACAGTATTTTTTTTACTCATAAAAATAATGTAGTTTTGGAGATAAATGTACCGAAAGACACCCCATTTTCGCAGATTTCAAGGGAGGAGGGTACGGAAATTTGATATTTTAGTATTGAAAATAGCAATATCATAAATTGTTTTCCCACAGATTTATAGATAAAGGTATCATGTATCAGTAGGTATTTATAAATATTCATAAAATGATGCGGTTTCTTGTGAAAATGTACCGGAAAACATGTAATTTTTACGAATTCTGCATACGCGTCCTTAAATATACGCTTTAAAATTAAAAACTACAATGTATACTTAATGATATTCATAGTAAACTCCTACAATTCTACAAAATATCTATCAATCAATTATATCAAATAAAAAATTGTAAAATATATTTTTATCAAAAAGATATCTGTGTACTTTTATGAAACAATCTTCATCAAAAACTTCGACAAAGGCAAAATGCGCCAATAAAGCCATTTGCGCGATTAGTTTCAATTTCAATTCTGTTCTTAAAGTATAAAGTAGTACTGGAAGTACAAGTAATAGCTTGCTAAGACGTATTTTGAAATACTACCGATTTTAACTTTTCGTTCGTGGAATTAACAACAGCATTATTCCTTTTAACAAAATAATGAAATATTTCGAAACAAAGTTCACAATAAACTCTCCGTTTTTGTTTTAGTTTGCTACAGAAGTTTTATTTTCACGCAAATAAAGAACATGTTCGGAATAACTTACATATAGTTAATTTACTCGAATATATCGGTATGGAGGTGAAACTTTTCAAACAGAGGAACGTGTATTACGTATAAATAGCTAAGAATGCGGCCAGGTTCCGTAAAATATCCATTTGTGTGCTGCCTGACCATACTTAGTCAATAAGAAGTCAATAGGGCAATGCGTCCCACCTTCCCGATGCCAGCCAACAAAGCCCTCCTGGAATATTGGGCCAGTTGATTTAATTTAAGGCCCTTTGTGTCGCACACTCCCTATTTCCTAATAAACGTGCCGGCGCTTAACAGGATCGATGAAAAACAAAGGTAACAAAGCCGGTTCTGACACATGAAAGGACCACAATCTGTTTTATTTGGTTGGAACTAGCACTTTATAATATAACCTTGGCTATTGCGGCAGAACGCCGACTATGTAAGCTTCGTGTTGGGTATAATAAATGGTAAGCCGTGTGGACGATAACATCTGTTTTTATTCACCAAAAATTTGAGGGTTATCAGGTAAACTTAATATCATCATTCAGTCTACCATCGTCCACTGTTGAACATAGGCCTCTCCCAAGGCGCGCCACAAAACTTTGTCCTAGGCCGTCCTCATCCAGTCACTCCCCGCTTAAAAACATACTATATTACACTATAATATACTATCTTCATTGGTATAGATGTATTTTTAAGTTCAGCAGTGGTGTATCGATTGAAAGAAACAAAGCTGTGATTGGCAAAATCCAATTATAGACGTCGCAGACCGAAATAAAAAATGTCTAAGTAGAATAAACGTAATACAAGCGAAACTCGTAAGTTTTGTAGGGCAAAGAATAGTAGAGTGGGGTTCGGGGAAACAAATCAATTACTGTCAATTCGCCTCTTACGGAATAACTGTTTTGGGGGAAAATTACCTATCAAGGTGTGTAAGATTTGTTCGGGCTGTTACCAATAATGTTGCGGCCAGTCGTGCTAATTTGAATGAAGTAGCACCTCTACCTGGTTCAGAGAAAACATATAGCTAAACATCACTTTACATTATGTAAGTAAAAGACAAAGAAACATTGTTACAAAAAAAAATCCTGAACATGTATACGTAGTACGTTTCGGGACTCGCGTTTTTGTTTAAATTTTTTCTATTGAAGATGTAATTATTTTGATTTGAATAGAATATAGTGTATCACAGTTGGGGATATTTCCTAGTCATGAAGGTTATACAGTACACGTTTGGAAGAAGTCTTCCCCTACAAAAAAAATCTCAAAGTTACTCCTCTATCTTACTTTTAATATAATTTTAGGTAAGTAATAGCTAGAAGAAAAAGTTTACTATTATCTTGGTCATGTCATAAAAAAAGCTATGCACCTGTGTATTTTTTGTTTACTTTACATTACATAATGTCACACAGTTCCAAAATAACTATCAATTTTCCCGCATTCTCCACTCTTACGTGGCCTTTGATCTTGTTTGATTTAGGTATGATAGGCTACATTACACAATTACACAAGTTATGAATCAAGTAAGCCAATCAAGTTTACAGTTTAGAACCTGATAATGATAATATAGCAACACTGATGACGTAGCGTCCGGTTGCTAATAAGCCTCTGGTTAACAATGTCCTGGGTCCCTTTGTTCCTAACCAGGTGGGTCTAACCAATTATTTGCTGGGATTGGATTGGGGATTCCATTAACCCGTGTTTGTATGTGTACGATTTACTTACACGTTGATTTCGTTACCTATGTTAGATTTACCTTCGACGTATCTATCTACATGTCCTTTGACAGTAAATAGTTGACGATACTTGCTGATTTTTGATCAAGCAAGTTGGTTTGGAAAGAAAGCACAACGAGTAATATGGGCTGGTCGATTTTAAACGAAATAAAGTTTTAATTTATACAATAGACGAAAAGTCCACGAAAAACAAACTATTCTACGTAATTTGATATTGACTGTATACAAAGAGTAAAATTAAATGAGTTACATACTTTACTTTGTTGTGCTTCAAACAATCAAACTGATTTTTAGGGTTCCGAAGTCAACAAGGAACCTTTATAGTTTCGCCATGTCCGTCCGTCTGTCCGCGGCTTAGCTCAGAGACGCTTAATACTAGAAAGCTGTAATTTGGCATATGTATACATATTCATAACGCCGACAAAGTGGTAAAATAAAACCTTGAAAAAAATTTTTTTTAGGGTGAACTGGGAATGTCATTTTTTTTTCTCGTCTATCCCATGTTGTGGGGTATCGTTGGATAGGTATTTTAAAAATATTGTGGGTTTGTGAAAACCATTTTTCGATTTAGGGATCCGTTAGCGAAATATTAAGCTTTAAAGCGAAAATTTTCGGTAGAGTCAAGTGTCCCCCCCTCTCCCAGCTGAACGGTTGTAGTTGAGATGTGAAAAAATTCACGGCAATAGCATAACGAATTTAAAAGGAAAACTATCACCGCTAAGTAGGCTTTACATTACAAGTTTCCGAGTTATAGTCGACTAACTTATAAAATGTACTTTTTTGACTTTATTAGCTGCTAAACCGTAGTATAAAACAAAAAGCCTTCTTCTAAGTCCATATTATATTGTGACGGGCAACTACGGAACCCTAACCTGCGCGTGGTCCGACATGCACTTGGCCAGTTATTTTTACTAGGTATGGAAGCAACTTTTAAATAGTGAATTAAACTGCTGTTTCATAAAATTTGGTGGAGTAGCTATTGACATTTTTCGTTGGATCAGCACTGAATGATATCAACATTTCACCCTGTAGTCGATTTTTTTTGATTAAGCAGTTGTTGGTCCCTGATACTCTCGTTAGATGGTTGTAGTCGTTTAGCTACGACAGATATCTTTTGAGGAAGCTTGAAAATAGTCTGCGCTGTCCATTGATCTCTTATACAGGGTGTAAAAGTAAATGTGTTACATATTGAACCATCAAACTGAAAAATTTTCACTATGGAGCCAACTTCGAAATCGCAAAACAAAATCAGCCGTTTCATAGAAAACTGCAGCGTCTCGACTTGATTCAAATGTATGGGATGGCCCTTTTCGCGATTTCAATGTTGGCTCCATAGTGAAAGTTGTTCAGTTTGATGGCCTGAAACACCCCTTTTATTAGGTATTACTAGGGTATTTTCTTGCACCCTGTTTATGTCTGACTTACTATAATAGGAAG
Source organism: Agonopterix subpropinquella (assembly GCA_922987775.1). NCBI lineage: Eukaryota > Metazoa > Arthropoda > Insecta > Lepidoptera > Depressariidae > Agonopterix > Agonopterix subpropinquella. Next base: position 11,172,005 of record OV277695.1, on the reverse strand, counting down.
GTTTACCTTCCTACCTACCTACCTTACCGTACCTTTAGGTAGCCAAGTGAAATGTTGTAGGTACGGCAGCCCGACCGTCCTACCTAACGAAGGGTTCTACCACAAATATCCTGTCCTACTCCAATTACCTATTGGCTATTACAGAACATATTGCATGCCAAATTGACTTCATTAATCATAGAGTTACCTACATTACATTACAAGAGCACATTGTCAGTTTATATTACCTTAATTTGATGGCGTGACTCTACAATTCTGGGACCTTGAGGAACTAATTTAACACTGTTTCACACAAGTTGTTTTGAAAGTGAGCATTTTTTTAGAACCAATTTTAGCAAAAACATGATGCTAAGATTTTAGTGATACCGTTAACAAACTCAATAAGTTACCAAACACATTTCTAAGTGCATATCACTCTACATAATGACTAAGGTACTAAGTTTAGAACATAAGACGGTATGCATGGTTCTACTATACAAACAAACAATTCCATACTCTATGTCAATAGATACAATGCTGAATGTTGAGCTTTCGTTGCCGACTGTATAAGCACTCATCAAGAAGGAAAATCGTAACATATTATAGTCGACATAAACATAACATTAACAAGGATTCCATGTTATACGAACACGGAAAGCCTGATGTTATGATGGCAATATAAAAAGCGAAACATGTTAAAAAAGAACACAAAAGACAAGTGTTGAAAAGAAAGCGGAATTATATGAATTGCTTTGTGTGAAAAAAAAGTCATGTAAATATCAAACTGTTGATTTTAATAAATACGAAAAGTAGTAGAAATAGAAAAAGACAATGGGAAATGTGAAACCATAGATATACAGGAAAGTATATTTATTTACGTTAGTCTTTACTTTATTATATATTTGTCTTTATGGATGACAGTAAGTATGATTACCTTTGAAGTTCAATTATAGAATAGAGATCTTTGAATTTAGATGTTTCATCTACAATCTACAGGGTGTTAGGGTAAACAGTTGCATTACTTTATGGGGTGATTGTACTCTGATACTGAACAACTTTAAGGCAAAAAATTCAATTTTTCATATCGATCAGCTAATTGCATTTAGTATGTGGAAAGTTCAACATATTTTTTGCTAATTTAGGTTTATGAGGGAAAGTTGTTCAGTAATGGGTACACAGAACAGAATGCTAAGGGTTCTCGGCTTAGGTAGAATGGGGACATTTAGCAGCTGGACAGTAACTGAGGGATAAGGTTTTTTAGACATGTATACAGTTTATGTTCTGCTGATAGAAAACTTTTTACTACTTTTCAATAAGTAAACTTTTAGTGCAAAGGCAGAGATGATGAAAAGAAACATAGCAGGCTTCAGACTAGGTACTGCAGAGATTACATCGGTATTGTACATCGGTACCATTTTTAGGGTTGCGTACCCAAAGGGTAAAAACGGGACCCTATTACTAAGCCTACGTTGTCCGTCCGTCCGTCCGTCTGTCCTACCTATTTAGGGCTGTAACTTTTGAACCGTAATAGCTAGATAGTTGAAATTTTCTCAGATTATGCGTTATTACGGCAGATTTGTTAACAAATAATAAAAATGTCAAAAAGTTAAAAATTAAGGGGGGTTCTAAACAAGAAACTACTTTTTATCAACGTTTTTTCTTCACGCTCTATGTTAAAAACGGTAATCCATACAAGCATCAAACTCAGTGTAATTATAGAGCAAACTCTACAGAATAACAACAAATACTAAAAACCGGCCAAGTGTGAGTCGGTCTTGCGCTAAAGCTTCCGGAAAAAAAGTTTTTTTTTTCTAAGTTAATAATGTTGTGTTCTGTGGTGGTGTGGTACGGAACCCTCGGTGCGCGAGTAGCCCGACTCGCACTTGACCGGTTTTATTTATTTTTACGCAATGGCCATGGTTTTCGGCTGAGATATACTAAATATTTCGTCCTGTACGGGTGAGGCGACTAAGGAAAGGTTTCTTAAACAGCGATATTATTAAAACAGTACTCTTTAGTAGCAGGGGTTCTGACCCCGAAATCCGTCAGGATTATGTGTTTTTTGCCCGAAATGTACATATATTTTGCGTGAAACGGTTGTTGGGTATGCAGACCTTATCTGAACGGCATGTGTGAAAAAAAATTGTGTATAATTAAATTAGTTAACCTTTTCTACTATCTACGAGATAATAATAACTAGAGCACCCACAATCTATGGACAGCGATAAATATAAAATCAAAGGTCAATATAAAAAGTCATTATCCATATTTTCTGGTGCGAGTCAATGACATACAAATATTCTTGATTCTATAAGATGTGTGTCCCACATCAAGATGACCAGACATTGAAAGAACTGATAAAATTACCCTACATTTGATATGGATATATAAGAGCTATATCTAAACTATTATAAAACTGTAAAAGAAGATACATTGAAGATATTTACAAGAAAAAGATTAGGTAAGATAATGGTTTTTAGATGTCTCTGAATCCAAATCACCAATTTTTGGATTTTTTGTCTGCCTGTTTGTTTATTTGTTTGTGTTTTTGTTTGTTCGAGCATCACGCAAAAACTACTGAACCGATTTTGATGATTTTTTGTTTGATAGGTTATGATCTGACTTAAAATCTGGTATATAATTTATGCGGACGAAGTCGCGGGTAAATGCTCGTAACAGAATAAATAGGTACTAGTACTGCTGCCTTTATACGCCTATGGATTTAATATGGTCTGAAATAAATGATTTAATAATAGTAGATTATGTACCAAGGGGATAAAGCAGTGTCTTTCATCAAGGGCGCGATATTGAATCCCGAGCGTAACGAGGGATTCTAGGGTTAACTCCCGAGCGCAGCGAGGGAGTTTAGAGTTAACTCCCGAGCGAAGCGAGGGAGTTAAGACTAGAATCCTGAGTGAAGCGAGGGGTTCAAGCTCGCCCAAGATGAAAACACGTTTATCCCCGAGGACCATACTCTACTTTTCACACCCTCCGCGAGAAAATAAAAAGCAATATTGTTAGAAACCCAGGGGAGCGTGTAAATTCTCTATGGTTAGAAACCAATTCTTTTATTAGAGTTTATAACAAAGTATTAGAGTTCAATAGTATAGTATTTAGAAAACACTATTTTATTAAATTCAAAGTGAAAGTAGATATTTGAAACATTAGACCAGGAGAGCGATTTTTGAAACTCATTCGCTGAGTTCAGCAGTTGAAAATGTCAAAATTACTGTGGAGATATGCATCTTTCTACTGCTGATTTGACTTTCAAAAATCATACTTCAGGAGTGCCATTTTTGAAAGTCAAATCAGCAGCAGAAAGATGCGTATCTCCATAGTAATTTTGACATTTTCAATACTGCTGAACTCAGCCAATGAGATTCAAAAATCGCACTCCAGTTGTGGAAAGAAAAAATATATACGGTCGAATTGAGAAACCTCCTCCTTTTTTGAAGTCGGTTAAAAATGTAATATTTTTTTTACTTTGTTCGTAGCAGATTTGCAGTATTCGCGCCTTTTTTTTCTTTTTTTGTGTTCAATACTCGTGGTGGCCAGTTCGAATTTTGAATTAAGTTCTTTTTGGTGCAGGTCTCCATGATAAGTTTTCATACGAATTTTAAGTAAGGGTCGTAGTAAATATTAAATAATCTGTGGATGCGGTTCCATATTCAAATCTCATTATTGACCAGCGGGTTATAATGAAATTCAGTACAATATTATTGCCCGGCTAGTCCCAGGGCTATAATGACTTGCTTTAGGCTCGAGTTACATAACATATAATGTTCCATTTTCGAGCGGGTGGTGTGAAAATTAATTAATACCCCGGTGATTTTTTTTACCGTCCCGAAACTTTCAGGTGTGGTTCAGACCATCAAACTGAATAACTTTTACTACGGAAGCGAACCAGAATTAGTAAAAAATATCTGCTGTCTCATACATTTGAGTCGAGTAGGCATTGCAGTTCAGTATGGAACAGCTGATTTTTTACGATTTCAGGTTTGCTCCTATAGTAAAAGTTATTCAGTTCGATGGTCTGAACCACCCCTGAAATTTTCGAAACGGTACAAGAAATCATCCGGTTATTATTATAAACTAGCTGTTGCCCGCGATTCTACTAAAAACACCACACACTACTTTAAATAAAACCGGTCAAGTGCGAGTCGGGCTACTCGCGCATCGCGGTTTCCGTACCACACCGACTACACAAAATATTCACTTCGGCTATTGAAGATCATTGCTATAATATTTTTCATTAATTTTTAAGTATTTCAAGTAACGAGAAGATAGCTTCTAAAAACCAGCAAAATATGGCCTGGCCCATGCGTTTAACTTCGCGCCTAAAGTTCTTTCACTTCAATGGCATACCATGATTATGTTGCGTCCTGTATCTTGTCCTTGAACATTCAACTATCGCATACCAAACTAGCGAAAGCAATAATCCTCCCACAAGAAGACGATCTATCATTTTGTGGGTTGTAAGCCATGTAATTCCTCGATCAATCCGTCCCGTGTGTCGTCTGTCAAGCCATCAGTCAACGTCGTCGTGACGAATGTGTTAGTGGAGCACTAAAATGATAACCTGAGTATTTCTATGGGGGTTGTAAGAGTCATGGGTGCCCAATTACAAGCGTGGAGGGAGTGAAAGAATGAATAAAATTAAATATAGGGTCCTTCTTAATATGCCGACACTTTTTTAAGGGGATGATCGGACCGTCATACTGAACAACTTTTTTTATGGCACGAACATCGAAATCGCGAAAAAAATCTGCTGTTCCATACAAAACTGCAAAGCTACTCGAGCCAAATGTATAGGACAACTCCTTTTTTACAATTTCTGTGTTAAAGTAGTTCAGTTTGATGGTCTGATCATCTTCTTAAAAAAAATTCAGCATATTAAGTTGAAACCTGTATACTTTATTAACGTACCACACACTAAAATACACCTGATAGGTTGAAGACTGGTTGAGAAGAGGGCAAAGTTAAAATACGTTTGGCAGGTTTCTAAGAAGACAACTAATTTGGTCGCAAAGTTACGGTGGTAACATATAAAATCATTGGTCGCAAATATGAGTTGAATGGAAAGCCTTCGAGAATTAAAAACTCCGGACATGTCAAGCGGGCGGTTGTCCGGAAACGCCAAGCGAGATTTATCCGGGAATGTCAAGCGACATTTATCCGTGTATATCAAGCGATGTTTAATAATTTGATTCAATTGATGATGATGGATGCTGCATGAAGGTGAAGAGTCGTCAATAACACCATTGATGAATGTTTGAAACTCTACAACGGGTTGATTTTATAAATATTTTTGTAAACACAACACAAAAACGACTTTTCACAAAAAGCCGTGGTGGTCCAGTGGCGAGTAACCTTGCCTGCCGTGCAGGAGGCGATGGTTCGATCCCCGTCCAGGCCGACTCGTACCAATGAGGTTTTCGGAATTTACGTACGATTTGTAACACCACTGGCTTTTCGGTGAAGAAAAACATCGTGAGGAAACCTGCATGCTTCAATTTCGAGACATGTATCGTACCTACGGTCCATTACAAATGGCGACGGGCTCACTCCCCGTCACACTGGACAGGGTTTCGGTACTACTAGTGAAACGTGGATGTTCTGAGGTTTCAGAATATCTCTGACTACCCCCTCGGGGAATGTAGTCGTGAGCATATGCTTATGCTTTACTTTACTTTTCAGGAGTGGTTCGGGTTCAGAACATCAAACTGAACAACTTTTAATATGGGAGCATCTGGTTTGCTCGGAATATCACCTAGTACCTCTATATGCTAACCCAAAATTGAACCCGATTTCAATTAAGCTTGGCACAAAGATGAATCATGTCATAACTTGGACCGACAGTGGATAGTTTTGTCGAAGAATTGATTTTGATTCCAGAGGGACACATATGAGAACTTTGCAAATTATATTTAAGTTATATTGGAAGAAAATGTAGAAAAAAAGTAACCGCAATTTAAATTAACGCAAGCAAGACCGTTATTTTAAAATCAATATGTAACTTTTTAAAATTCGCAAATATTCTTTTTTGTGTGCGGCAAATACACAACACTTACACACCTATTCATTGAAACATTACAAGATAAGAAAGAGTTATCTATTACTACATAATATTACTAATCCATGTTACTACATTACATAGTATACCTATCACATTTCTTTTAGTAGGTAATCTATCTTCATGCTAAATATTTCAATAGGTGCAAAAATTAGAGAGTAATTGACATACATGACAGAATGGACAAAACTACAAAGGTTCTAGTTTGACTACGGAACCCAAAAAACCGCCTTCAAAAAAACTTAAAAGTTAAAAAATAATATTGCTGCCGATGACTTTTTCGTTCGCATCATAAGAACATTAATTTGTTTTATTGAAGTCGCTGTCAAGCCGGTACGATTCGCGACAGGGTTTGCATTTTTTGGCTCGGCTTGACACCGACTTCTATAAAACAAATTAATGTTCTTATGATGCGAACAAAAAGTCATCGGCTGCAATATTATTTTTTAACTTTTTAGTTTTTTTGAAGGCGGTTTTAATTTTTTGTTAAAATTTTGTTTATTTCACAATTTTCAGTGGTGAATTCATTAGTTCGATTTAATAGTAGTGCTTTAAATTAACAAACGCACTAGTTGGCACTACGATTTTCGAAGGTTCCCCTCGATTTTTCTGGGATCCATCATCAGATCCTGCTTTCCTTATCATGGGACCACCCTCGGGATATCTTCTTAGAAACCTCCTTGTTTTTTGAAGTCGGTTAAAAATACCCTAATGAAGTACCGCCTAAAACATAATTATGCGATTTAACTCATGACTGAATCCCTTACACATTAGTAGGTAAGGTACTATATTTTCACACCTGTATAGATCCGTTATGAATGAGAACGTTCGATCATTATGTAAATGCGAAGGTTATGCTGTCAATGGCATCTGCTGTATAATCCGAATATAATACCGTTTTATTAGACTTAGGTATATCACAGTAAAGAGGTTTACAGTAAAGCAACTTCACGCAAGCGCTCCGGCGCGCTCGAATCGACGCATCGTTCACGTATACGGCCCACGAAGGTATACTGCGCCCAGAAGTACAGTAGTACCAGGTTTATAACTTACGAGCTTTTACCCGCGACTTCGTCCGCATAAATTATATACCAGATTTTAAGTCAGATGATAAGCTATCAAACAAAAAAAGTTTCATCAAAATCGGTTCAGTAGTTTTTGCGTGATACTCGAACAAACAAACACCCAAACAAACAAACAAACAAACATAGGAAACAATGGAATCAGGGAGGGACAGGTAAAAACCATGTCGTAATTTTTTTTTGTAAATATCTTCAATGTACAGACACACTTCTGTTACAGTTTTATAATAGTTTAGATAAACATGGTATTTAAGTGTAACCAATGTAACCGATGTACCTGCGCAGTTGACTAATTTAAATAGCACCTTCAATCCCTATTCTTTTACGCCAATTTCGCTGCTACCCGACTTTGCACCCTTTGATTACAAAATGACTTCGGGTTTTTTCGGGGACTCTGGTCTGCTCTGCGCTAACGAAGATTGACGAGCGGAATTACATATTTTCCAGGGCCCTGTATAATAAACGCGACAAGTGACAATTGACAATGACAATTCATAGTAGAGAGTACATTGCTGTGAATGCTAGGACACATGAAGTAAGGCAAGTTCAGCGTCATTAGTAACCAGCAATGTACTCTGAATTGTCATCGTCAATTGTCACTTGTCGCGTAAACAAGGCCCTAGCACAGCCCGGACACTGCATACAAAAATTTGAAATTGACAAGATGAAGTCAGCACATAGAAAACCAACGAAATTGAACCTTAAGGTGGTTTCCGTCCATACAAACGTTTGACGCACAATACGCGTAGACGGAATTAATAAAAGTAATATTTTGTATGTAGAAAAATAGTTTAGAAAATCTAGATGTCGCGTATCAAATAACATTTGCAATTTATAATGTAATTACGGAGATATAAAGCTTTGAAATTTTTCGTACAAAATTTTCAAAGCTTTATATCTTCGTAATAAGATTATAAATTGCAAATGTTATTTGATACGCGACATCTAGACTTTCTAAACTATTTTTCCATATATACAAAGTTACTTATATCAATACTGTCTACGCGTATTTTGCGTTAAAGTTTTGTATAAAATTGACCCCTCTGCAACCGCCTTAAGTCTTCTTCGTAAGTAACGAGTAACCAGTGCGCGGTAACCAGAGGGCGATAGAGGGGGTGAGGTAATAAGTTGGTGGGAGGAAGGGAGTGTCCGTACTGTATCTAGTAATAGATACCCTTTCTTATACTGTGGCCCTAGTCTAATACTTTGGCGGGCCGTGTCGTGGCGCTCTCTTGCGTCGATTCGAGCGCTTCCATGAAGTTGCTGTACTGTATAATATCTCTCTTCTGTGCTCGCTTATACTCAGAAATAGACTGGGATCCTTTGATCTAGAAACTAGAATTATGAAGACGCCTTGTTTCGAAACTAAAATTTAATCGTAATTTAATTAAAACATTCGACAATTTAATTATAAATTAACAGAGTTAGTGAAATACTTTTAGAGATTATAATTTTTATTACGATGTTGATATGAATTAATTGGCAATGAATTTAATATTTAATGATAAAAACAACGACAATGACATCTTAACGACCAATAGTGAAACTAGTTATAACTGTATTGTTTATTGAATAAATGGACGAGACTTATAATATTTCCAATAATTTCCATAATGAAGCTAGTAAATAACGTATTTTTATTTATTAAATAATTCAAGCAAAAGGCCTGTTATAGAATTACATTTATATTTATAACGTATAATAATTAAAATGACCAGTAATTACAGCGATTTCTTTCACATTGCTGTTTATGATTGATGATTTAAAAAAATTCCTGTCTCGAATGTTCCTATCCAAATTAAAATAAAGTGGCTCTAGTTGCGATTCAGCTTCCAGGAGAGTAATTAACTCATTAAATAATAGTCTTATAAAATATTTGCTTCATAGCATTTTTAGATCTTAATATTGTCTATACAATGGTGTGTCACATACATACAAACCACGTCAGAGGCCGTAAGGCGGTCTGAATAAACTCTGACACCAGGGCTCTGCCCACACGGTAAGAAGAATGGGGTGTCGCAAGTAAAAGTGCCTTCAACCATCAACTTATAAATTATATAGATGGGTGTAAGTGACAGCCTAGCAAATACTGAAACGGTGAACTCAGACCATCAAACTGAACAACTTTTACTATGGAGCCTGCCTCAGGAAACGCGAAAAAAAAAATCAGCTGTCCCATACAAAACTGGTGTACCTACCCGACGAAAATATTTGGGACAGCAGATTTTTTTTCGCGTTTCCTGAGGTAGGCTCCATAATGAAAGTTGTTCAGTTTGAGTTCACCGTTTCAGTATTTTATAGGCTGTCACTTACACCCTGTAGACTTTTTCAAGTATTTAGGCTTTCCTTTGAACAGAGGTTTCATATGTATTTCATAGAAAAATAAGAAATATACTTCATAGCAAATAAAGCCGAGATGTTGAAGATCATTGCTAGGTATATACTTTTTTTTCATTAATTATGTCTTTCAAATAACGAGAAGATAGCTTCTAAAAACCAGCAAAATACGGCCCGGCTCGCTGCGCTACAAAGCGGGAGCGTCTAAAAGTCTATATCTAAACTATTATAAAACTGTAACAGAAGTATGTCTGTACCTACATTGAAGATATTTACAAAAAGAAGATTACAATATGGTTTTTAGATGTCCCTGATTCCAAATCACCAATTTTTGGATTTTTTGTCTGTCTGTTTGTTTGTTTTGTTTGTTCGAGCATCACGCAAAAACTACTGAACCGATTTTGATGAAACTTTTTTGTTTGATAGCTTATGATCTGACCATAAAGTTATTATAACTGTCGGAATAGAGTAACTGACATGAGTTGTCAAATGAAACCGTTTTTTGTGCATTTGTCGGCACTTATCGGCACCCTAAAACTTCGAGTTCTGTGTATAATTGTGAATCTAACGTGAAATCGTAGGTAATTTAATGAAATAGTGTTAGTATATTTCACAAAATAATCTACGACTTCACTTTAGATTCACTAATTAGTAATTATTCACAGAGCACGAATATTTACCCAGTCGATTGTGCTGACAAGTTTCCAAAAACGGTTCTATTGCCTCGCGTCACGTATTTCTTTCTATTATACAGTGGCGCCGCTAGGTACATCTCGCTCTCTCAGCTGTCAGTTCCTCTATATGATACCTTTATGGATCTGACTTAAAATCTGGTATGTAATTTATGCGGACGAAGTCGCGGGTAAATGCTCGTTATCTATATTATCAGTAGGTATTAGTCACATTCAGCACAGATGGATAGTAATTTGATTGCAATGTGATTAGAACTGAAACTGGATAAGGATTGAGTTTAGATGTTTTAAATTAGCGAGATCGCCCAGAACTTCCAATTTTGCAATGTGCGAGTGCAACCGAGGCCTAAGAAATTCGTTTCTGCGAGGTTTGATCACGATCATGATTTACGAATTTCGGTTTATTACCATTTTATTACTAACCATAAAGATAATTGCACAAGTGGCCGAATTGGTCACGATGCGAATAAATTTTGTTCACGCGGAAGAGCAAAAAATACAGAAAAAATATAGCCAAAAATATCTATGCCGAAAATCTAATTTTAGTAAACGCTATTTAGGTTTACTAAAAAAAATAAGTAGGTAAAGAAATCTACAGGGTGTAACAAAACACCCTAGTTATATTAACGGGGGTGGTTTAGAACATCAAACTGAACAACTTTCAACAGGGAGCCAACATCGAGACAAAATACAAAATCTGCTGTTATATACATTTTAGTCGAGTCTGTACTGCAGTTTTGTATGGACAGCTGTTTATTTTTATTTTTCTCGATGTTGGCTCCATAGTGAAAGTTTTTAAGATTGATGGACCGAAGCACCCCCTTAAGTATTACTAGGGTGTTAATCTATGGCCCCAACATCGAAATTGCAAGATTTTTTTTCGAGATTTCGATTTTTTTTTAATTTATTTATTTCAGAACGATTACAATACAGTTTTATTACTTTATTTATCAGCCAAACTGCAGAGCAGTTTCTTGGCAGTCATATACAGTTTGTTGGTGCCATAGATAAAGTAGTTTAGTTTGACGGTCTGATCATCCCATCCCATATTAAGAAGGACCCCGTAGTACCAAAGTTATCGCTAAAAATAGATACTATTATATTGTGTCGAATTAATATCTAAAAGCCTGACACGCATGAGCGCATATAGGCAGGAATATATTAACGCGACAAGCTTTTTAGTTTCTAAATCGAGTTAGCGGAAAAACGGGGCCAACATTTTTCAAGCTAGTCATGACGGTAGGGCAAAGTATTATGTAACCCTGGACAACAGATGACAGCTGACGAAGTCCAGAATAAATTGGTTTTTGTTTCTACGAAAAAAAATGCGCGAATAAAGTGCCCTTCGATTACAAGACATCGATTTGTTTCGTCCCCTGTCGCAGGCGGGGCACGTACTTGTCATTAATACAGAACCCTCCAGTTTTTCCACCCCTTAAAGGTTGTAAAGATGTACACACGTGAGGAAAAGATATTATTATCTTGTTTACTTATGTTATACAATTATGAGCCCTATAACTCGTACATTGCGACATATGTTGTCGACTAAACGTGGATAGACTTTAAACAAGTAACATATTGTTATTATGGTAACATGAAACTTTCGCAATGTGCTAAGTAATGTAAATTATAAGTAAAGAAATAATTAATAAGAGAACTTTAGTCCGATGTACAAGGTACAATTTCGTGTGCAAGTCGTTACTGACCAACTTATACTGTCAAGTTCTAACCGAGTGTCAGTTTAGAGAGATTTAATGTGCACTAGTATGCTCTACACGCAACTAAACCGTTTCTTGTTGTCATCCATTATGAATGTAAATTTTAGATCAAGAATTAATAAATTACCAAAGTGAAGAAACATCTATTGAAGAATATTTGACCGATCTTCGATTTCAAACAAAAAACAGACGATTATGGAGCATACAGTGTCCAACTTAATATGCTGACGGTTTTTAAGAGCATGATTAGACTATTAAAAATTAAACCAAAAAACCTTTCTCTATGGGACAAACATAGAAATCTCTAAAAAAGCAGCTGTCCCATACATTTTGGTCGAGTAGAATAGCAGTTTTATATGGAAGAACTGTTTTTTTTTCGTGATTTTGACCTTGGTCTCATAGAAAAAATTGTTCAGTTTGATGGTCTGATCCCCCCCTTAAAAACCGTCAACATATCAAGATGGACCCTATACCTACAGGGTGAATTGATATCATTGGCAATATTAGCAACCTTTTAAACTACTCTTAGTTTAAAAGGATTCTACCCATCAAACTGAACAACTTTTACTATCTAGAGTAGGCGTCGCAGTTTAGTATGGAACAGAAGATTTTTCAGATTTTTGCTACAATCTGATTGCTCCCATTATAAAACTTGTTCAGTTTTATGGGTAGACTCTTAGTTTAAAAGGATGCTACTGGTATCAATTTCATCCTGTATATTTTGTACGTACAAGTACCATTTATTTCCACCTAAGAAAAATAAAGGACCAGCACCACTATTGATGATGAAAGTGCACATTTGTAAGGTCCGCGCCCTTTCGGAATTTCCTTCAACAAATTACGGTATCCGTGTTAGTCCAACGATTACAAGTCGCCGATTCATCAACCCTCGGGCGGCGAGCGGCGCAGCACGTATTTCGACCATCCATTCGAGCCGTCCAACTTGCGATCAGTCAACGCTATCGGAACCTAACGCGCCTTCATTGAACACCGAAATTAATTTTAAGAAACTCAGAAAGGTTCCGTCCGATCAACATGGCGAAGGGTTTGAGATTACATTTATTTGTTTTCAAAGGGTTTTATTTATCACGAAATTAAATCCGAAGATGAGCTCAATTCTTGCTTGAAAAATGTATGTACCTTTATCGAAATTCTTGAAAGAATCGATATTCAATACGTTCTAAGATTTCTTGCCAGAGGAACTATAAATAAGCAATCGAAAAGCAATATAAGACGTGGAGGTCATAAATTCGCCGAGTTTTCCTTGAATCCATCGCAGTTCTTGCATCAAACTCCTTCCAGTCTAAATTGGTATCAGGGACTTGCGAGGTTTTCGAAGAATGTAACTTGCATTGCGGAACTAGTAAAACTGGCTGAGTGACTCTCGTTGAATGCTGAAGTCATGACAAATGCAATCTCATTCATTGCAGATAGTTTCGGTAGACACTGAACGAGACAGTTCAAGGGAAAATATTATTCAAATACTTTTAACCAAATATCGGTTCAATATCATGTTTCTCAGGTAGGCAATAAGATTCTCACACGTATATTGTGAACTATTTTATTACGCCAGTGGAATGTTATTGGTGTAAAGAGCTGTCTACACGAGATATCGACTGATCCTGTCCCTATCTTAGAGGTTCAATATACAAATCAAACAATACTATCCATTCAAGTCAGGTATAGGTTGCGTTAGAGACGTTTTATACCAAGACGGCGCAGCTGGTTTCGGATAGCATCACTTTAGCTACGTGCGTGTGTGTAAGCGTAATTATTGCTAAGATCAAGGGAAGGATTTATTCAAAGAATCATATCGATTACCTTACTGCGTTACAGTGTTTTGTGCTACGAACTAACGCCGTGGCTCAGCGACCCAAAGTGGGTCTTAGCCTTCGGAACGAGAGATCGTCACTTTTCCCGATCCTGCGAAAACTCCCGCTATTAGCTGGCTTGAAGCTCACGTAGGTTCCTCCACTACGTCGTTCCAGAGATACTTGAGGCGACCCACTATAAGCTCTCCTGATACGCCGATCCTCAACCATTCTTTATAATGTGCGGCCAAGCCATCGGAGGCGGTCGGTGTGCTTTTGTCTCGCCAATGATGTTAAGGAAGAGTCTGCTATGGCGAGGTGAAATACCTATTCCGTTTTTCGACAGAGTACAAAACTAAAAACCCTGGTAATAAAATTTATCGAAAGTAATAGTAATTTCTGCTGATGCTCAGAAATGAAAAGATTCGCGGAAGAACCAGAGTAGCCGACGTAGCCCAAAGAATTGCTAAACTTAAGTGGCAGGACACATTGCTCGCAGAACCAATGGCCGATGGGGCCGAAGAGTTCTCGAGTGGCGACCGCATACCGGAAAGCGTAGCGTACCCCACAAGGTGGACCGACGACTTGGTGAAGGCGGCGGGAACCCGTTGGATGAGGGCAGTGCAGGACCGGTCGTTGTGGCGATCCTTGGGGGAGGTCTATCTCCAGCAGTGGACGTATATCGGCTGATATGATGTTGATGATGAAGCGTATTTTATATAGTAAGAAAATATATTTAAGAAAGGTGCGGATAATAGTTCCGGTGAGTGTACGTTACTCGTAAGACGACAGTGTCATGTAACAGACTTTGTGGAATGTAGTAACATCTCAGGAACGTAGTCTGTAGACGGTTATCGATGTGTAAAAGTGAATATCGACACCAGTGAGAACATTCAATGTGGTTGAGTTCGGCATCTTGGATTCAACCCGTTAGATTCTAGGATTGCTTTTGTGACAGAAACAAATTGAAAGTATGTCAATGTGTGCAGACAAATTAATCTAGTCTACGATATCACAGTACTTACGTAATTACATATTATAAAGATATTTTGATCATACAAGGATTATAACAGGGTAGTTGATAGCGTTATAGAGTTTCTGGGCGTATCTTGTATACCTATAGATAGCCATAACATCTGACGACTCGGTTTAAAAAAATAACAAAACAATAAAATCGCAAAGATATTGTAACAATTTACAAAGGACATCCGGCACATAATACCAAAAAATGTATAACCGTCCTTCTATTTTTATTATGGACTATGGAACACTAGAAACTAACTGCAGGCATTAGTTTATTTTATAATGATTTATTAGTTTTTATCGTTTTTATATAAAAAAACCATTGTGCTTCCAACACCTCCTAAACAACATTGACAGTCATTTTGGGGTTGCTGCTTTTTTATAATTTATTAATAATAAATGATTAAATAACTCGTAAAATAAAAATAAATGATACTATCTGAGTCGTTTTTATAAAAACCCATAATTTATTACACATTTGACTTCATTCAAAACTTCTATACATTTTAAAGTATTTTTTCAAGGGAGAGCGGCGGTTGTCCTTTGTTTCAAGAGTAGGTATGCATTCATACTTGAAAACGAAAAAAAATCAAGAGGACAAAGCTGCTGGCAAAAGCTAGTCTGATATAAATATAAAATTATACTGTGTTCAATTGCGTGCAGTCGTCGAGTAAAACAAAATTACCGCTGTTGAATTCCCAAATTCCCGGAAGCATTTTAAGACCAAGACCAGACAAAAAGTAAAGCGAGCGCAGCCACCGGGTAAAAGCTTGTTTTAATATAAATTATTGTTAAGTTTTGAGCGGAAGACGGAACTATTAGTTCCGAATTAACACAAGTAATATATATAATTGAATAAACCTACAACCGATTTCAATGTGCTGAACGTTTAAAATGGTGGGCTATATTTTAACTAGGTATCTTATAATTAATAATATAATAATAACGTCAAAATCGTGATAGAAAAAAAACGGCTGTTCCATACAAAACTGCAATCTTACTCTACCCATTACGTAGCCCCATAGAGAAAGTTCAGTTTCATGATCTGATCATCCTCTGGTACAAAAAGCCAGGTACAAAATAATATTCATATTCATCATCCAAATATTTGCCCTTTACGGAATTCGAACCCCCGACCCTCGGCACAGCAGGCAGGTTCACTACCGACTGAGCTATCGGGCCGTCATCATTCATCAATTATTGAGAATATCTCTGACTATCCGACACCTTGGGGAATAATATTAAATAGGAATGAATTTTTAATTCGTATCTATTGAGAAAGAAAGACTGAATAAAATCATAGTTATAATTAAGTTTTCATAATGAAAAAAATCAGAGAAACATTTATTATCTTTCTTTACGCTATATGTAGGTAGGTACTTCGAACATCATGAAAATATTGTCGTGAGCTTGCTTGTATTTTATTTTTTCATGTATCCTCCATAATGACAAAAACAAAAGTTACAAGTTATTTAAAATTTCACCAATCTGCAGAACAATTTGCTGGCGAAAAACATAGCACTCAATGGGACAATGGCCAAGCTACGTCAAAAAAACTAAATTATTTTTTTTCTTTTATATTGTTCAATTTAGGAAGCAACATCATAAACAAATGATAAAATTATTAAATCGATAACGTAAATTACCATTAATGAAATAATAAATATCCTATCAGTAACAAACAAATTCGTAATCATGATGATAAAGCGATAGAGGGGGTCCATTGTTCTATATGTTATAAACAAAATACACATCTTATCTCTGACCATTTTATTTATGGTTATTCTGTAGCTAAGCTTCGTACACGCAGACCACTGCCTTTATATTCCGAGAGATAAGTGTACTTTTTGCAACCATCAGCAGCAAGGCTGATTCAGTGTTTATGGGGTGTAGAGCTTCTCTGTGATGGGGATGGACCAGGTCTGCCTGCATAACTCCAGTCGATTAAGGAGTTACTGATGATTAAAGGTCTATAAAAAATTAGCGATCAGCTGCAAGGCTGATCGTATGTTATTGTTGTAGTATGTACTGTAACTATGGGAACAGAACAAAAACTGACATGGTTCATCAGTCGGTTTAGGACAGCCGTTCAAAGGTCGGAACTTTGACTGGCTGTATCTCCTAAACCGACTGACAGAACTTTTTTGTACTGTTCACATAGCTACAGTGCATACTACAACAATATTATACGATCAATATCAGCCGTACAGCTGATCGTAAATTTTTTCAGACCTTTAATCATCAGTAACTCCTAAAACGACTGGAGTTATGCAGGCAAACCTGGTCCATCCCCATCACAGACATGCTATACACCCCATAAACACTGAATCAGCCTTGCTGCTGATGGTTGCAAAAAGTACACTTATCTCTTATAGGTACTATTAAAAACTCATAACTTTTGATTGAATGAACCGTTTGCGATGAAATAAAGCCTAAATGTTAATCCAAACTAAGCTCTATCACAGATTTATAATAAGTTACTACGGCTCTATGCTTTTGGGATCCCCATCCAAATCACAAACAGAAAAACAGACACAAATTCTTAAAATCGTCTCAAGGTGTTTTCCCATTACGTATGCTATACTTAAACTAAACGCCCCCAATTTGTGTTTTTGCAAATATCTTTAATGTACATCCACACCAAGTGTTACTTATGATTATGTATAGAAATATGGTCCCTGTTGTTGTTACTTTGTCTATAGGCTTAGACACATTAAACAGACTAAACGACAAGATAAAATGATTGCCACTATCCACTGAGTAGGTAGTTTTTGACTTTTAAATCAAAAATCAAAAAATAAATTATAAAAACTAGCATACTTACTTACCTAGTTCGGCACCTGTTATAACTACCTATTTACCTAGTATTTACTTATGCTAAACAAACGAAACATTTTTTTTACGTAGTATTTTTTTTAGACCTGTCGTTCATATTAAATCGCTCAGTAGATATAAGCACAGAGTGCTATAATTACTACGTAAAAGTTAAACCGATGCATAGTTGCAAGTTTAACCGGTTCGCTTTGTCATTATTGTTAAATTTTTTAGGGTTCCGAAGTCAACAAGGAACCCTTATAGTTTCGCCATGTCCGTCCGTCTGTCCACTGGCGGACTAAGGGGGGGGGGGGGGGGGCGGAGGGGCGGTCCGCCCCGGGCCCCCAGTCCTGGAGGGCCTCCGAATCTCGAGAAGAGAATCCCTTTTTAATCAAATCTAAAATAATGACGTTTGTATAGTAAGTAAAGACAGTTTGGAGTTGGAGGCCCGGGCCTCAGGATGCCAGAACAGGTTCTGGGACTGCAGTTTGAAGTTGGAGGCCCCGTACGTTAGTCATTGAAAGTCAAAGAAAGAAATAGAGTCAAAAATATTGCGAATTTGCGAGCTCGCTTCGCTCACTCAATCTTTTTCAAGTTGTTATGCAGTTAGCATAATTATGAGTTCGCTTCGCTCGCTCAGGAGGCCCGGGCCTCCGGTACTGAGACTGCAGTTTGAAGTTGGAGGCCTCGTACGTTCGTCATTGAAAGTCAAAGAAGGAAATAGAGTCCAAAATATTTCGAATTTGCGAGCTCGCTCACTCGCTCAATCTTTTTCAAGTTGTTATGCAGTTAGTATAATTATGAGCTCGCTTCTTGAAAAGTCAATGTGGTTGGAATCAGAAAGTATTTCTAAAATTTGAGCTTGCTTCGCTCGCTTGTCTTTTTTGAGCTTTCTGTACTTTGAGACAGAGTTCTTGCTACAGCCCAGTCATAATTATAGAACTCTATTCGTTCGCTCCGGTTTTATTTTATACACGAATATACTACTCTATTTCAAGATGAGCTCTACAATAGAGTTATTATAAGCATAAGCTCATTTCAGCTATTTGTTTACTTCAATCGCCTCGATTTCGGCATGAGCTGAAAAAATCGAGTTATAATGAAGAAAAATCTCGAGCTCGCTTCGCTTGCTCCAGAATTCAGTGAAATCTCGAGCTCGCTTCGCTCGCTCTAGGTTTTGGATGGTATGTCTTTTTCTTTTCACAGTATAGTTAAATCGAGCTTACTTTATTCGTTCCAGATTCGATTCGATTCGATTCAGATCGTTTAGGTCGTAAAAAAACTCTAGCTCGCTACGCTCACTCCAGGATTTAAATCTTATTCCACTGATCTCATTATATTGCAGTAAAATCTCGAACTCACTTAGCTTCGCTCGCTCCAGAATTCAGTGAAATCTCGAGCTCGCTTCGCTCGCTCTATGTTTTCTGTCCGATATATTTTACTTTAAAATCTAGACTTTACTTTGCTCGCTCTAGATTTTACATTGTACGAATCTCAGGCTCGCTTCGCTCGCTTCATATTGTAGGACCTGGATATCCCTGGGACAAAATACATGCTACCTACAAGTTTTTGCCACGGCTCGAAAGAATTGTAGATATCAATTTCTGGAAAGACCGGGGGGCCTCATTTAGTTTTGCCGCCCCGGGCCTCCGACGGGCTTAGTCCGCCACTGCGTCTGTCCGTCCGTCCGTCCGTCCGTCTGTCCGCGGCTTA
Organism: Agonopterix subpropinquella; assembly: GCA_922987775.1. Classification (NCBI taxonomy): domain Eukaryota; kingdom Metazoa; phylum Arthropoda; class Insecta; order Lepidoptera; family Depressariidae; genus Agonopterix; species Agonopterix subpropinquella. The sequence goes on along the minus strand of OV277695.1, from coordinate 11,152,763 downwards.
GCTCAGAGACGCTTAGTACTTGAAAGCTATAATTTGGCATGGGTATACATATTAATCACGCCGACAAAGCGGTAAAATAAAATCTTGAAAAAAAAAATTTTTAGGGTACCTCCCCTACACGCGAAGTGGGGATGAAATTTTTTTTTCTCGTCTAGGTATCCCATGTTGTGGGGTATCGTTGGATAGGTCTTTTAAAACCATTTTTCGATTTAGGGATCCGTTAGCGAAATATTAAGCTTTAAAGCGAAAATTTTGGTTAGAGTCAAGTGTCCCCCCCCCTCTCCCAGCTCTCGTAATAAATATTCTCCAGCATATTCATAGCAATAGCATATAAGTATAACGAATTTAAAAAGAAAACTATCACCGCTAGCAGGCTTTACAAGTTTACGAGTAATAGTCCATCAACTTATAAAATGTACTTTTTAGACTTTATTACCCGTTAAACCATAGTATAAAACAAAAAGCCTCCTTCTAAGTCCATATTATTATATTGTGACGGGCAACTACGGAACCCTATCATGCGCGTGGTTCGACACGCACCTTGCCAGTTATTATAGACTGTTATTTTCCCATTTGTTCGTTTTCTATTTTAAAAACAAAAGGAAATTTGCAATTGCAACGTATTATTAAAATAAATGTACCTATGTGAAAAAAATCCATTCGTATCAATTTATTGTAATTATTACAAAAAACAAGCTTCATAAAATAAACGTTCTGTTAATAATGCGAATATTGACAAAATGAACACAAAACCTGAAAAACTACAGTCCAGAATTGGTAATTGAAAAAAACAAAATATTATTTCATTAACATATCAGATGTTTTTCAGTAGGTACTCTATTTTGTACGAATGATTAACAGGTGTTGCCGTCAATTATTACATTAAAATCTTGTTACATTCAATTTTTTTTAAATCATAAAATTATTTTTGTTTGTTATTAAATAAAACGATTATAACGACGACGACGATTATAATATTGTAAATAAAACTTGCCTGAAAATAAAATAGATGCCTGTTTTTTTATTTTAAATTATTACAAATATTATAGGAGTGGAAGGATCTCTTTATTGCTTTAGAATAAAGAGATCCTTCCTCTTAGGGTATAACAATGTAGAGTACACATACTAACAAATCATTAATTGGTCCAATTTCTGTTCTATGAAAAATTCAGTTTTAATTATTGCATGTATAGTATGATATATAGGTAAGTAGTTAAACAATAACAGCGTATGACCTTAAAAAGGGAGAGGGAACTACCGTACGATACCTATTAATTGATCACAAATAAAAAACAAGACAAAAAAATTTTACAGAAACTTACCAAAAAATCTAGATGCAAACTCCAAAATGTTTATAAAAAACAAAAGAAATCAAATCACGGAATAAATAAAAATTCACACTCGTCTACGAGTTCACGTAATACCGCGTCTGATCGCCGACTGAACTGTCGGAAAGACCGCGTCGGCGTCGCACGCGCATTCGATTGACTGGTTGTTTCTTACGATAGTAAACATACACCGATATGTACGCCATTCAATTGCATCACTGCTACCCAATTTATTTACATCGACCGCTGATGTTCTGCGAGTTTATTAGAGCGTTAAGGACCTATTATTTTGCACTGTAGTGTACTTCAATGAATGAAGAATTTTTTACAGGAGTACTCTCTGTACAATACGCAAAATAACTCAAAATTTTAATAAATAAATAATTGTTTTGAAATAATACATTATAAATATTAAAGGGTCCTTCTTAATATGCTGACGGTTTTCTAATCGGAACATCGTACTGAACAATTTTCTCTAAGGGACCAAAGTATGAATTCGCGAAAAAAAAATCTGCTGTTCCATACAAAACTGCAATCGACCCAAATAAGTGGGACAGTTTTTTCGCGATTTCAATGTTGGTCCTATAGAAAAAAGTTGTTCAGTTTGATGGTCAAAAACCGTCATTAAGTTGGACCCTGTAATTCATTGAGTTTACCCTTATTAGGTGGTTTCAGGCATTAAATATATTTCTCAATAGATATCCATACATATGCCCGAATTGCCCGATTACTAAATACATTATGCAATATTATGATTAATAATAAGTTACTATACCTATAATATTTTTAATTAATACTAGTTATCATTATCATAGATAAATGAAAACATACATTCCTTTGATAACATTCTTAGTCATGGTGCACAGATGTTAGAATTGTATTGATCTAATAAGAGATAAACTTATGTCCTTACTTTTTAGTCTTTTAAATTGCGAGTGTTTGCTTTGGTTGGTGACAATGAATAATTTAAATACCAACATAATATTTGTTATTTAGTCAGCTTTGTTATATTATGTATACCTATCCGCGATGTATTAAATATTCTTCTTTAAAACAGTTCCGTGTCTGACTGACGGACAATTTGGTGAAAAAAAACCATGTTTGGAATACATATTCTACAGAGCATGTAAGTGTGCACTATGTGGGGAACTACTACAGATATCGTGCACCCACAAGTTATAGCAAAGATGCCAACAGATGGCGATACCGTCGCTCACGGAAATATGCTCCATACAAAGACAACGTTCATCGTAAATACGTAACTCGTAACCTACTACACATAAGGTTCACAATCGAATGCGAGACATAAATCACGCAAGAGAAATAATCACAGAGATTCGATATATATACAAGGTCCAACTAAGAACTGTTGGACCACGGCCGGTCCCCAGGCATCACACCTAGCCTGGCGGAAGTACTTCCCTTTTCAATGGAGGAACATTCCCAAGTAGCACTCCATATTGCACTAAAGAAAGTATGTTTTGAAAATCATCACTTAATAGGGTGAAATGTGTTGTAAATTTTTGTGATCAATGCAGACGAAGTCACAGGCAAAAGCTAGTCTTCTACAAAACAGTTTTGTCACTTCTTCTTCTTATCGTGCGGGCAGAGCCCTGGTGTCAGAGTTTTTTCAGACCGCCTTACGGCCTCTGATGTGGTTTTTATGTAACAACTACTACCACCAGACATAGTAGCCGGGACCAACGGTTTAACATGCCATCCGACGCACGGAATCATTTTTCTTTTCAGACAATCAGGTGATTCAGCCTGCAATGTCCTAACCAACTGGGGAAAAACGCACAAAGTGGCATATCACTAGGTTTCCCCTGTGGGAATCGAACCCACGACCTCCGTGTCGAGAGCCAAAGCTCTTAACCATTAGAGCACGGAGGCAGTTTTGTCACTGACTGACAGATAATGCACCGCCTAAACCACAGAAAATCAAGGTTCGAAATTATCAAGATAATTAATTTCTTTGATAATTGTCATGATAATTATCCGACAATTATCCAAGCCGATTCTTAGTGTTGAGAGAAATTTCTAACAAGAAGTTCTAATATTTTTGTTTTTGCTTTTAATACAATCTTATCCAGACCAAACAGCACCTATACTCCATTCCAGATAGGGGCGAAAAGAAGGTAAAAAAGATTCTTTATAGTACACACTTTAAAGAAATTATGAATATTGTATCAAACAACAAAATGGCGATGTTGAAAGACCTAAAGAAGCAGTGGTGCGCACATGTGGTTCGTTTTTGTTTCAATGAAGCTTTTTTAAAGACTGTTATGAAAAAAATCCGTCAGGTGGCGCTAGTAGTAGCCATATTGACAATTCGAAAAAAACATCTTTAAAAATTCTAAAAAATTGTACTAAAATTATTACGACTTCATTTAAATCGTTATGATCGTCATCGTATTATTAATGTATGAATAAATTTGTCTCTAAACTTGGAAATCTACGAAAATACGCATAAGCATTAGTTTATTACTGTGGCAATTTTTTTTAACCGACTTCAAAAAAGGAGGAGGTTCTATGTTCGGCTGTATGTATTTTTTTTTATGTTTGTTCACTGATATTTTCGTCAATTGTGAACCAATTTAATAAATTCTTTTTTTGTTTGAAAGGGTATACTCCCGAGGTGGTCCCATTTTTTTTTAACCGACTTCAAAAAAAGGAGGAGGTTCTATGTTCGGCTGTATGTTTTTTTTTATGTATGTTCACCGATATTTTCGTCAATTGTGAACCAATTTAAAAAGTTCTTTTTTCGATTGAAAGGGTATACTCCCGAGGTGGTCCCATTTAATTTTGTGAAGATCTGATGACGCCCTTCGGAGCTACACAATAGAACTCCTCAAAAGTTGACAGCAAATCGTCTGCGACTGAACCATTTGCCTCGTTTCAATGTACCCTTTGCATATATAACTGATATCTGAATCGAACTAACATATTTAATAACTGAAAGTTATGAAATAAATTTTTTTTACAAAAAAAGTAAAAACCGACTTCAAAAGTAAAAAAGTAAGAAATAATATTTCAGCCTATGACTTTTACGTTCAAATCTATAAGGAAATTAATTTGTTTTATTTTTTACTTTTGAAGTCGGTTTTTACTTTTTTGTGAAAATTTTTTATTTACCAAAACGCCTCATTTTTATAATCAAAGAACATTATAAGGGGGTTTAGAAATGCAAAGTAGCGCTTTTGCTTAGGAGACGACTGTCACCACGTATTTTCCCACTCACGCTGCTACAACTACTTATGCCCTCTCGCTCGCACCACGCTGCGCACCTTAAGCAAATCATTGCATAACCATGTGGCAAACGTTCCATGCCTAATTTGCACTTCTAACTTCTCTTATAATGTTCTGTGGATATAATCGTCACGAGATAATGATGACAATTAGGCGACAGACTACAGAAGACTAATAGGTTTTTATTCACACACGCTGGACGCAAGACGGAGCGTTATACGGCAGCCCGTCGTTTGTGAAGCAAGGAGTTGTATGAAACCGCACGTAGGAGCATACACGGTGACGCATTGCCACTGCGTCAATTCAGCAGCCGTCATCGCGGCGACGTCGCATGGCATGGCACACGGGTGATGCAGTGACGTGCGTAACGTTGCCAGCAGATAAACCATAAAATGACCTGAAGCTCTGCATTTTCGATTAAAATTATGAAACATTGTAACATATTGTAAACTAATTGCTGCAAAAGGAAAATAAATAATGTAGTCAGAAATTCGGAAAAGTGGCCGCCAACTTTTTTGTTTTTCAACCGATTGGTTCCAAAATCGATATCTGGGAGTTTCTGCTATCTCTTAACACGAATCTAAAGTCAGAAATTCGGAAAAGTGGTCGCCATCTTGAAGTTTTTTGTTTTCCTACCGATTGGTTCCAAAATCGATAACTGGGGGTTTTTGCCATCTCCAAACATGACTATGAAGTCAAAAATTCAAAAAAGTGTCCGCCATCTTGAAGTTTATTGTTTTTCAATCTAATACTTCCAAAATCGATATCTGGGGGTTTCTGCTCTCTCCAACCACGAATCTAAAGTCAGAAATTCAGAAAAGTGGCGCCATCTTGAACTTTTTTGTTTTTTAATTGATTACTTCCAAAACCGATATGTAGGGTTTCTGTGGTCACCAAACACGGGTCCGAAGTCAACATTTAGAAAAGTGCCCGCCTTCTTGAACTTTTTTGCTTTACAACCGATTGCTTCCAAAATCGATATCTCGGGGTTCCTGCGATCTATTAGCATGAATCTGATATCAGAAATCAGAAAATTGGAAGGAAAACAAATAAGGTTAAAAAACAAATAAGATCATCTTGAATTTAATTGTTTGTTAACTGACTGGTTCCAAAATAGATATCTCACTCCGGAATCTCCAGAAAAGTACCAGATGGCGGCCACTTTTCAAAATTTTTGACTTTAGATTCATGTTCGGAGATCGCAGAAACCTTCAGATATCGATCTTGGAAGCAATCGGTTGTAAAGCAAAAAAATTCAAGATGGCGGCCATTTCTTTGAGTTTTTGACTTCAGATTCGTGGTTGAAGATGGCAGAAAACCCCAGATATCGATTTTGGAAGCAATCGGTTGAAAAACAAAAAAGTTCAAGATGACGGCCACTTTTTGGAATTTTTGACTTAAGATTCGTGTTTGGAGTTGGCAGAAACCCCCAGATATCAATTTTGGAAGCAATCGGATGAAAAACGAAAAAGTTCAAGATGGCGGCCACTTTTCTGAATTTTTGACTTAAAATTAGTGCTTGGAGATGGCAGGAACCCCCAGTTATCAATTTTGGAAGCAATCGGTTGAAAAACAAAAAGTTCAAGATGGCGGCCACTTTTCTGAATTTCTGACGAATTCGATTGAGTGCGTCCATACCACATCACACTACCGGCAACGCTCTGCGCGACGCAAGTAATACCAAATAATATTGATGTTACAAGCAGACGGATTAAATTCCAATGATTTCTGCAACATGGATTCTGCAACTGCATTTTTGGAAAAAAAATTGTTACAAATTTGAGTTTGCTTGAGACATTTTAAGTGATATTAGCTGATACCGACTTGATCTATTTTAAGATGTCTTTTAAGGCTTAAGAAGAACTCGTTTAATAGGTCTTCAAAATCGATTGTCAGCGCGGTTTATTAATACGGAATAACCGGGCACCGGTGGCGTAGCGTGGGTGTCCATCCGCCGGAGCACAGACCGATTTTGCTGCCTCCTTATCTTTATAAGAAGACCTACGTTAAACATAAAGGAGAGACCGAAGCGACCGAAGCCAGCTCGAAATTTTTTAGCACAACCTGTTCGGGTTGTGGTCAGACATCTTTAGGTCTATCGGTTTTGGTTTGGTGGATTGGTTATCCATTCAAAAATAGACTTTACTCTGCTCTACGAATCGGTTATACAGGTTGTTTATGGTAAGTAGTAAAGGGGTGATTATACTCATGATACTTAACAATTTTACCTAAGAAACCTAAATATAATTCATAAAAATTTTGTTGGTCTTCCTATAGTAAATGCAAGCAGCTGATGCAACATTTGTATGAAAAGTTGAAATTTTCATACAAACGTTAGATCAGCTGACTGAATTTTGCGGATTTCCTATAGGTTTCTTCAGAAACGTATTTCAGTGTCATGGGTATAATCTCACCTTAAAGTAATGCAACTGTTTACCCTAACACCCTGTGGTCCAGTCAGAGCTCAATCAATTAATATTTTGCCACCTCTGGTAAAGTGCCGCCCGGTGCCCGGGGCATTTGCCCCCCCCCTCGCAATGCTACTAGTGAGCACATACATAACAGTCGTTTTCTTATTTTTCCATCAACTCCGATAGTGTGAACTAAAATGTGCCTAAGTATGTGAGTATACCCGGTGACAGCGTTTTAGTTCTAATAAATGCCAGTGCGCTACAGACTATTGGCTGTTTCACTCGCTATCCCTAATTCTTATATTCATCAGTCATCAAACACTGACATAAGTGCTTCGAATTTTTTATAAAATGATCACGGTCTGAAAAGGTTTCGTAGCCCTGCTTCTGTGATCTTCTTTTTTTTTTGGAGTATAGTCTTTGACATTATAGTTTCTCATCACTATGAATAACAAATAATTGAGAAAAACAACAGAAAACAGTGAGAAACATTATTTCATGATTGTGAGCCTTTTTTTGCGAACCATGATCCGAAATACATGGTGTGACATTGCTAGCACAAGCTTTTTGTGTTTCCAATCAATTTTATAATTATTAGGATAATTATCAATGTATAATTATCAAGATAAATACCATGACAATTATTGTGATAATTATCACTTCGAACTTTCGAACCCTGCTGAAGATAGAAATATGAGATTTGGAATAAACCGGTTGATTTTTTTTACCGTTCCGAAACTTTCAGGGGTGGTTCAGACCATCAAACTGAACAACTTTTACTACGGAAGCAAAACTGAATTCGTAAAAAAAAATCGGCTGACTCATACATTTGAGTCTACTAAGCATTGTAATTTAGTATGGAACAGCAGATTTTTTTTTCGCGATTTCAGTGTTTTTCCCATAATAAAAGTTGTTCAGTTTGATGGTCTGAACTACCCCTGAAAGTTTCGGAACGGTAAAAAAAATCTTCCGGTATATTCTACAGAGGATGAAGAGGGTGCAAAAATCAAGGATTTTACGAAAATTAGCCCCTAAAATGGATGTCAATGTTTGTAACTCACACAGATAAAGTCACGGGTAATAGAAAAGCATGAGAATATTTAGTTCGAGAACTGGTGTGGCCAAAAACACCTGCACCCTTATTTTCATATGAGTCATATGACTGAATTTCATAGTGATTTATGACCTTTCTGAGAATGAAATGTATGAACAGATATGTCATATCGACCATATCAGTGGCACGCGGGCTGCATCTGCATGCTTCTTCTATCATGATGAAGCTGTGTTTTCTCTTCTGTGGTTATTTCTCAATTAGGTATCATGGTGTAAGGAAAAGTATCATTAACCTTTGAACCGCATACTCTACCCATCGAACTGAATAATTTTTAATATAGGAGCAAACCTGTAAGCACAAAAAAAACGCTGTTAAATAGTAAACTGCAGCGCCTACTCAACTCAAATATGTATGAGACAGCTGCTTTTTAGGGTTCCGTACCCAAAGGGTGAAAACGGGACCCTATTACTAAGACTACATAGTCCGTGCGTCCGCCTGTCCGTCCGTTTGTCCTACCTATTTAGGGCTGTAACTTTTGAACCGTAACAGCTAGACAGTTGACATTTTCTCAGATTATGCGTTATTTTATTACAGCAGATTTGTTAACAAATAATAAAAATTTCAAAAAGTTAATAATTAAGGGAGGTTCTCAACAAGAAACTAGTTTTTATTAATGTTTTTACTACACACTCGACGGTTAAAATGGTAATACATACAAGCGTCAAACTTAGTGTGATTATAGAGCAAACTCTACAGAATAACAACAAATACTAAAAACCGGCCAAGTGTGAGTCGGTCTCGGGCTAAAGATCCCAGACAAAAAAAGTATTTTTTCTATGTTAATAATGTTGTGTGTGTTCGTGGTGGTGTGGAACGGAACCCTCGGTGCGCGAGTAGCCTGACTCGCACTTGACCGGTTTTATTTTTGTTCTGACAGGTTTGCTCCCATAGTAAAAGTTGTTCAGTTTGATGGGTAGAGTACTAGTCATTTGCTTCGAGTTGGCCGCTCCCTCCCTTCCCGCTTCACCGTACCGCACCCCTAAGAGACCCTATGAAACGCAATTTTATAACCTTTAGCAACGCAACCACGTACGGCATGTCCGTCCCGATCACTAATATCGCTTTTAATTTTAAATTTTGATTTGCTTGTTATATTATTTTTTTTTGACGGGACCAGTTAAACTTAGCCTTTGACGAAATTTTGTAACGGTCATCGACGGCCAACTCCAAACAAACGGGTAGTAGGTAGGTACTTCACAGGTCCGGCACTCGCGACACAAGATGACGTTACTATTTATGTGCCATCCCGCTTGCGCCTCCTGTATGTGCTTCTTGCTTGGCTCCCCTAAAGTGTCCCCAGAAAGTGGGGTACCTAAGGGCAGGGAGTTTCCGTACTGTATGTAGTGCTGGATACTCTTTCCTCTACTGTGGGTATGTGGTTTAACCTCTGGTACGTGCAAGCCGCGCACAATCTGCACCCGTCGTCTGTGGCAAGATGGTGCGTAGCCGTAAAAATTCAAATTTGAAAAGAGTTTTGTGAATGAACTATCCTTTTATGAATGAAGGAATATTGAATGAATGAATGAATGATTGAAATGTATTGAAACGATTTCAAGCAATAACAGACATTATTTCCTGGTGATATGTATTATAATTGCGTAAAATCTGAGTGGTCAGCTCTGGGCCGGATCCGGAACTACACAGACGACGGGGTATGGACGGATACGGAACAACACGTACTAGGTTAAAGGTTAATGATACTTTTCCTTACACCATGTATAGTGTGACATGTCATGGTATTTTATCTTTCTACTTAATTCCAGAGGTTAGTATAAACTAAAAACTTATTGGAATTTAACTAGCAATGGAGGTTGCGAAAGAAATTGGTTTCATTTTACAAACAGTTTGCAGGTTGCGAAAGAAATTGGTTTCATTTTACAAACAGTTTATACTAATTTGGTTTAATAATTTAAAAAAAAATCCTCATAGATTTGTTGCTATTATGTATGACGCCAAAATGTTTCATACACAGTGCAGCTAAGAAACTTAAAACTTTGAATTATTGGCAACAAATCGGTCACTATTTGAATTACGTGAACGTTTTAAATGCAATTTAACTACTTAATTAATAATTGATCGGCAACGCCAGCATATTTACTTACCTTAGCGCAATACGAACACTCAAATCACTTCGCGAATCAATCTAGTTGGAAGAAATAACTTTATTTTACATTACTGTACATTTAATTAACTCACTTTAAGTTTTAAATTGGATTTTTATATAATTTATAGCGAAATCCGAGCGTAAACACTTGCTCCCGCAATGAAACGAAATCGAAATCGAACTTTCACTTTGACATTGACAGTTTTTATTTTTTTTATAATTTATCCTTTCGGAAAGGCAATGGGAACTAGCCCTTACAGCCTCGCCATAAGTTATATTTTCCTTTGTACTTAAACCTAAACTAGCCTAAACTTATACCTAACTCTTGAAATGGAAAACATTGGAATGTGTGTACCACCCTCGTACACACATACCAATGGTCAAGTGAGTTTTGCGCGAGGTTCAATCCGAATCAAACGGGAGCGCCTTCTTTATTTCTCACTTTTGTTCTCCATTAATGGCACATTATTAAACTAACCACATTAACACAATAATGACCACAAAAAACGAAACAAAGTCCATCCTTTTCTTCAAGATTCCCGTGCAAAACTCTCCTCCTAGCCTAATTTAACCTAAACCTTAACACATTGAAATGAGAGGATGGATGCATTCCAATCCAATGTTCAATGGAGTTTAAAGCGAGGATTTCAATCCAAATCAAACGGGAGCGCCTTTCTTTATCTCTCACTTCTGCCATGCTAGCTATGCAGAAGCTTAGAAGGTTGGATGGTATAGATTTTAGGTATAGATAGACTATTGACCAACTCTACCAGAACTCTACTTAGAGGTACCCACGTTTAAAATTACCATCATTTAAATAGTAGTAGCGCTCGGTCCACAAATTAGGGAAAAATATAGATGGATTGAGCTCTACCTATAACCAATTCGTACAGCAGAGAAAAGTCGAGCTTACTTCGCTCGCTCTGAGTTTTTGTTTTAATTACTGTACCTTCGCATTATCCTATAGAGTTCTGACCACACAGCTAAGACGTGTTCCTAAAAATTTCGACATTGTTTCGCTGGATTTAGCTTTTACATGAGTTACTTTTACTTGGCAAATGTTTTGTACCTACGTATAAAACGCTGGCTCCAACTGATTCGTTATGAGAAGAAAAGTTGAGTTCGCTTCGCTCGCTCTAAGTTCCTATTTTTACATCACGGATAAACCATAAGATGTCTGACCACAACCCGACTAAATGTGCTAAAAAATTTCGAGCTCGCTGCACTCGCTCCGTTGTTTTTCGTAAGTCTTCTTAAAGATAAGGGGGCGGCAAAATTGGTCTGTGCCCCGGGCGACAGATACCCACGCTAGGTACGCTACTGGCCGGGCCGAAGACTACGAGTAACTGGAATAAAAGCGGTCAAGTGCGAGTCGAGCTACTCGCGCACCGAGGGTTCCGTACCAGACCACTACAGAACACAACATTATTAACTTAGAGAACGATTTTTTTTCCGGGACCTTTAGCGCGAGACCGACTCACACTTGGCCAGTCTTTAGTAGGTATTTGTTGATATTCTGTAGAGTATGCTATAAGTAATTACACTAAGTTTGATGCTTGTATGTATTACCGTTTTTACGAAAGAGTGAAGAAAAAACGTTGATAAAAACTAGTTTCTCGTGAGAACCCCCCTTAATTTTTTTACTTTTTGACATTTTTATTATTTGTTAACAAATCCGCCGCAATAACGCATAATCTGAGAATTTCAACTATCTAGCTATTATTGTTCAAAAGTTACAAGCCCTAAATAGGTAGGACAGACAGACGGACGGACACCGTAGGCTTAGTAATAGGGTCCCGTTTTTACCCTTTGGGTACGGAACCCTAAAAATGAAAAAGAAAATAAGGCGCACTGGCGCAGATTGTCGTCTCTCGTTGCTTGGATGAGAGCAGATAATATTTTTGCACAATTTTATTATTATTTTCCTCAAAGACATTACTCAATAGTTTTCCCACTCGTAACAAAGCCCTCGTAGTTTTGCTTATATCTCTCTCGCGTTCATATATTATTGGGACAATGTCAATATTCACGCTTGGCCAGTTTCTTTGAGTTGTTCTCAGACGATTGGGCGAGCTGTTTCCACCGCTACGGTTCGTCAAACTTGCCAAACATAATGTCCCTATTTGTTATTCATTGTAACCCACATCTGTTTGTTATAAACCAATCCTGAGATTCAGAGGACTTAGGTTTAGGTCTATTCAAATATTTACGTAGTCTCGTTAGATTTAATCTTAGTTTTAGGCTAGGTACTTGAGTTTACTTAGATTACCTAGATCCTAGATATACAGGGTGTAAGTAGGGTTGCCAACCCTACTATATAATATAGTATCCTACTATATTAGGGGCCCTACTACTATAATTCTGCGCAGTGCCGGATTAACCATATAGGCAAAGTAGGCACGTGCCTACGGGCCCACCACCGCCAAGGGGCCCCGCGGCTCGTGAGAAGAAAAATCATTTTGTATTTGAATTGAATAAAAAAATTAAGAAAAGATTAAAAAAAAAAGATTTTATTTTTCATTTCCATAACGTTTCCTTTAATGATACCCCACATGATAATTTTAGAATAAAAACGTTTGACTCCCAAGCTCAATTATAATAATAAACCTTTTTTTGACTGCACTCTTCTAATTGGGCCCGTAATTGATATAAAAAACGAAGTTTCCGCTTCTTATAATATAAGAATTTTATATATTATATAAAAATCTCTTTATCTCCGAGATAAACGAGTTAACGAGTGTTACAGACAGATGGACGGACAGACATCGAGGTGATTCAATAAGTGTTCCGTTTTCCCAATTTTGTTATAGAACACTACACAGACTACACTATAGGTTTTGGATCGTGTGGCAACATCATTTTCATATTGGATGTAGTAGAAGCTCGATTTTAGTAGATATGTGCTGTTTTATTGCGACCACCTAATCTGGACCACACTGGAAAAGAATCATTGTTACGCCCATATGGGCAGGGGGGCCCCGAGACTTGTATTGCCTAGGGGCCTCTGCAAGGCTTAATCCGGCCCTGATTCTGCGAAAAATATATAGTAGGCAAAACTACTATATTTTGTTGAGCAAATAATTTGTAGAGAATTTAAATATATTGGTACTTAGGTCCAATAAGAATGACCAAAAACTTAACATTATTTTAAAATAAAAATTTTCTTTCTCTTCATGACATTTTTCATAAACAATTTTCTACTAAATATACTACTGAAAAGTGACAAAAAGTTTCCTAAAGTCAGATTTATCTATTTTTTTTGAAATTATATTACTTGCTGTATCGAATCCAGCGACTTCTGCGTTTACAGGATGCATTATTTTCTAAACGAATACGAAATAGAGGAATGATTGTTCCTTAAAAATAAGAACTTGGTATTCAAACCAAAAAGTAGCAAAAAAATATCTTTTTGAATAATTTAAATTAACGAAATTCGAAAAATACTATATTTTTCCTTATTTTTCCCCGATCTACTATATTTTTTCGGGCACTAAGGCTCGAAATACTATATTTGGTCTAAAAAAAGTTGGCAACTCTATAAGACAGCCTAGCAAGCAAATACTGAAACGGTGAACTCAGACTGAACAACTTTCACATTTGATCGCAGACTTTCACTATGAAGTCTACAAGAAACGCGAAAAAAATCAGCTGTCAGCGTGTTGGATTGCAATGTGATTAGAACTGAAATTGGATTAGGATTGAACTCGGTTATTTTAAATTAGCTCGATCTCCTGCTCTCTTAAGCCGGAACCACACGGCTGTATGTATTATATAATAACATTCTGAAATGACAACGAAAAGAAAAGTGTCTCTTAATGTTTTCGCAGGCGCTATAGCGATAGCGTAGTTAATTAAATTCTTAAGTGTTTTTTGTAACAAATAAAAGATTCAAAGAGGCTTCAAGTTTTAATGTCTAACTCTAAAAAAAGTCTATCCTTTTCATCTAAAAGACAGGTACCTACCTACCTACATAACTAGTAAATTGTAACAGAATTTTTATTTTATTTTTATTACTAACTGAAAAATGTGCTGTTACAATTACTACGGAATAATTTTTTAAATGGTTCAGTGAACGTAATTAATTACTGTCTTTTACAAAACGTAGAACACATCCCTTGTCCGCCCTTCTCCATTCCTGCAAAACAAAACAAAAAAGTTTCACACAAATTCAGAAAATGAAATGCGCGCCCTCTTCAATAGCGGTCAGAAAGCGTTTGTTAAAATGTATGTGGTCATACTGCCATACCATACATATGTATGCGGGTTGAATCTCAAACGAGATAAATCACAGAGCAGGCGTTATGCACATAACTCTTGGGCTACGGACCACTTGACATTAGCAAGGTCTTGTCCCTCACATAGATTATTTTGGCACTGGAATAGATTATACAGGGTGTAAATTAAAATGCGTTACATATTACTTTCACTATAGAGACATCAAACCATTTTTTGAAGTGAAAACTGATTTAGGGGCGTTGTGCACTTTTTGGGATGGGTAAAAAATTTTAAACTCGCTTCAGGACCGTGACGTCCGTCACGTAACCTGATCGAAAATTCGTAAGACGGTGAGTGACGTTGACGTCACGTGACGTAAGACGCTTTCGTCTTCGTCTACGTTTTCACTTCTGCCGGCACTCCCGGTGTGCAACCCGTTGTTATTTTTTTGTTATTTGGGTGTTGGCTCCAAAATCATACACATTTCTATGCCTACATATAAAAAAGTTTCGTGACTGACTGACAGACTGACAGACAAGGCACAGCCTAAACCTCAAAATAGAAGAAACAGGAAAGAATACCTTCATATTGTAGGTATTCTCATGTTTCTTCTATCTTGAGGTTTAGGCTGTTGTCTGTCAGTCTGTTAGCCAGTCAGATTTTTCGAAAATCTGTCCCTAAGAGGCATATATGAAGGGAGTGACGTCATACCCTCGTATTTTAATTTCACGGTAGTAGAATAATAATGTCTATGATTTTAATACAATTAATAACGAAGTGTCATACAAACATCTGTTTTGCATGAAAGAGATAGAAGACAATAAAAAACGTATTTCAATTGCTTATAACTTTTTTGTTTTCTAGGCCAGTCATTTTACGGAGTTTTGTTAGGCGGGGTTGGGAGTAATTATTAATTGGACTTTTAAACTGTAACTGGCACCATTTAGTGACAAAAATACTATCCTAAACCATATTAAAAAAAAATTTGCTACGCAACATAGAAATCAAATTTATGTGTCCCAGAAGGCTTTTAAATTAATAATATTAATAGCAATGCACTCATTTGAATTAGATTGAACAAATACATTATTTTTGATCAATAAAATAGGCATTAAAATTTAAAAAATGAGGTATTTATTAGAAAATACGAATGTATTTTTCAAAACCTTCTAAGTAGGCAAAAATATTTACACCATGTTTGAAGTATGTATGATGGTAAAGCCTTAAATATATGCAGAATTTTTTTTTTCATAAGGTTTTTTAAAACGAGATAATATCTATATTTTAAAATTGGAACTGTTGCTGACATAATTTTTTTTAATTTTGGTACATTCCTAAGCTCATTTTGGCTCTTCAATATTAGGTATAGCGAAAAAAAAATGCAATTAGTAATTAGTCCCGGCTTAACCCGTAAAATGTCTGGGCTATTCTGTTTGATTGTAATGTCGTTTTAACATTTTGTTATTGAATTCAGCCTTTTTTTAGAATTCGTTATAAGATATGAATTTCCAGGATCAGTCATCATCCCTATTGGATTTGGCATACGTACCTAATAAACGATTTGGGCAAAAAAATGTGCTTCTTCACAATTACAGAGCAACAAAAGTCATTAGTCAGATAGGCAAATGTTTTAGTGCATTAGATTAATTATGTGCATATTTTTTCAGGCGACATTGTCCATTTTTGTATCCAACCCTTTCCATAAACCCTTAGATCCGTAACCATCCCCGTCCCACCCGAGATTGTGCGGAGAGGTTATCAGTAGGACCTAATTTAATTCATTACGCCAGGCTTCTGTCGACCCTTTCCCCGACAAGGCGAAACGTCCCTATGCAAAATTCTTTGACTGGCATTATTAATGTGGGCCCATGGTTAGCAGCCGTTCCATTTCCTTACACTTTTGACAATATCAGCTAAATCTTGGAATTTAATTTATTCGTGGTTTTGAAAATATTGCTTGGCTTTTTCATTTCATCTTTCATTGAGATTACTTTGAGTTCCTAGAATCTGAATTTGTTGAGAAAATGTTACCTAGCAGGAGAGTAGGTACCTAGTTACCTACTTACTTTCTTGGAGTAAGTTAATAATTTGATAGTAAATAAACCGGAAGTCATTTTAATTTGACACTAAATAACTGTTTGAATGATTTGGTTAAAACCTTACCCAGGATACTTAATTCAATTTATGCATTCACATTTCGGGGTAGGCAGAGTCATTGCTACAACTAGGTCTCAAAAATATCCTATGTTGTCTTTACTCTATAGGTATCCTAAGTAGTTTGATCCTCAAAATTAGTAAATCAACGAAGTTTTCTAGTCTCATTGTACATTTTAATTTGTGACCTACCATAGATATATTATACTAGAAGTGCTATAAGTTAGCCTACCTACAAAACAGCATGTAGGTAAGTATTATGAGGCAGAGATAAATATTATAACATCAAAATACTTTTACTACCTAACTTTGTAAGGAGCAGACAGTATATAGAAAAATCGGTTAAGTGCAAGTTGGACTACTCGCGCACCAAGAGTTCCGTACCAGTCAGTACCACTATGCAATACCTATAAACAAAATGTTGTTCTCTCCGGGACCCTTAGCGCGAGCTCGGCACACACACACTTGGCCGATTTTTATTACTTGTTGTGTACTTGTACCGTTGAGTTTTCACTATAATCACACCAAGTTAGACGCTTGTATACGTATAACCGTTTTTACGATAGAGCAAGAAAAACTTTGAAAAAAGTTGGTTCAATTGTGTTAATATTTTAGTTTTTTATTTTTTATTATTTGTCAGCAATAACGCATATTCTGTGCAAATGTCAACCGTCTAGCTAGGTATTATGGTTCAAAAGATACAGCCCTGTATAGATATATTAGGTCAGACGGATGGACGGACAACGAATGCCTGGTAATATGGTCCCGTTTTCACCCTTTGGGTACGGAACCCTAAAAACTATTACTTATAGAAAAATGATGTCAAAATGTTTGAAAATTATTAGTCTATTAAATATTCCATAAACAGAACGATACTAGCTTCGATATCATTTCCATAAAAAGCTCATCAAAATTTTTGTTATGTCCCATTGGTTTTGGTTATTTCCCTATTAATGGGAGTAATCGCTTTGGTTTCCCTCGTGATTTGGCTATTGACCCAAAAATATAAATTGTGTGTTTATTTTACATCAATTCTTGTTATGTATTTGGGTCAAATCAAAATATGAGGAATTATGGGTTTTATTTATGTTCCATGATAGTGTTTGACTTTGTACAGGGTGTAAACTTAAATGCGACCGTCGAACTGAACAACTCTCACTCATTGAAATCGCGAAAAAAAAATCAGCTGTTTCATACATTTTGTCGATTCACCCTTGACGTTTTCTATGGAACAACTGTTCTGTTTTTTTCGCCATTTCAATGTTGATTGTAAAAGTTATTCAGTTTGACGGTCTGAAGCAGGGGTGCTTAAGTAAGTGATGGGTGGATGAGGTGGGTTAAGTATGTGATGCATTTAAAATGCCACCCCTAAAAATATCTGATGTTCCATACAAAACTGCAAACGTGCTTGAGCCAAATGTATGGGACATTTGATTTTTTTTTGCGATTTCGATGTTGGTCCCATAAAGAAACTGGTTCAGTTTGAAGGTCTGATCATCCCCATAAAAAGTGTTTATAAGGGGATGATTTAAGGGGAAGTTTTATACAGATGTGAAATGTCAATAGCTTCTTGACAAAAATTTTTCTTTCGCGAATTGGAAATTGGTCCGATAGCAAAAGTTGCTCAGTTTGATGGCCTTCAAAACGACCCCCGATTACACGGTGTTTATAATTGCACAATACTGTGTAAGTACCTAGCTTTTAGTTACAAGGACGAAGATGACGTGAATAAAGGCTCAAAAATAATTTAAATTTCCTCTGTCATCCATGAAAAAAATTCCCTAGCACTTCATCATCATCATCATCTCAGCCGATGGACGTCCACTGCTGGACATAGGCCTCCCCCAAAGATCGCCACAACGACCGGTCCTGCGCTGCCCTCATCCAACGGGTTCCCGCCGCCTTCACCAGATCGTCGGTCCACCGTGTGGGGGGCCTACCCACGCTGCGCATTCCGGTACGCGGTCGCCACTCGAGAAATTTTCGGCCCCATCGGCCATCGGTTCTGCGAGCAATGTGCCCCGCTCACCTGCCACTTTAGGTTCTTCTGCGGATCTCTGCATTTCTGATTCGATCTCGCAGGGAAACTCCGAGCATAGCCCTTTGGGAGTTGGTTTCCCTAGCACTTACCTAACGTAAATAAATATAATCAGTTACAAGTGACACGATATTTGTAGACAAAATATTTTTTCTTATTTACCTTGTGTTAACTCGTGTCGTGTCAAATACAGACTAATCCGTTTCCCAAACGTAGTCCCGCGAATTAAGAAATTTTGAGACTTATTGCGTTTGGACATGGTTTCTTTCTAGGGATTTTTATGTGGAATTTATATTTAATAAGCCCGATATTGGTAGTGGAATCTATGAAGAGATTCAGGGATTCCATTTCCTTGTCATAAAAATGTCTCGCAATGTGATGTGAAAAGCCATAGGCACCTACAAGTTGTTTGTTATTGTGATATACAGGGTGTTAGGGTAAACAGTCGCATTACTTTAAGGGGTGATTTTACCCATGATACTGAACAACTTTCCCTAAGAAACCTATAGGAAATAGGCTTATTAGAGAGCGCTTGCCGCGACAAGTGATATGGGAAAGAACCGAGTCGCGCGCAAGTAGAGAAATCATGCTAGACAGGTTGTTTAGGATTAGGACTCATCGAAAAAACGTATAGTTTTGGACTTTGACTCATGCAAGAAGATAATTTAGGTGGCTAGACGACCCGGTTGATGTAATGGTTACCACGCCGGACTGCCAAACCAGGGTCCTGGGTTCGAATCCCGGTTCGGTTATGGATGTTATATGTTTGTGCCGTTGTTGTATGATTCCCATAACAAAAAGCCTGAGGCTTACTGTATGTGCCTGTGAGCGGTATTTATTATTATTATTTATTACAATAGGACTTCTATCTTCTATGTTCTCGAACTAGCGTAGCATTAGGTTCAGACAAACGGTTGAAAACGCAATGAATCTCATTCCGATTCATGTCGTGAATCGTGATTCCCCCTGAACATCGAACCAGCACAGCTTACATGCAACCTACGACAAAGCCAAAACGAGAAAAACGTCATGCCCGCATTTTGCCATACGTATAAAATAACAAAGATACGGCCTAGGTACTGGCAAGCAATCTAAGTTGTAGATTATCAAGTAAACTCTTGTCTCCCCTTTCAATATTTCGTCTACGCATTTGTTCTCAGGATCAGTAACACCATAAATTAGCCAGAGAAGCCGCCACCGTTTATCACCGTTTCACCCAAACACACAACCTTTCTAAAACATAAACAATGCATGTTAAGCGAGCTATGCACTCACCTCCTGGCTTACTGGAAGCCACCATCGTCAGAGTCCTCCTCTCCCATGTCCGCAAACATATTGATGTCAAACACGGCGTCAGGGTTGTTCTTGTTTAAGCTTATTATCTCCTCTAAGTTTTTGTAGAAGTTATAATAATGTTTGTAGTAATCTTCTTCGTCGTTATACTTCTTGTTGTAATCTCGAACGAAGTCTACGAATAATTTCGGAGCGTCGTTCAAATTGTAGTGCGGTCTTCCTGCGTTTATTTTTCTTTCTTCTCCGTAATCTTTGTCCGCGTACGTTGCTACTTTATTTAGTAAATAAACAATTGATATGGCAAGAATTAAATGTTTCATATTAAGAGGCGGTTACAACGGTCTATAGGTTAGATATGTCTGACGACTAGATTGAATATTTTTGACCTCGAAAACCAGTTTGTTATGCCATAGAGCCTTGTTATGCATCCAATTTATTAATAAATACAAAACGCAACAACAAATTTAAAAGGATGTAGGTAAGTTCGGCAAAATCATGTTTTTGTTCTTGGTCTATTTATAAATTGGTATAAACGAATAAAATATAACGATATAAAATAGTGATTTACTGAGACTTATAGTGGTTTTTGCTTCACAATATTCAAAACCAATTATCACTTAATTATAATAGCCGCTATTTGTAGTCCAACTTGCTCGATTCTTTGTCTATTGCTCAGACAATTCAATAGTATGTTATTGAAGAGCGAATTCAAGCATCATTCCTTAAAAGCACAAAAGAAAAAGGTTTAAAACTTTAAGAGTCTTACAAGGTCGTAACTTTGTCAACTTGTGCAAGCGACCGCATTTTAAGAGGGCTATCACAGTCCGGTGGTGCCCTCATCACATTAAAAAAGATTTTTATCAATAAAGAAAGCCTAAATTAAAAAAGTGCTCAACAGATAAACTACAAAAGCCTTCAAGCCATTGTTATACAATACTTTTATAGGTTCTAAACATTCCACTTTTAGACAATTTCGAATAAAAACAAAAGCGGCCGTTTTTTTTCTTTTTCCAAAATTTTTATGTTTAGCCCTTTAAAAAAACCTAAAAAAGTATTCTATGAAAATAGCTTGAAGGCTTTTGTAGTTTTGATGTTGAGCACTTTTTTAATTTAAGCTTTCTTTATTGAGAAATCTTTTTTAATGTGATGAGGGCGCCACTGGACTGTGACAGCCCTCTTAAGGGGGAGTACAATATTTTTAATTTAGGTGTAACATCAGAAGGCCCGTTGGCAAAAGGAGATAAGGACAACAAAGGTTTATCAGCGGTAAGCTTAGGCACGTAGAGCGCAAAGCCGTTGAATTACGCCGCGGTGGAGGAGAGGAGCTTGGCTTGGGCTTATCTGTCAACGAAACACCTAGGTAAGGGGCAGTCTACAATAATACTCATTATTATTTTCTAAATCTAGAACTATTAAAGTCAAGCTATTTTGCAGAGAGCAAGGAAGTCTGCCCATGCTTTGCTAACCGCTTTAGGTGGCCCTTACACTATTAGTTATACAACTAACATAAGATAAACAACATAAATGAATTAAACATTTTAACGGGTTCTTACCGCGTTTTGGTATTTGTGAGTTCCCGATATTTGCAGTGTTACAACTGCCATGATCACGGGATGACATGTGCAGTGATGCAGTGGCTATAACCGGGGCGGCCAGACTCTTCGGACGTCTCAAACATGTGCATAACATCTGATGGTATAGATGGTATTAGTATCTTATGACACCCGATTGAGTTGGTGTTATTCAAAGCCAAACACCACACGGCAATGTATGGAAATGAAAGTCCTCAATCGTAATTTTTTTTATTTCTAAAAAATTAAAGAACTCTTCCAAAAAACAAGAATGTCACATTTTAGTCCTGATTGGCTTTCAATTTTTCGAAACGTTACGGATTATTATGCTTGTAGCTATTATCTTTCCAAAAGTGGAAATCAGCGATGACTAACTACAATGTGACGTTCTTGTTTTTTGGAAATATTGTTTCCGCCAAAAGTGGAAATCAGTGATGACTAAAACATTCTTGTTTTTGGAAATTATGTTTAATTGTTAAGAAATAAATAAATACCATTGGGGGCAGCACAATAGGCTCAGTGCAGCCTTAATAAGTAAATTACGTTAAGATAACAATTATTGTGCCAAGATATTTAAATCTAGCTGCTATAAATATGCAAAATAATATGCATATAATATAATTATGTAATATGCTGCAATGAGTTTTTCGGAATTTATGTACGATTTGTAACACCACTGACGTTTCGGTGAAGGAAAGCATCGTGAGGAAACCTGCATGCTTCAATTTCGAGGCATGTATTGTACCCACTGTCCATTACAAGTGGCGAAACGGGCTCACTCCCAGTCACACTAGACAGAGTTACGGTACTAGTGAAACGTGGATGTTCTGAGGTTTCAGAATATGTCTGACTGCACCCTCGGGGAATATAGTCGTGAGGATATGCTATGCTATGCTATGCTATACATATTATTCCATCTGTATCTTTTCAACTAAGTTCTTGCCCTGTGCTTGTGTGCTTTAATACGTGCGATGTCCACAAAATGTGGAACATTTTGATAATTTGATAGTCCTAGGTGGAGAGCGGTCTGGGCGACGCGACGGAGACCACTTTACATGATTCCATTAGCGTCTGCCATAGCTTGTTTGCAGCCCTGCTCTATGTACCTATTGTAACTAGAAACTCTACTCTAATAATAGCTTCATGTTAACTTAAGTTACTTATTTATTAAAATTTATTGTAATATTGTGTCTTAGACTAATTATATCCGGACCGGCCTTGCGGTAGCATTTCCCCTCTGCCACGGTATAAGAGCAATGATCATGCACATTCAACATTCAATTTTATAACTTATCACTAAACTAGACAGCCTATTATTGCGAAACAATAATTTCGAACTTAGAACGTTTGGGGTTCACACGAAACTACTTTTCATGATTTTGAACATTCAAAATTAGAATCTAAAGTCATAGGGAATAAAATCCAAAGTTGCGGATAACATGTTACCTCGCCCCCCGCAAAAAGTGGCAGAAAGTTTGTTAGTAGAATGACACGTGGTTACGCGTCCCGATATAATTAGTCTAAGTATTGTGTATCTACCTATACTAAGTATTACTAAGTTTCATATTCTTGTAGCTGTCGTAGGTACAATACAACCAGGAAAATATTTCCGCTCGTTAATCTTCGTTTGCGCAGAGCAGACCCGAGTCCCCGGCAAAACCCGAAGTCATGTAGTAATCAAAGCTCAGAGGAAGGATCTCTTTATTAATCACTTTGAATCAAAGAGAATCAAAGGGTGCAAAGTCGGATAAAAGCGAAAGATGCTGTGCCCTTTCAGGGTTCATGTACCCGCTTTAGCTACTAAGTAACAACTATGCTGTAAATAAAATTTTCTCAAACATGCTTGGAAACTGCTTGGAAATGTGAGCATTATTTTGACAACCTTCTTCGAGATAAATCGAAATTGCAGTACTGGCCAAATACATGCGCGCAGCGGCCGGCAATGTTGTATGAAAATCCATATCTGTCGTGTTTAGCGACCAAATAAATTACATACTAAACTCATATCTGTCGTGTAATTTAAAAATGGAACGATCTTTTTCTCCGAAACATGGCGACCAAGGAGGTAACTCATCAAAGGTTTTATTTAAATTTCGAACTGGCTTGCAAATAGAAAGCTGTTTATTGAAAAAAAAAAAAATTGTTGTTCGTTGTTCGTCATTGATTTTGATAAAAAGAGTTTTAATTTTCGCGAATTATTTGAGAAAATTTACTGTTTTAATTTCCGAGCATTATTTGATAAAAGTACTATACAAGCCTTGGCCACAACTAGGCATTGATGGACTTACGTATGTGTGCCTCGGTTTCGCCTCGGCCCACATTTACACGTTCGTCCATCAATGCCTCTGTTGCTGGCCGCTGCAGTAATGTACTAGTACATGAATGCGAATAAATGAAATATGAAAAGCCACGGAAACAATTAGCCAATAGCGCCAAGGGATTCAAATATCCTGATTGGTCAATACAATTTTGCGCGCTATTAAAATGAAAATGTGGGTTTTGTATGGAAGGTTGGCGCCTTATTTTCCGCCGTTGTTCTTGGCGCGGCCAGCAACCAAACTTGAATAGTTTATTTCAGAATAAAGTAACAAACAAAACTTATTAACATGTATATCCCTAAACTCAGTCCAGACGGAGATATAAAGGCTTGAAGTTGAAAATATACTTAACCCCTAACATTTTTATTTTTATTTTTGTAACACCTTGTACACCTAACTCTGTCTATGTCTTTCTCTACCTCCCAATTATTTCTTCTACTTCTTATTGCTCTACCTCTCTTCTCTCCTCCTTCTTCCTGTGGAGCCATTTATTATAAGAGGCATGCTATCATTGCGGCTACCCAGGAGCTGCAGTTGTGTACAAGGAGGTGGTATTGATTTCAGTCTTAAATAAATATTCGTATTAAGTGTCAAATAATTAATTTCTACATTATTTCCATAACTTTTGAATGAAAAAGTATTCATTTTCCTATCACACAGAGATATAATTACCTTACCTAGCTTAACCTGTGACTTATCTTTTCACAGTGCAAATACGGCTGTCGGGTCGTCATAATGAGGTTTTTTAAACATTTTTTGATAACAGATTTTTACATGTATTATAAAATCGTGAATACTTCCTCTTAATCTACAGGATGATGCAGAAAGGTAACAGATAAAGCCTAAAGATGTTTCTTTATAGCCGGAGATAGGCTCGTGAACAGATAACGAACAAGATTTTACGAAGTTAGCTGCAAAGTTAAAATATTTACTGCTTAATACTGAGCTTTACAATGTAAATTATAGAGATTATTTCGCATTGAGGTAAGGTAACACGTAGTAACGTTCCATGCTTATATCGAAGTGATATTAAGAATAACTAATGAGTGACAAAACTAGTGACAAAACGAAAATAGAAACAGTAGGTACCTCACAAACACGATCGGGTATCCATAGTATTAGGTATTGTACCTGTTGTAAAAAGCGAGACAAATAAGAATGTAAATAAAACCGGCCAAGTGCGAGTCGGGCTACTCGCGCACCGAGGGTTCCTTATCACACCACCACAGAACACAACATTATTAACTTGGAAAAAATCTTTTTTTTTTGTCCGGATCCTTTAGAGCGAGACCGACTCGCACTTGGCCGGTTTTTAGTATTTGTTGTTATTCTGTAGAGTTTGCTCTATAATCACACTAAGTTTGACGCTTGTATGTATTACCGTTTTTACTATAGTAAGCTCTATAGTACGCTCTATAGAGCGTGAAGAAAAAACGTTGATAAGAACTGATTTCTTGTTGAGAACCTTAATTTTGAACTTTTTGACATTTATATTATTTGTTAACAAATTCGCCGTAATAACGCATAATCTGAGAAAATTTCAACTATCTAGCTATTATGGTTCAAAAGTTACAGCCCTATATAGCTAGGACAGACGGACGGACAGACGGACAGACGGACGGACGGACGGACGGACGGACGGACAACGTAGGCTTAGTAATAGGGTCTCGTTTTCACCCTTTGGGTACGGAACCCTAAAAAAAGTCTAATACAATATCTACCCATTGAAACGTTTTATTGAGATCTAGCATGCAACTTCAACATTACATAGAGGACCAAGTACTAAGAGATGCTGGCACCAAGAGAATTTATTGTAACATTTCACTCTCGTGACGTCTAGTGAACGTGAAAGTTTCATGTAAATGCGTCTCTGGCATCCGTCCGTCTATTGCACAAGTTGACTAATAAATTAAGCTACTATTGTTGACTAGAGATAAAGCACAGACAAAGGATTACCTTGTCTTTGCCTATTTTGGCGAGTCACAACGGAAACTTACTAAATCAGTGTTGGCAATAAACAATTTCTATTTACCCGATCCTTTGAAGCAGATAGCTTTTAATTTGATTATCCATCGTTTCTATGTCATACCTAGGGTTGCCAGGTCTTAAAACCAAATAGACGGACATACTAGCTAGTTTAGCCGGACATTTGGGTGAAAAAGCCGGACACCCTTAAACATTGAGAATTTTTTGTCTTGATATTAATAGGATAAAAAAATGTTTATGCAACCAAGCTTTTTTGATCATTTACCATAAAACATTTCATTTGAATGAAACAGCAATATAATTTGATTCTTCTTCTGAGAAAAAAAAGAAGAGAATTTGATTAATTAGTCTTCTTTATTATTAATCATCCATTCCTACTTAAGTACCTACTTATATTGCAATTTGCAATGAAGGTCAAAATTAAACAAAACTTCTTTACTAAATAAACGTTTAATTTAAAGTAGGTAGGTAACTGAAACTGCTTTAAAAGCTCAGTTTCCTTCAAAATAGAGTAAGCTGGTCAAATGTAAAAGCCTAACAAAAGCCGGACAGGCCGGACACCGTCTAATTTGGCCGGACACACATCCAAAAAGCCTGACCCTGTCCGGCTTTATCCGGACGCCTGGCAACGCTAGTCATAACTATGGTAAACAGAGTGCTTTAACACGACTTTGACGTTGTCAAAAGTACCTGAAGCAAGCTCGGTTTTGTATTATGATGACAATGATATAAAATACATTATGGACAAACATTAAAATCACTCAAAGTGAAAAATGCCTCATTTAATGGTCCGAATAACAGGCGTACAGGGTTTATTGGACCTTAAATGTTGTAGCTATAGCGAAACGTTCTTAAAAGACTATCCTTAACAACTTTTTGATACATTTTGATCTGAATTCACAGATTTTGAAAAACAATTACAGTTAGCTAAATGTTTTTTTTTTTTTCAAAATCTTATGCAGATCAAAATGTTGGTATCAATAAGGTACCTGCCCTTACAGCCCCGTTTCAAAAATTCACCCTGTATAGGTACTATCGCGGACTTTTCCGCCTGACCACCACTAGGCTCATTTTTGCTTGCATACTAAAAAATAAAAGCGATGTCTTACCCCGCCCTATTGATGAATAGACCAATTAATAATAGTTTCTAAACAATACATTTTGGGCGAAATTATGCGATTTTTTTCTTAAGTGGTCAGGCGGAAAAGTCCCCGATAGTACTTAAATTGAAATCATCTCCAATCGAGCTATACTAACAACCAACATTTAAAAAGTAACTATAAGGATTAGGTACATTACAAGTCATTATACACAATCTTACCTACTTATAACACGAGAAACGATATTTATTTAAAAACAAAAACAAAATTATAAATCAAAACAATTTTCGCCTATTACTGATCCCGCAAACTATTTTTGGTTATTCCCCGCATAGTACTCCAAATACCCCTAAATTTGGGAAATTTCTTGTCCGTCGTTTGGCAACACCACTGCCCAAATAAACTGTGAAGTTGTAGGATACTCGAGTGGTCACGTTCGGCCTTCCTAAAGCAGGCTTGTGATGAAAAATGTATCAAGCCAGTGTTGAGTCACGCACGGAGGGTTCCTTGTTTCATTTGCGAGAATAATACGTTCACAACAATGGTTCTTGACCTAAAAAGCTCGTTGTCACATGTGTAGGCGGTACTCTATTGAAATCTAGGTAGGTATAGTTCATCAACTTATTCAGAGACAAGTAAATTTTCACCTAACACCACTGTTATTATATCATATCAAATGTGATGGGACAGCAGTTTTTTTTTTCGACATAGCGAAAGTTTCAGTGTGATGAACACCAAACACCAAACTGAACAACTTTCACAATGGATACACGGATAGTGAGAACCACCCCTTTAAATGTAGTGTGTTTCGTTAACACCTTGTATAAATCAGCATGGCTTACTAGCCATGTACGTACATACAGGGTCCTTCTTAATATGCTGTAACACTTTTTTAAGGTGATGATGAGACCATCAAACTGAACAATTTTCTCTATGGAACCAACATCGAAATCGCGAAAAAAAACTGCTGTCCAACATTCGGCTTGAGTAGGTTTGCAGTTTTTTATGGAAGAGCTGATTTTTATTTAGCGATTTCGATGTTGGTGCCATAGAGAAAGTTGTTCAGTTTGACGGTCTCATCACCCCTTTAAAAAAGTGCCGTATACAGGGTGAAATTGATATCATTAGCATCCATTTAAACTAAGAGTCTACCCATCAAACTGAACAACTTGCACAATGGAGCAAACCGATCAGAGCAACTAAAAAATCTGCTGTTCCATACTAAACTGCAGAGCCTACTCGACTCAAATGTATGCAACAGCAGATTTTTTAGTTACTCCGATCGGTTTGCTTCCATAGTAAAAGTTGTTCAGTTTGATGAGTAGACTCTTAGTTTAAAAGGATGCTAATGATATCAATTTCATCCTGTATGCTATGGAAACAGAATAAATACTAGTATGGCAGTGTGATATAGCGCTACACGCCTTCGCTCTCATTCTATTTGCGCGCGAACGAGCGAGATAAAAGGCGTGATATAGAGATGTATCACGCGCAACATAGGCAGCAATTTAAAATATTATCTTTTTATATTAATAACAATTTAAAAAATTCAATCATAACTGTACCAAACAGTATTCAACAATTCAATTCAATGAAACCGATTTGTACTTTTGTGTTACCTACGGAACACTTTAAAAAACCACTGTTTTAAGCTTTACGATATTATAGCTACAACATTTACTTTCTTGGCTCCGATCCCTAAATCTGTAGATTGCAACCTATTGTTTGTTATACTTAACTAGACAAAATATTGTTATCATCCTCTAGCAGAACAGTAAATTTATAATTTTATTATCCACTGCGCACATTGACTTACCTACTACTTACTGGACGTAGCGTAGGGTCCGCTCTCAAAAGTGTCCGCACCAAAAGAGTTACAAAATGTATAAAGAGTTACAATTACGCGCCAGTCTTCGTTTGATCGACCGTCTATGGTGCCGTGCCACTGTTCTGTACAATTAGTAAAAACTACACAAGCAAAATAAAATAAAAAAAGTTTCAATGTTCAATTTCATGTTGTTGTTGTTCTTCATATTACTAAAACGTTTATGTAAGCTAGTCTGGGATTTTTTTTTCGAGAATTTTGTATGAGACCCTTCGTCCATTATTTTCTACGTCAGTGACTGCGCATTTGAATAACTTAATGATATTAACTTAGGGGCCTATAAGTACTCTGAGATGGCAAATTATAGTTTTTGCAATATCATTGTTGCTCAAATTATAATACTTATAGGATTTAACAAAACACCCTAGTAATATCTAATGGGGTGGTATAGAACCAGTGTTTTTAGGGTGGAAACGGGACCCTATTACTAAGCTTACGTTGTCCGTCGGTCCGTCTGTCCTACCTATTTAGGGCTGTAACTTTTGAATCGTAAGAGCTTCATAGTTGAAATTTTCACAGAATGTGCGGTATTACGGTGGATTGCCGGGACCAATGGCTTCTGAAGCACGGAATCATTTTTCTTTTCAGACAATAACATAACATAACATAACATAAATATTCTTTATTTGCACACCAAAAAAATACAGCAACAAAAACAGAATCAAAAGAACGTAAGGGAACAAATGGCGGTCTTATCACTAAAAGCGATTTCTTCCAGACAACCATGGGATGGAAGAACTCTTAAGTAAAAAAACTTGCTTGACAATCAGGTGATTCAGCCTGCAATGTCCTAACCAGCTGGGGAAAAACGCACAAAGTGACATATATCACAAGGTGTCCCCCGTGGGAATCGAACCCACGACCTTCGTGTCGTGCTCTTAAACATTAGGAGGCAGTATTGAAATCGGAATGCGGATTGAGTATTGAAATCTAGGCTTGCTTCGTTCGCTTTGCTCTCTCCAGGTTATTGTTGTGGGCACGTGACCCGACGTTTGTGCCCCGTTTACCTTCTTTCCATTTATTACAACAGAGCTGGAAGCGCCCCGGGGTGTTTAGAGTCTTGTGGCGGGGTCACGGATCAAATAAGTTTAAATAAAATCAGTCAAGTGCGAGTCGGGCTACTCGCGCACCGAGGGTCCCGTACCACACCACCACAGAACACAACATTATTAACTTACAAAAAGTAACTTTTTTTGTCCGGGACCTTTAGCGCAAGACCGACTCACACTTGGCCCGTTTTTAGTATTTGTTGTTGTTTGTTGTATTTTTGTTATTCTGTAGAGTTTGCTCTATAATCACACTAAGTTTGACGCTTGTATGTATTACCGTTTTTACGATAGAGCGTGAAGAAAAAACGTTGATAAAAACTAGTTTCTTGTTAAGAGGCCCCCTTAATTTTTAACTTTTTGACATTTTTATTATTTGTTAACAAATCCGCCCTAACAACGCATAATCTGAGAATTTCAACTATCTAGCTATTACGGTTCAAAAGTTACAGCCCTAAATAGGTAGGACAGACGGACGGACGGACGGACGGACGGACGGACGGACGGACGGACTGACTGACGGACGGACAGGCGGACAGACGGACAGACGGACAGACGGACAGACGGACATGGTGTATGTTAATAAAGTAATACAATTTAATTTTCTAAGATATTGTCTATTCCTAGAGACTGTAGTGTCTACGAGTGATCCGCTTTAAACTGTAACTTAGTTACTAAACGTGATAGATATGTGGTTAGATAATTGGATAAGCTTATATATCGTATCGTAATAGAAACTATTGGTAACGATCTGGTTGCGTATAACGTATTAGTTATTCCGCGCAGGGAAGCTTTGGTCTAATTTAAATAACTGGAGAAGATTCCGAGTAAGCGCCTAACTCATTTATAAATCTAAGTGAAAAACTGGTCCTAAGTTTATTTAATTTAATATTATTATTTTATTCTTTAATTTCTAGGTAAATTGGATTGCCTACTCGACTCAAATGTATGCAAACGGGATTTTTTTTTTGCTCCGATCTGTTTGCTCCCATAGTAAAAGTTGTTCAGTTTGATGGGTAGACTCTTAGTTTAAAAGGATGCCAATGATATCAATTTCACCCTGTATAATAATAATTGTTTACTTACAAAAAATGTGTTGCTCTATTTAGTTATTTTCCAGATAAGTATTTGAAAGATTGATTAAAACCTATGTTAAAACTAAGATCTAATATTCAAACATGGCATTTACAGGGTCCTTCTTAATATTATGTTGTCGGTTTTTATGGCGATGATAAGACCAATAAACTGGACAACTTTATATATGCGACCAATATCGAAATCGTGAAAAAAACAGATGTTCCATGCAAAACTGCAATCCTACTCGTCCAAAATGTGGGAAGTTTTTTATCGCGTTTTCTGTCATGGTCCCATAGAGGAAGTTGTTCAGTTTAATAGTCTGGTAATCCTCTTATAAAACCGTCAGCATATTAAGTGTATGTTGTACATAAAACTCACAAGATAGGCATCCCCAGCCAATTCTTGCCGACACTAGCGAATTCCATCGCCGCGTTACCTCCGACGACGATGGCCTTTCCCGAGGTTCATACCCTTGGGTGTCTTATAACAGCAGTTGTCTAACTTCCCCACTAATTCAGACGCCAAAGTGTCTAGCAGAGGATAACTAAAAAACCCCACTACAATTTGTAGCCAGTATAAAAATTTAATCCATAAAAATAAAGGTGGTGTAAAATTTAATTTGGGAATGAAACCTCCAAACGGGCTAAAACTAGGCTAGAGCATGCACTGAAAAAAAAAAATGTTTACTTCAACCAACATCATGAATCCATATGAGCCTGTCAACATCATGACTTCTCTGACTAAGAGAACTTTGTTAAACGAATTCGGCTTGTTGTTACAACTAACCATCTTTTGTTTTTAGTAAACAGTAATAACGTCATTTCAATTATTTTGGTGCTAATTAAGAGAAATTATACTTCTTAGTTGACTCGCATTTTTTTCAGTGTGAGTTGTATATTTTTCCTATTTGTCCGCGAGTAAATAATAAACTGAGTGACAAACGTCTAGTCCTCTTTATTCTGGGTCACCCTTGAACCGAATAAATTGCTCGCAATTTTCGGGGTCGTTTACCGCGCTCCGGGTTGCCAATGATACGCTTCTCAAACTTCTTCCTCATCCTGAGTTATACGTGTACCGTACGTATACTTACGATATCTCTACAAATTTGCTAGATAGCGCTACTTATTTCTTATGACGCCGTGTGAGACCGCCCGCGTTCTCGCTAGTTAATTTTAATTTAATTTAAACGTGGTGGAGAGCCAGGTTTAGCGTTACAAGTATTTTTGCTCTCAACAAAGTCTCCAGCGGTGTTTTTGTCAACAGTCACGTCGCGAACGGTTGCTTAATCATGAATGACGTTTACGTATTCAGGAGGCTCGCCCCTCCAGCTAACGAGAAGACGAGATAAGTGTACAAACGTCGCCGTCTTGAATTCCCGAAGGCGTTCAGTCCCGTTGATTACCCGGGATTTGAAATTAACATATTAGAAATGTTCAGCGCTCGGCGACTAGATACAGTTGTAAGACGGAACGATGTACATGTTTGTTTGAATAGCGGATTGAGCTCTGACGTCTTCCTCTTACGGCAGTCTCATAAACAATGGGCGTCTTGTATCTATTCCCCAGTGCTCCGTTCCGTGTTTATATTCCGACTGTTTATGTACGAGCAGATAGTATTTAATTAAACCCAGCCTTGGAAACGATTAACTTTAATATCAGATACAGCAATAATGCCAGTAACGTTGGTAAAATAGAGAGAGAGGAGAACATAAATCTGTGATACTATTATTGTTTTATGTTTCAGATTGTCTTTTCCTTCGGGACCAGTAGGCCTAGCATGCCACCCCCGAGAAAACGACAAACATCGAGACGTGCCTCCATCTTTATTATTTTACGTATGCCAAAAAGAGCGCGCATGACGGTTTTCTCGTTTAAACGCTTTGTCGTGGGTGGCATGCTAGCCGTGCTGGGTCGGAAAACTTTGTTATACGATTTATCGTTTGTAGTGAAACTGTAACGTGGTTGTCGAACGAGTAATATGAAGGCGTGACGAATGGATCATTAGTCCTAAGTAAATATTAACCTGTGCAGTTCAAACAAAGTATTTGGGGTGTAATGTCATCAGAGGTGTCGGAGAATGGGCGCAGTCTCTTGTTTCCTCCGCGATTCCTTCATTTTCTAATGGATCGACGTTGGGGGAATATTTGTTAGCAAACTTTCACCAGACACAGATATTTACATGACAAAGAAAAGGGGTAAGGGATCCCAGTGTCCCTGAAAACGTATTCTTGTCAGGAATCCGGATTTTGTAAAGGATTTGTCGGTCAATTTCGCGTCAGTACGTTTTTGTTGTATAGTAAATTCCTTGCATAATCAGAAGCAGGGTTTAGTGAAGCGTGAACCTTCCTTTAATAAACTGAGATACGTCTCACTCAATGGGTGTTTTACTAGGAAAAATAATACAACATATGTTCCTTGATACAATGTAACTTTTCTCAAACATGCTTGGAAATGTGAGCATTATTTTGACAACCTTCTTCGAGATAAATCGAAATTGCTGTACTGGCCAAATACATGCGCGCAGCGGCCGGCAATGTTTGTATGAAAATCCATATCTGTCGTGTTTAGCGGCCAAATAAATTACATAGTAAACTCATATCTGTTGTGTAATTTAAAAATGGAACGATCTTTTTCTCCGAAACATGGCGACCAAGGAGGTAACTCATCAAAGGTTTTATTTAAATTTCGAACGGGCTTGCAAATAGAAAGCTGTTTATTGAAAAAAAAAACAAATTGTTGTTCGTTGTTCGTCATTGATTTTGAAAAGAGTTTTAATTTCTGCGAATTATTTGAGAAAATTTACTGTTTTAATTTCCGCGCATTGTTTGAGAAAAGTACTATACAAGCCTTGGCCACAACTAGGCATTGATGGACTTACGTATGTGTGCCTCGGCTTCGCCTCGGCCCACATTTACACGTTCGTCCATCAATGCCTCTGTTGCTGGCCGCTGCAGTAATGTACTATTTCATCTGTATTTTTATGAAACAAAAAAAGAGATACTAAAATTTATTAAATGTGATCGTGACGTAGCGTAAGTAAAAGGTTTCAGCTTATTCTTTTTGTGGAGTTTTCGGTAAAGTTAAATAAAACTGGGCATGGTCTTGAGCTGACTCAGTGTAGAGACGAAACTAAGGTTGCCAGAATTCCTACAGGCTTATTAGTTCCTTGGCCATTTCTACTAATGAAGTTGGAGTCCAAGATCCGACTCCCAACTGTTGAACGACGGTAGAAAATTATATTAAAGATCAATAATTAGGTTTTTAGTCATATTCTTAAATGGAAATGTAAAAATACAAATTATAATAGTACATTACTGCAGCGGCCAGCAACAGAGGCATTGATGGACGAACGTGTAAATGTGGGCCGAGGCGAAGCCGAGGCACACATACGTAAGTCCATCAATGCCTAGTTGTGGCCAAGGCTTGTATAGTACTTTTCTCAAATAATGCGCGGAAATGAAAACAGTAAATTTTCTCAAATAATTCGCGGAAATTAAAACTCTTTTCAAAATCAATGACGAACAACGAACAACAATTTGTTTTTTTTTTCAATAAACAGCTTTCTATTTGCAAGTTAGTTCGAAATTTAAATAAAACCTTTTTTGAGTTACCTCCTTGGTCGCCATGTTTAGGAGAAAAAGATCGTTCCATTTTTAAATTACACGACAGATATGAGTTTACTATGTAATTTATTTGGCCGCAAAACACGACAGATATGGATTTTCATACAAACATTGCCGGCCGCTGCGCGCATGTAGTTGGCCAGTACAGCAATTTCGATTTATCTCGAAGAAGGTTGTCAAAATAATGCTCACATTTCCAAGCATGTTTGAGAAAAAAATATTTAGTTTACCTAAAATTTTATGATGGGTTTAGTAATGAGATGTAAGGATTGATAGGTAACATAGCTTTTAACTAAGCCAAGTTGCCTAACAATCCATACATAGATACAGTTCGGCAATAGTTTAAAAAAATTGCCGCCACTGTGGTGCCGAAACATTGTAAAAAAATCGGGACATTAAACAGGGACAGGAAACTGTAATTACTGGACATGAGACCAGACAGAAAATTCCCGGATTTTCCCGGATTTCCCGACCCTCTGGTAACCCTAGACGAAACACCGGGGATTGTGGAAATAGATTTATTTTATTGAACTTTGTTGTCATCATATCTCTGGGAGCCCTTAGGGAAAAGAGCTGGAAAAGAGGATCCTTTGACAATGTTATCGAGATGTGACAACAAACAAAAGAAAGAACAAAGTTGTTCGTCACTCCACCGTCACTCTGCCAAGATAAGATCGAATGTAAAGGATAGCATTAGGATAGCTTTTACCAGCTTTCTACTCGATTGAACGAAGTATTGCCATAAAGAGCTTTTTCGGATAACTTTTATAAAAGTACGATAATTCAATGATTATCGAAAAAAGTCTATAGACAGCTTTTGTCATCTAAGTTGAAGTTATTTTTAGGGTTCCGAAGTCAACAAGGAACCCTTATAGTTTCGTCATGTCCGTCCGTCTGTCCGTCCGTCCGTCCGTCTGTCCGCAGCTTAGCTCAGAGACGCTTATTACTAGAAAGCTACAATTTGGCATATACACATTAATCACGCCGACAAAGTGGTAAAATAAAATCTTGAATTTTTTTTAAGGTATACCTACACGCGAAGTGGGGATGACATTTTTTTTTGTATTGGACTGAAACCACCTTAACAGTTTTGTAGGGAAGAGCAGAACATGGCAACCGACGACCGACACGCGACAGACATGACCACCCAATGGCAGACCTACAATACAAAGCAACTCCCGAAAGGCATCTCAATCTTCTGCAATGTCTACAAACTCAATAATTTGTCAAAAATGTCATAATTATATTTCTTGCACATACAGTTTACTTGCACTTACAAGAGCCCCATGTTTCAAATTACCCTTTTAGCTCAGACTCATTCTTACTAAAAGGAAACCACTACTTCATTTATCCATAACAATGTAGTTAACACATCGACTTGTTACTTTGACAAAGTTAGCTCGTTTAGGTATCTACACACTGCAGCCGGCAAAATAGAACTGTGTCAAAATGACATTCAACTTCCAGCGGCAGTTGTAAATGCCGGGGGCTTCACCCGAGAAACTTTGGTTATATGATAACATTTTCGCTTCCACTTTCCGACGTTGTACGTTTGTATAACGAATTCATATTTTGTTTTACAATGATATTTGCTTTTAAGGGGCGTCCGCCCGGTTTTGATTAACTTTGTAACCATTTTATACATTAACTATGGCACTTTTTAAGCAGAAAACAAAACTGAACAATCTACAGGATATGAGAAGTGATGTGGTTTTTCTCGAAATCTATTTTAATTAATAAAACTAAAGAAAAACGATCACCCCTTTTTTTCCAGTTGTAACCGTTTTATTCTTACATTGTTGATCAGAAGAATATGAAAATTTACAATATTCTTCACAATACAATATAGAATGATGTGGTTTTCTTATTTTTTGAATATTCATAAAAAATCATACAGGTTTTCAAAGAAAACGGAAAATTCTGACCGGCGCTACGCAATTGAATCGGGATGGCTAATTGCAAAAGTTTGCTTGTAAGAAAGAGAGCCTTGCACTAGAGGGAGAACCTTAAGAATGTTTTGATACGTAATGTATGCTGAAAATCGTACCGGTATTGCATTTCGTTTATTTGGAAAGGTTTAATGTTGAGGTAATAATGTTTAATGTTGATTTTAAACATCAATTCAGTTTATTGAATTTCACTAATAGAATTAAATTGGACAGGCGTTAAAATCGCAATAGCATCTGTTTGCTTACCGAGATCGTTTTATTAATAAATCCATGATAAAACTGTACGTTTTGTTTGGTTTCAGAAATAATAATATTTGGATTTACAATGAAGTTAATCTCCTATCCTTGTGCATATCATACATCTCACGACCGTAATCTCTTTTGGGGTGGTTACAAATATTTCTATAACTACAAAGAAGTTACTTGTAGCATCTAAGTGTTAAAAACCCTACATATTGTATACTAATAAACAGGTATTGGTTGATACTTAGACTTTGAAACCTAGATAGACCTCTTGTCAGTAGCGTAGCGAGGGGGGGGGAGGCAGGGGGCCACTTTATTAGGGGCGGCAAATTCGGGAAAAATACCTATAGATTGATTTAGCTCTGTCTATATCTATAACCACTTCGTAGAGCAGAGAAAAGTCGAGCTCGCTTCGCTCGCTCTAATAAGTTTCTATTTTAATTACTGTGTATTGTGTGTCTACAACTATGGAGGCCAGGCCACAGCTAAGACGTGTTAAAAATTTGAAGCTTACTTCACTCGAATAGCTTTTATTTAAGTTACTTTGCACATGTTTTGTAAGTAAAAAGCTCTAGCGCTAACAGATTCGTATTGAGGAGAAAAGTTGAGGTCGCTTTACTCGCTCTATGTTTCAATTTTTGCATAGATAAACCAAAAGATGTCTGACCACAACCCGAATAGATATGTAAAAAAATTCGAGCTCCCTTCGCTCGCTCCTGTATTTTGGGTGTAGGTCTTTTTATAAAGATAAGGGGACGGCAAAATCGGTATTTGCCCCGGGCGGCAGAAACACACGCTACGCCACTGCCTCTTGTTAGTGTCAATTCACACGTACCACAACCACACCACAACGACGCCATGTGGTCGGGCGTATATTTTGTATTGAAAATTTATATTACAATTTACACGTACCACATTTTGCCGTTGTTATCGACCACCTGTGTAATACGACCACATCGCAACCACATCGCGACGGCAACACCACCACCGGCGGGCGGCGGCACCGCGGCCACATCGCCACGACATGCCGTCAAGCCGTGTTTCCTCTACGAAAGCCGGAGTATAACTGCACATGACCACGTGGTTACCACATCGCAACGACAGCGACAACGCAACCACATCGACATTTTGTCGGTACCACAACGCAACTGCAAAAAGCCGCTGCGACACTATTCACACGTAACCACAGCTTGACCACATTTTGTCGCTGCGACGTGGTCCACACCTTGTGGTACGTGTGGATTGACCCTAATACTCCGACTTTCGTAGAGGAAACACGGCTTGACGGCATGTCGTGGCGATGTGGCCGCGGTGCCGCCACCGGTGGTAGCGTTGCCGTCGCGATGTGTTTGCGATGTGGTCGTATTACACAGGTGGTCGATAACAACGACAAAATGTGGTACGTGTAAATTGTAATATTAATTTTCAATACAAAATATACGCCCGACCACATGGCGTCGTTGTGGTGTGGTTGTGGCTGTGGTGTGGTTGTGGTACGTGTGAATTGACACTAACTGCACATGACCACGTGGTTACCACATCGCAACGATAGCGACAACGCAACCACATCGACATTTTGTCGGTACCACAACGCAACTGCAAAAAGCCGCTGCGACACTATTCACACGTAACCACAGCTTGACCACATTTGGTCGCTGCGACGTGGTGTGGTTGTGGTACGTGTGAATTGACCCTTAGACCTATAAAAAAGGATCTGGCTACTATTAGGTTCTATTCTGATCACAAACGTGACAAGTAATTATGTACCCATCTTTGCAATATGCAAGCGAATCAGAAATTATTTCAGTGAATTCACCTGCAGGCAAAGCCTTTAACATTCGAAACTTATATCAAGCCTTAAACGTTGGGCTAAGTAAAGCGTGAACTCGAGCTCAAAGAATCGTTTTACTTATTGAAGAATTGCATTGCCTAATTATTGCTCAAAGGGTTTACTTTACTGGATGTTTATCGAAGTATAACATTTTTAATTTCAAATTCAAAAGGTTGACTTTATTGCCTTACTGGATTTCTACCGAATATAACATTTAAAAAAAAGCCGTGGTGTGGTGGTCCAGTGGCGAGTAACCTTGCCTACCGTGCTGCATTCCCGTCCAGGCCGACTCGTACCAATGAGTTTTTCTGAATTTATGTATGATTTATAACACCACTGGCTTTTCGGTGAAGGAAAAAATCGTGAGGAAACCTGCATGCTTAAATTTCGAGACATGCATTGTGCCTACTTCCATTACAAGTGGCGACGGGCTCACTCCCCGTCACACCGGAGACGAGGATATTCTGAAGTTACAGAATATCTCTATGCTGTGCTATAAAATTTTTAATTTCGAATGCTTGCTAGTGGATGCTTGATGTCCTTAGAACTTTCACTACCTAAATACTTACCAATAATATTTCTAAGGACATTAGTGTCAAAATCTTCTGTAAATAGTAAGAAACATAGTAGCTACTTATGTCTGCATGTTTTTGCGCTCAGAAGTGCGAAATTCGAAAATCATACGAGCGACTTGGCAGTAGAAAGATGCATAATCTCCATAGTAATTTTGACATTTTCTACTGCCAAGTCGCTCGTATGATTTTCAAAAATCGCACTTCAGTTCTTTTAAAAGCCTATGCCTAAAAATGGCGCCTTTTTTCTTTTTTTAGCGCGGCCATCAATCAAACTTGAATATTATAGTTCAGAATAAAATTAAAAACAACACTTGTTATTACAAATATCTCGGAACTCAGTCCGCACTGAGATATAAAGGTTTGAAGTGCACGTAATGGTAATATTTTCAACTTCAAGCCCTTTATATCTCCGTCCGGACTTAGTTTAGGGATATACATGTTAATAAGTTTTGTTTGTTACTTTATTCTGAAATAAAATATTCAAGTTTGGTTGCTGGCCGCGCCAAAAACAACGGCAAAAAATAAGGCGCCCACCTTACATACAAAACCAGCGTTGTCTTTTAAATCTGTTGCGCTTTTTATCATCATTTATAGTAGATTATGTACCAAGGGGATAAAGCAGTGTCTTTCATCACGGGCGCGATATTGAATCCCGAGCGTAACGAGGGATTCTAGGGTTAACTCCCGAGCGTAGCGAGGGAGTTTAGAGTTAACTCCCGAGCGAAGCGAGGGAGTTAAGACTAGAATCCTGAGTGAAGCGAGGGATTCAAGCTCGCCCAAGATGAAAACACGTTTATCCCCGAGGACCATACTCTACTTTTCACACCCTCCGCGAGAAAATAAAAAGCAATACTGTTAGAAACCCAGGGAAGCGTGTAAATTCTCTATGGTTAGAAACTAATTCTTTTATTAGAGTTTATAACAAAGTATTAGAGTTCAATAGTATCTATTTAGAAAAACTATTTTATTAAATTAAAAGTGAAAGTAGATATTTGAAACATTAGACCAGGAGTGCGATTTTTGAATCTCATTTGCTGAGTTCAGCAGTTGTAAATGTCAAAGTAACTATGGAGATATGCATCTTTCTACTTATGATTTGACTTTCATAAATCATACTTCAGGAGTGCGATTTTTGAAAGTCAAATCAGCAGTAGAAAGATGCGTATCTCCATACATTTTCAACTGCTGAACTCATCAAATGAGATTCAAAAATCGCACTCCTGGAGTGCGATTTTTGAAACTTTCTTTGAACTCAGCAGTTGAAAATGTCAATATTACTACGGAGACGTGCATCTTTCTACTGCTGATTTGACATTAAAAAATCATACTCCAGGAGTGCGATTTTTGAAAGTCAAATCAGCAGTAGAAAGATGCGTATCTCCATAGTAATTTTGACATTTTCAACTGCTGAACTCAGCGAATGAGATTCAAAAATCGCACTCCAAGTTGTGGAAAGACAATGTAATATTTTTTTTATTACTTTGTTCGTAGCAATAGGAAGGCAATAATAGGTACAGAGCAAGTACAGAGATATGCAGTATTCGCGCCATAAAGATGATACCTTTATGATTCGCGCCTTTTTTTCTTTTTTTGTGTTCAATACTCGTGGTGGCCAGTTCAAATTTCGAATTAAGTTCTTTTTGGTGCCTGTCTCCATGATAAGTTTTCATCACAGGTTTTCATACGAATTTTAAGTAAGGATCGTAGTAACTATTAAATAATCTGTGGATGCGGTTCCATATTCAAATCTCATTATTGACCAGCGGGTTATAATGAAATTCAGTACAATATTATTGCCCGGCTAGGCCCAGGGCTATAATGACTTGCTTTAGGTTCAAGTTACATGACATATAATGTTCCATTTTCGAGCGGGTGGTGTGAAAAAAGT
This sequence comes from Agonopterix subpropinquella, assembly GCA_922987775.1. Taxonomy (NCBI): domain Eukaryota; kingdom Metazoa; phylum Arthropoda; class Insecta; order Lepidoptera; family Depressariidae; genus Agonopterix; species Agonopterix subpropinquella. The sequence goes on along the minus strand of OV277695.1, from coordinate 11,111,766 downwards.
TATTATATTATGGTGAGATGAGATGGGATTAAGTATGTAATATATGTATAGGTACTCGGGAGAAGACAACTGAGTTTAGTTGTCAATATTTATTATAAATATAACTACTCAGGGGTGCGATTTTTAAATGTCACCGGTGAGCTTGAACGGTTTTTGAATCTCATACAAAAGCCTTTTCACACCCATGAGATCAATACGAGAGGGAAGGGCACTCATAGGAATCAAGTGCACGAGTGGGAAGGAAGGGGTATTGTCTCATTTAATTGAATTGTATTGAAATTTTCGTCACCGGTGAGATAAAAAAGTGCGAACCAGGTGCGAACTTTGGGAAATCGGTGACTTTTATTCTTTGAACTCAGCAGTTGAAAATGTAAATATTACTATAAAGACGTGCATCTTTGTACTGCTGATTTGATATTAAAAATCATACTAGGAGTGCGATTTTTAAAAATCAAATCAGCGGTAGAAAGATGCGTATCTCCATACATTTTTAACTGCTGAGTTCAACGTTTGTGATTCCAAAATCGCACTCTAGATGTGAATCGGTGAAACCAACGACAATATAATTCAAAACATTCACCTACTACGGCATCGCATTGTTATGAATTTACGATACGAAATTATGATAAAAACAGGCATCGTCGTGTTTATAAAATTTCTCTGAGAGAAAGGAACGTGAGCTTCGTGCGGAGAAACGTTGAAATTTTGATAAATTACACTCGAGGATTACTCCGTGGAAATATGAAGAAAACCACGCATTCCCACAAATTACTTCCTCGTGACAAATACCTTCGTAGATGACCCACCATTTATATAGCTTCCGGCTAAATCTAGTTAATGACAAAAGCCCAAAACATAATATTGTTTGAGGGAAAATGAAGCGGTTGTTGTAATTAGGGACAGTAGAGTCGGCCTCAAAAAGATAGTAGAGTAAATAGGTAGGTACATTAATTAATATACAGGGTCCTTCCAGGGCCGTAGCTAGAACTGGATTGAAGGTAGGGCATAGGAGGTTTAAGGTAGGGCGGATGCAAAAAGCTGTTTTTTGGATGAGTACGATGATTAATAAGTTTTTTATCTGTAACCCTATGAATATACTATGTTCTGTAACCAAAGAGAATGTAAGAGAAATGAGAAGAGAAAGGCAATAAATAATTTTTTAATTTAATTATTTGTAATTTTAACATAATTCAATGTCTGTGAAATCTTCTCTTCAGGAAAGAAAAGCACTCTAAGGCTGCCTGTCCATTGAAGCTGTGCAAGCTGTGTAGCTGTGTTTTTTTAACCAATCAGGAGCTCGGGCGAGGCGTGGCCGATCTCGCCCGAGCTCCTGATCGCCACAGCTTCAATGGACAGGCACCCTTAGACTTAAAACGATGGTGATACTGAATTTTATAAGCCTACCTGCAAAAATGGTGTTAGTATGAGACTATGAGTTCCATTAGCCTATCTTCACTCATAATATCATAGGCTGGAGCGAGCGTAGCGAGCTCAAAATTTTACACTTCAAGTCTCAAAACAGTGTCGGTACGAGTACCATTAGGTATGTCATCCCCAAAGTACAATTCAGTTTGCCCCACTTTCCCATATTATACAGACTATAATAATGGTTGGATAATTTTTAAGGTAGGGCATTGAGATTTTAAGGTAGGGCATTGCCCCACGATCCCCCCCCCCCCCCCCCCCCCCCCCACCTAGCTACGGCCCTGGGTCCTTCTTAATAATATGCTGACACTAAGGTACGACATATGGTATGACATACGGTAAGTACGAGTAGGTTTGCAGTTTTGTATGGAAGAGTTGATTTTTTTTTCGCGATTTCGATGTTGGTGCCATAGTCAAAGTTGTACAGTTTGACGGTCTGATCATCCCCTTAAGAAAGTGTCCACATATTACATTACAAAACTGCTGTACCTACCTACCTGACTAAAATGTATGGGACAGCTGATTTTATTTCGCGTTTCCTGAGGTAGGCTCCATAGTGAAAGTTGTTCAGTTTGATGGTCTGAGTTCACCGTTTCAGTATTTGCTGAGCTGTCACTTACACCCTGTATAGTATAGTTTCGTACCATGTCGTAGTGTAGGTACCCACTAAATCGTTTTGAAGCTGACCGTAGGAAGTACGAAACATAATTATTTATTTTTCAGTTTTTATAATTATTACATGTTTCTTTTATATAGACCTCATTTTATTATTATACGGATGAATTATTAAAGGTCAAAGGTCTACCCTTTGATAATTCATCCGAAGAATTCAGCAATAAATTTCCATATTTTCACTCGAAGAACGTAAATAATGGATTTCTTTTAAAACTTGCATATAACATAATTAGATTCGTGGAATTTTTGGTCGTAATTGAGAAAAGTATTTGTGGTTATGCACAAGTGTCATTTTTAATTAACCTGTAAAATTATTTTTATTTTGAATAAAGATCACATAAATACTTTGTTCTTTATGCTTGAAAAAAATAACAAATTAACGATTTCTCTTCAGCTAAAGCGAATTTTGTTGATTAAAGTTTTAACGTTCGGGACCGTCTATAAATCGTGTGACAATAATATAGTGACACTGTTGTTGGTTACCTATGGAAATAATAAATGTAATGTAGACATTTAAAAATAATACCATATTTTTAAATCTCTGCATTTCCCTACATTACCCTCCTTTCGGGTTTTTAGGCGTTTCACACCACGGTGTGAATCACAAAAGTGATTTTTCAATGGAACCCTACGAACCACTATTAATTTTTTAGGCTTCCGTACCCAAAGGGTGAATACGTCTAAAGGCCCTTCCGTCACTCCTACGGGATAATTTTTTTTATACGAAAGTAGGCATGGTGCGATCTGAAGTATGACATTTTAATACTGTAGTCTTTGCGCTACAGGTTCTATGAAAATATTGGTAATAGGCTAAGTGCGATAGTAGGCATCCCGCTACGAAATCCTCTGAGTGATATCTGAAGCCATCTCCTCTTATTGGACGTTTCCTATCTAAAAAAATACTTAATCGAATCGGAACCAAGAAACTTGGCTCTGAAATTGTTCCTAACAACAAAAAAAACGGGTTGCACTCCGGGAGTGCCGGCAGAAGTGAAAACTAAGAGATCTTACGTCTTACGTCACTTGCTGTGATGTCACGGTCTGACTATATCTTTGCTTGCGAATTTTCGATCAGGTTACGTGACGTCACGGTCCTGACGCGAGTTTAACATTTTTTACCCATCCCAAAAGGTGCACAACGCCGCTAAAGAAGTTTTCACTTCAAAAATTACATAGTAACTACAATATAAGGTAACGAATTAGTTAGACTATCTATAACTAATTTTATTAAAACAGTATACGCACCTAACGTAGTTTATGAACAACCAGCCACTTCCGACCCATAGTACGAGATCAAAAGCAAAACTAAAAGTTTTGAACGTGCCATTGTTACTGTTTTGTTATAATTTAAAGTCCCATTAGGCTGAGAATGTATGGCCAATTTGGGATCAGTAAGATATAATTAATAGGCCCACAGTCCACCGAAATTTAAATAAGTATTTCGAATAAATTTATTAGGTTAGGTATGCTTATTACATACAATACAAAATACAATACAATACAATACGATACAATTTTAAAATATACAGGGACCTTCTTAATATTATGCTGACACTTTTTTAAGGAAATGATCAAACCATCAAACTGAACAACTTTCTCTATGGGACCAACATCGAAATCGCGAAAAAAAATCAGCTGTCCCATTCATTTGGGTAGGTTTGCAGTTTTGTATGGAAGAGATGATTTTTTCGCGATTTAGATGTCCTGTTTATAGGGTCCTTCTTAATATGCTGATGGTTTATTAACCTCTCGTATGCCGGAAATACACACACAATAGAAATCAATAGTTTCGTTGCGCGGATCCCTGTTCCGGCATACGAGAGGTTAAGGGGATAATAGTGGACCCAAATATATGGGACAGCCGATTTGTTTATCGGGATTTAGATGAGAGAAAGTTGTCAGTCAGTTTGATAATCTGGTCATCCCCTTTAAAAATCGACACCAGCAGCAAAAAGTTGGACCCGTATACAAAAGTATCGTATTACCTATCGGGGTGGTTCGAAACTTGGAATCTGTAAAAGCTTTTAGGCAGTGTGTAATTGAAGTGTCAGACGGCGATACGTAGTACTTATACAGGGTGTCACAAAAATACAAATAAACATTTAAGGGGGTGATTTAGACCAATCAAACTGAACAACTTTCACTAAGGGACGAATATCGAAATCGCGAAAAAAAAAATTATGTTCATACTAAATTACAAAATCTACTCGAGCTAAATGTATGGGACGGCTGATTGTTTTTCGCGAATTTGATGTTGGTTCCATGGTGAAAGTTGTTCAGTTTGATTGTCTAAACAACCCCCTCAAAAGATTAAATTTTTATTTTTACCTTTGTACCTTGGATACTAAGATCCCACCGTAAAATTGTGCATTTATTTGTTTGGTGATCGAAATGTGATTCAAGTGAACATTTACATAGGGGTTTATACAACACCGCCCCGGCTTGCCTAGCAAAATCTTACCTTTACCATTATAATTTTTGGAATTTTTTTTTCCACCTATCTGTTTGGGAAGTAATTATGAGGTACCATTGGAAGGAGACCGATGTTAAGAACAGCCCAAGGAACACGTAAGCTATATAGCAGCTGTACAGTAGTCGCATAAAGGAAATTTCCTTTATGCAGCTACTGTGCTGCTGCTATATAGCGTGCGTGTTCCTTGATAGGGTTGCCAGAAGAAGAGAAGATGCGACCAGAAATTCAACAAAATATACACATGTTTAAAAAAAATATATATACAAAGTACAACTACAAAAATAAAAACAAACATACAACAAAGTGAAGTATTTAATAAAGTTTTAAAACACTCAATAGTCCACTTTAAACAAATAATGCACATGTTTTATAAAATGCTTTCTACTAAAAGTTTATCGTATTCTTTCGTAACATACACTTTTAGACTTCATCGTTTTGCAATATTGTTTTATTCCCACGCGAGACTTGTCAATTTATTTTGTTGTGTTATAAAATGGGGATTTACTGTATTATCATCTAGAAAGGAGCAGACGCGTTACATATCCCCGAAAGGAGATAAATATTTTATGTCATAATTCATCCAAGCTATAAAAAGGGTGAGCGCAGACACGAGCGCCGAAATCATTTTTGCCTTGCTCACTTGGGATCAGAGAGGAAACGTCTATACGAATGTAGATATGTTCATAATCTACGAAATAAAGATAAAAATGTTTCTTAGTTGGTATAAAATACAAATTAAATGGAAAATCTAGCATTTTATAAAAAAAAGGAATTTTGTGACATTGTAAAAAAAATAAAACCGGTCAAGTGCGAGTCGGGCTACTCGCGCACCGAGGGTTCCGTACCACACCACCACAGAACACAACATTATTAACTTAGAAAAAAAAACTTTTTTTGTCCGGGACCTTTAGCGCAAGACCGACTCACACTTGGCCGGTTTTTAGTATTTGTTGTTATTTTGTAGAGTTTTCTCTATAATTACACTAAGTTTGATGCTTGTATGTATAACCGTTTTTACGATAGAGCGTGAAGAAAAAACGTTGATAAAAACAAGTTTCTTGTTGAGAACCCCCCTTAATTTTTATCTTTTTGACATTTTTATTATTTTTTAACAAATTCGCCGTAATAACGCATAATCTGAGAAAATTTCAAGTATCTAGCTATTACGGTTCAAAAGTTACAGCCTTAAATAGGTAGGACAGACGGACGGACGGACGGACGGACAGACGGACAGACGGACAGACGGACAGACGGACAGACGGACAGACGGACAGACGGACGGACGGACGGACGGACAACGTAGGCTTAGTAATAGGGTACCGTTTTAACCCTTTGGGTACGGAACCCTAAACAAAGGAATTTTGTGATATTGTAAAAAAAAAATATTACAGTTTTGGTACTTGAGATGTTTATTCTTTCTAAAATGTGTGTTTAGACCTAATTTGTAAATACCAAGCAACGTAAACCTAAAGGGCAACTAATTCAAATCCTGTAACTCTGATAGCTCGGATAATTTTGACATGGGCTTTAGCTTAAATAGCTCCAAAATAGCTCATTGATATTCCGATCCGAACTTCCTATTTAAGAAAATATAAAAGATAAGATATAAAACCAAGCTATAAAAGGCATTCTTCGAGATAATGTAAGGCGCTTTAAGAAATTTTCAGTAATTCTGTCGTATAATTGGAAAAGTTTTGACGACAAACGGGGGGTAGCCGCGGAAGAACTATAAAATTGCAGTTAACGGCACCCAACGACTTCCCGATACCATTACTCTGAAATACGATCTAATTGAGTATCCCTGACCCCTTGTCTAACAGAAGACTAAATGGAAAGAGACGCCTTTGGTCTTAACCAATTAACTCTTGGGGACATGATTTCCTAATTAAATTACAGCGCTATTAGATTCCACTAACAGTTTCCTTGGTTTAAAAATCAATATTATACTACTGGTTTTTCTCTTTAATGCCTATAAATTTACTAACTACTTAAAGAAAGGGAAGAATATAAAAGTTAGATGTACAACTTCATTGTACCTAAACACGGACATATAAATATGGATGTACAATAGTCCAGTAGCCAGAAAATAGAAACCTTTGATAATTTTTAGGGTTCCGAAGTCAACAAGGTACCCTTATAGTTTCGCCATGTCCGTCCGCTATAAGCTGTAATTTGGCATGGGTATAAAATATTCATAACGCCGACAAAAAGTGGTAAAATAAAATCTTGAAAAATATTTTTTTAGCGCAACTACACGTGAAGTGGAGATGACATTTTTTTTCTCGTCTATCCCATGGTGTGGGGTATCGTTGGATAGATCTTTTAAAAATATAGTGGGTTTGGGAAAACCATTTTTCAATTAAGGGATTTGTTAGCGAAATATTAAGCTTAAATTGAAATTTTTTGTTAGAGTCAAGTGTCGCCACACCCCCTGCCAGCTAAACGGTTGTTTCTGGAATTATGTGAAAAAATTTGCGGCAGTAGTACCTATATATAACGAAATTAAATAGCTGAAAGAGAATAGAAAGTGTGTGTGTGTGTGTGTGAAGTGCGTGTGCAGGTCCGTATGTGTACGAAAATCTTTGGGAAATTACAATCAATGTTCTGAACTAATCCAGCCATTCGTTTCAGACGTTTGTTTGTTTCATTGTTTATTTAAAACAAATAACGGATTAAGATGTAAATGGTACAGAAGCGACACAACTTCGTGAGCCGTAAATCTGGCTGTCTGAACAGAAGCTGTGACCGCAATGGATCTTTTGTCACTTGTCCGCACTCCGCAGGGCCAGAGACGTCTGCGGCTCGCGAGGCATTTGTTACGTTTGTATCAATGCATTGAAGAATAGCAGTCGATAGATTCGAACTTAAAACTAGTGCCTTTAATATTTCGTTTTATTATTGAAGTGCTCTTTTTTAGGGTTCCGTACCCAAAGGGTGAAAACGGGACCCTATTACTAAGCCTACGTTGTCCGTCCGTCCGTCCGTCCGTCTGTCCGTCCGACCGTCCGTCTGTCCTACATATTTAGGACTGTAACTTTTGAACCGTAATAGATAGATAGTTGAAATTTTCTCAGATTATGCGTTATTACGGCGGATTTGTTAACAAATAATATAAATGACAAAAAAATAAAAATTTAGGGGGTTCTCAACAAGAAACTAGTTTTTAATCAACGTTTTTTCTTCACGCTCAATTGTAAAAACGGTAATACATACAAGCGTCAAACTTAGTGTGATTACAGAGCAAACTCTACAAAATGACAACAAATACTAAAAACCGGCCAAGTGTGAGTCGGTCTCGCGCTAAAGGTCCCGTACAAAAAAAGTTTTTTCTGTGGTGGTGTGATACGGAACGGAACCCTCGGTGCGCGAGTAGCCCGACTCGCACTTGACCGGTCTTATTAAGTACCATCGTCAAAATATAGCATTTAATACCACCAGTAGCCGCCGTAGTATGCCACCGCGATACAGCGCTATCGCACCTTCACTCTCTTTCTATTTGCGCGCGAACGAACGAGATTAAAGGCGTGGTATAGCCGTATCACGTGTAACATGCTAGCCATTGCTAGCTAGGCAGGATTGATTTATTAATATCCTGGAAATCATAAGTAGATAAAGCTGATTACTTCAGATACTTGGCACTAACTTTATTATGCTTATTAATGGGTTTTAATTGCAGAATATATAGATTTATAATCCCACTAGCGGCCCGTCCCGGCTTCGCACGGGTGGACGTCTAATCTTTTCTAGCAATAAATAAAGCCTATGTTACTCAGGGTGAATGCAGCTTTCTAATGATGAAAGAATTTTTTAAATCGGCCCAGTACTTTTTGAGCCTATTCATTACAAACATACAAACATACAAAAATAGGTACAAATCTTTCCTCTTTATAATATTAGTGTAGATGAAGAGCAATTCAACATTTACAAAGCAAATTATAAGCAGAGGTTTAATATTCATCGCAATTCGAATTAAATTTCAGTTCATTATTTATAAATAAATATACTTACGCTGCTAATAAGATAATATATAAAATAACTGCCTCCGTGGTCTAGTGGTTAAGAGCATTGGCTCTCGATACGGAGGTCGTGGGTTCGATTCCTACGGGGGGGGGGACACCTAGTGACATGTCACTTTGTGCGTTTTTCCCCAGTTGGTTAGGACATTGCAGGATGAGTCACCTGATTGTCCGAAAAGAAAAATGATTCCGTGCTTCGGATGGCACGCTAAGCCGTTGGTCCCGGCTACAATCTCTACTGGTAGTAGTCGTTAAAAATAAAAACCACGTCAGAGGCCGTAAGGCGGTCTGAAAAAACTCTGACACTAGGGCTCTGCCCACACGATAAGAAGAAGATACTTAAGATAACTAATGTTGTAATTATTTTGAGTTATTAATTTAAATAACAAAATAACCTCGAGTTATTTCAACGCATGGACTTTTTAAAACGAATAAAAACAAAACAAAAATAAAAAATACAAGTTGGAACCAATAATTGCGTTGACAATTTGTGTTGATTGATCTTCAGTTTGGCGAATGTAAAATATTTTATTGACTACAGGCGCGTAGGCAGGGAGATAATTGGTGATTGTTCTGCTAAAATGAATATTGATAAATCGTATACTTCATCATCATCAGCCTATCCCTCCCAAGGCGCGCTACAAAACTGTATCTCGGCCTTCCTCATCCAGTCCCTCTCTGTTACCTTTCTTAGGGCTCATTTTCATTGGTCTTTCTGGCTCGCATTCGGGATGCGAGAGATTTCCGTAACGCAGTGCAGATGAGATACAGACTGTCCCGATCAAGAATCTACTGCGATTTCTGGCTGCAGTGGGGATGGTAAGAAACTTTAAAAAGGGCGTTCACAAAGGACCAGCGACGGTCTACGTGGCATAGGCTTAGCAAGCCTGTCAAGGCCCAATACCCCTCAAATAATAAAAAAATACATAGGATTAATCGAAGGTCTTGACTTGACACTCAACAAAAAACAAGAACCATCCTGGGTAAGAATTACTACTATCAATATTCAATAGTCACCAAGATATTGAAATGTAGACGAACATAATGCCCCCTAGATGACGGATTTCTCCAACCTGAATATTTTGTGTAATAAATAAATAATCGACGAAAAACAATACTTAGTTGACTATTTTTCGTGGGAGCCGATGAAGTTTCTTAATTTCCTGTTCGACTTCTCACTGGCCCCGTGTCTGTTTGAGGATCGTGCGGGGCGCGGCGCGGCGGTTACATTGGCCTGCGAGGCATGTGTGAAATTCGTTAATCAGTGCCAGGCTGCCAGACTGCCAGCGCTGGTGGCACGCCAATCAGGGGCCGCGCACCTTTCAACGTCCACCTTGTTTTTTTAGCCCTCGACACCCTTTGTGATCCGACGCATATTTTGAGTTTCTAGAGCAGTGTTACGATGCTTCTAACACAAAGTCACATTAGATGCTGCCGGAATTCGTTTTCTTTATTTTACTGGATCGATCAATACAATCGGTCAATGAATCTAAATCTAAACTATTATAAAACTGTAACAGAAAGTGTGTCTGTACGTGTACATTGAAGATATTTACAAAAAAAAAAGATTACGATATGATTTTTAGGTGTCCCTGATTCAAAATCACAAATTTTTAGATTTTTTGCCTGTCTGTTTGTTTGTTTGTTTGTGTGTTTGTTTGTTCAAGCATCATGCAAAAACTACTAAACCGATTTTGATGAAACTTATGATCTGACTTAAAATGTGGTGTATAATTTGTGCGGACAAAGTCGCGGGATAACGCTAGTATTTTATATTTCCTCCTATCAAAATGGCGCACTATTTTTGACTTTGAGTGCATATATCTCTAGAATATAAGCATTTTAACGACTTAGTTTGTATGGGGGTTTTGTTTCTTGTTATAAGACCTATCCAACGACACCTCACTTGATTTTTTTAGAAACAGCCAATTTTTCCAACCCCCTTTTTCATTGTATTGGTATGGGTTTATAGGGTCGATATAAATGACATTTATGTTTTTGGGTTACTGTGTTGTCTGATTGTCTGACTTTATTCCAAATATTTTAACAGATACGAAAATGAGCGAGTTATTGAAGCAGGGCATACAGACAGACAGATAGACAGAAAAGAGGAAAGTTCCTTGTTTAACTACGGATCCCTAAAAACCAAGACGAATTGATAATGTCCTCCTTTTTAGTGTTCCGTACCAAAATTGGCAAAACGGAAGACTTATGGAATCAGCTCGGTGTCTGTCCATCCGTCTGTCACAGGAATTTTTCTCAAAGACCGTAAGACATAGGAAGTTGAAACGCGATATAGTTATAGCAATTGCTGGTCCAATATCATAGATGAAGTAAAAAAAGCTTAATTTTTATATTGGGGGGCAATTGGGGGAGTAAGAAAGGGTAAATAAAAATAATAAAAATTCTACCATGTGGTGTGTTGTACATCAATTGAAAGCTTATGAAAATACGAGTCTAAAAATATACTTTTTAAATCTTTTATTAAAACTTTGTTTAACAAAATTTTCAATTACCTCTATTTTTTTCTTGAAGTCGGTTGAAAAGTGTTAGGTCAAAAAAAGTCAACCGAAATATGTTACGCTCATGATATGAATGTTTAGAAGCGAAACATGTATTGTTTGGGAATAGTTGTGATTGGTATGCAGCAGGTACATCTTATGTCTTTGCCTACCCCAACCTGAAACAGATCATGTCTGTATGACGTGACGATATGGTTGACTGTAGGTTGCTGTAGGTACCTTTTTACAAATTCCCTTTCACTGTAAACAGCCTTAAATTATTCATTTAAACGCCGTATTTGATTTATACATTTAATCTTTTATAAAACAATAACTCTTCTATCACAAATATTGAACAAATATAGTCTGATATATTTGCAACAAAATATAGAACACAGATAACTGAGAGCGACCTTTTTGTGGCCACTTTCAATACATTATCGGAAAAATACGATCATAAAACAAAAGAACAGTAAAACAGTATCTAATGGAGTGAATGGGCTTTAATCCTATTGGGGCTATTTCAGATATGGCGGCGACGAATAATGGATTGGATGATCTTATCCAGGACTAAAACGACTAAACTTCTTGTCAGTACCACGACATAAAAGTAGAATTCTTTCCCGAGGGTCGGGCAGGTCTCATAAAGTCTCATTACTTATACATCAATGAGAAACTCTGAATCGAAAATAAAGGTAGTCTTACGTTTGTCCAAACTACTCGTAAAACGTCTGTAGGGAACTATTCTTGATTTTCACAAGACCCCTGTTTTTCTTTACATATGTATGAGCTAGGTGACTTTTTTTTATCGGAATTCGTAACGATAGAACGAAAATGGCATATCTTGTTTATTTTAATAAATAATTAATCGTGCCGTCTGTTGATATAAAAGTAGGTACTTACCTATACACATACAGGGTTATAATAAAATGTTTATTTAGGGGTAGATTAGACCTTCAAACTGAACAACTTTTTCTACGGAAGCAATACTGAAATCACAAACCAAATCAGCTGTATCCATTGGCACGTTAAGCCGTTGGTCCCGGCTACTATCTCTAGTGGTAGTAGTCGTTACATAAAAACCACGTCAGAGGCCGAAAGGCGGTCTGAAAAAACTCTGACACCAGGGCTCTGCCCACACGATAAGAAGAAGCTGTATCCATTCTGAATTTAAAGTGCTATGCTTACTCGACTCAAATGTATGAAACAGCTTATTATTTTTTTTGCGATTTTAGGTTTGCTCCCATAGTGCCTGACTGCTACTAACTGGCCATATAGGTTTTTATGGTAATGACTACTTTCACATTTGTGTTTTTCATTTTATTCACTTTTGGTATTTTTGTTCTCACGAAATGTTTCTTTCCAATGTTTGTTTCTTTCTTCCACTGCGCGTCCACTGATTGTCTAAACCACCCCAGAAAATTTAGCTAAACATTTTATTATTAACCCTATATCCCATAGGCACAGACGGAAACATTTCATTACAATTTAAATAACTCTCAAAACTTCCTCGTACGTTAGCAAATGTTAAATACGACTACGTAACGCGCAGAAATATCAAATGTTCTAAACTTTAGGTCGCGTGGAAACAAGTTTCGCAAATTGCATGTAATTTGCGTGAAGCCTGGAGAGGAATCTACTACTAATGACCGGCTGGAATCCGTCTCCATAAATACAGCCCTCAAAACAAGCCATTGCAATCAAGCGGATGGGAATAACATGAGATGAATAAATTTTAAGCACCAAAGTTAGAAGAGGGTTTGCTTCAGGAATTTACATTATTGGAGACTTCGCTGTCTTGTCTCCGGGCCGTCCAGTTCATTTCATTTTATTTTTAGAAACTTGCAATGTAATTAAAGACTAAAGAATAGAACCAATGTTTACTTTGAAACTTTTAACTTCATTCGTTAAACATACTGCAACACAAATACAAATTAGAAGAAGACACACTAGGTCTAATTATGTGAAGTCATTTTATAAGTTTTATTTTCGAGACTATTTGCCTTTAAAAAAGAAAAATAAAGGCTTTTATCCTGGAGTGCGATTTTTGAAACTCATTCGTTGAACTCAGCAGTACAAAATGTCAAAGTAACTATTTGGAGATAATTAATTAAATGTATCTTTCTACTGCTGATTTGACTTTCAGAAATCGCACTCCTGGAGTAGAAGTCAAATCAGCAGTAGAAAGATGCACGTCTCCATAGTAATATTGTCATTTTCAACTGCTGAGTTCAAAGAATAAGTTTCAAAAATCGCACTCCAGCGCTTGAATCATTTAATCCAAATCATTTATAATCAATCATTCAAATGTATGTCCTGTTTCGATGTGCAATAAATTATAATTGAATTGAATTTATTTCTGTTTCATACTTACTTCTAGTAAGTACCTAATCGAATTATCTTGAAATTCAGTCAACCTATTAAAACCTGGATGGCTAAGTTTAAATCCGTAATTCCGCCAATTGGACAGTGTTTGGAAAAGCCATTTCAACTAGTAGGTACCGCTTTGATCTGTCACCGAATTCTAAACTACAATTGAAACCAAAGAACTTTGGCGAATTTGGACCCAGCCATTTTTACGAAAACTAAAAGCCCTTCAGGACGGCGGTTATAATTATTATAAACAGAAAAAATTAAGGCATTTTTTAAAAAAAATTCCTCTTCTCTAGAAGTCCTGGTTCAAAAGTAGAAATTACTAGTAAAATAGAAAAATCATCCAAAAAGCAGTACCAAAACGCAACCATGACAGCTATTTTCATCTAATATTATCACTGAGGTAGTTTTTGGACGTTACGGAACGTATTTGGCTTTATTGAACTGATAGTGTGTGTGATTTTGTTTGATTCCATTATCATAATATTGTACGGTTATCGTGAATTTTCATTAAAACAAACAATGAATGCGTAGAAGATTGAGTGGGCTACCTAATAAGAAAGATTATGAGTTTCACACACTTGATACAAAAGGTATCATAAGGAGAAATACCTTTCCCCCAACTTCTACAGATTACAACCAATTTCCTTTTTTGTTAGTTTTGTTTCACTCTACAAGTATTACTAAGTTTCATTCATGTATGGGACCTATATGTCTGGGTCGCACATTATATGGCCTTCCGCCAAACTTCTTTAATCCTTGGAGCTGTATCCATGATACAAACGGTAGGTAATTATAATCAAATGTTGTCATAGCAACAGATTGTGCACTATTTGTTTAATCAGCAAATACGCCAGTGTAGATATAAACAACAATCTGATGATGTTAGGATACCATGTAAGCAGTTTCGGTCAAAACGGTCGGACTTCAAACAGCGGCCAATGTCAATACGGACGTTTTGATTTAGTTGTATAGATCGACGGGTTGGGAAACTTTCCAATATTTCTGATGGTTACAAATCATATTTATATAGGACAGTAATATGAATTGTTACAGTTATTAATAGGCTAAGTACTTACTCGGTATGGCAAATTAAAAATTTGTTGGGATGAGAAAAAGTGATGGAAAAAATTTGTTTCTTTTATATAGGGATGACACTATCGTAAAAATGGTAATAGATACAAGCGTAAAACTTGGTGTGATTGTAGAGCAAGCTCTTCCGAATTATAAAAAATTATTAAAACAGGCCAAGTGTGAGTCGGTCTTATTAAAAAAATAGGTAATTAAGACCTGCCAATGGTGAGTCCTCAGTCTGATTCACACATTTTTAAGCGTTGTTTACGCATCATTTATTCCTCACGACTTTTTCCTCCAACTTAATTAGAAACAGTCTGAATATGTTAGATGCATTATTAGCAATAACATATTTACAGAAAAGACAAATATATTACTAAAAATTTATATATTTTAAAGAGGGGAGGCCTATGTCCATCGGCTGATGATATTTTGAAGACTCAAAAACGTAGCAACCTTCAACTTTAGAGAGTAAAAAAAAAACAAGTAAAAAATTGCAATGTTGTTTAAATGTAAGAAGACCTAAATAATTTTCTGAAACTTTTTTTAGTTTTAATTGGAGCGTCTCCTGAAGCTCTGTTTATACTAACGTGGCCTTTGTCACAAGAAGATTAGACAGGAGATGAAAGTGTTGTAAGCCAGTTAAATTTTTTCATTCTGTGAATAGTAAATTTCCTAGAAAAGTTAGATTGAAATTCCCGGAAGGAATGTAAAATAGAAAAATACTTTTTCTTCTAAGTTTTGTAGATTGTTTGAGAAATAAAGACTTTTTCCACGCAGCAGAGCTTCGTGGCTCGTGTTAATTGACATGTACAAGGTCTAAAAAAATTAGCTGAAACTATTTTAAGGTGATGATCAGACCATTGAACAACTTTCTTTATGGCACCAATATCGAAATCATTTGAGTAGAGTTATGTTTGCAGTTTTGTATGGGACAGCTGATATTTTTTTCGTGATTTCGATATTGGTCCCATGGAGAAAGTTGTTCGGTTTAATGGTCTGATCATCCCCTTAAAATAGTTTCAGCTAATTTTGTTAATCCTTATACAGAACGTTACAAAAATACAAATAAACATTTAAGGGGGTGGGGGTGGTTAAGACCATCAAACTGAACAACTTTCACTATGGGACCAATACCGAAATAGCGAAAAAAGTATCATCATCATCATCATACCAGCCGATAGACGTCCACTGCTGGACATTGGCCTCCCCCAAAATGAGGAGATGTGCTATAATCGCCATGATACGATGCGTTTGCGATGTTCCATACTAAACTACAGATCTACTCGAGCTAAATATATGGGACAAAAGATTTTTTTTTCGTGATTTCGTTGTTGGTCCCATAGTGAAAGTTGTTCAGTGTAATGGTCTAAACCACCCCTTAAAAGTTTTCAATTTTTATTTTTACTTCTGTAACACCCTGTATAGAGTTGCGTCTATCTCTATTTTTACCTAATATTTTTTTTCGATATGGTTCAGCTTTTAAGCTTTTTTGTGGTTTTGTAATGTTCAAAGGTTATGTATGAGGCTTGCATTTTATAAAACACTAGCGGCCCGTCCCGGCTTCGCACGGGTGGACGTCTAATCTTTTCTAGCAATAAATATAGCCTATGTTACTCAGGGTGAATGCAGCTTTCTAATGGTGAAAGAATTTTTTAAATCGGCCCAGTACTTTTTGAGCCTATTCATTACAAACATACAAAAATAGGTACAAATCTTTCCTCTTTATAATATTAGTGTAGAAATACCTAGAATAAAATTGAAACCAATAATATGATTAAGAAACTGTTCGATTTGCGCAGTAGGTACCTACCGACTCGTGAGTCGTGGATAAAATTCAAATAGCTCATTAGTCCTAAATCCTAAAACAACATTAGGCAGATAACTTGTGGTTGGTTTAAACAAGGGTTAGTTTAAATCTGCCTTCGGATTCTCATTCTATTTAAGTATTCCTAAAGCTGGTTCGTATTCAGGACGTGGGTTGAAGGGTTGATACTTCAAACTTTATTGTTCGCTTTATTCGATAGTCTAGATGGAAAATTGTCTGCAACATTTTATGGTAAATAAATTCAACTTACTACCTTGTTACTGCAGGTACTACTTAAATACACTCGACAACAATGAAAAAGGGTCACCACGGGTCACCAACAACATAAAACCTTAATATCTCGGAAACTAGGAATGATAACTTATTCAAATAAAATTAATTAATAAATTAATTTTATTTAAGTAGTAGTAATAATAATAAATAGTAATAATAAATTAATACTACTACTTAAATTAATAAAAGTTCTGGTAGGTATAAAGTAATGCCAATAAAAAAGGCTAAAACCTAAATAAATTATTTTTTGAAAATTTAATTTTTAGTATTCAACATTTATTATTAATGTGGTAATTTTATCACTCACATACACTAAAATATGGGGAAATGTTAAGTATATCTGTGACAAAAAATGGTTATTTACAATTTTGGTTTGCCATAGAATTAGCATTTGTATTTATGTATTTTAATTAAGTCAAACAAATAATATAATAAAACCGGTCAAGTGCGAGTCGGGCTACTCGCACACCGAGGGTTCCGTACCACACCACCACAGAACACAACATTAATAACTTATAAAAAAAACTTTTTTGTCCGGGACCTTTAGCGCGAGACCGACTCACACTTGGCCGGTTTTTAGTATTTGTTGGTATTCTGTAGAGTTTGCTCTATAATCTCACTAAGTTTGACGCTTGTATGTACTACCGTTTTTACGATAGAGTGTGAAGAAAAAGAAGCGTTGATAAAAACTAGTTTCTTGTTGAGAATTAATTTAATTAATTTGAATTTGAATTAATTTTTAACTTTTTGACATTTTTATTATTTGTTAACAAATCCGCCGTAATAACGCATAATCTGAGAAAATTTACTGACGGGCGGACGGACGGACGGACGGACGGACAACGTAGGCTTAGTAATAGGGTCCCGTTTTAACCCTTTGGGTACGGAACCCTAAAAACTAAAAATGACAAAAATTTATAAATAGTCTATGAAATACTATTTATATGAATAAGCTATCATTCTTAGTTTCCGAAATATTAAGGTATATTGGTGACCCGTTTTCATTGCTCACGAGTGTATTATTATTGCTACTCTGTAAAATGTAAGAGTGTACATGATAAAACTGTAACAACTTTGTTATATTCTAAGCTAGAATAAAATAACATTTTCATTTGCATTATAACGGTTGTAGGTCTGTTCGGATTTAAAGCGCTTGTTCGTTATTCTTGGTAGACGGGCATTTTATTCTTTCCCTGCAATAAAAAAAAATAGGTTACGGGACAAGCAATAAGTCTTGGACACTTCGATTAACTTTTTCATTTGAAATTCTATAGCTATACTTTATTTAATTGAAAAGTTTGCTTAAAGGTTTCAGAAATAATGTTTTTCTCATTTCTGGACTACATTTAGGTACTTTTTATAGAAATTTCATACGTTAGAATAGGTTCTATTGCAAATTGAATACATCACCAACACAGTTATTATCAATTGTTGAGTACAAAAGCTTTAAAAATAGTCTTATAGCAACTCAAATGCTGTTTTGCATCCTCATTATAACTAAAAACCGGCCAAGTACGAGTCGGGACTCGGACAATTAGAGTTCCGTACTTCCAGTTGTTTAACATGGGTCATTGATACAAACCACTATAAATTGACACTTACTTAGTCACATAGTAACTGAAGCTCATTTTACACTGGTGATAGTTTTTTAAGTATAGAAAAAAAAAACTATCCAAAGTTAGTGCCACCTTGATAATTTTGCCGCCATCTACACGTTATTTCTGATGTTCATGATTTTTTTTTCAGATCTTGTACGGCTACATTTTTTTTGAAATAGTGGTGGGGACAGCAATTTCTCGGATTTAATTGAAAATATTTCTTAATCAAAGTTTTAATTGCAAAGAGAAATATATTTTTAGACTTGTATTTTCATAAGCTTTCAATTGATACCCAACATCATAGGGTAGATTTTTTTTTTGTTGTTGTTTACCCTTTCTACCTCTCCAAATTGCCCCCCATTATAAAAATTAAGTTTTTTTACTTCATTTATCATATTGGACCAGCAATTGCTATATCTGTACCGAGTTTCAACTTCCTATGTCTTACGGTCTCTGAGATAAATGCCTGTGACAGACGGACGGACGGATGGACGGACGGACGGACACCGTGCGCGTGCTGATTCCATAAGTGTTCCGTTTTGCCAATTTTGCTACGGAACACTAATAAGAACATTGAAAAACGTATTCTAGATATTATTATGTACTAAGAAAGTTATTTATTATTCTTACGGATGTTTCGTCTCGAAATGACTGGGAACTAGAAAGCAGTTGGACTCTCTGTACATGACGTCACGTTTCTTGCCGCACGGCCACGCTATGCTCCAGGCTTCATTCTGGAATTTTAAAGAAAAATGTTTATAATCCTCAAAGGAGGAAAGGCAGAAGCTTCAACTGGTAGCATAGCATAGCATATGCTCACGACTATATTCCCCGAGGGGGTTGTCAGAGATATTCTGAACCTTCAGAACATCCACGATTCACTAGTAGTACCGAAACTCCGTCCAGTGTGACGGGGAGTGAGCCCGTCGCCGCTTATAACGGACAGTGTAGGTGTACAATGCATGCCTCGAAATTAAATAAATAAATAAATAACGCTCACAGGCACATACATTGTAATGATCCCAAGAAAGCACTATGTATAGGCTGTTTATTATGGAAATCATACAACGACGGCACAAACATATAAACATCCATGACCGAACCGGGATTCGAACCCAGGACCCTGGTTTGGCAGTCCGGCGTGGTAACCATTACACCAACCGGGTCGTCAAATCATTCAATTGAATTCAATTGAAGCATGCAGGTTTCCTCACGATGTTTTCCTTCACCGAAAAGCCAGTGGTGTTACAAATCGTACATAAATTCCGAAAAACTCATTGGTACGAGTCGGCCTGGATTAGTGGAAATGATGAATTTAGAATTTTAATGTCAATCGCTACAATGTAGCGGTTATACGTTGACGACCCGGTTGATGAAATGGTTACCACGCCAGACTGCCAAACCAGGGTCCTGGGTTCGAATCCCGGTTCGGTCATGGATGTTATATGTTTGTGCCGTTGTTGTATGATTCCCATAACAAAAAGCCTGAGGCTTACTTGGGATCATTACAATGTATGTGCCTGTGAGCGTTATTTATTTATTTTTATTTATTCTTATTTATAGACGTGTTTCAGTAATGTCAGTAATATGAAAAAAATATTTTTTACTTTAAGATAAGATAAGATAAATATTCTTTATTTGCACACCAAGAAAAAACAAATACAATTTATAACAAGAATGAGAACTTTACCGTTTTAGCTCCATTAAATTTTTTTCTTTGGGATCCATTATTCGAATCAACAATTCTTTTGCGTTTAGTTTCATCATCTTCCTACAAAAAATATTAAAGAAATTAATATTTATACAGGGTGTTTGATGGTGGTACTGTGCTGAGGGACGCGTGTTTGAATCCCGTAAGGGGCAATATGTATAGTTTATTATGATTTGAAATGTGAAAATGTGCCATTTAGTTCAAGCCAGATTCTGGTACTTTAAATGTGACTAGATAATTTGTGTGATGATAATATATCACACAAATTATCTAGTCATAATTTATTAGTCCAGGATAATAACTCCAGTCTCTAAGGCAAGGGAGGCGGGACGTGACACGAGGTATAATCGGAGGCGGAATGGTCGGTCACGAATCGAGTGACCGATTATTCGTCGATTCGGAAAAATATATGAATCTACGAATCTTTTCGGGTCTTCATAGACCCGTGACTAGCAAATGCGTGGAGACTTTAAAATAGCAATACCAAAATTGCTCTTATCAATGGCATTTTTGATAAGGGTTATGCGCTTCAATACTAAAGTCAAGAACTACAGGGTACCTTTTTAATCAGTGCGGATAACTTCACCATGTATTCTACTCAAAAAACTGAACAACTTTCAGTGTGTAGCCAACCTCGAAATTGCAAACAAAACTGCAGTACCTACCTATTCAACTTAAACGTATGAGACAGCTTCTTTCGCGATTTCGATGTTGGCTATATAGTGAAAGTTGTTCAGTATGATGAGTAGAATAGAGTAATATGACGGCCCGGTAGCACAGTCGGTAGTGAACCTGTCTGCTGTGCCGAGGGTCGCGGGTTCGAATTTCGTAAGGGACAAATATTTGTATGATGAATATGAATATTTGTACCCGAGTCATGTATGTTTGTATCTATTTATGTATTGTATATAACGATATACAATACATAAATAGATACAAGACAACTAGACACCGGTCTAGTCATCATAATACAAGTCTAGGCTAGATTCTGGTACTTTAAATGTGACTAGATAATTTGTGTGACATGTCCAAGATAAAGATAAAGATTATCAACGCTGATAAAGAAAATATACCCTGTACAGTGTTTTAGGGTAAACAGTTGCATTACTTGAAAGGGTGATGGTACCCATGATACTGAACAACTTTCGCAAAGGAGCTAAGAGAAATTCGCAAAAAATTTCAAGTTTTTTCATACAAAGTCAAATTTTTTTTTTTTGCTAATTTCCTATAGGTTTCTTATAGGGAAAGTTGTCCAGTGTCATGAGTACAATCACACCTTAAAGCAGCGTCGGTCTGGGACTCAAAAAACTACCGGGATTTTTCAAACAAGCGGCCCACTGACTTTTTCCCCGACTATGGCAAAGTCAAAATAAAGGGCATGGGTGAGCGTAGCAATTATTGTTTCCCAGGGCGTAGGGGGGCTAGCTATAGATCAAGGTCAGGTTGCAAAACAATCTGGGAGCCCGGAGAGCCGGAGCGAGCGAAGCGAGCTCGAGTTTTTCACGATCTAAAATATCCCGCTAGCGAAGCATGCTTCAGATTTTACTACAATACGACTAGGCCGTTACAATAAAAAACGCGTGTGACAGACGAACGGACGTACTGACACCTACATGGTTTCATAAGACTAAAAACCAGGAGCGAGTGAAGCGAGCTCGATATTTTACAATGATATTTTGGCCATTCCAAATCTGATCGATCAAGATCGATGTAAATCCTGGAGCGAGCAAAGTGAGCTTGAGATTTTACTCCAATAAGGCTAGGTCGTAAATCAAGAGCGACTGAACTCAATCCAGGATCGAGCGAAGCAACCTCGTAGATTTACTGCAATGCCAATACTAGGTTTGGAATTAGGAGCGAGCGAAGCGAGCTCGAGAATTTGCTACATTATACAGGATAATAATATGCTGACGGTTTTTAGGGGGATGATCCTGTGATAATTTGACCATTTTGATCACTAGATTTCGATATTGCTCCCATGGAAACAGTTACTCAGTTTGATGGTCTGATCATCTCCATAAACCAGCGTCAGCGTATGAAGGACCCTACAATATGCTAGAATGCGTGCAGAATGTTTTACCGCAACAGGATTTAAAACCAGGAGCTTTCAGCTCATGCCGAAATCGAGTAGACAAATGTTCATGTAACGAAAAGATTGAGCGAGCGGAGCGAGCTCGAAAATTCGCAAAATATTTTGACTGTCTTTGACTCAGTTACTTACTGAACATATTTTGGCCGTGTTTTGAATTTGATCAAAAAGGTTCTCCAGGTTTTTCAATTTTGCAATAAGCACATTTTTCTGAATTTCCATGACTTTTTAAGAAAGCGAAAAAAAAAACATAATTGTCAATTATTTTATTGTAGATTTTTTTTAAAATGTCTTTATAATCCTAAGGTGGGCCGGAAAGATTTTGGAGTGGGCTATGCCATTTCCTGTGGGATGAAAATAAAGAGGGAAGAAGAGCTCGGCCGGCCCACAGGGGTACCGGCCCACCGGGAAAAGTCCCGGTGTTCCCTGGGGCCAGACCGACGCTGCCTTAAAGTAATGCAACTGTCTACCCTAACACCCTGTATAAGTGTTGTTCCACAGCGCAAGTACGAAATGTTTTATGGCTCTGTCTGAACTCTGAAGCCAGTCTTTGTAGTATATAGTATATAGCAATGTCTATGGCTGGACTTATTGGTTAGATCGGATCTTGAACTTTTTCAATATAAAAGTTTTCAGTCCTAATAAATTTTTAGCGTTTGATGGTTTGATGTTAAAACTGTGATCACTTACCAACTCGTCTTCGTAGACGTAATGCATGGTCTCCTCTACATCTGGACTGAAAAATTAAACAGTTTCTTTAGTACTTATAGGTCGACCAGAATCTCATGAAATGAAAAAAAGTTAAATAACTGGCCAAGTGCGTGTCGGACCACGCGCAGAATAGGGTTCCGTAGTTGCTCATCACATTATAATATGGACTTAGAAGGAGGTTTTTTGTTTTATACTACGGTTTAAAGGCTAATAAAGTCTAAAAAGTACATTTTATAAGTTGATGGAATACTACTACTACTACTATTACTAATATTACTACTCGTAAACTTGTAAAGCCTACTTAGCGGTGATAGTTTTCCTATTAAATTTGTTATATATGCTATTGCCATGAATTTTTTCTCATCTCAAACTACAACCGTTGAGCTGGGAGAGGGGGGGGGGGGACACTTGACTCTAACCAACATTTTCGCTTTAAAGCTTAATATTTTGCTAACGGGTCCCTAAATCGAAAAATGGTTTTCCCAAATCCATAATATTTTTTAAAGAGTCTTTATTAGCCGTTAAACCACAGTATAATACAAAAAGCCCCCTTCTAAGTCTGTATATTGTGACAGGCAACTACGGAACCTTACGCTGCGAGTGGCCCGACACGCACTCTGTTGTTTATTTCGTTAAAATTTCGTTTAAGTTCTGACAGTTTAACCATAACGTCACGTACCTTAAATAGCAAACATTAAAATTAGCGAGAGGAAAATAGCGGCAGTCATGCAAATAAATAACACTGCCCTTCAAACTTTAAATTAGTTCCCGAGTACAACTTTCACGGAGCATGCATCATTCTGGACCGTTCTAGAAAATAGTTTTATTTTAAAAGGCGTTTATGCATTCTGTTTGCTATGCATTAGGTTTCGTGGATATTTTAGATATTTTGTTTTTAAAATCTTCTTTTTAGTCTGTCTATAAAGTCTTGACATTAATGTTTGAGGAACTAATCATTTTAGTATGGTGATGTTGCCAGGTTATGCTTGATTTTGACGTTCTTGCGTGGAGACAGCGCCCTCATTTTTTGTCAAGACTTTATAGACACACTATACTTGCACCAAAAGGTATATTTAGGGGTAAACATGTTTAAAAATATGATGCTGCTACTGTCTTTTTTTTGTGTGTTATTTTATCGATTTAAAAAATAGTTGTTTTATAAATTTATAATGGTTTCGGACGTTACAAATTTTTAGTTTTATTGGTGAAAAAGTCATGAAAAACATGTACACTTACGCTGAAAACGATAATTTAATTTGAATGCCACATTCCAAAATTAAATCATGAGCCTCCTGGACAGTCAATGTCGACGTATCGATGCCATTAATGCTTCCCAGTACGTCGCCAATTTTGATACCAGCATGATCAGCGCGACTGTCTTCTTTCACCTACAAAAACATTATCCAAATCAATAACATTTCTTAATTTATTATTGCTTGAAATAAATAAAAATCTACTTCAAAACAAAGGCTGGCTTGCACCAGGAGCAATGAGCTGTCAACTGAAACCGTTTTCGGCACAGATGGTTATATACGTTTTCGGGAACTGTTTGACAGCTTGTCGCCACGGTGATAATTCAAGCTGTGTGAATAATTTTTTTTACTAGCCTATTTCATCCCGCTGCTGGGCAAAGGCCTCCCCTTTCTTCCTCCAACTAAATCTGTCCTGGACATGCTCTGGCTACGCGTCATCGAAAGCATCCAGGGCCTCAATCGCCCTAAGTTTGAACGATACTACCAAAACAAAACCACAACCAAAAACGTTACGTTATGCACAATTCGTATCGCGCAAATTATATTAACGGTAACGATTTAGCTTTATTTCGGAAGATACGTTGGCGTAACGTTTGATGTCCGTTTGATCGAATTTTCTGTATTGTGCGATTTAACCGTTCAGAAAAAAATATCGCGATAGCTTTTTTACTTCAGCTAAACCAAATCTAAACCAAAACTAAACCAAAACCAAAACCAAACCAAAACCGTATAAAATAGCGCAATTGAGGCCCTGGGCTCTGTTTAATAAACGCGACAAGTGACAATTGACAATGACAATGTAGAGTACATTGCTGCTTACTAATGACGCTATACTTGCAGTGCTTCATGCGTCCTAGCATTGTTAACAATGTACTCTGAATTGTCATTGTCAATACCTCCTTCCCAGGACGACCTGGACGCTGGACCTGAATATAATTATGAATCTAAATTGAAATCGTAGATAATTTTGTGAAAAAGGGTTAGTACCTACCTATACTTTCAAAAAATTATTCTAGATTTCACGTTAGATTCACACAGCTCGAATTATCACCGAGCCAACAAGCTATACAAAAGGCAGAGCAGAGCTAAGCAGAATTTCGATACTACTAGTGAAACGTGGATGTTTTGAGGTTTCAGAATATCTCTGACTACCCACTCGGGGAACATAGGCGTGAGCATATGCATGCATGCTAACAAGCTGTCAAACTGTTTCAAAAACAATAGGGGATCGGACAGTCCGGGACAATTAGTCGAATTAATAACTTTTAATCGAACGTCAAAACGCGCGCGATGTATGAAAAATTGTATTAAATACCCACAAATGACGTCATCAACATTTCATTACTTTTTATAGTTCATCATGTTATTAGAAATAGTATTCTAGCTTAAAAAAAGCTAAAAATGTGCTATTTTCAAATGTTTTTTTTACTAAGAAGATAAAATTAAAATATATTTTATGCAGTCCCCTCCCCTATTGTATTGCCTCTTATTGCCTCACGTCACGTCACGTATCTGTTTCTATTATACCTGCAGTGGTGCCGCTAGGTACATCTCGCTCTCTCAGCCGTTTCTCTATTGCTTCCGTATAGTATCTTTATGGTTTAAATCTAGAAGGTGCATAGGTATTGTCTATACCTGGAGGGCACATTGCCTTACAAGCGGTGAAACATGAAAGTACTCCTTGGTGGCAGTAGTGTTCGGCCTTCTTTCGTAAAGAAGTTTGGCGGAAGGCCATGTAATGTGAGAACCAGACTTAGAGGTCCCATACATGAATGAAACTTAGTAATACGTCGTGTGTAGAGTGAATCAAAAATAACAAAAATGTAAATTGGTTGTAATCTGTAGAAGTTGGGGGAAAGGTATTTTACGATACCTTTTGTATAGAGTGTGTGAAACTCATAATCTTTCTTATTAGATAGTGCACTCAATCTTCTACGCATTCATTGTGTTTATTTCAATGAAAATTCATGATAACCGTACCATATTATGATAATAGAAGAAGAAAACGAAATCACACACACTATCATTTCAACCAAGCCAAATACATTCCGTAACGACCAAAAATACCTCAGCGATAACATTAGATGAAAATAACTGTCGTGGTTGCATTTTGCTACTGCTTTTTTGACGATTTGTCTATTTTACTAGTAATTTCTACTTTTGAATCCGGACTTCTGGAGATGTGGAAATTAAAAAAAAAAATGCCTTAATTTTTTTCTGTTTTTAATAATTATGACCGCCGTCCTGAATGGCTTTTAGTTTTCGTAAAAATGGCTGGGTCCAAATCTGCCATTGTTCTTTCTCGTTGTTTCCAAAATTCGATTTGCCCCTTTCTAAACCAACGATAAAAATTTAAAAAAAGTTTTTATTTTATTTTTGTTCTGATAAGAAGGGACAAACCTTATGTAGGAAACACGTTGGAAACATCGACGACGGAGACGAACGAAAGAAGGTCGAACATTGCCGACCGCCATTGACAATTCTCTTGTTTCCACCCTTGTCAGGAGGTTATCCCATTAGTTAATATCCATGGGTTTAAATATAATCTGTCATTGTCATTAGTATTCGAGCAGTGTGAGAGGCAGAGCGATCTCTAAATACATTTAAGCCTACATTTAAGCCCTTTATTATGCATGCCAGCCTAAAAAGTAGAAACGTGTTGTTTTATAAAAAAAATATGTTTAATAGAAAACGTCAATGTAACGTTTTTTAGGATTCCGTAGTCAACAAGGAACCCTTATAGTTTCACCATGTCCGTCCGTCTGTCCGTCCGTCTATCTATCTGTCCGCGGCTTAGCTCAGAGACGTCTAGTACTAGAAAGCTGTAATTTGGCATGGGTACCTATATAATTAATCAAGCCGGTTTTTAAATTTTACACTCTATATAATATCCATTTGGTACTTACGTTTTGTAAAACAGTCAGTTTATTTTACTCTTATTTAAAATATCAAATACAATCAACTTGCCTGTTTATAAAAAAATATACAGGGTCCTTCTTAATATGCTGACACTTTTTAAGGAGATGATCAGACCATCAAACTGAACAACTTTCTCTATGGGACCAACATCGTAATAGCGAAAAAAAATCAGCTGTCTCATACATTTGGCTCCAGCACGGCTAGCATGCCACCCACGACAAAAATTTTAAACGAGAAAAACGTCATGCGCGCTCTTTCTGGCATACGTAAAATAATAAAGATGGAGGCACATCTCGATTTTTATCGTTTTCTCGGGGGTGGCATGCGAGGCCTACTGTAGATTTGCAGTTTTGTATGGACTAGTAGATTTTTTTTTCGCGATTTCGATGTTGGTGCCATAGGGAAAGTTCAGTTTGATGGTCTCATCATCCCCTTAAAATAGTGACAGCATATTAAGAAGGACCCTGTATCTGCAGAACGAATATGCGAAAGTGGTATTAGACTAACGTGCTATAGTCATATTATTAATAATGTCAGCATTGAAAAGATACAGAGTTAAATTTACATTGCGATCGGTACACAAGGGACTGTATTCCCAAACGTTCATGAATGAACTGGAAAGCTGAAATACGGAATGAATGTGCATACCATAACGATTAAAGCGACTGTCCCGTCCCTCTAATAAAAGCATTCCTTTGTTTTACATTACGGGCACTGAGGCGGAAGATTTGGGTTGTAGATAAAAATCACAAAGAGAAGTATATTTTATTTTAATTCCCTTTTCCCCAAAAGGCTCTGCGTAGTATCTGTTTCAATGATCGTTTTAATTGTCGCGAACAGGCGTTTGGACCACTCACTGGATTTGAAACGGACGGGAATAAAATTTAAGAGAAACATCAATGATTTTTGGAAACATATTTTACGCATTTGAAAACGGTTTTTCACTTAGCCCATGTTTCAAATCCGCTTCTGGCAAATTGTGTATTGTTTATGATTACAAAGGGTCGGTTTTGGAATAGCTACTAGAGTTGGTAAAAAGGCTAATGATTCTCTTTGTTTCAAATAGTTTATACACAAAGATGAACGATATGAAGATAGCAATAAATTAGAAAATTTATCAAAAATATCTTGAGAATTTAGTAATCAGTGTCCAGTGTAAAACTGAAGAAAGAGCAATGATTCAATGACCAAGAAATGAAACTTGATAGGAGAACCTAATTCAAAGGATCAGGTCAGTTACGACCTTTTCCCCGAACGTCCCTCGCTCGAATTCCTTGTTCGACCATTTCCCCGAACGGACATTTCCCCGAACGGAACGGGGATCGATCAAAAATTTGACATAAAAATTTGCCTAAAAAAACAAGTATCAGGACCAAAAGATGCCGAGTGAGCACACTACACAAGAGTGCATGTGCATAAATTAAATATTAGAAACCTGCAAGTAGTTAAATTAAATAATTCTACTAAGAAAGATGAATACAAACCTATGACAGATTTCCAAGTTGTACATAATTTCCGGACCGTTTTCAGACATAAATTACAAAACAACGATATTTTCAACTTACCTATAACGTTTAATGCAAATATATCATCTATGTACAAGGATAATAAACTGTAGCCCCGATTACGATACCTGTGTGACTCTCAAAGGCGTATTGTAGTAAGAGCCTCCGGCCATGTTGAATCCCCAGATGGTGTCATCGAAATTGACCCTCTCGTGGACCCCCTCATTGCTGGACTCCCAAGAGGGACGTGCTTCTGCTTTTCTAAGTTCCCGCTCAAGAGCTTTTGGTAGTTTACGCTGAGAATACAGAATTTGTTTTAGTTCTTAAAAATTTGAAACCTTTTTGGATTGGGATAGGAACAGGGAGAATATTAAAAGCTGAGTTTCTTTTAGCTGAAACTCGACTAAATGGTTTATTCAATGATATATCAATATAATGATGTCAACGATGTTCATGTATTTTATAATCAGACACTTCTTTTATACATTTTACAACGTTGTATAATTTATTTATGATCTAGTACTCTGCTGGATGTAGTAGGCCTTTCTTAAGAGGGCTATCGGAGTCCAGTGCCGCCCTCGTCACAATAATAAAGATTTCTCAATAAAGAAATGAAATGAGATAAACTACAAAAGCCTTCAAGCTATTTTCATTGAATACTTTTATAGGTTTTTTAAAGGTCTAAACTAAACATACAAAGAAAAAAGAAAAAAACGGCCGCTTTTGTTTTTATTCGAAATTTTCTAAAAGTTGAATGTTTAGAACATAAAAAAGTGTTGTATAACAATGGCTTGAAGGCTTTTGTAGTTTATCTGTTGGGCACTTTTTAAATTTAGGCTTTCTTTATTGTGAAATCTTTATTATTGTGACGAGGGCGCCACTAGACTCCGATAGCCCTCTTAAAACGTGCCATTGAGTCCAAATTCTTTATGATTTTCTTACTAAAATAGTTACGTTCTGTGCTATCTATATTCAGAGACATGTTTTCAACATAAAATATCTTTGTAACTATGATAGATAATCAACTCGAAACTTGGAATATGTTCTATTCTCGCCTTTAACATGAAATTCGACCCTCTGAAACTAACGAAGCTGAATTATTGGGATACATTGTTCAGTACTGGTGCTACAAATATGGTATTGCACTTCATGCAACGAAATACGAAAGTCTCACTGAAAGTCTGGCCTTTTTTGTTCTAGCCTACTTAATTAACTTTTTATTTAGGGCTTATTTTACCACTTCCGAATAAGCTCGATAGTAGATTATCTGACAGATCGTTTGACATATCTCGTATGAAATGTATGTCAAATTATCTATCAGATAAGTATTAAGGACTTATTCAGTAGATTAATTTGTGAAACAGGTCCCACAACCAACCAACGAACACAATTGTGTTTTGTTTCTTAAAGCTTTTAAACCCAAAACGTTTTAATCTACAAATGCTTTAAAACGAGTCGTATTTTGTAGATTTCCTCCAAACTTTTACCGTAATAATGATAAGCTAATACAAAAAAGACTTACATTTTTAATATTTTCATTCATATTAAGCGACCCTAGTGGGAAAGTTGCGGAAAATAAACTTAGTTGGCGCGTTAAAATTGCTGCAAAAACACTTTTTACTCCCACGAGGTGGCTGAATAATGAATTTGTACTGGCGCTTATTCATTCATTATCTTAATCAGTGATGCATAGACCGAGGGGCCCTCTGTTAATTGGACGGTATTAATAAATTGACTGACACAACAACGTAAATAAGATACGTTAATTATAATGCGACTGTAGCTCAAGGGAATTTTGAGTTTTTATAATCAAACTTTTTATTTAACTAATGGCTACGAAAACAAGGGACGCGAGCAAATTCACATTTGATTTTATTGTAAAAAGCTCTTTATCCGAAATCCATCATCAGTTTTTAACGTGATGCGTGCACAAACAAACAGAGAAACCAATAAACAGACGAAAATTATCTGAAGTGCGTCTATACAGAGTCCAACTTAATATGCTGACACTTTTTAATGGGATGATGAGACGATCACACTGAACAACTTTCTCTATGCGAACAACGTCGAAATCGCGAAAAAAATAATCTGATGTCATGTCCCATACAAAACTGCAAACCTACTCGAGCCTAATGATTTCCACGTTGGTCCCATAGAGAAAGTTGTTCAGTGTGATCGTCTCATCATCCCATTAAAAAGTGTCCGCATATAAAGAAGAACCCTGTATACATATTCTAACTGGACTCCACTGCAGTCATACAATATCGCTCATGTTTAATCTAGAATTAAACATTTTAACGGGTTCTTACCGCGTTTTGGTATTTGTGAGTTCCCGGTAAGAACCCGTTAAAATGTTTAATTCTAGATTAAATAATAACCGCGTAACTCTCAAAAACTGTATCGCTCATGTTGCCACGAAAGAGTAGAACGAACTCTAAAACATATTAAAAAAATAATTTCAATGATTTATTTTATAATAATAAAGACTTTATTTTCTCTTCATAAATTCACATTACAATGACATGGACGACAATGATAATGGTAGGTACTTAACTAATTTGTGATTTAAAGACACAAAGCTTACAGTTTCATATCATACTGCGACCCACCCTAGCTTTGCCTGTGTGGCAAAGAAAAAATCTGCTGTTCCATACTAAACTGCAAAGCCTGCTCGACTAAAATGTATGCAACCGCAGTATTTTTTTTGCTCCGATTGGTTTGCTCCCATAGTAAAAGTTGTTCAGTTTGATGAGTAGACTCTTAGTTTAAAAGGATGCCAATGATATCAATTTCACCCTGTATAATATAATAATATAATAACTATTATACCTACACATAAACATTACGGAATAAAAATCCGTCGCGTGGTTTAAAAGAAGTATCTAAGCGGCAAAACAGAAATGATGAAGAATGACGTAAATAACGATTTATAATTATTAAAATACTATTTAAAAAAAGAAGATAGAAGATAAGAGATGTTAAGGTAACTATAGATATAGATTTTTGCTAATTAGGTAATCTATTTCTCTCCTGTCTAGTCTCCACAAAAACTGTCAAATTCGTCGATATCAGGTACCTATTCTTATTCGTTAATATACTTCAGATAATTTCGTATAGTGTTTTTGGCTGTGTTCGTTTATTTGCTTTGTTCGTATGCTGAAGTTTTGATTTAGTAGTGGAGGAACAATAGCCGAAGTCATGTTCCGCAGGAGGGAGGGGCATTATCCCCTTTTCGGGGTCATATGATTTATGCCCAAAATTGTTTAGATAGAAAGTTTCGCATTTACAAAATATGCCTTAATTTTCTTTACAAAGCTTTTGTTTTCGCCTGTTATGAATCGATGTTTTGGTGAAGTTAGACTAGATTAAAATAATAGTCTTTCGTATGTTGAAAAAAAATTATGGTGATTTTTATTGTTATCGTAATATACTGTTGTGGGGAACTACTATAGATGTCCAGCACCCACAAGTTATACCAAAGATGCCAACAGATGACGATACCGTCGCTCACGGAAATATGCTCCATACAAAGACAACGTTCATCGTAAATACGCAACTCGTAGCCTACTCGTACTACACATAAGGTTCACAATCGCGCAAGAGAAATAATATATACAAGGTCCAACTAAGAACTGTTGGACCACGGCCGGTCCCTAGGCTTCACACATAGCCTGGTGGAAGATTTTCCCTTTTCAATGGAGGAACATTCCCAAGTAGCACCTCCATATTGGTGACCCTCGACAGAGAACATCGCAACCTGAACACCGCAGAGCAGCACCAACACAGAGCAGCACCAGCACAGAGCAGCAACCAGCTTCAACCAACCCTTCACCCCCTCGACCAGGTCAAACAAGCAGCAGTCACGCCATCAACCCGAAGCCCTCACCAGGTCCATCGCAGCTGTCTTCACACCGCTTCCTGGGCCTGCAGCTTCCTCAACGACAGTCAGCGTCTGCATAGAAGGATCTCCCGCAGCCCACGTGTCTGAGCTCACCTCCACGTGGCAGTTCTGCTCGCCTTCTCCACGCCTGTCACTCGCCCGCATCACACCAGGACTGACCTCCCTGACAGATGCACACACAACGCAGCACATCGCTCGTCAGACTCACTTGACTGGAGCCCAGCACCTACACTACATGGATACAGACTGCACACTTCGAACTACTCAACGACCTCCGGTCTGAGGGGGGAGTCCTGTGGGGAACTACTACAGATGTCCAGCACCCACAAGTTATAGCAAAGATGCCATCGCTCACGGAAATATGCTCCATACAAAGACAACGTTCATCGTAAATACCCAACTCGTAGCCTACGTAGCATAAGGTTCACAATCGAATGCGAGACATAAATCGCGCAAGAGAAATAATATATACAAGGTCCAACTAAGAACTGTTGGACCACGGCCGGTCCCCAGGCTTCACACATAGCCTGGTGGAAGATCTTCCCTTTTCAATGGAGGAACATTCCCAAGTAGCACCTCCATACTGTTTTGTAATGTTAGGAAGTTTATAAATTTTTGTGG
Organism: Agonopterix subpropinquella; assembly: GCA_922987775.1. Taxonomy (NCBI): domain Eukaryota; kingdom Metazoa; phylum Arthropoda; class Insecta; order Lepidoptera; family Depressariidae; genus Agonopterix; species Agonopterix subpropinquella. The sequence continues at coordinate 11,078,820 of OV277695.1, read as the reverse complement.
TGTTTAGTAGGTTATAATTATTATTGCCGAAAATACCACAGCTCCAGACTAGAGTACAATTTATAATCGAGAAAGAAAAAACGATTCCTTCAAATATTAAGTAAACATTTTTTCTATTCCCAGACTGCTTACTAATAAAGAAAAAAATATATTTTTCATCAGTCTTTTGATGTTCCGATGGATATTTTATTTATACTGCGGCACAAATGAATGCGTGATTGGCAGCTGAGAAATATATGGGCGTGAAACCACGGTTGGAATGCCAATACTATTGGCACCCAGTACGAAGATTGTTGTCTTATTTCTCCTTTTAACACCTACGTCGCCAATTTGGCTTATCTTTGCCAATAGATTAAATGCTAGTTAGACAATGAATTTAATTTTAATGAAGTTTGTAATTTGCTTAGATCGAGCGACCAGTGCTGCCCTCAATCAGATTTTTAAAAAGAGATAATTTCTCCAGCTATGGGAGAAAGGCCCCCAAAAAATGTTTGTTAGAAGGCGTATAGTTATGGGACTCATGTCAATTTGTTTCTATCTCTAGATTATAGTGGTAATATTAGCTATACCTCATCTAAATGGAGTGTCGCGTAATCGCAGTTGGCGCACATCTTGTGTCGGTAAGATATGTTGGTTTTTTATTTTTATTTTCGTATTAACATCTAAAATGTTCATATACTTACACGCATTGCTTTACATGTGCCGTTTTAATAGGAAAAAAGAATCTTAGCAAAAAAAGTCAAAACGATGCGTTTTTTAATATTTATTTCATAATTCCGTGTTTTTAGAGTGCAATACCAGTAACGTTTTGTGGGCCTACAATAAATTGACTCCTTTCTTACCAATTACATACTTATATATTTTTTTTTTACAAAAAACAAGAATGTCGCATTGTCATTGCTAGTTTTCAATTTGTCGAAATATTACGGGCTAGTATGTTTTATGTAGGTACCCAAAACTTACCATAAAATGTATATTAAAAAAATAAAAATCCGTAATGTCACGGTAAATTAAAAATCAGCCATTACTATCATGCCCATTAGTAAGTTAATATTTCTAAGATCATGTGACGTTCTTTTATTTTTATTTTGGGTAAATGTGTTTATACAAGGTAAAAAATGTATATTAAAAAAATAAAAATGTGACGTTCTTTTATTTTTATTTTGGGTAAATGTGTTTATACAAGGTAATGTCTTGTCTTATTAACATTACCTTGTATAAACACATTTACCCAAAATAAAAATAAAAGAACGTCACATGATCTTAGAAAATTTACCCAAAATAAAAATAAAAGAACGTCACATGATCTTAGAAATATTAATTTACTAATGGGCATGATAGTAATGGCAGATTTTTAATTTACCGTGACATTACGGATTTTTATTTTTTTTATATACATTTTATGGTAAGTTTTGGGTTCCCTCTTAAGTTAAATAAAATTTACAAAGACGCTGGAGATAAATTGATTACAGAACAAATTTTAGCTTTTCGTGTTTGTATGAAAATTTAGAAAAATATTAGAATTTTTCAAATTAACGTTCATCTACACCAGACGTATCCACATGTAAAAGTGATATGCTTGGAAAAATGCATCGAAAAATTATCGCAAAACACCTGTGGCCTACCATTACCATGAGTTTTCTCTGAACGTTACTACTGTAGTTGCGGCGCTAATTTTGTATGACAGATTTAGTTCTCAACGTAACCACTAGGAACATTGTACGAAATTCAATACAAAAACTGTAGTTTCCTACAGTAGTTTTACTGTAGTTTACTATAGTGTAAACTCATGTTAGGCCTACTGATACCTTATCATTTTCCGATTTGTTTCACGGCACGGTAACAAGTCTGTGGTATACGTGGTGTAAGATAAAACATTAGAGTACGTATAGTACGTACGTATACGTATAGTCGAGGAAATCTACGGATTGTTGTATGGAGGTTGCATTACTTGCACTTTGGGTGATAATTTGGAATACAGTACCTAGATGTATACCCGAAACATCTAAATTCTCAATAATCCCCGATTTTTTATTATGATATTTACAGAGCATTAAATTTAGGTACGAACAAAAAATGGAAAACTGGTGATTTTGTACAAGACTGCTTCGTTCAATACGTTTTACTTATAACAATAATAATCCCCGGTGAATATCTTAAATTTGAATAGATATTTAAAAATTATACTGTACCTCAAAACTAAATTATTTACTGTTTGTTTGTCTTTGTACACATTAAATTTGCCTTGTGATTATTAGCTGTCCCTTTTGCTGGTATGCTAGGATATATATCGCTGGTATGCTAGGATATATATAGCCGAAATAACCACAAAATCTCAACAAAAGTGTTATAAACTAACAGTAATATTAGTTCAAACACAATTTATTAAAGTGTCTTTAATGCAATCTCAAACTGTATTTTTTCTGGACTATGATTAGACTTGAGTAGTCGAAGAAGATACGCAAGAGATATAGAATTAGGCAGAAGTGTCGATATCTTAATTGGACGAAAGTACGGCATCGTATTGGCGATTTGGGGGTTCGAGTCCCGACCGGTACCTACTACATTTTTCTATATATTTATCTTGTTTTAATTAATTCGTCAAACTTATTGTGATGTTAATAATTAAATAAATATTTTGAACATTGTGACTAGTTCCTTTGAACGTTCCAGAATCTAGCCCAGACTTAGGCGATTATCACACTAGCGACGCGTCCCGCCGCGGTGCGCGGAGCGGCATAGTCGCCTTCCCGCGCATTGACGCGTCGGCAGTGTGTTGTCCTAGGCGTGTTTTCTATACAAATTGAAATACTTGCATACAATGTTAAAATCTGCGGCCCCGTGCTACGCGACGGGGCGCGGTGCAGTGTGATAATCGCCTTTAGGCAGATTTTAACATTGTATGCAAGTATTTCAATTTGTATAGAAAACACGCCTAGGACAACACACTGCCGACGCGTCAATGCGCGGGAAGGCGTCCCGCGCGCAGATTCTGCTAATCTGCGCAGGAGCGCGGGGCGTGCCGCGGGGTATAACACACTGGCTCCGCAGTCCCGCGCGTGATTTTATGCATAAAGGACGTGTTACACGTGTTCAGGATGGATCTGGACGTAGACAAATTTATATTTGAAATCGAGCAACGTCCAGCAATTTGGGATATGAAATGCAAAGAATACAGTGACCGCATACAGAAAGTTAAAAAATGGTGAACATTTGGGCGCGGGACCGTCGTACACTGCCACCCCGCGCGGAGAAGCAGATTACACCGCGCGGAGAGGCAGATCGGCGCCTCCGTCGCCGCGCGCGTGATCTGCCGCTCCGCGCACCGCGGCGGGACGCGTCGCTAGTGTGATAATCGCCTTAGATAGATAGATAGATAACTCATTTATTTCATCGGAACAATACAGGATAAACAGTGACAGACAAAGGCAATAGGTAAAATTATTGAGGAGGTCCGTGCAAAGCCTTGTATAATGATGTCTAGACAACGATATAGATAAAACCTAAATAGATACAACCTCAAGGTAGGGTAAAAATATTAATTATTCAGCATCATACGAATATTTGCCCCTTAAGAGGCTCCCCATAGGTAAACGCTAGCTCGGGCCATATTTTACGGGTTTTTAGAAGCTATCTTCTCGTTATTTGAAAGACATACAAATAATTGAAAAGTGTAGCAATATTCTTCAACATCTCGGCTTTATTTGCTGTAGATCATATTTCTTATTTTTCTATAAACTACATATGAAACCAGTGTTCAAAGGAAAGCCTAAATATTGGAAAAAATCTGTATTATGTGCATCTACTTTTTAAGTTGAAGGTACATTTACTTGAGACACACACCTTTGTGTAGAGTCTACAACTTCTACACTGTAGACAATATTGAGATCTAAATCTAAAATTGCTATTTAGCAAATTTTTTTTAAGACCAATATTGAATGAGTTAATTAGATAATTGTTAAATTTGGGGCGAATTCTTATGATTTTAGAATGTGATTTCCTTGGATTAGAAGGCTCCACTGTGACATAATGAAGGACAAGCTAGTCAAAAATAGCTATACCTACTAAAATGACGTAGTTTAGTAGAGGTAAGGTGGCTCTGAAAGAGTCAAGGTCGTTCGGTCAGGGAAACCCCTTAAGGGATTCGAACCCTTGACCTTCGGATAGCTGCAAGCTTGACCTACCTATCGCATTCTCGGACCGTCGAATAATTAAATAACATTTTCATGCTATAGACAGGTTTCACTATCAGATTGCTGGTCCAATTAAGTATTTGAGCCTAGCATCACAGCTAGCCATTGACCTACAAACTACTGGACGTCTGGTCCGCGCTCAAAAGTGTCCGAACCAAAAGAGTAACACAACGTACAAAGAGTAAAAATTATGACCCTGTCTTTATTTTGATCGACCGACTACGCGCACGTCTATAATGCCGTGTATTGTAAGAATTCATAAAAATTACGCAATCAAAATGAAAAACGAATTTCAACTGTTTCAATCATTGACTTACCAACTACTAGACGTGTCCGCGCTCAAAAGTGTCCGACCCAAAAAGCGCCAAAACGTATAAAAGAGTACAAAGAGTAAAAATTATGACCCAGTCTTTATTTTGATCGACCGACTACGCGCACGTCTATAATGCCGTGTATTGTAAGAATTCATAAAAATTACGCAATCAAAATGAAAAACGAATTTCAACTGTTTCAATCATTGACTTACCAACTACTAGACGTGTCCGTGCTCAAAAGTGTCCGACCCAAAAAGCGCCAAAACGTATAAAGAGAACCAATTACGCGACAGTCTTAATTCGTTTGATCAGCCGACTACACGCACACGCACGCACGCGCGGGCGCACGCGGCGTGCCCAGTGCGCGCCTCGATGTGGGAGTCATCATCATCATCATATCAGGCGATAAACGTCCACTGCTGGACATTATAGGCCTTCCCCAAAATGGGGGCATTTGCCATAATGGCCATGCTTGGCAGGCGGATTTGCGATCGCAGGTGGATTGAATGTAGTATGTTCGAAAGCACAGTCCGATGTGCGAGTAGTGGGATGGAAAAGAATTTCAGCATTTTCAATGTTTTAGTTGGTTTATATTTCTACACAGGTTTGTGTAGTTTAGTCTCGGAGACACTTTTTTCGAGAAATTTGTATTAGATCCGGCGTCCATTAGTTTGTAAGTCAACGCAGCTATCACATATACCTACGACCTACGTGTATCGTAACATAATATGCTTCAAACGGGCATGGCGCGGGTCGCGCACGGTGTAGTTATTAAATTTCGATTTTAAGCTTTATGCTTCAGTGCGATAAGAGGATTTTGATTCCCCCGTTCCGTTTTTACGATATATATTCACATCTGCTCACTATGGCGTAAAAACGTGCGCGTTCTGTACTACGCTCGCTGCGGATTACGATGTCAATGTAAACAAGATCAGTGGAAATATTGTTCATGCGAGCGACGCAAATGGCAGTCGTTCCATCATTTCGTCCCATCTTCGTTTCGCATGCTAACATTTATTTCATTTCATTGTTTTGATGTTATTTTACGGGGGGAATCGTGTTTGCTCTGGAATATTGTTGTGCTTATTATGAAGGGCTGTGTTTATTTTCTTTTGCGTGGTGGAGCTCAAGCTTTTGTTAGAACGAATCGTAAAGAGACACCGTTTTATTAACAACGAGCTTTTATCCGCTACTTGGTCCGCACAAATTATATACCACATTTTAATTCAAATCTTTCTTCTTATCGTGTGGGCAGAGCCTTTCAGACTGCCTTACGGCCTCTGAAGTGGTTTTTATGTAATGACTACTACCATCAGAGACAGTAGTCGGGACCAACGGCTTAATGTGCCATCCGAAGCACGGAATCATTTTTCTTTTCAGACAATCAGGTGATTCAGCCTGCAATGTCCTCACCAACTAGGGAAAAACTCACAAAGTGACATATCACTAGGTGTCCCCCATGGGAATCGAACCCAAAACCTCCGTGTCGAGAGCCAATGCTCTTGACCATTAGACCACGGAGGCAGTTCAAATAATAAGCTTTTAGCAAAAAAGGTCTCTTCTAAATCGGTTGTGTAGTTTTTGCACAAAACAAACAGAGACAAAAAATAAAAATAAAAATTGTTATTTGGAGTCAAGGACACCTTAAAACCTTAAATCTTTTTCTTGTAAATAATCTTTAATAATGATAAAAATTTAATATTTAATGGTTTAGATAAGATGGATGTTTGAATAAGAATATTAAAACAGTTTTTAGGGTTCCGTACCCAAAGAGTGTCAACGGGACCCAATTCATAAGCCTACGATGTCCGTCCGTCCATCAGTTCTATTCCGCCACACACATACGGAATCCCGATCCGGAATTCCGTAACAGTATTACGATTTCGTTTGGATTTTCCCCTTAAATAATTGAATGCGTTCGGAATTTTTCTGGAGGTAGGTATCAAATTCTATACAAAATCACAATCCTGGGCCTCTACTCGCACATTCGAACTTCGCAATTGCGTGAACATTTTCGTTCCAATGTCAACTCTATTACAATGAAGTGTGTACCGAAAAAGTGGCGATATAGCGAACATCGAAAGTGCGGGTACAGGGCCTGAAGTGCGATTTTTGAAAATCATACGAGCGACTTTTCAGTAGAAAATGTCAAAATTACTATGGAGATCATGCATCTTTCTACTGCCAAGTCGCTCGTATGATTTTCAAAAATCGCACTTCTGATTCGGATCTGTGCGGATCGGAATTCCGTATGTGTGGGACGTCTAAATGAATGAACGGGGTTAACAGCTAGATTTACAGGTTTTACAGAACAGGCGGCCAAAAAATAAAAACGGTACGGAACCCTCCGTGCTTGAGTCCGACTCGCACCTGGTCGTATTTTTTTAATCAACATGGTTCCATCACATAGGTAGGTATTATAATTCAAAATAATGGATATACCTGATACAGGTAGAAAACAAAATGGATAATTGAGATTCATTCTGTGAAAAAATATCATTATATCTTTCGGAGATCATTTATCTTGTTTCGGTACTTACATTATAAGTATATACTTACATTGTATACCACATGTAAGGGAAATTAATATGGCTTCCTATTCATATTGTGGTGTTATTACTTTCTTTTGAAAGTGTCGATTCAAGATGTTTTTCCATCGGGATTATTTGGTTCCCCTTTTAACGCACATTATAAGAATAAGTATCGAAGTCTCAAATCTTTCTCGCTTTTATTATACGAAGAAAGCTCCCATCGTATAATAGAGCCATCTTCTTATGTTCAGTGAATTGTACACTTAGGTATATACAAAAGCTCACGACCGTTATTACTTTAGGGGTGGTCAGAGACATTGCTACGACTACCAAATATCTCTTTAAGCATGCAGTTGTTGTGCATTTTGGATCGGTGGATTATTATTTAAAAAAAAATTGGTCAAGTGCGAGTCGGGCTACTTGCGCACCGAGGGTTCCGTACCACACCACCACAGAACACAACATTATTGACTTAGAAAAAAAATCTTTTTTTGTCCGGGACCTTTAGTGCAAGACCGACTCACACTTGGCCGGTTTTTAGTATTTGTTAATATTCTGTAGAGTTTGCTCTATAATTACACTAAGTTTGACGCTTGTATGTATTACCGTTTTTACGATAGAGCGTGAAGAAAAAACGTTGATAAAAACTAGTTTCTTGTTGAGAACACCCCTTAATTTTTAACTTTTTGACATTTTTATTATTTGTTAACAAATCCGCCGTAATAACGCATAATCTGAATTTTCATAATCGAAATTTCAACTATCTAGCTATTACGGTTTAAAAGTTACAGCCCTAAATAGGTAGGACAGACGGACGGACGGACGGACAGACGGACGGACAGACGGACGGACAGACGGACGGACGGACGGACGGACAACGTAGGCTTAGTAATAGGGTCCCGTTTTTACCCTTTGGGTACGGAACCCTAAAAATGACGGTACTAAATGATTTTGAAAACACCTCCAATCTGGGGTGGTTTAGAGAAAGGAAGTAAAGGTTGCTCAATTTGCTGGTATGAATGAATGAATGAAATCTTTATTTGCAACTTTTGACCATAAAATTTAACAACTTTTAATACGGGAGCAAACCTGAAATCGCAAACAAATCTGCTGTTCCATACTAAATTGCAATGCCTATTCGACTCAAATGTCTGAAACAGCTGGTTTTTTACAATTTCAGGTTGGCTTCTCTAGTAAAAGTTGTTCAGATTGATGGCCTTAACCACCTTTGAAAAGTATTTAAAAATCACCCAATCACCGTGAAAAAATAAATACGTTTTATTTTTGGAATTATATTTTTGCAAACATTGCAAGAGACAGCCTAATTAATTAACTAATTATATCGCCCTCAATTTTTTTTCCAACATTGCAAGTAGTAACCAACTCATCACGCTAAATTAATCTGTAATTAACTTGTCATCTACATTCAGCCAATTGGCTTAATTTAATGATTTATCCCAATTTTTTTATTAAAGTTTATTCGATAAAATAAATGAGATGGTAAACAAACAGAGCAAAAAAATATTTTTTCAATTATACAGGTTGTACATACCTAAACTTAAATGCGTTACAGACCAACTTTCACTATTTGACTAACATCGAAATAAAAAATTGCCCCCCTATATAAAAATTTAGCTTTTTTTACTTAATTTATGATATTGGACGAGCAATTGCTATATCTGTGCCGAATTTCAGCTACCTATGTCTTACGGTCTCTGAGAAAAATGCCTGTGATAGACGGACGGATAGACACCGAGCTGATTCCATAAGTGTTTCGTTTTGCCAATTTTGGTACGGAACACAAAAAAATGTATAATGCTAACTAGTCTCTATTGAAGTTTTCTTTGGAACAAGCGTTTTTTTTGTCGCGATTTCAATGTTGGTCCCATGGTGAAAGTTGTTCAGTTTGACAGTCTGAAGCAGCCCCTATAATAACGAAGCGAACCGAGCGATACTGTGATCTGGTCCAACTTAATAAATGCTGACGGTTTTTATCAGACCGTCAAAGGACAACCGCCGCTCTCCCTTGAAAAAATATCTTAAAATGTATAGAAGTTTTGACTGAAGTCAAATGTGTAATAAATTATGGGGTTTTGTAAAAACGACTCGGATAGTATCATTTATTTTTATTTAACGAGTTATTTAGTCATTTATTATTAATAAATTATAAAAAAGCAGCAACCCCAAAATGGCTGTAAATGTTGTTTAGTAGTAGGTGATGTAAGCACAATGTTTTTTATATACTGGGTGTATAATAAAATAGGACAGTTACTTAAAGGGGTGCTTTAGACCATCAAACTGAACAACTTTTACTATGGGACCAACACTGAAATCGCGAAAAAAAAAATCAGCTGTCCCATACAAAAGTGCAAGCATAACTCGACTGAAATGTATGGGACAGCTGATTTTTTTTTTTTGCGATTTCGATATTGGTCCCATAGAAAAAGTTGTTCAGTTTGACGGTCTAAAGCACCCCTTTAAGTAGCTGTCCTATTTTATGTTACACCCTGTATAAAAATGATAAAACTAATAAATCATTATAAAATAAACTAATGCCTGCAGTTAGTTTCTAGTGTTCCATAGTCCATAATAAAATAAAAATAGGAGTACGGTACTATAAATTTTTTGGTATTATGTGCCGGATGTCCATTAACAACTTTCTCTATAGGACCAATCGAAATTGCGAAAAGAAAAAACCTGCTGTACTTTTAAAGGGTAGATCTACCTAGGTTTGCAGTTTTGTATGAAACATATGATTTCTTTTCTTGATTTCGACTTTGGTCCAATAGAAAAAGTTGTCCAGTTTGATGGTCTGAAGCACCCCTAAAAGTATGTAGGTAAAGCATTCAGTATACACCCAGCGCCCCATTCAATAAACATGACAAATTGTAATGTACCTAAGTAGGTACATAAGTTAAGTAACTTACAATGACAATTCAGGGTTCATTTCATTCTGCATGTTCAGCGTCATTAGTAACCAGCAATATACAGGGTCCTTCTTAATATGCTGACACTTTATTAAGGGGATGATCAGACCATCAAACCGAACAACTTTTTCTAAAGGACCAACATCGAAAATGCGAAAAAAATCAGCAGTCCCATGCATTTGGCTCGAGTAGGTTTGCAGTTTGTATGCTGATTTTTTTCGCGATTTTGATTTTGGTGCCATAGAGAAAGTTGTTCACTTTGACGGTCTGATCATACCCTTAAAAAAGCGTCAGCATATTAAGAAGCAAGTATTGCCTATTGCTATATAGCCCTATTGCTGATTACTATTGGTTTTTATACGAATTGTCATTCTAAATTACAACTGTCACGTTTATTAACTGTATATTTCTCCCTATCATATCAGTGGTAAGATATATTTCGTTCGGTCGCGCAACACCAAATTGAGGATCGATAGTAATTTCGTGTTTTTATTCGCGAAGGGAGGAGCACATCGGTAAATTAGATCAACACCCCGAGGGTCTCTCAGGACCGAAAACACCGACCGTGTTTCCATCAAGCCTATTACGCTTATTTTCCTTTTTATTGACTGTGAACCACTGTGAACCAGCGCTCGCCAATTTTCCAATGGCGCCCTCGCCCGTATGAATATTGGCGTCGTTATCGGAAAAAGGAAGAATAGACGGAAATAATTACGATCAATGTTTGTTTGCTATCGGAAATATTGCGGTTGAAAAAGTTATTTGAATTTAATTAGCGAGAAATAATTTGGGCGTTGTAAATAGGGTTGTTCGTTTTAAGGGCATACCGAGCTTCCAGTACTAATCCGCAATCGTGATTTTTGTTTTCTTAACAATTAAACAACATTTCCAAAAAAACAGAATGTCGTATTGTAGTCGTTGCTAGTGTACAATTTGTCGAAAAATAACGGGCTAGAATGTTTTTTTATGTTTGTGGTTACTATCTTAAAAACCTCCAAAAGTGGCCACGTTCGGTGGTTTTTAAGATAAATACACGAAAACGAACGACTACGAAATAACAAATAACAAAAATAAAATTATTACAGACTAAGGCTGGCTTGCACCAAAAAGTATTTAGGCTTAAACATGTTTAAATATGATCCTGTCACTGTCATTTGTATGAGCAGTGTGAAGAACAGAACTATCACTAAATACGTTTAAGCCTAAATACTTGTTGGTGCAAGCCGGGCTTAGAGTATAACATAATAATTAATTATGAAATTAGCAATAGTCAATAACCCACGACAAGCTTCATCATAAACACAAAATTGAAAATCAGCAATGACTAGAATAGACAATCCTGTTTTTTTTTAGAAATCTTGTATAATTGTTAATAATATGCGAAATTAAAAAAATACGATTGAGTGCAGCTCTCGGGGTTCGGTGCTCTCTTAATAAACAAAATATTTTCGTGTGGTTATGACAACGCGTGAGTTATTTATACGGGGTGTTAATTAACAGCCTCATTATGCGCCGCCACTTAAAATCCGATTGAATTAACCATCAAATTATTATTCAGCATTCAACTGATCCGCTTTCATTTTACAAGTCATACATAAGACCGTTAAAAATTTGCCACATTACCATTTTTATTAGAAAATATACTTAGTGAGAGGTGACGGGGATAGGGTTGCCAGGCATCCGGCTTAATCCGGACATGTTTGACAAAACCCAAAATTGTTTATTCAACATAGTACCACATAGATAGCTTTCTGAGGTCATATTTTTGATTTTACCACCGCTTCGGAAGTTGTTCCGTTGTTAGACGATGCGGCCAGAAACTTCACAATACACAACTTTTAAGTCAGAACAAAACATACAAAGTACGATTAGTTACAAATACAACACTGAATTACATTAAATAGTAGTGTATATTAACAAGACCGGTGTTTTTAGGGTTCCGTACCCAAAGGGTGAAAACGGGACCCTATTACTAAGCCTAAGTTGTCCGTCCGTCTGTCCTACCTATCTAGGGCTGTAACTTTTGAACCGTAATAGCTAGATAGTTGGCTATGTAAATCTGGCTGTCTGAACAGAAGCTGTGACCGCAATGGATCTTTTGTCACTTGTCCGCACTCCGCAGGGCCAGAGACGTCTGCGGCTCGCGAGGCATTTGTTACATTTCTATCAATACAATGCATTGAGGAATAGCACTCGATAGATTCGAACTTAAAACTAGTGCCTTTAATATTTCGTTTTATTATTGAAGTGCTCTTTTTAGGGTTCCGTACCCAAAGGGTGAAAACGGGACCCTATTACTAAGCCTACGTTGTCTTAGGGTTCCGTACCCAAAGGGTGAAAACGGGACCCTATTACTAAGCCTACGTTGTCCCTGCGTCCGTCCGTCCGTCCGTCCGTCCGTCCGTCCGTCCGTCTGTCCGTCTGTCCGCCCGTCCGTCCGTCTGTCCTACATATTTAGGACTGTAACTTTTGAACCGTAATAGCTAGATAGTTGGAATTTTCTCAGATTATGCGTTATTACGGCGGATTTGTTAACAAATAATAAAAATGTCAAAAAGTTAAAAATTAAGGGGGGTTCTCAACAAGAAACTTGTTTTTATCAACGTTTTTTCTTCACGCTCTATCGTAAAAACGGTAATACATACAAGCGTCAAACTTAGTGTGATTATAGAGCAAACTCTACAGAATAAGAAAAAAATACTAAAAACCGGCCAAGTATGAGTCGGTCTTGCGCTAAAGGTCCCGGTCCCGGTCCCGGCTAAGTATTACTAGGGTGTTTTGTTACACCCTGTAGAATAAAAAAATTTAGTTTAAGTTTGAATCATCTGGCAACCCTCGGGGAAGAGTCGAGCCACCGCGAATATATTGCGCTACATTCTCGGGCGCATTTGTCACTGAAGACCCTCGGCTCTGTGAAATTGTGCTCATATTGTAAGGGCTAATCCACGACAAGAATTCATCAGGTTCTAACGCGCCCTTATCATCGCGTCCCTCGCTACATCTATGCCCATTATTTTTTGTCACACTATAGGTAAGCTTTTGAATTATATTTTGTGAGGGATAGTAACTTTTTAGGATAATGTCCAATGTTTATTTTGAGGCTTGATCTCATTTGTGTTGACAAAATGTTCGTTTGCGAGCAACTTCGAGGAAATTACGCAATTATACTGAATATTTCTAATGATGGATTTTAAGTGGATGATCAGACCATTGAACTAAACAATTTTCACTAGGGGTCCAACATCGAAATCGTGAAATTAATTTTTGATCTTATTTGATCCAAAATGTACGGGACAACAGATTTTTTTCGCTTTTTCAATCTAGAGAAAGATGCTCATTATCATGGTCTTATCACCCCCATAAAATCATCGGATATACAGGGTGAAATTGATATCATTGGCATCCTTTTAAACTAAGAGTCTACCCATCAAACTGAACAACTTTTACTATGGGAGCAAACAGATTGAAGCAAAAAGAAAATATGTTGCATGCATTTGAGTCGAGTAGGCATTGCAGTTTAGTATGGAACAGCTGATTATTTTTTTGCTACGATCGGTTTGCTCCCATAGTGAAAGTTGTTTAGTTTGATGGGTGGACTCTGAGTTTAAAACGATGCTAATGATATCAATTTCACCCTGTATATTTAAACAGTGCGAAAACCTGTACCATGCATTCTAATCGTCAAACAGCTTTCACTATGGAGTCAAATAAAGTTTCTGTCATCATCATCTTCCTGCCCTTATCCCATTACTTGGGGTCGGCGCAATATGTGGTCTTCCTCCATTCATCTCTTTTAGCCGTCATCTCAGCGCACACTCCCTTCTTACACATGTCATCCCTCACACAATCCATCCATCTTTTCTTTGGTCGTCCTCTCTTCATGCAGCCATCCACATTCATATATAATACTCGTCTTGTAATATGACACTCCTCTCTTCTCATCACATGCCCATACCATGACAATCGGTTACCGCGCAGTTTTTCATTCACAGGGGCTACTTTCAAACTTTCTCTAATATACTCATTCCTAATCTTATCCATTCTAGTAACACCACACATCCATCTCAACATTCGCATCTCTGCTGCATGCAGTCGCTTTTCATCCGTCACTTTAACGGCCCAACATTCCGAGCCATACATGACGACAGGACCTGAAAATATATAAAACCATCATAAGACCTGGTCTTGTGATGGTTTTATATATTTTTCCCTTCAGTTTAAGGGGGATCCGGGAGTCACAGGTCATTCCTGTGACTTGTCGCCATTTCATCCACCCGGAGTTGATTCGGCGTTTCACGTCTCGATCAATATCGCCATCGCTTTGTAAAATTGAACCGAGGTACCGGAATTCGGAGCAGACTGGCAAAGGTACGCCATCAAGGGCAATAGGCACAAAACCAGAGAGACCGCCGAAATCGCAGAACATACATTCAGTTTTGGTTCTGCTGATTTTCAAGCCAACACTCTCTAGCTTTTGCTGCCATTTTGCCAGTCTGTCCTGGACCTCGAGTCCATCTTCCCCGACAAGCACAATGTCGTCGGCAAATAGCATGCACCAGGGTGCCTCTTCCTGAATGTCCGATGTTAATGCATCCATTAGCACCAGGAAGAGGTATGGACTCAAAGCAGACCCTTGGTGCAGACCAACAGCCACATTGAACTTGCCGGTGTTTCCAGCGACCGATCGCACACTCGTACTGGATCGGCAGTACATTGCCCGAATCAACTTTATATATTTACCGGGCATACCTTTATATATATAAAGTTTCTGTACTAGATGAAAATTTTCCCTGGACCTACATCTGATGATGGTCATTACAGCCGAGACGGAGCTCGGATTGTAGCTTGAGCCGCAGGCGAGTGCTGTATTTTACGAGCCGAGGCTGTAATGTCATAATATGTTCACACGTTTCATATGACGTTTTTGAACACACTTGCGAAGAAATAGTAATACAATTTAGTAAAGTATAACACAAATATTATTAGTATAAATTGATTGATTGAACTATTTTAGACAAATAATGCAGCGTGGGTGGCCCCTCACACGGTGGACCGACGACCTGGTGAAGGCGGCGGGAAAACGTTGGATGAGGGCAGCGCAGGACCGGTCGTTATGGTGATCCTTGGGGGAGGCCTATGTCCAGCAGTGGACGTCCATCGGCTGAGATGATGATGAGACAAATATTTGTGGAAAATGGCGCTGGTTTTTTTCCTTTGTTTGAGATAGCTTTGCTCGCGCAAGTGTAAGAAGAGGCAATAACTTAGCCGACATTCAACCAACGACATTTAGTTGCAAACAACCTAATAAACTGAATATTTTCATATTCATAACACAAATTTGTTGACTAAAAATAAATAGTTTGATGAAATGAAACGTTATTTTTCACATTTTAATTAACATACACAGTTTATTTATTCAGAAAAATGGTTGAATTTTATTAACGTGAAATCTCTTTGCTGAGTTTTAAAACCAAACTATAAAAAAATAGTTACAATACTGCGTGTATAAAAACGGTGTAATAAGAGCCACTTTACGATTACGAGCAGGTGTGTTGAAAAATATTTTAGCTACGTATGCATCGTTTTCTTACTTTTACCTATACATATTACAATCACCCATAGTAACAAACAAAATTTTCAAAAACCTTGGATGCGAAGCTATATTTTCATTACTTCACTTTACATTAGGTACTCCGGTGTTGAGTCATAAAAAGGAAACTTATCATAGACGGGGTGCGTTTACAGTGGAGTTAATGAGCCGACATTGCGGCGATAATACCTCGCTACTTAGCCAGCCAGCCAGCTTAAAATAACCGTTAATACATAACGTTACTAGCTTAAACGTTTTTTCAGAAAATAACGTTATTCACTACTGCATTGCAATTGCGGTGATATGACTGCTGTACTTCATAAGAATAAAAATAGTTAAATGAGAAATAAAGACGCTTGAAAAAACTAAAAACGTTATTTAAATACTTTGATACATTATGCCGTATTGACAATGACATATTATTATATGAGCCAGTATTTGAAGTTCCTTTATTTTCATTGCTTCTGTAAAACTCTGACACCAGGGCTCTGATCACACGATAAGAAGAAGAATGCTTCTGTAACATAGAGTTTTCGTTGAAACAGGAAAATAAAGACAGCAGTGTACTCTAAGTCTTCTAACGTGCGTGCTGTCCAGACACAGTGCGTGACAGTGGGGTTAAAACAGCCTAAAAAAACATTGATATCTTCCCTTTTTTGTGTTTTTTCCTTTAAAACTATACATTTTAATGGGTTGCTTACAGTTCTTGGCACCATTAATCATAACCATTTCATAACGATATATTTACTTCTAGCTGTGAAATTATAAAAAAGTAAATAATAACTTTGCTTTTATTTCACGAAGACAATATAATTTGTAATTGGTGGTTATGACTACACAGAACACGGTCGTAGCTTTGTGTATGTAGCTATGTGTTTGCGAAAATACAAAGAATAACGGTTGAAAGCGTTTTAAGTACGTTACGTTTTTTTAACGTTACCAAACATAAGATTATGCTTTGTCAACCTGGCTGTACTTTGAGGAAGATTATTACTTTTACTTCAGTTAATTCATGTGATGTTTTACTAGAGGTTTGCTTACCGTAATGTAAATTTACCCTTAATAACGAAAGCAACCAAATTACATTATTTTCTTCGCTATTTTTGAAAATTTGCTGTCTTTGGGGAGGTATTCTGTATGTTCGTTTTTAGGGTTCCGTACCCAAAGGGTGAAAACGGGATCCTATTACTAAGCCTACGTTGTCCGTCCGTCCGTCCGTCCGTCCGTCTGTCCTACCTATTTAGGGCTGTAACTTTTGAACCGTAATAGCTAGATGATTGAAATTTTCTCAGATTATGCATTATTACGGCGGATTTGTTAACAAATAATAAAAATCTCAAAAATTTAAAAATTAAGGGGAGTTCTCATCAAGAAACTAGTTTTAATCAACTTTTTTCTTCACGCCCTATCGTAAAAACGGTAATACATAAAAGCGTCAAACTTAGTGTGATTATAGAGCAAACTCTGCAGAATAACAACAAATACAGAAAACTGGCCAAGTGTTTGTCGGTCTCTCGGTAGGTAAAAATAATTTTTGTTTACCCTAATATGTTATGGTACGGAACCCTCGGCCTCGGTGCGCGAGTAGCCCGACTCGCACTTGACCGATTTTATTTCCTTTGCGTAGTCACGTAGAAACTCCATAATCCATTACACTAGAATATTTTAAAGATAGATTTTGAAGTCTAAGCTAGAGTATTAGGTATTTCTAGAACTTCGATTAAAACGAGACAAGTGCGAATAGGACTCGCGCCATGAGGGTTCCGTACAAACTTAATTGAGTAAATATACGATTTTTGGATTTTTTCCTCTACTTGTGTTGTGAGACTTGCTTTTTTACAAATTTCATGATTCTAGTTCAACGGGCAGTATCATTCAGTTTTGATGAGTGAGTTTGCGAGTATCAAAAAATGTGACATAAATATCTTTATCTATCTTTTGTATCTTTTGATTGCGTTAACTGAGGAGCTGGAATTTTTATACCTTCAAGGGACCATTGTCCTTAGTATTTGATATTAATTAAAACTAACCTGTACATGTAGAGATAATCAAGTAGGGGAACGGAGAAACATAGCCATCCCTGAAAAAAACCGGTTGACAAACGGACGGATAAAAAAGTGATCCTGTATAGGTTCAGTTTTTTCCTTTAAGGTACGAAACCCTAAAAAACGCAATTTCATGCAATAGAGTAAACTGACTGAGTGTCAGTTGCAGAAACGCTCATTAAAGTTAATCCTCCATTGTCTCTTGCCGTCACTTTTTGTCTTGTTGACGTAGTTAAAGCTAGCAAGAGATTTAATGGAAGATTAACTCTAATGAGCGTTTCTGCAACTGACGCTAAGTAGCCTTAGTAGAGCGCGTGATTATAATATTCCGTTTTACTAATGTTACTACGGAACTCTAAAAGTTAATGGAATATTTAAAAGAAAGGTTGTGTTTAAAAAGTTTGATTAGTACGTTACTGTATCTACGTCTAGAAAGTTTTCGTACCTAATTACTGAAAATGAAAACGTACATTAAAAATGTCTTGAGTTTTTTTAGTACGAAACAATCGTCAAGAACGGAAATTTTAAATTACGGCAGTCATTAAACAATCATTAGCGACTTTATTTCTGTCTACTATGAAACTATTTTACAATGACATGAAACAAGGTACATTATACAAGGTGTTTTATATAGGGTTGCTATAGTAATATTTTCAGGGGTGGTTTAGCTTTAGACGATCAACCTAAACAACTTTTACTATGGAACGAATATTGAATAGAAATTGTCAATGGCTACGCCCACTGTATGGGACAGCAGATTTTTTTCCGCGATTTCAATTTTAGTCCCGTACGTAGTGAAAGTTGTTCAGTTTGACCGTCTGAAACGCTGCCTAGAGTAGAAGTTTACAACCTGTATACGATTCTTACGATATTGAAAAAAAATGGTTAATCAAATAAATAAATATGTTTTGTTTTTAACCAAATTTTGGTAAGGTATTACATATATTTTGTTAGTCACTAAAATTTGGTTAAATTTGACAATGGTTCTGTAAAATTTTACAAAACATTTGACTCTTTAACATTATTTTTGTGAAATTCGGTTCGTAATTTTTTTCAGTGTAAAAGTGAAAAACGACTATCACCATAAATTCCGACAAATAATTTCAGTAGTATCCAGTAGAAAGTAAAATGCAGAGACACGTCTATCCCAGGCGTCAGCAGATAAGCTTACCGCTCGTAAAGAAAGGTTCCACCAAGGTGTAGTTTACTTCCACAATCGAAATCCCGCTATACAATCCACTTTAATCCTTATTGTATTGGCATAAGAGAAATGTGCGGAGACTTCTTGTTTGAAATGAACGTGCACAAAATTTCGTCAAGCCTTTACCTTCCACGTGTTATCTACATTGTCTCGTTTATACGATACTGAGCGTGCAACAAACGTTATCTTTTAGCGTTAGCTGCTGATGAAATAACAACGACGTTAGGAATTTTGAGAAAGTAAATCAGACACATAATTACAGAGAATAGACCTAATCTCTTTTACTATAATACCGTTTATGAGAAGTTACGTCTAAAATTAAACATTTTTAACTGAGTGATTTCACTTCGGTCATCCCGTGATCATGGCAGTTGTACACTGAGAGAAAAACTTATCCAGAAATTAAAAAACCGTTTTGTTACTGGCGTAAAAACTAATTTATAGTTATGAATACTAAAGTTCTGCTGTCATTACTGGCACAAGCAGTTTTTTACACTAGTTTAGTATTATTAAAATGTAATCCCTACAAACTAGTTTTAGTAACGTAAAATATTACATAATAAAGTAATTCTTGCATAAATAGTGTAAGTTTCACTTTACTTTAGTTATTTACAAAATCATATTAGCTATGATTAGTAATCACAATTGTAATTTTGAATAGACAGTTTTAATAAAAGTAGAGAATCAAAAGGCATAGTTAATTCTGCAACTGCTTTGTTTTTGCTATAAATAACGTCGTGTTAATTAAAACACTCGTTTGTAATAACAAGTGTTTACCTGTTATTTCGATTATTATTTTTTTTATTAATGTTGACCAAACTCCTTTGTAATTCCTAGTGTTCCCATAGTTCTTTTTACAATACTTGTCTTTTATAATCAGCTTATAATTAGTTATATTTACTACAAACATTTCATCGTAATAACTGCACGGAATTTTGTCATTTCTAGTTTCTCCTTTCTTCTTTCAATAAGCCATTTTTGTGATTTTAAACAAATTAATTTTGAATTTAATACCAGTTCGGTAATATTTACAACTTTTTGTGATTGCTGACTTTCTGAATTGCCATATTAATTTCATTTCGTTTTCACCTCCCGGTCGGATTAGACGAATCGTAATCATCTCTAAAGTGATCATAACAGTAACAGTGAAGTGAAGTGTTTAATTATATTAAAATGATTGTCCTGAATTTGGAATCGTTGACTGTCTTGAACTAAATATTAAAAATATATATAATAAGATGATGGCAACTAAAGTTTCCAGCCAGATAAATCTGGAAACGGACATGGATCAGCTCACTAGCGATTTACTGACAAACTTGGGGCTAAATGTTTATGTCAGAGCTTTTTGTGGTAAGTAAAGTGTGTGTATTTATTCATTTATAGTGTGATAGGTAGCTAATGCTAATGTAATTTTATAGGCAAGATCAAGGAAGGAAAAGATCAATGTTATCTCTTACTAACCATATCATTTCTGCCAAAAGTGTATACCTAAATAAATATAATTATTTCTATGTCCTTCATGTCATATCTATTTTCTTCTCAACCTGACATGAATGTTTTAAAAAAATCACTCGACCGCCCTTTCATATTTATTAATGATTGCAGAAGGCAAGGAAGATGCTGGGATACTAAGGCTTCTATCAGATGATGAGACATCTCAGGATATACCGGTAGCTGGAGACAGGGCTAGATTTAAAGTTAACCTAGCCAATTGGAAGCAACCAATCGACAATTTAAATAACGTAGACCCCTGGACTCAACACCAAATGTGAGTTCTTTCCCATGTATTTCCTAAATAGAATAGATTTTTATGATCAATGTGTTTTTAATTATTTATCTGAGATTACTGGTAAGTGCGTCCATTTTAGGCGTTACTTTGTTCGTATGATTCTGAATACTTAGTACCTAGCTGTAGGTTGGCATACCTATATTTTTTGGAGTTGGATGCCATCTTTGGCTATACTGATCTAGTAACTGCCAGACATCCTGATCATTATCAATATCTAGATTAAAATATAATTTATTTATTTAATCGTTATTATTTCAGAACCCGCGTCGCCTGATGCTTTAAATAACGCCAGTCTGCTACAACTACCGTACTGGACTTTCAGCGTGCCGTTAAAGGACAAAAATCGCTGTGGCTTTTAAATTATGTAGGTACTTAGATAGTTGTAAAAACTGAAATGAAAATAAACTACATTAACTATTATCTTAAGTTTTATTTGAACCTATTAATTTAGTGGAGTTGTTATAACAAATCTTTTTACTAGGTATCACAACTTTCTCCTGTATTCTTTATTATGTGTTTCTTTACAGCATATACATAATAATATGTATATACACTTTTATACAAGGTGTTTTTCAGTAGCTAGGAAAGAACGCAATATCCTGAATACTGATACGTTCTTCCTAGCAACTGAAAAAGTACTGTAGAAACATGTACATGTTATGTACAAGGTGTAACAAAACACCCTAGTAATACTTAAGGGTGTGCTTCAGACCATTAAACTGAACAACTTTCACTATTGACCCAAATTTGAAATCGAAAAACAATTTGGCTCCTTAGTAAAAGTTATTCAGGTTGATGGGCTGAAGCACTTCCTTAAGTATTACTATGGTGTTTTGTTACACCCTGTATAATGTTGTAAAGAATACAGGAGAAAGTTGTGATATCTAGTATAACGATTTGTTATAATAATGCTACAATCTTGTAAAAATTACTCATTGTTTAGTAATATCAAGTCGGAACTCATTATAAATTGTAAAACTACAAGCTAGAAATTAGACTGCATTTTCTAAAAAACACTAAATTGTTTAGTAATACCAAGCACTATGTTTCGAAATTATAAAAGTACAAACTAGTATTTACAAAATATTCAATTGCATTTAAATAATCGTTTAGTAAAATCAAGTAAGACATCGTAGATATCGTAAAGTAGTTTCTAAAATTCAGTTTAAAGACAACTAGTAAGTGCTATCGTTTTATTTGTAGATAATGAACGACTACATGTTTTTACAAAACGGTTTGTATATTTTGTACATAAAAATTTGGAGGATTACTGTTTTATTTTAGAAATTACAAAACACTTTGTCTTAACTGTGACGTCATCGTTTTGAGAATTAGTATTGCGCGTTAAAAATTACTAAAAGGTCACTACACTAATTACTAAATACAATAACTAAAAACGACTCCTTATTATTACAAAACTTTTGTTGTCGTGGGATCTGCAAATATTTATTTAATAATTAGTGAATTTTTGTAATAACAAATGAAGTTTTCTCTCAGTGTAACACAGCCGAAATATCGAGAACTCAAATATACCAAAACACGGTATAAACCCGTAAAAATATTTAATTTCAGATTCGAATTCAGTAGTAATTATTATGTGACATTTTCCTTATTGGTTTAATTCAGACCTTGCTAGAAAATTCGTTGGTAACAGGGTAAAAGACATTGCCAACGTGAAGAAGTGTATTCGTTTCGGGTCGTTTCGCAGCTGGAATGTATATGATCATGATCAAAGAACAAATACAAATCGTATGATATCTGAAATTATAAATAGGATAGGAGGAATATTGTGCTTCCCAAGGAAATGGAAATTATCCTTTTCTATCGTGGCATTTCTTATGTTATTCAAATTCAAATTTACCAGTTTTGTAGGCGAAACGGGAGTGGGCAATGTCTTTTAAAAGCCATTTATTTATTGCCAAACTAGAATTACCTATAACATCAATACGTAATCATCTTATATTGTTAAATATTTTTTCTCCGTGTAGAATCGACACTCAATAGAATTCTTGATTGGCGACCTCGAAGTAGAAGATTCTTTATTAGACGACCCGCTACACGGAGGACTTAGCGACCTTGTAGATGGGTCGTGGGGAGCCAATGGAGCACAGAAGTGGACGTTTTGCAGGTCTCCGTCACTCCGCCGTAGATACCGAGATAAGTAACTACACTTTTACGCATCGTAAGCGATGTGCTTGCTTGATTTCTGCCATTGGCAACGACGCACACGTCGCGCGGTGTACAAAGTAAAGTAACGCTGTGGCAAGCTTCACTAGGTACATTTTTGCGAGTAGGTCCTGCCTGGCAGTGGTTAATTAAAGTGACTGATTTTACCGTATGTTTAAGGAAGTGATGTATCTGTTACGAAGTAACTAGTAGATAATCTGTGGTTTTTGTAATCTATGGGATCGGCTTTTTTGTGAATCGTTTATACAGGGTGTAACAAAACACCCTAGTAATACTCAAGGGGGTGCTTCAGACCATCAATCTGAACAACTTTCACTATGGAGCCAACGTCGAGAAAGAATGTAAAAAATCTGCCGTCCCATACATTTGAGTCGCGACGGTCCTGCAGTTTTGTATGAAAGAGTGGTCTTTTTTTCGCGATTTCGATGTTGGCTCCATAGTGATAGTTGTTCACTTTGATGGTCTGAAGCAACCCCTTAAGTATTACTAGGGTGTTTTGTTACACCCTGTATTCACTCTCGAATTAAATATGGGCAAAGCTTTTTTTTAATGTTAGACATCATTCTAATACTTTGAATAAATAAAAAGACAAGGTCGTTACATTTCATTTATTCATTTTACAATTTGAATACTGCTCTACCACTTAATCCTTGACGTTCAAGTACAGCTAGCATCACTGATATTAGAATATTGTTGTATTTGTGAAAGCTATAAAATAGTCATAAACAGAACTTACTAATCTTGATGTTAAAGTTACTGGAATTCGATTAATTACAAAAAACTCAATCATTTTAAATTATATCCCAAAGTCATATCTCTAGGTTTTTTTTTAAGTTTTTCGATATCTCATTTCGTTTTCGAGATATGCATTTTTTTATGACCGAAACCGGGCGAAACGAAAATCGACCGCATTTTTAAAAATTTTCGATTTTCAATAGGTATGTGTGGAGACACATATTTGAAATTTTATCGTATTAATTTATACGCTCTAACACAATCGCTGAGGGCATTTATGGCCTGCCTCATACATGCGAAATTATTCCGGACGGAAAATTCGTAGGATTTAATATTTCGAGCGGAATTCCGGACGGGGCAAATCCATACGAAATACGAGTTTGATTCGGAATTGCATAATATGTGTGGCTGGCGAAGAGTTGTAAATCTACCGTAGTCTACCAAATCGTGAGGTAGACTACCGGTAGGCTACATAAGCTACGGTAGGAAATGTAGATTATTCAGTCGTAGAAATTTTGGCTAGTTCACAATATTTAAGGCGGCTACCATTTATTATTTGTGATAAATAAGCTAAGAGAACTTCGGCAATAATTTTAGAGAAAGTAAAAATCAATCTAGAACGCGAAAAAACGACATTGATATACACTGTTTTATAAAAGGTTGTTTAAAATGTGATATTATGCACTAAGCCATGATAGCCTAGGTCCTAGGGGTATGGGTTCGATCCCCAGGGCACGTACGTACTAATGAAATTTGGTTTTTATAATTTATATTTCATGTCGGTACGGACGGTTTTAAAGAATTATCGTTGGCTTTTTGGTGAAGGAAAACATCGTGAGGAAACTGTCATGTCCGAAAAGAGGGGCAATTTGAAGGCTAATGACAATTTAAAATCTTTAAAGTTTAAAATCGTCTTTTGTTGGTATTTTCAAATATTTACATAATGTTAATTAATTTCTATTGATTAGTACTTTCTCATATTACATATTACATGAATAAAAATCATAATTTTTTTTTAAAATAAATCTACGACTTTTTATTTGAATTCTACATAATCTACGGTATGAATCGGTAGTCTACCGTAGTCTAAGATAGTCTACCGGTAGACTACCGTAGGCAGTGGTAGGCTACGTAGCATTTACAACTCTAGGCTGGCGTAATAAGTGCGTTAAAGATACTGCGCTCTCTCATGAATCTCTAATGTTGGAAAGGGAAACCGTTAACCCGTATGATTATAGAGAAGGGTTAGGATGCCGGTTGGTAGCCACACGGTGTGTGAGAATCAGAGATTTTGACGGTACTTAACAGGAAAGGCGGGTTTTGTTTAGTCCATACAAACGTATTCCCCTGTTTTCTCCCTGGGACACTAGAGCAAATATTTATTATTTACTATACAATCTACGTTAGCTCTGACATGTCCCTATGTTGTTGTTTTTTTCCATAAATTAATTACTATAAGAATTAGGAAACTTCGAAAATGACGAAAAATTGCCAAATTTTTACCGATCTGTTCAGCACTTTCAGTCTTCTTCTTCTTATCGTGTGGGCAGAGCCCTGGTGTCAGAGTTTTTTCAGACCGCCTTACGGCCTCTGACGTGGTTTTTATGTAACGACTACTACCACCAGAGATAGTAGCCGGGACCAACGGCTTAACGTGCCATCCGAAGCACGGAATCATTTTTCTTTTCAGACAATCAGGTGATTCAGCCTGCAATGTCCTAACCAACTGGGGAAAAACGCACAAAGCGAAATATCACTAGGTGTCCCCCGTGGGAATCGAACCCACGACCTCCGTGTCGAGAGCCAATGCTCTTAACCATTAGACCACGGAAGCAGTTAAGTAATGTAATGTTTGACGAATATTAAACAGTAAATAAAAAGATCACATACAGACATAGACATTGCCAAATTTTTTCTCATTATTATTATTCTTGAAATAATTATTAAAATCTGTTTAGTTTTGTAGGAGGAAACAGGGAAACACGAAATCGTGATTTCATCCATTTTATGAAGGTTAAATCAATCCGCGCTGCAGTCGTCCGCTTTTCCTTTTAAAGGAATTAGTCTCCTTTTACGACAGTGGTATTTTCAAGCTGCCACACGGCGAACTTTATCGTGTCGGTATATATTAATGGTGCTGACCTTACTCCCAACGCTCGGGTCACCTTACTCGTTTGTAATAAAGTCGACATTGGAATGATCTTGAATCTTCAATGAAGGGCTTTATTACGCAGAAACTTTTAAATCAATCCTGTGAGTGGTATTGAAGGGAAATAACACAATGTGATTGCGGCGAACCTATACAGTCGATGGGTCATCTGCTGGAATGTCCACTGTGCCCCAACATCTGCACGAGAGAGGATTTGAACACAGCTTCACCTGATGCTGTCAGGCTAGCCAAACACCTGGCTAGTAAAATATAAAAACACCATTGAAGAACTATTGACACGAAAAGAAGAAGGGAAATAAAATTATACTAACTCTGATTTGCAAAGAATGCAACAAACATAAGTATCTAAACGAAAACGAAACCAATTTATTATAATAATTGATACATAATATCTATTAAATTTTCAGTGAGATTTTTTTTCCAACGTACCTAATCTACATATCCCATACGAGTATTTTGTATGTACAATTGGCGACACATCAGGTTACGCACCCTATATACCCTTAACTACACTACGTACAAAACACAAAATAGTGCGGTAGAGAGCCTGCATAGACGCGGCTGCCGGCGCGGGCGCAGCGAGTTGTGAGACGAAACAACAACAACATACCGCACCCTCTCACACGATTCGCAGCGTTCAACTTTTAACAGTTCAAAGTCCAAACAGGGTAACCTGAAGTGCGATTTTTGAAAATCATACGAGCGACTTGGCAGTAGAAAATGTCAAAATTACTATGGAGATTATGCATCTTTCTACTGCCAATTCGCTCGTAAAATTTTCAGAAATCGCACTTCAGACCTGTCGCCGTGTGTACTTCTTTTCGTGTGGAATCGTCACATCTTCTTCAAATCGTCAATTTCCAGTATCTTGCCACCTCTGTCGCACTGGCACTGTATGTAACTAGATATAATATACAATAGCTTTAAACTTTTGTTTTTTTACAAGGTTTTAAACCGTGCAACGCGTACTGTTTTTGAAATTAGAAAAATGTATTTGTATTTTTCTAAATATGAATGTTCCCGATAATTCGTTTCACAAGTCTGGAAGATATAAATAAGCTAATATGAATGCCAAAAGTTATGGTTTTGTCACGTTTCATACATAAGTCTAACAGATAGTATCATGATTTTACATAACTTTGATATCTACAATTAATATGATGTATAAATATAATTAGGTACAGTTTTAATGCTCGAAATTATACTAGAATACGATGGTTTGCTCGCTTTCGAGCATTAAATAATCGATTCTGGAGCGATGATAGCCCATACGGAAGAGAGCTAGCGCCTCAATCCTGAGGCCGCGGTTCGATTCCTGGCCTGTACCACTAAGTTCTTCGGAATTTATGTACGGTTGTATTTATCATTTACTAGCTCGGCGGTGAAGGAAAACATCATGAGGAAAACTGCATTCCCGAGGATAAAAAGAAAATACCATAAGTTCGTAGGTATGAGTAAATATGAGCTTGGGGCGAACACAAAAGGACCAGCGCTGGTCTCCGTGTTACAACTACCCTTGCTTGCAATAGCCCAAACATAAATAATCATTAAATAATCGATTCCGAATGCTTACAAAAAGATACCTAACTTAGTACACCTTACTTTAGAAGGTTTTATATAAAGGCTTTGAAGATATAAGAGACGGTCAAAAGTTCAAACTGAATCCTAAACGACCCCATCTCAAAGATATTCCGTAGATAACGGTCGAAGTTTCGACTAACATCTTGTAAATGTTCACGATTCGCTGCTAGAATTTGTAATCTAAGCACATTTCTAAGGAGAATACAATACCTCTACAAGCTTACTCCTTTAAACTAATTTATTATGTTTTTGGACATAGATTAAAGAGGTTATAATTCGGAGCGCGCTCAATACAAACGAAGTCTGATTATATTTTCAATACTAACCAATTAAAGTAATTTAAGGCAAGGCGGTCTGAAAAAACTCTGACACCAGGGCCTCAATCGCCCTAACTTTGAACGATACTACCAAAACAAAACCAAAACCAAAAACGTTACGTTATGCACAATTCGTATACATTTAGCTTTATTTCGGAAGATACGTTGGCAAAACGTTTGATGTCCGTTCGATCGAATTTTCTGTATTGTGCGATTTCACCGTTCAGAAAAAAATATCGCGATAGCTTTTTTACTTCAGCTAAACCAAATCTAAACCAAAACGAAACCAAAACCAAAACCAAACCAACACCAAAACCGTATAAAATTGCGCAATTGAGGCCCAGGGCTCTGCCCACACGATAAGAAGAAGAGAGAAAGAAAGTATTTTTTTTTTCAGAAACAGTCTAGAAACTAATCTCTATAAGCTTGTATATTGTCAGATTTTCGTATAATGTATAGTTTTAAAGTTACAGTGCCTCACACCTAGATTTCCATAGAAATCTTAAATTGATCCTAGCATTGAAACTGTATATATTTTAACTAAAATCTGACAACATACAAGGATAGATCCTAGATTGTTTCTGAATAATTTCATTGACTTTAATTAGTTTGTATGGAAAATATAACTGGACTAGACTTAATTTGTATGGAGCGCACTCCGAATTATATCCCCTTAAGTTATAATTATAACACACTAGCTTTTACTCGCATCTTTGTGTGAGTTAACTTTAAAATCTTTATACAGCGAACTTATTAGTTCTTATTCGTAGATCTTATGTTATAATTTATAATCGTAAGCATAACATACTTTTTACCTTCGTGCCATATTTCATTGAAATCCGTTCAGCGGTCACAAACTTTCACATTTATACAGGGTTTAAAATTAAGTACGTTACATATTGAACTGCTCAAGACCAAATGAACAACTTTCACAATGGAGTCCACATGGAATACGCGAAAATGTAAATTAGCTACTCGACCCCTACATTTGGTCGCAGAATCGGAACAGCTGATTATTATTACGTGATTTCAGTATTAGTCCCATAATATTTGTTCAGTTTGATAGTCTGAAGCACCCCATAAAGTACGTAACGCATTTAAGTTTACACCCTGTATAATAAGTAAGAATAGGTAGGATTAGTAGTATACAACTTTATTGGTTGCCATTTATTTTATAATTTGATATTTATAGTGTTTTTGCTTAGTACCAGTCACTTGTTGTAAGCCTTTAAAAAAATTAAAATATCTGGTAAATTTTAAAATTCATTTTTCTATTTTAAGAATTTTCATTGAAATTCTATGGCACCATACCCAGGT
The DNA here is from genome assembly GCA_922987775.1 of Agonopterix subpropinquella. Taxonomy (NCBI): domain Eukaryota; kingdom Metazoa; phylum Arthropoda; class Insecta; order Lepidoptera; family Depressariidae; genus Agonopterix; species Agonopterix subpropinquella. The sequence continues at coordinate 11,049,923 of OV277695.1, read as the reverse complement.
GGCTTACGCCAAAACGTGTGAAGGATTAAACATATTTAAATAATAAATATTTTAAGCCTAAATACTTGTGGGTGCAAGCCAGGCTTAGTAGTCTATTTTATTTATTAAATAAACCTGGTCAAGTGCGAGTCGGGCTACTCGCGCACCGAGGGCTCCGTAACCACACCACCACACAAGATATTAACTTAGAAAACAGTTTGGCCGGTTTTTATTATTTGTTGTTATACTGTAGAGTTTGTTCTATAATCACATCAAGTTTGACGCTTTTACGATAGAGCGAGAAGAAAAAAAACGTTGATAAGAACTGGTTGCTTGTCATCATCATCTTATTTAAGAGCTACGCTCTTGTCGGTGGAGTATTCGCCAATCCTGTCTACTTTCAGCTAGTGTCTTGAGTTCCTGATACGACACGACATCAACCTTTTCCTTCACTTGGGCTAGATAACTCTGTCTGGGTCTTGGTTGCTTGTATGAGAACTTAATTAATTTTGAATTTAATTATTTTTTAACTTTTTGACCTTTTTAATTATTTTTTAGCAAATCCGCCGTAATAACGCACATTCTGTGTAAATTTAAATTGTCTGGCTATTACGGTTGAAAAGTTACAGCCCTAAATAGGTAGGACGGACGGACGGACGGACGGACGGACGGCTTAGTAGGTCTCGTTTCAACCCTAACCACGTTATCAAGTTGAAATGAAACAGAACAGCAATGATGTTGATTGTGGTATTTTAAAATAACCTTCATATTTTGTAAATTACACGAATTGATACGAATATCAATTTTAATGATAACTATGGATAACTATTATTTTATTTGTTTCTGAAGTTCAACAAAGAGTAATTCAGCTTAACGGTTGATTACAGAGATTTGAAAACGTAATAACATTTGAATTCTATAATAAAATTGATTCTATTTTATATAAGGTTTGTTCAAGTAATGTTCTTCATGCTCACGAATTAAAGGAGATATATTCCCATCCAAAACGAGGTTTACTAAAGTCAATAGTCTTCGCGTAGAACTGCACTTAGGGTTAGTAATCCCAGGATGCCGGGATCCCGCATCTAAGAGCGCTTACAGACGAGCGACAGTTGTCTGCGACAGCTCACGACAGGGTCGCGCGACCCTCTGCAACCGTCCGTGACGTAAGTATAGTCTGAGAGCACAAGTCTTGTTCTTGAGAGATTTCAGTTTGAAGAAAACAGAGGCTAAAAAATAACATGGTTGATATTTCGGGTTTTTATAAGTTTCTCGTTGATTTTGGTTTCTTTAGATAATAGATAATCCAGAATTGATTATCTTCATCTATGAGGGCTCTAAAGCCTGTATCAGAGTTAATGGGGCGTACACAGACTGGTTTAACATCTCTAGGGGTGTGAGACAGGGATGTGTTGCGTCGCCATGGCTTTTCAATCTTTATATGGATAGTTGTCTGACTGATTTGAAAGAGATGGAATGCGGTATAAGAATGGATGAGCTTAGTGTCAAGTGCCTTTTGTATGCTGACGACCAGGTGATACTTGCGCCGTCGGTGACGGAGTTACAAGACATGTTGAATGTGATGAATGAGTCGTTGAAGAAGAAAGATATGAAAGTCAATGTATGCAAGACGAAGGTAATGGTTTTGGAACGTGAAGACGATGTTACAGAATGTAACATTGTTATGGAAGGAGACTGAGTGGAACAGGTGAATGAATTTGTATATCTGGGAAGTTTGTTTAAGAGAGATGGAAAGTGTGACGGGGATGTGGAGCGAAGAGTGACTGCGGGAAATAAGGTAAATGGGGCCCTGCACGCCGTGGTGAGTAGCCGGTCTGTATCAAAAAGGGCACGTCTGGCTATTCACAACGGTGTGTGTGTGCCTACGCTAATGTATGGGAGTGAATGTTGGGTATGGAATAAAAGGAATGAAAGTCGAGTGAATGCAGTTGAAATGCGCTCCTTACGAAGTATGTGTGGTATTACTTTGGTTGATCGAATCAAGAACAGTGTGATAAGGAATTGGTGTAAGTTGAAGGATGATATAGTAACAAGGATTGAGAGGGGTATGCTTAGATGGTTTGGTCACGTAGAGAGAATGAATGAAAGAAGACTTACGAATGAAATTTATCGAGCACAGGTGAGTGGAAGTGTTGGGAGAGGCCGTCCGAGGAAAACATACCACGATCAAATCAATGATCTTTTCCGAAAAGGACAAGTGCGTAGCACCCTCAATCGACGGAAGTGCATGAAAAGATGTATGAATGTCAATGAGGCTAGAGAAGTGTGTCAGAGTCGTAGCGTGTGGCGATCTGTGGTCTCTGCCTACCCCCTTGGGACAATGGCGTGAGCTTATGTATGTATGTATGTATTATCTTCATCATCAAGTCCATAAAATATTACAGACTGGTAAAAATAGGGCAATCATAATATACATTCTATAGTTATAATATAATACTTAACACAACACTAATAATTATAACACATAATATTATACACATAAATATTTATAAATACGTTTACAGGGTGTAACAAAACACCCTAGTAATACTTAAGGGGGTGCTTCAGACCATCAAACTGAACAACGTTCACTATGGACCCAACATCGAAATCACGAAAAAAAATCAGCTCTTTCATACAAAACTGCAGTACCGTCTCGACTCAAATGTATGGAACGGCAGATTTTTTTTATTTTTTCTCGACATTGGCTCCATAGTGAAAGTTGTTCAGATTGATGGTCTGAAGCACCCCCTTAAGTATTACTAGGGTGTTTTGTTACATCCTGTATAGGGTCCTTCTTAATATGCTGACACTTTTTTAAGGGGATGATCAGACCGTCAAACTGAACAACTTCCTCTATGGGACCAACATCGAAATCGCGAAATACAAACTACCAAAAAAACTGTTTTGGATATGGAGGTCTATCTCTCAGACTATACAACACTACGTCACGGTCGCAAACTGTCGCGACTTTCGCGCGACGGTTGCCGACCGCTATCGCGAGCTGTCGCAGACAACTGTCGCTGGGCTGTAAGAGCCCTAAGTATTCTATGAAGTTGTGGGATGACAATTTTGGAAGCGGGATCGCAAATTAGTCGAGAGTTCGAGAACCCATAATATCGCCGGGAAATGGTTTTTTCTTAACATATTCCGTCATAACTGCGTTATTGACAAATTCTTATGAACATGGAAAACTCAGAGCGTCGCAGAGCGCATTAGCGCATTGCAGAGAGGTAGGACACTCAATAACGAGGGTCCAGGTTCGAATCCGTACGGATGCAAACAATGAGTTTTTCTATCTTATACACGTAATAAACGGTGAAGGAAAATATCGTGAGGAAACCTACACACGCTGAAGAAGAAATTCTAAAATGTGTGAGAAGTCTACCAATCCGCATGGGGCACGCGTGGTGGACTGACACCCAGTACCCTATACCCTGCAGTGTGCAGTGGGACGTATGTGGGCTGATGATGATGGCATGAAAAACTCAGCGATGCGAGCTCGGGATCGAACCTACGACCTCAGATCTATGACGCTCTTCCACAGCTCTTTAATTAATTTCAAGTTTGGTTTTTAGAGTTCCGTACCCAAAGGGTGAAAACGGGACCATATTACTAAGCCTACGTTGTCCGTCCGTCCGTCCGTCCGTCCGTCCGTCCGTACGTCTGTCCGTCCGTCTGTCCGACCTATTTAGGGCTGTAACTTTTGAACTCTAAGAGCTAGATAGTTGAAATTTTCACAGAATGTGCGTTATTCCGGCGGATTTGTTAACAAATAATAAAAATGTCAAAAAATTAAAAATTAAGGGGAGTTCTCAACAAGAAACTAGTTTTTATCAATGTTTTTTCTTCACGCTCTATCGTAAAAACAGTAATACATACAAGCGTCAAACTTAGGGTGATTTTAGAGCAAACTCTACAAAATAACAACAAATACTAAAAACCGGCCAAGTGTGAGTCGGTCTCGCGCTAAAGGTCCCGGACAAAAAAGTTTTTTTTCTATGTTAATAATGTTGTGTTCTGTGGAGGTGTGGTACGGAACCCTACTCGCACTTGACCCGTTTTATTTAATAATTCAAGTTATCAATAGATTCTTTTCACTTGTAACAAGATCCCGCGGGATATCGCACGTAAATATCGGGATCGTGAAATCACTGCGCAATTGCAAACCCTAGTTGAACTGCATTACCTAACTAAAAGAGCAAATCGTGCTTTGACATAACGAGAGAATTCAGCTGAAATTTTAAGCCCCACTCACCCAAGTCCCTAACGTCCCCAAAGGAGATACAGGATACTCAGGTACAAGGAAGGGGACGGACTTAGACCGCTATTAGATGGTCACTACTCAATGTAACTCCGCCTAAATCGGCGAAGACGGTTTTATAGTGACTAAGACTTTTACCATTTTAGGTTTGGGTGAGCTTTCGAAGAGGAAAAGAGCTGTCTTTTAGATTTTTTAATGATGATTATGAGCATTTCAGAATAATACAATTAAGATTGAGTAAGGTTATCGTATTTTACAGACTGAAATTACTGACATAATTTGCTTAAAGAGAAAGAAAAAAAATATGCAAGTTAATTATACGGGCTATTTTTGACCATCATTGGGAATTGGGAATCACTACATAGTATAAAACAAAGTCGCTTCCCGCCGTCTGTCTGTCGTACCTATGTAGGTATGCTTAGATCTTTAAAACTACGCGACGGATTTTGATGCGGTTTTTTAAATAGATAGAGTGATTCAAGAGGAAGCTTTATATGTATATAATACATCACTACATATCAGCATTGCACCCGTGCGAAGCCGGGGCGGGTCGCTAGTCTAAACTATTATAAAACTGTTACAGAAGTGTGTCTGTACATTGAAGATATTTACAAAAAAAAGTTACGATGTGGTTTTTAGGTGTCCCTGATTCCAAATCATAAATTTTTGGACTTTTTGACTGTCTGTTTGTTTGTGTGTTTGTTTGATCGAGCATCACGCAAAAACTTCTGAACTGATTTCTATGAAACTTTTTTTGTTTGATAGTTTATGATCTAACTTAAAATCTGGTTGTGCGGACGAAGTCGCGGGTTAACGCTAGTATATTATAAATTTTTAACTGCGGCCCGGTAGCACAGTCAGTAGTGAACCTGCCTGCTGTGCCGAGGGTCGCGGGTTCGAATCCCGTAAGGGATAAATACTTGTATGATGAATATGAATATTTGTACCCGAGTCATGGATGTTTGTATCTATATATGTATTCTATATCGTTGACTAGTCATCATAATACAAGTCCAGGCTAGATTTTGGTACTTTAAATGTGACTAGATAATTTGTGTCACACAAATTGTCCAAGATATTAAAAAAAATAAAAAAAAACTATAAATAGGACTTAGGTCTCTTCTCACTTAGGAGGGAGAGATGGTCTTTGTCTCTATCCCATTTCGGAATGGTAGATTAAAAAAAAATCCGGAAAGAAGCTGTTCTATAGAAACCTCAAAATGTTAAGGTTGTCTGGAAGAAATCTTGTTTTTATAACTGCCTTGTTTTTTCAAATTGGTATCTGTTTGTATTCTCTACTACTGTAATTTAGTGTTTGTGTTATTAATACAATGGTCCAACTTAATATACTGACGGTTTTTATGAGCATGATCAGACCACCAAACTGAAAATATTATAATTCCAATGGGACAAACATCGAAATCCCGAAAAAAAAATTGGTCGTTTCATACAAAACTGCATAACTAATCGACCCAAATGTATCGGACAGCAGAGTTTTTTTTGCAATTTCATTTTTAGGCCAATAATTTATTAACTAATTTTAGTTAATAAATTATTTTGTATTTGTGTAGAGAAAGTTGTTCAGTTTGATGGTCCGATCACCCCATTAACCGTCGGCATACGATCCTAAATGTATAGAATATTCGATAATATTTTCGTGAAATTTAGTCCTGTTAAAATATGTTTTCACTTCTCTAGTCTACACCACACTTAGATATTAGAGAAATTATTTAAAATAGTTTAATATTAGAGTACTGAATCAAACTATAGATCTTACCTAGTTTCAAAGCTAAAGAAACTATCTTCAAGATCATAATCATTATTCATTTCAAACTAACCTCAAATACAAGTTCTTGGGCACTAACTATTCAAGGGGTCGAATTCCAGTCACACTCCGCCGAGTTGACTCTCCACTCTACATTTATATCCATTTATTTGCAGGAAATTCTCCACTGACGGAGATTTCGAACGCGCCGGATGGATAGGTTTCTATTGCCTTCGAGATATTTCATTGGCTTTTACAAATGCGGATACCCCAGTGATTGAATAGTCGTAAAAACTGAATTGCGACCATGTCCCAGAATCCGTTCTCTTGTCGAGATAAGATGTTAATTCAATTTACTCGGCATTTATCTTTGATTAAATTAATATTGCGGTAGATAGGTGACTAGCCTCTAGCGTATGGACCGCATAAATTGAGCCCTCGTCGCCCGATTGACAGTCGCATTCGCATAAGACGTGTTCGTGATTAAGATACTTTTTTATTTTAGGCAGAATAAATGTACCAAAATGCCTTCGTGTGCTTTTACTCGTGCAAATAATTCAAAAAGAAATAACAAATCACACGGCATTACTTTTCATACAGGAGTGCGATTTTTGAAACTCATTCGGTGAGTTCAGCCGTCGTAAATACCAAAATAACTACGGAGATACGCATCTTTCTAATTCTGATTTGACTTTCAAAAATCAAACTTCAGGAGTACGATTTTTGAAAGTCAAATCAGAAATAGAAAGATGCGTATCTCCGTAGTTATTTTGATATTTACAAGGGCTGAACTCACCGAATGAGTTTCAAAAATCGCACTCCAGATCCATTGTTCGAGTACGTAATGCAAGAACATCACCTATCTTCCGCTATTTTAATTTAATCGAAGGCATTTATAGTTGACTGAATGAAACTGAGACCGGTGTAGTCTAGCGAAACAAATCTCGTTACGATAATAATGTTGTTTCACATTCATCATTCTCTGTAGGATTTATTAGGTATACGATTCGTCAGGCCTAAACATAGTTCCAATTCGTCAAGCGTGTTTTATTTTAACCGCACTGCAATTTTTTTTTGTTATACCTACATTGTGTTAGGGTAAACAGTTGCATTACTGTCAGGAGTGATTGTAGCCATGATACTGAACAACTTTCCATAAGAAACCCAAAGGAAAGGAGTAAATTTTTTGTAGGCCCACTAAACGGTAACGTTTATTGATGGTATTACACTCTAAATTCATAATTTAATTTATTATAGTAATCAGACGATAGATTTGGTAAAAATGCAAACGGAATTACGAAATAGGTAAATATAAAAAATGCACCGTTTTGACTTTTTTGCTATGATTCTTTTTTCCGGTTAAAACGGCACATGTAAAGCAATGCGTGTATGGGAACGTCTTAGAAGTTAACACGAAAAAAAAAAAAACATAAAAAACCCAAGACACGATGTGCGCCAACGGCGATTACGCGACACTCCGTTTAGTTGAGGTATAGCTAATGTTACCAGTATAATCCAGAGATTATGAGAAACAAATCGACATTATTTTCATAACTATACGTCAACTAATACGCTAACATTTTTTTCTCAAACATGCTTGGAAATGTGAGCATAATTTTGACAACCTTCTTCGAGATAAATCGAAATTGCAGTACTGGCCAAATACATGCGCGCAGCGGCCGCCAATGTTATATGAAAATCCATATCTGTCGTGTTTAGCGACCAAATAAATTACATACTAAACTCATATCTGTCGTGTAATTTAAAAATGGAACGATCTTTTTCTCCGAAACAGCTCCGAAACATGGCGACCAAGGAGGTAACTTATCAAAGGTTTTATTTAAATTTCGAACTGGCTTGCAAATAGAAAGCTGTTTATTGGAAAAAAAAACTAATTGTTGTTCGATGTTCGTCATTGATTTTGAAAAGAGTTTTAATTTCCGCGAATTATTTGAGAAAATGTACTGTTTTAATTTCCGCGCATTATTTGAGAAAAGTACTATACAAGCCTTGGCCACAACTAGGCATTGATGGACTTACGTATGTGTGCCTCGGCTTCGCCTCGGCCCACATTTACACGTTCGTCCATCAATGCCTCTGTTGCTGGCCGCTGCAGTAATGTACTATTTGTTAGCTTTTTCCCATTAGAAAACTGAGGATGTTCTTTATACTCAATTTTTTTTCGACTTTCCATACGAAATGCAATCAGCTGATCCAACGTCTATGTATGAAAAGTCGAAAAAAAAATTGCGAATTTCCTATAGGTTTCTTTGCGAAAGTTGTTCAGTATCATGAGTACAATAACCCCTTAAGTGACCTTAGTGTGCTACAAAAAACAGTGCAAAAGTCACAAAAGTTTGGTTATACAGGATGTAACAATAAACACCCTAGCAATACTTAAGTTGCAATACTTGGTTTAGACGATTAAACTAAATAACTTTCACTATAGAGTTGGCTCTATAGTGAAAGCTGTTTTTTTTCTCTATGTTGGCATAGAGAAAAAAAAAACAGCTGTCCCATACATTTTAGATGACTCGGTAACAGTACTGCAATTTTGTATGGGACAGCAGATTTTTATTCAATTTTTTCTAGATGTTGGCTCCATAGTAAAAGGTGTTCAGTTGGATTGCCTGAAGAATTGTTACACCCTGTATTTAACAAAACATTTTTTATCGTGCGTTTTAATTTCTTTCCACCAACAATGAAATCGCGATGAAAAAAAAAGTGTGTACACTTTTTTTTCTACCGTGTGTACACGGTAAAACACGTACGTACGGTACACACGGTGTAAAAAAAGTGTCACACGCGGTAGAAGTGAAACCTTCAGAAACTATTTAGTTTCGCTTTTTCGTTTCATTGTGTTTTAAATAACAACGGTGCTATTGGCTATGTGCACGACACTAGCGCCACACTAGCGCGGCGGAGCGCATGAACTATGTCGGCCAGCCGTGAATTATCTACACTATTATAGGACTGTAAAGGACTGTGTTTGTTCGAGGATTCTGCCAAAACTACTGGACCGATTTTGATAAAACTTTTTATATTTAAAAGCTTGTTATTAGTGTTAAAAGCTAGCTTATATTTTATTCCGGTACGATGACGGGAGCGGATGCGGACGAAGCCCCGGACAAAATCTAATTTGTATGGGAATTCCCATACAAACTTTTACCTCAGGTTTAACACCTTTGGGGGGTTAAAATGCGACAAGCTTTTTTTAAGTGAGCATCTAGATGCCAATAGAATCTTCCATGCCAAATTTTAAGTTAGTAGTCTTGACAGTTTTGGAGATTTCGTGTTGTGTTAAGTTAATTTAGTGTGCGGATTTGCATAGATTCAAGCAAATCTGACACAGCTTCGCCGTCAGAAGTTCAGATTTCTGCCACAGCGTGCGCTGCGATCGACTTGACAGTTCCCAACACCCACTTCGCACATAGCCAATAGAAGTGTTCACTTCAAAAACCCGCTGTTCCACACATTTGTGTCTAGTTTTAGCATTTGAACAAAAAATTAGATCGCTATTTTGATGTTGGCTCGCCATTGTTGTTCAATTTGATGGTCTGAAGCGCCCCCTTTGATGTTGTAACGCATTTAATTTACCAACCTGAATTTGATAGAGTTTTTTGTTTCTTTGTTACGTCCTTACGCCTAAACTACTGCACTGATTTAATGGAAAATTGGCAGTGAGGTATCTATCATAAGCTAGAAAAAGCGCCATACGCAGGCATAGAGGAAGGAAGTATAGAGATAGTGCGACAAACAAAATTCATGCGCTATGTGCTGCAGCCGGTGAGGGAACGTGCAAGAAGATTGCAGAGAGAGAGAGATAAGAAGATAGTAAAAACTATACGAGCGAGAAAGACAAAAAATAAAAATAGCTTCGTGCATACAATTGTCATCTCCTTTAAGGGGCGTCCGCCCGGTTTTTGAGTAACTTTGTAACCATTTTATACATTAACTATGGCACTTTTTAAGCAGAAAACAAAACTGAACAATCTACAGGATATGAGAAGTGATGTGGTTTTTCTTGAAATCTATTTTAATGAATAAAACTGAAGAAAAACGACTCCAAACTCACCTCTTTTTTTCCAGTTGTAACCGTTTTACTCTTACATTGTTGATCAGAAGAATATGAAAATTTACAATATTCTTCACAATACAATATAAAATGATGTGGTTTTCTTATTTTTTGAAAATTCATATAAAATCATACAGGTTTTCAAAGAAAACTGAAAATTCTGACCGGAGCCGCGCAATTGAAGCGGGATGGCTAATTGCAAAAGTTTGCTTGTAAGAAAGAGAGCCTTGCAGATGGGAGGAGTAGCCTTAATAGGTTTGTCCTTATTTGCATTTGCTTAATATGTTTTCGAGGGCGGGAAAAAAATATTGTTTAAAATAATATTAAAAATTCTTTTTAATAATTAATTCATCTTGTTTACCTATGAAAAGTTATTCCTTTACATTTGCTTACATATCTTGAATTGTTTGTGCAGTATTTCAGTACACACCACGGCATTTTTTATGCAGATTAATTTTTTTTCAATGTAACTACTACACGTGACCGCAGTGAGAGAGTGACTAAATGCCAGAGTACTAAATCGCCGCAGTTGAATGGGTTAACGTCATGAAGCGCGATGTTCACTCTATACTTCCTTCCTCTATGTACGCAGGCTACATTTTCTTCTTTATACAAACAACACGTACATGGAATAGCACCCAAGCTATAAACACGTAACAGAAAACACTACCTTTAGACTCTGCATTACGGTAATAATCTCTTTGCTGTTTTACGGCGAATTTATCCGATGGATTACAGCCGTATCAAAATCATAAAAACATCAAAGCGAAGAAAACTGGGGGCTAATTAACATGAAACACATTGAATTAAGAGTTCTTTTACCGTTCAGTGGCACCCTCATCACAATATCAAAAACCTTAATTAAAAATAAAATCGGTCAAGTGCGAGTCGGGCTACTCACGCACCGATGGTTCCGTACCACCACCACCACATATTAATGAACAAAAATTTGTTTTTCTCCGGGACTTTTAGCACGAGAACGACTCACACTTAGCCTATTTTGATTAATTTCTTTTATAGGTTTTCTACAGGGTTAAACACACAAATTTCTAAAAAGAAAAAACAGCCTCTTCTAGATTGATTTCAAAATTCTTAAAAGTAGAATGTTTAGAACCTATAAAAGCAATTAAGCTTATGCATATGCTCATGACTATATTCCCCTAGAGGGTAGTTAGAGATATTCTAAACACTCGTCACATCTATGATTCACTAGTTCTGTTCAGTGTGATTTATGTCGCCACTTATAATGGACCTACAATATATGCCTCGAAATTGAAGTATGCAGGTTTCCTCACCATGTTTTCCTTCACCGAATAGCTTTTAGGCTTTTGTAATACGTTGGAGCAGCATTTTTTTCATTTTGGGTTTTCATTATTGTGAAATATTTAGGTAGGTTTGGGTTATTTGGGTAATGTTTAGGTTTGTGGTGTGTTTAGGTATTTAGGTAGGTTTTTTGGGTTTTGGGTTTGTGATAAGGGCGCCACTGGACGGTAAAAGGACTCTTAAGTACCTACCTCTTATTTAATGAACTGTTATTAATGCGACAGATTATGTTCGATGAGGATCTATTCTCACTGAACATTAATAAAGGAAAATCATAATAATTATTTATGTTGTCCAAATGGTATGAGGTATTAATAATAACCATCGTCAAACCCATTAATTTTAGAGTTGATACTAAAAAAAACGGCCAAGTGCGAGTCGGACTCACGCCTTCTGGGTTCCCTGCAGACTTTATTATGAAGGACAACTTAACCTTGTAGTGGAAAAGTTTTCTCCCCATAATTATATCAGTCTTCATCTCGAAATAAATTAACAATTTCCGGATTTATAATCTTGAAACCTTGCTTTTTGCCAAATTTCACGATTCCATGTGAACTAAAATTAGCCCATAGTAGTCTTTGCGCTACAGATTCTATGAAAATATTTAATAAATAGGCTAAGTGCGATAGTAGGCATCCCGCTACGAAATCGTTTTGTTTTGCGAGTTACGAGTATCAAAATAATGACATAAAAAATAGCAGTATCTTTTGATTGCATTGACTCAGAAGCTTGAATTATTTACTCTGTATTGTATTTGGTATTAATTACAAATTGATGTATCTAACCATTCCTGAGAAAAAGAAGCGTGACAGACGGACAGACATACAGCTCGTACGACAAAGTGATCCTTTACGCCCAAAGGATCACTAAAGTTTAGGGGTTTCAGTTTTTTATCATTTTGAGGTGCGGAACCCTAAAAAACGATAAAAAAAAAATAAAGTCAGTCTAATCATTTATTGTAACATACTCGCCTATTAATAAATGCTAAGAGGGACAAGTTCTTACAAAATACAGCATTTTTTTGGCTGGCACTTTCACCTTTCGAACCTACACAAGAGCTACATGAGCTCATCCCGCCTTCCCCTTTCTACTATCGGACTTCCAGACGCACCGCGGGATATCATCCCTTTTTGGTTGACATCCCACATATCCGCACCAAGCGCCATTCCGATTCTTTTATAATTCGCACAGCCAAGGAGTGGAATGCCCTGCCTGCGTCAGTATTTCCGAGCGCTTAAAACCCGAATTATTTTAAAGTACTAGCGAATAGGCTTCTTCTGGGTAAGCTCGCTACATCTTCGACCCCATCTTCGTCCTGAGGACTGGATTGAAGAGCAAACCCATCCTTAATAAGTAATAATAAAAAAAAACCTTTTGAACCAAAATGTAGGTATTATGCCTATTTCCACATAATCGATAGTTTTCGACCCTTGCTCAACTTGGTTAGTAATGAGTCTATGATATCATAAATAACCATAATGAAAACATTAGCATAATAACATTCGTAATTCACAAAGGTAGAACAAAAACATAGTTGGCATACGTTCCAAACTCCGGGGAACGATTTTGGAATGACTTAGTACCTACTATCAGTGGGCGGGTTTACCCGGGTCACACACTCTCAGACCGCGACAAGGAAAGGGTCGACCGAGCAGACCCTTAACCGTGTTATCACGGTAATTATTTATATCCCAAAAAACTCTCACATTCAGCATTTTCGCTCTCACAGAGATTAGAGGTACTTTTTTAACTTTTCGTAGATTAGTATAAGTACGTTTGCGAAGAAACAATGTAGTGAAAGTACCTAAAGGGTGTAACAAAATACCCTAGTAATATTTAAAGGGGTGGTTTAGACCATCAAACAAAACAACATTCACTATGGAGCGAACTTGGAAATCGCGAAAAATAATTTTTTTTTTACAAAAATATGAAAACCGAATTTTCTTATAGATTCAAACGTAAAATTCATAGGCTGAAATATTATTTTGTACTTTTTTACTTCTGAAGTCGGTTTTTTTTTTAAAAACATTTTATTTCATAATTTTTATTGATTAAATATGTTATTTCGACTCAGATATCAGTTATACATGCAAAGGGTACATTGAAAAGAAGCAAATGGTTCAATCGCAGACGATTTGCTGTCAACTTTTGAGGAGTTATATCATGTAGCTCCGAAGTGCGTCATTAGATCATCACAATATTAAAATCGGGAGTATACAATTTCAAACAAAAAAAGAATTTTTAAAATTGGTTCACAATTGACGAAAATGTCGGCGAACATACATTAAAAAAAAATACATACGGCCGAACATATAACCTCCTGCTTTTTTTGAAGTCGGTTAAAAATTGCTGCTTCGTACAAGTGTGCAGTACCGAGTAGTATCTACCCTACCATACTAACGACGACTCGACTCAAATGTATAGTGAAAGTAGTAAATATTACTAGGGTGTTTTGTTACACCCTATATACAGGGTATACACTTAAATGGGTTACATATTTAAAGTGGTGCTTCAGACCTTCAAACTGAACAACTTTTACCCAACCACCAACCAGCATACCAACTATGAAATCACGTTCCATAGGCAATGTCAATAGCTACTCGACCAAAATGATTGAAACCAAATTGAAACGGATTACAATTTGTAACAGCTTTCGATGGGAAAGGCTTAAAAATTCCATTAATTTATTATTATTTCTGAAGTATTTACTTCAAAAGATAGAAAATGTAAGTAAATTATTAGGTAAATCATTTCATAATTAGCTTAAAAGTTTTGTAGGTATGGTGTAGGTAGGTGATTTCATCGTATCGGAAATTGCAACGATAAAATATTCGATTATATTAGATATAGTAGCTTATATGTTCACAATAATAATATAATATGGTTTCTGCATTAAAGTAAACTGTATATTTTATTTTTGAAACATAAATAATATATTTTTTTTAACTGTGAAATAGTAGCTTATCTATGACTGTGAATTAAAAAATCTAAAACGAGGGCGGCCATGATTGAGCATGACGTGAGTGTGACGGTACATTTCAAACAAAAGAACGTCATGTTAGTTGAAGCTTCGTAGTTAGCTTTACTCTCCATTTTTATTAAAGACGAAAAAAAGAAGATCACAGAAGCAGGGCTACGAAACCTTTTCAGACCGTGATCATTTTATAAAAAATTCGAAACACTTATGTCAGTGTTTGATGACTGATGAATATAAGAATTAGGGATAGCGAGTGAAACAGCCAATAGTCTGTAGCGCACTGGCATTTATTAGAACTAAAACGCTGTCACCGGGTATACTCACATACTTAGGCACATTTTAGTTCATACTATCGGAGTTGATGGAAAAATAAGAACGTCTGTTATGTATGTGCTCACTAGTAGCATAGCGAGGGGGGGCAATTGCACCGGGCGCCACTTTACCAGAGGTGGCAAAAATATTAATTGATTGAGCTCTGACTGAACCACAGGGTGTTAGGGTAAACAGTTGCATTACTTTAAGGTGTGATTGTATCCATGACACTGAAATACGTTTCTGAAGAAACCTATAGGAAATCTGCAAAATTCAGTCATCTCATCTAACGTTTGTATGAAAATTTCAACTTTTCATACAAATGATGGCTTGCATTTACTATAGGAAGACCAAAAAAATTTTTATGAATTTAATTTAGGTTTCTTAGGTAAAATTGTTAAGTATTGTAGTGTACAGCAATAAAGAGTAGTTAATGTGGAAAGCGCCGGTAGCGCCGTCTATCGGCGGACGCGGTCTGTGGTGAATATCTATCGTGCATTCGCTCGGTATTCGTGCACCGACCGCCGTGCTGCGCGGACGTGTGCCAGTCACATTCACTAGTGAAGACTATATCTGTGTTTCATTATATACATCAACCTCAACCAACCCTTAGTAGAAAGGTGTATTCTACATTGGCGACGCCGGGATTCGAAATTCACGTGAGTAAAGTGCTTATCAGTTTGTTGAGAGTTGAAAATTTAAAAATGCAAACGGTGCCTACGAAATAAAATTACACTGTTCCTTTAAGGAAGCTAAGCGATTTATTTAAACACAATCGAAGACGGTTTCTACTAGCGTTGCTTTGTTTGTTGCCTAAAAAGTTACACAGTGTTAAAATATATTTCAAAAGAAAAGTAAAAATAGTTTTGTCCCGATTTTAAATCGTTTATTGGGAATTATCTTAATTATCTGGTGTCTGCTAGCGTTGCTTTATTTTTGCCTAAAGTTCACAGTGATAAAAATATATTTCAAAAGAAAAGGAAAAATAGTTTTTTGTCTCGATTTTAAATCGTTTATTTGGAATTATCTACATACTGTATTTCTTTTCCCACATGTCAACCATCGAATGCTGATGCTGGAGGAAAGAGGGTAGACCAGACAGGAGTAAGGTGTGGGACAACACGTGACGGCGCGGCGCGGCGCCTAGGATGGACAAATGTACGCCAGCTGCGGACATCAATCTTTAAGGTCACGTAATCATTCTGTATTACTTTACACGATTAAAAGAATTTATTCAAAGCATTCCGCAAATATAAAAGGGCCTCGTAGTCCGTAGCTCCAGTTTCACTGCCCGTTACACGTGACTGGACGGAGTTTCGGTGCTGGTGGGGCGGGGGTGTCCTGGGGTTTTGGAGTCTCTGACTGCTCCTCGGGGAGTGTAGTCGTGGGCATATGCTAATGCATGCTTGTAGTCCGTCATTATGGCCTAATAGGTATCCAAAATACGCCCATTAACCTCTCGTATGCCGGAAAAACCAGACACAATAGAAATAAATGGTTTTCATCATGCTTTCAGCATGCAAAGGTTAAGAATAGTGTCTTGATTCGAGACGAACAGGATTAGGTAACCAAGATATGCCAAGTGAGTTTATTCCAATTGTTTTTTATACTTATATTGACGCATTGTCATTTTTAAGTAATTGTCGTACTTCGTAGTTGTCATGGTCTCTAATAAAAGTTACTTATTACCATTATGCGTACCGAACATTCTACGTATAGAACATTCGGCGTAACGGATGTTCGGTGTAACGAACATTCAGCATAACGAACATTCGGCGTAACGAACATTCGGCGTAACGAACATTCGGCGTAACGAACATTCGGCGTAACGAACATTCGACGTAACGAACATTCGGCGTAACGAACATTCTGATGTCACAAAAAGTTTAAGTTGAAATCCAAAGTTTTACGTTTTAAACGTTTTACTTATTGGACATTCTCCGTGTAGGTATGCGAGAACAATAATAATATACAACACATTCGGGGCTTATTTGGTGGTACTAGTTCATGAAAATATTTCAATACAAACATCAATAGTACCAACATAATTGTCAATCATCATCATCATCCTATTTGTTACCGGAACTTGTTTGACGTAATCTATACTTTATAGAACTTCAATTCGGTAACATTACGTTGATCATTGTTGTTAATGTCATAATTATGGATGTAATCACTCCAGGCGAAACTAATTAGTTTCTTTGGCTATTTGAGCAAGGAATTTTATATTTTAAGGATCAATGTTAATTCAAACAATTATTTACAAAAAGTATCAAAAAGGATCAGAAAATGATCAGGTGATTTCATATTAAATTTAGTATTTCTTGAAATACCTACTCACATTTTAACAAGAAACGCTCATCTCAGTTGAGAGAAGATTAATAACTATATCATATTCAAGCATCATAACATTCATAACCAAACCGATAATACTGGTTAACAATTTTGTTCGCAGATTGTATGTTCCTAGATGTCACAGAAAAACCAGCCTTCAACAGGACGACTGCTAAGGCGCCGATTGAACCATACCTCCTTGCTTTAGTGCTTAATAAAGAGAAAATGTCTCCAATTAATAGCTAAGAGGTTTGAAATGGTCAGGGTGATTACTCTCATATTGTCAGCTTGTAATGTTAATGGTTAGTGCTTTGCCATGTACAACAAACAGTTATCAGCAACGTACAGTTGGTCATTCAATTGACATTGGCAGCTTTTAGCTGGTCATTCAAATGACATTAGAAACTTGTAGCAGGTCATTCAAATGACATTAGCATCTTTCAGCTGGTCATTCAATTGACATAGGCAGCTTTTAGCTGATCATTTAATTGACATTAGAAACTTTTAGCTGGTAATTCAATTGACATTAGCATCTTTCAGCTGGTCATTTAATTGACATTAGCAACTTGTAGCTGGTTATTCAGTCATTCAATTGACATAGGCCGCTTTTAGCTGGTTATTCAATTGACATTAGAAACTTGTAGTTGGTCATTCAATTGACATTGGCAGTTTTTAGCTGGTCATTCAATTGACATTAGAAACTAGTAGCAGGTCATTCAATTGACATTAGAAACTTTCAGCTGGTCATTCAATTGACATAGGCAGCTTTTAGCTGATCATTCAATTGACATTAGAAACTTTTAGCTGGTAATTCAATTGACATCAGCATGTTTCAGCTGGTCATTTAATTGACATTAGCAACTTGTAGCTGGTTATTCAGTCATTCAATTGACATAGGCCGCTTTTAGCTGGTCATTCAATTGACATTAGCATCTTTCAGCTGGTCATTCAATTGACATTGGCATCTTTCAGCTGGTCATTTAATTGACATTAGAAACTTGTAGCTGATCATTCAATTGACATTAGCATCTTTCAGCTGGTCATTTAATTGACATTGGCATCTTTCAGCTGGCCATTTAATTGACATTAGCAATTTGTAGCTGGTTATTCAATTGACATTAGCAACTTGACATAGTAACTTGTAGCTGGTCATTCAGTCATTCAATTGACATAGGCAGCTTTTAGCTGGTTATTCAATTGACATTAGAAACTTGTAGCTGGTCATTCAATTGACATTAGCATCTTTCAGCTGGTCATTTAATTGACATTGGCATCTTTCAGCTGGTCATTTAATTGACATTAGCAATTTGTAGCTGGTTATTCAATTGACATTAGCAACTTTCAGCTGTTCATTTAATTGACATTAGCAACTTGTAGCTGGTCATTCAATTGACATTTGCAACTTTTAGCTGGGCATCAAATGCTATCAAATTTACTATCAGCAGCTTGTAGTTGGTCATTCAGATGACAAGTCTAATAAATAAAATAATTATTAGCAACTTGCAGCTGGTCATTCAATTGAAAAAAAAACTGTTATTTCATTATCAGCAGCTTGTAGTTGGTCATTCAAATAACAAGTCAAATAAATAATTATAAGCAGCTCGTAGTTGGTCATTCAGATGACAAGTCAAATAAGTAATTATTAGCAGCTTGTAGTTGGTCATTCCATTGACATTAATTATTGTGAGTAGCTACGCTATGAATAACTCTAAAGGAATTAATGACTTACTGCACTTTCTTCCTTGTATAGATAAAATCTGTATCTTACCTAATCACTGCAGGCACTGCACTGTTAATTTAATCATTTGTATGTGTTAAATTATACTATACTGTACTTGAACCAAATCGGTTAATCATAAATTCATAATATTTTAAATAAAGAACATAATTTCAGTGCAAGCAAGTCAAAAAACAAAATGATTTGCAGTTCTGTAATAATATGACGCCAGGCAATTAAGTTTAAACAACAGTTGCACTTAATTCATGTAAATTGTAATTAAAAATAGCATTATTTTTTTAAAGCCTACCAAATGATATAACTGTATGGTTCGTAAAATAGTATCTACATATTAAACGGGTCCATTAAATTGAAACTGCTGATTTCTCAAAACTAGTCTAGTCGACTAACTAAAGGTAACTACTGAACATAGCTGGTAACGAAAGCGACCTAGTGTACCTTACTTAATATTGTTGTCAGTCAGCGTTATATCAGCATTCATGAAACTGTAAAATTATATGGGTTATAAGACCATGCAACTATGAAGTTGTTAGCGAAAGCTAAAATATCATGCAACAATAAAATGATATGGGTTACAGAGCCATGCAACTATCAAATTGTTAGCAAAAGCTAAAGGGTCATGCAAATAAAATAGCTGTGAGTGCTTTTATTGCAATGGCTGGCACCCGCCAGAATATTTTGAATGCATAAGTGTATGTGCTTATCACAGATTCACTCTTTTGTCCTTACCTCCTTAATTTGATAAAACGGAAATGGATACGATCTTGAAGCAGTGACTTTGACTATTAGTTAGCCAAAATAAATAAATAAGAGATAATAAAGATCTATGGAACGTTATTTTTGTAGGTTTACTTACCTACCTATCAATAGAAAAATATATCAGGGAAGGGATAGTATAGAACAGAAGTAACAATAACTCAAATGTGTTAATATAATGAGATTGTAATTTCCATAAACATTGTTTATCGTTGAATTTGGTGTTTGACAATTTCAGATCAATATTTGATAAATATCTATTTTCTGTAAACAAATTAGTCTCAGTAAGTAATTCGTAATTTGTTTGATGTAATAGCTTTGATAACAGTCAACACTGTATTGTAATAAGATTTAAGAGATTAGCTAAACTGTGGAGTTTCTTGCGCCGCTTCTTCTCCACGGGCTATACATTCCGAAGCGGTGGTAGATTCGAGTAAAGGTAAAAAATAAATTAAAACAAGAAAGAGATGTAGTGTACAGCAATAAAGAGTAGTTAATGTGGAAAGCGCCGGTAGCGCCGTCTATCGGCGGACGCGGTCTGTGGTGAATATCTATCGTGCATTCGCTCGGTATTCGTGCACCGACCGCCGTGCTGCGCGGACGTGTGCCAGTCACATTCACTAGTGAAGACTATATCTGTGTTTCATTATATACATCAACCTCAACCAACCCTTAGTAGAAAGGTGTATTCTACAAGTATCATGAGTATAATCACCCCTTTTAGTAATGCAACTACTTACCATAAACAACCTGTATAACCAATTCGTAGAGCAGACTAAAGTCTATTTTTTAATGGATAACCAACCCCACCAAACCAAAACCAAAAGACCTGAAGATGTCTGGTAAAAAATTTCGAGCTGGCTTCGGTCGCTTCGGTCTCTCCTTTATGTTTAATGTAGAAAGATAAGGAGGCAGCAAAATCGGTCTGTGCTCCGGGGATAGACAAGACACTCACGCTACGCCACCGGTGCTCACTAATGTCTGTTATTCCGTATTAATAAACCGCGCTGACAATCGATTTTGAAGACGTATTAAACGAGTTCTTCTTAAGCTTTAAAATACATCTTAAAATAGATCAAGTCGATATCAGCTAATATCACTTAAAATGTCTCAAGCAAACTCAAATTTGTAACATTTTTTTTTTGCAAAAATGCAGTAGCAGAATCCATGTTGCAGAAATCATTGGAATTTAACCCGTCTGCTTGTAACATAAATATAATTTGGTATTACTTGCGTCGCGCAGAGCGTTGCCGGTAGTGTGATGTGGTATGGACGCACTCAATCGAATCCGTCAGAAATTCAGAAAAGTGGCCGCCATCCTGAACTTTTTTGTTTTTCAATCTATTACTTCCAAAATCGATATCTGGGGGTTTCTGCCATCTCCAAACACGAATCTGAAGTCAAAAATTCAAAAAAGCGGCCGCAATCTTTGAACTTTTTTTTTTCAACCGATTGCTTCCAAAATCGATATCTTGGAGTTTCTGCCATCTCCAAACACGAATCTGAAGTCAAAAATTCAAAAAAGCGGCCGCAATCTTTGAACTTTTTTTTTTCAACCGATTTTTCCAAAATCGATATCTTGGGGTTTCTGCCATCTCGAAACACGCATCAGAAGTAAAAAATTTAAAAAAGTGGCCGCCATCTTGAACTTTTTTGTTTTTCAACCGATTGCTTCCAAAATCGATATCTGGGGTTTTCTGCCATCTTCAACCACGAATCTGAAGTAAAAATTCAAAAACGCGGCCACCATCTTAAACTTTTTCGTTTTACAACCGATTGCTTCCAAGATCGATATCTAGGGGTTTCTGCGATCTCCGAACATGAATCTAAAGTCAAAAATTTAGAAAAGTGGCCGCCATCTGGTACTTTTCTGGAGATTCGGAGTGAGATATCTATTTTGGTAGCAGTCAGTTAACAAACAATTAAATTCAAGATGATCTTATTTGTTTTTTAACCTTATTTGTTTTCCTTCCAATTTTCTGATTTCTGATATCAGATTCATGCTAATAGATCGCAAAAACCCCCAGTTATCGATTTTGGAACCAATCGGTTGGAAAACAAATAAGTTCAAGATGGCGGCCACTTTTCCGAATTTCTGACTTTAGATTCGTGTTCAGAGATAGCAGAAACCCCCAGATATCGATTTTGGAACCAATCGGTTGAAAAACAAAAAAGTTCAAGATGGCGGCCACTTTTCCGAATTCCTGACTTTAGATTCGTGTTCGGAGATCGCAGAAACCCCCAGATATCGATTTTGGAAGTATT
Organism: Agonopterix subpropinquella; assembly: GCA_922987775.1. Lineage (NCBI taxonomy): Eukaryota > Metazoa > Arthropoda > Insecta > Lepidoptera > Depressariidae > Agonopterix > Agonopterix subpropinquella. The sequence continues at coordinate 11,028,135 of OV277695.1, read as the reverse complement.
AGATTGAAAAACAAAAAAGTTCAAGATGGCGGCCACTTTTTTGAATTTTTGACTTCATAGTCATGTTTGGAGATGGAAAAAACCCCCAGTTATCGATTTTGGAACCAATCGGTTGGAAAACAAATAAGTTCAAGATGGCGGCCACTTTTCCGAATTTCTGACTTTAGATTCGTGTTCAAAGATCGCAGAAACCCCCAGATATCGATTTCGGGAGCAATAGGTTGAAAAACAAAAAGTTCAAGATGGCGGCCACTTTTCTGAATTTCTGATTTTAGATTCGTGTTCGAAGATCGGAGAAACCATACATTTTTCTAATAGGTATATTTAAATTTGCGATTGGTCAGAAACTACATTATTTATTTTCCTTTTGCAGCAATTAGTTTAGAATATGTTACAATGTTTCATAATTTTAATCGAAAATGCAGAGCTTCAGGTCGCTTTATGGTTTATCTGCTGGCAACATTACGCAGGTCACTACATTACCCGTGTGCCATACCATGCGACGTCGCCGCGGTGACGGCTGCTGAATTGACGCAGTGGCAATGCGTCACCGTGTATGCTCCTACGTACGGTTTCATACAACTCCTTGCTTCACAAATGACGGGCTGCCGTATGACGCTCCGTCTTGCGTCCAGCGTGTGTGAATAAAAACCGATTAGTCTTCTGTAGTCTGTCGTCTAATTGTCATCATTATCTCGTGACGATTTGCATAAGGTGCGCGGCGTGGTGCGAGCGAGAGGGCATAAGTAGTTGTAGCAGCGTGAGTGGGAAGATACGTGGTGACAGGTGTCTCCTAAGCAAAAGCGCTACTTTGCATTTCTAAACCCCCTTATAATGTTCTTTGATTATATCAATGAGGCGTTTTGGTAAATAAAATTTTTTTACAAAAAAAGTAAAAACCGACTTCAAAAGTAAAAAATTTAACAAATTAATTTTCTTATAGATTTGAACGTAAAAGTCATAGGCTGAAATATTATTTCTTACTTTTTTACTTTGAAGTCGGTTTTTACTTTTTTTGTAATACAAATTTATTTCATAACTTTCAGTGATTAAATATGTTAGTTCGATTTAGATATCAGTTATATACGCAAAGGGTACATTGAAACGAGGCAAATGGTTCAATCGCAGACGATTTGCTGTCAACTTTTGAGGAGTTCTATTGTGTAGCTCCGAAGCGCGTCATCAGATCTTCACAAAATTAAAATATCGAGAGTATACCCTTTCAAACAAAAAAAGAATTTTTTAAATTGGTTCACAATTGACGAAAATATCGGTGAACATACATAAAAAAAAACATACAGCCGAACATAGAACCTCCACCTTTTTTTGAAGTAGGTTAAAAAAATGGGACCACCTCGGGAGTATACCCTTTCAAACAAAAAAAGATTTTTTTAAATTGGTTCACAATTGACGAAAATATCGGTGAACATAAATTAAAAAAAAATACATACAGCCGAACATAGAACCTCCTCCTTTTTTTGAAGTCGGTTAAAAAAAATTGCCACAGTAATAAACGAATGCTTGCCAAACGTATTTTCCTAGATTTCCAAGTTTAGAGACAAATTTATTCATACAGTAATAATACGATGACGATCATAACGATTTAAATGAAGTCGTAATAATTTTAGTACAATTTTTTAGAATTTTTAAAGATGTTTTTTTCGAATTGTCAATATAGCTACTACTAGCGCCACCTGACGGATTTTTTTCATAACAGTCTTTAAAAAAGCTTCATTGAAACAAAGGCGAACCACATGTGCGCACCACTGCTTCTTTAGGTCTTTCAACATCGCCATTTTGTTGTTTGATACAATATTCATAATTTCTTTAAAGTGTGTACTATAAAGAATCTTTTTTACCTTCTTTTCGCCCCTATCTGGAATGGAGTTTTATTGAGATATGACGTCACAGCCAGAAAATGTGTGATCTGTTTTCGCGCGAATCTCGAATTGCATCATGAAAAATATATATTTTTTCCAATAAATAACGCCTTTTTAAGAAAAAGAAGGTATAAAATAAGCCTACACGTATAATTATTTTAAAATATCTTTCCGAAAACTGTCAAATAGCCAATTGACTCGCTGTCAGTATTGACTATCTATAAACAATATAAACCTATCATCATCTTATCGTGTGGGCAGAGCCCTGGTATCCGACTTTTCTCAGACCGCCTTACGGCCTCTGACGTGGTTTTTATGTAACGACTACTACCACCAGAGATAGTAGCCGGGACCCTCGGCTTAACGTGCCATCCGAAGCACGAAATCATCTTTCTTTTTCAGACAATCAGGTGATTCAGCCTGCAATGTCCTAACCAACTGGGGAAAAACGCACAAAGTGGCATATTATCACTCCCCCCCGTCCCCCGTCCCCCGTTGGAATCAAACCTTAGACAATTTAATAGGGACTCGCCTTGCGGTAGCATTTCCCCTCTGCCACGGTATTAGATCAATTAATCTTGTGCATTTACACCCAATTTTATACCTTATCACTAAACGAGACAGCTTATAATAACGAAACAATAATTTTGAACTTAGAACGTTTGGGGTTCACACGAGACTACTTTTCATGATTTTTAACATTCAAAATTAGAATCTTAACTTATGGGGAATAAAATCCAATGTTGCGGATTTCATGTTACCTCGCCCCCCGCAAAAAGTGGCAGAAATGTTTCTTAGAAGAAGAAGAAGAAGTGGTTTTTACGAGGATGATCAGACGATGAAACTAAATATATGGGACAGTCGATTTTTTTTTCGAAGTTGGTCCCATAGAGTAAGTTCTTCAGTATGATGGTCTGAAAATCCCTTTAAAACACCATTAGCATATTAAGTTGGACGCTGTTTAAAATGTGTTATGCTAAGTATCAACCTTCCACTGAAAATGTCGTACCATATGGTACCTACATAATATAATATGTATTTTGTATGTAATAAGAAAATAAAAACTTTTTTATTGTTCTTTGCCAGCGATCTGAGACCAGCCTTAGACCTAAATGTTATCTGCAATCCTTCAAGAATCTTTTATTATTCACTAGCTGTTGCCCGCGACTTCGTCTGCGTGGACATGTGATTTTGTCTCATGTCTCGTCTAAGGGTCATGAAGGTCATGGTCAGAACCAAGTCTAGAAACCCTGGCATGTAACATTAAAATGGCCATTAAGGAATGGGCTGATAAAATACACACGCTAGAATGCTCTGGCTTCTTGGGTCTGCAACATTGCAGGAAATTCATCAGCAATATAACACCACGAATCCCACAGTTCATACTGAACAACAGCAGGAACAAAGCTCGTGCTATCGTCGGAGCTCTCACCGGGTACTACGCCTCACAGGCATGATAAAGCTCACCCTAGATCCCAGTTGCCGAGCGTGCGGAGAGGAGGAGGAAACCATGAAACATTTATACTGTGTGACTGCGATGTCTTGGTGGCTAAACGTATGTGTCCTGAGACTGAGAGATGGTTACTCAAAACTGGGAGATTACAGGTTTCTTCCCCTGAACACTATTGCCTCTCTCATTTTCCACGTTTTTCAATGGAAAAAAATAAATATTAAGTAGGAGTCAACACAAAAGATAGGTACCATTGGGTTGATGTGTTGCTGGCTTGCCAGCCCCCATAATAGGATAAGAATAGGATAATAGTCATGAAATTGAGCTGAATCAAAATCAGAAAGTACCTACATTAAGTAAGTATGTAGGTATAAAAAAAAGGCATTCACAGATCCTTCACTTGAATTTTTCTACTGTTCGTCGGTTATTAGTGTTTTATTTATGTCGAGCAGCAATCATCTTACGATCCACTGCGGATCACAGACTTCCACTCACAAATAAACGTTAGAGGATAGAGGATAAGCGGAAAGCGCAGCGTGGGTAGGCCCCTCACACGGTGGACCGACGACCTGGTGAAGGCGGCGGGAAAACGTTGGATGAGGGCAGCGCAGGACCGGTCGTTATGGCGATCCTTGGGGGAGGCCTATGTCCAGCAGTGGACGTCCATCGGCTGAGATGATGATGATGATAGAGGATACTCCACCACGCGGGCTAGTGCACAATGATGTAGGCAAGAGCTAGAACGATAATATTCTAGCAAGTAAAATGGTCAACTTGTTAAAAGAATTATTTTCAAGCCACATTTGTAAATCTCTAACCTTACTTAGCTATTATGAAAGTACTTAGGCACAATACCAAACTGTGGTGTTATAAGGACTTTTTAGATAAGTAGATACCTATCTTTTCATAGATTGTGGTCGATTGATGTTCTATAGTTAAGCTACACAAATCCTCAAGAAATCATAATAGAACCGAAAATCAAACAAAACGAACATTTGGCAAAATTTTCTGCAACAAAATTATTATACCGTAGAATTGGCTCAGATTGGGCTCAAACTACCACCATTATACTTACATACAAAGATGTATTCAATCAATTTGTAAGCTCCTGCTAGAGTTAAAAATACGCCTAACGATATCTATGAAGATTAAAACGATACTACAATAACTTTAGAAAAGGTTAAAAGAAAGAAAAATATTTGACGACCCGTTTGGTGTAATGGTTACCACGCCGGACTGCCAAACCAGGGAATCCCGGTTCGGTCATGGATGCAATATGTTTGTGCCGTTGTTGTATGGTTTCTATAATAAAAAGCCTATACTGCTTGCTTCGGATCATTACAATGTATGTGACTGTGAGCATTATTTATTTAATTATTTTTCAATTCACCCGGTAAGTTACTTTACAATCAAATCTGTAAGACCAAATTTCTGAGACGCCTTGAGCGTGAGTTACGAGTAAGTGCAAGTATGGTCGAAATGTATGAACTTTGAGATCAGGGATTTATCAACTAAATTAAGCTCCTGCTAGCCTTTGCTGCTAGCTAGGTTTTGGAATAAATAATTCTATTGTTGCACACTTGCATTTAAAAAACGCCTCACGCCATCTATTAACATGAAAACGTACTACAATAACATTAAAAAAGGTTAATAGAAAGAGTATTTTTTTATATTTGACGACCCGTTTTGTGCAATAGTTACCACTCCGGACTGCCAAACCAGGGTCCTGCGCTCGAATCCCGGTTCGGTCATGGACATTATTATGTTTGTGCCGTTGTTGTAATGTTTCCATAATAAAAAGCCGTGCTTGCTTGGGATCACTACAACGTATGTATTAAAATAAGAAAAAAGCCAAAGAAAACGTACTTTCCTAAAATTGGATCTGATCTAATCTCAGGATATTATTAAGGTCAGCAAATTGCTTCTGTCAAATCCGTTGAAAAATTGATAAAAGTTTTTAAAAAAAAAATCTGACCCAAGAATCGAACCTCCAACCTCTTGCGCGAAAATCTGACCATTTCCCAACTACGCTACACAGCTCTTGAGAGAAGTGTTGAAAAAAGCAACCACTATTTACTACTGGAATCTACCCAAATACATCTGTCAGCGTCAAGTCGGCGCTAGTGAGCATGATAAAACATTGGAAATTATCCCACAGACTCCCACAGTAACCCATTGCTGGGATAAAAAGTATCCTATGTGTTAATCCAGAACACATTCTATCTGCATGCCAAATTTCATCTAAATCTGTTCAGCCGTTTAGGCGTGATTGAGCCACAAACACACAAACATCCAAACATCCAAACATCGTCACAAACTTTCGCATTTATAATATTAGTGAGATCTATAATAGGTACCTACAAAAATCGATTAATAAACGTAGGATTTAATCATAAACTTGATTAAACAAATTATTCATGGAGCTCAAATAAAACGGATTTTCAAATACTTTTTAGACTCTGAATAACAGTTTCCTTCAAAAAGGTCTACAAGTTTCTTTAATAGTTATGAAAAAATATACGTTGATCATTCTTATCGCTCTTATTTACATGATAAAATTATCTAAAGGGCAACAAAATTATCCTATTTACAATATACAAGATGCTCCACGTTTGTACAGCGAATTTTTGAAGAAATATAATAAAGAAGTTGATGAAATTGATTATAAAATGAGATACAAGAGCTTTTTGAATACTCTAAAGGCAGTAAACGACAACAATAGGCAAAGTGGATCCGTGAAAGTAGGTCTAAATAAAAATGCTGATGTGTCAGAATTTGAGAGGAGTGAAATGGAAGAGCAGGGTACAAAGAAACGGATCGACGAAGAACTTGAGGCTTTGGGGGCACAAGGAAATAAGAGATTCGATAACTTTTTTAACATGAACCCGAAGAAGAAATAATTTTTTTTCATCACCATGATTTTTCTGGAAATACCGACTACCTTTTCTTCTTCACCGTTTCCTCCACCCTAAGGTTGTATGGAAGGAATCACTTCTTAACGATAAGACCGCATTATTTTGTGCCTATTGTATTTTTTCTCCGTCGCACTGCTTATGTTTTGGTGTAAAATAAAATATATTTGATTGATTTATTTTTTTACTTATGCAGTGTGCACCTTTTACTGTTTAGGGCTCTTACAGAAGAGCGACATTTTGCCGTCGCGGTGGGTCGCAGAGCGTCGCGCTCATACATTTTACGGCCGCGCGACCCTCCGCGACACCCGGCGACCGCAAAGTGTCGCTCGTCTGTGAGAGCGCTTAGTGGTGCCCTAATGACAATCTACGAGTAGTATATCGATACATAAAAACATATTTTATTCGCGATTATTTCGACTTTGATAATATAAAAGGTGTTCAGTTTGATAGTCTGGTCAACTTATCTCCTTCAAAAGCCGTCAGCATATTTTTTTTCTTAAACTTTTTCTTTGGAGCTTTTTACCCTGAGGTTATGTCAGCCCGTCAGCATATTAAGAAGGACCCTAAATAGGTAAGTACTACAGCTAAATTCCGACCAAAATGTACATTAAACAGAGTTAAGATCTGCTTTTTATTCCAATCAAACCCTTACAGGACCCTTACGCCCACTTAAAATTATTATGAAGTCACTTAGAATGCTAAAACCGTACAATTATTACGGTTCAGTCATTAGTTATTCCAAAGGATATTGACGTTCTTTAACTTTTTTCTTACTGATTGGGCTACAGCATCCTGCATTATAATTTTCCTTTTTAACGTATTTATTTTTTACTTTGAGCACAATGATCGGATAAGATTTCGACATTTTGGTCCAAGCATTAAAATTATTTAGTCCCAATTTTTCCGTCCCATTTTGTTTTTTTTTTACAAGAACTGCTAAACGACATCTAAGATATTTTGTAAAAAATTATTTTCATCTCCAGTTTCCTTTGTATGGGTGGCCGTTTCTTCATCGTTTTCGTCATTGCATTGGTCCCATCGAGAAAGTTCTTTAGTTTTATGGTCTGATCATACCCTTAAGAGAAAGCGCTACATACAAACGTAGTCTGGTGATATTTTCAATAGGTACTATCCAATTAAAGTCAATGAAATTTTTCAGAAAAAATTTAGAAACTAATCTCTATGTTTGTATGAAGTCAGATTTTCCTTAAAATAAACAATTTTAATGCAAAGATTAATTTAAGGTTGGTATGGAAATCTTTGAGGCACTGTAATTTTAAGACATGTATATGACTGACTGTATATTATAGGTTATACATTTTAACGAAAATCTGACTTCATACAAACATAGAAATTACTTTCTAGATTGTTTCTGAAAAATTTCATTGACTTTAATTGGTTAGTATTGAAAATATCGCCAGACTTCATTTGTATGGAGCGCGCCCCGAATTATATGGCCTTAAAAAGCCGTCAGCATATTAAGAAGGACCCTGTATGTAATAACAGCTATATTCCAACCAAAATGTACATGAAATAGACAAAGCCATTAAAGTCAAGATCTGCTTTCAATTCCAACCCTTAAAACCTACAGGAGTACACTTAAAATTATTATAAAGTCACTTAGAACACTAAGACCGCACCATTCAAGCGATTTCCGTTTACTCGATAGTTATTTCAAAGGGTTAAGCTAGTTTTGAAGTTTATGTTTGTATTCGACCGTGGAAGTTGTCATAAATATCGGGGCCTCTGCTTGTCTAACTTGAAGGAACTACATCAAACTGCTTTGTTGACGCAAAAGTTTGGGGAGCTCAATATCCTGTTCGTTTCTGAAGAGCTCTATTATGGAACTTAAGAGAAATCGGCTGTGCTATTAGTGTTCGTATTATTGTAAAGGTGTGTGTCAACTACTGAGTATAAACAAATAAAAAACGAAATAAAAATAAAAATTCTTAATTTATAGATTACATCCATATTGTTGTTAGTAACACACTTAAATAACTATGTTAGTACAAACACTTAAGTGCAGACCGACCCAGTGCTTAATAAAGCTACTGTCGTATCTACTGGCGACCATCTTCAGAATGCTGTTGGCGCTGGCGCGAACCCTCCCAGTATAGGGGCAGCTAAGGTAATCTAAGTTACCTGAATCGATAAACAGTTTTCTCACACCCACAATATGTCTAAACGACCTATCCAACGACACCCCACACCATGGGAGAGACGAAAAAAATCTCATCCCCACTTAGACGACACAAATACAGACAGGGTCCTTCTTAATATGCTGACACTTTTTTATGGGGATGATCAGACCGCCAAACTGAACAACATTCTCTATGGCACCAACATCGAAAACGCGAAAATACAAATCAGCTGTCCCATACATTTGGCTCAAGTAGGTTTGCAGTTTAGTATGGAACAGCTGTTTTTGTTCGCGATTTCGTTGTTGGTGCCATGGAGAAAGTTGTTCAGTTTGACGGTCTGATCATCCCCTTAAAAAAAGTGTCAGCATATTAAGAAGGACCCTGTATATATAGGCGAGGTAACCTAAAAAAAATGTTTTCTCAAACATGCTTGGAAATGTGAGCATTATTTTGACAACCTTCTTCGAGATAAATCGAAATTGCTGTACTGGCCAAATACATGCGCGCAGCGGCCGGCAATGTTTGTATGAAAATCCATATCTGTCGTGTTTAGCGGCCAAATAAATTACATACTAAACTCATATCTGTCGTGTAATTTAAAAATGGAACGATCTTTTTCTCTGAAACATGGCGACCAAGGAGGTAACTCATCAAAGGTTTTATTTAAATTTCGAACTGACTTGCAAATAGAAAGCTGTTTATTGAAAAAAAAAATGTTGTTCGTTGTTCGTCATTGATTTTGAAGAGTTTTAATTTCCGCGAATTTTTTGAGAAAATTTAGTGTTTTAATTTCCGCGCATTGTTTGAGAAAAGTACTATACAAGCCTTGGCCACAACTAGGCATTGATGGACTTTACACGTTCGTCCATCAATGCCTCTGTTGCTGGCCGCTGCAGTAATGTACTATTCTAGATTTTATTTAACAAAATTGTCGGCGTGATTAATATCTATAATATGAATACCCATGCCAAATTACAACTTTCTAGAGAAGAGTCTCTGAGCTAAGCCGTGGACAGACAGACGGATAGACGGACGGACATAGAGAAACTATAAGGGTTCTTTGTTGACTAACGGAACCCTAAAAACGGTTAAGGAATTAAAGATAAGTCGGCTCTGCTATTAAGTGTTCGTAAAGGCGCGTGTCAACTACTGGGTAGGTAGGTTATATTAAAGAAAACTAAGTTAAGTTAGTCTAAGAAACAAAAAACGGCCAAGAGAGGTGTCGGACGTGCCCTTGATAAGGTTAGTAATTATTTATTGATGGATTTTAGATTTTTTTTTGCTACAGCAAGCATACTCAGAGTAAGAATCCTGCATTATAATTTTAATTAAAAATACTAAAAGGTACGATGGGATTTATGCCCTATTTTTTTACTTCGAACGATGTCTTTGTTCGAACGCAATGATCTCGAGGCGATTTAGAATAACTTAGTCATAATATTCCCTTCCCGTTTTGTTAAACTTTACAAGACCTATCAATACAGGATTGTTTAAAAACGTTATTTGTGTCACTTAACTTGGCGTGCTGTAGTAAAGTTAGGGCGGACGGACGCCGGCGTAGGCTTAGTAATAGGGTACCCTCGGCACTCGTTTGGATACAGAAGGGGCGATAATTCAAAGTCATGACCTCACTCTATGATATCAATGATATCAAAATAGCTTACACTGCAAAAACAAATTGTTTACTTCAACCAAGATCTTGTTTATGATAATCATACATCATGAATCCATATGAGCCTGTCAACATCATGACTTCTCTGACTAACATAACTTTGTTAAACGAATTCGGCTTGTTGTTACAACTACCATCTTTTGTTTTTAGTAAACAATAATAACGTCATTTCAATTATTTTGGTGCTAATTGAGAGAAAATACTTCTTAGTTGGCTCGCCTTTTTTTAGTGTACCTACGTATTACGTATTGATATTTTAAAATACGTTGAACTCTATAAATAAAGATTAAACAACTTGACCCTTGTCTACATAATACATAATCCTCTATTACCGCACTAGGGTTATTATTCAAACAAGAGAACCCTTTATCTAAAGAACTAAATCCAAAACATTCAACCCCCTAATCTACGTTTCGTGCTTCAATCTCTTCCAGTCGACGTTTTATATCCGTACCACTCTTCGATAGCCGTTTAATACCCTTCAGTGTCCACAGTACGTGACTTTCTAAGGAAAGACAGTAGCAGTGGTCCGACGCATTTTTCACGGGAATAGATTTTGCAGCGCGGAGGAAAAATTGCAAATTTCTGCAACGGTGGCGAGAAAGCGTCACGCCGCGCGCTGTGACGCTGAGAAATATTCGAAACTTGAATGGATTTATTCTGCATCAGGGGCTGGAGAATAAAGTTGATAGTTTCGATCATTGTTGTGGTACAAAATAATTTGTGATTTGGCAATGGTTTGCATGTGATTGTTATGACGGCGGCAGAGCTATCTAAAGTTATTTCAGAACAAACCCGCGTGGAATATCCCACTGCACGCGCGGTGATGGATTATTTACGTAGGTATACAAAAGTACCCCCAAATAATTTTTTGTTAAAATTTTGTTTATTTCACAATTTTCAGTGGTGAATTCATTAGTTTGATTTAACAGTAGTGCTTCAAATTAACAAACGCATTAATCGGCACTACGATTTTCGAAGGTTCCCCTCGATTTCTCTGGGATCCATCATCAGATCCTGGTTTCCTTATCATGGGACCACCCTTGGGATATCTCCTTTCCAATAAAAAAAGAATCATCAAAATCGGTTCATAAATGAAGAAGTTATCCGCGAACACACATTAAAAAAAAAAAAATATATATACGGTCGAACTGAGAACCTACTCCTTTTTTTTTTTTGAAGTCGGTTAAAAATGGACTGCAAATACACTTATGGACGTCATGTAGCAAATTCCTCCACCTATGACATCAATGTGTCACTTTTATTATAATCTACCAAAGGTTATAGGACTGTTTACAAAATAGATAATAGTATAACCATATGAATAGATAATGGCCCCGATTCGGACTGTGCCACGACTTTACTTAACTAAATTTATTCCTGTCACTTTCTAAAATAAGATTTTTTTTGTTTTTGTTTAATTCTTTGGTGGATTTTGCCAATATCTAGTTTAAAAAGAGCAATTAGTGCTTGACGTTGTACGGTAATGGATATGGCGATCTCAAAGCCCTGTTTTTATACAAAAACACACACTCGAAACCGCCATTTTGAACACACAAACACACAAAAACACTATTATTAATTAATAGTGTACTATTATTATCTATAACAGTTCCACTTTAATAGTACTCTGTGGTTCTATATAATAGGTACATTTAGAAATTACAGAAATGTTGATCTTCGTAGATAATTAATTCTATTCGTTAAAAACCAATAACGGTTTTTAGATCTCTCTACGAGATTACCTAAATTTATCTAGTCTAGGCAATGAGTACAAAAAGCCATGTTCTATGCGGCACTGTGATGTGACCAAGTAGATAAGATAGTAATGTAAGTAATAATGCGAAAAAAAGGGAAACTAAGCTTTTTCCTTTCGTATTCTCCTCACTCAGTGTCATCAAGATTTTAATAAAATTAATTTTACATCTTTTGAAATCAGAAATAACGTGGAAATTTAATATACAACGTGTTAATGAATTAACGCAAAACTAGAAAGTAGTTTGTTTAGAATCGAGAACAGAATCGAATTATCATGGTTTCAACATAGGTAATTTTTTTCAAAATATTAATTTTTTTTTTTGCAAAATTTAAAATTTACTGAACCCGATGACAACCCACCGCATGTGCACACTCACCCTACTTACTACCAAAACAAGATTATAAAAATGTATCCATGAGTACGCTAGCGCTTTCTTTTAGTGCTGAAATGATAACAAATCATTTTTGCCTCAAAACTTAAAATGCGAATAACTTTACATTTTAACTATCAAAATAATGCAATTATTGTTGCAATCTAATTATTTTGTTATAAATCAGTTGGGGTGTATGAGGTTTTGCGTTAATTCATTAACACGTTGTATAGGGTAATTTTTATATCACTGCGGATAACTCAGCATGTATTCTACTCATCAAACTGAACAACTTTCACTATGGAGCTACCTTCGAAATCGTAAAAAAAAATCGGCTGTCCCATACATTTGAGTTGAATAGGTACTGCGGTTTTGTATGGGACAGCTGGTTTTTTTTTCACGATTTTGAAGGTGGCTCTATAGTGAAAGTTGTTCAGTTTGATGAGTAGAATACATGCTGAAGTTATCCACAGTGATATAAAAATTACCCTGTATTATGAACTAAAACATTTAAACAAATTATGCACAAATCCTTGAAATCCTATTTTGAGAAGAGCGTGTTTTTTTTACTTTACTGTCTACCTAGTCTCCTCCAATGCGCACTAGGTCCGCGTGATGGTGTATGGCCCACTCCCACTCACCTTTATTCGTGAGAGGCTCTACTATAGTGACTATACTGAATTTATGTGTAGGTACATTATTTAATTTAAATAAATCCATTATTCTTTAATGCAAAGAACCATTGCCTTCCCTCGACCTTATCGTGAACAGTTACCAGAACCCGTAACATATTCTCGCATAAAACCCACCGTAAAACTTTTTCATTCAACCCATCCATGATCATCCATTAGATGCTCGATATTCTAAAATACAGCTTTTCTCCCTAATCACCTATCGTATAGCCCTTTAGATAGCCTACCTTATAGACTTCTAATGTGAAATTTTCTTTAGATAAAACTTGTAACAGAATTAACCAGAAAGTGGATTCTATAGCTGTAGTGTTCAAAATATTAGAAGGATAACATTGTTTAACTTATTTGAAAAGGTTGATGTGAAGAACGATGTGGTTCCGTAATTCTTGTTTTTATTTTCAAATAATTTAAAGGTATTACGCAAATTTTGTAACATGAGACAAGACGTAAGTCAGTATCGAATAATTTAATATAATGCTTCTATTGTAGGAACTGCTGAAATATACAAAAAAATTATATGATTCATAAAAAAAAATATGTTCACTTCTCTTAGACCAAGATTCAGAGACATCTTTTGAACGTGAGTTGAGTCTGAGTAGGAAAAACATATGGATTTCGTGATACTTGAATTCAACTCAAACTCACATTTCGTTTTTGAACCTCAGCCTTGCATACAATGGATTTTAAAAACTCTACATCAGAAAGACTAATTTGTATGCTTAGATAAATAATTGGTCCGACGCAGCGAAGACCAGCCTAGCCAGCATATTGCACGTGATATGGCTATATTATTACGTCTTTTGTCTCGTTCGTTCGCGCGTAAATAGGCGAAGGTGCGATAGCGCTGTATCACGGTGGCATGCTACGTCGGCTGTTATGTTGTAATGTTACATAATTTTCTCATCGTACATTAAAAGTCTATAAGTTATGCATTCTACGCTTATCGTATAGCCCCGTTACTCTTGCGAAGCGTTCAACCTCCATAATACGTGACTTTTTTCTCATATGAGAGACACAGGCTCCAGAGCTAACACTCTATCGGAGTAAATTGATTTTGTACGGGAAATATTGTAAATTCTCGACGGCGAGAGCGGCGTCAGCACGGCGTCAATCTGAGCCCTGCGAGATGGTAAATGTTTCTACTCGTTATAGTTTTAAGATGTTGCGTTGTTTTATTTTGTTCAAGTTTTTGTGGTAACAGTTTGGTTTGAAAACAAAATTTTTGTGTAAGTATTTAAAGTTTGAACTATACCGTTCGTTACGGCTCAGACTAAACTACTTACGTTCTTCTCAAAGATGTCGTAAATGACTAAGAGTTAAGGTTTCTGATGAAGTGTTTTAATTGGGCTAAAGGCTAGCCACCTGTCGCCATATGACACGTCAGTCTATACTGAAACTGCGACCCTTGCTACAAACAGCACGTTTAAAAATAAAGTTGGCAGTTCTAACAAAGTTTCTGACCATCCCGAGTGGTGGTACTGGTATGGTTCGAGATTCCAATATTTTGTCGTGATTTCATAGATTTTTCTAGTTTTCATTAACATCCATAGGTATTATTATTTAGGTACCTACTTTTGCTTAAAAATATTTCAATAATATTGATGAAAATGAAAACTATTTACAAAACAGTGAATATTTAGTATTTAAAAACATTTGATAATGCCCAATCATTTTTGCTTTCAGAGACTGGGATTTGATTTGAACCTATAATCGTAATAATAAATTCTGTTTCTTATAACGAAGTTAATTAAAGAACTCACCGTGGCGTGTATGGATGCTCCAGTTACGGGTTCAAATCACGGCTGCCCCTTGAAATATCATCATCAGCCTATACAGGGTGTAACAAACACCCTAGTAATACTTAAGGGGGTGCTTCAGACCATCAATCTGAACAACTTTCACTATTGGAGCCAACGTCGAGAAAAAATTAAAAAAATCTGCCGTCCCATATACATATTTGAATCGAGACGGTGGTACTGCAGTTTTGTATGAAAGAGCTGATTTTTTTTCGCGATTGCGATGTTGGCTCCATATTAAAAGTTGTTCAGTTTGATGGTCTGAAGCACCCCCTTAAGTATTACTAGGGTGTTTTGTTACACCCTGTATAAGTCCCACTGTACCTCAAGTACCTCAGGGCTTCAGGGTTTATGGCCGTCAGTCCACCACGCGTATCCAATGCAGATTGTAGACCTCATATTAGCATCGGAATTTTTCCTTCAGCGTATGCAGGTTTCCTTACGATGTTTTTCTTCAGCGTTTGAGAGCATTCAGTATTACGTACATAAGTTAGAATTATATATTCCAATTTATTTTGTAAGGATGCTTACAAAGTTTCTACATTTTATGAACAACAGTTAAGTGGCTCAAGAATACGTGCACTGACATAGTTTCAATAAATACACAACTAAGAGGAACTTTCTGGAGTTTTCAAAGAGCTTGAGAAAAAGAGCTGTTTCAATAGTTATAATAATGAGAATATGAATATTGGAGTTTTTCCTAATGATATGTCATTTACATAATTATGTTCTTTTTTCACGATCTGCGCTGGATCTTGAAAAAATCTCCAGATTAAAGTGGACTTGGGCCGGCCATGTCTGTCGAATGCACCACGATAGGTGGGCAAGAATTGTAACGCCCTGGATCCCTAGGTCGTCCTAGGAAGACGTGGAGGAACGATCTGGATCAGAGCGTGCCCACAATAGAGATGGCTAGAGGATAAAAGGGGAGTCCTTTCCCCAGCAGTGGCATGAAATGGGCTGGTAAAAAAAAAACCGGCCAAGTACGAGTTGGGACTCGGGCAATTAGTGTTCCGTACTACCAGTTGTTTAACATGGGTCTCTTATACGGCTATATTTTTTGAAATAGAGGTGGGGACAGCAATGTCTCGTATTTAATTGAAAATTTGGTTAAACAAAGTTTTAATAAAACATTTGAAAACTATATTTTTAGACTCATATTTTCATAACTTTCAATTAATACCTATTAAAACCTAATTAATACATGTAGTCCGAGATCCGATCGTAAAATTATGCACCTATTCCTTAGGCGAACGAAATGTAATTCTAGTGTATGTTTATACAGGGTTTAATTCAACGCCACCAAGTTGCCTAAAAAAATCTTGCCGCAAGTGCCTTTTCCATTATAATTTTTGGTATAACTTTTTCCACGTGTTTGTTAGGGAAGTGAATGAGGTGCCATCGGAAGGAGACTGGTCTAAAGTACTTTAAAAACTAGGGTTGCCACCTCTCAATCTGCCGCAAGACTAGGGTTGCCAGATTTAAAAATGACATATTTGGACCTGGCAACCCTAGAATTACATTTCGTTCGCCTAAGGAATAGGTGCATAATTTTACGGTCGGATCTCCGTCTAATGTAATAGGGTAGAAAAATCGTTATTTTTTATTTACCCTTTCTTACTCCCCAAATTAAAAATTACGCTTTTTTTACTTCATTTAAGATATTGGACCACTAATTGCTATATATGTACCGAGTTTCAACTTCCGAAGTCTTACGGTCTCTGAGAAAAATGCCTGTGACAGACGGACGGACGGATGGACGGAGGGACGGACGGACGGACAGACACTGAGCTGATTCCATAAGTGTTCCGTTTTGTTACGGAACAGTAAAAATTAATCTACTTTGACCCGTAAATGGCATAAGAAAAATACCTGCGCATAATATAATAATAATAATGTATTTATTCACTATTCACATTCACATACAGTTATGAAGAAGTTGAAGTAGAAATTCTGATGACAGGGTGTTATAAAAATACAAATGACATTTTAGGGGGTGGTTAAGACCATCATATTGAACAACTTTCACTATGGAACCAATATCGAAATCGCGAAAAAAAAATCTTTTGTTCCATCCTCATCATATCAGCCGATAGACGTCCACTGCTGGACATAGGGACAAAATGGGGAGATTTGCCGTAATCACCAAGATGCGATGCGTTTGCGATGTTCAATACTAAATAAACTACAGATCAACTCGAGCTAAATGTATGGGACAAAAATATATTTTTTTTGCGATTTCGATGTTGGTTCCATAGTGAGAGTTGTTCAGTTTGATAGTCTCAACAATAAAAGTAGAACCCCATAAAAGATTGAAATGTTTATTTTCACTTTTGTAACACCCTGTATAAAGTAGATTTTATACAGAGTGTAACAAAACACCCTAGTTATACTTAAGGGGGTGCTTTAGACCATTATACTGAACAACTTACACTATGGAGCAAACATCGAAATCGCGAAAAAAAATCAGCTCTTTCATACAAAACTGCAGTACCGTCTCGACTCAAATGTATGGGACGGCAGATTCTTTTTATTTTTTTCTCGACGTTGGCCCCATAGTGAAAGTTGTTCAGATTGATGGTCTGAAGCACCCCTTTAAGTATTACTAGGGTGTTTTGTTACACTCTGTATTATACAGGGTCCTTCTTAATATGCTGACACTTTTTTAAAGGAATGATCAGACCGTCAAACTGAACAACTTCTTCTATGGCATCAACATCGAAATCGCGAAAAAAAAATCAGCTCTTCCATACAAAACTGCATAAACCCACTCAAGCATGGGACAGCTGTTTTTTTTCGCGATTAAGATGTTGGTCCCATAGAGAAAGTTCTGAGTACAATCACCTATTAAAGTAATACAACTGTCCACCCTAACACCCTGTATAGGCTGATGATGATGATGATACAATTAGTATACACATTAACTTAAGGAAACACAATAAGCATGGTTCTATCTTCATAACGGAGTGGTCTGCTCTAATCCAAGTGGAATAATTAATAGAAATTAATAATTAATAATTTTAATCGCACTCGGTCTTTATAATCTAAGTGTACGTTTAATGCATAACATACCCATAGGTAACTGTTGAGCATTAAAAGTAGGTACTTACACTTATACAGGGTGTAACAAAACACCCTAGTAATACCAAAGTGAATATAATACTAATAGTGACTCTCGGGTCGCGACAGGCCAAACGTGCGGGGGGTGCGGGTGGCGCGGGGTGCGGTCCCAGTACCGATTCACCTGCGCGCTGTACCCCAACGGCCGGTGCCTCAACCCTCCGCACACCGCGCGATACCCAACTCATGGGATACCCAACGCGGCCACTAAGCGCACCCACTTTATTGTATTTACGCTATGGTAATACTTAAGAGGGTTCTTCAGACCATCAAACTGAACAACTTTCACTATGGAGCCAACATCGAAATCGCGAAAAAAAATCAGCTCTTTCATACAAAACTGCAGTACAGTCTGAACTCAAATGTATGGGACGGCAGATTTTTTTAATTTTTTCATAACCCATAGTGAAAGTTGTTCAGACTGATGGTCTGAAGCACCCCCGTTAAGTATTACTAGGGTGTTTTGTTACACCCTGTATATTCATTTGACATTATCATATTATTATGAATAGATCAGGGTAGTCGTAAACATCTGAACAGTTTTGAAAAAAAACTATACTCCGTTTATTTGTAAAGAAATTATTGAAAATTCGCTGTTCAGATATTTATGACAAAATACACGTTTAGATATAACAATTGGTAACATTTAATGTAAAGAATTTAATGAAAATTAGCACTGCTCAGAAATATTTGGACACCTTGTATGCTATGATATATCTGATGGCGACTGTACTTTCGTTGGGTGCAACACAAGTCTAATTTAAAATTATTTGTTGCTCAAACAAATCATTTTCGAAATATGTGTGAAGTCATGAAGTGTGAACAATTTTAAGCTGGACTGGTTTGGTGCAGGTTGGTCTAGTTAGCAATTTTCCAGGTCCGGTGATTAAAATTATTTCATCCAGTCTATGAACCATGCTGCTAAAGGGATCGCTGGCAAATATTTTGCATAATTTATTTTGTAATTATTGATTAGGTACCATTAGCAGTAGCCGATCATCGGCCTATTTGTGTTTATGACTTTTTGACAATATACAGGTAGCCGTGGTGGTCCAGTGGTGAGTAAAGGCGATGGTTCGGTCCCCGTCCAGGCCGACACGTACCAATTTCGATGCATGTATTGTACCCACTGTCCATTACAAATGGCGACGGGCTCGCTCCCACGTCACACTGGACAAAGTTTCGGTACTACTAGTGAAACGTGAATGTTCTGAGGGTCTACCCGCACATTCGATTCGAACTTTTGCGTGAATGTTTTCGTTCCAATTTCAACTCTATTACAATGAAGTGCGGACCGAAACAGTGGCGATATAGTGAAGATCGAAAGTGCGGGTAAGGGGGCTGAGGTTTCAGAATATCTCTGACTACGTCAAAAAGTTTGCAAACTCAGTTGAATACAGGGTGTAACAAAACACCCTAGTAATACTTAAGGGGGTGCTTCGACCATCAAACTGAACAACTTTCAGTATAGAGCCAACATCGAAATCGCGAAAAAAAAACAGCTCTTTCATACAATACTGCTGTACCGTTTCGACACAAATGTATGGGACGGCAGATATTTTTTTTCGACGTTGGCTCCATAGTGAAAGTTGTTCAGATTGATGGTCTGAAGCACCCCCTTAAGTATTACTAGGGTGTTTTGTTACACCCTGTATATCCGGGGAACGAGGTATTCCGTTTATAAATCAAACTAGCTTTGACTGATAAACGGGAAAGACATCAGTTCCGATTACTTCCGATACGTTTAAAAGTAGCAACTAGGTACTTTAACGAACCAATATCCTGCATGCAGCGATACCTATACCTTGTAGATATAGCAGTCTAAAGGCAATCTTATCTACGAGTTTCATCGAATCCAGGTTTGTATCCGTATCCTGTGAACCGTCCCGTCGTATCCCGTCGTATCCCGTAAGTACAGGCATTAACCTTCTACAAAGAACGGCAATCCCATTAAAAGAAATAGTAACTTGATTTTACAAATCCTCAAAGGTATAATATACTCGAATAAGTTTGGAATAAGTCGTACACTTAATCAAATATAAGGAAATATAGGTATGCGAAAAAAAAAGTTAAAAAATAATTGACTTATTGTATTTAATAATTCGAAAAACTCTAAGTTTGTTTATGGACAATAGTTGCTGGTGGTTGTTTTAAAATGAAATAGTGATCTACGCTATACATATACAGGATGAAATTCAAATCATTGGCATGCTTTTATACTAAGAGTCTACCCATCAAACTGAACAACTTTTACTATAATTAAAAAAAAACACAGTTGTTCCATACTAAAATGCAATGCCTACTCGATCCAAATGTATATGCAACATCAAATTTTTTTTCCCTTCGATCCGTTTGCTCTCATAGTAAAAGTTGTTCAGTTTGATGGGTAGACTCCTAATTTAAAAGGATGCCAAAAATAATGATCAATTTCACTCTGTAGATCTCGCTTTACTCTAGCTAATAGTCATCACTCATCAGATCATCAGACCCATGATCACACCATTTCGTCTAAACGGCGCGGTGTCATTATAAAGATTTAAAACGTCTCCATAACAAACGAAAGCCTAAAGTAAAAGTACTTTACAAAAAAGCCAAGTGCTCGAACTACTAATGTAAAATAATCCCAAACAAAGTTGACGATATTAAATTAAGCGTTGATGTATGGCGAACGTGATTAACCCTCGAATTTCGGCGCTGAATTACAGCAGTTTCAGACGTCGCCAGAACTTTTCTTTAGGTGATAAACGCTCTCGCAAATTGCCCACATTTATTCGACGCTGCAGGAAACCGCTGCTAATGTGGCCTAAGAGGAATTCCTCTTTGTGAGCCAATGCGTCTTTATTACTCGTATAGGCGCATTCATTCATACAACATTGAACATAACCAAGCTCTCGTTGCAAATGAATTGAGTCGAAATTTTGCTTTAAAAGCATTTTATGGTTCAACGCTGGATTATTGGAAAATGTTCAGACAAATTAATTCAATTCGTTCTGTTATGATTATTGCGTAAATGATACGGAGGTTATTTTTAATCTGAATAAACTGGAGTGGTTGTTTTAATACCTGTTTGCTTTTTGCCGTGAAAAGATTGCCACTTTACTATAAAAACCGTTGTTTCGAAAATTAATTTTCAGTTAAATGATGTTCAAATTGACCGGTGTGGTGTCGGCTAAGAATAGCACTATCCCACTGCCTCCCGTGGGTGTCGTAAAAGGCGACTAAGGGATCTACCGGAGGATGGGCAGCAGCATCCTCTGAGTACACACATTCAATCCAACTGCGATCGCCAACCCGCCTGCCAAGCGTGGCGATTATGGCAAATCCCCCCCTTTTGGGGGAGGCCTATGTCCAGCAGTGGACGTCTATCGGCTGATATGATGATGATGATGTTCAAATACTATTTCTGTTGAGAGGAATTTATTCGAATTCGTCTTAAATAATATAATTGTTCTACAATATTTGGTTTTAATGCGTGAAAGCTTTATTAATCTAAAAGATTCTATCTTGAACGAATACTTTTTTATTGACAAAATAAACATTAGATATATTTTGAGATTTATCTCCATTTAAATCCCTTGACACAATTTTTTTGGGAATTTTTCCATTTCGCATCAAATCGTTAGCGGTCCCTCTATAACGCCAACCGATATCTGGATAATAAATCATCCCTGAGGTTTGATGTTGTTTGTAAAGGGACGAATACATACAAGTATAACTGCTACATTCCTATGAGTACATAATATTCATCCACCAAAGAGATAAACATCATCTTAAAGTATTGATGCAAAAATTTAAACAAAGGATGAAAGAAAATAAAAGGGAATACTTGCAAAATATATTTTTATTTAACTACAGACATAATTTGGGTGACAATTTCCAAGATATTTATTGAAACATACTTCTTGTCGCACGTTAGGAGAAAAATATCTGGAGTGCGATTTTTTTAAAGTCACACGTTGAAATCAGCAGTAGAAAATGAGTTAAAGAATATGAAGTTTGTCTATTCATTCATTCATTTTGAATCTCACGGTTCAAAAATGACACTTCTGAGTGTATTGCTGTGTGTTTTGTTTGCTATAGGAATTACTAAGGTATTTTCAGCATGTGACTGAAGTTGCCGATGCCGGTGTAACACGACACCATGAATTTCGCTTTTAGTGTTGTATGTAGTGAAAATAGGTCCGATTCCAATAAGTTCGAAGGTACTAAAGAAAATATAACCATATACAGTTTATAATTTGACTCAGTCCAATTCACTCAAAAGAAATAGGTATATAACCACAGATTATTTTATATTTACTACTGTAATCTGCATATTTCGATAGCCAGGGCCTCTACCCACACATTGGAACTTCGCAATTGCGTGAACATTATCGTTCCAACTTTAACTCTATTACAATGAAGTACGGCCCGAAACCGTGGCAATATATCGAAAATCGAAAGTCCGGGTAATAGGTACTTATCGCAACTGTCAAACGTGAGTTACGGTGTACTGGAACAAAACTACTCGTATAGTAGGTACATAATTATGTAGGTACACATAAGCTTTCTTTTATTTAATTAATATTGAAAGACGAAAAGCTGAATAGGTAAATTAAATTTGAACGCAAAACTAGAAAGTAGTTGGTTTAGAATCCAGAGCTGAATCAAATTATCGTGTTTTCAACATAGGTAATTTTTTTCAAAATATTAAGTAATTTGTTTGTAAAATATTTAATTTACTAAACCCGATGTCAACCCACCGCACGAGCACACTTACCCTACTTACTACCAAAACAAGATTATTGAAATATATCCATGAGTACGTTAGTGCTTTCATTCATTGTTGAAATGATAACAAATCATTTTTGCCTCAAAACTTAAAATGCATAACTTTAAATTTTAAGTATCAAAATAATGAATTTATTGTTTCAATCGAATTATTTTGTTATAAATCAGTTGGGGTGTATGAGGTTTTGCGCTTATTCATTAACACGTTGTATACTTTTAATTTAAACTTAGTTTCTTTTTTCATTCTTAAAATATTTAAGCAAGACCTGCACTGTCAGTGACGATCGATACCAAGTCGGTTGCAAATGCGAGAGAGCTACTTTTTATTTTGAAACGACTGTGACAAGACAAAATAAAGTTAACATTCCAGTTGTAGGTACTCTCGGAGGCAATCCCTGTGGATTGAGTACATCGCATTTTCCTCGTTTAGTTTCGCCTGCGAATTTGTATCAATAAATACAGTGCCAGTCAAAAACAACGAAATATAATAACTATACAGGGTATAAAATTAAATGGGATACTAACACACCAAAAACAACACCTTTCTCTATGAGACCAATATCGAAATCGCGAAAAAAAAATTGCTGTTCCATACATTTTAGTCGAATTATGTTTGCAGTTTTGTATAGGACAGCGGATTTATTTTTCGCGATTTTAGTGTTGGTCCCATAGTAAAAGTAGTTCAGTTTGATGGTCTGAAGCACCCCTCCAAGTAAGTGTCCCATTTAATTTTACGGCCTATACAGGGTGTAACAAAACACCCTAGTAATACTTAAGGGGGTGCTTCAGACCATCAAACTGAACAACTTTCAGTATGGAGCCAACATCGAAATCGCGAAAAAAAAATCCGCTCTTTCATACAAAACTGCAGTACCGTCTCGACTCAAATGTATGGGACGGCAGATTTTTTTTATTTTTTCTCGACCTTGGCCCCATAGTGAAAGTTGTTCAGATTGATGGTCTGAAGCACCCCCTTAAGTATTACTAGGGTGTTTTGTTACACCCTGTATATATCCGTCCGTATAGGTAGGTAAATGTCAGAATTGATGATAATTATAATAATTTGTTGATCATTTTGAAATACCACCACTTTTCTGCACCATTGATTTTCAAAACACAATATTTCATCCGATTGCCAAAATGTTGTCCTTAATACCCTTGCAGAATTACCCTGCCTATGCCGTTAATGAGGGAAAATTTTAATCACTATGCTTTAATACCAAGGAGATTACCGACTTAACCGATGGGACCAACGCATTTAAAGTTACGCCCAGAATATTATATTAGATCAAAGGGTCAAATTTAATTCGAGCCCTGGTAATACCACCGGATCTAGTTTTCGCATGAATATTAAATTTAATTATCTACATTTTAGCATACTGAAACGTGTTTGCATTTAAAAAGCCTTATTATTTTGTGCTCTTTAGTTTTTACAGTCGTGGCTTTGTATGCATGCATTTCATTGAATGTTTATACAAGTAGGTAATGGTCTTAGGATTATTATTGTCTTATGATCTGGAGCGCGATTTTTGAATCTCATTCGGTGAGTTCAGCATTTGAAAATGTCAAAATTACTGTGACTTTCAAAACTTTAGGAGTGCGATTTTTGAAAGTCAAATCAGCAGTAGAAAGGTGCATATCTACACAGTAATTTTGACATTTTCAACTGCTAAACTCAGCGAATGAGATTCAAAAATCGCACTCCTATCTGTTCATTCATATCTCATACAATTTGAGTTGAGTAGAGTAGACATTGCTATTTAGTATGGAACAGCTGATTTTCTTTTTGTGATTTCAGGTTTGCTCCCATAGTAAAAATTGTTCAGTTTGATGATAATAAACCACCCCAAATTTTTCGACTCATTTCAATGTCATTACATTTTACTAGCGACTTCGTAATCGTAGCGAAATAAAATATGTACCAGTTTTTAAGTCCAATCATTAGATTTTAAACACAAACTTTTATTAAAATGTGTTCAGTAGTTTTTGCATAGGGGAAGGGGGCCCAAAGTGGGCAAGCCGCGCCGCCTAAGGCTGCCTGTCCACTGATGCAAGCTGGATGGGCGAGCTGTGTAGCTGTATAAATGTTAACCAATCAGGGGCCCGGCCGATCTTCTGATTGGTTAATATTTACACAGCTATACAGCTCGCCCAGCCAGCTCGCATCAATGGACAGGCAGCCTAAAGCGGGCACCAAGGTTTAAGCCCCTCTCGCCTAATGCTCGAACAAACAAACAGACAGGCCCTGTACCCGGACTTTCGATGTTCGATATATCACCACTGTTTCGGTCCGCACTTCATTGTAATAGAGTTGACATAGGAACGAAAAGGTTCACGCAATTGCGAAGTTCGAATGTGCGGGTAGAGACCCTGATAAAAAAGCTAAATCGGTGCTTTGGAGTCAGGGACAATATTTGTAAATATTGTAATATTAAAATATTTAATATGTCCCATAGAGAAAGTTGTTCAGTTTGATGGTCTGAAGCACCCCTTTAAGTAGCTGTCCCATTTTAATGTACACCCTGTATTATAAATATTTGTAAACCTTTTTTGTAAATAATTTCAATGTAGATTACTGTTACAGTTTCATGATAGTTGTAGAACAGTTGTAGAATTATCAACGAGTTTCCTTCGAAACGAATCCAATCGACAACTCGTCATTCTGTTTGTCCCAAAACAACCATCAATATTTCACCAGCTATTATTTAGAGATACCAGGAAGTGGACGCTAAAAGCTTTGGTGATAAATAAATGTGGCCGTTCGAAATGTGCGATAGATGAACGCCATATTTCGAGGCACCTCCCTGATCCCAACAGTTGTAATTTCACGTCTGGGAAGCTCGCCGTCTCTTTTTGTTTGTAATGTAAATTTCTCTCATTCGGCCAAGAACTTTAGCGAAATCTCTCCTTTTGTCCCGATCCGATGTCGGATAACAGAAGATTTAATATAGAGGTCTGTAAATTTCCTACCACTTATACCAACCGTGTATACTGTCAAACTGGAATTCGGTTATTTCACGGTAGATTAGATGATTATGCTACTGAATATTTTCTTAGGATCTCGATATTCTTTGTGATCGGATAGAAACGATTTTCCTCATTTCATATATGAATCGTAATTTCATAGTCAGACCGTATCATTGGCCACCATTGAATGTAATCGGCGAAAAAATCAATCTCGTTGCGCATCAACCAGGAAAATCCAAGAAGCAAAAAGTATTGGGTTTTATTGATATGGGCGCAACTATGGCGTTTACGCTACTTTTGTGCATTTATGTTTTCAATTTTGTTGAGACAGTGGTTCACGATGAAAATAATACTCTGGATTCATTCAATTTCTACAAAGAAAAATACAATAAAACATATGGTAGTGAAAAGGCAGAAAAACAAGCTTTAAGAAATTTTGTACAGAACATGAACGATGTTGATTCATTAAATGAAAAGGCTACGGATAAAGATACTCTTTATATATTGAATAAGTTTGCAGATATAAACCCCGAAGAATATTTGGACAAGCATGCGATTAAGATAGAACCCTGTGAGTCATTCATGATATTCAAATTACATTTAAATATTTTTTTTAAGAAATAAGTAGGTACTATTTTACACTCTGAGTGAGTGTGTAAATACGAATAATAGGTATCGTTGAACATTTAATTTTTTACTATTAATTAAACGACTGTTTATTTACAGCATAATAATAGTAGATTATGTACCAAGGGGATAAAGCAGTGTCTTTCATCACGGGCGCGATATTGAATCCCGAGCGTAACGAGGGATTCTAGGGTTAACTCCCGAGCGTAGCGAGGGTGATTAGAGTTAACTCCCGAGCGAAGCGAGGGAGTTAAGACTAGAATCCTGAGTGAAGCGAGGGGTTCAAGCTCGCCCAAGATGAAAACACGTTTATCCCCGAGGACCATACTCTACTTTTCACACCCTCCGCGAGAAAATAAAAAGCAATACTGTTAGAAACCCAGGGGAGCGTGTAAATTCTCTATGGTTAGAAACCAATTCTTTTATTAGAGTTTATAACAAAGTATTAGAGTTCAATAGTATAGTATTTAGAAAACACTATTTTATTAAATTCAAAGTGAAGGTAGATATTTGAAACATTAGAGCAGAAAAGCGATTTTTGAAACTCATTCGCTGAGTTCAGCAGTTGAAAATGTCAAAATTACTATGGAGACATGCAACTTTCTACTGCTGATTTGACTTTCAAAAATCATACTTCAGGAGTGCCATTTTTGAAAGTCAAATCAGCAGCAGAAAGATGCGTATCTCCATAGTAATTTTGACATTTTCAACTGCTGAACTCAGCCAATGAGATTCAAAAATCGCACTCCAGTTGTGGAAAGAAAAAATATATACGGTCGAATTGAGAAACCTCCTCCTTTTTTGAAGTCGTTTAAAAATGTAATATTTTTTTTTACTTTGTTCGTAGCAATAGGTACAGAGATTTGCAGTATTCGCGCCTTTTTTTCTTTTTTTGTGTTCAATACTCGTGGTGGCCAGTTCGAATTTCGAATTAAGTTCTTTTTGGTGCAGGTCTCCATGATAAGTTTTCATACGAATTTTAAGTAAGGGTCGTAGTAAATATTAAATAATCTGTGGATGCGGTTCCATATTCAAATCTCATTATTGACCAGCGGGTTATAATGAAATTCAGTACAATATTATTGCCCGGCTAGTCCCAGGGCTATAATGACTTGCTTTAGGTTCGAGTTACATGACATATAATGTTCCATTTTCGAGCGGGTGGTGTGAAAAATCAATTAACACGTTCGTGGGCTGTGCAAAACCAGAAACGTCACTGGAAATTTCTATACAAATTCACACTACTGTCATAACCGTACTGATAATACTGCGCCTAAATGACATCGAAGATTGTGACAGTACGGTTACCGCCGTAGTACGGCCGGTACAAAGACTATCGTTAAACCCGTACTAAAAGTGTGTGCACTATTGAGTATGAGTATGTGAGTTTGAGGCTCCAAAAAAAAAGACCCTACAACGCTTAATTTTGGCAATAGTGCAGTAGCATGCCTACACAGAATGGCAGTGGGCGTGGTCTATCCAAAAATCGTATGACGAACAGTCTGTTATGACCGTAGTGTTTTTTTAGGGAGCCTGAATACGAACGGCTTATACCGTACTGCCAATCAATCCATTTTACGGTTGTAGCAGTCACTGCCCACGAACGTGTTAAGTACTTTTTGGTAAAACGTCTTTTGCGTGATATAAATGATGCAACAATTTCGATCACTAATAAAACCCTTTTTTATTAGTAAATTGATCGCAACACAAAAATGTAAAATTTACATTATTTTAGCAAACAAACAAACAAGATTTTTCTGCACTCTTTCTGGGAATAATTTTTAACACGTTTTACACACATTATTATTAGGTACCTATTATATTTTTATTTTACAGATGACAATGTTTTTAATATCAGCGTAAAATCAAGCTTCTTGCGAGAAAAGAAGTTAGAGAGAAAGGGTACTTTACCATTGTATGACTTATCTAACGCAGAAGCGCTTTTTGAGGAGCACTTGAAAAAATACAACAAAACTCTTACAAAAAGCAGAACAGAACGCACTACACACTTTTTGAGATTCGTCAAAACTCTTGCGGAAATCAACAAGAAAAACTTTGAAGGAGAAGGTAACATGGTGGAAGTGCAAGAAAACGCTGACGTAGTAAACGAACCGCAAGAAGTAGTCTTCTAAATGTTTTCTTTATTAAAACTCTTCTCCTGTACAATCAAAAATCCGGTAAAGTGCGAGTTGGGCTACTCGCGCACCGAGGGTTCCGTACCACAACACCACAGAACACAACATTATTAACTTAGAAAAAAAGCTTTTTTTGTCCGGGACCTTTAGCGCAAGACCGACTCACTCTTGGCCGGTTTTTAGTATTTGTTGTTATTTTGTAGAGTTTGCTCTATTTTCTCATTAAGTTTGACGCTTGTATGTAATACCTTTTTTACGATAAAGCATGAAGAAAAAACGTTGATAAAAACTAGTTTCTTGTTGAGAACCCCTCCTTAATTTTTAACTTTTTAACATTTTTGTTATTTGTTAACAATTCCGCCGTAATAACGAATAATCTGAGAAAATGTCAACTCGGTATCTAGCTATTACGGTTCAAAAGTTACAGCCCTAAATAGGTAGGACAGACGGACGGACGGACGGACAGACAGACGGACAGATGGACGGACGGACGGACGGACAACGTAGGCTTAGTAATAGGTTCCCGTTTTCACCCTTTGGGTACGGAACCCTAATAAACTAAGTGATTTTAAGAACATCTAAACATGACACCTGCACTCGTTACTATTACAAAAATTCTAAGGCAGGGTTTACTTCTTTCGCTAAAAATGGAAACAAGCATCCGACGTACGTTACGTCTCCTCCTATTTTCTCCCGTGGCGGATTTAAAGGGGTATGCGAGCGAACACAACCCCGCTGCAGACTTTTTAAGAACGGGAACAACGTAAACGTAGATTATTGCGGACGCTGTTTCCAACAATTCATTATTTAGGTTAAAAGCGCATTAGCCTCCATAAAAGTATTGTATATTACCTTACTCCAGCAACATTTTGATCAAGCTTTAAGATAACGTCCAAACTAAGCTTAAATTTCTGTTCAAACTAACATTTTATGATAAGCAACTGTTATGAAAAGGATTATTTTCATACTAAATTGAACAGCTTGTGACGGCTGTAGCGAATTGAATAGTTAGTAAACATTGAATACTAACTGGAGCTGGAGATAATAGTTTGTATAAAAATAGTACAGTTATGTTTGATCCCATTCACGGGCGCTGGGGATTGAAAGCTTTATACTGAGCGTTATTCTGCCACTACGGTATTTCTCTTGGGAAGATTCTATGTTGAAGTAGATGGCTTGAACAACGTACAAACGTCGTTACATTTAGTCTCTCCAACGCTGCTCCATTTCAACAAAATATCTAACAATCGTGCTTTGGATTCGGTAGGGTATACCCTATGCGACCAGTCTGTATACATAATGCAGTTTAGGTACGATTCTATTCAGAGCTCTCGCAGTATCTAGAAACGACTCGTTGGGTTCACATGTGATTGGTTCAGTATTATGTTTATTCTATTTTGGTTTGAACTATAGTGATAACGGCAGTATTAAGGGTTCCCCTACTACGTAGTAATATTTGATGGCTTCGATTTGCTCGACGTTTTATGTTTTTGTGTCTATCTATATACGTATCTATCAAATAGCCCATTTACTAGAAAAGGGATGAAAATTGTCATTGTGTTTTATCCCAAGAGAATGTTTTTAGTGTTGTTACTGTGCTAAGTACCTACTTAGAGAATATACACAAAAAACTATGTAGTTTTACTCACTAGAACGGAATTTATTTCCACATAGTTTATATTTAGGTAGGTTTGTAAGTAGGTATACATATAGCCTTAGATCAAAGTAAAATGAATGGATAGGCCCAAAGCGCTTTTGAAATGTTTGCGTAATGTCCATTCATTTTACTTTGGTTTAAGCATATATATAGCACGTTAAATATTTGTCATTTATGATAACGTCGATTTCTAAACAAAGAATATTTAATTTCTGATTATCTGGCACTTAATTTTCAAGCGTGGGTAGGCAATAGGCATGGTCTACAGAAAATAAGTTATTTTCATCATTTGGGTCGATAAGTACATACTGTGTCTGATCTAAATTCGAGAAAACACGGATTATCGAAAAAAAATAATGATAACCCTGGATTTTGACAGTTACATCCATAATTCTGTTTCGGCTGGAATAATATCCATATTGTGAAGGTAAGCGCTACGATATCATAGGACTTATAGTGGAAATTTTCAACTAAAAAATTATTTATTCATGAATGATGACACGTTAGGTATACCTAGTCACGTTTTTTCGATGAACAACTGTTTGATTTCACGCCTAAGCCTAAGTAAAGCATACTACACGTGTCACTGTATGGGGAAAAGTAAATTAAACAGATTCTGTTCTGTTAAAGCGACCGTAATTGGATCATGTCTGTGTCTGTACGAACAGTGTGATGGCTAATAAAATAACACTGCAGAGGGATGTTCGTTTTCGATACGTCTAGTTAAATTCGGTTTAGCCCTGGATTTTGAAGCTTTGCTCGCTTCTATATACCCGTGACTTTACTTTTTTCCGTTTGACGCTCCAAAAATGGATAAAATAGACATGGCCGTATCAGTCACCTTTTATAAAAGATAAAATGGATTTCAGTTATATTTAGAAAGATAAAACCCAATAGCCTATATCTATTAGGTTTTATCCCAAAGCCCATTTAGTTGAAGCTCACAATGTGGGCGCCGGCGCGCACTTGGTTTCGGTCGTCTCGGTACGTATTTGAAGTAAACTCTACAGTAAACCTGACGTTTCGTCAAAGTAAAGGCAATATCATTTTTCTCGTTTAAAAAGTTTGCGTGAGGGCGTTTGTCCACCGCAGCCCGTCACCGGGACGTCACAGAGAAACGAGATTATGTTGTACTAGCGGGCCGTCCCGGCTTCGTACTAATCTTTTCTAGCAATAAATATAGCCTGTGTTACTCAGGGTGAATGCAGCTTTCTAATGGTGAAATAATTTTTAATATCGTCACAGCAGTTTTTGAGTTTATTCATTACAAACATACACACAAAAATACAAATCTTTCCTCTTTATAATATTAGTAGAGAAGTATATATATGGATAGAATCACGTCGACGGCGTTCTTGCGCGGTGGACACGCAGTCATATTACCTAAATGTATCACAAATATACTTCTTCGGCGCCGTCTCTATTATCGGTGACGTCCCGGTGACGGGCTGCGGTGGACAAACTTAGGCTGTTTGTTCACCGCCGCCGTCGCCGGGACGTCACCGAGAAACGTCATTAGGTAAATGTTATTTGGAATCATGTCGACGGCGGCGGTCGTGCGCGGTGGACACGTAGCCATAGTAAATGTATTACTACTTGTTTGGCGCCGTCATCTATTCTCGGTGACCTCCCGGTGACGTCCCAGTGACGTCCTGGTGACGTCCCGGTGACGTCCCGGTGACGGGCTGCGGTGGACAAACGCACTTGGCCTATCCATTTTGTAGTGTACAGCAATAAAGAGTAGTTAATGTGGAAAGCGCCGGTAGCGCCGTCTATCGGCAGACGCGGTCTGTGGTGAATATCTATCGTGCATTCGCTCGGTATTCGTGCACCGACCGCCGTGCTGTGCGGACGTGCACTAGTCACATTCACTAGTGAAGACTATATCTGTGTTTCATTATATACATCAACCTCAACCAACCCTTAGTAGAAAGGTGTATTCTACATTGGCGACGAGGATGGGATTCGAAATTCACGTGAGTAAAGTGCTTATCAGTTTGTTGAGTGATGACAATTTAAAAATACAAACGGTGCCTACGAAATAAAATTACACTGTTCCTTTAAGGAAGCTAAGCGATTTATTTAAACACAATCGAAGACGGTTTCTACTAGCGTTGCTTTGTTTGTTGCCTAAAAAGTTACACAGTGTTAAAATATATTTCAAAAGAAAAGTAAAAATAGTTTTGTCCCGATTTTAAATCATTTATTGGGAATTATCTTAATTATCTGGTTTCTGCTAGCGTTGCTTTATTTTTGCCTAAAGTTCACAGTGATAAAAATATATGTCAAAAGAAAAGGAAAAATAGTTTTTGTCCCGATTTTAAATCGTTTATTTGGAATTATCTACATACTGTATTTCTTTTCCCACATGTCGACCATCGAATGCTGATGTTGGAGGAAAGAGGGGAGACCAGACAGGAGTAAGGTGTGGGACAACACGTGACGGCGCGGCGCGGCGCCTAGGATGGACAAAATGTACGCCAGCTGTGGACATCAATCTTTAAGGTCACGTAATCATTCTGTATTACTTTAAACGATTAAAATAATTTATTCAAAGCATTCCGCCAATATAAAAGGGCCTCGTAGTCCGTAGCTCCAGTTTCACTGCCCGTCACACGTGACTGGACGGAGTTTCGGTGCTGGTGGGGCGGGGGTGTCCTGGGGTTTTGGAGTCTCTGACTGCTCCTCGGGGAGTGTAGTCGTGAGCATATGCTAATGCATGCTTGTAGTCCGTCATTATGGCCTAATAGGTATCCAAAATACGCCCATTAACCTCTCGTATGCCGGAAAAACCAGACACAATAGAAATAAATGGTTTTCATCATGCTGATCCGCGTTCTGGCATACCAAAGGTTAAGAATTGTGTCTTGATTCGAGACGAACAGGATTAGGTAACCAAGATATGCCAAGTGAGTTTATTCCAATAGTTTTTTATACTTATATTGACGCATTGTCATTTTTAAGTAATTGTCTTACTTCGTAGTTGTAATGGTCTCTAATAAAAGTTACTTATTACCATTATGCGTACCGAACATTCTACGTATAGAACATTCGGCGTAACGAACATTCGGCGTCACGAACATTCGACGTAACGAATGTTCTGAGTAACGTACATTCGACGTAACGAACATTCGGCGTAACGAACATTCTGATGTCATAAAAACTTTAAGTTGAAATCCAAAGTTTTACGTTTTAAACGTTTTACTTATTGGACATTCTCAGTGTAGGTATGCGAGAACAATAATAATATACAACACATTCGGAGCTTATTTGGTGGTACTAGTTCATGAAAATATTTCAATTCAAACATCAATAGTACCAACATAATTGCCAATCGTCATCATCATCCGATTTGTTACCGGAACTTGTTTGACGTAATCTATACTTTATAGAACTTCAATTCGGTAACCTTACGTTGATCTTATATTTGCAACATTGTTAATGTCATAATTATGGATGTAATTACTCCAGGCGAAACTAATTAGTTTCTTTGGCTATTTGAGCAAGGAATTTTATATTTTAAGGACATAGTTTAAGGATCAATGTTAATTCAGACAATTATTTACAAAAAGTATCAAAAAGGATCAGAAAATGATCAGGTGATTTCATATTAAATTTAGTATTTCTTGAAATACCTACTCACATTTTAACAAGAAACGCTTATCTCAGTTGAGAGAAGATTAATAACTATATCATATTCAAGCATCATAACATTCATAACCAAACCGATAATACTGGTTAACAATTTTGTTCGCAGATTGTATGTTCCTAGATGTCACAGAGAAACCAGCCTTCAACAGGACGACTGCTAAGGCGCCGATTGAACCATACCTACTTGCTTTATTGCTTAATAAAGAGAAAATGTCTCCAATTAATAGCTAAGAGTTTTGAAATGGTCAGGGTGATTACTCTGATATTGTCAGCTTGTAGCTGGTTAATGGTTAGTGGTTTGCCATGTACAACAAACAGTTATTAGCAACGTACAGCTGGTCATTCAATTGACATTAGCAGCTTTTAGCTGGTCATTAAATTGACATTAGAAACTTGTAGCAGGTCATTCAATTGACATTAGCATCTTTCAGCTGGTCATTCAATTGACATAGGCAGCTTTTAGCTGGTAATTCTATTGACATTAGAAACTTGGTTATTCAATTGACATTGGCATCTTTCAGCTGGTCATTTAATTGACATTAGCAACTTGTAGCTGGTCATTCAGTCATTCAATTGACATAGGCAGCTTTTAGCTGGTTATTCAATTGACATTAGAAACTTGTAGCTGGTCATTCAATTGATATTAGCATCTTTCAGCTGGTCATTTTATTGACATTAGCATGTTTCAGCTGGTCATTTAATTGACATTAGCAACTTGTAACTGGTCATTCAATTGACATTGGCAGCTTTCAGCTGTTCATTTAATTGACATTAGCAACTTGTAGCTGGTCATTCAATTGACATTTGCAACTTTTAGCTGGGCATCAAATGCTATCAAATTTACTATCAGCAGCTTGTAGTTGGTCATTCAGATGACAAGTCAAATAAATAAAATAATTATTAGCAACTTAGAGCTGGTCATTCAATTGAAAAAAAAAAAAACTGTTATTTCATTATCAGCAGCTTGTACCTTGTAGTTGGTCATTCAGATGACAAGTCAAATATGTAATTATTGGCAGCTTGTAGTTTGTCATTCCATTGACATTAATTATTGTCAGTAGCTACGCATTTTATGAATAACTCTAAAGGAATTAATGACTTATTGCACTTTCTTCTTTTATACGTTCTTTGTATAGATAAAATCGGTATCTTACCTAATCACTGCAGGCACTGCACTGCACTGTTAATTTATTCATTTGTATGTGTTAAAGTATACTATACTGTACTTGAAACAAATCGGTTAATCATAATATTTTAAATAAAGAATATAATTTCAGTGCAAGCAAGTCAAAAAACAAAATGATTTGCAGTTCTGTAATAATATTACGCCACGCAATTAAGTTGAAACAACAGTTGCACTTAATTCATGTACATTGTAATTAAAAATAGCATTATTTTCATAAAGCCTACCAAATGATATAACTGTATGGTTCTTAAAATGAAAACATTATTAGTGTTTAAATAATAAGTAAGTAACTAATGTTTCAGATACATATCTAAGTATACCTTACATTACACAATATTTTCATGAGTTTCATGACGTTACATGTAACTAACAACTAATTGCAAAATTGGTTATAGTTTATTTTATTTTTATTGTTATAGAAATGTATAGGTATGTATGTATACCTAATAACCAAACTACACTTTGTAGTTACAAAATATCTCGTCACTTAATGCTTCATAGGAATTCTAATAATAAATAAGTAATTCAATGACAGAGATACATTTTAACTACAAATAACATAATATAGTTTTGCTCTACTGTAAGTTGATATCAGATAATGTTTTGTTTCTAAAAAGAAATGTATGTATAAGGGAAATTAATTATAATAACTTATTCACTGTTGTACGGCAGGAAATATTATGCCAATTTATAAAATTTATTTGGAATACTGCTTTAGTGACTGAATACTTAGGTATAGCAGACAAAATAACTCATAAGGTAGACCACCATCAGACCCTTTGCTAAAACAATATTCGTGAGTACCAAGATGGCGGAATCAAATCTCAAGTTTCTAGTCTAGCATACAGTTGTAGTAGGCTAGACTTCTTTTTTATTTTTGGTTTATAGACGGAATGACTTACCAAATGGTGAGAGAATGACAAGCTTTTCAAACACAACAGTTTATTCCAATACTAATGGGGTAGAACTTTTTACAGCCCAAAGGGGAAATAAATAGATGAATAAGACAGGGCGTTGGCTGAAATTGTGCTCGTAGCATAGAGCCCTAAATGAGAGCGACAGTAATGTGTGGACTCTGATTTTTTACTTGCCCGTAACATTAAATTGTGACTACGTATTAAATTGCGAATCTTTTGAGTAATTGCAACACCGTCAAAGATCAGCATTAAAGTGGGTCAAAGAACATTAAATTGAATTATTACGATTATTATTTTAATTTAGGTATCAGCATTTTATCTGTATAGGTTGAGTTAAATAGTATCTATTTATTAAAAGGGTCCATTAAATTGAAACTGCTGATATCTCAAAACTAGTCTAGTCGACTAACTAAAGGTAACTACTGAACATAGCTGGCAACGAAAGTGACCTAGTGTACCTTACTTAATATTGTTGTCAGTCAGCGTTATATCAGCATTCATGA
Source organism: Agonopterix subpropinquella (assembly GCA_922987775.1). Taxonomy (NCBI): domain Eukaryota; kingdom Metazoa; phylum Arthropoda; class Insecta; order Lepidoptera; family Depressariidae; genus Agonopterix; species Agonopterix subpropinquella. Next base: position 10,991,927 of record OV277695.1, on the reverse strand, counting down.
AACTGTAAAATTATATGGGTTATAGGACCATGCAACTATGAAGTTGTTAGCGAAAGCTAAAATATCATGCAGCAATAAAATGATATGGGTTACAGAGCCATGCAACTATCAAGTTGTTAGCAAAAGCTAAAGGGTCATGCAAATAAAATAGCTGTGAGTGCTTAATTGCAATGGCTGGCACCCGCCAGAATATTTTGAGTGCATAAGTGTATGTGCTTATCACAGATTCACTCTTGTCCTTACCTCCTTAATTTGATAAAACGGAAATGGAAGCGATCTTGAAGCAGTGACTTTGACTACTAGTTAGCCAAAATAAATAAATAAGAGATAATAAAGATCTATGGAACGTTATTTTTGTAGGTTTACTTACCTACCTATCAATAGAAAAACATTTTTATAGGGAAGGGATAGTATAGAACAGAAGTAACAATAACTGAAATATGCTAATATAATGAGATTGTAATTTCCATAAACATTGTTTATCGCTGAATTTGGTGTTTGATAATTTCAGATCAATATTTGATAAATATCTATTTTCTGTAAACAAATTAGTCTCAATAAGTTATTCGTAATTTGTTTGATGTAATAGCATTGATAACAGTCAACACTGTATTGTAAATAAGATTTAAGAGATTAGCTAAACTGTGGAGTTTCTTGCGCCGCTTCTTCTCCACGGGCTATACCTTCCGAAGCGGTGGTAGATTCGAGTAAAGGTAAAAAATAGATTAAAACAAGAAAGGGATGTAGTGTACAGCAATAAAGAGTAGTTAATGTGGAAAGCGCCGGTAGCGCCGTCTATCGGCAGACGCGGTCTGTGGTGAATATCTATCGTGCATTCGCTCGGTATTCGTGCACCGACCGCCGTGCTGTGCGGACGTGCACTAGTCACATTCACTAGTGAAGACTATATCTGTGTTTCATTATATACATCAACCTCAACCAACCCTTAGTAGAAAGGTGTATTCTACACATTTATCTAAGGATTACCTTTCTAAAAATAAAAATTAATCAGAGCTAAGCTTACTCACGATACCTACAACAAAAGAACCACGCAAATGAAATCACAATACGACGTATACATATGTGTTTATTTTCCAGGCCGTAATGTACGTGATACAACATTACCTCGGGAAACATAAAATGAAAAGGAAGGTTTGTGTGCGATTACAAAGAAAACTGTCTTTCGATGCGTATTGTTACCTAAAACAAACTTTTCGCCTACGTCTTAAATAAATAAATTCTCTCCTTTCAGATAGCAGGTCAAAGTGCTAACTTTTTCTTATTTGACACATGAAATTTTTAGTATTATATGGGTAGGTAAGTTTACGAGGGCCCGCAGGGTGCAAAGTATGACGTACGAGGAATAAATTACTTTTACTCCTTGTCGGATGTTTGTCTCCCTTACAAAGTTCAGCAGCCCCAATTTTATACCTATAAGGATTGTTTGCTTGAGTTTCACAAGGAAAATATAGTTTGATAACTTACACCACTTTGTTATATTGCTATTGTTTTATATTTTGCATGCATAAATAACATCTTCGCCAATTTTGTGGGCGGTTTACTGTCTAGTCAACGTTTTTGTGAAAAAGTTAACACTAGGTATATTATAGTTTGTGTGACAGTTTCTGCGCCCACTCTTGTCCTCTATTCTGTAATATATAACATAGTGTACCTATTAAAACATTTATAACATAAGTACGGGAGAAAATCTTTTAATTTCTTCAGTTATATCGGATTAATAATTAAGAGAACTTTCTACCCATCAAACTGAACAACTTTTATTATGGTAGTAAACGGAACGAAGCAAAAAAATCTGCTGTTTCATACTACACTTTTCATACTAAACTGCAATACTGCTACTCGACTCAAATGTATGCAACAGTTGTTTTTTGTTTACCCAATCGGTTTGCTCCCATAGTAAAAGTTGTTTAGTTTGATGGGTAGACTCTTATAGTTTAAAAGGATGCTAATGATATCAATTTCACCCTTTATAGATAATAGAGCCCATAAAGATTTTATTTTTGCCAATAATTTACGTAATATAGCGTTACTGATTTTTGCTGTAGCAATATCAGGCAGTCCTGACGATCACCCATCCAAGACAGCCTTAGAATGGCACCCACCAGGCAAACGGAAGAGGGGACGCCCTAAAACAACCTGGCGCCGCTCTGTGGAAGTAGAGGCTAAAAGTCTCAACATGACCTGGGAGGATATCTACAGCGCTGCCCAAGATCGCAACCGATGGAGAGCTATCATCCGAGCCCTATATCCCACGTAGGGGTAACAGGAAGAGAAGAAGAAGAAGAATATCAGGCAGTATATTTTTACTCCATTCAAACTCAAACTTAACATTTTGACATGAAACGTCTTTCATTTCAGTCAGTAGAGGGTCACTTGCAAAACCGTATGTATGTTATGACACGATAGCTTATTAGGTACTTTGGAAGTGTAGCACCCACCTACCGGCATTGTTTTATTTACAGGATGGAAGCCATAACTCGGTACAAGACGTTTCACGTACTCCAGTGCGGCTGCGTCCCTGATACAGCCTATCCTATTTTTTTATTCAGTATAATAATAATAGTATACGCTGTGGTACGGTGAGCGTCGGTGGCGCGTTGCGGAGAGGTATGTACTGCCAATTATGGGGGTCCGGGTTCGAATCCGCACGGACAACATGCCATGTACCAATGAGTTTTTCTAACTTATGTACGTAAAACCGACTGCTCTCAAACGGTGAAGGAAAACATCGTGAGGAAACCTGTATACACTGAAGAAGAAATTCTGATGTGTATGTGAAGTCTACCAACCCGCATTGGGCACGCGTGGTGGACTAATGCCCATACACCCTCCTTGAGGGTAGGCCTGTGCCCTGCAGTGGGACGTTTATATTATAGGCTGATGGTGATGTGGTGGTGGTGACGCTGTGGTAGAGTGGAAGGTGTTCCATTTTGTAGAGAAGATCTAACAGTGTTACAAATATTGAATGGATAGATATACCTACGGATAATTTGGCTTCCATTTAGTATTGAACCAAGTTATTAACATTTTAAATCCTGCAAATTTTCAATTTACATTGTTTATAAAATTGTAACAGAAGTGTGTAGGTACATTGATTGATTTCCAAAAAGAAATTACGATAATTATGGTGCTAGGTGTCCTGTCTCTGACTCCAAACCACCAATTTTAGGTTTTTAATCTGTTTGTTTTCTGTGGGCATCTCACAAAAACTACTGGACCGATCTTGGAATTTTTTGTATTTTAAAGCTTATTTAAAAACTGGTATATACGGTATATATATTTTATCTCGCATCGATAACGGGACCCGGTGCGGTCGAAGTCTCAGGCAAAAGCTCGTATTTAAATAAGATCGTGTCACTTCAGCTCTGGTCAACATTTCAGTGACCTGAAAAAGATTGGATACACTCAGAGACTATCGGAGGATTTTTCAAATAGGTGACATAAATTGACGTAATGAATAATGAAGGGTCTAAAGCACAGAGCATTGAAATAATAAATCGTTTTCTTTCCTTACTGCTAAAGATCGAAAAACACCGAATTTTAGGGAACCTTATTTTCAAATCATTGTTTATGGTTTCTTAAAAAAACCATGGTGGTCTAGAGATCAGACGGTCGATCCATTGGATTGGAGTAGATCGCGGAAAACATTCAACATTTCCTTGAAAGACTACAAAATAAACGCGATACTTCGGCACGATGGTACTATGGCGGACTTCTCCACCTGACCACCACTAGGCTCATTTTTGCTTGCAAAGCGCTGTCTAACCCCAATATCCTATTAATGAATAGACCAATGACTGAATAGTTACCAAAAAATAAATTATGCGCGAAATAATGCAATTTTTTTATAAGTGATCAGGCGGAAAAGTCCGCGATAGTACATTCATATACAGAGTGAAATTGATATCATTGGCATCCTTTCAAATACCCATCAATCAAACTGAACAACTATTACTATGGAAGCAAACCGATCGGAGCAAAACAGAAATCAGCTGTTCCATACCTCACTGCAATGCCTACTCGACTCAAACGAATGCAACAGTTGTTATTTTTTATCCGATCGGTTTGCTCCCATAGTAAAAGTTGTACAGTTTGATGGGTAGACTCTTAGTTTTAAAGGATGCTAATGATATCAATTTCAGCCTGTACATCAAAAAATTTACTACCCACCCAAAAAAAGTACCCACTACTATTACTTTTACAATTTACACACAGCGACACATCAAGCTACGCAAAACCAATATAAGCTGGCCGCGCGACTTTATACATTTCTTTACCTACGCGCGGCCAGCTTATTTTGGTTTTGCGTAGCTTGATGTGTCTCCGAGTGTACAGCTGCTTATGTAGGTGCTCCAAACTCTAATATTATCCTGATATCTGTCTCTATGCGGAGTAATGTATTCTTTACTCTGTGGGCTCCGCAAATTTCTATAGAATCGTGCTCACTAGATCGGAACACAGATAGAATATCATAAAAATTCAATGAAAAAAAAGCTATGTGACACGGGTTTGACATTCCAATATTGAATCAAAATGTCATTTCTGTTGGACATGGGCAGTTTCATTTTCTGAACACCCTATACAGGGTGAAATTGATATCATTAGCATCATTTTAGAGTCTAGCCATCAAATTGAACAACTTTTACCAGCGCAAAGAAAAAATCTGCTGTTGCATACATTTGAGTCGAGTATAGGCATGCAGTTTATTATGGAACAGCTGTTTTTCTTTTGCTCCGAACTGTTTTAAATTTTTTTTTTATTAAGAATGGTTTTGCTCTTGACCTCAATCCAGTCCTTAGGACGAAGATGAGAAATTTCATAGAAAATCAATCGGTTAACCCGCACTTTTGTACTTATATGAAAGGTAAGGGCGCTCGGCCTGCGGCTCGCTTGGCGGCAGACTGACCCCGGAGACCAGATCCACCAGGTTCCAGGGGGGCTCGGCCTTCGGACTCGCGCTCGGAAAAAACACGATTTTCGACCCATGTTCCAGATAATTTTGTATAGTTTCATTATCTGACAACAACCTTAACATTTTTTATGGAAATCTAAATAATAGTGATGTAGAAATGCATAAACGTAATATGTACAGGTATTTATGTTTATTGATGTGATGTAAATTGAGTGGCATCTCTCTGAGCATTATAATGTCAATTGCAACTATCGCTATTGTCATCTCTGAAACAGTACTATCACAGTATAATAATTAGACTAAACACTAATCACAGGCTATTAGTATGCATGGGTTGTAATTGTATCGACTGTAAACACCAAATACCTACTGATATCGCACATCCGGTGCATCTGGGATTTAACTAAATAATCATTTTACAGGAAACGAGATAAAAAATTTGTGTTTTTATGATTTGTGTATCTAATTGTTTATTATATAAGTAGGTATAGGTCGCCCAGAATCTCATGAAAAATGAGGAGATCAAATTTTAGAGTAAGCAACACAGGGGTAATTGGATAAGGGGCCCTTTAAACACTGCGACTTTTTGCAGCACTTCTGAAACGCCATACAGCTACGAAGAAAAACGTTCGTATAAAATTCTGTGTCTTTTTCTTATAAACAAGATGAAAATGTTCGGCCAGATGATTTGGACGTTCAAATGATCTAAATATGCACCCATTAACAAACGCGCGTTTTTATCTCGCCGCAAAAAGTTGCAGTTTGTAAAGGGCCTACTTGATGATGATGAGTGATGACAGTTTAACATTGCCATGTGAAAATCAATATTTTTTTTCTTCTTTTCATTTCTTGAGATTCTGGTCGACCTATAAGTATATCAATGTGTAAGACAGATGTCGTGAAGTACACCTAGTATCGAAACAAAAATGTGATAGGTTTAATGATGCTAGCCAGTATTCTAAAATGTTATACTTAATATTTTTTTTGATAAGAGAATAAATAAAAAAAAAAATAAAAAAATGTATTTACAGTTTTAATTTCCAACTCTTTTGCAGAAAGAGTAGTTATGGTCCATCCAGTGTAGAAAAATGGGAATCCGGTAGAAGCAGAAATAACATTTTAAAAGTCCATTAAATTTTATTTCATTTCTAAAGGTCCAATTACTTAACCGGACGAAGTAGGCGGGCCAGGGTTGAAGTTTGAATAAGGATCCACTTACTTGCATCTTACTCTAAAACAATTCACAACTTTTCGGCAGGAAAATAAGGCGCATTTCATTTGCAACTTTTCACTTAACGATTCCATCTTTAACAAACTCGATCCCATTTTATCAATTGTCAAAGTTTAAAAACTTAATCCACTTAAGGACCCTTTAGGGGAAGTTTACAATGCGCATGACTGTACCCTAGCGGGAAAACCAAGGACATTGGACGGAGAGCACCCGCTCGGGTAGGACGCCTCTACGCGTCTCTCGAATATGGAATACGATCGCGACCGGTGAATAGTAAACAACGCGATACCGATGACATTTCAAACGAAATTTATTTAAAATTGGAACTAAATTTAACGGGCGATTGTGTTTTGATTCTTGATTAAAAAAAAAAACTCTTAAAAATGCTAAAGAGTGTTGTTAAAAATAAGCTAAACGCGAAGATAATGGATGCCAAAATGTTGAAGTGTAATTAATTATTGTGACAAGAGTAGACGATTTCATTGATAGCGGTGATCGTGACGGTTATGAACGACATAATTATTATGTAATTCGTACTGAAGTTGGCGAAAGAACAAAAATGAAGCTTCTACCTTTGATTGCACTTTGTGGTAAGTAGAAAAATGAAAATAGTAACACTTTAATATTAGAATTAAGTATAATAATTTAAGAGAGATACATTATATACAAGATAGATTGTCTCTGGAACTTCAGACTTGACTAGTTTAGGAGCCAGTGCCGCAATTGTTAGTTTACAATTTGTTAAATTATTGAATTGAACAACTTGTAAACTAACATAAAAAGGACAACCGCCGCTCTCCCTTGAAAAAATACCTTAAAATGTATAGAAGTTTTGACTGAAGTCAAATGTGTAATAAATTATGAGGTTTTATAAAAATGACTCAGATAGTATCATTTATTTTTATTTAACGAGTTATTTAATCATTTATTATTAATAAATTATAAAAAAGCAGCAACCCCAACATGGCTGTCAATGTTGTTTAGTAGGAGGTGTTGCAAGCACAATGTTTTTTTTATATAAAAATGATAAACACTAATAAATCATTATAAAATAAACTAATGCCTGCAGTTAGTTTCTAGTGTTCCATAGTCCATAATAAAAATAGAAGGACGGTTATACATTTTTGGGTATTATGTGCCAGATGTCCTTTATACAAGGAACACCAACGATTCCAAGGTTTAAAAACGTTAGAGCCCTCTCCAAGAGCAGCACTCAAACGCCCTTTTAGAGCAAAAAGTTTAAACCTCTTTGACTACTAATTACGAGTAACATTTGGACATCTACCAAGCATATCAATGACAAGTTTTATTAAAATCGGTCTGATCGTTTTAGCGTGATTCGGATATCATCAACATCAGCGTATGTAGGTCCCAGTGTAGGGCACATCCCTCTTTTACGACTAAGGGGAGCTTTTCTCATGAATTTAGGAAAGAGAGAGCGGGGTTTATTCCTCTAGGGCCTAGTCCAGATTGGTGGAGACACGTTAGTGGTAAACTTACTGTCAGTCAACTGCTTGGGTCTATGATACCCATCGACCAAGGTTTTTTTTTAGGGTTCCGTACCCAAAGGGTGAAAACGGAACCCTATTACTAAGCCTACGTTGTTCGTCCGTCCGTCCGTCCGTCTGTCCTACCTATTTAGGGCTGTTACTTTTGAACCGTAATAGCTAGATAGTTCTCCGATTTTGCGTTATTGCGGCGGATTTGTTAACAAATAATAAAAACGGCAGAAAGTTAAAAATTAAGGGAGGTTTTCAACAAGAAACTAGTTTTTATCAACGTTTTTTCTTCACGCTCTATAGTAAAAACGGTAATACATACAAGCGTCAAACTTAGTGTGATTATAGAGCAAACTCTACAGAATAACAATAAATACTAAAAACCGGCCAAGTGTGAGTCGGTCTCGCGCTAAAGGTCCCGGACAAAAAAAGTTTTTTTTCTAAGTTAATAATGTTGTGTTCTGTGGTGGTGTGGTACGGAACCCTCGGTGCGCGAGTAGCCTGACTCGCACTTGACCGGTTTTATTTTCGCTTACGCTGGTAGACGGAATACTAGTGTAACCGCGAATGAGATAGCGATAGTCATAAAATCCTATACAATTTATATGAAGTGACATTTTGGAGTCAGATGGCCGTAGTAAAAAAGTGGTTACTTCGATAAGGACCGCAATAAGGTAACAATCTTCTTTTTTAACTAGAGCGGATTTGCTATGTGCATCTCTTATTGAGTGAATATGGCAAAACACGTTCCGACCTCTATTACTTCTCCCTCTGTGATGATGACACCCGTCTAATGACAGTAAAGTTTTGGGGATCAACACAGCTTCTAAGTGACATGATGTCATGCAGTGATATGCATTGAATTACCTTGAAGCACGAGGACGCACTCCAGATAAAATAGGTACCTACCTATAATTCGGTATGTCAAGTTTTCGAATCGAAAACCATTTCGAGATAATTGTCTCAATAACAATATTTACTATGTTCGAGATTTTAAAACGAAAGGATCACGGATATTTTTGAATAATAATTAAGGTTTTCGTTAAAACGAGTGACGGCAGTCGACGATCTGTAAACTCCTTGGTACACTGAAAATAACTGGCCATTAAGAAAAAAAATCACCATGACAGAATTTGACATTTTATGTTTCGGTTTCCAGCATAGAGTTAGAAAGAGAAAGCAGGTTTTTGTTAAGTTAAGGGAAAATTTTCTCCATGGAATTCGAATGATTTTTTCGCAACCATTTTTACATTTTAGAGATTACAAATCAAAAGAATTTAAAAATTAAATTTATGTATATCGATTCTGCACACAATTATTAAAATAAACGATTTGTTTTGTTGAAAGTATCATGGGTACAATCACCCCTAAAAGTAATGCAACTGTTTACCCTAACACCCTGTATAGTAAGCGTGCGCTGTTTTCATAAATACCTACATATTCACTTGACGTAAACGACATGAAGTTATACTACAAAGTTTTTGAGACATAACAGTAATAAAGCTAGGTAGGTACAGTTGCAGCAATGATTTTACTCATCTCGAAAGGAGGAAGGAAATGATTTTAAGATCCCTAATTATTGTCGTAAGATGATGTATGAATTGAAGAGTTTATCTGCTTAGTTTATAAACCTTATTAGTATTCGAACATTGTTTCAAACCAAATATCTACCTACTACGGCTCGAATTAGCAACAAATATTTGCTTTTGATTCTGTGGCAATACGCAAGTCACTTAGATCTAAGATTCGTGTAAAATTGCGGCGAAGAACTCAAATGAGCGCTTTTCTTTTCTTTTTTATATTTACTTCCTTAAAAACTTAACAGATGGCATGTTCATCGCTCTATAGAGAGGTATGCGAGATCATGTCAAAAGGACTGTGCCTGCCTTTTATTAAAGGCCAAGGGATCGAGCCCATGCAGCCACGTCAGACGAAAACTGTTTATTTTTTAATTAAAATTATTCTAGGTATGAACTTATAATGAATTATTCTATTAATGATCATCTTTTCATTCACATTTTGAAAATTTGTCTTTTATTTGCGCAGACTTAGTCGCCTAGAAAACCACAGGAAACGCTCATTATCAAATAATCAAACACAAAGTCATATTGTGGTTATATTCATGAAATAAAAACAATCACATCGTTTTCTTTTTTCTATCACGACATCTTTCCAATAAATAATATTGAGGTCTGATTTATGGACGGGAAATAATTCAAAGTTTTCCGGTGATGCGGTCGCCAGCAAATGTCGTACACATGTTTTAACTTTAGACGATTCCTATCTTTACAGGAAAATATTGTACCACCACATAAGCTGATAATAAAGGAAACATGCCGTGACTTCGTCCGCGTGGATAACCCCTTTAGGGGTCAATTTTATAAAAATCATTTCTTAGTGCACACATGCATCCTTTATAGAATATAAATGGCATGTTTCTATCTAGGGGTGACTGCGCGATATCTGTTAGCTCTTTTATAAGTATACAGGGTGTTATAGTAAACAGTTTCATTATTTTAAGGGGTGATTGTATCCATAATACTGATCAACTTTCCCTAAGCAAATAAAATTCGCAAAAACGAATTTTCTTACAAACGTTCGATCAGATGATTGCATTTAATTTGGAAAAGTGTAATTCTTTTTTTAGAATTTCCTATAGGTTTCTTTGGGAAAGTTGATCAGTATCATGGGTACAATCACCATTTAAAGTAATGCAAATATTTAACCTAACACCCTGTAGATTACTAACGTAGTACAGTATGTCGTATCGAATAAATCAATACAATGGAATGAAAGGAGCAAAGATTGGCTACATTAGCCACATCCGGGCACATCAGAGAGGCCCATTATATCAGCAGGAGACATCGCAGCCGTATCGGAATGGAAGACATCATCATCATCACAACTGAATGTCTTCGGTGGAGTATGACCGATTATCTCACTTGTATTTGTAAGAACCCTGCAGGTTTTTTAGCTGAGACGTGACCAAGGATCTAGAATAGAGGCTGGCGATGATGTTTTATTACTTATCCTACATACAAGAAATTGAATGAACGAAAGTAATTCTATTGTTCAAAGCTATCGTTTTATAAAAACTTTTTAATTTGAAAACTGTAAACTTCTCAAAACTTCTCGTATTTACCCCTTTTCTACAAAGACTACGTTAATTCGGAGCGAGGGAAGTGAGTGGAGCTACGCAAACCAAATAACTTTCTTAGTAATGACAGTTGGGAGAAATGTAATATTTGGTGAAATTTTTTGATTTAAATAATAAATAAATATCTTGGACAATTGGACAAAATAACAAATTATCTAGTCACATTTAAAGTACCAGAATCTAGCCTGGACTTGTATTATGATGAATAGACAACGATATAGATTACATATATAAATACAAACATCCATGACTCGGGTACAAATATTCATATTCATCATACAAATATTTGTCCCTTACGGGATTCGAACCCGCGACCCTCGGCACAGCAGGCAGGTTGACTACCGACCGTGCTACCGGGCCGTCGATTTGAAGACACGGAGTGCGATTTTTGAATCTCATTCGCTGAGTTCAGTAGTTGAAAATGTCAAAATTACTATGAATATACGCATCTTTCTAGCTGATTAGACTTTCAAAAATCACACTCCTGAAGCAGCATGATTTTTGAAAGTAAAATCAGCAGTAGAAAGATAGTATATTCATAGTAATTTTGACATTTTCAACTACTGAACTCAGCGAATGAGATTCAAAAATCGCACTCCTGAACACATTTTCGATTTGAATATTATAGTGTGGATAAGACAAGTATATAATTGAAGATATAATATTATTGAAGTAAATTATAAGATCTAATTGTATGACATACTTGTGACATAATTTTTTATAAAAATGTAAAAAGAGGAAATTCTTTTTCTCGTATCTGAATAATTATTTCCTTAATTGTAAACATTTTCCGGAATATCCAGGGCCCTGTCATATGAATAGATAATAAGCCCTGTTTAATAAAAGCTCTGAATACATTGCTGGTCACTAATGACGCTAAACTTACAGTGTTTCATGCGTCCTTATTCTCAGCAATGTACTCTGAATTGTCATTGTCAATTGTCAGGTTTATTAAAGACTTGGTACCATCCATCATAATCATCATCATCTCAGCCGATGGATGTCCACTGCTGGACATAGTAGGCCTTCCCCAAGGATCGCTATAACGACCGGTCCTGCGCTGTCCTCATCCAACAGGCTCCCGCCGCCTTCACCAGGTCGAAGGCCTACTCACGCTTCGCTTTCCGGTACGCGGTCGCCATTTGGGATCTTTACGGCCCGATCGGCCATATCGGTTCTGCGACCACTGTCCTTTAGTTAACAATTAGTTGGGCTATGTCAGTTACTCTGATTCTTCTGCGGATCTCTTCATTTCTGATTCGATCTCTTAGGGAAACTCCGGGCATAGCCCTCTCCATTGCCCTTTGGGTGACTTTCAGCCTTTTTATGAGGCCTTAAGTGAGCGACCACGACTCAGTTCCATATGGCATCACTGGCAAGTGGCAACACGCACTGTTCGAAGACTTTCGTTTTAAGACACTGCGGTATTTGGGACGTGAAGATACTACGTAGTTTCCCGAACGCTGCCGAACAGTACCATCCCTCACCCCAAAAATATTGAGTTGCACCCTTTTTAACCCCATCACTGTGACTCATTATATCGATCCCAAACGTTTCTATTCATCTCTACTCCCATATAAAACAACCTCACTTTATTAAAGTAGAAGAAAATAGGGAAGAAAATGTTTATATAAAATTTTAAGATTATAAAGCTTGAGACGGGCGAATTCGTCCGCGGGGAGATCCGTCCGTACTCGCCCCTCCTTGGGTTATATACTCTTAAAATGTAACTCGTATAGAGTTTTATTAAGATTCATGAATATGGAGATAGGTACCACATTTTAAACGAATATCAGCTTTGTTACAAGAAGATACAATTCTAGATTAAACTTCTTGGATACCGGAACGCTACCCAACCCACTACATATCGTGAAAACCAATTTTAACAAGAACGACTTAAGATGTATTGAGATAACGAAGAATTGTTTTTGTAGCAGTCTTTAAAATGTCTTAGCTAGCGTTTCTAATGACTTACGATGAATCCTATTAAAGTAAAGCCATTGCAATATCAGTAAATCTTAATTTTCGTTTAAAATTTGTCAATTGTCGGCGAAATTAAACGAAGTTTGCTGTTTCTTGACAACGTGATACGGCTGGCTCTACGCCAAGCGTTGTATTGTCGTTTACTCTTTGTGTTGCTACATTCGAAACAATGCGAGAAACTAGTGAAAAAGGTAAATGGAAAAAGTGTAATAAATCGCTAGACCTCCCGTCACCACGTGCCGAAAGCCTAGAAATGTTTGCCTAAAGGCACTGCAAATTAACTCCATTGAATTCAGAGAAAATTAATTCATGACAATACGTCTGCTAATTGAATATCATTGTGGATTATCAAGCAATTTCTTTTGAAACAATAATCGTATTTTCGGGGTTAGATCTATTGTTTTATATTAAAATACTTCTATTTGCTTTTGGTCAACAGAATACAATAAGATATAATTTAGGAATACCTAGTCCAATTAGTCTTCGTTTCGTTTTTGACATTGGAATTATGTCTTTTCGTTCGCTGCTGTAGGCCTAGCATGCCAACCCCGAGAAAACAACAAAAATCGAGACATGCCTCCAACTTTATTATTTTACGTATGCCAAAAAGAGCGCGCATGACGGTTTTCTCGTTTAAGGCTATTCTACCGTTGGCGCGCTCCATACAAACGTAGTATGGTGATATTTTCAATACTATCCAATTAAAGCCAATGAAATTTTTCAAAAACAATCAAGTAACTAATCTCTATGTCGGTATGAAGTCAGATTTTCGTTAAAATATACAGTTTCAATGCTAGGATTAATTTAAGATTTGTATGGAAATATTTGTGGCACTGTAACTTTAAAACTATAAATTTTATCGAAAATCTGACTTCATACCGACATAGAAATTAGTTACTAGATTGTTTTTGAAAAATTTCATTGACTTTAATTGGATAGTATTGAAAATATTACCATACTACGTTTGTATGGAGCGCGCCAACGGTAGAATAGCCTTAAACGCTTTGTCGTGGGTGGCATGCTAGCCGTGCTGTAAAGGCTCAGATTTCACGAAAAAGTGCGATCCCCTTATATCTCGGAGAGTTGTGAAGATATGATATAAAAAAAATCAAAAGACGCGTATTTGCAAGAGCTGTAAGGTGCAAAAAGAATTATTCAAGAAAGTCGAAAACGAAAAAAGTTATGGCCGAAATAAAGAAAAAAAAACGATGTTTTGATTTTGGCGCTCGATAATTTGGAAACGAAGAATGATACCAAAAAATTGAGTTACATTCCTCTGGACAATTTAGTCCGCTACAATTTGAGCCTAAAATAAAGACGATCGGATTATGGGTTTGCAATGTAGCTTAACCTTTTTGTGACAACATTTTTTCGAATTCCGTAGATTCATTTCCAGTCGTGTTAGGCACGAAATCTGTGATTTTTTTTGGATAATTCGAACCTACTTTAATCGACCTAAGTTAAGATTCTATACCAATGCGCAATTAGAACCAAAATACGCTTCAAAACTCGTATTAAAGTCAATAAATTTCGCCAAAACCGCACCACTAAGAACGTCTCTAAATTGTTCCTAGAAATTCAGTCGTACCTAACAGTTAGGCGAACCATTGACAGCTTCGGTATCGGCACGCTGCCGATTGCATGGGGGAAATTGTTAATTCCATTGGAGCAAAACACATAGGAAAGCCACGCTCGGCCTGCACGATGCGACGGCTTGGCACCCTTCCCAGTCAACGATTGTGCTTTACTATGGCGATTATTTTCACTGGTGCACTATTCAAACTGCTTTGGGATCCAACGGCTGAATAGACATGAAAGAATTTTCGTGTGCAACGACCGACTGTAATGATGGTCGTTTATTCTTTTGAAAGGAGAGCGGAGAAACTCACAAAATATAAAACTGTAATGGTGTTCCAAGATGTACATAATTTGTGTTTTAAGAGCTAAATTGGGGGAGAGTTTTTTTAAAAGTGTAAACGGTGTAACAATTAGGTCGCATTCATATTTCGCTCGGACAATATAAAGTAACAGACGGGTTTTTGAATACAACACAACCATACCGCTGACATAAAATTGGCGCATTCAGCATCCTATTGTGTGCAAGTGCGCTGCGAAAAATGTTTTTTGAAAACATGATTATTCCGTTTGTACGATAGGTACGTGACTCGACCGAATGAAAATAAAATGAATTGTACAATAAAGTTTTGTACAAAACGGTAAGTAGATTGTGGGGAACACAATTGGAGGATTAAAATATTGTTTCTTGTGTTTACGGTTGTTAGGAGTTGTGTGACGAGTAAATAAATTTAACTGCCATTTTTGACACTGTCGCAAAGTACACATTAATAATTTGGCGACCTCCACAGGCTTCTGTATTATACAAAAGTCTGTGGCGACCTCTTAAATGAACCAACCGTTTTAAAAAGTGTTTTTCCGTCTACGAAATATCATGTGTTGTTTACTAAGTAAGAATGTCATAACTCATAATGTTTTTTATGTCTACTGTATTTTACAAGGCTTGAATTTTAAAGTTAATTAATTGTTTAAGTACCCTTTCTGAAGGGTTGGTCTGAGTTTCCGTTGCATAGAGAGGATTGGACAAGAAGATGGGAGGTCTTTGCCCAGTAGTGGGACACCAAATTACCCAAATTAAATCGAATAATTTTTTTTTTAATTTTCATAGTTGACCTTAGAATGGTTCCATTAGAAAGCTTTCTTTATTTAGGGTTTCGTACCCAAAGGGTGAAAACGGGACCCTATTACTAAGCCTATGTTGTCCGTCCGTCCGTCCGTCCGTCTGTCCGTCTGTCCGTCTGTCCGTAAAAATATCAAAAAGTTAAAAATTAAGGGGGGTTCTCAACAAGAAACTAGTTTTTATCGACGTTTTTTCTTCACGCTCTATCGTAAAAACGGTAATACATACAAGCGTCAAACTTAGTGTGATTATAGAACAAATTCTACAAAATAACAAAAAATACTAAAAACCGGCAAAGTGTGAGTCGGTCTCGCGCTAAAGGTCCCAGACAAAAAAGTTTTTTTTCTAAGTTAATAATGTTGTGTTCTTCTTTGGTGGCGTGGTACGGAACCCTTGGTGCGCGAATAGCCCGACTCGCACTTGACCGGTTTTTATTAGGGTTTCGTATTAGTATAAATTAATGAGCCTGAAAGTTTAACATCCAAAAGTTTGAAATACTACACAATATCCCATTAAATTATGTCCAACGCGAAATTATCCATCAAATTACGCATAAGATAATCCATTTTGAAGCTCATCTCACTTAAAGGCTTTTATGAGCCACCGTATGTAGACCGTCATCCGTCAAGAGCAATGGACACGTCAATCCATATCCATTGGAACCCCTTCATGACCATCCCATCCATTAGCCTGTCCTAATTACACAGGTCCTTGTAAAATACCATTGGTGCTAGTACTTTCAATCGATACCGAGGTCAACTCTACATCGCATAGGAATTGCCAGTTTTCGTTAATGGAACTATAAGTAAGCGTGGATGGAAGGAAGATTGGTTTCAGTGTGCTTTTACCCCAATTTCAGGGTGTGTTAATTGTTCTCTGTAATTAAGGAAAATATGATATTCACAAAAGGCTTCTTACAGTTTTGTTCGTCGAACTAGAGCGTACCACTGACTTTAAATACTTTTTTGATTGAATGAACCGATTGCGATGAAATAAGATCTAAATGATAATTCAAAAAAAATCCTATGCTTTTATGAAAGTTTCCTCCGAATTGGTTCAGTAGTTTCTAAGTGATGCGTAGCTAACAAACAGACAAAAATTCTAAAATTGGTCTCATACATTCCATTACGTATCTTAAACAGCCGACCCCAAATGTTTATACGTACTTACTTACTTAATACTAGATAGATAGAAGAGAATTCAAGAAATGTTTCACTTAGTTCTTATATTTATCTTATATGTATCTTGTATTTTGTAACAAGGACTTATTTACTGGCCATTATAGTTCTTGGCTACAATAATGGTTGTTTGGTTGTTCAATTAAGGTCGTGACATCAGCCTCTCTTGGCTGGATAACCTTAATTGGACAACAGCAAGTAATCTAGGAAAACAAGGACATAAACAAACATGGGACTTTTAAACACTAAATTACTTTCAAATTTGTAAATTACTAATGCGACCATAACGCAAGCACCGCAGTCTGCAGGCCAAGTTTTTAACATCGGTCTTTCTGAAATGTTTACGTTAATGTGGCTAAAACCCATTTTTAGGGTTCCGAAGTCAACAAGGAACCCTTATAGTTTCGCCATGTCCTAGTCTGTTTGTAGGTCTGTCCGCGGCTTAGCTTAGATACGCTTAGTATTATAAAACTGGATTTTGGCATGGGTAAGCATACATAAATTAATCACGCCAACAAAGTGGTAAAATAAAATCTTGAAAAATATTATGTTAGGGTAGGTACCTCCTCTACAAGTAGAGTGGGGATGAAATTGTTTTTCTCGTCTATCCCATGGTATGGGGTATCGTTGGATAGATGTTTTTTTTAAATATTGCGTGTTTGGGAAAACTATTTTTCGACTAAGGGATCCGTTAGCGAAATATTAAGCTTAAGCAAATTTTTGTTACGAGTCAAGTGACGTCAATATATTGTGACGGGGAACTACGGTACCCTGCCCTGCGCGTGGCCCGACACGTACTTGGCCAGTTTTTTATTAACAAAAAAGAAATGAATGAGCGGGCCACGACACTCTTTTGTGGCATACACACACTACTTGCATAACAATAAATGACAACAATTAATTGTTGTACCATAATAATAAAAATTGTATATTCCAAAGGAACCTTTGAAAGAAAATGTATGTGTTTTACAGTTTTAGAATCTGCATGAGCTGAGCAACTTTTTGTAATACAGGGTCACTTTTCTGTAGTAAATTTTTTTTTCACAGAAAGCTTCTGAAGTCAGGCAATTGTTTTCAAGAAAACGATAGTCTGTCACAAAATCGTCTCCTGCTTGTCATACACGATGCTGATTTTATTGAAAATGGTCTCGTTACAAAGGTAGACTATTAAGGAACATGAAATTAAAATAAAAAGTTCCAGAAACATTTCCATGTTTCATAGTTTTTTTTTTGAAATTATAATTTTTGTAGTGACAAGTCGACTTTTTCTCAAAAAGTAGAAAATTCTGTGTAACTTTTGAACCGTTCATTTTCGGACCTATGTGTATGTGACTAAAATTGTTGGAAATGACCTCCACTACTTCCTCGTCTATCTTAGACCACCACTTCTGGGACACCCTGCATAGTTTCTTTATTTTACTGGCCAGATAAATGATTATGATATCAATACAAACAATTTTTTATTATCTTAATTATTTCAAAGCTTGGGTGGTGCTATTCAGAGTCGGACACCAAACGGCCTATAACGGCTGTAAAGTGATCGTTTTTTAGTTAAGAGATTTTATGAGAGTACCAACGATATTTGTTCATTACGCTAATACAGCATTGTCTGTGGTGCCAAGCCAACCACCACTTACTCTTAATTATCTTTTGTGACGTTATAACAAGGGAATAAGATTTATGAGGATAAACTAAAGACATTAGACGCATGTACCACGAAAGAAACCTCTTCCTTATATCGTTGTGCAAACTCGTAAAGGCCAATGTCTCTAACAATATAAAGTAACGACGCGTTTTTATGGAACACGGATAGCTTTTGTGATAGCCTAGTAATTTCATAATGATCCAGAGAGATGATGTGCCAAATGTTTGGAATCAAGCCAATTAGTACACGCGAATCGATTAAATCTATAAGCCTTTTATGGCAGATTAAATCATGCATAATAGAGATGTGCTCCAATACTATTAAGTGAATCATTGGCTCGATTATTCAGAATGGAAACGGAATAAACGAAATGAAACAAATATTTTAATGTTAAAAGGATTTTGATCATAAATGTAAAGCCGATATAAATGGTGTTAAATCAAAAATATATTATTTAAGTACAACAAAAATAACACTTCAAAATATTTATTCAGATAGTTTCTGTATTAAAATGGTTGGCAAGTTTTGAAAGTAATTATAATAAGTTAGGTCTAATTATGTGTGGAGAATTCTTTGTGATTTCAAGATAAAAATAAAACCGGTCAAGTGCGAGTCGGGCTACTCGCGCACCGAGGGTTCCGTACCACACCACCACAGAACACAACATTATTAACTTATAAAAAAAAACTTTTTAGTCCGGGACCTTTAGCGCAAGATCGACTCACACTTGGCCGGTTTTTCGTATTTGTTGTTATTCTTTAGAGTTTGACGCATGTATGTATTACCGTTTTTACGATAGAGCGTGAAGAAAAAACGTTGATAAAAACTAGTTTCTTGTTAAGAACCCCCTTAATTGTTGACTTTTTGACATTTTTATTATTTGTTACCAAATCCGCCGTCACAACGCATAATCTGGGAAAATTTCAACTATCTTGCTATTACGGTTCAAAAGTTACAGCCCTAAATAGGTATGATTGTCTGTATGTTTCGTACGTCTTCACGTCTATATTACCTATTTTAATGATATTTTATGAAATAGTAGCTGTGTAAGACTTAAGGCTAGTTAGCAAAGGGTGAAAACGGGACCCTATTACTAAGCCTACGTTGTCCGTCCGTCTGTCCGTCTCTGTCCTACCTATTCAGGGCTGTAACTTTTGAACCGTAATAGGTAATTGAAATTTTCGCAGATTATGCGTTATTATGGCGGATTTTTTAACAAATAATAAAAATGTCAAACAGTTAAAAATTAAGGGGGGTTCTCTACAAGTAACTGGTTTTTATCAACGTTTATTCTTCACGCTCTATCGTAAAAACGGTAATACATACAAGCGTCAAACTTAGTGTGATTATAGAGCAAACAGAATAACAACAAATACGAAAAACCGGCCAAGTGTGAGTCGGTCTTGCGCTAAAGGTCCCGGACAAAAAAGTTTTTTTTTCTAAGTTAATAATGTTGTGTTCTGTGGTGGTGTGGCACGGAACCCTCGGTGCGCGAGTAGCCCGACTCGCACTTGACCGGTTTTATTTGAATATCATTATCTTCGCAACTCTCCGAGATATAAGGGGATCGCACTTTTTCGGTCGATCGAAATCGGAGCCTATACAGGCCCTGTACCTGGACTTTCGATGTTCGATATATCGCCACTGTTTCGGTCCGCACTTCATTGTAATAGAGTTGACAATGGAACGAAAACGTTCACGCAATTGCGTAGTTCGAATGTGCGGGTAGAGGCCCTGGAGCGAACGAAAAGACATTTCCAATGTTAATAAAATAATAATCAGTCACTTGATATTCGTTGCCCCACATAGTTCCATGTACCTACCATAATTTGCAATAAATCATATGAAGAACTGAAATATTGGCGCAAGTCCATGCACATAAAACGCATCAACCTAAAATTTCCTGATGTTTTAACACGTACGCGATTCATTCAAAATGTAGATTGAGGAAAATGCTGTGTTTTACAAACGTATTAATATTTTTCACATCGTTAGAGTTTCAGTTTCTTTATCGCCAAAAAATGCATGTGTAGGCATGTAGAGGTAGAATTTATGTTGGATAAGATAAGAGAAGTTTATTCCTAAAGCGCTAATGCGCGCTGTATACAAACGAAGTTTGGTCTTAGTTTCAATATCAACCAACCAAAGAACCAATACCAACTAACCAATAACCAACTAACCAATTGAAGTCAATATCGAGTCAGATTTTTGTTAAAATATACAGTTTCAATGCTAGGATAAATTTAAGATTTGTATGGAAATCTTTGAGGCACTGTAACTTTAAGACTAAAATCTGAATCATTACAAGCATAAAGATTAGTTTCTAGATTGTTTCTGAAATCTAAAAATTCATTGACTTTAATTGGTTATTATTGAAAATATACCTAGACTTTCTTTATATAGAGCGCGCTCCGAATTATATCCCTGTTTGACTGTTGAACATTTCTACCGTATTCCTGAAAATTATCTATTATATTTTATTACTGCTATCCTACTCGACCCAAATGTATGGGACAGCAGTTATTTATTTTCGCGATTTTGATGTTGGTCCCATAGAGATGATTGTTCAGTTTGATGATTAGATCATTTCCATAAAAAACCGTCAGCATAATTTTTAACACGGACACTATTGATTCGTTTTTGGTATAAAATTTTGCATTACGTCCTTTCTAATTATTTCATTTGAAATTGGTTTGGTATTTTAGATTTAGCAGTGAGAAAAATATTTTCGATTTATAAGTGGAAGATTATTAATTTCATTGGGTTATGAAACTCAGGGTAGTTGAAGTGACTAGGAACTCTATTGCGGTTAATCTTCAGAAAAAAAAAATATCGTACGACAAGCAGTGCAAGCGACAAGTTTAATCGAAGTTCATTTTCTAGAAATGAACGCTTATTTCTTAACTTTTGCCCGACAACTTACTTCGAACGCGAGGATGTTTCATTTATACATCTATTTTACTTACGAGTTTAAATCAATGTTGCACTTCTTGCACTGTCATGTCTTTTGGAGACAATTTATTATGTTATTTTTGACGACATTAAAAAGATTTCAAAATTGATAAAAAAAACGTCTAAGAGCGTGTCGGGCTCGCCCATGATAGGGTTCCGTAGCAGTTGTATAAGTAGAGTATGATCTGTTTTTAGTTTACTTACTGTTTTTTTTGCCTTGGAGATTGGCACACAAATTATCTAGTCAGATTTAGAGTACCAGAATCTAATTGGTATCTGCCTTCATGCTTTTAGATTCAATAGGTGTAAAAATGAGCGAGTAATTGAGGCGGGGCATACAGACAGACAGACGGAATGGACGAAAGTATAAGGGTTCCTTGTTTGACTACAAAACCCTAAAACGTCATTAATATCTTTCTGTTTTTTTTCTTCTTTTTTTTTGTAGTTATATTACTGTTCGATTTATTGAATTCCAATGTTTAATTTTCTTTAATTATTTCTATTTGTTTTGTGAGTCATCTTCAAAATTTCAATTTATTTGACAGAGATATAACTCCGAAGTCAAATAGAATTCTACATACCTACTCAAAGCTCGTGCTAAATTTTGTATTAACAAAATCTTCCATTAGTACCTATATATTATTATTAATTTTCAAGCACAAACATAATATGATCCTCAGTAATATTAGTTGACAATCATGTTAAGACCCTATGGTAGGACGAAACACCTTGGAGGCATCTTTTATTTTTCATGTTTCGACTAGATTTATACAATTTACCAAAACCAGTATTCTTGGATAGTTTATCTAATGAAATCATCAATTGAATATACAATTGGAATTACTTCGCTCGATAGAAAATTGTCACAAAGATGACGTATTTTCTTGTATATTAAACATTTTTCTCGTGTTAGAAGAACTTAAAATAGTTTCCGATTTTTGGTTTTTTGAGTATAAAACTCACATTTACAAAAAAGATGAATGTCACATTGTAGTCCTGATAGGCTTTCAATTTATCGAAACATTACGGATTATTATGTTTTATGTTTGTAGCTATTATCGTTAAAACCGCCAAAAGTGGCTACTTTTGGCGGTTTTAAAGATAATAACTACAAACATTATAAAAAAAAAATCCACATTGACCCGATAAATTGAAAATGAGCAATGACTACAATGTGACATTCTTGTTTTATCGAAATATTGTTTAATTGTTTAGAAATAAAAAAAATACGATTGGGGGCAGCACAATAGGCTCGGTGCAGCCTTAAGGACAAATAGAGGACAATTTTGGAGGAGAAAATTTGTCGTCACATCCTCGAGGAGTCAGTGGAACTAAAAAGAAACAAGCGTACCAATGTAATGGTATGACACGATGACAGTTAGGTGGAGTACTGGCAGCAAGCCAGGATTGGCGACAACGCTACCCGCCTTTTTGCTGTCGATACCATTTCATACCCATAAACTTTCACATAGCGATATTTCTTTTCAGGAATGAAAAATTTTAAACTCGTGAAACTGTTTTGTGATTTTGATGCCATAATAATATTTCTCCGCAACGTTTTGGCTGAAATAACAATCGTTTTATGGAAACATATCAAGGTCAGGGTCTCGAATATATGACAGCTAGATAATTTGTCATGTGAGTGATATTGTTAATCCTCTTTGTGGTAAAAACGAGCTGCCAACTCTAGTAATAGAGTATAGCGTAAGCATTTAACATACTACTATTATTATATTTTCATCAGATGTTAATGTTCAGACCATGATCAGACTTAGACAATTTATATAGGGACGAGTTACGCGTGTTATTCTACTAAGAAACATTTCTGCCACTTTTTGCGGGGGGCGAGGTAACATGAAATCCGCAACTTTGGATTTTATTCCCCATAAGTTTAGATTCTAATTTTGAATGTTAACAATCATGAATAGTAGAGGAAAAGCAGGTAATTTGGAATACAAGTTACAAAAAAGAACTTATTTAACAAGGCTTAAGAGAAATAAGAATGAAAACCACATAAAATATTAGTGAAACTAATGTATTATTAGCATAAAAATAATCAACAATATTCTTCTTCTCTATATGGGATAAACTTTAGTTTATACATAAATTGACAGAAAGGCACTGAAAACGCAATGTGAATATAATTTGGAATAGGGTATTCCAAATTAAATTCATGTGAATATAATTTGGAATAGATTAGGCATTCCAAATTAAATTCATGTGAATATAATTTGGAATAGAGTAGGCATTCCAAATTAAATTCGGCTTGGGTAACTACTGGCCCTCTAAAATTCTGGTCCGGAGGCGAGGTATCCACTTTGTGAAATGTTAGGGTACAACTGGCACGAATACGAGTTTCATGTTTATTTGAAGAGCGAGCCAGTTGTCCACTATGAGAAATTACTAGGGGATAACTGGTCCAAAATTTTAAATGTTAAACAGGGTGACAACTGCAATTATACAGGGTGTAAGAGGCCTTTGCTCAGCAGTGGGATGGTATGCATAGATTAAAAAAACTTTTATAAGTTACATAGGTATTTTAGGAGTGCCATCAACGTAAACCAACATTGAATTCTCGATATGCCCAACTTAGCCCCTATTCACCCCCTACGCACCTACACGCACCCCCTACTGACCCCCTACTTACAGCCCCCCTACTCATACCTGTACATTTGTGAATATTCTATTAACATTACATACCTACAGGTAGAAATGATAACCTCCTTTTTTGAAGTCTGTTAAAAACGTAAATTGAAAATAGGTAAGTTAAGTATTTGACATTTACATTCCTATTTTGAGTTCGGTTAAAACAGGTAAGTACAGTAATAGTGCAAATTAATTGAAATATTCCAATTTAACTTCACTTGTTGTTAATTTGGGATATTCCGAATTAGCTTTACCTGTCGTATACTAAATTAACAACATTACCCTACCTAACCTCAAAATGATCTCATGTATGTATGTCTATAGTTTGATTAAAAATAAGTGTTTATTGCAATAATATAAATGTCAAACTATACAGGGTGTACAATAAAATGGGACAGCTACTTAAAGGGGTGCTTCAGACCATCAAACTGAACAACTTTCTCTATGGGACCAATATCGAAATCGCGAAAAAAAATTCCGCTCTCCCATACAAAACTGCAAACATAACTCGACTGAAATGTATGGGACAGCAGATTTTTTTTTCGCGATTTCGATATTGGTCCCATAGAGAAAGTTGTTCAGTTTGATGGTCTGAAGCACCTCTTTAAGTAGCTGTCCTATTTTAATTTACACCCTGTAGATTTGCATCAATGAAAACAAATAAATATGATTAATATTCGAGATGCAGACTGATTTAGTACTTACTTGAAAAATTTCGAGAACAGCACTTTCACTCGGATGTCATTTACCAGAACGCAGACAAAACGGCGCAACCTCAGCCAAGCCCCATGACTTGAATAGTACACAGACTACCTAATAAAGGCGATTTCTAATAGATGTCGCTAGTAGAAACGCTAATACTGTGGTATTCCAAATTACTAACCGTATTCCAAATTACCTGCTTTTCCTCTAGTCTCGCGTGAACCCCAAACGTTCTAAGTTCAAAATTATTGTTTCGCTATTATAGGCGGTCTCGTTTAGTGGTAAGGTTTAAAATTGGGTGTAAATAAATAAAAAATAAATAAATAACGCTCACAGGTACATACATTTGTAATGATCCCAAGAAAGCACTATTTATAGGCTGTTTATTATGGAAACCATACAACAACGACACAAACATATGAACATCCATGACCGAACCGGGATTCGAACCCAGGACCCTGGTTTGGCAGTCCGGCGTGGTAACCATTACACCAACCGGGTCGTCGCCGGTGAATGCGCAAGATCAATTGTTCTTATACCGTGGTAGAGGGGAAATGCTACCGCAAGGCGAGTCCCTATATAATTTGTCTGTAGACCATCAAACTGAACAATTTCTATGGGACCAACATGGAAAACGCGATAATAAATAGCTGTCCCGTTAGAGTTGAGCAGATTTGCAAGATTGTATGGAACAGCTGGAATTCTTTTCGCTATTTCTGTTTTAGTCGAAGAAAGTAGTTCAGTTTGATGGTCCGATAGTTCTCTGAAAAATCCGGTCAGCATAATTATTAAGGAAGACCCTGTTTGTAAGCATCAGAAATAATTAATGCTGAGTTACGATTATTTCGAGCCTTGTCAGGGCTGTCAAGAGTCACTTCTGTTACAAATACTGCAAATTCTACAGGGTGAAATTGATATCATCCTTTTAAACTAAGAGGCTACCCATCGAACTGAACAACTTTTACTACGGCAGCAAAACGATCGGAGCAAAAAAAAATCAGTTGGTGCATACATTTGAGTCGTTCGCGACTCAAATGTATGCACCAACTGATTTTTTTTCGCGCGTCGACATTGCAGTTTAGTATGGAACAGCGGATTTTTTATTTGCTCCGATCGGTTTGCTTCCATAGTAAAAGTTGTTCAGTTTGATGGGTAGACTCATAGTTTAAAAGGATGCTAATGATATCAATTTCACCCTGTAGGTATCCTGGTTACACCCAGACTTTTTGGACCAAACATTAGCTTACTCCCCATAATATAATATAATTTCTTTATCTACACTAATATTATAAAGAGGAAAGATTTGTACCTATTTTTGTATGTTTGTATGTTTGTAATGAATAGGCTCAAAAAGTACTGGGCCGATTTAAAAAATTCTTTCACCATTAGAAAGCTGCATTCACCCTGAGTAACATAGGCTATATTTATTGCTAGAAAAGATTAGACGTCCACCCGTGCGAAGCCGGGACGGGCCGCTAGTATACTATAGAGGGGTTGCTGCATTACCTACTAAGCAATTACTCAACAATAAGCCTTGGTACGACATAGATATTGTTCATGACTTTACTCATAGGTTCACATGGTAGGCACAGAAGGTAAAATACAGCACACTATTGAGTATTTTATAACACATTCAAATCGGGTGTATTTTAAAAGGTCTAAAGGTATAAAGCGTCTACTGCTTGAAAATGGATTTCATCTTGGGCAAGTATCACATAGAGCTGAAGACCTTTTAAAAAGCATCTGGGTCTTACGAGGATATACTCGTTACTCAATGATCTGATTCAAGTATCTAGATATAAGATTTCACATTGAACTACTATTGTTTAGCCAGATTGTACATACTTTTATGCGCATACATAAGAAGTAGGTAATCAAAAAGTTTTACCATACTGACTGTGTTACTGTGTGCTTCCCAGACAAGTTGTCGCGAAAATAGTTCATACAACTTAAACTAATTAGCTAGTAAGTCCTTAGGGAGAACATGGGGGATTTACTGCACGCACGACGGTTAACATTATACTAGGAAATTAAATGAAGGCAGGCCCGAGGTGACCTACATTAGATATTAGTATTAGACTTTAAAGTTGAATTATGACAAAGGAGAAACAAAATTAATTAGATCGTTAATATGCTTATTTACCGTGTCGTACACACGTAAAAACTTTTAGTTTATCTGTAAATATTACTCATTAGATAATTGAAATGTCTAGTCTAGACTTTATGTTTGTTACTAATCTAATATAGATGTTTAATTAATATCTTAATTCAGAACTTTTGACTTTGACTTCGCAATTTGAATCGCCTCTACAAAAACATTTTCATTACTTTCTTATCTAATTCTGTTTTAATCAAATAAATTAATAAAGAATTCATTATTTGAATATTTCAAAGGGGAATTACAACAATCATAGAATATGATCCAATCGCAAGATATCTGATACTGCTCTTATTTTTGTGAAAGGCATACAATTTTTTATTGATAAACGTAAATAAACATCGGAAAGGGATCATTCCATTTCCCTACAAAGACAAGATTATATTTGTATGTGTATGAGATTCTTTTTCCAAATGAACGCAGGGAGGATTTTGAAAGTAATATAAAATGTACCTACCTATGTAGTGTCCAAGAGTACTCGTAATATCGCGTCTTATGGCCTTCTAAGCTTATGGCTACCGTAAAGTCATAGTGTAGTTTTTATTGCCTAAAGTACATCGATATTATGGGCATAATGCAAATGCAATGCATCAAAATGCTCTCGAATAGACTATTTCTGATATTAACCCTTATGAGCGCATCAGCCAGTGCGACAAAGGTAGCAAGATATAGGAAATCGACGATCTGAGGAAGAGAAAGAAGAAGAAGAAGAATTTGTGTATGGATGCAACGTGTAACAAAATACTCTAGTACTGAACACAAAAAACTGAACATGTCGAAAAAAAAAGTTGCCTCCCATACATTTGAGTAATGCAGTTTTGTCTGAAAGCTTTTGTACGAAAATTTTTTTTTTTCGCTGTTGGCTCTATTGTGAAAGTTGCTCGGTTTGATTGCCTGAATCACTCCTTTAAATATTACTAGGGTTTCCTACATTCTTTCATTGAATGTTTCTTAAAATAAGCTGGCACTTTTTATACAATAACTGATTCTAAGGATCAACTGGTAATAAGGATGTGGGCTAGATTCTGGTACTTGCAATAAATGGGACTGGATGATCTGTATGACAATGTCAAGATATTTTATTTATCGAATAAGGCTCATATTTAGGTAAAATGTAAAAATTTTGGTAAGCCAATCGACTCCGATCCAATCCAATTGACTTTTATTTGAAATTGTGACTGAAATAAAAATGATGACATTAGAACTATAATTGTTTGTCATTGGAATCTAAACTATCTTATGGGGGGCGCCGAGCCTATTGTGCTCCCCTCAATCGTATTTTAATTATTTCTAAACAATTAATCAACATTTCTAAAAAACAAAAATGTCACAATGTACAAATTGCTGATTTTCAATTTATATTTCACTGCGAATTTGTTTTTATTACGTTTGTAGTTGGCCACTTTTGGCGGCTTTAACGATAATAGCTACAAGCATAAAGCATAATAATACGTAATGTTTCGATAAATTGAAAGCCAACCAGGACAAGAATGTGACTTTCTTGTTTTTTGAAAATGTTGTTTAATTGTTTAGAAATAAAAAAAATACGATTGAGGACAGCACAATAGGCTCGGTACCCTCTTAAGACAATAGGCTTGTTGCCAATTTTATAATTAGTTATTATGTTAATCATTATGTAATAATTTTATTTGGCGTTTGTTTTTGTTTGTCACCGGGATCTTATACTATCTCTTGGTTGATTTAATAAAAACGTTTGTTAAACTAATGAAATGGATAGAATGAATATTCAGTAGACATCGTACTTCGCGATAAACTTTTGATATTTTGAATAACAACGCTGTGCGAGTGAAGTTGTTCAATGTTCATTTCATAGCTAAGCAACTTGAGGAAATTACTCGGAGGATCCCTCCGCTATAATTATTATTCAACCTTTATCCAAAGGCAAATCGAGTAAATTTGTTCCGAAATTACTTTTATTAAAAGCATTTCTTTCCCTCCGCCGACCAAAGTGCTAAAGTAGAGTAAATGGACCGGAATTTCTGTTTTAGGAATAAATTATCTGAGAATATTACTGTAAATAACTCTTTATAAGAGACGGTTTGGAGTGATTGATATGAAACATTTGGCGAAGCGTGATAAACTCGTTAAATAAATGTAGATTCGATGTTATCACAATACATATAGTATGATTTAGTCTCAACATAAGTACCAGGATTAAGCAGAGACTGTGATGACGGTAAACTTTGTATACAGAGTGTAACAAAACACCGTGGTAATACTTAAGGGGGTGCTTCAGACCATCAAACTGAACAACTTTCACTATGGAGCCAACATCGAGAAAAAAAAAAAATCACCTGTCCCATACAAAACTGCAGTACCGATTCGACTAAAATGTATGGACAGCAGATTTTTTTTATTTTTTCTCGATGTTGGCTCCATAGTGAAAGTTGCTCAGTTTGATGGTCTGAAGCACCCCCTTAAGTATTACTAGGGTGTATTGTTACATCTTGTATACAACGTGTTATTGAATTAACGCAAAACCTCATACACCCCAACTTATTTATAACAAAATAATTAGATTGAAACAATAATTTCATTAAATATTTTGATAGTTAACATTTAAAGTTATTCGCTATTTAAGTTTTGAGGCAAAAATGATTTGTTATCATTTCAGCAATGAATCAAAGGCTAACGTAGGTACTCATGGATACATTTTAATAATAATTATTGTTATGGTTGTAAGTAGGGTGAGTGTGCCCGTGCGGTGGGTTGACATCGGGTTCAGTAAATTTTAAATTTTACAAGCAACTTATTTTATTATTTTGATAAAAATTACTTATGTTGATAATTCGATTCAGGAGTGCGATTTTGGAATCTCATACGTTGAACTCAGCAGTTGAAAATGTATGGAGATACGCATCGTTCTACTGCTGATTTGACTTTCAAAAATCATACTTCAGGAGTGCGAGTTTTGAAAGTCAAATCAGCAGTGGAAAAATGAGTATCTCCACATACATTTTCAACTGCTGAGTTCAACGTATGAGATTCAAAAATCGCACTCCTGCTCTCGAATCTAAACAAACTACTTTCTAGTTTTGCGTTAATTCATTAACACGTTGTAGATATGAAACAGATTACAAACACCTACACAATAAATATATTATTTGTGTATAATTTATTTACTCTATGATATTACATTCGCTTGGGTGCAAAGAAGTTTGGCGGAATGCCATAAAATTTGAGACCCAGACATAGAGGTTCCATACACGAATGAGACTATTAGTAATTACGTGTAGAGTGAAACAAAGTTAACAAAAATTTAAATTGGTTGTAATGTGTAGAAGTTGGGGGAAAGGTATTTATCCTTATGATATCTTTTGTATCAAGTGTGGGAAACTCATAATCTTTCTAATTAGATAATCCACTCAATCTTCTACGCATTCATTGTATTTATTTTAATGATATTTCACTATAACCGTACCATATTATGATAATGGAAGAAAACGAAATCACACACACTATCGGTTCAACCAAGCCCGTTACGTTCCGTAACGACCAAAAATAGGTACCTCACACTGAAAAAAAAATTTGTTTACTTCAACCAAAATCATGGATCCATATGAGCCTGTCAACATCATGACTTCTCCCACTAAGAGAACTTTGTTAACGAATTCGGCTTGTTGTTACAACTAACCATCTTTTGTTTTTAGTAAACAATAACAAGAGGATCCGTAACGATTTTTGTTTTGAATGTAGTATTAAAGTACATTAAAAATCCTGAACATTGGTGTTTTTATTTTTTTCCTACGACCAAAAATGAGCGAGCTACGATCAATTGAATGCCGCAACTGTTGGGCGGCCAGTCGGCCACGCGGCGGAGTGCGTGACGTCACGGGGCATTACTGCGTACCGGTTGCAAGGGACTTTAGTATTAAAAATGTTATATCTCGGATATGGTGCGTCCTATGTCAAAAATTTATAGAACCAAAAATGTTTTCGTGGATGTGGTCTACAAGATTCGTACATAAAAAGTGGGGGTCATGCAGACATCTTTAATTTTATATAATATTTTAAGTCCTAGAACCAATGTTAATTTACTACTAGAGCCCATGGCGGGTCGAATTTAGGGGTAGGGAGGAGGGGGGGAGGTGTGCGGGGTGGGGGAGATAATTTGGTAATTGACTTGGACATCATAAACGACCTGGGGGTCCATCGCGCTAATTTTGAACGATACTCAATTCGTATCGCGCTAATTATAGGTGCGTGGTAGGTGTATGGTATGTATTGTGGTAACCAAACTTGAAACGTTTACGGCTTAAACGTTTCGAGTTTGGTTTTGCTTTGGTAACGTCAACGATTTAACCGTTCAAAAAAAATAGCGCGATAGAATTTTTACATCAGCTAAACCAAATCTAAACTAAAACTAAACCAAAACCAAAAACGTTCCGTCCAAACGGTAAAACCGTATAAAATAGCGCAATTGAGGCCCTGAAAAACTCGAACAACTCAGGCAACTCGAACAACTTGGTCAACTTGAACAACTCGAACAACATAAACCACTCTAACAACTTGAACAACATAAATAACTCAAACAACTTGGCCAACTTCGTCAACTTGGAAAACATAAACAACTCGAACAACTCAGAAAATTCGAACTCGGACAACTCGAACAACTTGGTCAACTGGAAAACTTGAATAACTTTATCGGGACCAAGTTGTTCGTGTTGTTCGAGTTGCCTAAGTTGTTAGAGTTTTCTGAGTTGTTCGAGTTGTTTGTTGTCCAAGTTGACGAAGTTGGCCAAGTTGTTCGAGTTATTTATGTTGTTCAAGTTTTTCGAGTGGTTTAGATTGTTTATGTTATCCAAGTCAATTACCAAATTATCTCCCCCACCCCGCACACCTCCCCCCCTCCTCCCTCCCCTAAATTCGAGCCGCCATGGGCTCTAGTAGTAAATTAACATTGGTTCTAGGACCTAAAATATTATATAAAATGTAAGATGTCTGCATGACTACCACTTTTTATGTACGCATCTTGTAGAACACATCCACGAGAACATTTTTGGTTCTATAAATTTTCGACATAGGACGCACCATATCCGAGATATAACATTTTTAATATTAAAGTCCCTTGTAACCGGTACGCAGTAATGCCTCGTGACGTCACACGTGTCCGCGGGGCATTTTATTTTCGAGCACACTTCAAAATTCAATAACTTTGGAATTACTGGACCGATTTTCAAAATTCAAAAAGAATAATCATTGGTAAATAATAAAGAATAAAATAAAGCACGGTTTTAACCCATTAACGGTCGCTGTACCCAAACGAGTACAGTCAAACTTTAGATAAAATAACTAAATTAAATAAGTTATGCTATTAAGTTTTTATTTAGTTTAATAGAATGTAATATTTCTTACTACATTTTAATAACAAATTATGTTTTTATTTTTATTTTGTGTCATTTGGAAACACTGCAAGTTACAGTTCTGAAGATCACGCGACCAAGTGTTTTATTTTATTATTATTGTTTTTATTCAATAAGTTACCATTATTTTTCATGCTAAATGTGATAGGAAACATGGCATTGGGTGGTATGAGTAATCATTTGGCAATTTATTGTTTATATTTTCAGAATAATATGATGAATTTTCACTCTGTACTCAGTTGAGTACACTGGCCACATAAGTATGCAATATTATACATGGTATTAGGGTAAACAAATGCATTACTTTTAGGGGTGATTGTACCCATGATACTGAACAACGTTCCCACAAAAACCTATAGAAAATTCGCAAATAAAAAATAAAATTTTCATACAAAAATTCGATCAGCTGATTGCATTCAGTATGGGAAGTCCAAATTTTTTTTCGAATTTCCTATAGGTTTCTTTGGGAAAGTTGTTCAGTATCATGGGTACAATCACCCCTTAAAGTAATGCAACTGTTTACCCTAACACCCTGTATTATTATAATCTACCCTTCGTGTTTGCAAAATAAGGAATGTATTTTGTAACTCTATTGTTTTTATCGTGAAGATTTGTGTAAACCGTTTTTTTTGTAATGTTGTAGTTCCGTTATCTTGTTCCCATCGATATACTCAAACAGTAATTTTTAAACATCTGTTGTTTCAAGACCCGGTGTTGCACAAGTATTCCCTTCCTGGCTCGCTTTTATCACCCAGCACCCAACACCCAGAACTTTATGGATCTAGAAAGCCTAACGGTACCCCTAGCTAGCGGGACATTATATAGCCATAATAATAAACATGCGTCCCAACTTGACACTTGAAAAAGTTTATTGGTACATATGAGACATTGGTGTATATATTTTTTTCGGATACTATAAGTAACCTTGAAAAGCTGTTGGTCTTTAGGTGAAGATGCCAAGAAATAATCAAGAGGAACCTTTATCTCGTGAATAATGATGAAGCAACAAATACCTAGTTGTAGTTTGTGTAATTTACGTATAATATGGTGGATATAGCTATTGCAAAGCCTGGCGTGTGCATTTTACAAGCAAAGATGATGCTATGGATCAACTTTTGTTTCGTTAAAGCATTAACCACTACTATTTGCGACAAGTCATGTGATAAAATGCTCGACCATCTTCGTCTGTAGTAGAAGGTTTGCTCCAAGATAGTTCAGGATACTTCCTAAACAACGTCAAAAGCAATTGCAATGTGTTCTTTGTTATTTAAGGGTCCAACAGATATGCTATAAATGTCAAAAAACCTTACTTCGAAAATTCCTCGATTGAAAATTTTTACCTATAGGTGACCAGTGTACTCAAATGAGTACACCTCCCAAAATCATGGAAAAATTGCATTTTTTAAATATTTTTTTTCTGTATTGTATTTTTAATCCTTCAAAGATTATAATAATTTGGATTTTGTGTTAATGACGTTTTTCATTTACCTTTGGCCATTAATGGGTTAACGGAATTGCCGTAGCATTACGGGACCTCAAGTGCAGCGATAATATTAAATGAAAATAGCTGTGGTGGTTGCGTTTTGCTACTGCTTTTTGGACGATTTGTCTATTTTAGTACTAATTTCTACTTTTGAATCCGGACTTCTGGAGATGTGGAAGTTTTTTAAAAAAAATGCCTTAATATTTTCTGTTTATAATAATAATTACCGCCGTCCTGAATGGCTTTTAGTTTTCGTAAAAAATGGCTGGGTCCAAATCTGCCATTAATGTTTTCGAATTTGATCCTTCTCTTTGCTTGTGAAATTAGATAAAGAGAAGTAATGGATAAGAATGCTTGCACATTCGATTCGCAATTTGCGTAAAAAACATTCAGTTATGTGTAGATACAGAAATAAAGTAGCGTAATCCGTATTCCATTCAACACAGTTTTTCAAAACTTAGGTAAGTATATTGTCCAACTTCTATCGTAGCTTACTTAATTATTTATAACAATTCAAAATTTAAACTAATTATCGTAATTTCATAATTATTTATAACAATCCAATATTATTAGCCCGTAGAAATTCAAGCTGCAAAAGCCTTTTTGAGTTTCATATTTCGCAATCAAATTAAAAATATCCTGTGACCAGAGAGAAATTATTAAAAAATTTAAGAGAATCGTATTGAAACGAAGTACAACATTAAAAAAATGTATTTACTAATAAATTACGTATTATGTTTAAAAATCAAGATTTTGGTCACATTTAGCTCGACTTTGATTGTTTGTAAACTGTTTTGTTCGTTAGGGAACGTACCCATACTACGTGACCCGTTTAGGGGGGGAGGGGGGTCTTCAAAATACCAGGCTTGGTATTTTTACCTATACTACCGCTTTTATATTATGCGCTAATAAGGACAAAATATGAGCCAAATATATTTTTTTCACTTTTTGTTTGCAAAAAATGATTTAAAACCGTATTTTTGAATTACTACGTGAAAACTAGGGGGAGGGGGGGGGGGGGGGGTCTTGGCATATACTACGGATGGGCACCAAGGGGGGGAGGGGGTAAAATATGGTGAAAAATGGGTCACGTAGTAAGTACCCATACTACGTGACCCATTTTTCACCATAATTAAGGGTAATCCAACTCCCTGAAGTTCATTGTCTTGTGAATGTTCGCTGTCGATCCTGTTTATACAGAGACAATATGCTGGTAAGGAGAGAACACAATGGTACCGATTCGGACTGTGCCACAACTTAAATTAACTAAAGAGCAACCTGCCTTAGTGGCATACCTACTGTCCGCCATTTTGAAAAAATCACGATTTTGCGGCCACTGATGAAACATATGCCAATCGACAGGGAAAATTATTACAAACAGAAAATATACTTGGGTAAAATGACCTAAGTGGTATACTTTCGGAGATATAGGGGTTTGAAAATAATAAAAAATTAAAACATTTTTTTCCGCCCAAATTGGCTTTTTTGATCAGGAATACATCGGCAAAGCTCAGGATCGATCAGGATTTAATATAATTATATAATATTATTCTTATAAATAAGTTTTATTCATTTACTAAGATAAATAAAATACCTATCTACAAAGAGAGCTATGAGCAAGATGGTTGTAGTAGCAGTGTTGCTAACCATTCCGAGAGGGATTTATATGTATTTACCTATGTATTAAATACTTGATCATCATCGTCATCATCATCATCATCACCATCTCAGCCGATGGACGTCCACTGCTGGATATAGGCCTCCCCAAGGATCGTCACAACGATCGGTCCTGCGCTGCCCTTATCCAACGTGTTCCCGCCGCCTTCACCAGGTCGTCGGTCCACTTTTTGCGGGGGGTTACCCATGCTGCGCTTTCCAGTACGCGATCGCCACTCAAGAGCTCTTCGGCCCCATCGGCCATATCGGTTCTTCGAGCAATGTGCCCCGCTCATTTCCACTTTAGTTTAGGTATTCTTTGGGCTATGTTAGCTGCTCTGGTTCTTCAGTGGATTCTGCTGCGCTGATCTCTCTTCATTTCCGATTCGATCTCGCAGGGAAACTCCGAACATAGTTACATAGCCCTCTCCATTGCCTTTTGGGTAATTTTCAACCTTTTTATGAAGCTTTGAGTGAGCGACGACGGCTCATTTCCGTATTACATCTTGGGACACTGTGCGGTATTTGGGACGTGAAGACTGAAGAGACTACGTAGCTTTCCAACGCTGCCTTGCCGAGTCGGATTCGACAGGTTGACCTTTTTCTCGAAATTGTACCTACCTAATTGAATAGTTTTGTACCAGGTAAACATTATGTTCAACAACTTCAAGCGCAGAGAGGGTACACCATAGACATTTTACATGATCGTCCATGTTCATTATCATTTTATCCGTAGGCTAAGAATAGCATCATCCCATTTCTTCCTCTGAGTGATAAGGCGACTATGGGATCCACCAAAATATGGGTAGTAGCATCCTCTGAGTACATACATTCAATCCAACTGCGATCGCCAACCCGCCTGCCAAGTGTGGCCAGGGCCAACACAACCAAAACCAGGTTCCCATTCCCTGACGGCCCTGCTATTCCTGGCTACGGTAGCGGCCAAGGTAACGGCGAGGCAGGGTGGCATCTCCGGCAGAGATCCGGCTACCACAAGACCACAACCGACTACAGCTGCACCTGGTAATATACATATAACACTCGTACACAGCGGACCGACGAGTCGAGCGCTGAACTCGAGGAAAAACTGAGCAGGCCCTGTACCCGCACTTTCGATGTTCGCTATATCGCCACTGTTTCGGTCCGCACTTCATTGGAATAGAGTTGATATTGGACCGAAAATTTACTCCCAATTGCGAAGTTCGAATCCCGGAGTAGACCCCCTGGATACGTTGTGATATCGTTGGATTATCTGAAGTCCGAAGAGACTCGATAATCCTCGAATCCGCTAGCCTACTTTATTTCCGAGAGGGCGAACAAAACTCTCGGGCCCCAGAGTGCCGGGTTTATGTTGCACAAAACTCGTACAGTATTCGTTAAAGGTTTTACAGGTATACCTGGGCCCCGACATCAGATCAGAAATACGATGACGAGGTAGGAACTATGTATGGGGAGGATGTCTCTAGAGCCATGTACCTATAGTTCCAAACACACTTCACTGAAAGTCATTGAAATTGCGTCCGAGACGGTTTGTAACGACTCTCGAAACAGCTTATACTTGTAGACATGCAGATTAAGAAGCTAAATGAGCCTTTAGGTCTTCAGCAGGACATTACTTATCGCTCTTTTTGAGGAAGGGCACCTCTAGACTTCTGTTACATGCCTGCGGCGTTTCTCCCTCGAGTATGACGTACCTAAACGAAATACTTCTAAAGGATCGGTCTCCCACCCGCCTTCCGGAGCTCGGCCGTAATCCCGTCACCCAGCGCCTTATTTATTTATTTATTTAACAAATGTATTACATTGTATTACAGCCTTGTTGCTCATTTGCTGTTTGGGAGCCATATTAATCTCGTACAGGCCGACATGCGGGATATCTTTGGTATAGTGCCGGGTCAGTCTAGATCTATGTTTGTTATGTAGATTTTTAGCGGGTCTCCGTGTTCTAGTGTATACTGTCCATAGAATTTCTCAACCTCTCTCAGAAGCTTACGCTTGGACGATACTGATCCTGCCATCTTCGGTCTTCAATTTTGTTAGCTGGCTTTGGCCAATAGACGGATTGCGTAGATTTTGGAGCTTTTGTTCCACTCTATAGCCTGCCTAATAATATAGGCTCGGTGATCACAAGTCACGGATTTCGGAAGTTAATGACGATTATGTTTACCTGGGACGAAACTATCCAATTAGATAGGTACAATTTCGAGAAAGAGGTCAACCTGTCGAATCCGACTCGGCAAGGCAGCGTTGGAAAGCTACGTAGTCTCTTCACGTCCCAAATACCGCAGTGTCTCAAGACGAAAGTCTTTGATCAGTGTGTATCGCCAGTGATGAAATACGGAACTGAAACGACGTCTCGCTCACTCAAGGCCTCATAAAAAGGATGAAAGTCACCCAAAAGACAATGGAGAGGGCTATGTTCGGAGTTTCCATGTGAGATCGAATCAGAAATGAAGAGATCCGCAGAAAAACCAGAGCAGCCGACATAGCCTAAAGAATTGGCTACTTGACAACTAGTCAAATCAGCTACTCTTTATCGGACGTCAAAACATGCGCTTTGTATGAAGATTTGTACTAAATATTGAGTTGTGACGTCATCAACATTTTCATTACTTTTTATAGTTTATCTTGTTATTAAAAATAGTATTCAAGCTAAAAACTCAATGAAAATGGGAGTTTAGCGTTATTTTCTAACCCTTTTTTTATTGAGTAGATAAAAATAAAATATATTGATTGTAGTCAAATACCCAATTGCGAAACTAAAGTGGCAATGAGCGGGGCACATTGCTCGCAGAACCGGTATGGTAGATGGAGCCAAAGGGTTTTTGAGTTGCGATCGCGTGCCGGAAAGCGCAGTGTGGGTAGCCTCCCGCAAAAGGTGAACCGACGACCTGGTGAAGGCGGCGGGAACCCGTTGGTTAAGGGCAACGCAGGACCGATCGTTGTGACTATAGAGGTGCTACTGGGAATGTTCCTCCATTGAAAAGGGAAGTACTTCCGCCAGGCTAGGTGTGATGCCTGGGGACCGGCCGTGGTCTAACAGTTCTTAGTTGTGCCTTGTAGGTATATATATCGAATCTCTGTGATTATTTCTCTTGCGCGATTTATGTCTCGCATTCGATTGTGAACCTTATGTGTAGTAGTGTAGTAGGTTTAGAGTTACGTATTTACGATGAACGTTGTCTTTGTATGGGCCATATTTCCGAGAGCGACGGTATCGCCATCTGTTGGCATCTTTGCTATAACTTGTGGGTGCTGACATCTGTACAGTAGCAAGTCCCCACAGGACTCCCCCCTCAGACCGCTGGTCGTTGAGTTGTTCGAAGTGTGCAGTCTGTATTCATGCAGGTAGGTGCACGGCTCCAGTCA
Organism: Agonopterix subpropinquella; assembly: GCA_922987775.1. Classification (NCBI taxonomy): domain Eukaryota; kingdom Metazoa; phylum Arthropoda; class Insecta; order Lepidoptera; family Depressariidae; genus Agonopterix; species Agonopterix subpropinquella. The sequence goes on along the minus strand of OV277695.1, from coordinate 10,953,256 downwards.
AGTGAGTCTGACGAGCGATGTGCGGCGTGTGTGTGCATCTGTCAGGGAGATCAGTCCTGATGTGATGCGGGCGAGTGACAGGCGTGGAGAAGGCGAGCAGAACTGCCACGTGGAGGTGAGCTCAGACACGTGGTCTGCGGGAGATTCTTCTATGCAGACGCTGACTGTCGTTGAGCAAGCTGCAGGCCCAGGAAACGGTGTGAAGACAGCTGCAATGGACCTGGTGCGGCTTCGGGTTGATGGCGTGACTGCTGCTTGTTTGACCTGGTCGAGGGGGTGAAGGGTTGGTTGAAGCTGGTTGCTGCTCTGTGTTGGTGCTGCTGCTCTGCGGTGTTCAGGTTGCGATGTTCTTTGTAGAGGGTACTACTGGGAATGTTCCTCCATTAACCCTTGACTAAGACTAAGACTAACTTGACTAAGACAATAACAAATCTTTTGTGTCTGGAATCTCCACAGACGAGAGGTTAAAAAGGGAAGTACTTCCGCCAGGCTAGGTGTGATGCCCGGGGACCGGCCGTGGTCCACTGGTCCAACAGTTCTTAGTTGAACCTTGTATATCACTTTGAACGATATTGAATCTCTGTGATTATTTCTCTTGCGCGATTTATGTCTCGCATTCGATTGTAAACCTTATGTGTAGTAGGTTACGAGTTACGTATTTACGATGAACGTTGTCTTTGTATGGGCCATATTTCCGAGAGCGACGGTATTGCCATCTGTTGGCATCTTTGCTATAACTTGTGGGTGCTGACATCTGTAGCAAGTCCCCACATGACGATTCTTGGGGAGGCCTATGTCCAGCAGTGGACGTTCATCGGCTGAGATGATGATGATCGAGTATTTAATTCATAGGTAAGTACATATAAATCCCTCTCGGAATGGTTAGCAACACTGCTACAACAACCATCTTGCTCGTAGCTGTCTTGTCTATGTAGGTAGGTATTTTATTTATCTTAGTAAATGAATAAAACTTATTTATAATAATAATATTATATAATTATATTAAGTCCTGATCGATCCTGAGCTTCGCCGATCTATTCCTGGTCAAAAAAGTCAATTTGGGCGGAAAAAAATGTTTTTATTTTTTTTTATTTTCAAACCCCTATATCTCCGAAAGTATACCACTAAGGTCATTTTACCCAAGTATATTTTCTGTTTGTAATAATTTTCCCTGTCGATTGGCATATGTTTCATGACTGGCCGCAAAATCGTGATTTTTTCAAAATGGCGGAAAGTAGGTATGCCACCTTCCATACTGAAATGTTCGAAGCTCTTTATTCCTGTCACTTTCTAAAATAAGATTAAGAAAAGAGACAGAAAACCAACAGCTGACTTTAGCGCTGTCGAAGTGACGTTACACGCCCAAAAACGCCTTAAATAAGATGGCGCACATTATGATGGCATCTTATTTTGGGCGTGTAACATCACTTTGACAGCACTAAAGTCAGTTGTTTGTTTTCTGTGTCTTTTCTTAATCTTATTTTAGAAAGTGACAGGAATAAATTAAGTTAAGTTAAGTCGTGGCACAGTCCGAATCGGTACCAATGTCTGTTAAAAATACTGTGTTTAAAGCCACCGTTTCTAGCGCAGTAGTTTTGTGAGATCAAATCTACCTACTAATCCTCATTAAAATCGAAGATTCAACTTTGAAAAAATCATTTAGCTGAGTTGAAATGCCATATTTGCCCTATACTTAGAGGATCTAAGGCCCTATATCAAAAATGATTTAATGACCTGCATGGGTAGCATACTCTCTTTCTATTTGCGCGCGAACGAACGAGATAAAAGACGTGATATAGCCGTATCACGTGTAGCATGCTACGGCTTCTGATTTCTGTTGTTATTATTTGTTGTTATGCAACAGCGTTCGTTATAATTCTCTTTAAAAGTTCTTACTAAGAGCTAATATTGCGACAAATTAGAAAAGAAGCAATTGGTAATAACTTAATTTATTTATTATCTCGTTTTTTGCGCGCAGTGGATAGTTTTCTTAGGCGTGTGGAATCCGCCAATAATCCATTTCTACCTATAATTTAGAATTCTGTGGACGCCATAGTCCCAAATTGTTTACTCCAAACTGTCCTTTCTCTCTGTACTCTCAGAGGAATGATCTCTTTATTCTCTGTACTTTAGATGTATTCTGCAAATAACATCACTACACCCACAATCTGACTGCGTCATTTATTTAGCCTATTAATTATTATTACTTGACTACGGCGAAATGAAAATGAGGACAATGTTTTTATCCTCGCCTTTTTCCCAGCGGTCATTTCGCCCTAATGCTATTTATTCCAGAGACTTTAACGTGTGGCCTGTGTTAAAAAAATTTTGTAAAAAAATGGGTCATTATGGATACTTACGAGATTTTGGATTCGGGTACGTTCGGAGATAAATAGTTTTTTTTTTGGTCCAGGAGTGCGATTTTTGAAACTCATTCATTGAACTCAGCAGTTGTAAATGTCAAAATTACTATGGAGATACGCATCTTTCTACTCCTGATTTGACTTTTAAAAATCATACTTCAGGAGTGCGATTTTTGAAAGTCAAATCAGCAGTAAAAAGATGCATATCTCCATAGTAATTTTGACATTTTCAACTGCTGAGCTCAGTTAATGAGTTTCAAAAATCGCACTCCTGGACCTTTTTGGTTTAGGTTTGGGCGATTCTGAGAGTTTTGCTAAAGATGTTCTCGCAATCATAATTTAATTTAATATTCATGTTTTAATATTATGCCTTCTTCATTTTGGTAGTCTGGACTGTAATATTTATTGTATTTATTTGTGAATCACAGGTAAGTACATAACATGTTACACAATAATTTTTGGTTCCTTTGAGTTACGCTAGAAAGCATACAAAAGTTTAGTAGGTACCTATTTAAATACCACATACAACTTTCGTAAAAACCAAATCGCGACTCGTTTCGGAAATCCGAAACATTATTTGGGTTAAATATAATTTTGGTCAAAAAAGTGTTTTTTAGATCGGGTTTCCGAGCTTCAAAACATCCGGATCCTTACTTAAAAAAATTAAGGATGTTTTTTTTCTCAGAAGGTCGGTCGTGTGAAAATGAGGTTGAGATTTAATTATGGACTGAGGTTTAAAAGGCAAATTACCCATACTCGTATGTTTACCGCGACCCTCGCAAACATTTGCTTTCTCCGCTTACCATTTTGTTCCGCGTATATAAATTTGTATTAATTTGTGTTTAATGAGTTACGACCCTTCACTTCTTGGCCATAATTTTTTTAGGTATACATACAGGTTGTTTGGGTAAACAGTTGAATTAAGTTAAGGGTTGATTGTATCCATGATACTTTACTAGAAAATTATGAAAAAGAAATTTGGACTTTCCATCCTAAATAAATGATTCTGATTTGATTTTGATTCTACATGGAATCGAACGTTTTTATGAAAAGTTGCACTTTTTTTGAGAATTTCCCTTTGTTTTTTTGGAAAAATGTTTCTTTTACACTTCTATGTTCAATAAAATTAAATACCTTATCTTTATTAATTCTTGTGCTATATCTACATCGTAATAAATCTTAACATTATAAAATATCTCAATCTACAATATTAATTGGGGACGTTAAGTATAAACAGTAATGGAATGCCTAGAGGCAATTTTATAAATTTTTGTTTGTTGAATGTTTGTTTGCACGCATTTCTTAAAAACTACTGAACCGATTGGGATTTCAAACAAGCATAGGGCTTAGTTTGGAGTTTGGACTAACATTTAGGCTTTATTTTATCGCAATCGGTTCATATGCATATTTACCTGAAGTTGAGGTGTTGGCTATTATGGAGTGCCTTTTTGTAACTAAAAAAATGTTTTTTTTTGTTTAATATTATAATTTTAAGAAGTGGCTTTCTTACAGTGTATCCGATTAATTATGCATTCCCGGACTTCCTGACATCCCAGGATTAATTTTACCGAAAAAATTTAAAAAACTTTTTAAAATTAAATAGTTTTACGAAGTCGCTTCCATACTATGCATCCGATTAGCTATGCATTCCTGCATTTTCCTGGGAACCCGATAATTATTTAAAAAAGATTATTTTAAGAAGCCGCTTCCATAATTTTATAGCCAAAAATGAAGTTTAGGTAAATATGCATCCGAATATCCGATCTCTACTTATGAGTATTTAAGAGTGCTATCACAGTTCAGTGGCACCCTCATCACATTAAAAAAGATTTCTCAATAAAGAAAGCCTAAATTAAAAAAGTGCTCAACATCAAAACTACAAAAGCTTTCAAGCTATTTTCATAGAATACTTTTATAGGTTCTAAACATCACTTTTAGACAATTTGGAATAAAAACAAAAGCGGCCGTTTTTTTTTCTTTTTTCAAAATTTGTATAGTGTACAAGACCTTTAAAAAACCTATAAAAGTATTCTATGCAAATTATAGCTAGAAGGCTTTTGTAGTTTTGATGTTGAGCACTTTTTTAATTTAGGCTTTCTTTATTGAGAAATCTTTTTTAATGTGATGAGGGCGCCACTGGACTGTGATAGCCCTCTTAAATTCAGTGGTCTGCGCGTACAGATACCGCTAGTGATGAATAATTTCAACTTTATTCCAAAATTATTCCCAAAGCTACCTTCCTAATTTACCTTCCTAATTTCACATGATAATTCCTTGTCGACAGCAATGACATCAGCGCACGAGATCACACAGCTCAAGGTGCCTCTCTACGCAGATCCCAGGAGAGCAGCCGAGCTTAGCTGCCACTTCCAGATGGACGATCAAAAGCTGCATTCCGTCAAGTGGTACAGAGACATGAACGAGATATTCAGATACAACCCTTCACAGAAGGTAATTAGTTCGATATTGTATCCAGTTTTCGGTACTGATTGAACCAATAGTACCTGTAACCTGAACTGAAGTACCTATGTAAGGCCTATGTAAATCTCGGGATTAACCACTGAGATATAGGTATACAAGGTGTTACAAAAGTAAAAATAAACATTTAAATGTTAAGGGGTTAATTGTTTAGACCAACAAACTGAACAACTTTCACTATGGGATCAACATCAAAATCGCAAAAAAAAATCCCTGTCCCATACATTTAGCTCGAGTAGATTTGTAGTTTAGTATGGAACATCCGATTTTTTTTTCGCGATTTCGATATTTATCAAATAGTGAAAGTTGTTCAGTTTGATGGTCGAAACCATAAACGTTTATTTAGTATTTTTGTAACACTTTGTATGTGTAAACGTAAAAACGTTACATCTCGAACAGGGTGCTTCAGAAAAGCAAATTGAACAACTTTTGTAACGTCGCGAAAAAAATTTCCTGTTTCATATACAGGGTGTACAATAAAATGGGACAGCTACTCAAAGGGGTGCTTCAGACCATCAAACTGAACAACTTTCTCTATGGGACCAATATCGAAATCGCGAAAAAAAAATCCGCTCTCCCATACAAAACTGCAAACATAACTCGACTGAAATGTATGGGACAGCATATTTTTTTTCCGCGATTTCGATATTGGTCCCATAGAGAAAGTTGTTCAGTTTGATGGTCTGAAGTACCCCTTTAAGTAGCTGTCCCATTTTATTGTACACCCTGTATTTTATCCTGCACCTAGCTATTAAAATTTTCTATGGAACAGCAGATTTTCTCACGATTTCGATGATGGCTCCATAGTAAAAGTTGTTCAGTTTGATGGTTTGAAGCACCCTGTTTGATATGTAACGCATTTAATTTTACACCCTGTAAACAGTGCAGCCCTTTACCCATGATACTGAACAACTTTCCCTAAGTAACCGATAGAATACGAAAAAAAAAAATCTAACTTTCCATACTTACTTACTTAAATGATCGTATGTTTAATCGATTTTTTTTTGCGAATTTCCTTTATATCCTTTGGGAGAGTTTAGTATCATGAGTACAATTACCTTTTAAAGTAATGCAACTCAAAACAAAGAAATGTCGTAGATGAATACGTTGTCAGTACATGTTCTTGTCCACAGCCGTCAATCAGGCTGTTCAACGTGACAGGCATCATGGTGCAGGGGGGTGACTGCCAGGCTGACTCCTGCATGGTGAGGGTCATGCCGCCACCGGTGGCTACCAGGGCTGCCTACAGTTGCGAAGTGTCCACTGAGGGTCCCAAGTTCCAGATAGCGAGGCAGACTAAACATATGACTGTTGTTGGTGAGCATTTTAAGGGCCTATGTCGAATTTTTTTTTTAGCGAAACAGGCGTGGGATAACTTATATTACGGCCTGATGCGAGAGAAAGAGATGGGGCGGCGCGCGCGCCTGAAACGAATCGAGCGCCAAATCAAACTTTATTTAATTGTGATTGTACTATTTATGTAACTTCAATTCTGCTCTAATCAAAATTTAGAAAATATCAATCTCTTTTTTTTAAATCAAGTCTTGTGTTTCTATTATTCACCGTTTAGCAGTTCCAAGCGTTTATAGATAAAAATGGAGGCTACTTTGGCTTGTTTTTCTATCGAGAAAATGTTTCTTAATCGTGTTTTGGCTCCAATCAAAACTTCAATTATATGTTCAATTTACACATATCCGGAAATCATACTCCTACTGTTAGTACTTCATGATATATGAAGCTTTGAAGAATCCTATTTTTTTCACATAGCCCCTTAATAAGAAAAGTAGAAAATTCGGTTCCGAACTATTGGAGTGCTATTCTCTAAGCATCACATCTCTGTCGAAAACATCGATTAGCTCATTTAAATGTAACATCCTCTTTAGATAGACCGAGATCCGACCGTAAAATTTTGCATCTATTTCTTTGGCGAACGAAATGTGATTCTGAACCATTTTTGTTAATATCCTAATTTACATGATCTACCATTTAGTTTCAAAATGTACTAGGTAGTATTTTGAAAATAAATATTAATAATTTTGACAAATCACCATTGATAGTTTAGGAAGAATATTTAATTAAAATTCAGCTGTTAAAGCTATACGTTTGTAATTGAGTTATCACTTTGCGTTCCAATCCAACTATTGATATCGTTTTATCATCGAATAAATAACTTAACCTTATGGGGACAGAAACGTTCGATACAGTTCCCAAAAGGCTCATTAAATAAAACTTTATTAAAGAAATGTACACTATAAAATCACAAATATGAAATTCCAGTAGTTTTCATAAAACGAAAAGTCATTTTGAATCCGACTTTAATTTAAAATGTCGCGTCTATACTTTACCATTTCTGTGTACCTGTGTAACATTTTCACATTCAATTTTAAAGCTTTTCTATCCGTTGACTGCATTCCAAATGTTTTATCTCCAGCGTGCTGCATCAGAGTGCATTCGTTTTATATTTATGACCTGACCTTCTAAACTTTTAACAACTTTTGATGTAGTTCCCTCTTGAGAAACGTTTTATGAAATAGTAATATCATGAAAATGAAAAAAAAATCACATTTATCGGAAAATCTTCACAAAATCATCAAGTAAAGAGTTGATATTGAATAGAAATTATTTTCCCCTTTCCTTTGTGTGACACCAATAATGTCGTTTTATTGTAAAACGTTTTTCATTATGTTTTATCAATCAATCAATCAATCAATCAAATATACTTTTTTTATTAGAGAGGAAACCGGTAGAAAAAGGTACCTTAAATATTTAGGCTACCTATTAATAAGGCGCGATCAATAAAAGAGGGAATTCTGAAAAACGTGTCAATATTCGAGGAAAACGATAATTGACAATAAATACAAAATGTTGTTTTTATAAAGGGCTTAAAATATTATTAAAACAGGAAGTATGTAGTTCAAGTTACGCAGTAATTAATAAACAATATGTGGTTCAAGGCGAATTTTCTGGCGCACTTCATTAAAAAAAAAAAGTTCAATGAAACTGACTGGATGGCATTATAAAGTCAAAAATTTTGTAAAGTTTTTTTTCTATTCCCTTATTTGTTTTTTTAAGTTCATATGATTTTGATGGTAACAAATTAAAAGACTTACTTGATACTTTGAATTTATTGACTTTTTTATGCCGTTGATGTTCGTTTAAGTACAACAGACTAACATTTTCCACTACAACCAACCTTTTTTAACCTTCAAATGAAACGTATTTTTTTTTGTAAAATAATGTACTAACGCCATCTGCTGACTTACATTTTCGCTGTTCTTGTAATTTTACAAGAACAGGCAAGAAGAGGCATTTGCCTCATTTACCTTTACTGACCGTGAAAATAAAGTGACAATTAACACAATATGGTAGCAATAGCTAGTAAATTCGTACGTGAGCTACAATTATTTTCTAGTCTATTTAAGTCTACATTCTATTTACTGTATGAAAGCTCTTTATCTCACTTAATCTTCTGAAGAGCCTAATCTTTACCAATCTCGAAGATTCCTCTTTGATTTAGTTAGGGATTGTTCCAAAATTTACCTAGTTCTAAGTTATGTAGATGATGTATTCAAATCTATTCTACCTTTAGCCATGCCAGACTTGGACCCAGTTATAATTGGAGCTCCGAAAGTGGTGAAGCCTGGGGAGCAAATGCTTCTGAATTGTACTTCGGACTTCTCCCTGCCACCATCCGAAATTAATTGGTACATTGACGACGAGTTACAAAAGGTACGTATTTTTTTTAAATATTTAACTGAATCTTTGACTACTTATTATAAGGACTGGCCTTGCGGTAGCATTTCCCCTCTGCGATGGTATTAGATTAATTGATCATGTGCATTTACACTTAATTTTATACCTTAGGTATCACTAAACGAGACAGCCTATAATTGCGAAACAATAATTTCGAACTAACGTTTGGGGTTGACACGAGACTACTTTTCATGATTTTTAACATTCAAAATTAGAATCTAAAGTTATAAGCATATGCTCACGACTATATTCCCCGAGGGGGTAGTCAGAGATATTCTGAAACTTCAGAACATCCACGTTTCACTAGTAGTACCGAAACTCGAATCTAAAGTTATTGGGAATAAAATGCAAAGTTGCGGATTTCATGTTACCTCGCCCCCCGCAAAAAATGGCAGAAATGTTTGTTAGTAGAATGACACGCGTAACCAGTCCCTATATAAGTAGTCAAAAAACTGAATAGAAGATTCTCTATCGATACAAAATGTTAATATATCAAAATTACGTTTAAGTTTGCAGTTTATTTTCTCCCTGCGAAAGGGACCTTTTTTGTCCACAAAAACTCGGTTTCCATTAGTCACTTCATAGGTCGTTCATAGATATCCTATGAAGCGACTAATGTAGTGGGTACGCCAAGGGAAGAAAGGGGTTATTAAGACTATTTTTTAGTCTCTTGTCATTTAGTCTAAGCCGTGGTGGTCCAGTGGCGAGTATCCTTGCCTGCCGTGCAGGAGGCGATGGTTCGATCCCCGTCCAGGCCGAATCGTACCAATGAGTTTTTCGAAATCTATGTACGATTTGTTACACCACTGGCGTTTCGGTGAAGGAAAACATCGTGAGGAAACCTGCATGCTTCAATTTCGAGGCATGTATTGTGCCCACTGTCCATTAGAAGTGGCGACGGGCTCACTCCCCGTCACACTGGACAGAGTTTCGGCACTAGTAGTGAAACGTGGATGTTCTGAGGTTTCAGAATATCTCTGAATACCCCCTCGGGGAATGTAGTCGTGAGCATATGCTTATATGCTTATGTAATTTAGTCTGATATAGAGGTAGTTGAAATAATTAACGCAATCTCCGTATCGTACTAACGATTTATAAATAAAACCGGTCAAGTGCGAGTCGGGCTACTCGTGCACCGAGGTTTCCGTATCACACCACCACAGAACACAACATTATTAACTTAGAAAAACACTTTTTTTGTCCGGGATCTTTAGCGCAATACCGACTCACACTTGGCCGGTTTTTAGTATTTGTTGTTATTCTGTAGAGTTTGTTCTATAATCCCACCAAGTTTGACGCTTGTATTTATTATCGTTTTTACGATAGAGCGTGAAGAAAAAAACGTTGATAAAAACTAGTTTCTTGTTGAGAACCCCCCTTAATTTTTAACTTTTGACCTTTTTTTATTATTTCTTAACACTTCCGCCGTAAAATGTCAACTGTCTAGCTATTACGGTTTAAAAGTTACAGCCCTAAATAGGTAGGACAGACGGACTGACGGACAATGTAGGCTTAGTAATAGGGTCCCGTTTTCAACCTTTGGGTACGGAACCCTAAAAACGAGTCCATACTTGACATATACAGTTGTATGGGTTAAAATTACTTCCCTTGGTTTGTTAATGATGACTGACTGAAACATACTTTCTAGAAAATAAAGTTTGTATTTCTTTATTCTTGTCGCCGTATTTTGGGTTGATTGGCATTCAAGCTCAATTATGAGAGTATACAGGGTGTAAAAAGACTACTCCCGAAAACTGAAACTATGGATTCAGACCATGATACCTAACACTTTGGCACTGACATTTATTTTTTTTTATTTTCACAATTTTTTTTTTCGGGCCTTTATTTCTACAATTATGAACATTAAAGCCTACCAGTGACATAATGCAATACAATTTTAATTGTTAAACACAAGCATTTCGAAAATAGCAAAAATCCGCAATGTAAAACGCACTCATCAAACTCGTCGCCAAGCTACGGTCGCGCGCCACACAGCTGTAAGGTCACTGCCCGCTCACCCGAGCGTGTTGTACGCTTTACATTGCGTGGCAAGAAAATGGAAAAATCACGAATAATTTTTTTAAATTTAAAAGGTTAGCGCCATTAATTTTTATATAGGTTCAGTGATATGTTCTTAAAATTTTCGGGAGATGTCTTTTTACACGGTGTATAAATAAACCAGTTTAACGTTGAATCTTTCATTTAATCCCAGTTGAAATCCATGCCGGAAATTCCGTTGCGTTCGAAAATTGCAATTACCCACAGTACTTACATAGATAGGTACTAGTTTATCGGTTTTAGTACCTAATTTAAATTCTAGGTTTTCGAACTGTTTGCAGCTCAAAACATAGCTCTTACGTGTACCAACACATCTCCTAATTGGAATGAGCTCTTTGAAGCAACCTCCCCTAGAGATAGGCAGAGCTTTGAAACAATCATTGTTTGTTTTGCAAGATCGGCAATGGATCCAATTTACCAGGATTACCATTCATTATTGAAATAGATATCCAAGTATTGAATTTAATTTAAACAAATAGAGTAGCATATCTGAAACTATTTTGTCCAATAGTACCTGTACAGGGTGTAACAAAACACCCTATTAATACTTAAGGGGGTGCTTCAGACCATCAAACTGAACAACTTTCACTATGGAGCTAACATCGAATTCGCGAAAAAAAAATCCGCTCTTTCATACAAAACTGCAGTACCGTCTCGACTCAAATGTATGGGACGGCAGATTTTTTTTATTTTTTCTCTATGTTGGCTCCATAGTGAAAGTTGTTCAGATTGATGGTCTGAAGCTCCCCCTTAAGTATTACTAGGGTGTTTTGTTACACCCTGTAGTTGATTTTATCGATACTAATTATGGTTTTATCAGATCTGTATGGAAATACTGTACCTACCATACCTAGCTACCTTACCTTCATAGAAAATTGCGCGTAAAATCGTGGCACGCCACAGTCGTCTCTCTTGTAGCACTGCTTGACGCGGACTATTGAAAGAAAAAGTCCTCACTTAGCGTGCGCTAGTAATATCTGCTTCATTTTGGTAGGCTAAATCTAAATGCTATATCTCCATAGTTAACGACATATATCGTCTCGTCTCAAGTTTAGTTAGTTATTCATAATTATTGTTGCACACTAAGGTTTCTTTTTATTTGCTGTATTTTTGTGGCCATAATGATAGCACCTATCGCCAATTGACGCATCTCTCCACTGTGGAAATATAAATAGGCTGTGTTTAACAAAAAGAATGAGTTGTTTTTTTATATACAACACCCACTTCGCACATAGCCAATATTAATCATGTTGTTATTATGTAAATACAACATCTAGAGCTATGCTTATGTCGGTGATAGAGAATTCACAAATCCAGTCTCTTCCGCTAGTATCTTGAATTCTCAATACAACACAATGGTGTCGATTCGAACTGTGCCACGACTTAACTAAATTTATTCCTGTCACTTTCTAAAATAAGATTAAGAAAAGAGACAGAAAACCAACAACTGACTTTAGTGCTGTCAAAGTGACGTTACACGCCCAAAAACGCCTTAAATAAGATGGCGTACATTATGATGGCATCTTATTTTGGGCGTGTAACATCACTTTGACAGCACTAAAGTCAGTTGTTGGTTTTCTGTCTCTTTTCTTAATCTTATTTTAGAAAATGACAGGAATAAATTTAGTTAAGTTAAGTCGTGGCACAGTTCGAATCGATACCAATGTCGACCTTTTTCTTTCACCTGTGCTAGATAATTCTGTCTAGGAAAGTTAAAGAGAATAATTTTTAAATTGAACTTTTTAAGAATTGGTATTCTTTTCTTCCATCCAAGTAGGTCTCGAATTTCGAGTACCTATTATCTTGAGTTGGCTTGTTAACAGTGCCCTGATAAATTCTTTTGTACTCGTATTTTTAAGAGTATAATATTTATTAGAATTAGGTTTTATTACCTACCGTAATAAGGAGTTGGTACAACCAAAGCATTATTTTGATATTAAAAACATGTAGTTAAAGTATTCAAATAAAATCCGCGTGAAGATAAAAACAATCAAAGATAATACCTACAATTAATGAGTTTCTTTGTATTCTATTTTCGTAGAAAATTGTTCAAAATATTTCAAAAAGTGTATAATTATTTTAAAATTAAGTTGTTGGGAATTATTATAATACTTAGTACCATTTTCAGAATATTTCCATACCAAAACTCTGTCAAAGCATTCCAATTAATTTACAAAATGCTTAAAATAATTAAAATAAAAAATGCAACAATACTTCCGAAATAAATAAAAAAATGTATGGGAAAGATAAATAATAAATAAATAAATAAATAACGCTCACAGGCACATATATTGTAATGATCCCAAGAAAGCACTATTTATAGGCTGTTTATTATGGAAACCATACAACAACGGCACAAACATATAAACATCCATGACCGAACCGGGATTCGAACCCAGGACCCTGGTTTGGCAGTCCGGCGTGGTAACCATTACACCAACCGGGTCGTCAATAAATAAATAACGCTCACAGGCACATAAATTTTTATGAACACATGGTTATAATACATGGTTTATTTAATACTAGATCCTCAAACCAACCATCTATCAAGATAGATTCAACGTAAACCTTCATAGCACCAATTGAAACGGTATTCCCAAACGACGACATTAATTAATCGCAATACAACGTTGCCGACATCGTTGTTCCTGCATTCACACAAAATGGTTTATGTACCAAAACCTTTGTGTAGCGCTACCATTTGGTCCTCATTGTTGTTAAGCGACTTAAGTAGGAGGTACTCTTTAAATCTTCCACTAATGGCCTTTTAAAGCGGCCAGTATATCTCTTCGGATCTCTCCCGAGAAACCTTAAAATTTTAAAACATAGGTAGACATTTATCTTCATGAGGGATGCTTAATTTTTGACTTAACTTTATTGCGTTGTTAGAGTGCGTAGAATTAACATAAACAAAATTGTAATTCCTGGGGTGAGTTTAGGATGGGAGATACAGGAAAAACAATGCTTTTATTAAAACAACGTTTTTTAGGGTTTCATACCCAAGTGATGAAAACGGGACCCTATTACTAAGCCTACGTTGTCCGTCCATCCGTCCGTTCGTCCGTCCGTCTGTCCTACCTATTTAGGGCTGTAACTTTTGAACCGTAATAGCTAGATAGTTGAAATTAATAAAAATGTCAAAAAGATAATAATTAAGGGGGGTTCTCAACAAGAAACTAGTTTTTATCAACGTTTTTTCTTCACGCTCTATCATAAAAACGGTAATATAATTATACAAGCGTCAAACTTAGTGTGATTACAGAGCAAACTCTACAGAATAACAACAATAACTAAAAATCTACCAAGTGAGAGTTGGTCTCGCGCTAAAGGACCCGAACAAAAAAAGTTTTTTTCTAATTTAATAATGTTGTGTTCTGTGGTGATGTGGTACGGAACCCTTGGTGCGCGAGTAGCCTGACTCGCACTAGACCGGTTTTTATTTTTTTTGTATTCGTAGTATGTCTCCGGCCAAATATTTTTGGTCATGCAACAAGGGAACGCAGCATCGATCATGAGCACGTTCCGGACCCGGGGGACAATACCTAAAATTGTAGCTATAGCTACAAGCTATAGCTACAATTTTAGGTACGAAATGGAGTATAGCTATAGCTGGAGTATAGCTATAGCTGGAGTATAGCTATAGCTGGAGTATAGCTATAGCTGGAGTATAGCTATAGCTATACTCCATTTCGAAATGCAAGGAAATTTTAAAACAGAAAAAAAAGATATTTGATACATTTACTCTCAGGCGGTGTCCTATTGCCATCGCACGCGCGATGGTGCGATGCGATCTCATCGCGCGATGAAACCGATCGCGCGATCAAAAAACGTGTGTCCTAATTTGGTGCGATGCGATCGATGCGATCGATCACCCTCCCTTGCTTCGTGTACCTGCACTCAGCGGGACCCCGTGTCCTAGAACGATGCGAGTATGTATGGGATTTAGTTCCGAATTTGTTCTATCGAATTCAATTAGAAATAAAAAAAAAACCGTCAAAATGGATGAATTAGATCCAGAGCCACCAACGGTCTAGGGCCTAAACGTATTATAATTATAGGAAAGCTGGATTCAGTCTAGCTCGAAAATAGACGCCAAAGTACATCATTTAGCCTCGGTCTTATGACTCAAAGCGGTCACTGATTTTTTTTACAGCGGTAAGACAATCGCGAAAAAATGGGGTCTGGGCCTAAATATATAGGATACGAACTGGACGCATTTTAAGAAAGAGCCCTCTTAGGAAACACCACAGCAGATTTAGTTATTCTCAAATCGGTCACCGTTCAAAATCAGACTTGGGTTGAAAATAAAAAAAAATAGGTCTTAGGCCTAAACATATAGGAAATGTGAAACCAACTTGGATCGAAAGAACACACTTTACCCATCACGAAAAACCCGGTCTTACATGGCGGATCGGTCACCTTTCCAGAATCAGACCACTTTTATAATATAACAAAAATGACAGATATCTCGACAATGGTAAGTGATAGAAAAAAATTTGTTATGAAACAAAATTGTTGGAAATTTAATGGTCTTCACGCTTGTATAAACTTTGTTTACAATCCTATGCATAGGAGACGAGATATTTGTAAAAACTGAATAATTAAAATAGTAACAGACAGATATATCGACAACGGTTGATGATAGGAAAAGTTTTTGAAAAATAAAATTGTAGATAATGTTATGTTCTACAAGTTTACAACTTTGTTCACGATTTGAAGCATACGAAAAGAGATATTTGCAAAACCGAATAAATTAAAATAGTAATAGACCGATATCTAGAAAACGGTTCATGATAGAAAAAGTTTATCTGAAAAACAATTATAGACAATGTTATGTTCTACAAGTTTTGTTCTAACTTTGTTCACGATTTAATGCATACGAAAAGAGATATTTGCAAAAACGAATTAATTAAATAGTAATAGACAGATATCTCGAAATTTTTTGATGATAGGAATAGTTTGTGCAGCATACAATTGTAGATAATATTATGTACTACAAGTTTTGTTATAACTTTGTTCACGATTTCATCCATACGAAACGAGATATTTGCAAAAAATAATTAATTAAAATAGTAATAGACAGATATCTCGACAACGGTTCATGATAGAAAAAGTTTCTTACAGATACAATCATAGAAAATATTATGTTCTACATGTTTTGTTTTAACTTTGTTCACGATTTGATGCATACGAAAAGAGATATTTGCAAAAACGAATTAATTAAAATAGTAATAGACAGATATCTAGAAAATTGTTGATGATAGAAAAAGTTTCTTAAAAATACAATTATAGACTATGTTATGTTCTACAAGTTTTGTTCTAACTTTGTTCACGATTTCATGCATACGAAAAGAGATATTTGCAAAAACGAATTAATTAAATAGTAATAGACAGATATCTCGAAAATTGTTGATGATAGGAATAGTTTGTGTAGCATAAAATTGTAGATAATGTTATGTACTACAAGTTTTGTAATAACTTTGTTCACGATTTCATCCATACAAAACGAGATATTTGCAAAAAATAATTAATTAAAATAGTAATAGACAGATATCTCGACAACGGTTCATGATAAAAAAAGTTTCTTTTTGATACAATTATAGACAATGTTATGTTCTACATGTTTTGTTTTAACTTTGTTCACGATTTGATGCATACGAAAAGAGATATTTGCAAAAACGAATTAATTAAAATAGTAATAGACAGATATCTCGAAAATTGTTGATCATAGGAAAAGTTTGTTAAGCATAAAATTGTAGATAATGTTATGTTCTACATATTTTGTAATAACTTTATTCACGATTTGAAGCATACGAAAAGAGATATTTGCAAAAAATTATTAATTAAAATAGTAATAGACAGATATCTCGAAAACGGTTCTTGATAGAAAAAGTTTGTCTGAAAAACAATTGTAGACAATATTATGTTTTACAAGTTTTGTAATAACTTTGTTCACGATTTGAAGCATACGAAAAGAGAAATTTGCAAAAACGAATAAATTAAAATAGTAATAGACAGATATCTAGAAAATTGTTGATGATAGAAAAAGTTTCTTAAAAATACAATTATAGACAATGTTATGTTCTACAAGTTTTGTGCTAACTTTGTTCACGATTTGATGCATACGAAAAGAGATATTTGCAAAAACGAATTAATTAAAATAGTAATAGACAGATATCTCAAAAATTGTTGATGATAGGAATAGTTTGTGTAGCATACAATTCTAGATAATGTTATGTACTACAAGTTTTGTCATAATTTTGTTCACGATTTGATGCATACGAAACGAGATATTTGCAAAAAATTATTAATTAAAATAGTAATAGACAGATATCTCGAAAACGGTTCTTGATAGAAAAAGTTAATCACAAAAACAATTGTAGACAATATTATGTTTTACAAGTTTTGTAATAACTTTGTTCACGATTTGATGCATACGAAAAGAGATATTTGCAAAAACGAATTAATTAAAATAGTAATAGACAGATATCTCGAAAATTGTTGATCATAGGAAAAGTTTGTTAGGCACAAAATTGTAGATAATGTTATGTTCTACAAGTTTTGTACTAACTTTATTCACGATTTCAAGCATACTAAAAGAGATATTTGCAAAAACGAATAAATTAAAATAGTAATAGACAGATATCTCGAAAATTGTTGATGATAGGAATAGTTTGTGAAGCATACAATTCTAGATAATGTTATGTACTACAAGTTTTGTCATAATTTTGTTCACGATTTGATGCATACGAAAAGAGATATTTGCAAAAACGAATTAATTAAATAGTAATAGACAGATATCTCGAAAATTGTTGATGATAAGAAAAGTTTGTGTAGCATACAATTGTAGATAATGTTATGTAGTACATGTTTTGTTTTAACTTTGTTCACGATTTGATGCATACGAAACGAGATATTTGCAAAAAATAATTAATTAAAATAGTAATAGACAGATATCTCGAAAACGGTTCATGATAGAAAAAGTTTCTTAAAGATACAATTATAGACAATGTTATGTTCTACATGTTTTGTTTTAACTTTGTTCACGATTTGATGCATACGAAAAGAGATATTTGCAAAAACGAATTAATTAAAATAGTAATAGACAGATATCTCGAAAATTGTTGATGATAGGAATAGTTTGTGTAGCATACAATTCTAGATAATGTTATGTACTACAAGTTTTGTCATAATTTTGTTCACGATTTGATGCATACGAAACGAGATATTTGCAAAAACGAATTAATTAAAATAGTAATAGACAGATATCTCGACAACGGTTGATGATAGAAAAAGTTTCCTTCAGATACAATTATAGACAATGTTATGTTCTACATGTTTTGTTTTAACTTTGTTCACGATTTGATGCATACGAAAAGAGATATTTGCAAAAACGAATTAATTAAAATAGTAATAGACAGATATCTCGAAAATTGTTGATCATAGGAAAAGTTTGTTCAGCATAAAATTGTAGATAATGTTATGTTCTACAAGTCTTGTAATAACTTTATTCACGATTTGAAGCATACGAAAAGAGATATTTGCAAAAACGAATAAATTAAAATAGTAATAGACAGATATCTCGAAAATTGTTGATGATAGGAAAAGTTTGCGTAGCATACAAATGTAGATAATGTTATGTACTACAAGTTTTGTTATAACTTTGTTCACGATTTGATGCATACGAAACGAGATATTTGCAAAAAATTATTAATTAAAATAGTAATAGACAGATATCTCGACAACGGTTGATGATAGAAAAAGTTTCTTAAAAATACAATTATAGACAATGTTATGTTCTACATGTATTGTTTTAACTTTGTTCACGATTTGATGCATACGAAAAGAGATATTTGCAAAAACGAATTAATTAAAATAGGAATAGACAGATATCTCGAAAATTTTTGATGATAGGAAAAGTTTGTACAGCATAAAATTGTAGATAATGTTATGTACTACAAGTTTTGTAATAACTTCGTTCACGATTTCATCCATACAAAACGAGATATTTGCAAAAAATAATTAATTAAAATAGTAATAGACAGATATCTCGACAACGGTTCATGATAAAAAAAGTTTCTTTTTGGTACAATTATAGACAATGTTATGTTCTACATGTTTTGTTTTAACTTTGTTCACGATTTGATGCATACGAAAAGAGATATTTGCAAAAACGAATAAATTAAAATAGTAATAGACAGATATCTCGAAAATTGTTGATGATAGGAATAGTTTGTGAAGAATACAATTCTAGATAATGTTATGTACTACAAGTTTTGTAATAACTTCGTTCACGATTTCATCCATACAAAACGAGATATTTGCAAAAAATAATTAATTAAAATATTAATAGACAGATATCTCGACAACGGTTCATGATAAAAAAAGTTTCTTTTTGGTACAATTATAGACAATGTTATGTTCTACAAGTTTTGTGCTAACTTTGTTCACGATTTGATGCATACGAAAAGAGATATTTGCAAAAACGAATTAATTAAAATAGTAATAGACAGATATCTCGAAAATTGTTGATCATAGGAAAAGTTTGTTAAGCATAAAATTGTAGATATTGTTATGTTCTACAAATTTTGTAATAACTTTATTCACGATTTGAAGCATACGAAAAGAGATATTTGCAAAAACGAATAAATTAAAATAGTAATAGACAGATATCTAGAAAATTGTTGATGATAGAAAAAGTTTCTTAAAAATACAATTATAGACAATGTTATGTTCTAACTTTGTTCACGATTTGATGCATACGAAAAGAGATATTTGCAAAAACGAATTAATTAAAATAGTAATAGACAGATATCTCGAAAATTGTTGATGATAGGAATAGTTTGTGAAGCATAAAATTCTAGATAATGTTATGTACTACAAGTTTTGTCATAATTTTGTTCACGATTTGATGCATACGAAAAGAGATATTTGCAAAAACGAATTAATTAAATAGTAATAGACAGATATCTCGAAAATTGTTGATGATAAGAAAAGTTTGTGTAGCATACAATTATAGACAATGTTATGTTCTACATGTTTTGTTTTAACTTTATTCACGATTTGAAGCATACGAAAAGAGATATTTGCAAAAACGAATAAATTAAAATAGTAATAGACAGATATCTAGAAAATTGTTGATGATAGAAAAAGTTTCTTAAAAATACAATTATAGACAATGTTATGTTCTAACTTTGTTCACGATTTGATGCATACGAAAAGAGATATTTGCAAAAACGAATTAATTAAATAGTAATAGACAGATATCTCGAAAATTGTTGATGATAAGAAAAGTTTGTGTAGCATACAATTGTAGATAATGTTATGTTCTACAAGTTTTGTGCTAACTTTGTTCACGATTTGATGCATACGAAAAGAGATATTTGCAAAAACGAATTAATTAAAATAGTAATAGACAGATATCTCGAAAATTGTTGATCATAGGAAAAGTTTGTTAAGCATAAAATTGTAGATATTGTTATGTTCTACAAATTTTGTAATAACTTTATTCACGATTTGAAGCATACGAAAAGAGATATTTGCAAAAACGAATAAATTAAAATAGTAATAGACAGATATCTCGAAAATTGTTGATGATAGGAATAGTTTGTGAAGCATAAAATTCTAGATAATGTTATGTACTACAAGTTTTGTCATAATTTTGTTCACGATTTGATGCATACGAAACGAGATATTTGCAAAAAATTATTAATTAAAATAGTAATAGACAGATATCTCGAAAACGGTTCTTGATAGAAAAAGTTTGTCTGAAAAACAATTGTAGACAATATTATGTTTTACAAGTTTTGTAATAACTTTGTTCACGATTTGAAGCATACGAAAAGAGAAATTTGCAAAAACGAATAAATTAAAATAGTAATAGACAGATATCTCGAAAATTGTTGATGATAGGAATAGTTTGTGAAGAATACAATTCTAGATAATGTTATGTACTACAAGTTTTGTCATAATTTTGTTCACGATTTGATGCATACGAATCGAGATATTTGCAAAAACGAATTAATTAAAATAGTAATAGACAGATATCTCGACAACGGTTGATGATAGATAGATAATGTTATGTTCTACATGTTTTGTTTTAACTTTGTTCACGATTTGATGCATACGAAAAGAGATATTTGCAAAAACGAATTAATTAAAATAGTAATAGACAGATATCTCGACAACGGTTGATGATAGATAGATAATGTTATGTTCTACATGTTTTGTTTTAACTTTGTTCACGATTTGATGCATACGAAAAGAGATATTTGCAAAAACGAATTAATTAAAATAGTAATAGACAGATATCTCGACAACGGTTGATGATAGATAGATAATGTTATGTTTTACATGTTTTGTTTTAACTTTGTTCACGATTTGATGCATACGAAAAGAGATATTTGCAAAAACGAATTAATTAAAATAGTAATAGACAGATATCTCGACAACTGTTGATGATAGATAGATAATGTTATGTTCTACATGTTTTGTTTTAACTTTGTTCACGATTTGATGCATACGAAAAGAGATATTTGCAAAAACGAATTAATTAAAATAGTAATAGACAGATATCTCGACAACGGTTGATGATAGATAGATAATGTTATGTTCTACATGTTTTGTTTTAACTTTGTTCACGATTTGATGCATACGAAAAGAGATATTTGCAAAAACGAATTAATTAAAATAGTAATAGACAGATATCTCGACAACGGTTGATGATAGATAGATAATGTTATGTTCTACATGTTTTGTTTTAACTTTTTTCACGATTTGATGCATACGAAAAGAGATATTTGCAAAAACGAATTAATTAAAATAGTAATAGACAGATATCTCGACAACGGTTGATGATAGATAGATAATGTTATGTTCTACATGTTTTGTTTTAACTTTGTTCACGATTTGATGCATACGAAAAGAGATATTTGCAAAAACGAATTAATTAAAATAGTAATAGACAGATATCTCGAAAATTGTTGATCATAGGAAAAGTTTGTTTAGCATAAAATTGTAGATAATGTTATGTTCTACATATTTTGTAATAACTTTATTCACGATTTGAAGCATACGAAAAGAGATATTTGCAAAAAATTATTAATTAAAATAGTAATAGACAGATATCTCGAAAACGGTTCTTGATAGAAAAAGTTTGTCTGAAAAACAATTGTAGACAATATTATGTTTTACAAGTTTTGTAATAACTTTGTTCACGATTTGAAGCATACGAAAAGAGAAATTTGCAAAAACGAATAAATTAAAATAGTAATAGACAGATATCTAGAAAATTGTTGATGATAGAAAAAGTTTCTTAAAAATACAATTATAGACAATGTTATGTTCTACAAGTTTTGTGCTAACTTTGTTCACGATTTGATGCATACGAAAAGAGATATTTGCAAAAACGAATTAATTAAAATAGTAATAGACAGATATCTCAAAAATTGTTGATGATAGGAATAGTTTGTGTAGCATACAATTCTAGATAATGTTATGTACTACAAGTTTTGTCATAATTTTGTTCACGATTTGATGCATACGAAACGAGATATTTGCAAAAAATTATTAATTAAAATAGTAATAGACAGATATCTCGAAAACGGTTCTTGATAGAAAAAGTTAATCACAAAAACAATTGTAGACAATATTATGTTTTACAAGTTTTGTAATAACTTTGTTCACGATTTGAAGCATACGAAAAGAGAAATTTGCAAAAACGAATAAATTAAAATAGTAATAGACAGATATCTCGAAAATTGTTGATGATAGGAATAGTTTGTGTAGAATACAATTCTAGATAATGTTATGTACTACAAGTTTTGTCATAATTTTGTTCACGATTTGATGCATACGAAACGAGATATTTGCAAAAACGAATTAATTAAAATAGTAATAGACAGATATCTCGACAACGGTTGATGATAGAAAAAGTTTCTTTTTGATACAATTATAGATAATGTTATGTTCTACATGTTTTGTTTTAACTTTGTTCACGATTTGATGCATACGAAAAGAGATATTTGCAAAAACGAATTAATTAAAATAGTAATAGACAGATATCTCGAAAATTGTTGATCATAGGAAAAGTTTGTTAGGCATAAAATTGTAGATAATGTTATGTTCTACAAGTTTTGTACTAACTTTATTCACGATTTCAAGCATACTAAAAGAGATATTTGCAAAAACGAATAAATTAAAATAGTAATAGACAGATATCTCGAAAATTGTTGATGATAGGAATAGTTTGTGAAGCATACAATTCTAGATAATGTTATGTACTACAAGTTTTCTCATAATTTTGTTCACGATTTGATGCATACGAAAAGAGATATTTGCAAAAACGAATTAATTAAAATAGTAATAGACAGATATCTCGAAAACGGTTCATGATAGAAAAAGTTTGTCTGAAAAACAATTGTAGACAATATTATGTTTTACAAGTTTTGTTCTAACTTTGTTCACGATTTGATGCATACGAAAAGAGATATTTGCAAAAACGAATTAATTAAATAGTAATAGACAGATATCTCGAAAATTGTTGATGATAGGAAAAGTTTGTGTAGCATACAATTGTAGATAATGTTATGTACTACAGGTTTTGTTATAACTTTATTCACGATTTGATGCATACGAAATGAGATATTTGCAAAAACGAATTAATTAAAATAGTAATAGACAGATATCTCGAAAATTGTTGATCATAGGAAAAGTTTGTTAGGCATAAAATTGTAGATAATGTTATGTTCTACAAGTTTTGTACTAACTTTATTCACGATTTCAAGCATACTAAAAGAGATATTTGCAAAAACGAATAAATTAAAATAGTAATAGACAGATATCTCGAAAATTGTTGATGATAGGAATAGTTTGTGAAGCATACAATTCTAGATAATGTTATGTACTACAAGTTTTCTCATAATTTTGTTCACGATTTGATGCATACGAAAAGAGATATTTGCAAAAACGAATTAATTAAATAGTAATAGACAGATATCTCGAAAATTGTTGATGATAGGAAAAGTTTGTGTAGCATACAATTGTAGATAATGTTATGTAGTACATGTTTTGTTTTAACTTTGTTCACGATTTGATGCATACGAAACGAGATATTTGCAAAAAATAATTAATTAAAATAGTAATAGACAGATATCTCGAAAACGGTTCATGATAGAAAAAGTTTGTCTGAAAAACAATTGTAGACAATATTATGTTTTACAAGTTTTGTTCTAACTTTGTTCACGATTTGATGCATACGAAAAGAGATATTTGCAAAAACGAATTAATTAAATAGTAATAGACAGATATCTCGAAAATTGTTGATGATAGGAAAAGTTTGTGTAGCATACAATTGTAGATAATGTTATGTACTACAGGTTTTGTTATAACTTTATTCACGATTTGATGCATACGAAATGAGATATTTGCAAAAACGAATTAATTAAAATAGTAATAGACAGATATCTCGACAACGGTTGATGATAGAAAAAGTTTCTCAAAGATACAATTGTAGACAATGTTATGTTCTAGAAGTTTTGTAATAACTTTATTCACGATTTGATGCATACGAAACGAGATATTTGCAAAAAATAATTAATTAAAATAGTAATAGACAGATATCTCGACAACGGTTGATGATAGAAAAAGTTTGTCCATGATACAATTGTAGACAATGTTATGTTCTTACTTGTACAACAGTGCTTGATTATTTTAATAAAATAACTTGAGTTTAATTATTAAGGCCAAAGGTTTTATTTCTCACCTTTATCAAACTTCGATAAAACAAAATATTAATTTTCTTATAGATTCGAACGTAAAAGTCAAACTGAAATATTATTTTTTAACTTTTTTACTTTGAAGTCGGTTTTCGTTTTTTGTTGTTGTTGAAACTCGAATTCTAGTCGTAAAGACCAAAAAAAATCTTTGCCTATGCCATTCTCCCATTTTGACGGAACACATTTTATTTCTAATTGGATTCGATAGAACAAATTCTAATCAAATTAAAGATTGAAAAATTAAGTCTCGAGCCGGACTTGAACCCGCACCCTTCCAAACCGGGGAAGTGCGTTATCCAAAGGCTGTAATATGTTTGAAATCAATAATATTTGAAATTAGAACAAATTCTATAGAACAAGTTCTAGGACACGGGGTCCCGCTGAGTGTAGGTACACCCTTGCCTCGTCGCGCTCCTCGATCGCGCGATCGAAATTAGGACAGTCAATACTGATTCCTATGTTTGATCGCACGATCGCACGATCGTGCGTCGAAAATAGAACAATTCGAACGCATCGCATGATCGCGCGATCGAAATTAGGACAGTCAATACTGATTCCTATGTTTGATCGCACGATCGCACGATCATTTTCATCGGACGGACGCATGATCGCGCGTGCGATGGCAATAGGACAGCGCCTCACATATTCTTAGAACAACTTTAGTAACGTTCAAGATGTGTCGGATAAAATATCTTTCTGACAAATAACTTATAATTATTTTCTAGTCAGAATTGGCCAGAAAGCTAAATAGGATCGGAAAATCTTTTCGTCATTATTTGGAATGAAGTTTATGTGTAGCTAATGTATTTATTAGGGTTCCGTACCCAAAGGGTGAAAACGGAACCCTATTACTAAGCCTACGTTGTCCGTCCGTCCGTCCGTCCGTCCGTCCGTCTGTCCGTCTGTCCGTCTGTCCGTCTGTCCGTCTGTCCGTCTGTCCGTCTGTCCGTCTGTCCGTCCGTCCGTCCGTCCGTTTGTCCTACCTATTTAGGGCTCTAACTTTAGAACCGTAATAAAATGATAAATTGAAATTTTCTCAGATTATGCGTTATTACAGCGGATTTTTTAACAAATAATAAAAATTTCAAAAAGTTAAAAATTAAGGGAGGTTTTCAACAAGAAACTAGTTTTTATCAACGTTTTTTCTTCACGCTCTACCGTAAAAACGGTAATACATGCAAGCATCAAACTTAGTGTGATTATAGGGCAAACTCTACAGAATAACAACAAATACTAAAAACCGGCCAAGTGTGAGTCAGTCTTGTGCTAAAGGTCCCGGACGAAAAAGTTTTTTTTCTAAGTTAATATGTTGTGTTCTGTGGTGGTGTGGTACGGAACCCTCTGTGCGTGAGTAGCCCAACTTGCACTTGACCGGTTTTTATTATTACTTATTTTATTTCAAAATTATTTTTTTGTTCACTCCTTCAACAAAATGTTTTTTTCTACATTATTTATTTTGATATCGTGTACTCAGAGGAGAGGAGAGTTGTGCCCCATAGCGGAACTCCAACTTTTTTGTTTTTTGTTTAAACCGTAAAATGTAAAAGTAATATGTATGTTTTAAATTGTAATCTCCCTAACCAACAATACTACCCCACAGCCCGAGGCCTGGCAGCGTACTGAGCTCAGCGCATCCCAGCTGGGCGGGCTGCGCGCGTCGTGGCGGATTCTGCGCGTGCGCGTGCCCACAGCGGCCAGCGGCGCCCTGCGCATACGCTGCGAATCCATCCTGCTGGTGGAGCCGCCCGTCGTACGCCACGCGGTGTCCATCATCACTGTTCATTCGAGGACGCAACTCTCCAAGTTTGTTGCTAATAATAGAGGTGAGCTAGATGTGTGTAGAAATTACCGAACATTATAAGAGGGCTTAGAAATGCAAAGTAGCGCTTTTGCTTCGGAGACGGCTGTCGCCACTTGTCTTCCCGCTCACGCTGTGCTACAGTTACTCGTGCCCTCTTGCTCGCACCACGCTGCGCGCCTTATGGTGTTATGAAAATCATTGCATAACCTGTGGCGACACGTTCCACGCCTACTTTGCACTTCTAACCCCTCTTTTATTGTTCTGTGGTAGACATAATTATTATAACGCCAGTTTATTTACAGGAAGTAAACTTAAACCATGAAACTGAAAAACTTTAACTATAGAACCAACATAGAAATCGTCTGTCCCATACATTTAGGTCGAGCAGCGATTAACTTTTTCTATGGAACTATTTTATGGAGTTGATCGGATCATCAAACTGAACAACTTCATAGTATCGATATGCAAATAAATAACGATGAAACTACGAAACTACTCACTTACAAATAAGGCAATGCTCTCGATAATGTAGTGTCCTTCTTTATATGCTGATACTTTTTAAAGGGGATGATCAGACCATCAAACTGAACAACTTTCTTTATGGAACCAACATCGAAATTGCAAAAAAAGAAATTAGCTTTCCATTACATTTGACTCAAATGGGTTTGCAGTTTTGTATGAAACAGCAGATTTTTACTTTGCGATTTCGATGTTGGTGCCATAGAGAAATCAGTTTGACGGTATAATCATCCCCTTAAAAAGTGTCAGCATTACTCGACCCAAACAGCTAATTTTATTTTCGTGATTTAGATTTTGGTCCTAAGGTGAAAGTTGTTCAGTTTCAGGGTCGAAAGCACCTTCTGGAGCATTTTAGTTACCCCATATAAGGTCTTTTATAATATGATGCTTTAAGGTTATGATCAGACCATCAAACTGAACAACTTTCTCTATGGGACTAAAGCCGAAATCACAAAAACAAAATCAGATGTTACAAACAAAATTGCAATCCTACTCGACCAAAATGTACCTATACAGTATGAGGACAGCTGAATATTATTTCTCAATTTCGATTCCTGTACATGCATGTTTAGGGTTGTATGGAGGTGCTACTGGGAATGTTCCTCCATTGAAAAGGGAAGATCTTCCACCAGGCTATGTGTGAAGCCTGGGGACCGGCCGTGGTCCAACAGTTCTTATTTGGACCTTCTATATATATCGAATCTCTGTGATTATTTCTCTTGCGCGATTTATGTCTCGCATTCGATTGTGAACCTTATGTGTAGTAGGTTACGAGTTGCGTATTTACGATGAACGTTGTCTTTGTATGGTTGTATGTATCTGTTGGCATCTTAGTTATAACTTGTGGGTGCTGGACATCTGTAGTAGTTCCCCACATTCCCATAGAAAAAGTTGTTCAGTTTCATGGTCTGAGCATCTATTATACTTCAAAAACCTTCCGAATATTAAAAAATACCCTGTATATATGGTGTTAGTGTGGATAAGTTGCATTACTTTAAAGGGTGGTTTTTTCTTTATACTTCACGACTTTCCCAAAGGAACAAAGAGAAAACCGCAAAAAAAAAAACACTTTTGCTGCTGATGCAAGCATTTAGTATGGAAGGTCCATTATTTTGTTTGCTAGTTTCCTATAGATTTCTTAGGAAACGTGTTTGTATATCGTGGGTATAATCACCCCTTAAAGTAATAATACAGTATTGTTGAAGCAATGTAGATCTAATTGGATCCAATTTGCAGAATATTGACTAGCTGTATTAGATTAGAATATTGTCAAAATGACGCAAACACAGTATCCCGAACAACAAGATAGTCTGAAGTAGAGAACGTAATTATTATCTGCATTGCAATTATAATAAGTATCTTCTGATGGTACCATTAAAGTGCATTCAAATTAAAATTTAATTAAGAGTAGGTAACTACTTCTGAATGACCTCGTTAGTTTGTTTAAGTTTCGTGTTCTGTGACCTGATTAAGAAAGTTTAAACTTATTGTAGAGAAATATGAAATAACTAAACTTCCAACCAGATGGTCGGGCAACATCTGTAAAGTTACTGTCAAACTGTGGATGAAACTAACACATTAATTTGTCAAGTGAAAAGTATGTGTTAAAGTAAATTGACTCATAAATGCAGATCAAAATAAAATAAAAAAGTTAAGTCAGTCTCAAAATAACGTTTTCCTGAGCGGCATAGTCGCTTTGCGACAAAGATCTTTTCAATAAAGATTAAAAAAAAAGTTTTCCTGTAACTACAACAGTTACCTACCTGCTCTTCCGTCAAAAAAATTCACCCTGCTTAATTTTGCTCCGTTATGACTTAGAGCAAAGTAAAGTTGTCTAAACATTAATGTTTTTTGAGATAATGGTACAATACAATGGTACAGTAATAAAATTACAATTAACCGAAACACCACTATTCCATAATGAAGTTTCATTCATTCATCATCCCACGTAAAAGCTACGTTGACAAAATGTGCTAAAAAATTCGAGCACAAGTTTCTGTAATTTCAAAAACTATCCACACCAAACGGTACAAAACTATGTGTTAAGTTCTAAATAGCACTGAATAAAATTAAATGAGAAAGAATATTATTGTATTTTCTATCCAGTTATTTTGTGAGCGGGTATACTTCGCCTAAAGCATCTCCGCGTGTAACGTGGAAAAATGTAATCATCACCTTTTCCTCATTGAGGTTGAATTTGTGGGAAACCCTACTTAGCGAATGCCTGCGCGTACCAAAAGGAATCTGCCACGAAATTTTCACATTTCTGTTCGAAGATGTGGTTTGGGATCTGATAGAGTGCCGAATTTACACTCGGCTTTAATAATATTGTTGATATTTTGGAAAAAATTTACTTTTTATTGAGTAGCTACATGCTTAAAATACACACACATATACACATACACTACACACACTATACACTTTAATCAGTTGGTTTTCTGTTTTTGGGTTATTGTTATCTGTCGTCATGTCAAAATTTCGATTCAATAAGTGCAAAAATCAGCTAGTAATCTAGAAGACAGACAGATGGATAGAGAGACAGAATGGACGAAAGTATAAGGGTTTTTTGTTTGACTACGGAACCCTTAAAAACAGTTTATTATGAATGAATGCTTATTATTTTCTGTCTATTAAATTTTCGAAAAGATTTTTTTTTCTTCGTACCTACTGTAAAACGTGGCTAAGCTATGTAATTAGGTACGTGATGTTACTTTGTTGAGTTAAAGATACTTTATCATGGTTGTTTAAAAATATTCTAGCAGCAGGTTTAAACTATAACCTGACTTACATCCACTCATATTGAATCAATGTGGTGGAGTAAGATATGGTTTCTAAACCATTAACCATTGAGGGTGTACCCTAAAATCTGTAAATAAGAGGTCTTTCCCAGCAGTGGGATAGGTACTACAGCATGGCTAGCATGCCACCCACGACAAGGCGTTTAAACGAGAAAAACGTCATGCGCGCTCTTTCAGACATACGTAAAATAACAAAGATGCAGGCACATCTCGATTTATATCGTTTTCTCGGGGGTGGCATGCGAGGCCTAGGTACTGGTTACAATTATTTTTTACGTAGCCTGTTCAGTGTCCCACTGCATGGGCAGTAATTGTAACGTATTTTTCTAAACAACGCTCACATAGGAAAATAATGTTATTTCAGTGCATTTAAATGCTTACCATCCATCAGGTTCTCGGACTTGAAAAGGTGACTCTTTATCAAGTCCGAAAATCTGATGGATCGCACATTCGATTTCGAAAAAGCATCGTCGATTTCTTTAAAAAAATCACGACCCTTTGCATCTTCTAATCAGGATTGCTATACAGGGTGTAAGGAAAAGTATCATTAACCTTTAAACTACATACTTTACCCATCAAACTGAACAAATTTTACTATGAGAACAAACCGATCGATCGGAGCAAAAAAATAATCAGTTGTCCCATACTAAACTCCAATACCTACTCAACTCAAATTTATGCAACAGCTGATTTTTTTTACTCCGATCTGTTTGTTCTTATAGTAAAAGTTGTTCAATTTGATGGGTAGAGTATGTCGTTGAAAGGTTAATCTTCTTTCTTATCGTGTGGGCAGAACCCTGGTGTCAGAGTTTTTTCAGACCGCCTTACGGCCTCTGACGTGGTTTTTATGTAACGACTACTACCACCAGAGATAGTAGCTGGGACCAATGGCTTAACGTGCCATCCGAAGCTCGGAATCATTTTTCTTTTCAGACAATCAGGTGATTCAGCCTGCAATGTCCTAACCAACTGGGGAAAAACGCACAAAGTGACATATCACTAGGTGTCCCCCATGGGAATCGAACCCACGACCTCCGTGTCGAGAGCCAAAGCTCTTAACCATTAGCGCTCTCAAAGACGAGCGACACTTTGCGGTCGCCGGGTGTCGCGGAGGGTCGTAAAATGTATGAGCGCGACGCTCTGCGACCCACCGCGACAGCAAAGTGTCGCTCGTCTGTAAGAGCCCTTAGACCATGGAGGCAGAGAAAGGTTAATGATACTGTTCCTTACACCCTGTATATTGTTTTTCGATTTAAAGAAGTTATTGATCAAAGATCTAAAACATGTTTTTCTTTTTTTTTCAGGTATAAAATTGGGCGTAACTTCAAACGTTATTATAATAATTTGGACACTCAAAGAGATATCAAGGTTCATGAGCTTATGAGGATTCGTTTGAAAATGTTTGGTGATATTAGATGTAATTGTAGATAATCTCGATCGGCCTGAGTTAAATGAAACAAATTATACAATTAATAAATGTTAAAACCATTGACGCAGATTACTATGGACGCCGGGTCTAGCACAAAATTATCGAAAATAAAGTCGGTTTACGGACGTTAGTTTTACGTGATAACGTCATCGTTCAAGTAGCAGAACTATTTATCAACTAGACATCACGCGAGAAAGAGAGATCCACGCTCTCGCTCGCACGCTCGAGCTCAGGCGGAACATGACACTTTTTCGTGCATGCAGCCGGTGTTCATCGATTTATAAGACGTTAAATCACGTCAAAAATGTCCGAGACTAAACTACACAAACCTAAGTACGTGTAGTAATATAAACCAACTAAAAACATTGAAAATCCTGAAATTCTTTTCCATCCCACTCCCACTCACGCGTCCGAGCCCACGCGTGCGCGTAGTCGACCGATCAAACGAAGACTGTTGCGATATTGGTTCTTTTCTGACGTTTTGGTGCTCTTTTGGTTCGGACACTTTTCAGCGCGGACCCTACGTCCAGTAGTTTGTAAATCAATGGTCAAAACCTATACGTTTAACGTACTTGGTACGTACATACATAAAATATACAAAACATGAATTTAGTGAAATAATCTAATGCTCATAGACCATGATACTTTGTATCAGGGATTATTATTTTTTGTAAATTCATTTTTTTGTACATTCCAAAGGTTAAACTCGTCAGCTGTATAAAGTAGGATATCAATAAGCATAAAACTATAATGTAAAATATAATTATTAGCAATGTGTAAGAAATCTATTGAAAGAAATTAGTTAAGAAAATAAATCACAATTTATTATTTCTTAAAAGTGTAACGGTTTCGTAGCTTTTCTGAACGTTAATTAGTTTTACTTGATAATGTAATAGTTTAATGAATAGGCATTAATCTATGGCTGTGTTTTCACTTAAGGTAATGTCAATTCTTTGCACGACATCATCTTTTAAATATAATGTACAGTTACACAAAATTGTTGTTTTGTTTTTTATTGTAATATTTAAATGGAATACGTAAATATAATTATGATGAAAAAATACATTTGGAAATTTCATTTCGAACGATTTTCCTTGAACCTATAACGAACGAAACAAAATTATAACTGTTTATGCTTTAGAAAACGTCTAGGTTTGAAGGTAAATATATTATTGTACCGACTTGAAATACATTAAAGCTTTAGTTTGAATATTATGATAAAAGTCTAGCCGTCTGATCGTATAATAAATTTTTATTTTAATTTAAAATTAGTTTCTAAGTAAACGGGATGAAAACTTTCATACAACCTTACCTTCATAATAAAGATTTTTATCACTATGCTATATAGTTATACAGGGTGTAACAAAACACCCTAGTAATACTTAAGGCGGTGCTTCAGACCATCAAACTGAACAACTTTCACTATGGGACCAATATAGAAAAGGCGAAAAAAAAAATTGATGTTCCGCACTAAACTACAAATCTACTCGAGCAAAATGTATGCGACGGCAGATTTCTTTTTCTCGATTTTGATGTTGGTCCAATCGTGAAATTTGTTCTGTTTGATGGTCTAATCAATCCCCTTATAAGTTTTAAAAATTTATTTTTACTTTTGTAACACCCTGAATAAAGGGCAAAACATAAAATATTAAGTCGGTACGTGAAATACATATACTGTCATACAAAACTGGGTGCACTAAAAAAACGGTTTTGTTAATTCGAACCAAATTTTAGTGACTTCCAAACAATTTTGTAACACAAACAAACGTTTGGTTGTTTGTGTGTTACAAAACTGATTTGCTACAAGATTTTTTGCTATTTACAACCAAATGTTGGATTGTACAACATGTTAATGAATTAACGCAAAACTAGAAAATAGGTTTTTTAGAATCGAGAACAGAATCGAATTATCATAGTTTCGACATAGGTAATTTTTTTCAAAATGTTTAATAATTTTTTATTAAAATTTTAAATTTTCTGAACCCGATGTCAACTAGGGTTGCCAACTTTTTTTAGACCAAATATAGTATTTCGAGCCTCAGTGCCCGAAAAAATATATTAGATGGGGGAAAAATTAGAAAAAATATAGTATTTCGAATTTGTTAATTTAGATTTTTCAAAAAGAAATTTTTTAGCTACTTTTTGCTTTGAATACCAAGTTCTTATTTTTAAGGAACAATCATTTCTCTATTTCGTATTCGTTATAGAAAATAATTTAAATAATATATCCTGTAAACGCAGAATTAAGTCGCTGGAACACACACGATAATACAGAAATAATATAATTTCTAAAAAAATAGATAAATCTGACTTTAGAAAAACTTGTTGTCACTTTTCTGTATTATATTTAGTAGAAAATTGTGTATGGAACAAATGCAGAACAAAATGTGATGAAGAGAAAGAAAATTGTTAAAATAATGTTAAGTTATTGATCATTTTTATTTGACCTAAGTACCAATACATTTAAATTCTCTATAAATTATGTGCTGAACTAAATATAGCAGTTTTGCCTACTATATATTTTTCTCAGAATTATAGTAGTAGGGCCCCTAATATAGTAGGATACTATATTATATAGTAGGGTTGGCAACCCTAATGTCAACCCACCGCACGGGCACACTCACCCTACTTACTACCAAAACAAGATTCTTAAAACGTATCCATGAGTACGTTAGCGCTTTCACTCATTGCTGTGATAACAAATCATTTTAACCTCAACACTTAAAATGCGAATAACTTAAAATTTTAACCATCAAAATAATGACTATTGTTTCAATCTAATTATTTTGTTATAAATCAGTTGGGGTGTATGAGGTTTTGCGCTAATTTATTAACTCGTTGTATATGTGGTACACAGTTTAGAAGTCATTAAAGTTTAGTTTTATTTAACAAAATATTACTTCAGTATGGAAAGACCATTGCTTACATATCCTTCTAAGCATACCATACAACGATTTTTCGTTTATTTGATAGTATATAAAGGCGCATGTGTATATTATTATGCATATCTTTTTATCGCTTGGGCATGCCTGCCTTTCTATGTGCTCGCGCTCGGCCGCACTAAAATCTCTCTTCAAATGCGTAGTGAGTGCGATATCTGACGTTAAAGAGGGTTAGGAAATTCTATATGAAATACTTACTATTATAATATCCCAATGCATAAGCCTACAGCTAGGAAGCTTACGTGACGAGGCGGCAATATGGCAGGTAATGTATGGGTTGTCAAATACGATTACCACAACGTAGCCTGGTAGTAAGCCATTCCTAATAACCTTCATCTTGTGCGCACCGCACGATTGACCTGTCTTGACTGCTGCATTTAACCACTTTGTATACAGTTCACAAGCAGATATATCGTAGCAAACAAGGTGGTCAAATATTTCTAAGCAGTTCTTATTTTCTATAATTTCTTTACTCATAATCATAACCAATCTAAAATATAGGAACGAATGGAACATCAAATATATCGACGCAGTCCGGGTGGTCATAAAAATCTGAACAGTTTCTGTACTCCGTTGTTTTACATTTTAATTTTAAATAACATAGTAAAGTAATTATTGAAAATTCGCTGTTCAGATATTTATGAAAAATACACGTTTAGGTATAATTGGTAACATTTACTGTAAAGAAATAAAATAGTACATACGATGACTATAGAGAATAAGTGGAGAATTGGTCTTTTAGGTAATTAATTTACATATCGACAATGAAGTTTAATAACCTCCTATCTACAAAAAGACGATTAAATTAAAGGAAACGAAAACTTATTGTAAAATGGTCATAGGAACCTTTTTATGACACGTGTTGGTTTTACTAGTACATGCGAAATCGTATTTTAAATCCATATACTGTCATAAGAATCACAAAAAGGACAAAATGTCAGTTAGGAGGTCATGACTAATGAGTCATGTCATGACACTTCGTCGCGTCGTCGATAAGTAAAATTAAATGCGTTACATACTTAAGGGGGTGCTTCACAGACCATCCAACTGAACTACTTGACCCAAATGTATGGAACAGCTGATTCTTTTTTCACTATTTCAATGTTGGTCCTAACGTGAAAGTTTTTCAGTTTGATGGCGTGTAACGCATTAAAGTTATAAGCCTGGAGTAATCCAGCAAGAATACGTAGTAAAGTTTTCTTAATATCTATGTACATTGGACCGACCTTGACACTCCTCTCCTAACCTCTCTGCCATACCAGTGTTATCATTACTAGATACTATTTCTTATACTGTGCCAATGTGAAGGGGAGGACATTTTTTGCTTGACCTTCACGCTGGATTGGAATTTTGACGTTACTTATCAATAAATTCTTTCTTATCGTGTGGGCAGAGCCCTGGTGTCAGAGTTTTTTCAGACCGCCTTACGGCCTCTGACGTGGTTTTTATGTAACGACTACTACCACCAGAGATAGTAGCCGTGACCAACGGCTGAACGTGCCATCCGAAGTATGGAATCTTTTTTTTTTCAGACAATCAGGTGATTCAGCCTGCTATGTCCTAACCAACTGTGGAAAATCGCACAAAGTGACATAATCACTAGGTGTCCCCCGTGGGAATCGAACCCACGACCTCTGTATCGTGAGCCAATGCTCTTAACCATTAGACCCCGGAGACACGAACCAAAAACAATAGAGGTACAGTCACCAGCAGATATATCGTAGCAAATAAGGTGGTCAAATATTTCTAAGCAGTTCTAATTTTCAATAATTTCTTTACTCATAACCAATCAAAAATATAGGAACGCTTAGAACATCAAATATATCGACGCAGTCAGGGTGGTCATAAACATCTGAACAGCTTCGAAAAAAAAACCTTACTCCGTTGTTTTACATTTTAATTTTAAATAACATAGTAAAGAAATTATTGAATATTTGCTGTTCAGATATTTATGACAAAACACACGTTTAGATATAATTGGTAACATTTAATGTAAAGAATTTAATGAAAATTAGCACTGCTCAGAAATATTTGGACATAATTATGCTACGATATATCTGATGGCGACTGTACATAATAAACTGTCAGCACCACAACCCTCGTAAGTACATTCTAATCACCAGATTTAAGTGTGAATTCGGTTGAAATTAATCGTACATTAGCTAATCCCTGCTGTAATGAGCTTGGCTGTTGAATAATCACTCAGAATCGATTTTCCAGTGGTAGGTAGGCATACATATTCAGACAATGCCGGTCGCCTTCGCTGACGTGTTAGAATAGATTGCTCCGCTGCTTCAGATAACTGGCCATCGCCAAAGCTAATTATGCACATTTTTGAAAAAGTTTCCGCTCTCTTTTATAAAAGGTTTAAGCTCAGAATAGCTCCTTTGACGCTTCGGCGATTGAATATCGAACAGCTGGTAGACTATATTGAACTGAATAGTGATTCTCTATTCTTGTTGGTAAAGCGAACTAGATTAAAGGGCAATTTAATTTTGATTTTATACACCCTGTGTACGGTAATACGGTTTCGGTTCTATTGTAGTTTTTTTAGGGTTTCGTATTCGTACTTGTGACGTATTGGTACAATAAATGGGCGGTAGTGGGCGCACGGACGCGTAGTGGGGTGACACTCGCTATCTGTCAGTCGAACGGAGCGGACGTGCGAGCACGACTGTTACTAGAACAATATGTTTTGTTACTTGACTTTCCTGTATACTTACCCCTTATGGTGGACGTCATAGTACCCGAAGGGTGAAAACGGGACCCGATTCATAAGCCTACGCTGGCCTTCCGTCCGTCCGTCTGTCTATGTCTGTCTGTCCGAGGTACCTATTTAGAGCTGTAACTTTTGAACCGTAATAGCTAGACAGTTGAAAGCGTTATTATGGCGGATCTACTAACAAATAATAAAAATTACAAAAAGTTCAAAAATTAAGGGGTCCAACAAAAGCTAGTTTTTATTAACGTTTTTTCTTCTCGCTCTATCGTAAAAACGGTAATACATACAAGCGTCAAACTTGGTGTTATTATAGAGCAAACTCTACAGTATAACAATAAATTATAAAAACAATAATCAGAAAATACACGCATTTTTATACAAACACCAATTTAAGGGAAACTGTAGGCCTACCATGAGTTTACACTGTAGTATACTACAGTAAAACTACTGTAGTAAACTACAGGTTTTGTATTGAATTTCGTACAGCGCTCCTAGTGGTTACGTTGAGAACTAATTCTGTCATACGAAATTGGCACCGCAACTACAGTAGTAACGTACAATGAAAACTCATGGTACTGGAGCCTAACCACAGTATAAGACAGTAATCTATCTTCATACAATATGGTGCCAAACGCGGCATACGCCTCGTAGCACGCACACACTGACAATGTCTCCGCGTAGCCCCGTCTGGCGCATTCTTATCAGTCTGACATATTTTCAGTGTGTGCGTGCTACGAGGCGTACTTACTGGCGAGCACACATACAAGCCGCGTTTGGTGCCATTGTATGAAGATAGATTACTGTCTTATACTGTGGCCTAACGTATGTAAACCAGAAGGTAAACCTGAGAATTGCAAGTCTCCAGGCAGACAAGGAAAACCGAAAGATCGAATTTAAAGTTAATCTCTGTCACAGATTCACGATATGCGGCTAAATATGCTCCTCCGATATGCCAGACCAGATAACACCAATGTGGCTAGTAACTGCGGTAACAAATAAAAATAAACGTCAAAAAGCGGACGCATAAAATAATACGTACGCCCGAATCGGTGATAAAGATAATATATTCATACAGCGTAATTATTTTTCCAAATAGGCCCGTAGCTTTATGTTTACAGTGGGATGGGTGGCAACTAAAGGCTTTCCAGAAGGCTCGTAATATCGCAAACGACTAACCCTGAGGGGAGTCGAGTAATTTAGTCGTCGCCTCTCGGATCATATTATCCGTATTCCTAATACAAATGATCCGCAGTTCCGTAGGGACGTGCCAAAATGGCTAAATTAAAACGGAGTATACTTCGGTTAGCAAAATTTGGTGCGTACATAAAAAGCCGCAGTCTCTCATGCCTGGCGAGCATCCAGTCTGGCGACTTGTCAACTAACTCGTATTCCCTAGATTTTTATCATAATTTCAGGATGCGGAATCAGGGGGTTTTATAACATAAAGTATCCTTTTGAACAATTTGCATGAGGCAAAAGAGGTATGTAAGGATCGTAATAAATGGCGCGCCGTGGTTTCTGCGTACGCGCCTGGGAAAGAGACGTGAAGTTATAGATAGATAGATAGAAGATAAATTATATTCGATCACCTATTTTTTTTTTGCCTTCCTTGTAATTTAATATGAATTTGTGCAATACCTGATTGCCATTGCCATTTGATACTGATGGCTTGTAACAAAAACTGTACAGGGTGTAAGGGTCAGCCTTCCGCAAACTGAAACGGTGAACTCAGACCATCAAACTAAACAATTTTCACTATGGAGCCTACCTAAGGAAACGCGAAAAAATCTGCAGTTTCATACAAAACTGCTGCTACCCGACTCAAATGTATGGGACAGTTGATTTTTTTTTCGCGTTTCCTGAGGTAGGCTCCATAGTGAAAGTTGTTCAGTTTGATGGTCTGAGTTCACCGTTTCAGTTTGCGGAGGGCTGTCCCTTACACCTTGCATAATGCTATCACTGTCAACAGTATGAACAGTGCCAGTATGAGAGACAGAGAGATCACTAAATAAGGCGCTACCGCTCGGATTTACAGTAAAATTGGGTAACTTTGTAACCATTTTATCTATTACCTATGGGAAAACAAAACTGAAAAATCGGATATGAAAAGTAATTTGGAGATTTGGTAAAACTGAAGGAAAAGAAATCTAAAGTTTACCCTTTTTTTCCAGTTGTAACCATTACTCTTAGGGCTCCTACAGACGAGCGACACTTTGTTGTCTTCGTGGGTCGCAGAGGGTCGCGCTCTATAGACTTTACGGTCGCGCGACCCTCCGCGACACACGGTGACTGCAAAGTGTCGCTCGTCTGTAAGCGCTCTTACATTGTTGATCGGAAGAAAATGAAAATTTACAATATACTTCACAATACAACAAAGAATGATTTGGTTTTCTTATTTTTTGAAACTTTTTCAAAATTCATTTCATTTTTCAAAGAAAACGGCGAAATTTTGACCGGTGCCTCGCGCTCGCGAACGCTCGATTAGTATGGAGAGTCGTGTTCCCGGGCGGATACGCCTTAAGCCTTAACACTTTTTGGAAACCTGCCTTAAGTATTCGTAATTCATTGTATTATTCTATTATGATTGTCATAATAAGTGTGACCTAGTTGCAATGTCCATAAGGTTTTGAACAGTATAATTATTTTATTACGGTAGAATCTAGCTCAACAATGTTATGAATTCTGTTACAAACTATACCCACCCACTATCATGCTTTTACATAATTATTTTCTTTTTTCGTTCCATTGAATAGTTGAATGTCTAACAATTTGACCGATACTCAAGGTTAATTACATTAAATGCGCTTTATAATATCAACTTAAAATACAATCCAAAATGCAATGTAATATGAGAATTATAAAGATTGTCTTACAAAAATTGCAAATAATGAAACAATGAACTCAGATGTTTCGCGTTTCCTTAGGTAGGCTCCATAGTGAAAGTTATTCAGTTTGATGGTCTGAGTTCACCGTTTCAGTATTTGCTAGGCTGTCACTTACACCCTGTATAGTTTTTCCTATCTTTATTGAAAATTGTTTTAATATCTTTTATTATTCTATTTTAGTAGGTAACGATGGCGATTTGATTGTCAAACTTGTTTGAATGACGATTGGGGATAAATTCGCATAACAAAAAATACACCAATCCAGGACATCGTAATGCAACATGGCACCTTTTGTTGGCTGTAAGATCGGTGGAATTTTTAATATTGTCACGTGAAATTTGGATCCTTTTTGCCGGTATTTCGGATTGAATCATATAGCTCAAAAGAACGAGTTTTCTGACCTACCAATGTAAAAAGAAGGATTAACAGTTCGTATGGGAACAATGCCCATACACTCACTGAGGGTAGGTTTGTGCCCTGCAGTGGGACGTTAAAAGCTGATGATGATGATGAGAACACTCTGCGTGTATAGTATAAAAAACTAAATAAATAAAACCGGTCAAGTGCAAGTCGGGCTACTCGCGCACCGAGGGTTCCATACCACACCACCACAGAACACAACATATTAACTTAGAAAAAAAACTTTTTAGGTCCGG
Source organism: Agonopterix subpropinquella (assembly GCA_922987775.1). Classification (NCBI taxonomy): domain Eukaryota; kingdom Metazoa; phylum Arthropoda; class Insecta; order Lepidoptera; family Depressariidae; genus Agonopterix; species Agonopterix subpropinquella. The sequence continues at coordinate 10,913,077 of OV277695.1, read as the reverse complement.
GACCTTTAGCACAAGACCGACTCACACTTAGCCGGTTTTTAGTATTTGTTACTATTCTGTAGAGTCTGCTCTATAATCACACTAACTTTGACGCTTGTATGTATTACCGTTTTTACGATAGAGCATGAAGAAAAAACGTTGATAAAAACTAGTTTCTTGTTGAGAACCCCCCTTAATTTTTAGGTTTTTGACATTTGTATTATTTTTTAACAAATCCGCCGTAATAAAGCATAATTTGAGAAAATTTCAACTATCTAGCTATTACGGTTCAAAAGTTACAGCCCTAAATAGGTAGGACAGACGGACGGAAGGACAGACGGACAGACGGACGGACGGACGGACGGACGGACGGACGGACGAACAACGTAGGCTTAGTAATAGGGTCCCGTTTTCACCCTTTGGGTACGGAACCCTAACAATTATCAGGAATCAGTCAATTGTATTGAAGTATTCGACTCGAAATTGAGTCATACACACATTTTGATGTACGTTTTTCTTATAGTCACCGTTCAAGTTAAAAGGGAGACGATAAAAAATTCAAAAGTCGACGTAAATCATCTGAAAATAGTACAAACAAAACCATCCCTCTGCTCATTTTCGAAAAATTAATGCATAAAAGAGAAATAAAAATGCAAATTTCAGCGAATTGAATACCTATTAATATTTTTCCGCTTTCACTAAACAAAACGAAGCCGCTGAAAATGATTGTGAAATATTGAAATTGGAGTCGATTCATGTTTCTTTTAATCCTTTTGCCATTTGTTAATTTTAGCTTTGATTTATGATGCAAAATTTTCCAAAATTGTGATTTAAGTGATAAGATAACTGACACTTTTAGCATTTTTGATGACGGTGATGTTTTCTTTAACTCTTTCTGCGCTTATATCATTTAACTTTTTGACTTTCGGCTAATTAGATACGTACATATTCTAATTACATGGACTATTTGCAATTCCTGACTTTTGCTATTTGGTCATTCTGCTTTTACGTCGTTTAACTGAATGAACTCTCTGCTGACCGGATGCGCTGCCTTTTTGGCATCCAACTGAACTATCTTTTGGCGAAAAGGTCATTCAAGATATACATCTGATAGGGGTTAGCGTATAGCCCATTAAATCACTACAAACGTAATAACACCCCTCAGATACCTCGTAAGTAGGTACATAGGTACACAGGTACACAGGTACACAGTTACCCACTTTAAGAAATGAAGTGATATATTTGTAAGCCAAAAAATGTATGCAAACCGTTTGTGGGCGGATACCAGATTAATAGTATGTATATTAATTATCACAGGTGAGTACTGTAAGTGAGCCGAGACTGTAATGACCAGCACTCCTGCATTTCATACGAAGTTTTTTTTAAACATATGGGAGGAGAAAAAAAATTCATAATAAAAAGGGTTAGACAAATATTTGTGAAGTATGGCGCCCGGATTTCTTTCTTCACGCGCTGTGCGCCTGTGCCATGCCTGTGTTCGACTTAGTATATGCGCGCAGGTATAACAATTTAAAGCACAAGTACGGTAATGTCACAGTATAAGGCTGCCTGTCCACTTACGCAAGCTGGCTGGCGGAGCGGAGAAACTGAGTTTTATTAAAAAATCAGAATGACATAAAATCTCGTGTGACATAAGAGCTCCTGATTGGTTAATATTTCCTCGTTACTCCGCTCCGCGAGCTCGCTCCGCGTCCATGGACAGGCACCCTAAGGCAGTAATACATCTTCATACAATAGTACCAAATGCACACACTGACAATATAGTATAAGAGATAAGTGTACTTTTTGCAACCATCAGCAGCAAGGCTGATTCAGTGTTTATGGGGTGTAGAGCATCTCTGTGATGGGGATGGACCAGGTCTGCCTGCATAACTCCAGTCGGTTTAGGAGTTACAGATGATTAAAGGTCTGTAAAAAATTAACGATCAGCTGCAAGGCTGATCGTATGATATTGTAGTATGCACTGTAGCTATGTGAACAGTACAAAAACTGTCAAGTTCTGTCAGTCGGTTTAGGAGATACAGCCAGTCAAAGTTCCGACCTTTGAACGGCTGTATCTCCTAAACCAACTGATGAACCATGTCAGTTTTTGTACTGTTCACATAGCTACAGTTCATACTAAAACAATAACATACAATCAGCCTTGCAGCTGATCGTTAATTTTTTACAGACCTTTAATCATCTGTAACTCCTAAACCGACTGGAGTTATGCAGGCAGACCTGATCCATCCCCATCACAGAAAAGCTCTACACCCCATATTCACTGAATCAGCCTTGCTGCTGATGGTTGCAAAAAGTACACTTATCTCTCGGAATAATATCTCCGCGTCGCCCCGTCTGGCGCTGCCTTGGCTGCCTGAGATATCGTCGTACGTTCTGGCGAGCCAGGCGAGCACACATACAAGCCGTGTTTGGTACCATTGAATGAAGATGGATTACTGTCTTATACTGTGGTAATGTAAACTAAAACGCAAGCTAGTTTTATAAACTGCCTTATAAACCAGAAAGCAGTGCGATAGGAGCCAATTTACTATTATGTGTCTAAAAATAAGTTATGGTATTTTCTTAAGCGAATGTAAAGAAAGAAAAATTAAGATTTTCATTACTAAAAAAATATAACCCTCTTTCTGGTGCAGTCGGGTAAAAAAGACAGAGCTCCTCGCAACAGAAAAGATAACAAACAATGATTCTATTATTGATCTGAACAAATACATCTGATATCTAGTATTTAGCTACGTAACAGAGATATTATGCAATATACGTGACGCATAACGTAAGCGTACTTGCACGTTATGAGATACTTGTCTGTATTATACGTTCAACGTAATATCTTCCTGTCGGACTCCACAAATGCTGAGGGTATAAAGGCGAAAATTCCTTGATTCGTAAGACTTCTTATATGAAACGACCAATAAAGAATGTAAGTAGTCTTGTATGAACATTTAGTCGAGCTATTTTTCATAAACTTCACTTGTAAACGTTATGGAAAGCAATGTACTTACCTACTTATTAGTAAATTACGGAGTCGAACGTCGATGCATACTTATAATCCTTCTAAATTATGCTGACATTTTTTTAAAGGACATTACAAATATCCTTAAAACCAGCTGTTCCCATGCTGTTCTATACTAAAATAGACAATTTTTTTTACTAGAGTTTTTGGTCCTGTAGAAAAAGTTGTTTAGTTTGATGGTCTCATTGTTTGACCTTCACAATCATGGGCAAGGACTTGAATGCGTTACATATGCGTGTGCTTCCTGCAACTGCAAAATTGACATTATAATTATGGTGCTAACATCAAAATGCTAACCTCTTCAGCCAAAACGTATGGAATAAAATGTAAAAGCCATAGAAAAAGAATCGCACTTTGTGAACAAAGTTAAGGAAATGTTGATTTTAAATTGTTTTTACACTTTAGATGAATATTTTGAATGTGATTTTGAATAGACTGATGACATTTTATATTATGCCTATAATTGTATCACACGACATTTCTATTATGCTATTTATTACATAATTTGTTTAATTTAATATTCCCATAAAATAATTTGAATTCTAATTGATGTTTATAAATATCCAATAATAATTTTCATACTAATAATTCAATTATAATTGTAATTGTCTTGTCATTGTAATATTAAATTGTTGTATTTGTCATTGTGTTTGCCATGATATGATGATAATTGTAAAACGATTTTTGTGTTGTTCTTTGTTTTTTTTTTAAATATAAATATGTTTTGTACCTAAAATAATTATGTTATGCATGAATAATCATAAATAATAGTTAAATTTTTGTTTCTTTCTTAGTTTTATAATATTTTACATTCAAATGTAAATTGCAGTGCCCTTACAGGGCTCATGTTGCGAACTGTTATTACACTTATTACTTATAAGATCTATGTACACCACATGAAGCAAAAAATGATTATGAATTATGAATAGCCGATTTTTTTCGAGATTTTAATGTTGGTGCCATAAGATAATATTGAAAAAAAAAAAAAAGTTATTTCCGGCTGCACAGATTTTAACCGAGCATTCAGATTTTTTTAAATAATGGATCCATCGTGGTGTTGATTGTTGATTTTGCCAATGTCGAATTGAAAGTGAGCTTACAAAATAATATAATTGAAAAAAAAAACACATGTGCTAGAAAGTTTTACGGTCATGTAGTTTAAATTCAAAAGGATACGTGGAGAAATGCCCACCCTGTCAGTTTATTAGCCATAACCCAGTGAGATCCTACAAGAAGTTACTGACAAAGGCCCAGGGTGCGCGGTCCATTCCCAATCAGTGTGACCATTTGTGGCAGATTTCTGCCATTTTGGCAATAGACACAGAACAAAAATGTATGACTACTGGTCAGAGAGAGTGACACGGCCTTAGAACATGGCCTACCGTTGGGGTTTTTCCATATAAACATAAAACATGGCTTTTCTACCTAACGTACACGGCCGCCTCAAAATTTGCATTGGCCACACTGTTCCCAATGCTGTTCCCTCCGGACTCATCCAAGAGGATCAGAAGCAGGTGGGCACACGTGGGGGTTTCCTGAATTAGTACCCCATAATTATACCTCCTTGAAGATGGATATCCAAAACCGGGAGATTACACGTTTCTTCCCTCGAATGGTATTGCTATGCATTTGCTTTTTCACTTACCATGTTTTTGAAGAGTGATGAAAGTAAATGTGTAGAAGTCAACACAAAAGAAAGCGTCGAAGTGTGGCTGGCTTGCCAGCCCCCACAATAATATAAGATAAGATACATGTGCCAATGTAGGTTACTATGCATTAACTCGCGTTTATTTGTGCATATTGCACAAAATACATACATTTGTGCTTTTAAGAATATTACAATTCTTTTCGGGTCAATTTTTCCATTCCCTGATATGCTGGTATATAGTTTCACGATTTTATAAAACAAAACATATTATAGCAGAATACATGTAGAGAAGCATACTAAATCCCACGGTTACTAAATGATCGTTACACTCAAAACAACATGAAATGAATCACAATCCATTCAAAGTCTACTGACTGTTTCATTCATTAACATAATTTAATAAAAAATACTCACAGCATCGAAACTGAAAACACACCATGAATAAAACGACGCATGAAATTCAACTCTAATAATAATGAATACTAAAGTCATAAATCCATAAACAAGAGCGTCGTCGAATAGCGGTTTTTATGCGCGTTTCATTTTAAATGGAATAAGCGAAACGAAAATGGGAAAAAACATCGGGAAAGCAAATTACAGGAAGCGAAGGAAACTAAAATGCGGGACGGCTCGCTCTGGGTTGAACTATAAAATATTTGCATCCAAACGAGGGCAGAGCAACAATAAGATGGAAATGCAAAATCCAGCTGCGAAGTAATGCATACTGTCCGCCCCGCTAATAGTCGAGCGTATATTTTATACTCTACTTCTGACGCCAAATTAACTTTACGGGGGGAGATGTTATCATAATATAACGTGAGCATTTTGTTTGCTAAAAGGAAGCTTATTTTAAAATAAGGGTCAATGAAAATGCGTATTATCTTTATGGAAAGTTAAAAATTTCTCGTATAAAGGATTTTTTTTTAGATAACATAATATAATATTATGTTAATACCAAACACTTAAAAAGTTATATAAAATTTTACGCGATTAATTTTTATACTCATCTCAACTAGTTTGTCTTCATCTACCCTTGTGTGGTAGAGAATGGCAATTTTCTTTTCACTCTCATTAGAGGCCGCGAAATCTTAATAAGCATATAACTTACTCATTCTTAACTATAAGGATATTTTTAAAAGAAAGAAAAGTCTTTTTTTTTTTGGGTGAGAGTGTTACATCCAGTTTCATCTACATTTTCCGTCAGGTGAGCTAAAGCCAAGCGCAAGACCTTTTTGAATAAAAAAAATCGAAAACAAAAAGGTATCATCGATTGATAAAACAGGAGATAAGGGGATTTTTGGACACAATTTATATTCGAATCCAGTTTTCCTCCTGAACATCCTCTCCGGGGGGAAATTGGAGCTATCTCTTAGATCAAGGCGTATTTTTGGACAAAATTTTGATTCGATTCCAATTTTCCTGGAGGGGATAATTCGAGTAATCTGAAGCTAACATTATATTCGTGCCATGAAAAACTAGTTCATTATGAAAGTTTTCATTAAGGAAGTCTCTTTAAAGCGACAAGGTACTTTAATATTTGCATCACAAACCATCGTAAAATGTTTCACAGTACTCTAGTACCTTGTAAAGATCCTTGAAGGGTAGACAGAAGAATATAGCCGAATTTAATACGGCGTTGGTCCCCGTGGAGTGTGGCAGGGCTCTCCCGTCGCAGACTGATATTGTGAAACTTTTCTTCGACGCAATCTACATAAAAAATGAGCTGAGGGTTGGTGGTGACCCGTTGGTAAATGAGAGCCTTTTGAACTGTTAATTTTGTTTGCATACAAAATGAAATCTGACATGAAAGTTATTTGCGCCTTGATCTTCTTGGGGACTTTCTGTTTTTGTTTTTCATTTCAAGGTTTAAATATTTCCTCATAGCAGAATAGCAACGAGTTTTTATATTATTAAAGAGTAATGTATTCTAATTGGATAGGTCTACTAGTAAATAGAAATATCTTGTGGTTTCACGTGGTGTTAGTTGGGATATAAATATGCTAAAACTAAAGTATTACTTATACGGTATGCTAAAAACGAAGATCAAATTTTTAGTTGGAGCAATTTTTGTGACTATTTCGAATAGTATAACGGTCAATACATTACCTATGTGAGTAAATAAATAAAAGCTTGTAAAACATGGAATATAAACAGAAGGTTTACTACAAAAATCCGTTGGTTACACAAACCTATTTTGTAGAATTTTCTGTATTAACAATTCATTTCGAAAACACGATAGAGATAAAGCTACACTGGACGCTGTCAGAATCGCAAAATACCTGGCCAATAAAATTGATAGAATCACCATCTTAGAACAATTGACATGAAAAGAAAGATTTTGAAATCGAAAATCGGTATTAGGATATACAGGGTGTACAATAAAATGGGACAGCTGCTTAAAGGGGTGCTTCAGACCATCAAACTGAACAACTTTCTGTATGGGACCAATATCGAAATCACGAAAAAAAAATCTGCTGTCCCATACATTTCAGTCGAGTTATGTTTGCAGTTTTGTATGGGAGAGCGGATTTTTTTTTCGCGATTTCGATATTGGTCCCATAGAGAAAGTTGTTCAGTTTGATGGTCTGAAGCACCCCTTTAAGCAGCTGTCCCATTTTATTGTACACCCTGTATAATACTACATCTCGTAATAAATCCATCAGATCCTTAGATTAGACCCGACTTAGGTGCCTTCGTGATATAAACTGTTAACTAAGACTACATTAAGTCGATAGTGTATAGATACATTTAAATTGGTTTTTATTGCACTATCTTGTCAATTTACGTTTCTTTTATAAATAAAAATATAATACCTTTATAATTAAAAATAAAACAATAACAATAAAATAAGTATAAGTAAGTAAGTGAATAATTTGTAATATATTATGTATGACTACAAAGATATTTGGATTAGTTTCTTTATTTTTGCTGTTAAACCTTCTTGTCAAATTCCATAATTCTTGGTTAACGCGAAGTACCCTATAGGTTTTGATGTGAAGAGTGAGCACGCGAAGGCTCGTGAGCATCAAATGTGACATAAATAGCCGTTTCTTTTGATTGCGTTTGCATTTTTTACGTCTCGAAGGGTTCGTAGACCTTACTATTTGATTTTAATTTGAACTGGATACCTTTACCTGTTCCTGAGAAATAGGGTCTTGATATGTATTGCCACATGGACAATAAACTGATCCTAATTATAAGGGATGCGTCTTTTCTTTTTGAGGTACAGAGCCCTAAAAAAGAGGAAATATGCTATCAAAATATTAGTTAGGTTAGGTATATATATCTTAAGAGTTGCGAAAGCCCAATATCGAAAAAGTTAGACAATCTCTCAAGTTATACGAAAACGTATGATGTAATATGAAATTTCGATTTCCAATAGAGTTTAGAGTTTCACTGCATGTTCGTTCCGGCACTGTTGTAAATTCAAATGAGATTAACCGTAACCCTGTTTTGAATTGTTTCCAACATTTTACTTTTCGATTGAACAATGTACGAATAAGACTTTGGTTAATCTTTTAATGGGTCATAATGGATTTGTTTATTTTATTATTTTATACAAATTATTAAATATAAATGTTGCGCCCTAGTCACCTATAGCATAGTACACCATGCTCAAGGCAAGAATGCGGGTAATATACGGAGAAAAATATCCAGTAGTACATTATTGTGACAACTATTTATTATAGCAGACTTTACTAGAAATAACAGATAATACTAGACAATGTGTTGTTATAAATTATAAAATTCTGGTAGATTTAACTAAAATCTGCTTAAAACAATAATTTGTTTTACTTAAGTCTGCTAAAATAAATATTTGTCGCATTGTACTAAATAGAGTTCTATGCTACATTTATTAAAAGAAAATACGCCTACACTCATTGACTTACAAACTAATGGACGTCGGGGATCAGATCAGTTACGTCCTTTTCCCTGAACGTCCATCGCCCGAATTCCTTGTTCGACCATTTCCCCGAACGGACATTGCCTAGTACGTCCATTTACTTGTACGGACATTTCCCCTTAGTACATTTTTTGTACTAAAATATAGAGTCCTTAATATGCTGACAATTTTTAAGGGGATGATCAGATCGTCAAACTGAACAATTTTCTCTATGGCACCAACAACGAAATCGCGAAAAAAAATCAGATCGTCCGTACAAAACTGCATTCCTACTCAAGCCAAATGTATGGGACAGCAGATTTTTTTTCGCGATTTCGGTGTTGGTCCCATAGAGAAAGTTGTTGTTTTGATGGTCTGATCATCCCCTTAAAAAAGTGTCAGCATATTATGAAGGACCCTGTATATCGATTTTCAGCCCTGTAAAAATTACAGTTTAAAAAATAAATACAGGGTGTAAGGAAAGTAAAATTTACCTTTAAACCATACCAACCTACCCATCAAACTGAATATCTTTTACTATGGGAGCAAACAGCGCAAAAAGAAAATCAGCTGTTCCATACATTTGAGTCGAGCCAGTATTGCAGTTTTTATTTCGCGATTTCGAAGTTGGTTCCATAGTGAAAGTTGTTCAGTTTGATGTTCTGAAGCACCCCCTTACGTAAGGGGAAAAGTTCTGGAATATTATGCCCGTTTGGGGAAATGGCCGTTCGGGTAAATGTCCGTTCGGGGAAAAGGCCGATTGGGGAAATGGACGAAACCGGGAAGTGAACTTTCGGGTCCATAGTGGACGTTAGGGGAAAAGGTCGTAACTGACCTGATCCGACGTCGGGTCTAACTAGGCTAACTTACATTTGTAATGCGTGTTAGAAACCAACTAAAAACATTGAAATAGTTGTTCATTTAGCTTGCATAGTTTTTAAAAATTCTCACTGCACCGCGGCACGGTATTATAGACGTGCACATAGTCGGTGGATCCAATAAAGACTGGCGCGTAATTGTTACTCTTTGTACGAATTCTTACTATTTTGGTTCGGACACTTTAGAACGCGGACCCAACCTCCAGTAGCTGGTAAGTCAATGCCTACACTAGATATTTTTCTCCGTGTAGACCGGAAACTAAACGGCTGTATAACACGCTTGAAGTATCTGGGCATGCAATAACCTAACTTGTAAGATTTGAGTCACATAATACTTTTTATATTAAGAAGATTCTTCCATCTTGAGATTTGGAATATTCTCTGATTCATGTATCATGTTTGTAATGTATGTTGAATGTTAGCATTTTTCATAAACATATGCGTAGCATTTCGCTACGGCGTAGCTTCGTAGCGATGTGCCGTTTCACATTACTGATTTCTATAATTGTAACAAAGCAACCGAAATACGTTATTAAATAATTGTATGCCGAATACAGAAATGACTGCGTTCTGTTTCACACCCATGAATACAAATATTCATATTCATCACACAAATATTTGCTCCTTCACCCTAAATTGCACCACCTATTCCAATCGCTGATTATGGTATTATCTAGGGTTATGCCAGTAGATATTGCACTACGATATAAATCGTGGACCGAGCGAAGTGAGCACGAGATTTTACTGCAATACGACTTGGTCTAAAACCAGAAGCGAGCGAAGTGAAGCGATATTACTTCAATGAAGTTAGGTTGGTAGCTACAATCAAAGAAGAGGAGCAAGCGAAGCGAGCTCAAGATTTTGCTATACGAAATGTTTTTAGGGTTCCGTACCCAAAGGGTGAAAACGGGACCCCATTACTAAGCCTACGTTGTCCGTCCGTCCGTCCGTCCGTCCGTCCGTCCGTCCGTCCGTCCGTCCGTCCGTCCGTCCGTCCGTCCGTCCGTCCGTCTGTCTGTCCGTCTGTCCGTCTGTCCGTCTGTCCGTCTGTCCGTCTGTCCGTCTGTCCGTCTGTCCGTCTGTTCGTCTGTCCGTCTGTCCGTCTGTCCGTCTGTCCGTCTGTCCGTCTGTCCGTCTGTCCGTCTGTCCGTCTGTCCGTCTGTCCGTCTGTCCGTCTGTCCGTCTGTCCGTCTGTCCGTCTGTCCGTCTGTCCGTCTGTCCGTCTGTCCGTCTGTCCGTCTGTCCGTCTGTCCGTCTGTCCGTCTGTCCGTCTGTCCGTCTGTCCGTCTGTCCGTCTGTCCGTCTGTCCGTCTGTCCGTCTGTCCGTCTGTCCGTCTGTCCGTCTGTCCGTCTGTCCGTCTGTCCGTCTGTCCGTCTGTCCGTCTGTCCGTCTGTCCGTCTGTCCGTCTGTCCGTCTGTCCGTCTGTCCGTCTGTCCGTCTGTCCGTCTGTCCGTCTGTCCGTCTGTCCGTCTGTCCGTCTGTCCGTCTGTCCGTCTGTCCGTCTGTCCGTCTGTCCGTCTGTCCGTCTGTCCGTCTGTCCGTCTGTCCGTCTGTCCGTCTGTCCGTCTGTCCGTCTGTCCGTCTGTCCGTCTGTCCGTCTGTACGTCTGTCCGTCTGTCCGTCCGTCCGTCCGTCCGTCCGTCCGTCCGTCTGTCCTACCTATTTAGAGCTGTAACTTTTGAACCGTAATAGTTAGATAGTTGAAATTTTCTCAGATTATGCGTTATTACGGCGGATTTGTTATAAAATAAAATTGTCAAAAAGTTAAAAACTAAGGGGGGTTCTCAACAAGAAACTAATTTTTTTCAACGTTTTTTCTTCACGCTCTATCGTAAAAACGGTAATACAAACAAGCGTCAAACTTAGTGTGAAAAAAAGTTTTTTAAGCAAAGACATATATTACTAGCGTAAGGACATGGCCTATGAGCTTGACTATTGTCCCCAGTTCGTTGGCTCTTTGACTATTGTCCCCAGTTCGTTGGCTCTAAAATGCAAGGAAAAATGTCAGTTTAGAGGACTACAACGATCAAAGAAAATATATGACACGATATAGTTCGTATACGAGTTATGACAGATGGCGCAAATTTTTGTTTCTATGAAGAAGGTTTTTGTAAAATATTCTGACGGGCATATCCTTACGCTAGTCTAAACTATTATAAAACTGTAACAGAAGTGTGTCTGTACATTGAAGATATTTACAAAAAAAATTACGACATGGTTTTTACCTGTCCCTGATTCCAAATCACAAATTTTTGGATTTTTTGTCTGTCTGTTTGTTTGTTTGTTTGTTTGTTTGTTTGTTTATTTGTTTATTTGTTTGGGTGTTTGTTTGTTCGAGTATCACGCAAAAACTACTGAACCGATTTTGATGAAACTTTTTTTGTTTGATAGCTTATCATCTGACTTAAAATCTGGTATATAATTTATGCGGACGAAGTCGCGGGTAAAAGCTCGTTATATATAAATCTATGTTTTTAAGTTAATAATGTTGTGTTCTGTACTGGTGTGGCACGGAACCCTCGGTACGCGAGTAGCCCGACTCGCACTTGACTGGTTTTATTTCAGTTATACCTTCTACGCAAAAGGTTTATTATTTTAGCTCGGTACAACACAAAAAACAATGGTTTTCATTTTATACCTACACAAACGTGTTATGTTTGTATGTATGGTAGAAGCCAGACAACCGAGTGATGTTTTGAATGCAGACAATTGAAGCGGACGCGATGTAAGGGGTGTTTTCAGACACCACACCGAGTTCCTATTTAGATCCAAACAAGAAGACCTCTAACAAACCGTTAAGTCGATCACATACGGTTTATAACAGCTCGATTTGTGGGACTTTGTACTTTGAGCTTTGAAGGTAGTTTCCTTTTTAGGGGAAAATTCTTTGTGATACAAGTGATACATGTCTGTTAGTGGTTTTATGTAGTGCTTTTGTTTTGATTAAAATTGTCAAACATTGTTTGGTCTTACATTGTGTATGCATTGGTACATGGTTTTCGAAAACCTTAACGTTTTTTAGAAAATTTTGATAGTAAACTTAATAATTGCCAATCTTAAACATACAATGCGTTACATTATTAAACAGAGTGCTTCAGACCATCAGCATCATACTGAATAACCTTTATTACGGAGCCAACAAAGAAATAGTAAAAAAAAATCTGCTATCCCATACGTGCCCATACATTTGCAGTTTTGAAACAACCGATTTTTTTTCGCGCTTTCAACCTTGGTCCCATAGAAAGTAAAAGTTGCTCAGTTTGATGGGTAAACTTGTGGTTAGAGTATGGTTTATAGGTTAATGATACTTTTCCTTAAACCCTGTAAACGGAGTAGAATTTTATTATTTAAGCTTTTACCCGCGACTTCGTCTGCATATATTATATACCAGATTTTAAGTCAGATGTTACGCTACCAAACAAGAAAAGTTTCATCAAAATCGGTTCAGTAGTTTTTGCGTGATACTCGAACAAACAAACACCCAAACAAACAAACAAACAAACAAACGAAACTCTTTTTTTTTTAAATTTACAGTTTTATAATAGTCAAGATTTATTCAAAAACAACAACAATTTATCGTTAACAAGACCATTAAATTAAGTAAAAAGGACAACCGCCGCTCTCCCTTGAAAAAATACCTTAAAATGTATAGAAGTTTTGACTGAAGTCAAAAGTGTAATGAATTATGAGGTTTTATAAAAACGACTCAGATACTATCATTTATTTTTATATAACGAGTTATTTAATAATTAATTATTAATAAATTATAAAAAAAGCAGCAACCCCAACATGGCTGTCAATGTTGTTTAGTAGGAGGTGTTGCAAGTACAATGTTTTTTTTATATAAAAATGATAAAAACTAATAAATCATTATAAAATAAACTAATGCCTGCAGTTAGTTTCTATTGTTCCATAGTCCATAATAAAAATAGAAGGACGGTATACATTTTTGGGTATTATGTGCCAGATGTCCTTTCTGATTATGTTGCATTTACATAATGCTCCCTTATGTGAAAGTAAGTTTGTATGTTACGCTTTCACGCGAAAACTACTTAACCGATCATCATGATGGTTTTCCAAATTCATGGAGTTTGGAAAACAAAGTATCCTATGCTACATTTAATACCTTCAAGAATATGTGTACAAAGTTTCATGGTGATCGGTTAAGTAGTTTTCGCGTGAAAGCCTAACAAACAAACTTACATTTACATTTATAATATTAGGGAGGATATAAAAGGGATTTTTTGTTAAAATTAAACACATTCGAGAGTTGTAGTCAACTGATCAGTTAAATTTGTATATCGTTTGATATCTAGCTATGAAACGAGGATACGATACGACAGTCGATAAATATCACGATATTTTATGGAAAATTTTTCATATTCCTTCCACCCAGAATTTACTTTAACGTTAAATAATAACAACGTTTAGTGTAGGTATTCGTCAGATTATTTTCAAAGCTACCTCAAACAAAATGTCTTTGGAGTCTACTAAGTATTTCTGCATAATATTGCTAGATATTATCTAATAAAAACAAAATATTACCATTTTATTTACGGTTTATTTACAATATAATTTTTTACATGCAAATCGGCAAACTGTCGCTGATTCGTGGTTGAATATGCGGAAATTTCATTTTGTACCAAACACATTTCAAGGCACAGGCCTACCCTCAATGTGTATGGGCGTTAGTCCACCACGTGTGTTCAATGCTGATTAGTAAACTTCACATACGAATCAGAATATCTTCTTCTGCGTATGCAGTATTTCCCGCGATGTTTTCTTTGTTTGAGAGCACGACTGCTCTACACCGACGTGTTACGTGCATAAGTTAGAAAACCTCATTGGTACATATTCGATAATGGCCCCGATTCGGACTGTGCCACGACTTAACTACATTTATTCCTGTCACTTTCTAAAATAAGATTAAGTAAAGAGACAGAAAACCAACAGCTGACTTTAGTGCTGTCAAAGTGACGTTACACGCCCAAAAACGCCTTAAATAAGATGGCGTACATTATAATGGCATCTTATTTTGGGCGCGTTACGTCACATTGACAGCACTAAAGTCAGCTGTTGGTTTTCTGTCTCTTTTCTTAATCTTATTTTAGAAAGTGACAGGAATAAATTTAGTTAAGTTAAGTCGTGGCACAGTCCGAATCGGGGCCATTGAATATACAAAATGTAGAGAAATCAAAATATTATACACGAAACACTATTAAAAGTTTTACATTTTTCAACATTCCAAAACAGCCCACAAAAGTAGTAGAAAAACTAACGAGAAAATGTTATGACTGTTAACACAAACTTTTAATTAATAAAGCTTCTGATATTTGTTGTTTGTTTTAGAATTTTCCAAACTAAAACTCTACGGTTTCGTTGTTCACGCCTGGACTGTTAGATAAGAAAGGGATGGACAATATTTACGAAATAACTTTATTTAGAGATGTTTGAGTGACAGACTGTCCAATCATCCAGGTTTACTTAGCATGAATATTTTAATTTTTTAAGGTTCCGTACCCGAAGGGTGAAAACGGGACCCTATTACTAAGCCTACGTTGTCCGTCCGTCCGTCCGTCCGTCTGTCCATCTGTCCTACCTATTTAGGGCTGTAACTTTTGAATCGTAATAGCTAGACAGTTGAAATTTTCTCAGATTATGCGTTATTACTGCGGATTTGTTAACAAATTACAAAAATGTCAAAAATTTTAAAATTAAGGGGGTTTTCAACAAGAAACTTGTTTTTATCAACGTTTTTTCTTCACGCTCTATCGTAAAAACGGTAATACATACAAGCGTCAAACTTAGTATGATTATAGAGCAAATTCTACAAAATAACAATAAATACAAAAAAACCGGCCAAGTGCCACACCGCCACAGAACACCACATTATTAACTTAGAAAAAAAACTTTTTTTGTCCGGGACCTTTAGCGCGAGACCGATCGGTCTCGCGCTAAAGGTCCCGGACAAAAAAAGTTTTTTTTCTAAGTTAATAATGTGGTGTTCTGTGGCGGTGTGGTACGGAACCCAAGGTGCGCGAGTAGCCCAACTCGCACTTGACCGGTTTTTTTATTTTTATAGATTGGTTTGCTCTTATCCAGTCCTCAGGACAAAGATGGGGTCGAAGAAGTAGCGAGCTAACCCAGAAGAAGCCTATTCTTTTGTACTTTAAAGAAATTCGGGTTGTAAGTGTTCGGAAATACTGCCGTAGCGTAGGCAGGGCATTCCACTCCTTGGCTGTGCACATTATAATATTTACAATAATTATGCTGAAAGGCACTTAGTGCGAATATTTTATCATGTGGCAGCTACGCACTGAGTCCTTTGGCTCCTAACTAAGGGTTTTTAGGGTTCCGAAGTCAAAAAGGAACCCTTATAGTTTCGCCATGTCTGTCCGTCTGTCCGTCCGTCTGTCTGTCCGTCTGTCCGCGGCTTAGCTCAGAGACGCTTAATACTAGAAAGCTGTAATTTGGCATATGTATAAATATTTATCACGCCAACAAAGTGGTAAAATAAAATATTGAAAAATATTTTTTTTTAGGGTACCTACCTCCCCTACACGTGAAGTGGGGATGATTTTTTTTTCTCGTCTATCCCATGTTATGGGGTATCGTTAGATAGGTCTTTTAAAAATTTTGTGGGTTTGGGAAAGCAATTTTTTGATTTAGGGATCCGTTAGCGAAATATTAAGCGTTAAAGTGAAAATTTTGTTTAGAATCAAGTGTCCCGCCCCTCTCCCAGCTAAACGGTTGTAGTTGCAGATGTGAAAAAATTCACGGCAATAGCATATATAACGAATTTAAATGAAAAACTATCACCGCTAAGTAGGCTTTACAAGTTTACGAGTAATAGTCGACCAAATAATAAAATGTACTTTTTAGACTTTATTAGCCGTTAAACCGTAGGCGTAGTATAAAACAAAAAGCCTCCTTCTAAGTCCATATTATATTGTAACGGGCAACTACGGAACCCTACCCTGCGCGCGGTCCGACACGCACTTGGCCAGTTTTTTTTCTATAACACTACAGATACAACTCTCGCGAGGATCTAAGCTAAATCTAGTATTAAATATAATATTGATATTGCATTTGGTTTGGATACCTACAACTGCAAAACTTGTATCATTCGGATAAAACTTGGCGAGTTTCAGCAAATTGTTACAGCAATCCACAGTGAGTACATGTACGTTTGTAAGTTCATTGACCCTCATTAGTGTTAGTTCATTCAACGTTAGTAAAGATACGAGTAGAAATATTTTTAAAATTGGAAAGTTTACCTACATTTTAGCGTTCATCGTTACTGTAGTGAGAACCAACGACAAAACATTTTTTTTTTATAAAATCCTATTTACAATGGATGTTTACAAATAGGAAAGTGTAAACGCAAAGTATTATTTCAAGGTGATTCTAAATAGATGCGTTATATGGCAGTATTCTAGAAAGTCAATGAAAGCCAAACTAAAATTCATAATTCGACGGCCGACCTATATGTAACTGATGAATTGATCCATTCATAAGTTACATTTAAGTTGGTCGTTGACTCTATAGCTAAAATCTACCAAAGCTATAACTTGTATCCGCTTGGTGGATTACATTACAGCCTAACATCATCATATCACCCGATGGACGTCCACTGCTGGACATAGGCCTCCCCCAAGGATCGCCACAACGACCGGTCCTGCGCTGCTCTCATCCAACGGGTTCCCGCCGCCTTCACCAGGTTATCATAATTATACATAAATGCAGGCATTCGTCTCCCCGAAATTATCCCCTGCAGAATATAATCTGGAGAAGTTGGTATTTGTCACTTTCCATACACAGTATCTACAGCACGGTAACCTGCCAGCTACGAATAAGAATGTATAGAAATGTAAATCAAGCTCAAAAAAAGACACCAAAAAAACTACATCGTGTTCTAAATTCCTTAAAAACTGTACCTAGCCGCCAAACTGTCTTTTTTCATTATGTGCCAAAAATTATGTTGCTTTTGTTTAGAGTTTAAATGCTTCTATAGTTATTCGTAGCCTGCCAGTATAACCACGCTTTGTTATTTCAACTGCAGTGCATTATTGAGTTTTGTCAACAAAATAATAAATAGTCAGCGAAGGTAATACTAACTGCAAAAACAAGTTGATCTGCCAATAAAGTTTTCAATTAACATTGCTCCCTCCTAGTTTTATTTAGTTTATGAACAGCATTTTCAGAGCACTAACTATTTTATCATCGGAGTGTTTTATGCAGTTTGCGGTGAATGTTTATAAATATAATTAAGAGTCCTTTTACCGTTCAATGGCGTCCTCATCACAATATTAAAGATTTATAATGAAAACCCAAAATGAAAAAGTGCTACTACTCCAACTTTAAACACTAGCCCAGTCATTTTACGGTTTGAGCCGGGACTAATTACTAATTGCATTTTTTTTCGCTATAATATTGAAGAGCCAATTTGAGCTTAGGAATGTACCAAAATTAAAAAAAAATTACGTCGGCATCTGTTCCAATTTTAAAATATAGATAATATCTCGTTTTAAAAAACCTGATGATAATTTTTTTTTGCACTTATTTAAGGCTTTACCATCATACATACTTCAAACATGGTGTAAATATTTTTGCCTACTTAGAAGGTTTTGAAAAATACATTCGTATTTTCTAATAAATACCTCATTTTTTAAATTTTAATGCCTACTTTATTGATCAAAAATAATGTATATTGTTTAATCTAATTCAAATGAGAGCATTGGTATTAATATTATTAATTTAAAAGCCTTCTGGGACACACAATTTTGATTTCTATGTTGCGTGGCATTTTTTTTTTAAATATGGTTTAGGATAGTTTTTTGTCACTAAATGGTGGTGCCAGTTACAGTTTAAAAGTCCAATTAATAATTACTCCTTACCCTGCCTAACAAAACTCCGTAAAACGACTGGCCTACACCTAAAAGTTATTGTTATAGAATACTTTTATAGGTAAAAAACATTCCACTTTTTAGAATATTTTCATTATTGAGAAATCTTTAATTTTGTGACAAGGGTTAATATCTTGGACAACGTGTTGATTGGCCAACGCTTCTTGTACCTAATTAGTGGAAGAAGTTGTAACATGAAGTGTAATTGATGTATTCTGTCGAAATTATCTATGTTGGTACATTTAATTTAATTACCAATTAATGTAGCTAACACAGTAATTGTATTTGATACAATTTAATGGTTGCTTAATTCCAAATTGCTTCCTCAAACATACACTTTGATCTTCGGCTTCATAAAGGATAAGTAATTGTTTTATTTCTTAAACAACATCATGTAAGAACAGTCAAGGAAATGAATGTGTTTTTGATCTTTATTTTCAGTAAAATATAGGGTTTTGACAGCATAATTATAATCGTAAGCGCGCTCCATACAAATCGAAATTTAATTATATTTTACCTATTAGGTAAGTAACTAATTAGAGTCAATGAAATTTTTTAAATACGATCTAGAAAATAATCTCTGTGATGTGTCAGATTTTCGTTAAAATGTACATTTTCAATGCTAGGATTGATTTAAGATTTGTATGGAAAACTTTGAGCCACTGAAACCTAAAAATGAATAATAAGGTAGATACAGCAACGGCTTAAAAATATAAAAGACCAAAACGAGAAACCAAAATATTATGGATTTTTTTCACACTTTCCTAACATAAAACTTAACCAGTTTTTAAACACAAACAAATCTCTCCCCCACTCGTGAAACGCATAAAAACGAAAACATTAACTCCCCTTTCACAACAATACCTATAACGGCATATCTATGATGCCATGTTCTTTTGCTGACGCAGTTATAACTAACAGAACAGTCGTAAAAACTTAAACTCATATTAGGGTACGTAGGAATTTCGTGTCTACCCCTCAGCCTCACTACTCCACGGAGCGTGTCTACAGTGAAAAAAGAAAAAAGATAAAGCTTCTTCAGGAAATGGGCCATTCGCCGCCCTTTTCCAGAGCTATCGAGTATTAGCAATTTGCTTTGTGCTAGACAGTCCGCCTCCGAAAGTGGGATTGTATTCGGGAAAGATAAGGAAAAAAAGGGACTTTGATAATTAACCCTAAAGTGTTTAGGGTAAATGGGAATTCAACGAGTGCAATGGGACAATTAGTATTTTTTCACGTTCTGCCTCCGAAATTGGAATTGGAATGGCTAATGGAATTGAACGTTTGAGGTTTTTGTATACAACGAAATTGTAGTTAAAATCTTGAAAAACTGCTGCGGCGTTTTAATTTTAAATGCGGTAGAGGTTACGAAGCTGAACGCATATTAAACGGTTTACATTTACTGTGCTGGATAAGCAGTGTTTCAGATATTTGTAATTGGAAAGGGTACACGCTAGACATGGTTCGATTCGATCACAATTTAGTTGCAAATTTCAGAACTGCGTTAGCAACATTGGGTTGGGTTTCGAAATATAAGGAGTTAATAAAATCTTATCCTCAGAACTAGGTATATTCACGGAATAGATAACTAAACAGGAAGGATTTTTTCCTACTTTTTATACGATAATTTCGGCTTCGGTCGTATAGGCTAGCTTGCCCATTGGTCTCGCTAAGGCTAAAATGTATGTAGGTACGAAACGAAAGCTCGAATATGTTCAGTTTCAGTTCAGTTCTTTATTGCCTTAAAATGCATGTTTTTATTTTATAAATGTATTTAAATGCCCGCAGTGTATTATGCAGAGCCCAATGGACTGGCATGAGATTTGAAATACACATAAACAAAGTGAATGAATTACCCTTTATTTGTGCAAAATATTTATCAATTTAGGGTATTAATTAATGATTTGATTTCATATTGAAATTGTTCTTGCATGCAATTTTACATTGTTTGGCTTAGTTATATTTTAGTTTTAGGATAATTTTAGTTTTAGGATGTTTTAGTTTTAGGATATTTTAGTTTTAGGATGTTTTAGTTTTATTGTGAAATTTTCTTTATAATAATTATAGGAAAATAAATGTTTTCCATCAGATTAAATTATTATTATTTCATTACACAAATTAAATTATAATTTTGATGATTATGAACTATTAAATTCGAAAAAAAAAATATAATTACATTACAAGAGAGTTTCTATTTTTATTTGTCGTTGAATATTTTTATGGCCCATTGACGTCACCAATAAGAATCACCATTGACGTTTTCTATGGAGCAGATGATATTTTTTTCGCGATTTTAACGTTGGTCCAATTGTAAAAGTTTTTCAGTTTGATGGTCTGAAGGACCTTCTTAAGTATGTAACACATTTAAATGTACACTCCATATAAAACTTAAGAACGACTATTTACAATCTGAACCAAATTGAACTATGATAGAAAAAGAAAGTAATTAAAATGGAGTCCTACATGAACCCAATTTAATCGTTCATATATATAAATATAATTATTATCTTTTCATGCACTTCCGAAAAGATGTAAATGAGGCTAAAGAGGGGTGTCAGAGTCGTAGCGTGTGGCGGTCCTTGGTCTCTGCCTACCCCCTTGAGACAATGGCGTGAGCTTATGTATGTTGTGTATGTATAAATTAATATCATTTCATCTGAACTACGCTTAACATGGCTTAACCCAATAAACTAGCTACAGACCAAACGTATACCTTAATAAAATCGACCGCGTGTTAAATAAATGTACCCATTAACGTTTACGGCCCGAACTAACCACTTCCTACCGTCGAATGTCGATACATATTGAGCAAATCTCCTAAAACTTTTCAACATTTCAAATAATAGACCGAGATCCGACCGTAAAATGCATCTATTTCTTTTTTGAAAGTAATGTAATTCTAGTGAATGTTTACACAGGGGTTTAATACAACGACGCCAGATTTACTAGAAAAATCTTGCCGCAAGTATTGCCTTCGGAAGGAGACTGATCTAAAGAACTGAAAAAAACTAAAGTTGCCACCTCTGTCTGCCGCAACTCTAGGGTTGCCAGATTCAAAGGAGTCATTTTTGAACAAGGCAACCCTAGAGTTGCGTGCGGCAGACTGAGAGTTGGCAATTCTAGTTTTTCCAGTTTTTAGATCAGTCTCCTTTTGAAGGCACCTCATTTACTTCCCAAACAGATAGGTGGAAATTTTTTTAACCAAAAATCATAATGGAAAAGATACTTGCGGCAAGATTTTTCTAGGAAACCTGGCGTTGTTGTATTAACCCCTGTCTAAACATTCAATAGAATCACACTTCGTTCAAAAAAGAAATAGGTGCATTATTTTACGGTCGGATCTCGAACCATAATAGATACGCCGTTATAGAGAACAAAGTGAACAATGTTACAGTGAACATTCGCTGTGGATCGAAAACTTCCTTACTTGTCAGACCCGTTTCAAACGCACGAACCGAATTTCTTTGACCTCACCTTAACTTGTCAGGTTCATAACAAATTGAGATCATACGGATTTTTGATAATAGCTTATCCAAACTATTATAAAACTGTAACAGAAGTGTGTCTGTACATTGAAGATATTAAAAAGCTCACGATATGGTTTTCAAGAGTCCCTGACTCCAAGTGAACCTTTTTAGAACGTTTGTCGGTCTGTTTAACTGTTAAAAAAATCTTTAACGATATCTACCAAATATAAATGTCAGTTAAAACGAATAGTCTTAACTGACATTTACTAGTATATTAGATTGGTATCGTCAAGGATTTTTTTTTCAGAAAAATCATAATACAGGGTGTAACAAAACACCCTAGTAATACTTAAGGGGGTGCTTCAGACCATCAAACTGAACAACTTTCACTATGGAGCCAACTTCGAGAAAAAATAAAAAAAATTGCCGTCCCATACATTTGAGTCGAGACGGTAATGCAGTTTTGTATGAAAGAGCGGATTTTCGATGTGGCTCCATAGTGAAAGTTGTTCAGTTTGATGGTCTGAAGCAGCCCCTTAATTTTTACTAGGGTGTTTTGTTACATCCTGTAAGTATACCATTTTAATCTGAAAAAGGACCAAGAAACCAACATCAAACAATAGTATAGAAACTGGTATGAAGGTAAAAGTTTTTCGGTGTCTTTTCTACGTAGCGACCTCAGCGTTACAAAGATAAAAATTACGCACAAAAGGAAACGTAATTTTTGTATTCTTTTCGTTTGGTCTGAGCACCCGGAGGTCCACGCAATTTTGAGAAAATGATTTATTAAAAAAAAAAATGTTCAGTTCGCGTACCTAATCGATAACTAAAGCAGCGAATCACCGCCCTTTATTCGTAAAACTACTAAAATTTTACGAGGTTTGGAACCCTCTATGTGCGGCTACACACTTCGCTCTCGGCCAGTTATTCTAAGCTAAGAATCACACGGCTAAGTATGTACATAATTATAAAAGGGACCATTTCTACAATAAATATTAAATGAGGGCAACGACAATAGCTGTGACAATAGTCACATAACCAAAGAGATTTAATATAGCTAGTAATATATTGAAAGTCTTTGCACATAATAGATAATTTCGACAAAATATTGTAAGAGAATGAAGCCTAGCGTAGTTTTTTTGTAACAATAATGAAGACTGAAAAAGTTGGAAGACAATATCGAAACTAAGCAGTCGTAAAGACGGAACAGCGATTTGCGAAGGGCAAGAGCAATAGACATTTTGATTTATTTCGCCCGGTGTAATCTGTCAGGGAAGTTTCTCTCTCACCGCAAACCGACCGCGATCAATCTGTTACCAGCTTTCGTACTTTACTTTTAAGAAGAAACGAAAGAAAGGAAGAAGCGACAGTCAAAAAATGATATTGCGGCGAACTTTTTGGTCGTCTCAATTTAAAATCTATGAGCGTTCAAGAGTTGCCTTGACGACTAAGTAGTTAGAGAATAACTAACGCAAGAAGAAAACTCAATTTAATTCGAATGTTATATTTTATCTTCAATTCATTTATTAATTATAGGTTTGAGTCTTAACCTATCTCGTAATTTATGAAAATATCACCGTCTCTCCCGAGCGTCACCTGAGCCGCATTCTCCGACTACCAGTACCAACTCCACAGTGGTACCCGCGGTACCACGAAAAATGGAAGGGGAGGACAAGTCAGTTGAAGACATACCTACGGCAAAGGAGACATTCAGTTCTGCACAGTTCTACTGTTCTGGCCGGAGGAATCGGACAGACTTTCACAATTTTATAATATTATTAGGATTGGATTACATTCCTTGTAAACCCAGTAGGCTATTCTATAAAGCACAAACTCGAAACTCGAACGTGAACTCGAAAATAAGATTTTGAATTTGACATCTGACTTTAAAGGTAGGTTTTAATTTAAAAGGCAAATATTTACATTTCACTTTCGAATTCTTGTTCAAGTTTCCAGTTTGTGCTTTATAGAAAAGCACGACTGATGATTTTGAAGCTTACATAATGAACATCTTACTTCTTCCCCGTTTTGGTTTCATCTAAGACTTTACTTGTCCTACTTTTATTTCATCTTATTTCAATTGTCATCGATTCGTCGTTCATAATTTATTTTTGTGTCCGAACTGCCCGAAGAATAATATAGCTTTGGCTTTTACTTTACCTTGTCATTGGGGATTATGTTGTAAGAGACTTTTCTGAAAATAATTCTTCTTCTAAGTTATTATGATGGGTCATTGGAGAATAACTTCCTAGTTTGACAATATTTTCCTTTGTTTATTGTATCATGTTGGTAGGAATAACCAATATTCACAAGTTTTCTAACATTTCATTTATTTACACAATTCAGATAATATTGAAAGTTTTAGTTCCGTTTACGGACGAAAATGGACGAAAATCTCTTCAGCTAAGCTAAAGGAAAAACATAAAGGAAAATTTAGCACTTCGAATTTCCAGCGTTTATGGATTTCCTAGACTCTGGGTGTTTGTTTTTGTACTCTGCGGACCAAAAGGGATTTACCACCTACAGCCTAAACGTTTGAACCGATTTCGCTAAATGAGGTGTATACAGATTTATATAAAAACTCAGTGGGAATCATAGACTCAGTGAGATTTCTAAGTTGACTCCATTAGCCCAGTCATTTTACGGTTTGAGCCGGGACTAATTAATAATTGATATTTTTTTCGGTAGTATAGTATTTAAGACCCAGTTTGAGCTTCAAAATGTAGGTACCAAAATTAAAAAGAAATTACGTCAGCAACAGCCCCAAATTTAAAATTTTGCATTTATCTCGTCAGAAAACCTGATGGTTTTTTTACATTGTTAAGGCTTTTCCATTATTACATACTTCTATAATATTTTTGCTTTCTTAGAAGGCTTTAAAAAATACATTAGTATTTTCTAATGAATACCTCATTTCTAAAATTTCATTGCATATCTTATTGCTCAAAAATGATTTATATTGCAAAATCTAATTAAAATGAGCGTATTGGTAATAATATTATTAAGTTAAAAGCTTTCTGGAAGATACAATGTTGATTTCTATGTTGCGTAGCGTTTTTTTTTTTCAAATAGTTTTTTGGACACTAAATGGTGCCGGTTACAGTTTAAAAGTCCCATTGATAATTACTCCCCACCCCTCTTAACAAAACTCCATAAAATTGACTGGACCGCTCCGTCGCAGCATATCATATTCGTAAAACACCATATTCTCTGAACGTCATATTCACAAAATATCATATTCTCAAAACACCACATTCTCCAAACATCATGTTCACAAAACATCATATTCGCGGCTTATAACATTTTCTTACCCGTTTGTACTGTTAGAAACAAAATCTGTACCTACATAAATAAAAATCATGTTGTCCACTGGTATATTTTTTTAAATGACTACCATAGTGAAAACCATAACTAAGGTAGTCATAGACTAGAATATTCTGATCGTTACGAATGGTTATTCGTAACGATCAGAATATTCTAGCTACAAAAACACATTCCTTATTTTACAATAATTGTAGTAAGTAATTTAGAAAATATTAAACACTAAATTAGACAGTACCTAATAACTACAGACCAAGTAACAGAGATGAGGTCTAGAATAGTCTAGTACAATTTAGTATTTGCAACCATACAGTCAGCTCAGCAGATGTTGGAAGCTAAATAGTGCGAGCGAAGCATTTCGTGATGGATCTAGGAACCCATTACTAAGATTGTACCGTAGTCAAAGATACATGTGAAGGATACTTAGCTCCTTGTAAAGTAAAGTAGCTTTCTAGTCACGATTGCCAGCTTGTAATTTTGAAAACAACAGAAGTGTTATGTTTGCGATATATGATATTCAGAGCAGCGCTTTTTGTCGTAAGATTTGGAACACTGTGGTGAAGGTAAATTATTCTGCTAAACGTGAATTAAATTAAAGCATCCCTCCGTTCTACAGGAGGATGGGCAGCAGCATCCTCTGAGTACACACATTCAATCCAACTGCGATCGCCAACCCGCCTGCCAAGCGTGGCGATTATGGCAAATCCCCCCCATTTGGGGGAGGCCTATGTCCAGCAGTGGACGTCTATCGGCTGATATGATGATGATATTGATCCCTCCGTTCGCTGTTATGCGCTTCGATATATCAGTTCTTCAAAAAGCCGTCATTTTCGTTACGCACTTTGTTCTTGGTCTGCCTCGGCGCCGATTTTGTTTCGACCTCCCCTTCCACATGAGCAGATGGAAGAGTATCTTTCTATTAAATGGAACGAAGTATTGGTGGATTTGAGTAATGATTTATTGGTATAAGGTAAGTCATGGGTGCGGAAATGAACCCGTATCCTCTTGAATGAAGGAGGAACCTCTCCAAAACGCGCCAACGACACTTTTTACGATTGGCATAGAGAGGTCAAAACGTTCACATGCTAATATTACTATTTGACTCCAAATTCCATTCGTTAAATAAAACTCAATTTAACTTTATATTCGATACCGTGGGCAGATTATTTCCCAGTATACAAATCTGCATTTTTGACGTTTGTCGTAGCGTATATCGAAACTGCAGTGAATCGTTCTACATGATGTGTGGTTTTATTTAGATTTATTGTAACGAACGAGGTCAGCTTTCGGGCTTTGTTCTATACATGAAAAAGCTGTCAATCAAGAAAGTCAGAGTTTTCTCTTTTCACTGTATACCTGCCTGTAAAATCGGTGTAATACAGGGTGTTAGGGTAAACAGTTGCATTACTTTAAGATTGTACCCATGATACTGAACAACTTTCCCAAAGAAACCCACAGGAAATAAGCATTTTTTTTTACTTTTCATACAAAACTTCGATCAGCTGATCGCATTTAGTATGGGAGGTCCAATTTTTTTTTTTTCGAATTTTCTTTAGTTTCTTAGGGAAAGTTGTTCAGTATCATGGGTACGATCACCCCTTAAAGTAATGCAACTGTTTACCCTAACACCATGTAGAGAGCAGCGAACATAAAAATTTTACTTAAAAGACGTCCTAAAATCAAGCTGCTAATTATCGTCGAGTAAAAAAAATATGAGAAACAGCCGTGATACAATACCCAACATCAGTCAAGTCACAAACAAGATTACAATGTAATCAATCAGGAGTGGGGAACGCGTCGTCTGCAATTAATCAAGCGATGTCGTGGCAGACACTGACAGCGCAGTCTCTGAGACCCAGATCTCGGAACATTAAAAATGTACGAGTCTAAAATGGTGGGCAGGCTGTGACGTCACTGCACCTATACAGAACGCAATATGACTGGCGATGTGAAAAAATATTAGCTCGGTTTAGCTTTTTTATTTTACATTTCTAACGTTTCTGTTTCTACTAAGTTGTACTCGAGTAAATTAGGTCAAATGTTTGCACGTTTGCAGCCTTATAATTGTTGAGAATTGATAAGGTTAGGCTGGGTATTATTTTTGCAGTGCTTCCCGATGCAAAAGCTACAAAAGACAAAAATCGGTCAAGTGAGAGTCGGGCTACTCACTCACCGAGGTCCCACCACTCCATCACACAAAATATTAACTTATAAAAAGTTTTGTTTTCTCCGGGACCTATAGCGCGAGACCGACTCACACTTGGCAGGTTTTTATTATTTGTCGTTATACTGTAGCGTTTGCTCTATAATCACACCAAGTTTGACATTGTATATATTGCCGTTTTTACGATAGAGCGAGAAGAAAAAACATAGATAAAAATTAGTTTCCTGTATGAGGTTCCCTTAGTTTTCAACTTTTTATTATTTGTTAGCAAATCCGCCGTAAATAACGCACATTCTGTTGAAATGTCAACTGTCTAGCTATTACTGTTCAAAAGTTGCAGCCCTAAATAGGTAGAACAGATGGATGGACGAACGGGCGGACGGATAACATAATAGGATCACGTTTTCAACCTTTGGGTACGGAACCCAAAAAAGCAAAAGGAAGAGCTACAGGAAAAACACTCAAATGTGCACTTTCTACAACTACCTACACGGTTTTTTTGAGGGGATCGATCATATCATCAAACTAAACAACTTTTTCTATTGAACCAACACCGAAAATGCGTAAAATAATCTTCTATTCCTTACAAAACTGCAAAGATACTCGACCGAAATACTTAGGTATATGGGACAGCTGATTTTGATATTGGTCCCAATTAGTCTCCTATAGAAAGTTGTTTAGTTTGATGGTATGATCATCCCTTTAAAAACAGTCAGCATTAAGAAGAACCTTATAATAGATTACTTTACTGTAATGGAAACCAGTTCGTGATTTTATGTTTGTCATACATAATGATGTATGTAGGTATTCTAAATATTCTACACTTTATTTTGAGAAAAAACAGAAGTGTATCAAACGGAGCGAAAGATGAAGGTAATCATTAAGGTGTCTCCGCCCGGGAACGGGACTCTTCATAATAATCGATGTGAATGAGCGCGTGGCTCAGGTCAAAATATAGCCCTTTTCTTTAAAAAATTAGATAATTTTATATGAATTTTCACAAAATAAGAAAACCAAATCATTCTATGTTGTATTGTGAAGTATGCTGGCACTTATTTAAGGGGATGATCAGACAATCAAACTGAACAGCTTTTTCTATGGGACCAATATAGAAATCGCGAAAACAAATCTGCTGTCCTATAAATTTGGCTCGAGTATAGTTTTGCAGTTTTTTATGGAAGCGCTGATTTTTGTTTCGCGTTTCCGATGTTGGTGTCATCGAGAAAGTTGTTCAGTTTGACGGTCTGATCATCCCCCTATAAGTATTGTAAATTTTCATTTTCTTCCGATCATAAAAAAAAATTGGTTACTGCTGGAAAAAAAGTGGTCACTTTAGATAAATTTTTCTTCAGTATTGATAATTAAAATAGATTTCGAGAAAACCCAGATCACTTTTCATGTCGTCCTGTAGATTGTTCAGTTTTCTTTTCTGCTTAAAAAGTGATAGGTATTGTAGTATAGTATAGTAGTTAGGTATTGACGGCCCGGCAGCACAGTCGGTAGTGAACCTGCCTGCTGTGCCGAGGGTCGCGGGTTCGAATCCCGTAAGGGACAAATATTTGTATGATGAATATGAATATTTGTACCCGAGTCATGGATGTTTGTATCTATATATGTATCCTATATCGTTGTCTAGTCATCATAATACAAGTCCAGGCTAGATTCTGGTACTTTAAATGTGGCTAGATAATTTGTGTGACATTGTCCAAAGATATTTATTTATTTTTATTATTTATTGTATAAAATGGTTACAAAGTTACCCAATTTTACGGTAAAACCGGGCGGTAGCGCTTTAATAGACAACCCTCAAAGGTACAAATATGCCAAGACAAGCATATAATATTACCTATGTAGTGGTTCGCGGAATTGCCGCTAGGTGTTCATCACAGGTCTTTGCATCTTTTCCAGATGATTAGGCAGTTGCTTGCCTCGTTTATAGACGTCTATATCGACAACTTGTTCGATGAACTCTACCACAGTAGGTAACCTGTCGTCAGTAGCGTAGCGAGGGCGGGGGGGCGGGGGGAGGCAAGGGGCGGCAAATTCGGGAAAAATATAGATTGATTGAGCTCTCTGTCTATAACCAGTTTGTACCCCGTCCAGTCATCATCATCATCTCAGTCGATGGACGTCCTCTGCTCGACATAGGCCTCCCCCAAGGATCACATCAAGGACCGGTCCTGCGCTGCCCTCACCCGACAGGTTCCCGCCGCCTTCACCAGCTCTTCGGTCCACCTTGTGGGGGCCTACCCACTAGTACCTACGCGCTGCGTTTTCATATTGTATGAACGGTAAGACAGAATGGGCATGAATGTGTTAGTTTGCTACCTCTAACTATGGGAGTTTAACGTATCGAGTAGGTATATTAAACTTTTTTTTACCACTTCAATCATTACCACACCATTCTGAAGGCTATTGTTGATAAATTTGACTGTCCCATTCTGGCTCATTGGGTCAAACTGGTGAACAGAGTGGGTACTATATTTATATAGTAGTAATAATTGACATTGTAGTAATAATTGACATTGTTATTTTTTTATGTAATTTTATTCTGAAATTTTTTTAAGTTAATATAATTGTATTGGATAATTTATAATATTGTTAATGTAATTCTATTAATTTTAACTATGTACCTACTACCTCTAACTTATATGGGCGAAAGTCTGAAATAAATGATTTTTATTTATTTATTTATTTATTACATAGAACAATAGGTATCTAAATCAACCTGTAGGTATATTATGAGCGTAAGTGACAATCTTTAGTTGAACTTACACTTTTACGAATACAGAGACATTATAATCTCATCTCTCATCTCCCTCCATCTCTTTTTATTTATTTACTAGCTTTTGCCCGCGACTTCGTACGCGCAGACCACTGAAATAACACAAAGAGAAAGAAAAAAGAATAAGAATTATAAAGAAAGAAAAAAGAAAGGAATAAAGAACTTACTTTACAATTTAGATGTAGTTTTGAGAAATTTATAGATAGATAGATAGATTCTACTTTCCAATTTGATGGCAATATTATACGAATATTTTTTTTTAGGTACCTGTAGCGTTCAACGATCAATAAGATCGGTTCCCATCTGCAGTCAGTCCAAGTGCAGTCCCCAAATGTATGTAAATTATCTCACAGGAACACATTACCAGGATAAAAAGTATCCTATACAGGGTCCTTCTTAATATGCTGACACTTTTTTAAGAGGATGATCAGACCGTCAAACTGAACAACTTTCTCTATGGGACCAACATCGATATCAGGAAAAAAAGACAGCTGTTTCATACAAAACTGCAAACCTACTCGAGCCAAATGTATGGGACAGCTAACTTTTTCGCGATTTCAATGTTGCTGCCATAAAGAAAGTTGTGTAGTTTGAAGGTCTGGTCATCCCCTTAAAAAAATTTCAGCATATTAAGAAGGACCTTGAATGTTATTCCAGAACATATTATTTTACCTGTGTGCCATATTTCATCCAAATCCGTACAGTCGTTATGCATGATAAATATGATAATCGATAAACCCGCAACTTCGTAAGCGCAGACCACACTAAAACACTGCTGCTGCTGTCTTTAAATACCCCTAACTTTTGAATGAATATACCGATTGCGATGAAATAAAGCTTATATGGTAATTCAAACCAAACCCTATACTTTTGTGAAAACCACATTTAAATAGGTCTAATAGTTTTTAAGTGATGCGTACATTAAATTCAGTGACGCTCGCGACTGTCTTTAAATACTCATAACTTTTGATTGAATGAACCGATTGCGATGAAATATAGCCTATAACTTGACCAAAACTAAGCCCTATACTTTTGTGAAAACCCCATCCAAATTGATTGAGTTGTTTTCAAGTGATGCGCGAACAAACAAACAGACAAACAGATAAACAGATAAACAGACAAACAGACAAACAGACAAAAATTCTAAAAATGGTCTTAATGTATTCCATTACGTATCCTGAACACCCCCAATAAATTTTTTTGCAAATATCTTCAATGTACATCATCACCAAGTTTAGAATTTTATTATATGTAAGATAAAGATAACTAAGTAATTTTATTTTGACGCATTCTATGTATTTTGGATAGGTATTAGTTTAAGTTTTAAATTATCGTGATTTAGGTACAAACATTTTTTAGATGAAGTTTATACTTCGACTAACCACTTCCGATCTTCATGAAACCACAAATAATATAGGATCTCTTTCATTAATTTTAGGCTATAGTGCGTTCAAGATATTTTTTTGCTTTGTGTGTTTGAACGAGCATCACGCAAAAACTACTGAACTGATTTTTATAGAACTTTTTTTTTTGATAGCTTATGATCTGACTTAAAATCTGGTATATAATTTGTGCGGACGAAGTCGCGGGTTAACGCTAGAACAATATAAACCTTATAGTACGTAGCATAGCTTTCGTTTGGAGAATTACGTCCGCGCGCGAACGTCGCCTGGTGGCGCGGGCGCGATTTTCCTTTATGACAAAAACGACGCTAGGCTATGTACTATACGGTTTATATTGGTGTTATTTTGACTATCCGCTACCGCCACACGTCTCTTCTGTATAAACAGTACCTATGGCAAAGGCCTGTCAAAATCACGAAGCTATCTTGGACGCACTATAGAATGCATCATAGTTGCTTAGTCAACGTCACCGCTTGATTGCCACTTTAGATCGTGACGTACCTGGAATGAGTAGCAGCTACTCAAATCGTTTGTAAATTTTCATGTTAAATAGAACGTAGAACTACTACTCTATGTGGACTTCTAATAAAAGGAAAGCTATACCATTTTCCAACAAGTCAGCGTCAAGGTTACTCCAATAACATCGTAAAACCCAATCAGTTTGCATTTATCACTCACCCACGCCCCTCATATCTTTCCTGATTAATCTAATAATTATTTTCACATAAATCCCTACTTAATATTATAAATGTGAATGTAAGTTTGTTTGTTACGCTTTCACGCGAAAACTACTTTTAACCGATCATCATGAAACTTGAGGTATTAGAAGTAACATAGGACACTTGGGGTTTTCCAAACTCCACGCGGATGAAGTCGCGGGTAAAAGCTAGTAATATTATAAATGTGAATGTAAGTTTGTTTGTAACACTTTCACGCGTAAACTACTTTTAACCGATCATCATGAAACTTTGTACCTACACTTATTCTTGAAGGTATTAGAAGTAATATAGGATACTTGGGGTTTTCCAAACTCCACGCGGACAGGATCGCGGGCAAAAATTAGTAGTCTATAAATTGGTAGTCTATGTTTATATATATTAAAGCTGAATAGAACGTTAGTCTTAATACATTCTGAGGGGACGGCAGGTCCTTTGGGAGCTGCAGTGGTTTGCGACTGTGGTGAGGCGCTCGTTTGTCAGCCATCTTGAGCCAAGTGCTTTCTTGAACGACGCAACCACTGCACCACTTTAAACTTTCCTGCTCAGAGAGATTACTAAGCAGCTATTTATGTCACGTAGAATGTGGTTGTTTAATTATTTTTAGAAGGAAAATTCTTGCAAATGACATTTTAATTTTTTTATTTCTCGGCAGTGTTTCCTTGCTAATTATCAACCTAAGCACATATTTACCCCCGCCTGCTAAGTGGGCACAGCGATTTATGTCAAGAACATTTCTTACGCTATCAATTAACATTATGCTAAAATCATAGGTATACCTGGATCATTCAGCGCTTTCAGCGCTGCGTGGGAAAAACTCAGGAATCTGGTAAGTAGGTATATATTATATGGTCTAACAATTGTTTACAACCGACATAGCTCTAATAATAACCCAGTAAAATTAAGCTGAAATATACCAATCAGGAGAAGTAATTTCCGGAGTTCTGAAACTTTTTTTAAACGTTCCTTTGGTACGTAATATTGAAGAAAAAAAAAAGTCCTGGTGAGGGGGGGGGGGGTGAGCTCGAGGAAGGGGGGGGCTCTAAAGGTGACATTTTTCAGTTTTTCGCTTATTTCTTGAAATCTGAAAGTCGTATCGAATTACTTTGTAAAGACAAATTAAACCTAACAAAATTTCCTACAAAACAAGTAGTATGCATTTTTGTCATAGGACTTAACCTTTCGATGGCTACGGGGCCGAGAAAGTAACGGCATTTCAAAAATTATGAAATTTGTATGGCGACCCTCATGAAACTTGACGATAAAAACAAAATGATTTTATATTCTTAATCAGCAGCCCCGAAAACCCCCAGATACAAATTTTCAGTCGGTTCGGGGAACCCTTAAAAGCTGCATTGGCGTTTGAAATTTCCATGGTAGCCATCTTGGATATCGAAATTTTGTATTTTTTTCACCGCCAACCAAATCTGACCAGGGTCCTCTGTGACAATTGTTCAAGGTCCATAACCCTATCTGTCATAGTTTCCGCGGGCCGTCGACCTCATCCGTCAGGAGTCGACCTTCTGAGGAAGTCGAAATATTATTTTTATCGCCAGGGCATCCTTATGATGATCCCTAAAATCATTTTACTATACGTTGAATGGGGGAAACCCGGTGAACAATTATACGGGTATTTATCTAATATCTATGTGGGGGGGAGGGGGGGTCAACCAGATACCTCCAATTGATCTCCGGGATTGATTGATTGTTCCCCTTACGGTACAAGGATGACATTTCGGGATCATCATATGGATGCCTTGGTGATACAGGGAAAACTTTGACTTCCTCGGAAGGTCGACTCCTGATGTATGAGCTCAACGGCCCGCGGAAACTATGACAGATAGGGTTATGGACCTCGAACAAATTTCATAGAGGACCCTGGTCAGATTTGGTTGGCGGTGAAAAAAATCCAAAATTTCGATATCCAATATGGCTACCATGGAAATTTCAAACGCCAATGCAGCTTTTAAGGGTTCCCCGAACCGACTAAAAATTTGTATCTGGGGGTTTACGGGGCTGCTGATTAAGAATATAAAATCATTTTGTTTTTATCGTCAAGTTTCATGAGGGTCGCCATACAAATTTCATAATTTTTGAAATGCCGTCACTTTCTCGGCCCCGTAGCCCTCAAAGGTTAAGTCCTATGACAAAAATGCATACTACTTGTTTTGTAGGAAATTTTGTTAGGTTTAATTTGTCCTTACAGAGTAATTCGATACGACTTTCAGATTTCAAGAAATAAGCGAAAAACTGAAAAAAGTCACCTTTAAACCCCCCCCTTCCTCGAGCTCACCCCCCCCTCACCAGGACTTTTTTTTTTCTTCAATATTACGTACCAAAGGAACGTTTAAAAAAAGTTTCAGAACTCCGGAAATTATTTCTTCTGATTTATCTAATTTGACTGGGTTATAATAAATGATTCATATTTCAGTGATATTATGAATTTTCTCTACACGCTTCAATTCAATTCAATTCAATTATACTTTATTGCACACCAAAACAGAATATACATTTGAACAAAGATAAAGAATTACAATTACGTACAAATAAGGCGGTCTTATCGCTAAAAAGCGATTTCTTCCAGACAACCTTAGGGTAGAGGAATTACAAAAACGAAAAATAGGTAGGCGGTGTAGATCAAGAGAAGAAAGAAATCCAGAATGACAATGAAAGTATAAATATACTTAAAAATAAAATAATCTAAAATATATACATACATACATACATATTTCTTCAACTATATACATACATATAGGTGAGTACTACATACAACACGGAAACAACAGTAGGAGGAGAAAAACGAAATAAAAATGAAGTTGAAAAGAAATCAGAGGTCAAGGAAATGATCTTTGACTTTCGACTTAAAAACACTCAAGGAGGGAGCACGTCTGATCGACTCTGGCAACAAGTTCCAGAGCCGAACAGCCTGCACGGAAAAGGAATTGGTGTAGAAGTTAGTGGAGTGGATGGGCATAAGGAGGGATAGATTTTCAGAGGAGCGCAGGTGACGGCCAGTGATAGTGGAACAGAAAACAAAACGTTCCTTAAGGTAATGAGGTGTCAAAGGAAGAAAGAGAATGGAATAGAGAAGGGAAAGGATATGAGCATCCCTTCGACGTTTGACCGGGAGCCACTTAAGTCGAGCGCGGAATTCCGACACATGGTCGTACTTCCGCAGGCCAAATATAAACCTTATGCAAAGGTTTTGAAGTCGCTCAAGTTTATTAAGTAGCTCCACAGTCAAGTCAAGGTAGCAGGAGTCAGCGTAGTCAAGGATTGGTAGCAGGAGGGATTGTGCCAGCGCAATTTTAGTGCTTATGGGAAGAAAGTTGCGAAGACGCTTTAAAGAACCGTAGGCAGCAAACATCTTCCTGCTAACCTCGGCGACCTGCGGCATCCATGAAAAAGTACTGTCAAAGTAAATCCCTAGATTCTTGACAGTGGTACTATATGGTATACGTTCACCATCAAAAACGATAGAAGGCAACTGGTCAAGATACAAACCACGGACTACCAATGATAATTACTTGCGTCTTACTTGGATTCACTTTGAGGCCATAGGATTTACTCCAGTCTTGGATTCGACCTAAATCGTCATTTGTGGTTTGGATGGCCCGAGTGATGTCATCCAAGCATGACTGCGTATAAATCTGTAGATCGTCTGCATAGAGGTGGTAGGAAGAGTTAAGTTGATCGGAAATAGAATTAATGAAGATAGCAAACAGAGAACGCTTCAACATTTTTTATTTATTTATTTATTACGCAAGATGATTGATGGATAGATCCTTGGCTCACAAGAGAATGCTCGCTTCGCTTGCTCTAAATATGATTTTACCATTGACGTATTAACTAAAGACTGGCTATGTCAGTTACACAAATGTCACCACTTTTTAATCAAATTCAAGAAAAAGTCGTTCTTAACGTAAGGAAATAGCATAGTCCTCCAGCTGGAGGCTTGGTGACAAAAGGTTTCAAGACGTTATCTGTTTTAACATTGACGTCTCGCTTATTCTAATGGGTGGTTGTCATAAGTGTGAATGGATGTCAAGTAGCGTTTTTATGTCTTGCTTTATAATATTTATCTACCCCTATACTATATCTATGGATTTTACTAATCGTGTGTTATAAAATAATAATATTACAGAAACTAGTATGTACCTAATATTGTAAGAATTGTAGTGCAACATAATAAAGTGTCTCGTTTAATAAATAAGTAGGATGTTACTAATTATCGTCTTCTTTTTTGAACGTGCCGGCACAGGTTATGCAATGATTTGCATAACACCATAAGGCGCGCGGCGTGGTGCGAGCGAGATGGCATGAGTAATTGTAGCAGCGTGAGAGGGAAGACTAGTTTCGTGGCGACCGACAGCCGTCTCCGAAGCAAAAACGCTACTTTGCATTTCTAACCCCTCTTATAATGTTCTGTGATTGATACTGATAAAGCGATTTAGGATTTCTGTAGCAAATTGAACAAATACGGGCAGTGTTTGAGTTCCTTTGATTAGAGTTAGACACGTCAAACAGCCGACACTACTGGTAGGTACTGGTCCTTAGTTTTAAGTACTCCTGTCTAACAAAATCAATACATTCATAGATTCTCTTTAAAACAATCATTAGAGAAGATATTTGCGAAGATTTTACATAAGTACATCTAGTTCTTTTATTTATGATAGGTAATTTAACAGATTTTTCTAATGGTAGCTCAATTTCTGATTGGGTACCTCAAAATGTAATCTTGAGTTTGTGTTCGAAACTTAATTTACCTTTAAAAGTACCTATTTGAAGAATATATTTCAATGTAGGTAATAAAAACCCCTACGCCGCCGCGCCCCAATTGTGTTTGTCAATCTTCATTTTGTCAGCACATTAAAGCGATCGCGGCTTCTTAATAATAAATCTGTTTTCGATCCTTTTCGAAAACGAAAACAATGTAGGTATCTATAGCGTGAAATTGATATCATTAGCATCCTTTTAAACTAAGAGTCTACCCATCAAACTGAACAACATTTAATAGGGGAGCAAATCGATCGGAGCCAAAAAAAAACTGCTGTTGCATACATTTCAGTCAAGCATTGCAGTTTAATATGGAACAGCACATTTTTTTTGTTCCGATCGGTTTGCTCCAATACTAAAATACGGGTAGACTCTTAGTTTAAAAGGATGCTAATGATATTAATTTCACCCTGTATAATAGGTATCTGATAGGTACGTAGGTGTCGGCTAAGAATAGCACCATCCCATTTCCTCCCGTGGGTGTCGTAAAAGGCGACTAAGGGATCTACCGGAGGATGGGCAGCAGCATCCTCTGAGTACACACATTCAATCCAACTGCGATCGCCAACCCGCCTGCCAAACGTGGCGATTATGGCAAATCCCCCCATTTTTTGTGGAGGCTTATGTCCAGCAGTGGACGTCAATCGGCTGATATGATGAGGTACGTAGGTATAAACAAAATATCCAATAGCTTTTAATTCAGATTGATTATCGACCTGGTTGGTGTGTGTAATGGTTACCATGTCGGACTCGGTACTCGGATGTCGGTGTTTGTCTGTCGGTCATGTACTGGGTTGGAATCCCGGTTCGGTCATGAATGTTATACTATATTTATGCCGGGGTTGTATGATTTCCATAATAACAAGTGAAGTAGCTTTCGTTTGCAATAATATGTGCCTGTGAGCGTTATTTATTTATTGAAATCCGTTCTGGTGCGGAACCCTCGATGCGCAATTGCGCAAGTCCGACTGGCACTTGGCTGGTTTTTTAGAAGGATATTCCTGATAGAGCGCTCCATACAAAACGAAGATATAGTTTGTCTTGTCAGATTTGCATTAAGAGGGCTATCGGAGTCCAGTGGCGCCCTCGTTACAATAATAAAGATTTCTCAATAAAGAAAGCCTAAATTAAAAAAGTGCTCAACAGATAAGTGGTGGCCGATAAGAAGCCGTGGTGGTCCAGTGGCGAGTAAACTTGCCTGCCGTGCAGAAGGCGATGGTTCGATCCCCGTCCAAGCCGACTCGTACCAATGAGTTTTTCGGAATTTATGTACGATTTGTAACACCACTGGCTTTTCGGTGAAGGAAAACATCGTGAGGAAACCTGCATGCTTCAATTTCGAGGCGTGTATCGTACCTACTGTCCATTACAAGTGGCGACGGGCTCACTCCCCGTCACACTGGACAGAGTTTCGGTACTACTAGTGAAACGTGGATGTTCTGAGCCTTCAGAATATCTCTGACTACCCCCTGGGAGAATATAGTCGTGAGCATATGCTCAACAGATAAACTACAAAAGCCTTCAAGCCATTGTTATACAATACTTTTATAGGTTCTAAACATTCCACTTTTAGACAATTTCGAATATTAACAAAAGCGGCCGTTTTTTTTTTCTTTTTTCAAAATTAGTATGTTTGGACCTTTAAAAAACCTATAAAAGTATTCTATGAAAATAGCTTGAAGGCTTTTGTAGTTTATCTGTTGAGCACTTTTTTTAATTTAGGCTTTCTTTATTGAGAAATCTTTATTATTGTGACGAGGGCGCCACTGGACTCCGATAGCCCTCTTAAATATAATACCTAGTTACAGTGGCTCAAAGATTTCCATACAAATCTTAAATTAATTCTAACATTGAAACTTACATATTTTAAGAGTCCAAGATCCCATGAACGCCAGACCTTCGTTATTGTATAAAAGCTGAAAGTTTCTCAGCGCATGCTCCCAACAAGTTTGAGTCACGGTTGCTTTGGCAGGTTGCAGGTTAGAATTGTCTGGCCAGGGATTGGAAGTATCAAAACTGTCGTGTGCTACTGAGGAAACATCATCTTCTAATAGTTACCCAAGTAACATGCATAAAATTCAGCTTTCTATTAGTATGGTTATTAAGGCCGCGTTCAGACGATCCGCACCCGCACCGCACCCAGCCCGCACCCACCCGGGCTCACCCCGCGTCCTAAATAGCATTGCTTGCAAATTGAGTCTTATGACACGATAATAAACCTAGTATTGTATTTTGACGAGCGGTGGCAGGGTGGTCGCGGGGCGGGTGTGGGGCGGGTGCGGGCCAGGTGCAGGACGGGTGCGATTCGGGCGCGGGTGCTCCCATAAAATACAATACGAGATTTAGTATCGTTTCATAAAATTTAAATTGCAAGCATTGCATTTTAGGACGCGGGGTGAGTGCGGGCAGGGTGCGGGCCGGGTGCGGGCCGGGTGCGGGCCGGGTACGGGGCGGGTCGTCTGAACGCGGCCTAACGTAAGAAATCTGACAAAATACCGACACGGAGATTCGATTTAAAATCGTGTTTAAAAAATTACACTGAATTTAATTGAGAAATGGGACGGACGAAGCTTCGTTTGTTTGCATCGAGCTCGGGCGCTTTCGGAGTAACATTATCTTAAAACAGCCCCAAGAAATTCGTTAAATAATTTGCAGTCTTTCTTCTGCAAAAGAGGTTCATTCTCTTCAATATAGTTGTTAAATTAGCAACTTTTACCTCCGTTTCTCTGTTTCGTTAGCCCGTCAACTACAATGAAAGTAAATTGGGTTTGTTTCGCTCAAATTGCTCAGAGCAGGGCTTCTCAAAGTGGAGTACACGTAGCCCTAAAGGTACGCCAGTTAGTCGTAGGGATGCCCCTTCGTATCGTACGCGGAAAGATTTAAACTATTATTATTTACTTAAAGTTGACACAATTTGCGAGAAAATAGAAAATACGAGCACAGCAGCGGCAATACATACAAACGTCACAATTCGTGTAATTATAGTGCGAACTCTGGAGTAGAACCAACTACCTACTATCACCTATTCTGTGGTAAAACAACAAATAATAAAACCATCCAA
Organism: Agonopterix subpropinquella; assembly: GCA_922987775.1. NCBI lineage: Eukaryota > Metazoa > Arthropoda > Insecta > Lepidoptera > Depressariidae > Agonopterix > Agonopterix subpropinquella. The sequence goes on along the minus strand of OV277695.1, from coordinate 10,873,055 downwards.
GTTTATACTTGAGCCAGACTTATGTCTGGCTCGCGCTAAGGTTATTTAACCGCGGTCCAATCACGGTTCAATGGAGATCTCAAATTCAACAAAACTCAAACTCAAATTTTAATACAATCGATTATCGCGCTAATCATTTGACAGCCGTTTGAGTAGTCAGCCTTTCACGTCGTAACTAAGTCAAGTTTAGCATGATAGCGATACGGAATTCAGAACAATTGAATTGTAATTAGATTGCAATGTGATTAGAACTGAAAGAAGAACGACCACTTCCCATACGTTCGTTTACCTGTCAAATTATGATGTATTTAATTGAAGTCGTATAGTACTAAAAGGTTGAAGTATACAGTTAATATTGATATAGGAAAACTATAGGTTGATTCCACTTACATCGGCAATAATTTATTTTAATTCGATAATGAGGATTAAAAGTTATACATGTTAATAGTTGTTAAATAATTTGACAGGTAAAAAGTGGACATCCTTCTTTGATTAGTAGTTAAGTTCGATGTTTTAAATTAACAAGATCGGGGCCCTAAACTGAATCAAGAATTTTTTTGGTAAATAACACAAACAAATATATTGTGTGGTGGTACGGAAACCCCGGTGCGCGAGTTCTACTCGCATTTGGCCGGTTTTCGTAAGGGTACGCAGTTTTTCTCGGTAATCTAATATGGGTACGTAGAGCTATAAGTTTGAGAAACCCTGGCTCAGACTATGGACAGACTGGCGTCTTTGACCGTCGTCCTTTTAATGAAACTTTTGTCGCTTTTTTTGTAGCTGTCAAATATTCTTTTTCGTTTAATCATTCTCGTAATTTCCCAGCCAACGATAAATTCGTTCTCTTAGTAAATTAACATGAAATTAGGGTAATTATTTTGTGGTCAGTGCTAATGGCGTCCTGTCGACAAAATTAAATCTGTATTAATAATCTCAAAAGCTACTTTGCGTGTTTTGCGTTGAAAAGATTCATATTATTATGAATGTGATACAGAATTTCGAAAATAATGTTTTGTAATTGGTTGATCAAATTATCACTAAAAGACAATGCTGGTTTTATACGGAAGGTTGGAGCCTTATTTTTCGTCGTTATTTTTGACGCGGCCATCAACAAACATGAATATATTAGTTTATAATAAAGTAATAAACAAAGCTTATGTATATCCCGTAACTCAGTCCGAACGGAGATATAAAGGCTTGAATTTGAAAATAATATATTCATTAGGTTAACTTTAAGCCTTTATATTTCCGTTCGGGCTGAGTTTAGAGATATACTTGTCATTACAAGTTTTATTTGTAACTTTATTCTAAACTATAATATACAAGTTTCATTAATGGCCGCGCTAAAAAAAATAGGCAAAAAGAAAAAAGGCGTAATTTTTAGGCATTGGTTTTTTACTAAGAACTTCATCCGCTTGATATTCGCTACATAATGTTATGTTTTCGAAAGCTGAATCGAAAACCATTTCGAGATAATTGTCTCAAAGGGCCGTTTTTCGATAAATTTTCATATTTTTCTTGTGGAAATTGTTTAAGTATTTTTTACCGTTTTATGTAGATTTTTGTTTTATTAAGACATTTGCAGCGATATTTTCTTAGCACTTCGTATATTTATTGATGTTTGTTCAACAAAATAACTGCGTTACTGTCTCACAAAATTAAATTGTTGTTTTAAAAATCGATTGAAACGTAATTTGCAAATAAGTTATAGTATTTTACTTTTATTCCTACGTTTTTCTGACACTAGTTTCTCGGTAGCTATATATGTATACCTATACCGACAACCGTTTTTTATTTTATTTTGCTAACAAAATTGCCTTTCTACCGTTGCCTCAGAGGAATGATCTCCTTTATTCTAAAGCATAGAGACCGCATCAATTTACGATTGTAGTTAGTCTCTTTTATCTTATGACGTTCTTTTAATAGTAGAAGGAGATGAAACTATAAATGTTTGTTTATACGGCTGTGCACTTTTTTTTGTGCTAGTGTGCGCGGAAAGTAACCGTAAATATAGAGGCAAATGTCACCTGGTCATCTTTTGTCCATACTAATTGACACCACACACTCTGGACATTCTTGCAATGCTATGGCTCACTCTATGCCTTTAGGTATAATCTCTTTGACCGTTGCCTTTTAAGGGGACTGGATAATAATAATGACGATTTCAAGAACCGCTATATCAAAACCGCATGGTACAATAATATACTGCGCCTGGTATTCTCTTCCGATCATGTGACTGACCACGTGACTGACACAAGCCTACGTCATCATACCCTTTTACCATGTTTAGCGGCCATTTTTATGTGACGTAGCTTGTGTCAATCTGGGAATAGAAGACCTTTGTTTATTTAGACTATGTCAAAACCGGTACGGAGCAAAGACCTGATTAAAGTTGTGATTACATGCCTGTAAATGGATAAATACAAAGTTCCCTTGTCTCCAAAATGCAGAGGTACCTACCTACTTAATCTTTAGGATGAAGAAATAAGTTGTTTCGTTTGTCTGTATTAATAAACCCATTTGTCTGTTAAAATATTTATGAGTTCAACACTCTCTGATCTAACCTTTAAAAGGAAGATTGAATCTTATTAAAATTCATGAAGTTTAGTATTAAAGATTTGAAGTTAAAAAAGGGAATACTTCAACATACGTTAAATTATTGTTTTCAATCAAGATATGAATTAATAGTAGTACTTAAAACTAATAGTTTGACATAGTGGATATTTCTTGATCATTATTTACATCATCGTCATCAAAATTCAAGCTGAAAACAGCTTTATTAAATTGAAATAGACCGATATTTGTTATAGTACCAACCATTTTGGATTTTTAGGGTTCCGTACCCAAAGGGTAAAATCACAAACTAAAATTACCTTTTACCACCCTAAGCATGTACAGATCAGGGCCTCACTCAATGGCAATTCAAATACACCACTAGTTTTTAATTACTAACATAACTTTAAGGGTGTATTCAGACCATGAATCTAAACAACTTTCCCAAAGAAACATGGGTCGAAAAATGAGAATTTTTTTTGGACCTGCCATAGAAAATCGATCGGCCGATCCGCACTTTTGTATGGAAGGTCCAAAAAAAAATCTCTTTTTTCGACCCATGTTTCTTTGGGAAAGTTGTTTAGATTCATGGTCTGAATACACCCTTAAAGTTACGTTAGTAATTAAAAACTAGTGGTGTATACAATAATGCTGTACCAGACTACATAAAAAATGAAACCAACATAAAAAAGTATGAAAACCTCCTAAAAGTATATCTAGTCAAAAATGCATTTTATGAATTAAACGATTTCTTTATCGACAATAATACACAAAAATTGACATAAATTAAATTAAACTAAATTAAATTAAGTATATAAAATTGACACTTTATATTGACCGACTCTAAAAACTTGACATGTGTATTTCTAGTTCTTATTATAGGTAGTAATAATCATGACATGTATTGTATTTCTAGTTCTTATTATAGGTAGAAATAATCATGACATGTATCTTATTTAATTTTGAATTCTGTAATAATGTAAAAATTGAAAATGTTATCTCAAACTCTCTCTCAAATATTGCAGTGCCCCGACGGGGTGCAACATGTCTAAAGGACTATAATGTATTTAGATCAAAGACAACCATGTGGCTATGCAATAAATGAATTATGAATTAGGGTGAAAACGGGACCCTATTACTAAGCCTACGTTGTCCGTCTGTCCGTCCGTCTGTCCATCCGTCTGTCCGTCCGTCTGTCCGTCCGTCCGTCCGTCTGTCCGTCCGTCCGTCCGTCTGTCCGACCTATTTAGGGCTGTAACTTTTGAACCGTAAAAGTTAGATAGTTGAAAGGACAACCGCCGCTCTCCCTTGAAAAAATACCTTAAAATGTATAGAAGTTTTGACTGCAGTCAAATGTGTAATAAATTATGTTGTTTTATAAAAACGACTCAGATAATATCATTTATTTTTATTTAACGAGTTATTTCGTCATTTATTATTAAAAAATGGCTGTCAATGTTGTTTAGTAGGAGGTGATGCAAGCACAATGTTTTTTTATATAAAAATGATAAAAACGAATAAATCGTTATAAAATAAATGAATGCATGCAGTTAGTTTCTAGTGTTCCATAGTCCATAATAAAAATAGAAGGACGGTTATACATTTTTTGGTATTATGTGCCGGATGTAATTTCACAGAATGTGCGTTCTTACGGTGAATTTCTTAACAAATAATAAAAAAGTCAAAAAGTTAAAAATTAAGGGGGGTTCTCAACAAGAAACTAGTTTTTATCAAAGTTTTTTCTTCACGCTCTATCGCAAAAAAGGGAATACATACAAGCGTCAAACTTAGTGTGATTATAGACCAAACTCTACGAAATAATAACAAATACTAAAAACTGGCCAAGTGTGAGTCGGTCTCGCGGTAAAGGTCCCGGACACAAAAAGTTTTTTTTTCTAAGTTAATAATGTTGTGTTCTGTGGTGGTATGGTACGGAACCCTCGGTGCGCGAGTAGCCCGACTCGCACTTGGACACACCGGTTTTATTTTAGAATTTTTCACGTAAACCGTTTTTCCCACGGACTGCTAAGTCAGCCTCTTTCTATCCATCGTCTGTGCTGGGCCGGCGATGCTATTCAAAATCCCGCGTTCCCTGTTGTACACATGTGATACGGGTGTAATTGAAAGGTCTGGTCATATTTGAAGAGGTGGTGGGTTAGACCGTCAAACGGAACAGCTGATTTTTTCGCGGTTTCTATAATCTTAATCACCCCTTTAAATATGATTACACCTTAACTGTTACACCCTGTATAGCGAGCCTTAGCTACTGAAACAGAATTAAAAATAAAACATCACTGAAACCTAATTTTGTTAACAGAAAGCACGTAAGTAAGGCAAAACCGCATTACCGCTGATTGACTTGGATCGACAGGGCTTGCAGAATCGGGGTAGAAAGATCAGTTTTCTAGTCACAGTAAATAGTTGCTGAATAACGTATGAGGCAAGCCGATCTCATTGTTCGAGAGCATTTACGATTCACGGGCTAGGGTTGTCACTACTCGCATGTCAATTAGGACGATCGACGTGTGTTGCTTTTTAATCCTGTTCAACTTCTACTTAAGCCTTGGCTTTGACAAATTAATGAACTGTTCAAAATGGGGTCCCCTTCAATTAAATGGACTGTATTTGAATACTAGACTGGTATTTTATTAAAGAGGCTTTAGCACTTTGTCTCGCTTAAGATGGCGGGCGAACAGACAGGTCGAGGCGAGTCTGGCGATACGGGTCGGCAGATTGGGATGAGATGCGGCATTTCTTTGCGTCTTACCCGTGGCGGCAAGTGTGTTTTTCTTCGAGTGACCCTGCTAGTTCGGCTGATGCGGTTGCGGACGTGATACGACAGGGAATGGAATATTATATTCCTTTCTCCGACATCTCACTCGGTCACAAAGCCCAACCTTGGTACAATGCGGATTGTGCTCGCGCTGAGGCTAAAAAAGAAGCCGCCTACCAAGCATGGGTCCAAGCTCGCGACCGCAAAGTTAGAGCTCGTAGGGTTCGCGCGAAGAAGAGGGCCTTTAATTCTGCCGCCAAGTCCTGCAAACGGGTGATCCGGAGGGCACGATTCGACCATGTCAGCCGCATTGGAGCCAAACTGGCATCCTACCCTTCTGGTAGTAAACAGTTCTGGTCCCTTTCAAAATCGGTCGAATCCAACTTCTGCCGTCCCACTTTGCCTCCCATGCAGAAGCCTGATGGGTCGCTGGCTCACTCCGCAACTGAGAAAGCTAATTTATTTGCTTCTCTGTTTGCGAGCAATTCACGTCTGGACGCTGGTGCCAAACAGCCGCCAACCATCCCTCGTTGTGATTCTTCGATGCCGGAGGTCACAATACATACAAAAGAGGTCCGCAGAGCATTGCGTAGTCTGGATGTGAATAAGGCCAGTGGTCCTGATGGTATACCTGCAAGAGTGTTGAGATATTGTGCGCCTGAGTTGTCTCCTGTTCTAACACGCCTGTATCGCCTCTCTCTCAGAACAAGAACGGTGCCTAAATCCTGGAGGCTTGCGAATGTGCAACCGGTACCCAAGAAGGGCAGTCGTGCCGACCCCTGCAACTACCGCCCTATCGCCATTACTTCCATTCTCTGTAAAGTCATGGAAAGAGTACTTAACAGTAAGTTGCTGTCATACCTAGAAGACAATGATCTTCTCAGTGATCGCCAATATGGCTTCCGCCGGGGGCGATCGACTGGGGATCTTCTTGTGTATGTGACGCACTGCTGGGGCGAGGCCATCGAGAAGCACGGTGAAGCACTGGCTGTATCACTTGACATCTCGAAGGCCTTTGACAGGGTATGGCACGCTAGTTTGCTGAGCAAGCTTCCCGCTTATGGCATCCCCGCTGATCTTTGCAGCTGGATATCTGATTTCTTGAGAGAACGGTCGATTAGAGTTGTCATTGACAGCTGCTCTTCTGACCTTATGGCAATTGATGCTGGAGTTCCTCAAGGGTCTGTTCTCTCCGCGACACTTTTCCTGCTGCACATCAATGACCTCCTTGTGTCAGGTATTGTTGGGTATGCAGATGACAGTACTGTCATGGAGAGATATGTATCTGGCGCAGGGGCCAGCGGGGATAAAATACGCTCGCAGAGGGAGGCCATGGTTGAGCGGACAGACTTGACTTTAAGTGTTGTCTCCCAGTGGGGTGACAATAATTTAGTCAACTTCAACGCCACCAAAACACAGGCTTGTCTGTTCACCGCAAAAAGGAGTCCGTTTAATCTGACTCCTACTTTCCGGGGTACATCTGTCCCTGTTTCCGACAGTCTTGGGCTTCTGGGTATAAGCTTGACCACAAAACTCAACTTCGGCGCTGACATCGAGTCTAAGGCTCAAACTGCGGCCAAAAAGCTGGGCATCTTAAACAAGGTGAAGCGGTACTTCACTCCTGGACAGCTCTTAGTATTGTATAAAGCTCAGGTCCGATCATGTATGGAGTACTGCTGCCACCTGTGGGATGGCTCAGCCAAGTATCAACTTGCCGCACTCGACTCGGTTGAACGCAGAGCCAGGAGGCTCATTGGCGATAGTAAGCTGGTGGAGGCCAAGCTTCATAGCCTAGCCCACCGCCGCAGAGTGGCCTGCTTGTCGGTCTTCTACAGATTGTACTTCGGTGAGTGTGCCCTAGAGCTGCATGAGCTCATTCCACCTTCCCCTTTCTACTATCGGACTTCCAGACGCACCGCGGGATATCACCCCTTCTTGGTTGACATCCCACATATCCGCACCAAGCGCCTTTCTGAATCTTTTATAATGCGCACAGCCAAGGAGTGGAATGCCTTACCTGCGTCAGTATTTCCGAGTACTTACAACCCGAATTCCTTTAAAGTACGAGTGAATAGGCATCTTCTGGGTAAGCTCGCTACATCTACGACCCCATCTTCGTCCTGAGGACTGGATTGAGGTCAAGAGCAAACCCATTGTTAATAAAAAAAAAAAAAAAAAAAAAAAAAAGGTCCGAACGCTGGTCTGATGAGAGGGGCGCGGGCTGCGGTGCGCGTAGCGTTGCCAGGCGTCCAGATAAAGCCGGACATAGTTAGGCTTTTTGTTTGTGTATCCGGCCAAATTAGACGGTGTCCGGCCTGTCAGGCTTTTTTTATGCTTTTTACATTTGACCGGTCTACCCTATTTTGAAGGAAACTGAGCTTTTAAAGCAAGTATCTGGCCACCAAAAATATTAATTATTTTTGTTTCAATTACTTCAAAGTTTATAAATTGGTGAAGAAGTATTGTTTTGCTTAATTTTGTTTTCCATTGCATTGTTTCATTAGAATTTAAGAAGATTTTATGGTAAATGGTCAAAGCCTGGTTTCGCATTTATATTTTTTCGTCTGGTGAAAAGGTGAAAATTTTTCAATAATTAAGGGTTGTCCGGCCTTTTTACCCAAATGTCCGGCCAAACTGGCTGGTCTGTCCGGCTATTTGGTTTTAAGATCTGGTAACCCTAGGTGCGCGGCGACGTCCGGTTCGGCCCAGTGTTGCCACTTCGTGTGTTCGCTTAATTAACTGTAATGACCAATGCTCAAGCGTTTCATACGTTTTATAAATAACAAATAAAAAAAGGAATGACAAATATTTAAGAAAAATGGCGGGTGTATTATTTTTGATTTAATAAAAAGTACGTGTGTTTTATAATCTGCATTTATGAACCTAAAAGCAGTGCAATAATAGCCAATTTATGAGCATAGTTCTGAAAAACTTGTATAATTATCAGAGAAGTAACAATTAAATTCTAAAACGTTTTCACTGAACTTACAAAATACAAAGTCAAAAGCCTACATCAGCATCGCAGAAATCGCTCGGAAATATCTCGAAACTAGGTCAAGACTACTTAAAGTTCTTAAGGGGAAGGTCAATCAAGCTCGACTTTTAATTTGCGCGTGGCTTGGTGCAACTGCAAAGTGAGTTAAGACTCGGTGGGGCTTTATGAAAACTTTCTGAAGTCAATCTGCATAAAAAATGAGGTGGCAACCCTTAAGCTGACGGCGGACCCGTTTTTGAGTGGTTAATCCTCTTTACATGATAAATGTTGGAAAATAGCTGTTAACATTTCAACAGAGGAACAAGAGTGCGGAAGCAGCCATCTTTGAGACTGCGTTAAAGGATTTAAGATGCTCTTTTATATCTGACATTCTTTAAGAGTTGGTTATTATACTGCAATAGGTACTTATTTACAATACCTACAGATAGTTTTTACGGTTCCGCATCGAAAGAGTGAAAACGGGACCCTATTACTAAGCGTAAGTTGGCCGTCCGTCTGTCCTACATATTTAGGGCTGTAACTTTTGCACCGTAATAGCTAGATAGTTGACATTTTCTCAGATTATGCGTTATTACGGCGGATTTGTTAAAATAATAAAAATGTAAAAAGTTAAAAATTAAGGGGGGTTCTCAACAAGAAACTAATTTTTATCAAGGTTTTTTCTTCACGCTCAGGTAAAACGCTTATCGTAAAAACGGTAATACATACAAGCGTCAAACTTAGTGTGATTGATTATAGAGCAAACATTACAGAATAACAACAAATACTAAAAACCGGCCAAGTGTAAGTCGGTCTTGCGCTAAAGGTCCCGGACAAAAAAAGTTTTGTTCTGTGGTGGTGTGGTACGGAACCCTGGTGCGCGAGTAGCCCGACCTGCACTTGACCAGTTTTATTAGTAGTTCTTAACTATTCTGCTTCTTAATAATTTAGTTAATTAATTTCAGAATTTAATTATGATGATCACAGAAAAAAAAAATATTACTTAAAAATTGCCTAGTACTGTCATAATACGTTACCGATCTTGTATATTATCATCGGAATCTTGCATAATAGTTTATTATAGCCCTACAGGGCGTCTACCCGGACATTCGAACTTCGCAATTGCGTGAACGTTTTTGTTACAATTTCAACTCTATTACAATGAAGTTCGGATAAAAACGGTCCCAATATATCGAAAATCGAAAGTCCGGGTACTTGGCCTGATCAACACTTCAAACCGAACTCGATATTAACTTATTCATCGTGAAAACGCTATTTTCATAAAAACGACCCCATCGAATTAAAATACCACAGAAATAAAAATTAAAAATGTTTACATAGTACGTGCATAGTACATACACACTAACAGAAACTCATGATCATGATCACGGCCCCGCAGCTCCTAGTTATCATTATAAATGTGCTTTTACTAACCTTTCGCGTACGGATACATTTCCTAAGTAATCGTATCCCTTAGTTGCCTCGTACGAAACCCACGGTAAGAAATAGGTAGTCTATTCTAAGCCCCAGAACGACACCAACTAAACTTTTATTAAATCCAACTTCACAAATGAACACCGAGAAGTACCTATTCTTTCGTCTATCTGAAAACCATTAAAATTTCCATACAATAGGAAATACTGGAATACGACCAATATAAGATAGCTTAAGATGCACTTTGCTCGAATTTTATGCAAAATTGCCTTTTTACGACCGCGCACCTTGCCTCTAGATTATCGCATAGTGCTCCTTAATGTCCAATTTAGTTGGAACTGTGGAAATGATTATTATCTACTGGAACAGCTGTGCAGTTAAAAAGCAAAGGCTTATACATATTTATGTTTGAAGCAGATGGTCCGAAACTTTTGAAACGAAATGCGATAAAAACATTGCGGCGGCGCGTAATGACAATGGTTAGGCAAATAAAAACAGAGAAGAAAGATGTTTTGCAATAAAGTTTTAAGTTCTTGCTTATCTTAAATAATATTAAAGTAGTAAATAAAACATAGTAAGATTAGTTATAGCACAGCTTAACTATACAGGGTGTAAGGAAAAGTATCATTAACCTTTAAACCACATCAAACCCATCAAACTGAACAACTTTTACTATGAGACCAAACCTGTTAGAGGGAGGTTACACGGTCAGTATTTCATCAGTCTGGTCCATCAGTCTGGTCATGTATATTTGATTTGAAGGGAAACTGACTCGAGATTGACCCGACTAACATGGTGCTTCAGTATATCAGTTTCCCTTCAAATCAAATAAACATGACCAGACTGATGGACCAGAATGACGATATACTGAACGTGTAACCAACCTCTTAGAACAAAAAAATATCAGCTGTTCCATACGTTACCATCCGCGGATGTACTTGCGCAGAACAACGGAGGGGGCCTTGCGAGGAAGCCCCTGCTTCCCCGCAAGGCCGCCTCCGCCAAGGCCAAGGCCGCAAGGCACCGGAGTCGCATCCCAAACTCTGTATGAGGAGGTTGGTATTACATGGTTGCCTTGCATATCTGCGCGACACAGGCGCGGCACCGGGGGGCAGCGGCATCGCCCGCCATCAAGAGCGTTAACATATGAGGCAAAGGCTTACTTAATAGTAATACCACAGCCCGGACACTGCATACAAAAATTTAAAATTGACAAGATGACGTCAGCACAAGCGAAACCAAAGAAATTGAACCATGAGTCTTCTTCGTAGGTAACGAGTAACCAGTGCGAGGTAACCAGAGTGCGATAGATGGGGTGAGGTAAAAAGTTGGTGGGAGGAAGGGAGTGTCCGTACTGTATCTAGTAATAGATACTCTTTCTTATACTGTGGTAGTACTGTGGTTAAAGTCAGTAGTCCCACTGCAGGGAAAAGGTCTCCTCTCACGAATAAGGGTGAGGAGTTGGTCATACTCCAACACTCGGGCCCAGTGCGGGATGGTGGAGGCAAGTTGGTAGTCAACTAAAAATATATTATTTTTATTTTACTTACAAGGTGTAACAAAACACCCTAGTAGTATTTAAAGTGGTGGTAGACCATCAAACTGAACAACTTTTACTATAGAAACAATGGTGAAACTTAATTTAAAACATCTGCTGTACCATACATTTGAGTCAAGTTGATCGTTACTTGTAGTTTTGTATGAAACAGTCGATTTATTTTTTATTTTTCTTGATATTGGCTTCATAGTGAAAGTTATTCATTTTGATGATCTACATATTTAAAGAGGTGTTTCGACTCTAAACTCTAAAAAAACTCCTTTAAATATTACTACGGCACCGTAGTAATACGGGTGTTTTGTTACACGCTGTGTAATCTTACTCATTGTGAACTGATTCAGCAATTTATCATTGTTTCCATGCTAATTAAAGTTATTTTTTTTTTCAGTACACAATTGTGTCTTCACTTTTTGTTCCATATTTGCCAAAACATTATAGATAGTTCTTATAATTTATATCGACATTTTTGTAAAAATATTATCGAAATTGCCCAATTTAAACACACGAGAATATTATTTCTACCACAGAACAAATTCTTTTGAGACGTTTCGTAAGTCGTAACTATTTCAACGACATTATTAACAGTTTTCAACTCTGAAAGAATTTTAAATTAAATTTCGTAGATAAAGCAGGGATGTCCCCACAGAGGCCATTCGTTGTCTCGAAGACCCTGGTGTAGTGGTGTGATCATTCGTCTTACCAACAAAAGAGGGAGAAAATGGGACGTTTAGTGACGTAATTTATGTCGCTTGGATTGTTGGTACTCTGCTCCACATATTGGCAAATTCCTTCTACATATTTTCATATGTTTGAAATGATTACCTACATTGTTAACAGGTATCTTTTAAAGAATTTGAACCGTTTTCGTAAATAGTTCTTTTTTATGGAACTGTTAATTTTGGGATGAAATTTGATTATTTTCAAAGTAAACCAGTGTCGGAAAATAAAATATGAGCATATTATATGTTTTATATTTATATCGTTGTTTGGTCATCATAATACAAGTCCAGGCTAGATTCTGGTCCTTTAAATGTGACTAGATTGTGTGACAATGTCCAAGATATTTTATTTATGCTACAAATGCTACTTACTAATAATTCTAATAATGCTAATGTTACTTTTTTCCTTGTTTTGTTTTTACCTAAGTACAACGTGTTAATGAATTAACGCAAAACTAGAAAGTAGCTTGTTTAGAATCGAGAGCAGAATCGGATTATCATGGTTTATTAACCGACTTCAAAAAAAGGAGTAGGTTCTCAGTTCGACCGTATATTTTTTTTTTTTTTTTTTAATGTGTGTTCGCGGATAACTTCTTCGTTTATGAACCGATTGTAATGATTCTTTTTTTGTTGGAAAGGAGATATCCCAAGGGTGGTCCCATGATAAGGAAACCAGGATCTGATGATGGCATCCCAGAGAAATCGAGGGGAACCTTCGAAAATCGTACTGCCGACTAGTGCGTTTTTTAATTTAAAGCACTCCTATTAAATCGAACTAATGAATTCACCACTGAAAATTGTGAAATAAACAAAATTTTAACAAAAAATTAAAACCGCCTTCAAAAAAACTAAAAAGTTAAAAAATAATATTGCAGCCTATGACTTTTTCGTTCGCATCATAAGAACATTAATTTGTTTTATAGAAGTCGGTGTCAAGCCAAGCCAAAAAATGCAAGCCATGTCGCGAATCGTACCGGCTTGACAGCGACTTCAATAAAACAAATTAATGTTCTTATGATGCGAACGAAAAAGTCATAGGCTGCAATATTATTTTTTAACTTTTTAGTTTTTTTGAAGGCGGTTTTAATTTTTTGTTAAAATTTTGTTTTTTGAATTATAGGATTGTTTTTTTAAATATTAAAATAATACCTAATTTGTTTAATATTTAAAATTTACTGAACCCGTTGTCAATCCACAGCACGAGCACACTCACCCTACTTACTACCAAAACAAGAGTTAGCGCTTTCATTCATTGCTGAAATGATAACAAATAATTTTTGCATCAAAACTTAAAATGCGAATAACTTAAAATGTTAACCGTATCAAAATAATGAAATTATTGTTTCAATCTAATTATATTGTTATAAACCTCATACGTACCCCGTATGAGGTTTTGCGTTAATTTATTAACACGTTGTATAAGACCCCCTGTATATTTATTTAATAAAAGAAAAAGTGATAGATATTTAATCAAAAATGTAAATGTACTTTTGTATGTTTGTTACGTGAACGTCAGAGAATTTAGAATTCCTACTCACATACGCAATTCTGATCTGGAATTCCAAATCAGGATGTGATTTTGTATAGGATTTGATACCTCAGTTATTCCGAACGGAATTATGAAGATTGGAAATCCAAATATATATATATATATATATATATATCTTCTATATATATCTTGGACAATGTCACACAAATTATCTAGTTACAATTAAAGTACCAGAATCTAGCCTGGACTTGTATTATGATGACTAGACAACGATATAGAATACATATATAGATACAAACATCCATGACTCGGGTACAAATATTCATATTCATCATACAAATATTTGTCCCTTACGGGATTCAAACCCGCGACCCTCGGCACAGCAGGCAGGTTCACTACCAACTGTGCTACCGGGCCGTCAACTCAATGAAATCGTAATCCTGATTCTGAATTCCGGATCGTAATTCCGTATGAATGTGGCAGACCTTATGAAATCATTTTTAGTTCTTTTTTAGTCGCGGGACTTCTTTGGTGGCTCGGGCCGTAATGTTTTTATATGTAGATGCGTTGCGTTGCTCGCTCTACAAAAAGCAAGGTAATTGCCCGGCTTTCTCATAGTCACGCGCCGTCTAGTGTACGGGCTACACGTCACTATATCGCGCCATTTCTTAGCGTATGACGCGTCTATTTACCGTCTTATCTAAATACACAAAATAATGCTCTGGGAATATCGGAGTGCAGTGCCTCTTCAGTGTCTGCATGTTTGAAAATTTATATAATATTAAATAACGTCATGATATCAAGTGGTGATTGGATTTTCTTACAAAAACACAAAAAGAGACCCTTTACTACCCACAACACTCACAGGACAAAATGGAGTGGTCTATTTTTATCTAGAATAACTCAGGGTCTTGTCTACGATATGTATGAACTCTGTGAGCTTAAACAGTATGTAAACTAACTAAAGTCAAACCTTTTAAGGGGATGATCAGACCATCAAACTGAACAACTTTCTCTATGGGACCGACATCGAAATCGCCAAAGAAAAAACTGTTGTCCCATACAAAACCGCAGATTTTTTTTGTGATTTCGATGTGGGTCCCATAGAAAAAGTTGTTCAGTTTGATGGTCTGATCATCTCCTCATAGGGTTTGCCTTTAGCTCAACCCAAATGTATGGAAAAGCAGATTTTTTTTTTGTGATTTCTATGTGGGTCCCATAGAGAAAGTTGTTCAGTTTGATGGTCTGATCATCCCCTTAAAAGGTTTGCCTTTACTTAGTTTACATGCTGTATATTTCGATCACAGGGCTGAGTTTTGGCATTCATTGAAGGAATTTCGATTAAATTTAGATTCAAAAACAAAGTTTCAAAGACGCATAATTCAAACAACCAATACATTATAATAACAGTTCAAATCTCGAAACAATAAATTACGATTTCCATTCGAGTTGTAATTAATTACGTAACGTTACGTATGTGAAGAGAAAATCGTCTTGTTTTGAATTGAATTGCGCGAAAATGGGGCAACATTACCTACTTTAGAATCGCGAGAAGTTTGTAATTACATCTTTTCCATTAACGCGGCGGCGGGATAGAAATAAAACGGTGTTTCTGGGCAATTTCTAGGTAATTGTAAAAACAAACAGTAATAAAAAATACATTTTTCGAATATTATGTTTCGTTTTGTAGCTCAATCCACGTTCATAATTTTTTTTTTAATGTACAACATATACAACGTGTTAATGAATTAGCGCAAAACCTCATACACCCCAACTGATTTATCTAAATATATAAAAGAAGAAACTGAATGACTGACTGACTGACATATCAACGCACAGCCCAAACCACTGAGTCTAGAGATTCCAAATTTGGCACGTAGGTTCCTTATAAGATTTAGGGGTGCATTAAGAAAGGATATTTCAAAATTCATCCTCTAAGGGGGTGAAACGGGAGTCCAAAGTTTGTATGGGGAAACAAGATTAGTTAGACTATTTAATTCGAAACTTCACAGGAGTACTCCTATTAATAAATGAGTAAACACGTGTTTCAGGTTTTTTCAGAATTCAACCCCTGAAAGGGGGAAATGGGGTGACAAAGTCTCAAAATCGAGATGGGTATGGTTTTTATGGTTTATTGGGACGCTGATTACGAAAACAACAATGATTTTAAAATCCAACGTGACGGACGTAAAATACCATCATCCCCTGTTGGGGTGCGATGGGGTTAAAATGAAGAAACTGACTGAGTGACTGATATATCAACGCACAGCCCAAACCGCTGGGTCTAGAGATTCCAAATATGGCACGTAGGTACTTCATGTAGTCTAAGGGTGCACTAAGAAAGGATTCTTTAAAATTCACCCCCCGAGGGGGTGAAACGGGGGTCCAAAGTTTGTATGGGGAAACAAGATAAGTTGGACTATTTTAGTCGAAACTTCACAGGAGTAATTCTATTGATAAATTAGTAAACATGTGGTTTTTTTAGAATAAAATTCAACCCCTGAAAGGGGGAAATGGGGTGACAAAGTCTGAAAATCAAGATGGGAATTATTTTTATGGTTTATGGGGTCGCTGATTACGAAAACAACAATGATTTTAAAATCCGATGTGGTGGACGTGATATACGATCATGCCGTGTTAGGGTGCGATGGGGTTGAAATGTCTAAATATCATTATGGGTGTCATTTTTATGGTTTTTTGGGACGTTAATTGGGGATGAGTAGAGTGTGAGTAGGGGGTGAGTAGGGGGTTCGGTAGGGAGTGAGTAGGGGCTACGTAAGTTGTGCGTAGGGGGTGCATAGAGGGGGTGAGTAAGGGTGCGTATAGGATGAGTAGGGGTGCGTAGTAGTGTGCAGGGGTACGTAGGGGGTTGCGTAGTGTGTGCGTAGGTGGAGCATAGGGGTGCGTAGGGGTGTGTTGGGTGTGCGTGGGGGGTGCGTAGGGGGTGCGTAAGGTTTGCGTAGGGTGTGCGTAGGGGATGCGTAGGGGGTGCGTAGGGGTGTGTATGGGGTGCGTAGGGGGTCCGTAGGGGGTGCGTAGGGGGTGCATAGTGGGGCGTAGGGGGTGCGTAGGGTTGCGTAGGGGGAAAGTAGGGGGTGCGTAAAGGGATGCGTATGCGTGTGTATGGGGTTCGAAAGGGGTGCGTAGGGGTGAGTAGGGGATGCGTAAGTGGTGAGTAGGGGGTGCATAGAGGGGGTGAGTAAGAGTGTATGGTACGTAGGGGGTGAGTAAGGGTGTGGTTTTCTGGAACGTTATTTGGGGATGAGTAGAGTGTGAGTAGGGGGTGAGTAGGGGGTACGTAAGTGGTGAGTAGAGGATGCGTAAATGATGAGGAGGGGGTGCGAAAGTGGTACGTAGAGGGGGTGAGTAGGGGGTGCGTAGGGGTTGCGTAGGTGGTGCGAAGGGGATGCGTAGGGTGTGCACAGGGGGTGCGTTGGGGTTGCGTTGGGGGTGCGTAGGGGGTGCATAGGGATGCGTAGGGGGTGCGTAGGGGGTGCATAGTGGGGCGTAGGGGGTGCGTTGGGGGTGTGTAGGGGTGTGTTTGGTTGGGGTAAGTAGGGGGAGGGTAGGGGATGCGTAAGTAGTGAGTAGGGGGTGAGTAAGTATGCGTAGGGGGTGTGTGGGGGTGCGTAGGGGGTGTGTGGGGGTGCGTAGGGGGTGAGTAGTGGGTGCGTAGGGGACGAGTAGGTGTGCGTAGGACTGTGCAGGGGGTACGAAGGGGGTGAGTAGGGGTGCGTAGGGGGTGCGTGCGGGATGAGTACGGGGTGCGTAGGGGTGCGTAACTGATGAGTAGGGGGTGATCTTTCAGAAGTCACAAAAACAAGTCCACGCGTACGAAGTCGCGGGCAACAGCTAGTAACAAAATAATTAGATTGCAACAATAATTTCATTATTTTTATAATTAAAATTTTAAGTTATTCGCATTTTAAGTTTTGAGCCAAAAATGATTTGTTATCATTTCAACACTTGAAGAAAGCGCTAACGTACTCATGGATACATTTTTATAATCTTGTTTTGGTAGTAAGTAGGGTGAGTGTGCCCGTCCGGTGGGTTTTCATCGGGTTCTGTAAATTTAAAATTTTGCATAATTTTTTTTTAATATTTTGAAAAAAATTACCTATGTTGAAACCATCATAATTCGATTCTGCTCTCGATTCTGAACAAACTACTTTCTAGTTTTGCGTTCATTCATTAACACGTTGTATATACTTAAATATAAGGAACTGTCTGTTTCCCGCGACTTCGTCTTTCACCGTCATTTTTAAGCCTATGTCCTTCCTCAATCTTCAAATTATCTCTTTACTTAATTTCATCTTAATCGATCCAGCAGTTTAGCCTTGAAAACGTAACAGATTTCTCTGGCCATCCAGTGGGGCAATGCGGTCAGCATCTTAGGGACCTTTTCATATTTATACATAACATAACATAACATAACATAATATTATTTATTTGCACACCAAAAAATACAGCAACAAAAACAGAATCAAAAGAACGTAAGGGTACAAATGGCGGTCTTATCACTAAAAGCGATTTCTTCCAGACAACCATAGGATGGAAGAACTCTTAAGTAAAAAAACTTGCTATGGCGGTGTAGTAAGATAATACATTTATTGCTTTACTGTGATAGTTACATGGTTTTAGGTTTTAGGTTAGTAAGTACAAGATATAGAAACCCTGTAAGGACACTATGCAACACTGTAAAGTCTAAAATACATTATACATTATTATATATATATTTTTTTAGTTTAGTTAGTGACAGTCTGACGAAGCTTGTAGCGGATATACAGGGTGAAATTGATATCATTGGCATCCTTTTAAACTAAGGCGCTGTCCTATTGCCATCGCTCGCGCGATCATGCGTTCGTCCGACGAAAATCATTGTGCCACTGTGCGTTTAAACATACTTATATCTGCGGAATATCCTATAGAAGGTCGTGCTATCATGAGATGCGATCGAATTGTTCTATTTTTATTATTCAGATATACTTAAGTATATTTAAACGCACAGTGGCACAATGATTTTTGACGGACGAACGCATGATCACGCGAGCGATGACAATAGGACAGCGCCTAAGAGTCTACCCATCAAACTGAACAACTTTTACTATAGGAGCAAACCGATCGGAGCAAAAAAAATCTGCTGTTGCATACATTTGAGTCGAGTAGGCATTGCAGTTTAATATGGCACGGCTGATTTTATTTTTGCTCCAATCGGTTTGCTCCTATAGTAAAAGTTGTTCAGTTTGATGGGTAGACACTTAGTTTATTATTAAAAAAAACAAAAAACCCGACTGCATAAAAAAACTATAACTGAAAAGAGAAAAAGCTATACCAACTTAAGAGCTTGTTTTTCTCTTTTCAGTTAATAGTTTTTTTATGCAGTCGGGTTTTTTGTTTTTTTAATAATTTAGTTTATTTCATACTTTTTAGTCTTGTGTCTAAATGGTAGCATAAAAGTACTATAATATATATATTTTTGAAATCGTCTGTTCACTAACTTTCATTTGATACCCATACAGGGTCCTTCTTAATATGCTGACACTTTTTTAAGGGGATGATTAGACCATCAAACTGAACAACTTTCTCTATGGGACCAACATCGAAATCGCGAAAAAAAAATCAGCTGTCCCATACATTTGTCTCGAGTGCCTTTGCAGTTTTGTATGGACGAGCTGATTTTTTTTTCGCGATTTCGATGTTGGTCCCATAGAGAAAGTTGTTCAGTTTGATGGTCTGATCATCCCCTTAAAAAAGTGTCAGCATATTAAGTAGGACCCTATATAATATTTTTTTACAAAAAAAAATTTATTCCTCCTCTTTTTTTTTTATTCGCAACCGCCTTATTAAAATAATATAACCTATGTCACTCTAACGATTTTTACAAATCGAACGACACCTCATACGTCAAAATCCATCAAGCCGTTTAGGCTGTAGGCCTTGCCAAAGAAATATACATGCAAACATACATACATATATACACACATACTTACATACATACGCTCGAAAAACATAACCCTCCTTCTGGCGCAGTCGGGTAAAAAGGATGCTAAGATATCAATTTCACCCTGTATATATAAAATATTATTCATTCCAACACTGTATGAAACTGGATAGTAACAGGGCTAAAGTTTGCAGATCTGACTTCATGAATGTAAATATTTAAATCTAAATACATCCCCGCCTCATTTATATTAAAATACTAGCTGTTGCCCGCGACTTCGTCTGCGTGGACATGTGATTTTGTCTCATGTCTCGTCTAAGGGTCATGAAGGTCATGGTCAGAACCAAGTCTAGAAACCCCTGGCATGTAACATTAAAATGGCTATTAAGGAATGGGCTGATAAAATACACATGCTAGAATGCTCTGGCTTCTCGGATCTGCAACATTGCAGGAAATTCATCAGCAATATAACACCACGAATCCCACAGTTCATACTGAACAACAGCTGCAGGAGCAAAGCTCGTGCTATCGTCGGAGCTCTCACCGGGTACTACGCCTCACAGGCATGATAAAGCTCACCCTAGATCCCAGTTGCCGAGCGTGCGGAGAGGAGAGGAAACCATGGAACATTTATACTGTGTGACTGCGATGTCTTGGTGGCTAAACGTATGTGTCCTGAGACTGAGAGATGGTTATTCAAAACTGGGAGATTACAGGTTTCTTCCCCTGAACACTATTGCCTCTCTCATTTTCCACGTTTTTTAATGGTGAAGAAAATAAATATTAAGTAGGAGTCAACACAAAAGATAGGTACCATTGGGTTGATGTGTTGCTGGCTTGCCAGCCCCCATAATAGGATAAGAATAGGATAATAGTCATGAACTTGAGCTGAATCAAAATCAGAAAGTACCTACATTAAGTAAGTATGTAGGTATAAAAAAAAGTCATTCACAGATCCATCACTTGAATTTTTCTACTGTTCGTCGGTTATTAGTGTTTTATTTATGTCGAGCAGCATAATAATCATCTTACGACCCACTGCGGATCACAGACCTCCACTCACAAATAAACGTTAGAGGATAGAGGATAAGCGGAAAGCGCAGCGTGGGTAGGCCCCTCACACGGTGGACCGACGACCTAGTGAAGGCGGCGGGAAAACGTTGGATGAGGGCAGCGCAGGACCGGTCGTTATGGCGATCCTTGGGGGATGCCTATGTCAGCAGTGGACGTCCATCGGCTGAGATGATGATGATGATAGAGGATACTCTACCACGCGGGCTAGTGCACAATGGTGGAGGCAAGAGCTATAACGATAATATTCTAGCAAGCAAATGGTCAACTTGTTAAAAGAATTATTTTCAAGCCACATTTGTAAATCTCTAACCTTACTTAGCTATTATGCTAGGCACATTACCAAACTGTGGTGTTATAAGGACTTTTTAGATAAGTAGGTACCTATCTTTTCATAGATTGTGGTAGATTGATGTTTTATAGTTAAGCTACACAAATCCTCAAGAAATCATAATAGAACCGAAATCAAACAAAACGAACATTTGGTAAAATTTTCTGCAACAAAATTATTATACCGTAGAATTGACTCAGATTGGGCTCAAACTACCATTATACTTACATACAAAGATGTATTCAATCAATTTGTAAGCTCCTGGGCCTGTAGCATGCCACCCCCGAGAAAACGACAAAAGTCGAGACGTGCCTCCATCTTTATTATTTTACGTATGCCAAAAAGAGCGCGCATGTCGGTTTTCTCGTTTAAACGCTTTGTCGTGGGTGGCATGCTAGCCGTGCTGCTAGAGTTAAAAATACGCCTAACGATATCTATGAAGATGAAAACGATACTACAATAACTTTAGAAAAGGTTAAAAGAAAGAAAAATATTTGACGACCCGTTTGGTGTAATGGTTACCATGCCAGACTGCCAAACCAGGGTCCTGGGTTCGAATCCCGGTTCGGTCATGGATGTAATATGTTTGGGCCGTTGTTGTATGGTTTATAAAAAGCCTATACTGCTTGCTTCGGATCATTACAATGTATGTGACTGTGAGCGTTATTTATTTAATTATTTTTCAATTCACCCGGTAAGTTACTTTACAATCAAATCTGTAAGACCTAATTTCTGAGACGCCTTGAGCGTGAGTTACGAGTAAGTGCAAGTATGGTCGAAATGTATGAACTTTGAGATCAGGGATTTAATCAACTAAATTAAGCTCCTGCTAGCTAGGTTTTGAAATAAATAATTTTATTGTTGCACACTTGCTTTTAAAAAACGCCTCACGCCATCTATTAAGATAAAAACGTACTACAATAACTTTAAAAAAGGTTAAAAGAAAGAGTATTTTTTTTTTATATTTGACGACCCGTTTTGTGCAATAGTTACCACGCCGGACTGCCAAACCAGGGTCCTGGGCTCGAATCCCGGTTCGGTCATGGATAATTATTATAATGTTTGTGCCGTAGTTGTTATGTTTCCATAATAAAAAGCCGTGCTTGCTTGGGATCACTACAACGTATGTATTAAAATAAGAAAAAAGCCAAAGAAAACGTACTGTCCTAAAATTGGATCTGATCTAATCTCAGGATATTATTAAGGTCAGCAAATTGCTTCTGTCAAATCCGTTGAAAAATGGATAAAAGTTTAAAAAAAAAAATCTCACCCAAGAATCGAACCTCCAACCTCTTGCGCGAAAATCTGACCATTTCCCAACTACGCTACACAGCTCTTGAGAGAAGTGTTGAAAAAAGCAACCACTATTTACTACTGGAATCTACCCAAATACATCTGTCAGCGTCAAGTCGGCGCTAGTGAGCATGATAAAACATTGGAAATTATCCCACAGACTCCCACAGTAACCCATTGCTGGGATAAAAAGTATCCTATATGTTAATCCAGAACACATTCTATCTGCATGCCAAATTTCATCTAAATCCGTTCAGCCGTTTAGGCGTGATTGAGCCACAAACACACAAACATCCAAACATCCAAACATCGTCACAAACTTTCGCATTTATAATATTAGTGAGATATTTATACAAACAAAAGTTGTTGAATATCCCGCTTCATCTAATTCTAAGACTGTTGAATATTTAAGATTGGATTCCAATACATTAACCTTTATGATGAACCGTGATGACATATGGAACAGAGACGTGGTCGTTCACTCAAGGCCTCATAAAAAGGCTGAAAGTCACCCAAAGGGCAATGGAGAGGGCTATGCTCGGAGTTTCCCTGCGAGATCGAATCAGAAATGAAGAGATCCGCAGAAGAACCAGGGTAACTGACATAGCCCAAAGAGTTGCTAAACTTAAGTGGCAGTGGGCGGGGCACATTGCTCGCAGAACCGATGGCCGGTGGGGCCGAAAAGTTCTCGAGTGGCGACCGCGTACCGGAAAGCGCAGCGTGGGTAGGCCCCTCACACGGTGGACCGACGACCTGGTGAAGGTGGCGGGAAAACGTTGGATGAGGGCAGCGCAGGACCGGTCGTTATGGCGATCCTTGGGGGAGGCCTATGTCCAGCAGTGGACGTCCATCGGCTGAGATGATGATGATGATGATGATGACATTAACCTTTGTTTTCGGAAATTGTCTTTGATGAATGAATACAGCATGGATATTTTTTTCATGTTTCATTTCGAGATGACTGTTTCTATTCAATTAGTACTCTAGTACAGTCGCCAACAGATATATCGTAGCATAAAAGGTGTCCAAATATTTTTGAGCAGTGCTAATTTTCATTAAATTCTTTACAGTAAATGTTACCAATTATTTTATCTAAACGATTATTTTGTCATAAATATCTGAACAGAAAATTTTCAATAATTTCTTTTCTTTTCTTTCTTTCTTTAAAATTAAAATGTAAAACAACGGAGTAAGGTTTTTTCCGAAACTGTTCAGATGTTTATGAGCTATGACTGCGTAGATATATTTGATGTTCTAGGTGTTCCTATTGATTGGTTCAATAATTTCTTTACTCCTAGTAAAGAAATTTTTGAAAATTAGAACTGCTTAGAAATATTTGACCACCTTATTTGCTACAATACTATTGCAGGTGACTGTACCTACCGTGTCTAGTTTCGTATACTGCAAAGTCATTGGATTTGATAAGGGTAACTTTTTTGTATACTCAGACATTCTTTATTGTTATTTTAAAAATATATAGATTCAAAATAAAATCGTAGGTATATCATCAACAAACAGACTTTAAAAGAAACACGCGTCATCATTAACAACAAGCTTCGTCAAATAACTATTCCATTATCTAAAGAAGTAATGTAAGAAATGAACAAAAAGAAGATCTACAACCTAAAACCTTCTCCAAAGCCTCTCCCTGAGGGACGGTTCCAAGAAGGCTCTCAACATTAATATTGCAGAGACGACAGCAAAAAACACTGATTTAGCTATCGAAATCAAAATGTAATGGCAAGTAAACATAGTAACAACAGTATCAAACATGTTTCCATTAAAACGTTGCCCAAAAAGCAAGACACTGTACAATGCATCAAATGTTTTTTTTTATTCGTTGAGATTATCAAAAATATAAAGGAGTCAATTTATTGTAGGCCCACAAAAAGGTTACGTACCTATATTGATGGTATTACCATAGTGTAAAGAACTACTAATAGTGGTGAAGCTCACCTGTCGCGGCAGGGCAATCGTGCGGGGCGTGCGGGGGCCGGGTCCTCCCGGCCCCCGCACGCACTCCTGTGCGTCCCGGCCCACGCTGCCTGCGCGCGTACCGTAACAACGAATTGAGTAAGGGTACGCCCGTCCCCCGCCGTACCCCGCACGCCATGCGGGCATAGACCCAACGCGGCTACTAAGCGCACCGACCTATTAGAACGGCACATGTAAAGCAATGCGTGTATAGGAACATCTTAAAAATGAAAAACCCAACATAATATCTTACCGACCTTACTCGATCTTATCGATCTTATCTTAGACAGAATGTGCGCCTACTGCGATTACGCGACACTCCATTTAGATGAGATGTAGCTAATATTACCACTATAATCTAGAGATTATGAGAAACAAATCGGCATGAGTTCCATAACTATACGCCAACTATACGCAAACATTTTTATGTTAGCCTATTTCCCATACTAAGATTGAGGATCTTTTTTAACTTTGAAATTATTTTGATCTGTAATCTCTCAATGCAAAAATGGTCGCGAGTAAATATTTCAAACTCGATGGAGAAACCTTTCAAAGTAACTCTATGCCGGAAACAGAAACGGCAAAACATCAAATTTCAAATTCTGACATTGTAAATATCAAAGATTTTGTAAATATTAGGTAAATATATATATTTTATTTATGATTAGTATGGAGTTTACAAAACACCTAGTGACGACAATCGGTCACTTGTAAAATTTTATTTTTTTCTTATGATGATGATCTGTAATCTTTCATTTTATAATCTCTTACATCGAAAATAGTTATTGAGACAATCATAATAATATTGAAATGAATTTCGATTTAGCCCTCAAAAAAAAACTTGACGTACCGAATTGACCGACAATTTTTAACTCCTTAATTCCTCTTACCGTACCTTGCTCAGGTCCATGCTTGATTGCCTCTACGGAGAGAAAAAAAGGCAATTAATAAAGGTCTTTTTTGAACAAATTTTACAAAATAACCAGTATCCTTGTTAGATTTTTCCTCTTTGAGTGTTGTGTTGATGTTACCCATGGTAATTAAATTCCAGGAAATACTTAATTGAAGCTGTTAATAATTAATTATGATTGGTAATTTTGAAACAACGTTCTTTGTGATGGGAGTTTATGTGTTTATAGAGGTACTCACTAGAGTTTATCCGCGACTTCGTCTGCATAGGTTTCCGTTATCGTAGAGAGATAAGATTGTAAGTGTAATCATAAGGTTACAAGCAAAAAAGTTTAATAGAAATCGGTCAAGTAGTTTTCGCGTGATGAGCGAACACACAAACAAACAGACGAACCAAAAATTCCAAAAATTGGTGATTTGGACTAGACTAGACTAACTAGAGATCGGATAATCGGATCTAAACTTCACTTTTTTCCTCACGAAAACATAATATGGATATGCCTTTCTCAATAAAGTTAAATAAAAAACACTAAAAATTGGGCCACCCGCACCGTTTTGTCATACTGGTTCTCGTAGGTAGTCAACAGTAGTTAGAACAACTTGGACAACATGAACAACTCGGTCTACTTGGACAACTCGGACAAAATAAACAACTCGGTCAACTCGAAAAACATGAATAGCTTGGTCAACTCGCACAACCCTGTCAACTCAGACAAAATTGTATAAGTTGACCAAATTATCAGAGTTGTTCATGTGATCCGAGTTGTTTATGTTGTCCAAGTTGTTCAAATGTCCAAGTTCTATGATATTTTGACAATCCTAGGACTAACGAACGATCCTGGGATTGTTTCATAAAATAAATCCGAAATGAGGTGAAGAAGTCGAAATTATGTGGGTTGTTGAAGGATCTGTTGCTATCGAATGTCATCAATGAATAACTAGTAAGTACGTACTCAGTATGCCAGTCATGTTATGTGTATAAATAGTCTATATTATTGCGCCTATGTAATGCGAGACTGATTCTCGGTTCCCACAGCCAAACCGTAAAATACGGTTTTGTAGGACTACAACTAAAAACATGTAATTTTGTAACTTATTATTAAATAAATTAAAAAAAAAATGAATTAGGTAAAACGTGTCCACATTATTCTTGTTAAAAATGAAGTTTAGGTAAATATGCAATGCATCCGAATATCCGATCTCTAATAATAACACTGCATAAGAAATCTAAGACACATGGGACGAAATTACAGGGCGGTATTTTTTAAGCCGCTTCAAAATGATACAGTTAAAAGTGACCATCAATTTCAATTTCAAGTTCAGTTCAAATAAGTGGAAGTGGCCGTAGAGAGTCACTCCCTCGTATTTATCCACGGGTGTTAGTGTTTACGTAGCCGGCCACGTTTTTGTAACGGATTGCTTTAATTTAACACTGTCTGCTGGGTGCAGGGGCCACAGGCTGAATTGTTACAGTAAATTACATCGTCATAATGGGCCCTTTTCTATCTATAGATGATTCAAATAACGTCTGTGATAAGTAGAGATCGAATAATTGGATGCATCTAAACTATTTAAACTGTAAAAGAAATGTGTCTGTACATTGAAGATATTTACAAAAAAAAAATGACATGGTTTTTACCTGTTCCTGATTCCAAATCACCAATTTTTAAATTTTTTGTCTGTCTGTTTGTTTGTTTGTTTGTTTATTTGTTTTTTTGTATGTTTGTTTGTTTGTTTGGGTGTTTGTTTGTTCCAGTATCACGCAAAAACTACTGAACCGATTTTGATGAAACTTTTTTTGTTTGATAGCTTATCATCTGACTTAAAATCTGGTATATAATTTATGCGGACGAATTCGCGGGTAAAAGCTCGTATTTACCTAAAGTTGAGGTGTTCGCTATTATGGAGTGCAATTTTGTAACGAAAAAATTTGTTTAATTTTATAATTTTAAGAAGTCGCTTTCATACTATACATTCGATTAGTTATGCATTCCCTGACTTCCTGACATCCCGGGATTTATTTTACCGACTTTTTTTTTTCTTTTTTAAATTAAATAATTTTAAGAAGCTACTTCCATCCGAGTGCATTCCCGCATTTTCCTAGCATCCCGAAAAATAATTAAAAAAGATAATTTTAAGAGGCCGCTTCCATAATTTTATAGCCCAAAAATAAAGTTTAGGTAAATATACATCCGAATATTCAATCTCTAGTGATAAGACACTGTCGTGGCTGTATAAGTAACGAGCTTTTACCCGCGACTTCGTCCGCATAAATTATATACCAGATTTTAGGTCAGATCATAAGCTATTAAACAAAAAAAGTTTCATCAAAATCGGTTCAGTAGTTTTTGCGTGATACTCGAACAAACAAACACCCAAACAAACAAACAAACATACAAAAAAACAAATAAACAAACAAACAAACAAACAGACAGACAAAAAATTTTAAAATTGGTGATTTGGAATCAGGGACAGGTAATAATCATGTCGTAATCTTTTTTTGAAAATATCTTCAATGTACAGACACTCTTTCTGTTACAGTTTTATAATAGTTTTTGATTCAAAAACTTACTTACCGCTTACAGCATTTGCGGCATTTGTGCTGATTTGAAGCCTGTTCGTTCCTGTGTCGCTTTACGGCCATAAATTCAAACCAGACTTCTTTCAAATCTAGAATTTTACTTTGATAACAGGGCCTATAGACAAAGTACTTTCGATTAGCGTTAACGACAGTAGAAGACATAAAAAATGTATGGACTTGACGTATGGTGGAGAAAGCAAAAGTCAAAATGTTTCGATCGCCAATGTCAAATCCATACATTCTGCCATTTCTACTAGCGTCTACGCCAATAGAAATGTTACTTTGTCTATAGGCCCAGATCATACAGAGATAACATCTCACGAAAAGAAACGCTATCTATAACAATTTTGAAGCATTCGTAACGATCATTTATATGAAGTAAACTTGATAATTATACTGCTTTTGCGTACGCTATGGTAGAGCTTTCGGTTAATTGTGTGGTGGCCCGTTTCTTGCAGTAACATAAGTGTCTTGATTGTTATTGTCGATAAGATGAAGTAGAAGAGAAAATAAAGAAACGTTAAATAATAGTAAACATCTACTGTAGCGTGTCATGAATAGGTGGTGATACAACAAGATTATAAAGCAAAGCAAAGCAAAGCACATAATATCATGTTATTGGGGATCATGTTATCTGAAAAAAAAAAAAAATTATGATAGAATAGTAAGTAAGGCGAGGCAAAATGCGAGGTTATGTTGTCTAATGGTAAGAAATAAAAGGCTTTTTATTATTTTTAGGGTTCCGTACCCAAAGGGTGAAAACGGGACCCTATTACTAAGCCTACGTTGTCCGTCCATCCGTCCGTCCGTCCGTCCGTCCGTCCGTCCGTCCGTCCGTCCGTCCGTCCGTCTGTCCGTCCGTCCGTCCGTCTGTCCGACATATTTAGGGCTGTAACTTTTGAACTGTAAGAGCTAGATAGTTGAAATTTTCACAGAATGTGCGGTATTACGGCGGATTTGTTAACAAATAATAGAAATGTCAAAAAGTTAAAAATTAAGGGGGGTTCTCAACAAGAAACTAGTTTTTATCGACGTTTTTTTTTCACGCTCTATCGTAAAAACGGTAATACATACAAGCGTCAAACTTAGTGTGATTATAGAGCAAACTCTACAAAATAACAATAAATAATAAAAACGGGCCAAGTGTGAGTCGGTCTTTCGCTAAAGGTCCCGGACAAAAAAGTTTATTTTCTAAGTTAATAATGTTGTGTTCTGTGGTGGTGTGGTACGGAACCCTCGGTGCGCGAGTAGCCCGACTCGCACTTGACCGATTTTTATTTTATAGTACTAGAAGCCCGAAGGTTTTATTCGAAGGAAATTAACCTGACGGAATGTTCACGTATGCAAATGCTAACGACTATATTCCCCGAACAGGTAGACAGATATATCCTGAAAACTCTGAACATCCACGTTTCACTAGTAGTACCGAAACTCCATCCAGTGTAACGGGAAGTGAGCCCGTCGTCTCTTATAATGGACAGTGGGTACAAACATGTCAAAAAATTTAAGCATGCGTAGTGTTCGTCACGATGTTTTTGTTCACCGAAATCTACACTAATATTATAAAGAGGAAAGATTTGTACCTATTTTTGTATGTTTGTATGTTTGTAATGAATAGGCTCAAAAAGTACTGGGCCGATTTAAAAAATTCTTTCACCATTAGAAAGCTGCATTCACCCTGAGTAACATAGGCTATATTTAAAGCTAGAAAAGATTAGACGTCCACCCGTGCGAAGTCGGGACGGGCCGCTAGTCATACATAAATTCCAAAAAACTCAGAGGTACAGTCAAGAGCACGTCAAGCTTGACACTTTGGACTTTGTACCGTTCTTATTTAGTGCGCCATAAGCGTTACAATCGAACTGCAAGTGTAATGCTTGAAGTGCTCTTGACTGTACACGTGGACGGGGATCGAACCACCATCGCCTTCTGCACAGCAGGCATGTTTACTCGCCACTAAACAAACACGACATTTAGACCATGCAGAATGTGGGAAAGCATCATGTGACACCTATTGGAAGAAATGGCGGGTTGGTGTAGGAATCACGAGATTATTATACACGAGCATTTACCCGCGACTTCGTCCGCATAAATTATATACCCGATTTTAAGTCAGATGATAAGCTATCAAACAAAAAGTTTCATCAAAATCGGTTCAGTAGTTTTTGCGTGATACTCGAACAAACAAACACCCAAACAAACAAACAAACATACAAACAAACAAACAAACAGACTGACAAAAAATCCAAAAATTGGTGATTTGGAATCAGGGACAGGTAAAAACCATGTCGTAATTTTTTTTTTGTAAATATCTTCAATGTACAGACACATTTCTGTTACAGTTTTATAATAGTTTAGATATTATACATAAACATTATATTTTAAAAGCACGATTAAAATATTTTGACACTATGCGTTAAAATTTCTAGAAAGGTCTTTTTGTATTCATCTCTTCCGTGTTTTTTCAAAAATGAATGCAGTAACATCATGGACTTATTAGGATGATAAAGGATACCAACCCTCCGAAAATTGGCCATGGCGGTCCGTAATGTTCGAGCTTCCTTCGTACGTCTCCGTAGTCGATATTTCCAGCGTTTTTGTGTCCCTTTCTATCAGAACAAAAATTAAAAAACGTTTTTTTTATTTTTGTTATTGGAATAGAAAGAGACAAAGTAACGTTGAAAACATAGACGGGAATTTACTTTGAAGCTTCTTGGAATTTACGAAAGCAGAACGATCATTACCGACCACTAAGGAGTATAATCATGTTTCATCGCTTGTTAGGCAGTCTGTGCTCCAAGGTATTACAATACCTATTTCCAGCTTCCTGAGTAACATTAATATCTTGAGGGTCATTGAGTGTATGTTTTATTTTTAAAACATCATCATCATCATCATCAGCCTATAAACGTCCCACTGCAGAGCCCAGGCCTACCCTCAAGGAGGGTGTGGCATTTAAAACATAATTATAAAAAAACTTACGTTCATGACATAAATCATACTTTATATCTAGAATCGTATCTGTACGTATGAACGAAATTCCATTACTTTTCGCAACGCTTCAACGACGAAGTTCTCAAAGGAAATTAAAGCTTAACGAGAAGCAAACAAGTACTACGCGAATTAAATTATTTCTCTAGATAACAAACTACTAATTTAGATTAGGAATTAGAGGAGGCATTATGGTCTTAAGTACTCAAAGGGGGGATTACAATTTATCTATCTCCTTTGAATCTATTCCCAGTCTTAAATTTAGTTCTCGAAGCGGAAACTTGGTAATGCTCCGTCTATCCAGTTGCTAATTTATCTGAATTTGTTATGTTTGGGAAAGCGATTAGGTACTTACTTAAAATCGTATCATCGAATTGATCGTTTATAGAAAATCTGTTGGACCATGCATTGTAAGATTATTGTAGAGCAAATTAATTAGTTTCTTTGTTCTATTATTTTATGGGAATGCCAGTAATAATAAGTTAGGTTTGTACTAGTCTGTGTTTAATATAAAGCAAAAACAGAGCCGTGTAAATTAAATTACTATTGATATATTAAAATAGAATACATAGAATTGACGACGTAGTTTCAACATATATTATATTCTGGATTAACACAATAATATGATACCTAATTTTTGAAGTCAGCGAAAACAAAATCACGGGAAAGTAGTAAAAAATTGTCATGCTATTTGAGATACGCTCTAACGTATACAGGGTGTAAGGACAGCCCTCCGCAAACTAAAACGGAGAACTCAGACCATCAAACTGAATAACTTTCACTATGCAGCCTACCTCAGAAAAAGCAAAGAAAAATCAGCTGTTTCATACAAAACTGTCGTACCTCGGGTAGGTACGACAGTTTTGTATGAAACAGCTCAAATGTATGGGACAGAAGATTATTTTCGCGTTTTCTAAGGTAGGCTCCATAGTGAAAATTGTTCAGTTTGATGGTCTGACTTCACCGTTTCAGTTTGCGGAGGGCTATTTTTTACACCGGTGGGGTGTCAGAATTCTAGAGTGGAGATCGCGAACTGGTAGGCGTAGTGTGGGACGCCCTGATGTCCGCTGGACAGACGACCTAAAAAATCCGAGGACAGAGTTTTGTGCCGCACCTTGGGAGAGGTCTATGTTCAGCAGTGGACGATGATAGGCTGATAATGATCTCTTACACCCTGTATGAGCCTAAATCAAGAGCTTGCTACAAAAATTTCTATACAATTTTAGTCAATCATACATAGACATGAATTACACGATCTGATACCACCGTCTCCCTTTCATCTGCGGGGGACGAGACGCAGACTGGGTTTCCACCCCTATGTCGTTGACCTACCAGCAATTCGCACGAAGAAGTTTGCTTCTTCTTTTATAATGCGCACGGCTAAGGAGTGGAATGCCCTGCCTGCGGACCTGTTCCCTGAGCAATACAACCTGGGCCTCTTCAAGGCGAGAGTGAATAGGCATCTTTCTAGATAAGCATGCTACATCTTCGGCCTCATCATCACTCAACATCAGGTGAGATTGGGGTCAAATGCTTACCTATCACACATAAAAAAAAAAAAAAAAAAAAAGACTATGATAGTGAAGTTCTCGAATGGCGACCGCGTACCGGAAAGCGCAGCGTGGGTAGGCCCCTCACACGGTGGACCGACGACCTGGTGAAGGCGGCGGGAAAACGTTGGATGAGGGCAGCGCAGGACCGGTCGTTATGGCGATCCTTGGGGGAGGCCTATGTCCAGCAGTGGACGTCTATCGGCTGAGATGATGATGGTGATACATAGACTAGACTATAAATGTTTTCTTAAATTGTAAACTAACCAAAATTAAATTCGAAAGTCAACTGCGGTTCAAAATGAAATAGTAATTATTTAAAGCAACGTTTCAAATATCAGTTAACGCTATTTCAGTTTTTGACGTTCAATTGCAACTTTGTTTGCTTTATCTACTCCTGCCAATATTGTAAATTGTTCCCCAACTGTGATCCGCTTTGTATAACCCACAGTTATCTCATCTCCATAATATCTCAATCGTTATTAGCCGATACATTTGTATCACAATTTAGAGATTAAATTTTAATGTTTTGTTTGTACTGAATTGATGATTTCAATGATAGACTGCTTGTGCTTGTTTGATTGATTAATAAAAAACTGGCCAAGTGCGTGTCAGACCACGCGCAGGATAGGGTTCCGTAGTTGCCCGGCACAATATAATATCAAATATGGACTTAGAAGGAGGCTTTTTGTTTTATACTACGGTTTAACGGCTAATAAAGTCTAAAAAGTACATTTTATAAGTTGATCGACTATTACTTGTAAAGCCTACTTAGCGGTGATAGTTTTACTTTTAAATTCGTTATATATGCTATTGCCGTGAATTTTTTTACATCTCCAACTAAAACCGTTTAGCCGGGAGGGAGACACTTGACTCTAACCAAAATTTTCGCTTTAAAGCTTAATATTTCGCTAACGGATTCCTAAATCGAAAAATGGTTTTTACAAACCCATAATATTTTTAAAAGACCTATCCAACGACAATTAGCTTATAAATTTCATCCCCACTTCGCGTGTAGGGGAGGTACCCTAAAAAAAATATTTTTCTAGATTTTATTTGACCACTTTGTCGGCGTGATTAATATGCCTAATTATAGCTTTCCAGTACTAAGCGTCTCTGAGCTAAGCCGCGGACGGACGGACGGACGGACGGACAGACGGACGGACATGGCGAAACTATAAGGGTTCCTTGTTGACTTCGGAACCCTAAAAACGGCAAGTGCGAATCGGGCACACAGTTACTATATAATATTTGTGTGTTATGATTTATGATTTACCAAAAATAAATCCTAATGCAGCCCATCTCACACGTGGCTGGTTTATATTATTTATCGTTATATTTTAGAGTTTGCTCTATAATCATACCCAGTTTGACGCTTCAAGCTTTCTTTTTATACAAGTATTCCATACTCATCATCATCATCCTATAAACATCCCACTGCAGGACACAGGCCACTTGTGGGTGTAAGGAGGTGGGCGTCAGTCTACCGACGGATGGGTAGACTTCAAACAAAGAATATCTTCTTCAGCGTATGCAGGTTTCCTCAACATGTTTTCCTTTCACCGTTAGAGAGCAGTCAGTATTACGTATGTAAGTTAGAAAAACCTTCTCTACGAGAACCTAAATTTTTAAGATAACGATGACATCCTAAAATAAATTGTACATTTTAAGCTCGTATCTTTTTATTTTATTGGTGTTCCTTTCCTACTTTAATTCCTTGAGAGCTTCCCCAAGCTTTCGTAAATGAAAGGGTATGAAAGAAAAACCCAACTGCATAATATATGAGCCGACAAAAGTAAGTAGTTAATCTACTTTGCGTGATAAATGCGGGGAAGAAAATAATTTTTTTCACATCTGTAGCTCCTTTCAGACAGCGCCTTGCCAAAAGGATAAACAGGCTTTTTATAGAAACCGTTTTTAGGGTTCCGAAGTCAAGTCCTTATAGTTTCGCCATGTCCGTCTGTCTGTCCGTCTGTCCGCGGCTTAGCTCAGAGACGCTTAGTACTAGAAAGCTGTAATTTGGCATGGGTATACATATTAATCAAGCCGACAAAGTGGTAAAATAAAATCATGAAAAATATTTTTTAGGGTACCTCCCCTACACGCGAAGGACATGGAATTTTTTTTTCTCGTCTACCCCATGGTGTGGTGTGTCGTTGGATAGGTAATTTAAAAATATTATGGGTGTGTGAAAACTATTTTTCGATTTTGGGATCCGTTAGCGAAATATAAGCTTTAAAGTGAAAATTTTTGTTAGAGTCAAGTGTAGAGCGATGATAGCCCATACGGAAGAGAGCTAGCGCCTCAATCCTGAGGCCGCTGTTCGATTCCTGGCTTGTACCACTAAGTTCTTTGTAATTTATGTACGGTTGTATTTATCATTTAGGTACTAGCTCGGCGGTGAAGGAAAACATCGTGAGGAAACCTGCATTCCCGAGAATGAAAAGAAAATATCATAAGTTCGAAGGTATGCGTAAAATATGGGTGAGCTTGGGGCGAACACAAAGGACCAGCGCTGGTCTCAGTGTTACAACGACCTTTGCTTGCAATAGCCCAACCACAAATAATCAAAAATAGAGTCAAGTGCCCGAAAACGAAAATCTGACTAAATACAAGCATAGAGATTTGTTTTTAGATTGTTTTCGAAAAAATCATTGACTTTTATTGGTTAGTATATAAAAAATATAACCAATCTTCGTTTGTATGGAGCGCGCCAACGCACAGTGTGTAATTTTCACAAAGCAAAATATATATTTCCGAAGTCCTGTGTTTCTGGCATCTACTTTTTTTCAAGTAGAACTTATAACTTTCATTAACATTTTGGCACTGGAAAAAAATGCGACAGTGTAGAGATTCACGAGAATTTTTTTTTATACAAAATCATCGAAAAAAAAAAATCGCCTACAAGAGCGTAATCTTTTGTGTTTTTTCATGGATTAATTGATGCTTCTAGTTAATCTATGCTTCTAGCGACTATCTATCATAAATACCATGAAACAACAAACAAAAAAATATTTTCATGATTTTATTTTACCACTTAGTCGGCTTGATTAATATGTGCAGTGCAACTTGAGTATTACAGCTTTATAGTAGGTACTAAGCGTCTCTGAGCTAAACCGCGGACAGACGGACAGACGGACGGACATGGCGAAACTATAAGGGTTCCTTGTTAACTTCGGAACCCTAAAAACCATAGTTAGAAAGCAGATATTTTGGTTTTTTTTTATGGGTTCTGTGGGCTACTTAACTTTAGATTTTTTAAATTTCTCTAAAATTATGATAGATAAAGACAAAAGAGTTTCAATAGAAGTTTTGAATTTTGATTTAATTTCAACTTTCCAAAAGACACATTAAATAAGATGAACTTTGGGAAAATTACACACTGTGCAACGGTAACGTGAAAACATAACAAAGAAACAACGAGACTTTCACATTTATATTATAACGAGCTTTTACCCGCGACTTCGTCCGCAAAAATTATAAACCAGATTTTAAGTCAGATAATAACCTATCAAACAAAAAAAGTTTCATCAAAATCGGTTCAGTAGTTTTTGCGTGATACTCGAACAAACAAACACCCAAACAAACAAACAAAGAAACGAACAAACAAACAAACAAACAAACAAACAGACAGACGAAAAATCCAAAAATTGGTGATTTGGAACCAGGGACATCTAAAAATCATATCGTAATCTTTTTTTTGTAAATATCTTCAATGTACAGACACACTTCTGTTACAGTTTTATAATAGTTTAGATATTAAGAATGTATAGAAGACCGAAGACATTAGGAGTATGGCAATTAGTAGAACTGCTTTGAGCTTCAGAATGCACCTTCAGTAGTACATACCGGGATTACGTAAGGGTTAATTTTGGGTTAGAGACAGACAATGTGATTTCCATTCCTTGATTAACATCACTACAAACGTACCACTCGCAAATAGAGTCAGAGTTCCTGTATTTAAATTGTGGAGCAAACAGCGCCGAATTTAATAGACAAACAGAAGGAAATACGAAATTCATGTATGTATGGTGTTGAATCAGTGACCCAGATACTTACAAATATAATATAATATGTCGTTTAGACGCCGCGCCGGATAGGTTCTAGGTTTGGATTATATCAGTCTGGGACTTTGACGACGCGACCGCTATACAACGTGTTAATAAATTAGCGCAAAACCTCATACACTCCAACTGATTTATAACAAAATAATTAGATTGAAACAATAATTTCATTATTTTGATAGTTAAAATTTAAAGTTATTCGCATTTTAAGTTTTGAGGTTAAAATGATTTGTTATCATTTCAGCAATGAATGAAAGCGCTAACGTAATCATGAATAGGTACATTTTAAGAATCTTGTTTTGGTAGTAATTAGGGTGAGTGTACCGTGCGGTGGGTTGACATCGGATTCAGAAAATTTTAATATTTTTTTAAAAATTATTTAATATTTTGAAAAAAAATACCAATGTTGAAACCATGATAATTCGATTCTGCTCTCGATTCTAAACAAACTACTTTCTAGTTTTGCGTTAATTCATTAACACGTTGTATACAACTGCCAACATCTAAGCAAAAATGCCTCACTGGTCTAATGGTTAAGCGCGTAGGGCTCTCGATACGGAGGTCCTGGGTTCGATTCCCACGGGGGACACCTAATGATATGTCACTGTGTGCGTTTTTCCACAGATAGTTACGACATTGCAGGCTGAATCACCTGATTGTCTGAAAAAGAAAGACGATTCCGTACTTCGGATGGCATGTTCAGCCGTTGGTCCAGGCTACTATCTTTGGTGGTATTAGTCGTTACATAAAAACCGCGTCAGAGGCCGTAAGGCGGTCTGAAAAAACTCTGACACCAGGGCTCTGCCCACACGATAAGAAAGAACATAGCACACATAACACAGGGTGTCCTAAAACCCAACTTTAAGTCAGAAACAGGAGTAGGCCTTTGTCATTCGGCCGTAGGAACCGAGATAAGTACCTACACTTTGGCGCATCGTGAGCGATGCGCTTGTTAGAATTCAGCCACTCGCTCCAGACGGCAACGTCTGTCGCATACGTCGGTCGCATACGTCGCGCGCTGTACGATCTGCTGTACGATAACAACGCTGTGTCAAGCGCCATTTTTTATATTTTTCTTTAAACTGGCTGATTTCCTGTTCCCCGCTTGATGTTGAGCTATGGGAACCCTCTATAGTGTATTAGTCTCCTTATTCTTACAAATATACCTAATTCACTTAGAATTTCCTTCATTTATTTATAGATCGTATTTTATGTAGGTATCTACCCATTAAATAAGATTGTAAACCAATTCAGCGTACACCACAAAGGAGGCTTCATAAAAGGCTGCCATTGCAAATACTTTTATCAAAAGATATTGGGAAATTTTAGGTAGCTTCCGAATTTCTAAGCTACAAGGCAGCCTAATTTGTATTTCGGAGTAAAAGAAAAATAGGGCTCAATTAAAAAAAAAAAGAGAATCAAATATGTACATACCGTTTTCAACGTTACTTTGCCGTGCTAAGCTATAAAGGCAAAAGAATTTACAAAATTCTGTTTTTATTTTCGCTTTAGATAAATTTAAAAGGAAATGTTGGTTCAGTTTGCTTCGTCCTTTTGGCGTAGTTTGTTTAAAACAACATAGAGTAGCTCGAGTAGAGTTTTCAAGCGCAGCGTCAACGTACCTAAGCGCTTGTTCATAAGGCGCACAATAATTCTCGCAAGCATCGCGTAAGCATCACGCAAGCATCGCGTAAGTATCGCGTAAGCGTCACGTAAGCATCGCTAAGCATTGCGTAAGAATCGCGTAAGCGTTGCGTAGGAGCAAAACTCTCTTCAGGAGCTCAATGCAATTTGAAGGTAACTTCTGTTCAATAAAGTAGGTACATATAATAATGATGAATTGAAAGTCCGACCACCTGCGGCTAAACGATACTATTATTATGAGAAAGGCGTACTCACGAGCCCGCTATAAAATAAAATAAAAATCTTTATTTCAGACAACATAATTAATAAATAGTCCATACAAAAGATGTTAGTAGGCATTGGGATAACTTATAAACTATGTTAGTAGAGTACAACATTTAATTAATTAAATAATTAAAACACCAAGAGTTGTTACCAAGAGGAGGCTAACTATACAGAAGTAAAAATAAAAATTGAAAACTTTTAAGGAGTGGTTTAGACCATTGAATTGAACAACTTTGACTATGGGACCAACATCGAAATCTCCTCATTTCGGGGGAGGCCAATGTCCAGCAGTGGACGTCTATCGGCTGGTATGATGATGATGATGATATTCTTTTTTCGCGATTTCGATATTGGTCCCATAGTGAAAGTTGTTCAGTTTGATGGTCTTAACCACCCCCTTAAATGTTTATTTGTATTTTTGTAACATCCTGTATACCTAATTCCAATATGCGAGGATCTTACCTAAGAAGATTGGCTAATGAGAGCTCATCAACGCCAACAACAGTGTTGAAGCAGTCGCCATGGCCGAAATAGGTCAGGAGCATACATAAACCAACTTGATTTTTTCCGCGATTTTGAATTTGATTCCATAGCAAAAGCTGTACAGTTTAACCAGTAAAATGCATGGTTAAATATTATAGTATCCGTACTGACTTAAAATTAAAACTGTATGCGACCCTTGCAGCTATAACTTTATATGTGTATACTTTGTGAAAAAAGAATACCTCCACCAGCTGAATTCATTTTCCCACAGGAACAACTGCCTCCCGGGCACAATTTGCAATGGCTGGTGTGGAAATCCTTAAATGGGCTTCGCACTCAGGTCGTTGCAGACTAAATTTATGCTATTGGAGGTACAGGGATCCTGGCCTAGCACAGTGTGATTGCGACGAACCTATCAAGTCTATGAGTCATCTTCTCGATTGTCCCTTGTGCCTGAAAACCTGCACGGGAGATTACTTTACTGTAAGTGTCGATTGTACCCATGATACTGAACAACTTTCCCTAAGAAACTTGTTGGAAATTCGCGAAAAAAAATGTCGGTCTTATCGAACGTTTGTATGAAAAGTTGTATTTTTTTTGCTAATTTCCTTTTGTTCCTTTGGGAAAGTTTTTCAATATCAACCCCTTAGAAGTCTGGTTATAGAACGTGTTATATGTAAATGTATGTACGTGTATGTGTAATTTATTAATTAGCGCAAAACTTCATACACCCCAACTGATTTATAACAAAAGAATTAGATTGAAACAATAATTTCATTATTTTGATAGTTAAAAATTAAAGTTATTCCCATTTTAAGCTCCGAGGCAAAAATGATTTGTTATCATTTCAGCAATGAATGAAAGCGCTATCGAACTCATGGATACATTTTAATAATCTTGTTTTTGTAGTAAGTAGGGTGAGTATGCTCGTGCGGTGGGTTAATATAGGGTTCAGTAAATATTAAATTTTACAAAAAAAAATATATAAAATTTTGAGAAAAACTATAATGTTTTAACTAAAATCTGACACAATACAAGCATAGAGATTAGTTTCTAGATAGTTTCTGCAAAATTTCATTGATTTTAATTGGTTAGTATTGCAAAGGGTGTACAATAAAATGGGACAGCTACTTAAAGGGGTGCTTCAGACCATCAAACTGAACAACTTTCTCTATGGGACCAATATCGAAATCGCGAAAAAAAAATCTGCTGTCCCATACATTTCAGTCGAGTTATGTTTGCAATTTTGTATGGGAGAGCGGTTTTTTTTTCGCGATTTCGATATTGGTCCCATAGAGAAAGTTGTTCAGTTTGATGGTCTGAAGTACCCCTTTGAGTAGCTGTCCCATTTTATTGTACACCCTGTATAACCAGACTTCGTTTGTACGGAGCGCGTTCCGAATTATGATACCTCGCCGGTAAAATATGAAGAACTATTGGCACGAATAAGAAGATTAACGGCTCAGAATTTGACCTTTATTAACCCTTATTTCCAGAACAACAAAGTCGAAAGATCATTAGGTAAATGCCTGTCTACTTTACCTATTGTTTACAAACCAGACGCTCTCAGGAGATAAGTCACTGGTATTCTAGCTACGACTCGAATAAAATTGTTACTTTGAAGTAGACATAAATCAACATTAACGTCGAAAAAATGATATATTCGACGATAAAGCGACATTCGTGAATACATTCGAGGTTCTTCTTGACACTTTGAGGAAATTTATAACGGTGAAGGAAGTGTAGAGCATGTGCTATAGTTTTTTGTTATATTCAATACGAGCTTTTACCCGCGACTTCGTCCGCATAAATTATATACCAGATTTTAAGTCAGATGATAAGCTATCAAACAAAAAAAGTTTCATCAAAATCGGTTCAGTAGTTTTTGCGTGATGCCCGAACAAACAAACACCCAAACAAACAAACAGACAGACAAAAAGTAAAAAAAT
This sequence comes from Agonopterix subpropinquella, assembly GCA_922987775.1. NCBI lineage: Eukaryota > Metazoa > Arthropoda > Insecta > Lepidoptera > Depressariidae > Agonopterix > Agonopterix subpropinquella. Next base: position 10,832,510 of record OV277695.1, on the reverse strand, counting down.
TTGTGATTTGGAATCAGGGAAGCCTAGAAACCATATCGTAATATTTTTTTTGTAAATATCTTCAATGTACAGACACACTTCTGTTACAGTTTTATAATAGTTTAGATGTTGTTTAGACGATGTGTTCGTCCGCATAAATTATATACCAGATTTTAAGTCAGATGATAAGCTATCAAACAAAAAATATTTCAGCAAAATCGGTTCAGTAGTTTTTGCGTGATACTCGAACAAACAAACACCCAAACAAACAAATAAACAAACAAACAAACAAACATACAAACATACAAACAAACAGACAGACAAAAAATCCAAAAATTGGTGAATTGGAATCAGGGACAGGTAAAAACCATGTCGTAATTTTTTTTTTGTAAATATCTTCAATGTACAGACACACTTCTGTTACAGTTTTATAATAGTTTAGATTAGTACGTCATTTTAGTGCAAGTTTAAATATAATATATGTTGTTGGTCCTTTTCATGACGTAGGGCTAGAGACCATACACATACATAAACTCACAACCGTAATACATTTCGGGGTAGTAAGAAACATTGCAAGAACGCTCAGCTGTCTTGCTGCAGTTGTAACAAGTGTTACTTTTAGTATGAAATTTCAAGTAGGTGGGCTAGCCTTTCGCCCACAAATACACTGCATATGAAACCTTTATGCCTTAGTCGTCTCGTACGACACGAGTAGAAATGGGTTGGTTCATTCTATTTGAAAGAACCAAGCCTGAGCCGTAACCACACGACTAGCAACCTCTAATAATCTCCTATAAGTATTGTATAAAAATGTAGGTATAGTTAGGAACTTTTTTATTTTAGGTTTTACGTTTGAGAAATCTTAAATTTTTGCGCGACTGAGCGGCGATAATCGTGGTCAATAGTTGTAACAAAATTTCAAATTACTCCGAATAGGTCATGCGTGTGCATCTATGAGTATAGTACCTAAGTATTTTGTTATTACGTTCATTTATTAATTTCATAATGCATGCACGAATGAGAAAACGGTTTTAATTAGAACAAACACAAGTGCAATAGAGACAAAAACGAGAAGGTCTAAGAAATATTTTTTTCTGTCGAGGAGTGTCATTTACTTGTACGTGGCGTGGATGGAATATTTAGTGCTCAAAATAGTCTAAATAATGAGTAAGTTTTTTCGATTTTTTTGACATCTTGGATTCCACTCACACTTGAGAGATTTCATGCTTGGTTAAATTGTGATACCGATATTATTACAATAAGTTTTCGTGTTTCGATTGTTATAAGGTTTAAATTATTTTGCTAGAATTTAAAAGAATTCAAAAGGTAACGATAAAACCGGGGTGTGTAATAAAAAAAAAATCCCTTTTTATTTATTTGATTTTAATTTTAAGATGGAAATATGTCAAAATACATACAAAGAGATTAATTTCTAGATCGTGCTTATCTAATTTCACACTTTAATTGGTTAATATTGAAAATAGGACGAAACTTCGTGTTTTACACGCTCGGGCACTAATGATAGTTTATGCTACTCATTTTCTGAACAACTTAACCACAAAACTATTTAATTAACATCTTTTATCCCCATTATTAAAAACAAAGGGCAAAGTTTTGCAACCATCACAACTTTTTATTTCGAACTCGGGATGAGTTTACTTGATGCATCTTGCTTCTACATTAGTCAGACAAGAATACCTCTATGCAGCTACAGACTTACTTTTCGCGTACTTAGTCCTAAAGTTTCGCCTTTGAAGCTGGAATCTAGTGCTAGACCGGCATTTCCTGGCTAATTAACGTGCTAGTTCATTCCACATTCAAAGTACCGCGAATCAAGCGATACTGAAACTTATTACGAAGGCATGACAGTTATGATAGAGGACTTGTTAGGTTAATTTGAGAGTAGAGCTACAACTCTGCATTGTTAGGCGCATCTCGACTTGGACGAAATTAACTAACTGTTCATTGAAGGGAGCGGTTGCTTGACAGGAAACTAATAACACGAGTGAGTACATTTAATGTGCAAGAACTACGAGTATATCAGTTAACTCGGATGCAATCACTAATTCACTCATAGTATAAGAGATAAGTGTACTTTTTGCAACCATCAGCAGCAAGGCTGATTACTGAATCAGCCTTGCTGCTGATGGTTGCAAAAAGTACAAAACAAAACAAAACGCACTGGCGTTTATGGGGTGCAGAGCATTTCTGTGATGGGGATGGACCAGGTCTGCCTGCATAACTTCAGTGGGTTAGGAGTTATGGACGTATTAAAGGTCAGTAAAAAATTAACGATCGTATGGTATTATTGTAGTATGCACTGTAGCTATGTGAAAAGTACAAAAACTGACGTGGTTCATCAGTCGGTTTAGGAGTTACAGCCGTTCAAAGGTCCGACCTCTGAACGGCTATATCTCCTAAACCGACTGGCAGTTCATGTCAGTTTTTGTACTGTTTACATAACTACAGTGCATACTACAATAATATCATACGATCAGCCTTGCAGCTGATCGTTAATTTTTTACTGACCTTTCTACGTCTATAACTCCTGAACCGACTGAAGCTATGCAGGCATACCTGGTCCATCCCCATCACAGAAATGCTCTACACCCCATAAATACTGAATCAGCCTTGCTGCTGATGGTTGCAAAAAGTACACTTATCTCTTATAATATTAGGAACCATCGTATTAGTATTAAACCCAATAACTGCGAACGATTGCCAGGAAACGTATTAATATTCATGACTTGGGTACAAATATTCGTATTCATCACACGATTGTTCCTTTGCAGAATTTGTAACAAGCAGGTTTTTTAACTACCAAATAGGTAAAATGACACCTTATCAAAACATAGCACGTTCACAGTCAGTGCTCCGTTTATTGGTTGAATTGATGAGGTTTGATAAAGCGTCCGTGCTTGTCCTCTTTTTTTTATAAAATGCCTATAGGCAGCTTATACATTATAATATTATGTTCGGTTCTACGATGGGGTGACGGACGACACATAATCTAATTAAACAATGTGGACGTTGTATCTAGAGTAATAAGCATGCTGATGAGCTGGCGAGGGCAGGGTCAGAACAAAAGATTGTTGGACCAGAAACATCTATGGGAATCCATTGCATTTAACATTAGAATAGTCATTAAGTAATGGGCTGATAAAAGACACAAGCTAGAATTGTCTGCCCTCTTGAATCTGCAAAACTGCAGGAAATTTATCAGCAATGTGTCCATAGGAATCAAAAAGTTCATTTTGAATAACAGCAGGAGCAAAGCTCGTGCCATCGTCGAAGCCGCCATGCATAAGATGAAGCTTAAGTACCCTAGACCCGGGCTGCAGAGCGTGCGGAGAGGAGGAAACCATGGGTCATAAATCCTGTGTGACTGCGATGTCTTAGCGGCTAAATACATGTGCCTCTTGGGAGATGGACATCTAAAACCGGACGATTACAGGTCCACTGAAAGCTATTGCGTTCTTCATGTCGATTTTTTAAACAAAATAAATATGTAGGGGTCAACACAAAAGATCCCATTCGGAGTCGAAGTGGTGCTAGCTTGAAAACTCCCATAGATAAGATCAGATAAGAGTTTATAGTCCATTTGTGAAGTAGTACAAGTGTTAAACTAACATTTTCATTTCAACTTCACACGCTTTAAGTGCGTTACAAAAGTTAACAAAACTAACAGAAAACTTTACAATTTTCTTACGTCAGCGTTAAATAGAGCAAGTTTCTTTCCTCATTATCTCATTTTGTTCATTTTCGAACGCAGCTGGCTGGAGTTCCCTTGTAGCGCATCGGCAGACCGAGGGAAGTAACGAACTTAACCGAAGTTAATGACTACCAAGTTTGCTAACTTACTTTACTTACTTCGCTTTCTCGTTTCAAGTAGCCGATACGGAATTGGTCTGTAATGTTTAAACCGGCAATCACTGCGATTGGCTTGATTGATAGAACGGATTTTACGAAGTTCTTGAAAATAGCTTTACTTCCTATTCGTGATTCTACAGGGTGAAATTGATATCATTAGCATCCTTTTAAACTAAGGGTATACCCATCAAACTGAACAACTTTTACTATGGCAGAAAATTGATCGGAGCAAAAAAAATATCTGGTGCTCCATACTAAACTGCAATGCCTACTCGACTCAAATGTATGCAACAGCAGATTTTTTTTTTGCTCCGATCGGTTTGCTCCCATAGTAAAAGTTGTTCAGTTTGATGGTTAGACTCTTAGTTTAAAAGGATGCTAATGATATCAATTTCACCCTGTATACAAAATAAATTCTTTCACATTGATCACATTCTCTTTTCCACACCGTCTTCAATTTTACACGCGTTTCTTCCTATTAACAATTCTAAACAATATTAATTACCTTTTCTCAAACATGCTTGGAAATGTGAGCATTATTTTGACAACCTTCTTCGAGATAAATCGAAATTGCTGTACTGGCCAAATACATGCGCGCAGCGGCCGGCAATGTTGTATGAAAATCCATATCTGTCGTGTTTAACGGCCAAATATGTAATCATAGTAAACTCATATCTGTCGTGTAATTTAAAAATGGAACGATCTTTTTCTCCGAAACATGGCGACCAAGGAGGTAACTCATCAAAGGTTTTATTTAAATTTCGAATTGGCTTGCAAATAGAAAGCTGTTTATTGAAAAAAAAATAAAAATTATTGTTCGTTGTTCGTCATTGATTTTGAAAAGAGTTTTAATTTCTGCGAATTATTTGAGAAAATTTACTGTTTTAATTTCCGCGCATTATTTGAGAAAAGTATTATACAAGCCTTGGCCACAACTAGGCATTGATGGACTTACGTATGTGTGCCTCGGCTTCGCCTCGGCCCACATTTACACGTTCGTCCATCAATGCCTCTGTTGCTGGCCGCTGCAGTAATGTACTATACATACAACTTGCTATTACTTTGATAATTTGAGTGTTCTATACCGAAATCAATGCCGGCCGAACTAGATTTGAAAATTATCGTGATATGATTATATAATAATACCTAGGATGACGACCCGGTTGGTGTAATGGTTGCCACGCCGGACTGCCAAACCAGGGTCCTGGGTTCGAATCCCGGTTCGGTCATGGATGTTATATGTTTGTGCCGTTGTTGTATGATTCCCATAACAAAAAGCCTAAGGCTTACCTTGGGATCATTACAATGTATGTGCCTGTGAGCGTTATTTATTTATTTTATTTTATTTATAAGATGCAGTCAAATCTATTCTATTCTATAATATTATAAAAGAGTTCCGTAACTGACTGACAAACAACGCAGAGCCTAAACTGCTTAGCATAGAAACATGCAATTATGTAATTAATTCTACAGAGGATGTAGGGGTGCACTAAAAAAGGATTTTTCGAAAATTGACCTCTAAAGGGATATCCACGCGGACGAAATCGAAATTGAAGTAAATGCAACATCAGTCCTCATTCTAGAACCAATCTTATAGTGATCTGTATCAACGTTTTCAAGTTGCGGAATACAATGGCAAGTCCCGAGTCGGCTTTGTATCTGAGTCCAGGTAACTTGCTATGTTTATTTCGAGAATTGGTAGCTTTAGTACAATCACGGCGATAAATTTACTCCTGTCTACAGTTAGCAGTCACTTGTTGCGTATATCTAAGAAAAGGATCCGCGCATTTTGGATATAGCATGTAAGCATAGAGTACGAAGAGATGGCATATCGGCTTGTTTCTATAGAAAATGTTGTCGCCAACAAAGGGGGTGAAAAACGGGTGAGGGGAAGGGTTAACATTTAAATACGCTACTTCCCGCTAGATGTGTATGATATGACGTCAGGCCCAGTTGAGTATCTGTGCACAGTTCGATACAACATCTCTACCCCAGGGGAGCGCGTTATTTTCTCTATGCATGTAAGCATACTAGATTGAATTGTTATGAATAATACAGGGTGACATTGAAATGATTCGACAAATTAGGCACTCCTAATTTGGACAAATTAGGAGTGGTTTAAACCATCAAACTGAACAACTTTTACCGACCAAACCTCAAATCACAAAAAGAAAAAACATCAGTTATTCCATACAAAACTGCTATGCATCTGATATGACTCAAACAGCTGATTTGATTTTATTATGATACTGAAAAGCTTTCCCCAAGGGACTTACAATATACATCAATCAATCAATTATAAATTCAGGGTTCAACTTAATATACTGACAGTTTTTCAAGAGGATGATCAGACCATCAAACTGAAATTTTTTTTTCTATGAGAACAACATCTGAATCGCGAAAATTTAAAAATCATCAGTCCCGTACATTTGGCGCACAAGGACTAGCACAGCTGTTTTTTTCGCGATTTCGATGTTGGTGCCATATAGAAAGTTGCTCAGTTGGATGGTCTGATCATGTCCTTAAAATAGTTTCAGCTCATTTTGTTAGACCTTATATACAAACGATCGATCAGCTGATTACATTTAGTATGGCAAGTTCAATTTTTTTTTCCTTGGGGAAAGTAGTTCAGGATTATGAGTACAATCACCCATTGTCTACACTACACCTTCAATACAGGGTGAAATTGATATCATTAGCATCCTTTTAAACTAAGAGTCTACTCAATCAAACTGAACAACTTTTGCTATGGGAGCAAACCGATCGGAGCAAATAAAAAATCTGCTGTTCCATACTAAGCTGCAATGTCGACTAGTGTCGACGCGCGAGTTCGTGACTCAAATGTATGCAACAGAGAATTTTTTTTTTGCTCCGATCGGTTTGCTCCCGTAGTAAAAGTTGTTCAGTTCGATAGGTAGACTCTTAGTTTAAAAGGATGCTAATGATATCGATTTCACCCTGTAGTTTGAAAACGCTAACAAATTGAGTGTACCTAAAATGGTAAAAAACGTACTATATTATTTTATTTTATTTTATTTATTAAGGCATACACAACAGAGTATATTCATTACTATGCTAAATTACATGGCTAGTACAAAATCGTAACTAGAATAGATCTCAAAGCGTGTACACACAGCTTGGTTAAAACGAAAATAAAAAAGAAAGAATTATCTATGGTAAAAGCAGACAAAAAGGAATTTATTAAAAAAAAGTATTACGAACGAAGTTACGAAAACTACACAGTTGAAACTTAAAGGTCACTCTACCTTTTTTCAAAACAATTTGACACGTTCTCGTTGTAAAGAAACAAGCTAATTCCTTACTAAACTCGTTTTGTCGTAAAGTTTGTCTGTTAACTGTACCCATTGAGGACTGCTTTGACCTCGTTGTAATCCTAGTTTGGGACATTGGGACCAGGCGTTCCAATTGTACTAACAAAATCGAAACTTAATAGCGTCTACTCTATTGTGGATCGTGACAATACTCTATTATTGCTATCCGTAAATAGTTTAAAATTAATCGGAAGGAACTGTTTACGGTTGTGGTTTTTGTGTTCCAAGTTACACTATAGTTTAACAATTACAAAATGGTAACAAGTGGCCAGACGTGACCAATTATAATTATAGGTAGTTTAACGAACTCATGACACATTTTTAGCTCACCCTGTATATCCTTACAACTACTAAGCTTGTATTAAAAAATGTGAACGTGAGTTCTCAACACATTATAATAAGTTACCTTTATTCAAAACAGAATAGAACTGAGTTCGTGAAACTTTCATATACATGTTAAACGAACCGCCACAAATAGGCTTAGGTGTAAATACTAAAAATACTTTACCGACCGATCGATCAACAAAATAATATAACTGTTGTGTTACTGAACCTACATTCTCTTTATGGGGTCCTTCAAAGATCCGAAATAAAAAATAAATTTGGAATTTAGAAGTACCTAGTCGCACTCAATCATTGTCTCTTAAGAGACTTCTTATTTTATTCGAAAACACTAATGCGTTTATGTCGGGTCCTATACTTAGGATCTTTGTTTCGTATGGATTTCTAGCTTAGAGCTCGTTCCATAAACGACGACCTAAAAAGCAAGCCATTTTCAAACTAATGTCATAGAAACAACAGTTCTATTATGAGAGTTCATGTATTGGATGGATTAAGACGAGCTTCGGGACAAAGTCGGAATTGTCTACGAAACAAAAACGAGGGGACATTAGGTTACTGTAGGTAGTTGTGGGAAATGTGGGAAAAAGAGATTTAATCCAAAATTGGGTCTAATTTCTCTTCTAAATTGCTTTTACGATAACAAAACTTACCTTTTCGATAGTCCTGATCATTGTGTTTAAGATAATTCAATTTATTTTCTTGAGTTACAACTACTACAACTACTTGAGTGACAGCCTAGTAAAAATATACAACGTGTTAATAAATAAAAATTAACGCAAAACCTCATACACCCCAACTGATTTATAACAAAATAATTAGATTGAAACAATAATTTTATTATTTTTATATTTAAAATATAAAGTTATTCGCATTTAAAGTTTTGACGCAAAAATGAATTGTTATCATTTCAGCACTGAAAGAAAGCGCTAACGTACTCATGGATACATTTTTATAATCTTGTTTTGGTAGTAAGTAGGGTGAGTGTGCCCGTGCGGTGGGTTGACATTGGGTTCAGAAAATTTTAAATTTTGCAAACAAATTATTTAATATTTTGAAAAAAATTACCTATGTTGAAACCATGATAATTCGACTCTGCTCTCGATTCTAAACAAACTACTTTCTAGTTTTGCGTTAATTCATTAACACGTTGTATATGGGACAGCTGATTTTATTTTGCGTTTCCTGAAGAGAAAGTTGTTCAGTTTGATGGTCTGAGTTCATCGTTTCAGTATTTGCTAGGCTGTCACTTACACCCTGTATTAGAACTACAGAGTGGACCAATAACACTATTAAAACAGTAAAATACTGTTTGTACAGTCAACTGCAAAAGTCTATGTTTAGCGAAATTCGTAGTGAAATTAAATTCGAAAAAATCTATAATATATTTATATTACGTGAAAGAGCGTTAAATTAACATCACTTTACCCACCTTTAAATAAAAATAAAATTAATAGAATTACACATAAATTAATTTCGTCATCATTTATGTACTTTTAATATTGACTGTTTTTATAAAGATAAATATTTTTTCATCCCGCACCTCCATTTCATTCATTTCATTTTTTTCATTCGCTTGAACGCTGGGTGCGACGAATGAATAACAATTTTTCAGCTTAAAAAAATATTTAGATACCAAAACACCCGAGTGATATTTAAAGGGTTGGTTTAGACCATCAAACTGAACAACTTTCTTATAATTGAGAAAAAAAATTGAAAAAAGCTACCATCCCATACCTACCTAACATTTGAGCACATCCATTTTGTTTGTGTCAGCTCTATAGTGAAAATTGTTCAGTTTGATGGTCTAATCTAAAGCAACGATTAAATATTACTAGGGTATTTTGTTTCATTCTGTATAAAATCCGTACTATTGCATCACTCTTAGATCCTCTAAGGCATCACTAGTAGGCCTGCTATGCTGCATGCTACCCCCGAGAAACCGATAAATATCGAGATGTGCGTCCATCTTTGCCAAAAAGAGCGCATGACTTTCTTCTCGTTTTATCGCTTTGCCGTGGCTGGCATGCTAGTCGTGAGGCGTGAGCCAGAGGGCCTCGCAAAATGTATCTTTCCCATCAAATTGAGGTCTTGCCTAGCCGCAGCTGTACCGATACGTGTACGAACAGGGCCGGACTTGGACCTGATATGATACCGGCCCTGCCATTTTTATTTTAGAGGCAGTAGGCCCTCCTAATCTGACGAGGTCCAGGTATATCGCAGGAATGCGATCAGGAACCAGGAGCAAGCGTAACGAGCTCAAGGTTTTGCAACATGATTAACGATCGATTGTGGAGCTTAGGTACGCCAAAATCGACTTTATTTCTGTTCCCTGTCCACATAAAGAGGGGACCGAACAGGAACTTTTCAAAAAAGTTGACGAAGAAGCTTTAAGCACATTCGTTTCAAAAATAATACCTTTTATATCGACTAAATGTAGATGTTCCTATCTTGATTTTAATAAGTAAGTATTTCCTTGTAATTTATGGGGCCGCTCGAATGGCCGAAAGGTGTGACAGGGTGTTACAAAAATACAAACAAACATTTAAGGGGCTGGTTTAGGTCATCAAACTGAACAACTTTCACTATGGGACCAATATCGAAATCGCGAAAAAAAATCGGATGTTCCATACTAAACTACAAATCTATATTGACGACCCGGTTGGTGTAATGGTTACCACGCCGGACTGCCAAACCAGGGTCCTGGGTTCGAATCCCGGTTCGGTCATGGATGATTATATGTTTGTGCCGTTGTTGTATGGTTTCCATAATAAACAGCCTGTTAATAGTGCTTTCTTGGGATCATTACAATGTATGTGCCTGTGAGCGTTATTTAAATTTATTATTATTTATTTATACTCGAGCTAAATATATAGAATAGCTGATTTTTTTTCGCGATTTCGATGTTGGTCCCATAGTGAAAGTTGTTCAATTTGATCGTCTTAACAACCCCTTAAAAGTTTTAAAGTTTAATTTTAACTTTTGTAACACCCTGTTGAGACACCAGGGGCCCGTAGGCCGGCCGACCTGCCCACCAGAGTGGCAGCGGCCCACGGGAATTCACCCGGTATACCCGTTTGGCTAAGTCCGGGCCTGTGTACGTATCGAAACCATGGCATAGAAGAGCTATGTTTATTTAATGGTATCGTATGTGATAACAGCCATTGTTTAGAGAGGAAACGTTTGTACCTTTGTGCCTCGAAATCTAATTTAGATGAGTTATTGAAACGAACCACACTTGAACGCAGCCATCGGGGTTCTCTGTGTTATTATTGCCACATTCGTTGAATATTGGATTCATATCGCCTCTGAAATAACATTATTATCTTCATGTTGAAACTATTTGATGTGTTTTATTATCAAGCTTTAGTTAAAACTTCAGTTTTGAAATAATATTATCTTCCTTAGTTTTACTGGTAGTATTAAAGTCTTCAGTATTTTTAGGCAACTACAACGGGACAAAGGACTACTTTTCGGGAAAAAGACAAAAAAAATTATTAGTATACCTAGATCGGTAACTAGTTACCGATCACTGGTTATTAGTACCCAGCTATAATACAAGCATTTAAAAATAATAACCCATAAAGAAATAACAAAAAAGAAACAAAACTTATCCTTTAAAAAAAAAATATCTTCTAGATTGCCGCCGCTTGGACTTTACTTATTGAAAAATATTATTTAACGTTATACAACGTGTTAATAAATTAGCGCAATACCTCATACACCCCAACTGATTTATAACAAAATAATTAGATTGAAACAATAATTTCATTATTTTGATCTACGATTTTGATAGTTAAAATTTAAAGTTATTCGCTTTATAAGTTTTGAGGCAAAAATGATTTGTTATCATTTCAGCAATGAATGAAAGCGCTAACACACTCATGGATACATTTTAATAATCTTGTTTTGGTAGTAAGTAGGGAGAGTATGCCCGTGCGGTGGGTTGACATCGGGTTCAGTAAATTTTAAATTTTACAAACAAATTAAAAAATATTTTGAAAGAAATTACCTATGTTGAAACCATGATAATTCGATTCTGCTCTCGATTCTAAAGAAACTACTTTCTAGTTTTGCGTTTATTCATTAACACGTTGTATAAAAGATTTATAATTAAATAAATGGGTGTGTATTATTTGTAATTTTTGTGTTTAGTGTGTTCATCGGCTTTTATGTTTTGCGATAAATTGTTATTATTTAATAATACATACATACATACATAAGCTCACGCCATTGTCCCAAGGGGGTAGTACCACAGATCGCCACACGCTACGACTCTGACACACTTCTCTAGCCTCATTGACATTCATACATCTTTTCATGCACTTCCGTCGATTGAGGGTGCTACGCACTTGTATAATAAATCTTTTATTTAACCAAAGCTATTGTATAATGAACATTAAAATCTGCTTTTGACTTCGTCCACGTGAAATTAGAATACTGAAAAATCCTTTTTAGTGTAGTATATCAACATAATTAAAATGTGTTACTATCATAGAGAATTCAGGTTACTACCTAATATTCGAGTCAATGGTGTATTCTGTCTAGCAGACAATTTTCAATTTTTACGAATAAAAAGTCACCCTTAAATAAGCTACTTGGAGTTATCGGTCTCAGGTGACCACTAACATAAAACCAATCTAAACAAGATGGTTTCATTGCTCACTTGAGCTCCGACATTAATCGTTTCGCGTTTTTATTGATATTACGATTTTGTATTGTCGTCGTTACTTTCCTTGTATTGCCGCTTTCCGAAGAAAATGTTGGAAAAGTACAGAATATTGGTGAAGCTGTCCTTTATTAAGTACCAAAACTCTAAGTCGCAAATATTAATTTTTTACCGACTTCAAAAAAGGAGAAGGTTCTATGTTCGTCCGTTTGTTTTTTTTTATTACGTATGTTTTTTATGTATGTTCACCGATATTTTCGCCAATTGTGGAACAGTAATAACATTAATAGGGCGTAGGTACCTATTCCTACATCCCATTTTAATTTGACACCGACTCCAATATAACAAATTAATGTTTTTATTGATACGAAGTCATCGGCTGCAATATAAAAATCTTCATTTGTTTAGTTTTGAAGTCGGTTTTAATTTTGTGTAAAAATATGTGTTATAAAATAAAAAACATAACTGAATAGTAGATTGAGTGGACTATCTAATGAGAATGTTTAATCAAGTTCACATACTTGAAGCAATAGGTATCACGAGGAGAAATACCTTGTTCATTTTATTGTTAGTTTAAATATCAATAGGTTCATTTAATTTTACTCTCCACGTATCGCAATGTTTCTTTTACAGTATAGTTCCTCTCAGAATGGGTCTGAAATAAAAGGCTCAACCGCCACTCTTATTTGAAAAAAAGAGATATAATCTGTTTGGAACGAATAAAGTTTGTAGCTATACAGCTTAGAAACACCAAATACACTGTATAAAATTTCGAAGAAACTTTTTTAGGTTTGTAACGCCATTTGGGGAGGGCCACCTAAATGCTTCATTTTTGAGGCGTGTAGGTATTATGTCTACTGTACTTTACTATATATGTACGTACTTTACTATTATAAAACTGTAACAGAAATCTGTCTGTACATTGAAGATATTTACAAAAAAAAATTACGACATGGTTTTTACCTGTCCCTGATTCCAAATCACCAATTTTTGGATTTTTTGTCTGTTTGTTTGTTTGGGTGTTTGTTTGTTCGAGTATCACGCAAAAACTACTGAACCAATTTTGAAGAAACTTTTTTTGTTTGATAGCTTATTATCTGACTTAAAATCTGGTATATAATTTGTGCGGACCAAGTCGCGGGTTAACGCTAGTAAATTATAAATACCAAATTAAAATGGTTCAAGATACTTAAGAAATAACACGTACAATGACACTATGTACTTAATAAAGTACTTGTAATGTTTAGTATGCAAAACACAGACGGAGATGAATTTACATTTTATTGCTCGGAGTTTATTTTCTGAGCTAATGTTAAAACTCATTAAACTTAACCCCTATTAAAGATACACGTTTCTAACATAAAATTTGAACACCTTTAAAATTTATATTTATTCGTGTAGAGGATGTTTTTAATTTCTTGAAAATATTTTCAAAAACTTATGAAAGCAGACTATTTTATTAATTATATTAATATGGTTATTTCCATTTTGTTCTGTTTCAATTCAAATATAAAGATAATCCCATAAAAGCACAGCCCCGGAGCCAAATAATACATTGTTCAGTTTTCAATTTGGATTATAAGCAAACTAGTTTTTTTAAAAGCCTACATGATGTTTTAGTGGAAAAGATACCTACAGTACAAAACAAAAATCACCTAAAAGCTAGCTGTGGTATATGCTCATGCTATGAATGGATGCAAAGCCTTAAAAGGATATCACTCCCACGGCACTCCATACAAACCGAAGTCCCATCCTAGTTTGAACATACATACATAATTATGCTCACGACTATATTCCCCGAGGGGGTAGTCAGAGATATTCTAAAACCTCAGAACGTCCACGTTTCACTAGTAGTACCAAAATTCTGTCCAGTGTGATGGGGAGTGAGGTCGTCGCAACTTATAATAGACAGTGGGTATACATGCCTCGAAATTGAAGCATGCAGGTTTCCTCACGACGTTTTACTTCACCGTTTGAACATTTAGTAATAAAAGCAAAAAATAAAATGTTTTTGACACAATCCAGAAACCAATTATCTTTGTCGGATTTCCTTTAAAATATTATTAAACGTTATTAGATCACTATTATTTGAGTTTTGTTCCACGGAAATAAATTATATAGATTAATTTTCTTAAACATTTTAATAACAAATTTTAACACTTATTTTAACGTAGTTCCAAAGTTATCGTGGCTTGAAGATTTCTATTAATCCTAGCGTTGAAACCATAGAGTAAGAAGAGATGGCATATCGGCTTGTTTCTATAGAAAATGTTGTCGCCAACAAAGGGGGTGAAAAACTGGTGAGGGGAAGGGTTAACATTTAAATACGCTACTTCCCGCTATTGTGACGTCAGGCCCAGTTGAGTATCTGTGCACAGTTCGATACAACATCTCTTCCCCAGGGGAGCGCGTTATTTTCTCTATGGTTGAAACAATGTGTTTTGACACGGTACCGACACAGAATATTGGTGTCTAGATCGTGTATGAAAATGTTGACTCATTAAAAATAGAACGGAACATCGTTTGTAATTTGTAAGCAGCGCGCACAGATGACGTGTAAGTATAATATTCCCTTATAACCACTCCATAGTCTAAAAAAACAAGGTCTTCTATTCCCAGAGTGACACAAGCCTACGTCACAAAAAAATGGCCGCTAAACATGGTAAAAGGGTATGGTGACGTAGGCTTGTGTCAGTCACGTGGTCAGTCACGTGATCGGAAGAGAATACCAGGCGCAGTATTAGTATTATTGTACCATGTAACCACTCTTAACATCCTTTTCGTATAGAATTTATGAACTTCCAATTTTATATTGAGAACACCAAATCCACATGACACGGCTTGAACTTTAAGTTGTATTGTAAGTAAATTACCTAATACGATAGAATCCCCTAGTAAACATCTAGTCAAATCACCAAAACGTCAATACGGCCGCTTTTTATAAACAATAATGTTTTGTAGAAAAAATTATGATTCACAGTGAGTAGTGACGTCATCAATATTTTCATTACTTAATAGTTTATGAATAAAAATAGTATTCGAGGCAAAATTACTGATAATGTGAGTTTAGCGTTTTTTAATCGCCTTTTCTTACTAAGAGGATAAAACTAACTTACATTTTTATGCGGTTAACTATACAACGTGTTAATGAATTAACGCAAAACTAGAAAATAGTTTGTTTAGAATCGAGAGCAGAGTCGAATTATCATGGTTTCAACATAGGTAATTTTTTTCAAAATATTAAATAATTTGTATACAAAATTTTAAATTTTCTGAACCCGATTACAACCCACCGCACGGGCACACTCACCCTACTTACTACCAAAACAAGATTATAAAAATGTATTCATGAGTTAGTAAAGTGTAGCGCTTTCTTTCAGTGCTGAAATGATAACAAATCATTTTTGCCTCAAAACTTGAAATGCGAATAACTTTTAACTATCAAAATATTTAAATTATTATTTCAATCTAATTATTTTGTTATAAATCAGTTGGGGTGTATGAGGTTTTGCGCTAATTCATTAACACGTTGTATAACCTATTATTAAATAAGTATTAAAAGGTATTTGAAATCACCATGGTCTAAATGAGAGTACATTATCAGTACCTTGAAATTAACTGAAGTTCATCTTCACTTGTTGAAAAGCAAAGTAACTTTACCCATACTCTACCTACTCATGTATTCGACAACTAATAATATAACCACAGAGAAGATCTCACACATTGCCGTTGGAAAGCATTACATACACACAAACAAATTCTAGCTCTATGTGTTATTAGTCATACGGCGTAATTTAGCACTTCATGAATATTCTAGTTGGAAAATTAGTTGAAGTTTGCTTTATTTGAGTTTCTTATTATTCGAAGTCTAGATTATTAAGCACCTAGTGTTTTGCAAATGAATTGTTTAATATTAAATTCATTTGTGTCATATTCATTATAGGTATATAAATTTTTGTATTCAGTCCTCAAAATAAGACTCAAATGAAACTATACGAGTATGTTTAGTGAAGAGATAGAATAGACACATTTTAAAATACAAAATATGCTTGGCATCGTATTCACCAGACGAAATAAAACAGACCGTGTATTTCTTTAGAAATCTCAGTCATCTTTGAACAAAATGTGTGAGTATATTTGTATTTAAAAATCTATCTATGTAACTAAATTATGAAGTTTTTTGTGTCTATTTTACTAAAGGTAAAATAAAGTGATGTCAAAGAGATCCCAAATAGTGCAATATGTTCGGAGGTACGTTACATAACGTATTTTTTGAAAAAAATATTCTACAGGCTAGCTTTATGTTTTATTTGTTACTTAGTAAAGCCTCATAATATTTATTCGTAATTTTATTGTTATCTGCTGTCTGTAATATTTATTGCCAACGGATCCCGAAAACAGGTAAAACCACAAGTAAAATATAGGTAATATCGCAAAGTACAATTGCAAACCACTAATTTTCTTTAAACCTTTGCCAATTCAATAACTGGCATTACTTATTATTATTTCTATGTAATTTCATAAATGTGTGTGTGTGTGTGTGAGTGTGTGTGGGCTTCAGTTACTTTGTGCTTCAGTCACTTTTTGAAGTACTTATACTTAGTTAAGTATTACAAAGGGAATCCTACAAACTGTTATTAAATAGCTGCATTTGCCTACAACAGCACTGACACGAACGGAACCAGCGTGAATCATATGACGCCTGCATTCAACCGCATAAGAGATATTTTCCCCTATATCCCAGCCCGGAGCGCTTCGCTTACATTTTGTTAGTTTTGTCGACGGAAAATATTTACTATCCTGCTTGTTCTTCCTACTTACATAGTCACCATCATAGAATGCTCTTTACAGTATCCACAAACGGAGATCGAACACATTTCTATGTTAAAACCTATCCTTTCCTCGTTGAATATAGAAAAGAAACTTTAAAGTCGAGGTGTTTATGTATTCAAAACGCAGTCGTCGCAAACATTTTTGTCATATTGGTCGAATAAAAGTCTGGGCGGCATTCAAATCACGTGTGCGATAAGGGCCACCGCTTCTCCCGGCTTACTCCGACTTTAAAGTATATTGTAGTCACTTGCGCCAGTTATCCTGGAGCAGGGGTGCTCAACTTTCGTATTCAACTCGGGCTTGCAAACTTCGCGCGTCACGTCTCGCGAGCGCCAAAGGTTATTTGCATCCCACCTTTGCGTTTTCTTGCCATTAGGCATCATATTGTTACACGATTCCCTTCTCACACTAACTACAACTCTACCCTCCGAATAGAGTTCTATTCACAATTTATTCGGGTTCATTTAAAAGGGGAAAAGCTAGAAGAAAGTATCTGAAATATTGGAACATTCTTCTTGTACTTTTCTCGCCGTTTCTTAGCGCGAACAAAAAGTCACATAATTCATAAACCTCATCCGTACCTTAGGTCCGACAGCTAAGGACAGAAAAGCCCGACAATAATTCGTAAACCGATCGTGGAGCGTTGCAATAAAACGTACCAGTCACATAGTAGCGGAGGCGGCCATTCGAAAACTAATAAATTTCAACGGGGCGCTGAATTTAGTTGATAAACGACCAAGATAAAGATGCGGTGGAACCCGGTTTCAACACTTTGTAGCGGTCAGCAGAGTTGACTGCAAGAAGATAACATTAAAGTACCTTTGAGTCTAAAATCTAAAAGCGAGATTTGAAACTCGTTAACGACCGTAGGCATTAAGTAACTCTTTCGCTTTCATCTCAAAATTTAACTTTGGAATTCAGATGGACTCCTAAATAAAGTAACTTTGATATGAACTAGTTAGGTAAGAATTTAGATCGAGTTTCGCAAATAAGTTGAGGAAATGTTAATTTTGTTCATCGAAACACTAAAACATGTTTCAGTTTGCTTCTCTAACGTTAGAACTAATACAATTTCGTTGAACGTTGTTAAGCAAAACATTTCAAATTTTGTTCCAATAATATTGCACGAAATATTCCCAGACTCTATTACTGAAAGTTCATCAAACTACTAATTAACCTATGCTCTAAAATAAGTTACCCATGCACACATACACCTACCTACATAAACCACGTGAAAGTAAAGTCTCTACACGTTCCCTGTTCCTGTAATTACTGTTCTTTAAGTAAGTGCAATTCAAACATAAAATTACTTTTTATTAATTGTATGTTACCGTTCTAGATCGATATTATAAATAAATAAATAAATAACTCTCACAGGCACATATACATTGTAATGATCCCAAATAAGCCTCAGGCTTTTTGTTATGGGAATCATACAACGACGGCACAAACATATAACATCCATGACCGAACCGGGATACGAACCCAGGACCCTGGTTTGGCAATCCAGCGTGGTAACCATCATACCACCGGGTCATCAGATTGGATAGAATGTTTCTTTTTTTTTCAGTTTTAGCAAATCTTTTTTTGTAGGTACTTGTTGTTACTGTGTTGTTTTATTATTCAAGTATTTTTGTTGTGCAGTAAAGTTGACTTGAAATAAAAGACAGTGTTTATTTTAAATGTTATTTCTTACTAGGAATATAATATTATATTCTTTTTATTGTGTGTCAAAAAAACGAAATATCTAAACATTAACATTTATATTTTTATATCGTCCTTTCTAATAGCGCAATTTTTAAATCTTTACTTTAAATTGGAGAGTTTATTTCATAATAGACAACTACAATATCTATTCTTGTTGCAAAACTTAAAACAAAATTGAAAAATAAGAAAAATAATATAAAATAAATAAACTGGTTTCTGGCTGACACAAAATGCATTGTATTATATTATAAATAAGGTAACATCATTGTTAAAGCTATAACGTTGGGGTTTCAAACTTGCTGGACGATTAATTAACCTTAATTATGATTATGTGTTTAGATTACGCGTAACAAAACAACCACCGTATTCACTCTATTATTACCTGTGCGAGAGAGTGCTATTAGTCCGAGTTTCGAAATTTTCGCCCGAGGGCGCTGCATATAAACGAAGGATCGTCCTATTTTCAATATTAACCGATTAAAGTCAACTACATTTTGTAAACACGGTCCAGAAACGTTTCTCTGTGTCTGTATATTGTCAGATTTCCGATAAAGTATGTTATGTAGTTTCAATTTCCAGGATTAATTTTCGATTTATATAGAAATCTTTGAGCCACACGGTAACAATGAACCTACCTATATAATTTTTACGGAAATCTAACAAAATACAGACACATCTATGTTTCAAGATCGTGTTTAAAATTTTTATTAACTTTAATTTAAAACAATTAAAGTCAATAAAATGTTATTACTATAATTAATATTATGTTTAAAACTAGCTGTTGTGTGGCATGCAACGCTCCTTTTTTTCCGACACACTTTTTTTCGTAGCCTAATATGTTCATCCCCGATAATGTAGCATTCTAATGGTGAAAGAATTATTTAGGTTGGTATATTCTAATATCTGTGGGTTGGTCCAGTAGCTTCGGAGCCTATTCAGTACAAATAAACAATAAAAAAATCAAATCTTTCCTCTTTATAATATTACTAGCTTTTGCCCGCGACTTTGTACGCGTATCCTATGTTACTTCTAATACCTCCAAGAATATGTGTGCAAAGTTTCATGATGATCGGTTAAGTAGTTTTTGCGTGAAAGCCTAACAAACAAACATACTTTCACATTTATAATATTAGGGATATATTATATACTAGCTTTTGCTCGCGACTTTGTACGCGTAACCTATGTTACTTCTAATAGGTATTAGAAGTAAGGAGGTCCAAGAATATGAGTGCAAAGTTTCATGGTTTTCGCGTGAAAGCCTAACAAACAAACTTACTTTCACATTTATAATATTATTATAAGGGATTTGAGGAGAAAGGACGACACTTCGTTTGTATGGAGCGCGCTGCAATTACTATCCTCTTAAAACCTTTTTTAGTAACTATTCAGTAGGTAGGTATTCTAACTAACTATTATTTTATACCATCTTTAATGCTACCCAAGAGCTCACCCGATATCTCCGTACTATATAGGGGTTACAAGACATTGATTAACGTTTTAAAACTCGATAAAGTAGGCAATAAACTACAAAGTGTGGGAAAACCATTTCGAAGTTGCAATACCGGATTGGGACCATGTAACTAAAGGTTTTCGAAATACGCAGCCAAGACTAAAACATTCTAAAATTTATATACAGCGCGTTGTAACAACTTCCAGTTTTCGAGATTCAAAATGTAGCATCGCAGTTTGTGTCGTTGCTGACTTGAATGTTAACTACGGCTTAAACTAAAACAGGAATCTAGAAGTAGAAATGTTTGCTTTGTGAAACAAAGTGCAGTAATTGCAAAATTATCAACGACGCGACGACTGTACGATGAGAAAAAGTTTAATAAAGTTATTCTTTTAGATTTAAAAAATATATTTTCCAGATCCCTTAAGATCATGTGAATTTGTTTGCATGAGACCTGTCGATACTTATAATATTGTTACAATGCAGTATATGCTTATAATGTTGTTAGTAGGTAGGATCAATATTTACCATAAAATATATTGTGATGTACCTTATGGCGATCGATGCAACTTATACCACAAAATTAATTTATTCTGTGGTAAGTATAAGTTGCAAGTACAAGGTAGTATTTATAGTACTAGTATTTATACTAGTACTATAAATACTACCTAGTACTAACTACTACCCGTACAGAAGTGACAATAAGGTGCAAAGCTTGTATCCAAAGCATTTGTTTTCGCGAATTTCACTAAAAATTCAGGAGGCCTCACCTCGAACACCACTATAATTATATTTTTAAAGGTGTGGTCATATTTAAAGGGGTGTTATATGTATACAGGGTGTAACAAAACACCCTAGTAATACTTAAAGGGGTGCTTCAGACCATCAATCTGAACAACTTTCACTATGGAGTCAACGTCAAGAAAAAATAAAAAAAATCTGCCGTCACATACATTTGAGTCGAGACGGTACTGCAGTTTTGTATGAAAAGGCGGATTATTTTTTCGCGATTTCGATGTTGGCTCCATTATTATTATTATCATAAAACTTTATTGTACACACGGACATAATAATACATAAAGTTGAGAAAACATGTACAAGTAAAAGTTTTTCAGTTTGATGGTCTGAAGCACCAACTATTATTTGGTGTTTCGTTACATCCTGTATAACGGAGATGCGTCATATAACCACACACAGCTTCTTCATTTTAGTCGCACCGAATACTGAATTTTGAACACTACCTTTACAGCCACAAAACCAATAAAAACTAAAACCATGACCTTAGAATCCTGTAGCTTGTTAAAATTGTGTAACGACCCAAATGATTACTTGGAATCATTTATCAGTGCAGTAAGGCGTTCTAAGTCGTTTAGAATAATGAAGTGATTACGGCAGCAAGTTGATGAGAACGTATAGACTTAACGAATCAATCTCCGGTATATTATAATAATTAACTGGGAAGGCGAGTTGCCGGTAATGGGAACGATGGAAACTGTTAGAGTGATGAGTTTGAAATTCCTAAGTTTTAGAGTGGTGGTAAACTAAAATACTTGGTATAAAACGTGTTAATGAATTAACGCAAAACTAGTTTGTTTAGAATCGAGAGCAGAATCGAATTATCATGGTTTCAACATAGGTAATTTTTTTCAAAATATTATAATTATAATTTGTTTGTGAAATTTAAAACTTACTGAACTCACCCTACTTACTACCAAAACAAGATTCTTAAAATGTATCCATGAGTATGTTAACTAGCGCTTTCATTCATTGCTGAAATGATAACAAATCATTTTTGCCTCAGAACTTAAAATGCGAATAACTAAAAATTTTAGCTATCAAAATAATGAAATTATTGTTTCAATCTAATTATTTTGTTAGGGTGTATAAGGTTTTGCGCTTATTCATTAATAAGATGTATATCTGAAGAACAAATAAGTACAACGAATGAATCTGAAACATTTAAAATAGTAGAAATACAGAGTACAGAATTGCAAAATATAATATCAAATCCAGAATCCCATGTTCCTACTGTTATTGCGAAATTGCCAAAAGCTACAACAAAATTTCCTTTTGTCAAAACATAATTATTGTATGTGCCTGTGAGCGTTATTTATTTTATTTATTACGGTTCATAAACCACAGAAGGCCGTTTATGAAATTGGGAAATCAAGTTGGAGCATTAATGAATCTGTCAATCCTGCTTCGGATGCACGAACCATAACCCTCCCTTTGTTGCAGCCTTATAAAGCATGGTAATACTTGAAATTGTTCTCTACCTCGTCAATAGATATCAAATTGAAAATGGTATCTGTCTCTGTGTAGTTGGTAATTACCTTTTGTTGCTCTGTGATGAGTCATAAAGGTAATAAGGTAGTCATTGTTACTCAGTACCACAAAGCTTTGTTGTGGGACAGTCTATCAAATAGAATACAGTTTTGGTGCGGTCAGTGCCTCATATCTGGTTGTGGATTGGCCATTTCGTTAATACAAGCATTAACTGTTCATTACTTTTCTGTTATACAATAGATCTTAGAGTAACGAAACGGCCAAGCTATTTATTTTGACTTAAGGTGTAGAGTTTGTGAAAAGATGGCTCTGCACTGCGAGCCATATGGTCTTGTCTTAGCAACTTTTTAAATGAATTTTTTTGTGGGATTAACTTATACACATCACCGTCTTTATTGTGAATAATAGGTAAATTCTAGGTTCATTCTAATTTAAATTAATAAGATCTTTTTAGGCATCAAAGAAATCTAACCCCCTTGCCTTGTTCTTATAAAGATTAAGATCAGATCAGGGGGTCCAGTTTATCTGATGCTGACTGTACTTAATTCAGTATATCAATATTTTTTTCTTTATTTTATATTTTTTCCAGATAGGCAGCAGACAAAATGTAAAAAAATTAATTAAATTAATTGAGTTTATCAATAGGTACATTTTATTTATGAAACATTGAGAAACTGCATTTATTTTGCATGCAACCGAAAAAAAAATTATTCTCAATGTTTTTTAACCGACGAAAAAACAAAAAACGGAGGAGGTTTTCAAGTCGACGCGTTTATTTTTTGTTTTTATTTTTATTTTTTATGTATGAACACGCATTACTTTTTACAGAGTAGTCCGATTTTGATAATTTTTTCGTCGTACGTCTGAGGTGGTTCCATTTTAATTTGGTGAAGATCTGGTAAAGGGCTTCGGAGATAGATAATAGAACTCCTCAAAGATCTAGAGCATATATTTATCATCGACGATTGAAATAAATGATTCGCGTGTTCAAGTTCCCTTTTAGGTCATACTTCAGAGGTGGTTCCATTTTAATTTGGTGACGATCTGGTAAAGGGCTTCGGAGATAGACAATAGAACTCCTCAACGATTGAAATAAATGATTCGTGTTCATGTTCCCTTTACATGTACAACGGATATGTTAACCCAATATAACACCAACACCGAAAATTTTGATATAAATTTTTTTTAACAAATAATGAAAACCGACTTCAAAACTCAAAAAGTAAAAAATAATAAATATTGCAGCCGATGAATTTTACGTTAGCTTCTATAAAAATATCATTTTGTTTTATTGTAGTCGGTGTCAAAATTGAAAAAATGATTCCGTGCTTCGGAATCGAAATTGTGAAAAAATGATTCCGTGCTTCGGATGGCACGCTAAGCCGTTGGTCCCGGCTACTATCTCTGGTGGTAGTCGTTACATAAAAACCACGCCAGATGCCGTAAGGCGGTCTGAAAAAACTCTGACACCAGGGCCTGCCCACACGATAAGTTCTATAATAGTTAAGATTAAGATAATGGTAAATTAAAAAGATATTAGGTACTACAGTGTATGTAGTACTAGATACTGTTTCTTATACTGTGATATTAGGATACGAGTCAGAAGAACGTGTGGTATCTAAATCGGATTACAAGGGTCCGTCGACAGAAACATTTATCATTTGCTGTTTGTTTATTTCTATTACGATTATGAGATAATCTCCGACTTACGCTTCAATATTATAATATTATAGTTTATCTAATTCCAGTTACGTTCTACCGCATTACCTAAAAAAAGAGAGTATAAAGTTGACAGAAAATTATATCACAATACCGCAAACGGATGGTGTGCAATGCTACATCCACAGGCTCGCGCGAGCTTACCCGAGCCCGTTGTGTTGTATAATAAAACCGGTCAAGTGCGAGTCGGGCTACTCGCGCACCGAGGGTTCCGTACCACACACCAACAGAAGTTATTATCTTAGAAAAAAAAAACTTTTTTGTTCCGGGACCTTTAGCGCAAGACCGACTCACACTTGGCGGGTTTTTATTATTTGTTCTTATTCTGTAGAGTTTGCTCAATAATCACACTAAGTTTGGCGCTTATTTTACGATAGAGCGTCAAGAAAAAACGTTGATAAAAACTAGTTTCATGTTGAGAACCCCCCTTAATTTTTAACTTTGTGACATTTTTATTATTTGTTAACAAATCCGCCGTAATAACGCATAATCTGAAAAAAATTAAAAGTTACAGCCCTTAATAGGTAGGACAGACGGACGGACGGACAGACGGACAGACGGACAGACGGACAGACGGACAGACGGACAGACGGACAGACGGACAGACGGACGGACGGACGGACGGACAACGTAGGCTTAGTAATAGGGTCCCGTTTTCACCCTTTGGGTACGGAACCCTAAAAAGCATAAAAAGTATGCCAAAATCTAATTGTTACTCGCATACCACCAACTTATACTAACTTTTATCTTTGCGTTGAGTTTAATTTTATCGTCAACCCTACAAAATTATGTTTTTAATCCACTGAAATTTACCAAAAGTTTACTTTGAAGATTCTAAATCTGATGTTTTCAATGTTCTTAGCAAGATTTTTTTAATTATAATTAATGGCGCTAATGCCATGTTCAGAAATGATTAAGATTTTTGAAATAAAATATTATCTTTCAGATAACTTTCCAATAAACTCTACAGGAAATGGAAATATTATGTTCCTTACTTTTTATATTATATTTTATTTGTTAATTTCCAACGAGTGACACCCTAACTTACCCGCATGTATTGCAACAACAATAATTATATGAATACTTAGATATGAAGCCGTGGTGGTCCAGTGGCGAGTAACCTTGCCTGCCGTGCAGGAGGCGATGGTTCGATCCCCGTCCAGGCCGACTCGTACCACTGAGTTTTTCGGAATTTATGCACGATTTGTAACACTACTGGCTTTTCGGTGAAGGAAAACATCGTTAGGAAACCTGCTTGCTTCAATTTTGAGGCATGTATTGTACTTATTGTCCATTACAAGTGGCGACGGGCTCAATCCCCGTCACACTGGACGGAGTTTCGGTTCTACTGGTGAAACGTGGATGTTCTGAAGTTTCAGAATATCTCTGACTACCCCCTCGGGGTATATAGTCGTGAGCATATATGCTTAGATACTTATACATACAAATCACGACTATTTTCCCTTCCGGTTATTCAGAGAGAGATAACTACATAATCATTACATTAAATATTTTTTTAAATAATTGTCATTTTGGCTTTAAGTCCTAGGGTTCCCAACCGTACTTTAAAAAACAGTATCTTACGTTAATTATTTTAAATATTTTTTTAAATAATTGTCATTTTGGCTTTAAGTCCTAGGGTTCCCAACCGTACTTTAAAAAACAGTATCTTACGTTAATTATTTTTAAGACAATGAACACACGGGTCACACGGTAACTCATCAGGCCGCTCGACCTTATACATACTTCGACCTACGCGTGGTCAGCTAATGTTGTTGTTGTATCTTAGCTTGATGTGTCGCCGTGTGTCTGTTATATTTTATTAGCGACCCGCCCCGGCTTCTCACGGATGCAATGTTGGATGTTAAATATACTAACAACGTTCACAGCTTTTTTTGCATGAGTCAATAAAAACATATTTTCTTTAGAGGTTACTCTTGAAGGAGCGACATTTAATTTGGCCATGTGAAAAACAATCCACACTAAACGGCTCAAATCTAAGCCTGCGCGCCGCCGCCGCCGCGCCGGCCCCCTGGCTGGTACCGCCCCGGCCCGCAACCCGCTATGTCCCTGCATTTTAAATCTGTAATATCTTCGAAAATATTAATTTAAATTAAATGTTGTAAAGGGCCATTTGAATGTATTTAAGGTACTTAATTGAATGAGGATTAATGCTGTATTGCTTAAAATAGCTTCGTAAATAAGCTATTATTTCTCGTAAAAAGTAAAGGATAAAAAATGATTATTGTGGGTTATCCCGAAGAGATAGACATATAACATAGCAGACTTTTTTGTAGACCTTCTTAAGGTGTACAATACTGTGATACGTTATTTTGATCTATCTCGTAGGGTTTAGCCAGCGTTTGCAATATAAGCGCAAAAAAATGTGTTTATTTACAACATCACATTAGAATTTCAAATATTATTGATTTTTAAACATGTTACAGCCATGTTGTGCTATTTCGAATCAAATTAAAGATTGAAAAATTCAGTCTCACGTCCCCTCAAGACGCAACAGATTGAAAATTTCGTTCTCTGGCTAGTGGGTTCGGTAGCGAAATTGGATAACGCACTTCCCCGGTTTGGAAGAGTGCGGGTTCAAGTTCCGCCCGAGACTGAATTTTTCAATCTTTAATATGATCTCATTAGAAACTTCTAAAATTATCAGTGTTTATCTACAATATTATGCATGTCATCATATACACATAAACCTTCTTCTTGAATCACTCTATCTATTAAAAAAGCCGATATCAAATTCCGTTGCGTAGTTTTAAAGATCGAAGGATACATAGGGACAGACAGACAGCGGGAAGCGAGTTTGTTTTATACTATGTAGAAGTGATGATAAACAATATAGTACGCAAAAATCCTTTACCCTTGTTAGTGATATGAAGTATGTTCAGCATTGATCATGGCTACTCAGCACTCGTCTGCAAAGCAGCTACCTCAATACGCACACTACCAAATTTTTGCTGATTCTAGTACTATAGTTTTAATGTATAACTTAGGATATTATATAATTACGTGTGGATTTTTTTTTTCAAGTTCATTCAGTATTTTTATTTTTATTTTTGTATAAATTACTTGTTGTTTGTAGCTGTTTGTAAAATAAATTCTCTTTTGGAGTCACGTTGCAGGAACTGACCCGAGCACTCGTCTCGCGTGGTTTCGCACGTCGCGTTTTTGCCTGCCACGAGGCTCCGCATTCCTCAATCTCTTCTTGTTCTTGTCCAAAAACAATCCCTGAAATTGGGATAGATTCTCCCAATAAACTACTTGATATTGGTGGAAATGCAGTGCTAACGCACAAGCACAAGTCCATTAATTATAAATTAAAATAACACTTTTGACAGAACGACCTTGTCATTTACCCTCTACCTCCTGGTAGTCCTCTCACTGCGGCCAAGGCACCTTTAGCAGTCAGTATCTGTGCCTGCTTCACTGCCAGTGAGAAAACCACCACACCTAACCTAACTATCCTTCCACAATCCTTCTGTTTCCTTAGGTCTCATGGTGCAGACTTCCCATACTTACTTAATATTTGTTTATGTAGGTATATTGATATGGTAGGCTAGGGTACGAGGGAACTTTAGGGCCGATAGGTTTTAGGTTACAGATATACTCCTTGTGCAGCTAGGTGGTTTAAGCCATCGAAGTTAATAATAATGACATAAATAAAATTGACCTTTTCACATTATAACTCTGACAACAAGCTACTTGTATTTTCTTTCATACGTAATTGCAATTTTTAATAACGAGTGAAATCTTTTCTGAAATAATCTAAACTATTATAAAACTGTAACAGAAATGTGTCTGTACATATTATCTTAACTATTATAAAACTGTAACAGAAGTGTGTCTGTACATTGAAGATATTTACAAAAAAAAAATTACGACATGGTTTTTACCTGTCCCTGATTCCAAATCACCAATTTCTGGATTTTTCGTCTGTCTGTCTGTTTGTTTGTTTGTTTATTTGTTTGTTTGTTTGTTTGTTTGTTTGTTTGGGTGTTTGTTTGTTCGAGTACCTATCACGCAAAAACTACTGAACCGATTTTGATGAAACTTTTTTTGTTTGATAGCTTATCATCTGACTTAAAATCTGGTATATATAATTAATGCGGACGAAGTCGCGGGTAAAAGCTCGTAATAAATATTTTCCAAACATTTCACAAGTCACAATAAGTATTAGACGTCGAGTCTTCACGTACAAGATTCGACTATCAATATTTTGTTACCTTCCCAATAGACCGGCAAAATTAATAGCAATTTGTCTCGGTTTTCACGTAGTAGCTCCAGAAAATCTTATCTCAGACCGCAGGAAAATGATATTTGGATGACTTTTACTTTGTAAGCTGCTTGTTTCGAGCCTGAATTATTATGAAATTAACGAAGATTGTAGTTACTGTTATAAAGGGTGGTCCAGATCAAATGAATATAAAATTGTTTTAAGATGCTCACTTGGGGAACAGGAATAAAATCGGTTTTCACCAAATTAAAGAAAATATTTTTTATCTCTATCTTGAGGAACGTACAATTTATTTTTTATTTTTTCTATGACTATTATTGTCATTTTGTATGCCGTGTGTTTCTTTTATTAACTTTGCCCTTTAAAATAAATAGTAAAATCAATAGCTAAATAGTAGGTAAGTAAAAAATGTTAGGGTGAAATTGGATTTCATTGGCCATTCCACGACAGCAATCTAAAAATAATAATATTATATTATTCCTTTGTTGGTTACAGTTTAAGATTCTACCCCGAAATCCCATAGGTAGTGTCCGACCGAAGTTTCGGTTTCGGTTTCGGATTCGGCCAGT
This sequence comes from Agonopterix subpropinquella, assembly GCA_922987775.1. Taxonomy (NCBI): domain Eukaryota; kingdom Metazoa; phylum Arthropoda; class Insecta; order Lepidoptera; family Depressariidae; genus Agonopterix; species Agonopterix subpropinquella. The sequence goes on along the minus strand of OV277695.1, from coordinate 10,803,508 downwards.
TTCGGCCCAAATTTGGAGTTTCGGTTCGGTTTCGGTTTCGGCAGAAAAACGGCCGAACCTACGACCGAAACCGAAACTACGTTCGTTTGTTTTCGCCCGGGCTTCGGAGGCGATCGGGGGCGTAGTGGGGAGCGTGTTATATTGTCTCTGCCTACTCCAATGGGAGACAGGCGTAAAAATTATGTAGTACAAATAAATAAAATTGCAATTTGTCACTTTTAGGCAAAACTTATATTATTCAGGTGAAAGTATACAGGGTGTTAACTTAAATGCGTTACATACAAGGTGTTACAAAAATACAAATAAACATTTAAGGGGTTGGTTTAGTTTAGACCATCAAACTGAACAATTTTCACTATGGGACCAATATCTAAATCGCGAGAAAAAATCGGATGTTCCATACTAAACCATAAATCTACCGAGCTAAATGTAAGGGACAGCTGGTTTTTTTTTTGCGGTTTTGATGTTGGTCCCATAGCGAAAGTTGTTCAGTTTGATGGTCTAAAATTGAAAACTTTTATGGGGGTTGTTTAGAGTCTAAACAGCCCCTTTAAAAGTTTTAAATTTTTATTTTGTGACACCCTGTACTATTTAAGTATGGGGTACATAAGACCATCAAACTGAACAACTTTCACTATCCATGAGACCAATAAAACAGTACCTAAATGATTCTTATTCCTATTCCAACATTGAAAAGACGAAAATAAAATCAGCTTACATACATTTGGGTGGAGTGGCCATTGACGTTTTCAATGGAGCAGCTGATTTTTTTGCGTTTTCGATGTTTTCCTCATCCTAAAAGTTTGATGGACTGAAACATCCCCTTTAATATGTAACGCATTTAAATTTACACTTCTGCATGTTTATAAATATGCAGAAACTAAATCGAAGGGCACATAGGTGGCTCATGAAGGGCACATAGGGGCTCATGAGGGGCACATAGGGGGCTCATGTGGGGCACATTGGGGGCTCAAGAGGGGCACATAGGGGGCTCATGAGGGGCACAATAGATGCTCATAAGGGGCACAGTGGGGGCTCTTAATGGGCACAGCAAGGGCTAATAAGGGGCGCAGTAAGGGCTCATAAGGGGCACAGTGGGGACTTATGAGAGGCGCAGTAAGGGCTCATGACGGGCACAATAGGGGCTCATAAGGGGCACAGTAGTGGCTCTTAATGGGCACAGTTGGGGCTAATAAGGGGCGCAGTGAAAGCTCAATAGGGGCACAGCTGGGGCTCATTAGGGGCGCAGTGGGGGCTCATAAAAAGGCACAGAGGGGGCTCATAAGGGGCACAGCTGGGGCTCATAAGGGGCATAGTGGGGGCTAATGAGGGGCACATAGGGGGCTCATGGGGGTCACAATGGGGGCTAATAAGGGGCACAGTGGGGGCTCATGAAGGGCGCAGTGGGGGCTCATCAGGGGCACAGTGAGGGCTCATGAGGGGCACATAGGGGGCTCATGAAGGGCACAATGGGGGCTCATAAGAGGAACAGTGGGTGCTCATTAGGGGCACGACGAGGGCTCATAAGGGGCACAGTGGGGCTCATGAGGGGCACATAGGGGGCTCATGAGGGGCACAATTTGGGCTCATAAGGGGCACAGTGGGGGCTCATAAAGGGCGCAGTGGGTGCTCATAAGGGAAACAGTGGGGGCTCATGAGGGGCGCAGTGAGGGCTCATGAGGGGCACATAGGGGGCTCATGAGAGGCACAATGGGGGCTCATAAGAGGCACAGTGGGTGCTCATTAGGGGCACAAAGAGAGCTCATAAGGGGCGCAAGGGGGCTCATGAAGGGCACAATCGGGGCTTATAAGGGGCACAGTGGGGGCTCATAAAGGGCGCAATGGGGGCTCATGAGGGGCACATAGGTGGCTCATGACGGGCACATAGGGGGCTCATGACGGGCACATAGGGGGCTCATGAGGGGCACATAGGGGGCTCATGAGGGAACAAAGGGGGCTCATGAGGGGCACATAGGGGTTTCATGAGGGGCACAGTGGGGGCTCATGACGGGCACATAGGGGGCTCATGAGGGGCACATAGGGGGCTCATGAGGGACACAAAGGGGGCTCATGAGGGGCACATAGGGGTTTCATGAGGGGCACAGTGGGGGCTCTTAATGGGCACAGCAAGGACTCATAAGGGGCGCAGTAAGGACTCATAAGGGGCACAATGGGGCTCATAAGGGGAACATAGGGGGCTCATGGGGGCATAATGGGGGCTCATTAGGGGCGCAGTGGGGGCTCATGAAGGGCGCAGTGGGGCTCATGGAGGGCACAATGGGGGCTCATAAGGGGCACAGTGGGGGCTCATAAGGGGCACAATGAGGGCTCATAAGGGGCACAATTTGGGCTCATAAGGGGCACAGTGGGGGCTCATAATTAGCACAGTGGGGGCTCATTAGGGGCATAGCTGGGGCTCATAGGAGGGCTCGATTGGGGATCATAAGGGGCACAATGAGGGCTCATAAGGAGCGCAGTGATGGCTCATGAAGGGCGCAGTGGGTGCTTATAAGGGGCACTGTGGGGGCTCATGAGGGGCACAGTGGGGGCTCAATAGTTGGCACATGAGGGGCACAATGGGGGCTCATAAGGGGCACAGTGGGGGCTCATTAGAGGCACAATTAGGGCTTATAAGGGGTGCAGTGGGGGCTCATGAGGGGCACAGTGGGGGCTCATGAGGGGCACATTGGGGGCTCATGAGGGGCTCATTGGGGGCTCATGAGGGGCACATAAGGGCGCAGTAAGGGATGAAGGAGAATGAAAGGGAATGAAGAGGGATGAAGAGGAACATAGATAAATGAAGGGGAATGAAGGGGAATGAAGAGGGATGAAGAAGGATGAAGAGGGATGAAGAGGGATGAAGAGAGATGAACATGTGAGAATTGAGGTGAGGTGAGTATTTCTCACCTTTACTCACCTGTGAATGGTGCGGTGAGTTTTTAAAACCTTATCTCACATGTGAGAAGTGAGGTGAGTATTTCTCACCTCTACTCACCTGTTAATGGTGAGGTGAGTTTTCACACCTTATCTTACATGTAAGAAGTGAAGTGAGGTGAGTATTTCTCACCTCTATTCACCTGTGAATGGTAAGGTGAGTTTTTCACACCTTATCTCACCTTTGAGAAGTTAAAATATGAGGTGAGTATTTCTCACCTAAATTAACCTGTGAGTGGTGAGGTGAGCATTTCTCACCTGTATTCACCTGTGAAAGGTGAGTTTTTCGCACCTTATCTCACCAGTGAGTATTGAGATGAGGTATTCGGCACTCATGCTTGCATTTTGCACTCATACTTGCATTTTGCACTCATGCTTGCATTCTGCACTTATGCTTGCATTCTGCACTCATGCTTGAATTCTGCAATAATGCTTGCATTATGCACTCATGCCTGCATTCTGCACTCGTGCTTGCAATTTGTACTCATGCTTACAAATTTCACTCATGCTTGCAGTCTGCACGCATGCGTGCATTCTGCACTCATGATCGTATTCTGCACTCATGCTTGCATTCTGCACGTATGCTTGCATTTTGCACTCATGCTTGCATGCTGCACGCTCCTTTGCATTCTGTTCTCATGCTTGCATTTTGCACTCTTGCTTGCATTTTGCACTCATGCTTGCAATCTGCACTCACTCTTGCATTCTGTAAGCTTTTTTTCGTTTTGCATGCTTGTTTGTGATTAATATTAGTATGAGTAACAATATTCTGCAAAATGGAAATAATGCCACTGAAACTTCCGAATATAAATCTCGCTCGCCTGCGTGCGCCTACGCAGTTTGCGGCGTTTCGCAAGGATTCGAAACTATCTCCCTTCTATTGAGATTCCTAACGTGAATTGTTTAAATTCTTATTGGAATTTTGTTTTTATTAGAATTTACACTGATCTCGCGAACATGATCCGTAGCTAATTTAAGTAAATAAGCAGTAAATAAGTCATTTTCAACAAGATCACTTCCGGTATCTCAATAGAAGGGGTAGGTAAAATTCTAGCGAAACGCTGCAACTGCGTCGGCACACGCAGGCAGGCGAGTTTTTATATGCAGAAGTATCGTATGGCATTATTGCCTTTTCGCAGAATATTGTTACTCATATGGAAATATACAATTTACTTACCACTAAACAATTTACTTCGGTCACCTACGAGACCCCGAAAACAGTTTGAAACTCAATTGAACCGACTAAACTATACACAAATTTGATTACCAAAGTTCTCCGAACTTCTTCAAATGCCGAAAAAAAAGTTGCAATGGGCATCTTCCTCAGATGGCCCTCTAAAGATTATTGAATTTTACCAACATAATCCGGCAAACGCCAGATGGTGCCGAGTCTCTCGAGCGAATGATCGCCCATTCCTTTATTTACCCTAGTGGGAGCGAGCCAGGATAATGGCATATTTATTAAATAGAAAGGACGGCCGGACACCTTTGAGCCTTGTTTTCGTATAAATAAAAATTCATAGGTAAACTTTCGTTTCTACTTTTGGGAGTTTGATAAGCGGGTGTTCAATAACTTTTACAATTTGACCATAATAATTTATCTACATTTTGAAAAATCTGTTCGTAACAGAAAAAAGTTAATGAAAGAATGTAGATAATATTTTTTATTGAAATGGTTTTACGAAGAACATCAAAATAGGCAGTATTTTCATAATAGAGAACTACTTAACTGTAATATTATTGTATTTGTCATAAGAATTAAAAGCCTATGCCTAAAAATGGCGCCTTTTTTCTTTTTATAGCGCGGCCATCAATCAAACTTGAATATTAAAATAAAGTTAAAAACAACACATGTCGCACTCTTAATCGAATACTGACCTAATCCATATTTTCATTTTTTTGGGAATCGACAAAAATGTAATTTCGTCAACCAATTTTTTTTTCAAACGGCTGTAAAATATTAAATAAGTGTCGTAGCTAGAAAGTAAAACCTACTGCAGAATCCTCGGAATATGTACTTTAAATATATACTATGACAAGTAGGCTATGTATTTATATCTCCCTAAATAATACATATAAATAACACCCTTCAGAGATAGGTCTATGTTTTACAAAAAAATAAAAAAAATCGTCGACCTAACTAAAAATAAGTCTTTGTTTGACTAAATAAAAGTTAACAATCACTGACCGATTAAGAGTTACGTCTGTTTACGATCAAATTCTCGTACAAAATGAGTGACTTAATCCGCAATTCTTGGCTATATAAATATTAAAAAATTCAAAAAAGCATATAAAACTAAAAGAAAAGTACTTTTATTTATAAAAATTAAAATTTTTAATACAATTACCGTGTCAAAAATCTTAAAAATGAATAAGAGTCAAAATCAAATGTGTTGAGACTAACTAAGTAATTTATAGTATAGTATTGATAAGAGTCAAAATCTAGTTATATGAAAGGAACTATCATGTTACTAATGTTTGTGGATTGTTTCCGAATGGAACAAAGGGTGCCTTGAATATACTAAGTATATTTAACTTTTTGCAACTCCTAACTTTACTCTAGTACTCGTTATTCGGTATCGCAATTTAGAGCCTCCAATAAGAGTGTAAGTATACACTTCAAATTATAAGTATAAGCAATACCTACTTTGTCAACTACATGATTTATTCACTATAAAACATAGCAAAACCTTTTTTTGCTATCATCATCTCAGCCGATAGACGTCCTCTGCTGGATGTGGATAGGCCTTCTCAAAGCATCGCCAAATCGACCGGCCCCGCGCTGCCCTAATCCAACGGGTACGCGCTACCTTCACCAGGTCGTCGATCCACAGTGTAGGGAGCCTACCCATGCTGCGCTTTCCGGTACAATGTCGCCACTCGAGCCCTACAAGCCATCCGTTCTGCAAGCTATGTGCCCAGCCCATTGCTACTTTCGTATAGCAACTATGGGCTACTCTTTAATTCTGATTTCATCCTGCAGGGAGACTCCAAGCCTTATCAATTTGCCCTTTGGGTGACTTGGCCTTTTTATTAGGCCTTTCTTTCAATGAGCGACACCTCTAAGTTCAATATGCCAATCACTGGCAGTACACACTGGTCAAAAACTTGTGTTGTGGTTGGTCAAAATGATTTTTTTTCGTTCAAAATACCGCAGTGTGATAAGCACACTGCAGTATTTTGAACGAGAAAAAATCATAACTTCTCAAACTTAGGACTGATTCATGCAAAGCTTTGTTCATTAAAAGTATTTTCAGTTAAGAAATTACCCCGGGGAAGATGACAACACAATATTATGTTTAACTAAGTACCTTGATGGGGTACAGCAACAATTTAATGTGTTGAAGACTTTGAGTTTGAGAAAATTTTACTCCATTTTGAGATCAATGCTTTTTTGAAACATTAAAAATCTCGATTAAGTAGATTTCACATAGTGCAATGAAAATACATGCGAGCGTACACGTTCAAACATGTTGACCGAACGATTTTTGCAAACGAAGTTAGTTGGATAGAAATAACACGGGTAGTGGGGGCTATACACTGCCAGCGTGTAAGATAACTCACCGAGCACGTTATGTAATAACTATTTTTAAAGAACATCTTATGTTACATTGAATGCTAGTTAGAATCATAAAAAATTTCATAATTTGTCCATTAAAACTTAGGTGTTAGGTACTGGAAAATGCACTTAACATATCGTATACAAGAAATTTAAATCGGAGCTTAGTAATATCATATAAATCAATAATCTTGGATATCGATAATGTTGTTTTCTTTCGTGAGCCAAAGATGACATAGACATTCTTATGTGTTAGTTATAACTTATTCAGTGTCAACCATGTTGTCATAATTACAAGAATTACAAAAAGGATATAGTCGTGGGCCCATCATCATCATCATCAGCCTATAAATGTCCCACTGCAGGTCACAAGCCTACCTTCAGGGAGGGTGTATGGGCATTAGTCCACCACGCGTGCCCAATACTGATTGGTAGGCTTCACATACATATCCGAATTTCTTCTTCAGCGTATGCAGGTTTCCTCACGATTTTTTCCTTCACCGTTTGAGAGCAATCGGTATTACGAACATAAGTTAGAAAAACTAATTGGTATATGGCATTTTGTCTATGTGGATTTGAACCCGGACCGCCTTAACTGGGTGTCTGTACCTCTCCACAACGCGCCCCTGACGCTCTTGCTCGCTCACAGACAATCGTGGGCCCGTACTAGTAAAAATAGCTGAATGAGCTAATTAAAAAACTGATGAGATTACTTTGTATAAGAAGCTAAAGCTTTAATTGGGAATTATGCAAAGTGAACTATCAAACATGGATTAATCACACAAACGTTGATAATATTCTATTCATTTAGTAGTAGTAGTAGTAGTAGTAGTAACCTTTTGATAAATGCAATGCACTTCGTAAAAATACACATACACGAACAGAGAACCTTCTCCTTTTTTGAAGTTGGTCAAAAATCATGTAGTGTATAGTTTCAGATTCAAAATTGTTTTACCTACTCAAGAAGTCTGTGTATTTGATTTAATCACTTAAATCACAGTGACCTCTACAGCATTGTTGCTAGCGTTCATGTGCTCTTATGTAGATAACGTAGTCAATCTTTACTTCAGTTACTTAATACAAGCACATCATTGTGGCATTTTAAAGCGCTGGTGGTCAGGCTTTTATTTTCTTCATAGCAAATTATTAGCTGCTGGTTTTTCCCGTAACGTATGCTGTACCTTTCTATGTGGCACTTCTGCAATTTCTGTTACCTGATGAGCAGTCTGCTTTGCTTACGTTTGATCCCAATATGTACGATTTACCACTATTATTAGTATTTAAGTAGAATTTCTTTCGGTAAGATCTTACCAATACCGAAAGGTCTTTTGCTGTGAATAAGTTTGTACTATTGTATCTTTTGTACGGTAAAATAGTTTGAAACAGAGTTTTACCCTGATTCTCTATCGTTTACTGGAGGTTACATGGTAATTTAAAGCAAGAAGAGTAAGTTTTCTGTTTTATATTTCCGTTTAAAGCCAAATAAACTTTGGATGTTTTTAGTAGTAGAGAGACCTATTCTTAGATGATACGCGTTATTTCAATTTATTTTTGCAAAACAAAGGCTTAATTCAAAATCAGTCACAAAAATTCCAGAAAATTTTACACAATACTGACCGATTTGGAAATGAGACAACTAAATTTTGAATTCTTTAAAACAATAAAGACCCATTTCGAAATCGGTCACGTGAACGGATAATTTTTTTAGTAGTATACCGACCTAAATCCTAATGAGTCAATCAAACAGTTCAAAATTTTAGTCAAATAATGACCTAATTCGAATTCGGTCGTTATTGTTTAAATTTTTTACGAAACATTTCTTAATTTTTTTGTAGAATATAGAGAGTAGAGTTTCCGCGCGCGAAATCACAACAAGCAGAAGTGCTAATGACCTTCCTGAGCAATTTTATTCAAATAAGTGGAAAAAAGTGACTGTTTAGTGACGTTTTTGATACCTACGGGTGCCCCTTGGATTGGACTACAGAATTGTGTAAGTTCTAGCGCAAAACACATTTGAATAAAAACATTATCTCAAAAACAATTCAAAATTAAATCGTTGGGCGCAAGCGTACCTGACCTACGACAACCCGCGCTCGCTACACCGGCCACCCCTGCCGCCCGCCGCCTGCCTGCCGCCCGCGCCTGCCCACTTGCCTGCCGTCCCAACTGCTCGCGCTTCTCGCTGCATTCATCACTACCTACCACCTTAGTACGCCGTAAAATAATAAATAATATGCATTGCGAAGCTTGCCGCCAAACTATAGACCGCGGAGAGCTGCTGATATGTAATGCATGTAACGGTACTTACCACTTCCGATGCCTTAATATCACTACTGCATACTTTAGGGAAAATAAAAACTACTTAGAACGTTCTTGGAAATGTCCAAGATGTGAAAACATAACACGGAGACGTAAAAACGATGAGACAACCATCAGGAAAACCGCATCGTACTCGTTGGACGAATCAACAATGTCCGTAGATGACTTAAATCAAGAAGATGCAAGCAAAGTATGCGAAACTGCAAACAACGTGATCATATCGCCCGAGAAGGAGAGAAATACAGAGACGCCCAACCCCAACAATGACCCTACAATATTAGATAAAATTAGCCAACTACTGGATACAAAATTTGAGATCAACCGAATATCATTACTGTCCGAGTTACGTTCAACTATTCAAAAAGAGGTAAATGTACACCACCAACACACACACACCAATAAAAACAGGAATTTTTATGTAAAACAAATGCAGTAATAAAAGAGCAAGACAACATAAATATTCAACTAAAGGATGTAAACGAAAAAATTAGAATATTAGAAATAGACAATATTGAATTAAAAAGCGAGATAAATAAATTCAACCAACAGCCAAGGAATACGGAAACGATAGAAGATAGTGATTGTAAAAAAATATTAGTACTATATGGACTCACAGAATATCCGAGAGAGACAGAATATGAACTAGAAAATAGAATAGTATTCGCGTTTCAGGATATACTCAACGTAGACATCACAGGATATATTGAATCTCTCACACGAATTGGGAAAAGAGGTTTCCGACGGCCAATTAAAATTGAACTTATTAGCAAACGAATGACTAACTACATATTACAAGAAGCACGCGTATTTAAGAACTCCGGCCTCTACATCTCAAAACTACTCAACGGGGAAGAACTTCAAAAACGGAAGGACTTTAGGGAAAAGCGATACTCAAATTGGCAATTAACGACATTCAATGAAAAGCAGGAAACACATACCCGTCACACACTATTGGAAGGACAGAATACACTTGAGCTGACACACACATCAGAAGAAAATAGTACCGCATCAACATCAAAAAGCGCCACCGGTGAGAACCACAACTTTCGCAACCACAACTTTCGAAACTAAAAGCAATTTAAGCTCTGCCCACCACCACCCCAAGAACAACTTTACTATTATCTTTCAAAATATACGTAGTCTGAACAAAAAAACACATTTAATTGAGGCTCTGACAGACGAGAAAAAAAACCTTGAGGTGTTGTGCCTTTCGGAAACATGGATAACAACAAAGAAAAGGGAACTACTGGCTGTAGATGGATACACCGTAGCCTCGGCATATTGTCGTCAAAACCGCGAAGGCGGTGGAGTGTGCATATTTACAAGGGAAGCGGTTGAATTCATAGAACGGGAAGATATAAAATTGTTGACCATAGAATATATTTTTGAAACATGTGCTATTGAAATCCCTCGTATGAACATGTTGCTTATTATTTTATATTGGCCAGATAGTAAAAGGGAAGTTGAAAGTTTCTTTGAATCGTTAGAAAGGCTCTTGCAGCTGTTGATGCTACCAAAAAATACACGGAAAAATATTATTATAGGCGGTGACTTTAATGTCAACATCTTAGAGAATACAAAACTTACAAGAAGACTCATAGATTTAATGAAAATAAACAATTTTGTCCAGCACGTATCGGAACCAACAAGAATAACTAACACTACTGAAACATGCTTAGATCTCTTATTTACTAACTATCACAACGCAGAAATCGCTGTACAAGTAAACGATTATGCACTTTCGGACCATAAATGCATCGAAATAAACATACCAACGCGTCTTGAAGCTAAAAAAAAGATATTGTTCACAAATAAAAGAACTTATAGCGACCTTAACATGAATCACTTTAAATCTGAGCTACAGACGATAAACTGGGGATCCGTCTTGATGGAAAATAAAACTATAAACGAAAACTACACAATATTCTCGAATTTGCTATTAACTGTTCTCGACCGGTGCATTCCAATAAAAAAGATAAAATTAAAACATTCAAAATCCAAGCCATGGTTAACCACTGGAATAAAAACATCATGTACTAATAAACGTCTTTTGAAAATCTTCGTAAGTAAAACAGACAATTATCTTTTACAAAACTATTATGAATCATATGAAAAGCTTCTTAAAAAGACGGTATGTACGGCTAAAAAAATTCAAAACATTAAAAATATAACTAAATCCGAAAATAAAATAAAAACAATGTGGCACATTGTTAAAACTACATTAAATAAAAATACTACAAAAACTACAAAAAACATTGCACTGGAAATTGAAAAAAACTTTATAGAGGATCCCATTGAGATTGCAGACTCGTTTAATGATTTCTTCTCGTCGATTGGCAAGCCTGCATCACAAAGGGATGAGTTACCCCGTGGCCGGCCGGTGCTATCGCCTACTGAAAACTCACTCTACTTAAAACCTGTAAGCCATTGCGAAGTTATGAATATTATACGCGAACTAAAAAACAAACGGAGCTTTGGCTACGATGACATGCCACCTATCCTAATAAAGAGGTGTGCTAAAGAACTTGCCTCACCTCTAGTCTTCTTAATCAACCAATCTTTTGCTGAGGGCGTTGTACCGGACCTTTTGAAAATATCCATTATAAAACCCATTCACAAAAGCGGAAATAGTAAAGATCCCAACCAATATCGTCCCATCGCATTACTATCTACGTTCTCTAAAATACTTGAAACAGCTATGACTAAACAACTTTATCCCTTCTGTGAAAAGTATAACATCTTCGACGATAGGCAATACGGATTTAGGAAAAATCGATCAACAACATTAGCTGTGTACAAAGTAATCCAAGAAACGCTTAATATAATAGAGAACAAAAAATACGCGATTGGACTACTACTCGACATGAGCAAAGCCTACGACAGAGTCTCACATGAAATCTTAGTAAAAAAATTGTACGGTATAGGCGTAAGAGGTTTAGCGCACGATTGGTTTGTATCATATCTTAAAAACCGTAAACAATTCGTTGAAATAGAGCATTTAAATACAGATACAGGTACTAGGGAACACGTGAGGTCACAGGAGAAATATATGACGGGCTCTATTCCCCAGGGAAGTGTACTCGGATGTATACTTTTTCTCATTTACATCAATGATCTACCTAAAATATTTGACAATACGTGTTTTTTGTTTGCTGATGACATTACAATTATATTTCCTGCTGTAAATGAATTATACCTAAATTCGTATCTTAATAATTTGTTTGACATACTCCTAAATTGGCTAAATGACCACAATCTTCAATTAAACCTGACAAAAACAAAATTAATGCAATTTAAACCCTATCAAAAATCACCTTTGACAATTGAATTCTCCCTGAACGATGCAAAGTTACAATGTGTAAACACCTCTAAGCTTCTAGGTCTGAATATTGACACCCACATTAATTGGAAAGCCCACATCCAAAAATTGAAAAGTAAGCTGTCTGGATTCACATATGCACTTCATAAACTAAAACAATCGACAGACTTAAAAACGGCGAAAATCGTTTACTACGCATATGCCCACTCTTGGCTATCATATGGCGTTATGCTGTGGGGTAATAGTACGGAAGTAAATCAACTATTTGTATTGCAAAAAAAGTGCATTCGAATTTTGGTTCATATCAAGCAACTAGAGTCATGCAAGCCACATTTCATTGAACAAAAAATTCTAACCCTAACTTCAATATATATTTTAGAAAACTGCAAGTTTGTAAGAAAACATTTTAATTTATTTCCGCAGCTCATACGACCAGCTAACCTACGACCAAAAAACAAGTTAGCTTTACCTTCCTCGAGATTCCAAATGGTCAGAGACGGTCCGCATTCGATGTGTATCAAGATATAGGGGAAGATTGGGACCCTTCGTACAGTTTTCACAATATATTTTTTTTCTTTTTACTGCGTTGATTAATAGCTTTATGGAAATCATCTTGAAATAGCACATATATTTGGCTATTAGGAAAAAAATAGTATAAATGTGTATTTTAGAGGGTTACTGAATAAAAGTGATTTTTATTTCATCCGGAATTCGTACGAATCTGCCCCACGAATGGGGTACTTTCATACAGCACCGAAAATTAACTTTATTTAGTACATAGAGGATGAAACTAACATTTCGTTTGTATTGTAGTACCTAGGTATCCTAATGTAACACGGGGGCGTGGATATTTTTTATTTGCCCAAAGGAGGTGTGATAAAAAGATGTTTGGGATTCCCTGCTCCATCACAATCATCTACAGCCGATATAGCATCAAATCTTCGTCTACTCTACTTCCTTGCTCCTCTTTTTCATTTTTGTAATGTTACACCAAGTTTCTTTAAAAATAAATTAATCTATCAGGAATCACCAACCATTTGTCGCGTACTAATGTGCCCCATTCCTTGCTGTACGAAGGTACCCCGTGATATATAAGTTTAAAAAAGTTACCTATTTCTAGAAACAAGTAAATTAAGAAAATATTTGTCATTAAAACACTTTCTTAAGGATATTTACTAGTCATAAAGGTAATTATCATGTTAGAAATGTAATAAAAGTTGTTACAATGCGAACGTGAATTACCATAAAATATTTACTCACCAAGTGCAAAAAGACTTTGCTACCTGTCATATCATGTGTAATGGCGCTGCTGTCGCGGCTTACCGGTCTAACGATGCGGTCGTACAAAGGCTACGTACACGTGAAAAGACATGACCGTACTCCACTTAGTTTTTCTGTAAAATCTACTGTACGTATGTGCCCCTTGTACGAATGGTGCCAATCTTCCCCTACAATAAAATCCCGGAAACTATAAAGACCCATGGGCAAGAAACGTTTGTTAGAGAACTAAAACAATTTTTAAACAATAGGGCATACTATACACTGCAAGAGTTTTTCGCCGATCCTTTGTAGGTTATAAACATTAGGTACCTAGATATTAAAAAACTATAATACTATTGACATGCATTTATAAATAGGCGATTAGCATGATTATTTCTAATGAATTCCTAATTTATTCTTATTTTATTTGTTTTGTATCTATTGTTTCTGTTATAGTTTATCCTTTGACATATCAATTATTAATTCCTCATGCATACTAGCGACCGATAAAATGTACCCAACTTTAAAATAATGTATTTTAGACTTATACTGTGTTGCAGTGCCCTTACAGGGTTTCTATGTCTTGTACCTACTAACTTAAAACCTAAGACCATGTAAACTAACACATAGAAAAGCAATAAATATATGAAATATGAAATATGACTTATCTCCAAATCAGTCGTTATTCGATACAGCCGCAATCGGTTCTAGTTGACGCAATACTAAATCGGTCAGTATTCGGCTAAGAAAATGCGCAATTGGCGCTGGAAGAATAAAGACCCAACTTATTTTTGACCCCATTTACTATATGAAATTTGTGTTTTTTTGGGGTCTAGGTTGTAAAGCATGCTCTTTTAAGTCGTTCTGCTATCATAACTCAAAACACCGAAATTTTTAGTTGAGTCAGTATTCTATTAAGAGTGTGATGTTATTGAAATTATCTCGGTACTCAGTCCGAACTGAGATATAAAGGCTTGAAGTGCACGTAATGGTAAAATGTTCAACTCCAAGCCTTTATATCTCCGTCCGGACTGAGCTTAGGGATATACATGTTAATAAGTTTTGTTTGTTACATTCTTCTGAAATAAGCAACGGCGAAAAATAAGGCGCCAACCTTACATACAAAATCCGCATTGTCTTTTATTATTGATTATATTAAGCTGCATGTTTAAAAATATTGTTGTAAGTTGTTAGTGATGTTTCTGACCACCCCAAAAGTTGGTTTATGTATGTATTTTCATTTCCTTATCCCCAGTTAAATGGCTTTCAGTTGTTCTTCAATACAAAAAATCGTAGGTTACCAACTAGGTTCACGAAAGTAGGGGCTTATAATTCGTTAAATATTTGACTGTATAAACTCAACGGCGTCATTCATAAAAGAAAAAGTTTATTGGCTTTTCAAAAGAATTACTAGCATAGCATAGCATATTCTCACGACTATATTCCCCGAGGGGGTAGTCAGAGATATTCTGAAACTTCAGAACAAAAGAAAAGAAAAGAAAGAAAGAATTACTAAATCAGCTTATATGCTGAATTTGCGAATTTCGCACGTTGTTCAACTTCAAAAGAAAATCGAAGCGACATACTGCAGAACTGTGAGTCTGATATGTACTTATTGGAAATATTTCCATTCAAACGGAAATGTTGGATATATGAATGAAATTCTCTCAAGGATGAGACAAAGGACGTCTACTTCAATCACAAAGGCACCTTTTGGATGCTAAATCAAGTAAATAATTGAAAAATTCATATTCCACTATCACTTTATTATAAGGTCGCCAGCTATGAATTGCTAATGCGGTTTTCGTGTTCTCGGCTGAAATTCGAATTTTTAATCAGTTATTTTCCGACAGTCCCATTTTTGTGGACGTCCGTGACTTACATGGCGTAAAAATAAACCATTTGAGAGCAACCTTTTCCGTTTTTAGAGGACATTTAAAAAAAGGTGGTGGTTCTATGTTCGGCTGTATGTATTGTTATTTGTATTGACCGATATTTTCGTCAGTTGCTACAAAATATATTGCTGTTTGAAAGGGTTATACATGGTTATACTCCCGGAGTGATTTTAATATTTAGTGAAGATTTGATGACGGGCTTTGGAGCTTCACAATAGAACTCTTCACAAGTTGACAGCAAATCATTGGCGATCGAAATGTTTGCGGTTCGTATCGATGAAAACTTTGCATGTATAACTAATATTTGAGTCGAAATAATATTATATTTCACGATTGAAAATTATGAATTAAGAAAAATAAATACTCTGACACCAGGGCTCTTCTCACACGATAGATAAATTATAGCTGAAATATTTGAACGATAAATTCGAATTTTAACACAAATCGAAAAAGAATTTGTTAAACCTATACAACGTGTTAATGAATTAACGCAAAACCTCATACACCCCCACTGATTTATAACAAAATAATTAGATTGCAACAATAATTTCATTATTTTGATAGTTAAAATTTAAAGTTATTCGCATTTTAAGTTTTGAGACAAAAATGATTTGTTATCATTTCAGCACTTAAAGAAAGCGCTAACGTACTCATGGATACATTTTTATAATCTTGTTTTGGTAGTAAGTAGGGTGAGTGTGCCCGTGCGGTGGGTTGACATCAGGTTCAGAAAATTTGAAATTTGGCTAACAAATTATTTAATATTTTGAAAAAAATTACCTATGTTAAAACCATGATAATTCGATTCTGCTCTCGATTCTAAACAAACTACTTTCTAGTTTTGCGTTAATTCATTAACACGTTGTATAAAAAAACTAAAAAAAAGTACGAAAGTAAAAGTCATAGGCAATATTTTTATTTTATTTTTCTAAAACTGTTAACATGTATTATAAATTATAATATACACTAAGTATAACATCAAGCAGAAACAACAAAACGAACCCCTAAAATACGTAGCATGTATGTCAAAAAGACGTTATAAATTTTGCTTTTCCGACTCTGAAACTGAAATACGTGAGAGTTCGTGGTCTTGCTCCATCCACTTTGTATATACAGGGTCCTTCTTAATATGCTGACACTTTTTAAAGGGTATGTTCAGACCATCAAACTGAACAGCTTTCTCTATGGGAACAACATCGAAATCGCGAAAAAAAAAACAACTCTTTCATACAAAACTGTAAACCTACTCGAGCCAAATGTATGGGACAGCAGTTTTTTTTTTCGCGATTTCTGTGGTGGTCCTAGAGAAAGTTGTTCAGTTTGATGGTATGATTATCCCCTTAAAAAAGTGTCAGCATATTAAGAAGGACCCTGTATACAAGATTATATTCTTTCCTCTAAAATAATTTCATTTTTAAAACTAAAAAGTTAAAAAATAATATTGCAGCCGATGACCTTTTCGTTCGCATCATAAGAACATTAATTTGTTTTATAGAAGTCGCTGTCAAGCCGTTACGATTCGCGACAGGGCTTGCATTTTTTGGCTTGGCTTGACACCGACTTCTATAAAACAAATTAATGTTCTTATGATGCAAACGAAAAGGCCATCGGCTGCAATATAATTTTTTAACTTTTTAGTTTTTTTGAAGGCGGTTTTAATTTTTTGTTAAAATTTTGTTTATTTCACAATTTTCAGTGGTGAATTCATTAGTTCGATTTAATAGTAGTGCTTTAAATTAACAAACGCACTAGTCGGCACTACAAGTTTCGAAGGTTCCCCTCGATTTCTCTGGGATCCATCATCAGATCCTGGTTTCCTTATCATGGTACCATACTTGGAATATCTCCTTTCGAACAAAAAAGAATCATCAAAATCGGTTCATAAACGACGAAGTTATCCGCGAAGAAACATTAAAAAAAAAAAATATATATATATATACGGTCGAATTGAGAAACCTCCTCCTTTTTTTGAAGTCGGTTAAAAAATAGCTCTTTGTGGATGAAATCTATCCTAGGACCACTGACTTAACTTTTATGTTCAGTACTGAGACAGATTGAAATTAAGTTGAACGTAAATGTTAGTAATTTGCTTTCAAAGGACAGATTGTTAGAAACTAGACAAAAATAGTTAATCAGCTTTTTAACTCAAGTACATATTGATTGTATTAAATAAACAACCATATAAACTTGTGTGATTTAGTAATAACAAAATCAACATCGACACAGACAAATTGGTGACAGCAGAATAAAAACGATAGGTAAATTTTTAAAGAACTGCGGGGCGTAAAGTAATAAAGGGGTACAATGTAAAGACCGGAGATAGGCATTAGCCCAGCAGTGGGACAACAGCTGCTAATAATAATAGACATCATCTTGGACACACCTACAACAAAAATTTTCTATAACCACTGATTATTTTTATTTTGGTACAAAAACGCATCAGGCTTGGTCGCAATCGACTAAAATTTAAGCAGATTTAAAGCTCTAAGTTTTGCATAAAGACGGTCGTAAACCAGAGGTTTTACGAGACGTGCGCGTGAATGATTTGAATATGCATAATAAGAACTAACATTTATCAAACTGAACAATATTTAAACTCTGGTCTGTTGAGACGCAGGATCTGGTCGAGACGCAATAGATTTTCTATTGTGTTTGGAATTGCGACAGAATCGCGAAAAAGAATCAATCGCTTTTATTGACAAGTTCAGATATTAAGTTTAGTTGTCTGAATCACTCTTTAAATTACTGTCGAAAATCTTATTATTTTCTAGATTATGCAGGGTGTAAGTGATGTGAGTCATGTAGACAACATGATAATAACGTGGCAGCTATATTTCTTTGGCTATACTTTGAGGAAATTTTTTATCAACCGGTTTAATACCTGGAATTACAATAAAGGTTGATTGTATTCATGATATAAAACAACTTTTTCCAAGGAAACTTCCCCAATATTTCGCAAAAAGAAAACGTAAACTTTTTATACCTACAGTAAAACGCTCTGAATGCATTTCGTATGACAAGTCCACAATTTTTATTTTCTAATTTCCTTGCGGAAAGTTGTTCAGTATTATGAGTACAATCTTTAAAGAACTTTGGCGGAAGGCCATATAATTTGAGACCCAGACATAGAGGTCCTATACATGAATGCAATAAAACTAACAAAAATGTAAATTGGTTGTAATCTGTAGAAGTTAGGGTATGAAACGTATGAAACTCATAATCTATCTAATTAGGTCGTCCACTCAATCTTCTACGCATTCATTTTGTTTATTTTAATGAAAATTCACGATAACCATACCATATTATGATAATGAAAGAAAACGAAATCACACATACTATCAGTTCAACCAAGCCAAATACGTTCCGTAACGACCAAAAATACCTCAGTGATAATATTAGATGAAAATAGCCGTCGCGGTTGCGTTTTGTTAATGTATTTTGGACGATTTGTCTATTTTACTAGTAATTTCTACTTTTGAATCCGGACTTCTGGAGATGTGGAAGTTTTTTTAAAAAATGCCTTAATTTTTTCTGTAAATAATAATTATGACCGCAGTCCTGAATGGCTTTTAGTTTTCGTAAAAATGCCAATCTTTTTTATGCCTCTATCTACAGGTATATTCTGTAGAATGAGACCACTTGATATAAATTACCACAAATCATCCAATAGCTACCACATAATTACTGCTATCGAATGCTGTTGAAAAGGTTGAAAATCCAACGCCAACCGGCTTTACGAATTCAGGAAACGAACAGTTGTTTTCGGACTCACGGGATTTGAATCCGAAACTCGTGTCATTGGCACAATAAACTATGTAAATTCGTAAACGAGTTTAACCACGGCCACGTGCTAAACATAGTACAAAACGCAAGTTAGCTCACATTTTCTGCCACTGGCTTCAAGAAGGTTCAAGTTTTGTTTCTCACTTTCTCCACTTTGACGCCGAGTAAGCAAAGTAACCAGAAGAAATTAAATTGTGCCGCAGCAACGCTATTCTTCTCGAAAAAGCTTTCTCTTTGACGAAGCCCCATCTGATTTAAGTTTATGTTGTGAGGAAAATATAGGAAAAATACGACGCCGGTAAACAGTCACGCTTCTTGCTTCCAAAGGGTGTTGGGAACATGGCCTCGTTTGACGTGTAATTGAAAAGAAAAAAATCGCTTTGTTAGAGTATATTTACCTGCAAAGCAAAGGTCAGAGTTTGTACCTAGATTTTTCGTATTATTTATAGGACGACATAAATTTTTTCTTGTAAAGCAACAGCACAACCGCTTTCCTAATTGCTCATACAGGTAGTATCAGCGGCCGTAGTATGGCCGCGTGGCGCGCTCTTTTTCGATCGAGATAAAAGGCGTGATATTAGCTCTATGCTACGACTGCTACAGCCTGTCTGTTTGTTGCTTCATCTAAAAATCTTGTAACAAAATGAAATTGAAACAAAATAGAAACAGTCAAAGTAAACGTCCGGTGCAAACATCTTAAAATCTGTTTTCTTGTTTACTGTCATCTCATTATTGACTCGTGCCTAACAAGCGTCAGACTTGTTTTTCCCAAAAAAAAAAATTTATTAACCGGGGCGGTTCTCGTCATTCAGCGCTTAGAGGGTATTTGATTAACGATCCGTATTAATTTCGACCAAAATCCTCGTAACGAGCCGAGCGGAGGTGGTTGGGGCTAGAAGGGAAGCGACGCGTGTTGATCTGATTAAAGATATAAGTAATTTTTATTTAACCCTAGGCATCCCTAGAGTTGCCAGGTTCAAAGAAGTCATTTTTTGCGGCAGACTGAGAAGTGGCAACCCTAGTTTTTCCAGTACTTTAGCTCAGTCTCCTTCCAAAAATGGCACCTCTTTTACTTCCCAAACAAGTAGGCGGAAAAAGTTAATACCAAAAATCATAATATTGGAAAAGGTACTTGCGGCCAGATATTTTCAGGCAACTTGGCGGCGTTGTATTAACCCGTAAACATTCACTAGAATCCATGGAGCGTGTTTCTCTATGGTAGAATCACATTTCGTTCACCAAAGAAATAATGCATAATTTGACGGACGGATCTCGGTCTATCTTGCATCATCCAGATAATGTTTTATACAGGGTTACTTTTTATTCAGTGCACAAACTTTCACAACGTAGTAGGTAATCGTTAATATAACCCGAAAAAAAAATTTTTTTTTTTTGCAAATTTTGTCTCTTATTTTTGCCATCCCGTAAACTTGAATAAAAATTGCTGTGCTGATCGTACTGTTGATAACAACCGCGCCGATTGAGGAAGCGAGTGACAGGTGACAGTATGGTCAGTACAAACCAAACATTTTTAATGAATAAGTTCAGATGCAGTTATTTTTTTATTTTTGGTTGTGAAGATGTTTGCGCAATAGAGAATTGCATTGCTGAATAATCATTGTAAATAACAATTGTAATGTTTATTAAACTGGGCCCTGGTGTGCGATTTTTGAATCTCATTCATTGAGTTCAGCAGTTGAAAATGTCAAAATTACTGTAGAGATATGCATCTTTCTACTGCTGATTTGACTTTCAAAAATCGCACTCCTGAAGTATGATTTTTCAAAGTCAAATTATCAGTAGAAAGATGCATATCTCCACGGTAATTTTGACATTTTCAACTGCTGAACTCAGCAAATGAGATTCAAAAATTGCACTCCAGAACTGGTATCTTTATGGCCCCACGCTCGGTAGGCCGGCCCAGGAATATCATCGTCTCTCTATAATGCTCGTTATTAATGCTAGTCATTCACCAAGTAAGATGGCGATTGCAGATGATTTTACTCTTGGTATTATTACCAAAGAATTTAAGTATAAGCAATTTTTTTTCAACATATATTCATAAATAATAAAATTGTAAACTTGGCCACCAGCTACTTTGGGAACCAAAATAAGCTGGCCGCGCGTAGGTAGAGTAATGTATAAATTCACGCGGCCAGCTTATATTGGTTTTGCGTAGCTTGATTTGATGTGTCGCTTTATGTGCATTGAAGGTATGGTAGGAACCTAAAAAAATTATTATAGGTCGTCTAAGTTTGGACCATAAAGTTATTTTACCTGTCGGAATAGAGTAACTGACATGAGTTGTCAAATGAAACCGTTTTTTGTGCATTTGTCGGCACTTATCGGCACCCTAAAACTTCGAGTTCTGTGTATAATTGTGAATCTAACGTGAAATCGTAGGTAATTTAATGAAATAGTGTATGCTAGTAGTGTATATTTCACAAAATAATCTATGACTTCATTTTAAATTCACTAATTATTCACAGAGCACGAATATTTACCCAGTCGATTGTGCTGACAAGTTCCCAAAAAAGGTTCTATTGCCTCGCGTCACGTGTCTCTTTGTATTATACAGTGGCGCCGCTAGGTACATCTCGCTCTCACAGCTGTCAGTTCCTCTATATGATGATCTTTATGGTTTGGACCACCATGACATTGTGTAAGTACCATCCGCGAGTGACGAAACCTGAGTTCGTCGGGCAGTCAGTCTCAATACGACCATTGCTGACTGGTTTTCCAGTGCAGCGTATTATCATGAGTAACTGTCATGCTATACGAGTGTATAGTCCTATCCTACCAGTTATAGAGTTATACAGGATATACAATACAACGTGTTAATGAATTAACGCAAAACCTCATACACCCCAACTGATTTATAACAAAATAATTAGATTGAAACAATAACAAAATTATTTTGATAGTTAAAATTAAAAGTTATTCGCATTTTAAGTTTTGAGGCAAAAATTATTTGTTATCTTTTGAGCACTGAAAGAAAGCGCTAACGTACTCATGGATACATTTTTATAATCTTGTTTTGGTAGTAAGTAGGGTGAGTGTGCCCGTGCGGTGGGTTGACAGTTCAAAAAATTTTAAATTTTGCAAACAAATATTTTAATATTTTGATAAAAATGACCTATGTTGAAACCATGATAATTCGACTCTGCTCTCGATTCTAAACAAACTACTTTCTAGTTTTGCGTTAATTCATTAACACGTTGTATAGTATCATTAACCTTTTAACCACATACTCTACCCTACAAACTGAACTCCTTTTACTATGGGAGGAAACCGATCAGAACAAAAAAATCTGCTGTTCCATACGTTTGAGTCGACTAGGATTTGCAGTTTAATTATGGAACAGCAGTTTTTTTTGTCCTGATCAGTTTGCTCCCATAGTAAAAGTTGTTCAGTTTGATGGGTAAAGTTTTCCTTACACCCTAAGAAGAAGAACGACTCTATCTCGGCATTGTATATTGAGTGTGAGTCGTAGTAACTAAGTATTAAGTAATCTGTTGTGTGAGTGTTATACAGTGACTCACAGTTGCAGAGTTACACGACATAATCCACTACTCCCTCTGGAATCAAATCCTTGTTACACACGCCCGTGACAGTCTATTAATCGGGCTTGTACTTTGGCAAAACTAAACACGTGTAAACAAGACATTAAGTAATGAATGTATGATTGAACGTTAAGGAAATTCGAGGTACGTAATTGGAAAACTGGGAGTTAGCAATTAAGTAATAATTAAGTTTGTGTAAAGAGATGAATTTTGTCAAATTTTTCATGTTTTTCCAAAAGTTTGTATGAAAAATAAAATTCTTGCATTAAAATAATACGCGTTTTAAGTATGTACAAACTACAAAGTTTTAAAGCAGAACTAAAGTACCTACCTTCATCTAAAAAATGTATACCGGATGATTTTTTTTCTAAATTATCAGGGATGGTTCAGACCATCAAACTGAACAACCCTCACTATGGAGCCAACTTCAAAATCGGGAAAAAAAACTGCACTAATCGACTTAAAATGTATGGGACAGCAAATTTTTTCGTTGTTTTATAGTAAAAGTTAAATATCACTAGGGTGTTTTGTTACACCCTTTAGTGACCCTTTACCTATACAGGGTGAAATTGATATCATTAGCATCCTTTTAAACTAAGAGTCTACCCATTAAACTGAACAACTTTTACTATGGGAGCAAACCGATCGGAGCAAAAAAAATCAGCTTTTGTATACATATGAGTCGAGTAGGCATTGCAGTTTAGTATGGGACAGCTGATTTTTTAGTTGCTCCAATCGGTTTGCTCCCATAGCAAAAGTTGTTCAGTTTGATGAGTAGACTCTTAGTTAAAAAGGATGCTAATGATATCAATTTCACCCTGTATATCTCTGACAAAGATAATGTGCATCAAATACCTACATTGATGATGTCTGAAGGAGCTATTCGAAAACGAAAACCACATCGCAAATAATGTGGTAATTCTACGAAGCTACAAAATTGTGGCCATCATTCCGGATTTCGTAGCAAATTAACTGACAAGTTTCAATCAAAAGTCACATCCAATTTGTACATTACTTTCACCTTTTTATTTCGCTCAATGCACGTCTACACGTGCTGAAAGTGAAATAGTGAGTGATGAAATTTTCACCGATGACACAAACGAGATTACCGCCACGTTCCGCCCTCGTCCCGCCCGTCTATCTGACGTCACGTTACCTATAAGTTTTTAGGGTTCCGTACCCAAAGGGTGAAAACGGGACCCTGTTCATAAGCCTATATACGCTGTCCTTCCGTCCGTCCGTCCGTCTGTCTGTCTGTCTGTCTGTCCTACCTACTCGTATTTAGGGCTGTAACTTTTGAACCGAAATAGCTAGACAGTTGAAATTGTCACAGAATGTGCGTTGTTATGGCGGATTTGCTAACAAATAATAAAAATTTAAAATAAAGGGGAATCCTCATAAAACTAGTTTTGATCAATGTTTTTTCTTCTCACTGTATAGTAAAAACGGTAATACATAAAAGCGTCAAAATTGGTGTGATTATAGAACAAGCTCTATAGTATAACAAAAAATAATAAAAACCGGCCAAGTGTGAGTCAGTCTCGCAGTAACGGTCCCGGAGAAAACAAAACTTTTTTGTAAGTTAATATTTTGTATGTGTGTGGTACGGAACCTTCTCGGTGCGCGAGTAGCCCGACTCGCACTTGACCGGTGTTTTAGGGTTACTAATCTTAAAAGGTAGCAAAGTATCTATTATGGCAAAACTTCGTTAACTATCTATTGCGATATGTATCGCCGTAGATTGCTATGATATTTTTGAAAAAAAAATTTAAGACTAAACCAGAACAATGCTAAAATTGAATTTTATTTTTTGTATTCACGATTCCTTTCACTCTCTCTTCCATTGTAGAAAAAAGGACTCATATCATTTGTGAGAGGATAATTAACCATTGTAACAAACTTGATGACAAATAATAACAAAAACAAAAAGTAAATAGAACCGGTCAAGTGAAAGTTGGGCAACTCGCGTACCAAGGGTTCCGTACCATCATCATCATCATCATTTTCATGATGATCATCAAAATCACGTACATTTGGATCGACCAGTCATTAACGTTTTCTATTAAATAGCAGATTTTTTTTCGCTTTTTTGACGCTTTATTTAGAAGTAACCTTTAAAGGCTTTAAACTATTTAAACCACATACTCTACCATGGGAGCAAAACTGTCGGAACAAAAAAAAACAGCTGTCTCATACAATCATTTTAGTCGAGTAGGCATTGCAGTTTAGTATGGAACAGATGATTTTTTGGCGCTGACAGTTTTGCTCCCATAGTTAAAGTTGTTCAGTTTTATGGGTAGAGTATGTGGTTTAAAGGTTAATGATACTTTTTCTTACACCCTGTAATAATTACAATTATAATTTAGTTATTTAGTTCTATGACCAAGAATTACTTAGGGTCAGCCACGCACATAATTTTTTTTAAAGATTATTTCCCGCTCTATTTAACCCGTAGCAGAAACTAAATAATCCGTATATCCTCCCCAGATGTAATCCTGACATGCAATCTCCGGCACCATCAATCAGGAGAAAGGGGGAAGGGGAGAAGGGGGCGCAAGCAAGTGAGACAGAGAGGGGATTATGTCAGCATAATTATACGCGAAACGCCAACCTATCAAATAGTGCTAACCGTGCAAGCTCGATAGGTATTCAGCTATGATTGAATCGTTATGCTTTATGAACGCGGTGTTAGGGCAAATATGTTTTTTATTAGTATCGCCATCTTGGATAACATCGAATACGTCAATTTTATATGATAATACATTCTTTCTTTTGTTCGTTTTAAGGGTTCCGTACGCAAAGGGTGAAAACGGGACTCTATACCTACTAAGCCTTCGTTATCCATCCCTCTTAGCTTCAGAGGGCTTCATCCCCTAAACTGTAGCACGGAATATACCGTAGTAGGTTGCCGGTTGAAAAGAGATAATTTCTCCAGCTATGGGAAAAGGGCCCCCAAAAAATGTTTAGCTTATAGTTGGGGTACAGTTATGGAACTCATGTCGATTTGTTTCTCATAATCTCTAGATTATATTGGTAATATTAGCTATACCTCATCTAAACGGAGTGTCGCGTATCACAGTTGGCGCACATCTTGTCTTGGTAAGATA
Source organism: Agonopterix subpropinquella (assembly GCA_922987775.1). NCBI lineage: Eukaryota > Metazoa > Arthropoda > Insecta > Lepidoptera > Depressariidae > Agonopterix > Agonopterix subpropinquella. Next base: position 10,777,769 of record OV277695.1, on the reverse strand, counting down.
ATGTTGGTCTTCTTCTTATCGTGTGGGCAGAGCCCTGGTGTCAGAGTTTTTTCAGACCGCCTTTCGGCCTCTGACGTGATAATCGGGATAATGTTGGTTATTAATTTTTATTTTCGTATTAACATCTAAGATATTCCTTTACACGCATTAATGCTTTACATGTTCCGTTTAAATAGGAAAAAAGAATCTTAGCAAGAAAAGTTCCGTTCCATTTTGACCTAATCTTTCGTCCGATTAATAAAGTAAATGAAATCATGTTTTTCGAGTGCAATATCATCAATAAACGTAACCGTTTGTGGGCCTACAATAAATTGACTCCTTTTCACTGATGATTTTCATTCACATTATAACAATAATATAAAATACGTAAAACCAGTCAAGTGCGAGTCGGGCTACTCGCGCACCGAGGGTTCCGTACTACACCACCACATAACATAAATAACAAAAAAATCTCCTGGTCCTTTAGCGCGAGACCAACTCACAATTGGCCGGTTTTTATTATTTGTTGTTATACTGTAGAGTTTTCTCTATAATCACACCAAGTTTGACGCTTCTATGTATTACCGTTTTTACGCTAGAGCGAGAAGAAAAAACGTTGATAAAGACTAGTTTCTTGTATGAAGACCCCCCTTAATTATTTACTTTCTGTCATTTTACTCTTTTCTGACTTTTGTTACAAATCCCCAATAATAACGCACATTCTTTGAAAATTTCAACTGCCTAACTATTACGTTTCAAAAGTTACAGCCCTAAATAGGTAGGACAGATAGACGGACGGACGGACGGACCGAAAACGTAGGCTTGGTAATAGGGTCCCGTTTTCACCCTTTGGGTACGGAATCCTAAAAAAAGTAAAAAATGAAGGGGGTTCCCATTCAAGAAAAACTAGGTAATTTCAACGATCTTTTCTTAGTCTATCGTAAAAACTGCAATACATACAAGCGTCAAACTTGGTGTGGTTATAGTGCAAGTTCTACAGTATAACGACTGCAAATAATAAAAACTGGCTAAGTGTGAGTCGGTCTAGCGCTGAAGGTCTCGAATCTTTATAGTGCGGTGCCGCGCCGCTGCAGCACCGCCCCTTGTAGAAGGTCACCGTTTCTCTTCTAAGCATCCCTGAGCTTGTTTGTCAAACAGTAAATCAAATTGACGCTCGTTACGGGATTCGAACCCGCCACCCTTGATACAGCAAGCAGGTTCACTACCGACCGAGCTATCGAGCCGTCTAACGTGACTAGAAAATAAACACAATATTATTTACCAAGGTCTGTTCTTAAAACCTAAAGCGCAAAAAGTAGACTGATAAAACCGGTCAAGTGCGAGTCGGGCTAATCGCGCACCGAGGGTTCCGTACCACACCACCACAGAACACAACATTATTAACTTAGAAAAAAAATGTTTTTGTCCGGGACCTTTAGCGCGAGACCGACTCACACTTAGCCGGTTTTTAGTATTTGTTGTTATTTTGTAGAATTTGCTCCATAATCACACTAAATTTGACGCTTATATGTATTACCGTTTTTACGATAGAGCGTGAAGAAAAAACGTTGATAAAAACTAGTTTCTTGCTGAGATCTCAACTCAATTTTTAACTTTTTGACATTTTTATGATTTTTTAACAAATCCGCCGTAATAACGCATAATATGAGAAAATTTCAACTATATAGGGTCCTTCTTAATATGCTGACACTTTTTTAAGGGGATGATCAGACCATCAAACTGAACAACTTTTTCTAGGCACCATCATCGAAATCGCGAAAAAAAAATCTGCTTGTCCATACTCAACTGTTAACCTACTCGAGCCAAATGTTGACAGCTGATTTTTTTATCGCGATTTCGATGTTGTTCCCATAGAGAAAGTTGTTCAGTTTGATGGTCTGATCATCATCTTAAAAAAGTGTCAGCATATTAAGAAGGACCCTGTATAGCTATTACGGTTCAAAAGTTACAGCTCTAAATAGATAGGACAGACGGACGGACGGACGGACGGACGGACAGATGGACAGACGGAAAGACGGACGGACGGACGGACAACGTAGGCTTAGTAATAGGGTCCCGTTTTCACCCTTTGGGTACGGGACCCTAAAAATTTCCTAGCCGAATCAATAGCCTAATCACACAGTATCCGAAAACAGTCGAAAGGCTTTGACTAATTAATCCTCACGCCATATTCTACAAATAACGAGAGTAAAATAAAGTTAGTGTTTTCGTTCCTAATAGTTAGAGTGCGGATTACCGATTTCTCTCAATTAAATCACGCTTATCCACGGTTATTAATTTACACGCTGCTCGTCACGAAATTCTGTGGTTGCCTAATAATCCTTCCGCCATGCCGATGGAAATTGCCGCGTATTTGAATTATTTTGGACTTATTACTACGCTTGGCTTCGCTCGTAACATGCGAATTTCAGCCCAAGGCGTAATTTCCAATGAAAGGCGCCGCGTCGGTGAATTCGTGGTAGTACATGAATATTAACTTTAGCTTCTGTGTACACACAGCTCAGAATGTGATGCTTGGACAGTTGTCAAGCCAGAGTAGGCAATTATAATATTTATTCTGTACTAATAGATCAGTTTCGAAGTCAAAAATTTGTTTACTTCTACCTACATCATGAATCTATATGAGCCTGTCAACATCATGACTTCTCCGACTAAGAGAACTTTGTTAAACGAATTCGGCTTGTTGTTACAACTAACCATCTTTTGTTTTTAGTAAACAGTAATAACGTCATTTCAATTATTTTGGTGCTTATTAAGAGAAATTATACTTCTTAGTTGGCTCGCATTTTTTTCAGTGTGAGTAATATACCACCTTTCAATGGCGATTTACAGGATGTAAACTAAAATACCGGGTGCATCCGACTATCAAATTGAACAACTTTTATAATCGGACCAACATTGAAATCGCAACAAAAATACAGCTGTTCCATACATTTTGGTCGAGCAGCTTTTTCTATGAAATAGCAGATTTATTATTCGCAATTTAGATTTTGGCTTAAGAGGTTTCCCTGACCGAACGACCTTGACTCTTTCAGAGCCACCTTACCTCTACTAAACTACGTCATTTTAGTAGGTATTCCTATTTTTGACTAGCTTGTCTTTCATTATGTCACAGTGGAGCCTTCTAATCCAAGGAAATCACATTCTAAAATCATAAGAATTCACCCCAAATTTAACAATTATCTAATTAACTCATTAAATATTGGTGTTAAAAAAAAATGCAAAATAGCAATTTTAGATAACACAAAGGTGTGTGTCTCAAGTAAATGCGACGTCAACTTAAAAAGTAGATGCACATAATACAGATTTTTTCCAATATTTAGGCTTTCCTTTGAACACAGGTTTCATTTATGTATTTTATAGGAAAATGATAAATATGATCTGTAGCAAGTAAAGCCGAGATGTTGAAGAATATTGCTACACTTTTCAATTATTTGTATGTCTTTCAAATAAGGAGAAGATAGATTTGATGGTCTGAAGTACCCAGTTCGATATGCTAACGCATATAATTTTACAATGAGGGCGATTGTGGTAATTTAAAACATCCAAGTTCAATCCTAATCCAATTTCAGTTCTAATCACATTGCAATCCAATTACTATTCAACTGCGCTGAATTACGTATTGCACTAAACTTGACTTATTTACTAATACGTGACTGACAGTCTTTGACGTTTGAGCGATCTGTCAAAACGGCTCTAACGGCTGTCAAATAAATAGCGCAATACCGAATGTGTTAGAAGTTGTGGTTCGCACGCGGTCCAATCATGGTTCAGTAGCGATTTATTTAGCGCGATTGTTTTTTAGAATACATACATAAACACACGACTGTATTCCCTCTCGCGGTAATCAGAAACATTCGTCTTTTGAGATTATTGTAGGTTTTAGTTAGAACCATGAAATGATTAGTAGTCACTGAAATAAAGCATATAATGTACTTATTTTAATAACAATGACCATGATTAATTCCCTTTATATACAAACACACCCAGTTACATATTATACTGTTGTATAATAAAACGATACATTTATGTGTTATACAAATGTAAATATTAATTATAATGAAACAGCGTTGGATAAATATTTCAAGGTTTATTTGAACAGTTATCAGAACGTGCTCATTGGGAAGCCGAATGGAGAATTTGTTATTTATTTGTGTTTTGAGTTATATTAGTTAAATCCGTATTAAAAAAAATTGTCACTATACAGGTTGCTGCATTTTCTGCAGTCACAATTTTTTTAACTTATTTTACTAATATAACACAACACCCAAGGAAAGGTATCAACCCTACCTACCTCTACATTATGGGCCCTTCTTAATATACTGACACTTTTTTAAGGGGATGATCAGACCAAGCATCGAACTGAACAACTTTCTCTATGGGACCAACGTTACAATCGCGAAAAAAAAACTCTGCTGTCCCATACATTTGGCTCAAGTAAGTTTGCAGTTTTGTATGGAACAGCAGATTTTTTTTCGCGATTTCGATTTTGGTGCCATATAGAAAGTTGTTCAGTTTGACGGTATGATCAGCCGGCCGGCCGGTATGGTCGGCCGTTTGATGGTCCTCTTAAAAAAGTATCAGCATTTTGCTGATACTACCTACATAACATACCTACTACTAGAATAGTAAGGACCCTACTATTATACAGGGTGTAAGGAAAAGTATCATTAACCTTTAAGCCACATACTCCGCGCCCATCAAATTGAACAACATTTACTGTGGGAGCAAACCTGTCAGAACAAAAAAAATCTGCTGTCCCATACTAAACTGCAATACCTACTCGATTCAAACGTATGGGACAGCAGATTTTTTGTTGTTCTGACAGGTATGCTCCCTTCAGTTTGATGGGTAGAGTAAGTGGTTTAAAGGTTAATGATACTTTTCCTTACACCCTGTATTTCATTAGTGCAACCGCAAAAAATGTTTCATATTTTATTAGTTTTGAAATACCCGAACCAAGCTTCCGCTAAAAATGTGGAAAAAGAAAAGGATGGATGTATGGTCTTGTAATAAGGCTCACCATCGTGGTATGCGAATAGTCTTCATTTTTCTCGGTAAGTAATATTCTTGTAATATTACATGAAAGTATGTTATCTATACAACGTGTTAATGAATAAGCGCAAAACCTCATACACCCCAACTGATTTATAACAAAATAATTAGATTGAAACAATAATTTCATTATTTTGATACTTAAAATTTAAAGTTATTCGCATTTTAAGTTTTGAGGCAAAAATGATTTGTTTTGATTTCAGCAATGAATGAAAGCGCTAACGTACTCATGGATACATTTTAATAATTTTCTTTTTGTAGTAAGTAGGGTGAGTGCCCGTGCGGTGGATTGATATCGGGTTCAGTAATATTTCAGCTTATTTAATATTTTGAAAAAAAAAGTCCTATGTTGAAACCATGATAATTCGATTCTGCTCTCGATTCTAAACAAACTACTTTCTAGTTTTGCGTTAATTCATTAACACGTTGTAATTCATAATTCATAATCATTTATTGCTTCATGTGGTGTACATAGATCTTATAAGTAATAACAGTTCGCAACATGAGCCCTCTAAGGGCACTGCAATTTACATTTGAATGTAAAATATTATAAAACTAAGAAAGAAACAAAAATTTAACAGTTATATGATTATTCATGCATAACATAACATAATTATTTTAGGTAAAAAACATATTTATATTTAAAAAAAAAAAACAAAGAACAACACAAAAATCGTTTTACAATTATCATCATAAATCATGGCAAACACAATGACAAATACAACAATTATAATTTAAAGACTATCAGTTGTATGTGCCGGGTAGTTAAAAAATTTTGTGCTCCAACCCTTCCCTTCGGGTTAGTCCATCTAGTTATACTATTAGTTATACAATATAACAGAATGGACAAAAAAAGTCCTATTTGTTATACTGCTCAATATAACTTATTGGATTCGAAAAAAACAATAGAGGTTTGTCCATGTAGTTATACCTATATATAAACAGCTATAAATTGTAAAATGTGTGTGTGTGTGTGTGTGTGTGTGTGTGAGTGTGTGTGTGTGTGTGTGTGTGTGTGTGTGTGTGTGTGTGTGCGCGATTTCATCAAAATTTCTAACGTCAAAAGTCCGCAACATACCGCGTAATAAAAAGGTCTAATCGGTATTTGGAGCAAGGAATCCGACTAACCTAAATGGGAATGTGTTGTGATTATAATTGTATAATAATATGCCCAACTTTATTCATGTGTATTTCTTGAAAGCGAATACCCCGACTTCAGTGCATTAGCATAGTATGACCACAGTATAAGAAAGAGTATCTATTACTAGATACAGTACGTACACTCCCACCCTCCCACCAACTTTTTACCTCACCCCCTCTATCGCCCTCTGGTTACTTCGCACTGGTTACTCGTTACCTAAAAAGAAGACATAAGGTTGAATTTCTTTGGTTTCGCATGTGCTGACGTCATCTTGTCAAATTGAATTTTTTGTATGCAGTGTCCGGGTTGCGGTATGACTATACCTTAGCCACCCCTATAAAGTTCACAAAAAAGTTTTAACGAGCCCCAATCAATAGATTCATCGGACTTCCTTATAAATCAGGGAATGTTCAACGGCACGCTTGGATTTCGTTATTCTAATATGTCATTGGGTATCCCCGTCACGCCCTTCATCGGCTGCCCGAATGATAAGTGACCCTTCCCGACCTCGGATCAGAGGTCAGACGAGCCACAAAGTTTCCAACAATCTATAATTAACCAGATTTCCTTTCAATGGCGGAATAACTTCAATCATTATGAATCGGCTTTATCACGTTCCTGTTACAAGGGACTTCCTTTTGAGTAGTATATTTCTCGAGTAAATCTAAATGCATCGAATAAAGTAAAACAATTGACTGTTTATGTGAATATTTTTAGCTCAATTTGCACATTTTAAGCATGTAATAGTACATTACTGCAGCGGCCAGCAACAGAGGCATTGATGGACGAACGTGTAAATGTGGGCCGAGGCGAAGCCGAGGCACACATACGTAAGTCCATCAATGCCTAGTTGTGGCCAAGGCTTGTATAGTACTTTTCTCAAACAATGCGCGGAAATTAAAACAGTAAATTTTCTAAAACAATTCGCGGAAATTAAAACTCTTTTCAAAATCAATGACGAACAACGAACAACAATTTGTTTTTTTTTTTCAATAAACAGCTTTCTAATTTGCAAGCCAGTTCAAAATTTAAATAAAACCTTTGATGAGTTACCTCCTTGGTCGCCATGTTTCAAAATAAAAGATCGTTCCATTTTTAAATTACACGACAGATATGAGTTTACTATGTAATTTATTTGGCCGCTAAACACGACAGATATGGATTTTCATACAAACATTGCCGGCCGCTGCGCGCATGTATTTGGCCAGTACAGCAATTTCGATTTATCTCGAAGAAGGTTGTCAAAATAATGCTCACATTTCCAAGCATGTTTGAGAAAAATTAAATACTTTACATACCTATCTTAGCGGGTGCTTCAGACTATAATTCTGAACAACTTTCACTGAGTATCCAATAACAAAATCGCGAAAAAAACATTTGGTTCGTAGAAGCCCCCCGTAAGTTCCTTAAAGTGTGCAACACTTTTTCTACCCTCAGCCCTTTGAGTACCTAGCTTAAGTTTTGAAGTTTTTACATTTCAAAACTTACGTTACTCAAATGGCTGCAGAAACTTATCTCTCATAATCATAAGTCTCATTGTAAGCCGTGTGATTCCGTATGAAGTGGGTATCGTACGACGAAGTGACTAAGGTATTAATAGTAGATTATGTACCAAGGGGATAAAGCAGTGTCTTTCATCACGGGCGCGATATTGAAACCCGAGCGTAACGAGGGATTCTAGGGTTTCTGAGGGTTAGTTTAGAGTTAACTCCCGAGCGAAGCGAGGGAGTTAAGACTAGAATCCTGAGTGAAGCGAGGGGTTCAAGCTCGCCCAAGATGAAAACACGTTTATCCCCGAGGACCATACTCTACTTTTCACACCCTCCACGAGAAAATAAAAAGCAAAACTTTTAGAAACCCAGGGGAGCGTGTAAATTCTCTATGGCTAGAAACCAATTCTTTTATTAGAGTATATAACAAAGTATTAGAGTTCAATAGTATAGTATTTAGAAAACACTATTTGATTAAATTCAAAGTGAAAGTAGATATTTGAAATATTAGACCAGGAGAGCGATTTTTGAAACTCATTCGCTGAGTTCAGCAGTTGAAAATGTCAAAATTACTATGGAGATATGCAATTTTCTACTGCTGATTTGACTTTCAAAAATCATACTTCAGGAGTGCGATTTTTGAAAGTCAAATCATCAGTAGAAAGATGCGTATCTCCAGAGTAATTTTGACATTTCCAACCGCTGAACTCAGCGAATAAGATTCAAAAATCGCACTCCAGTTGTGGAAAGAAAATGTAAACTTTGTTCGTAGCAATAGGTACAGAGATTTGCAAGAGATTTGCAGTATTCGCGCCTTTTTTTCTTTTTTTGTGTTCAATACTCGTGGTGGCCAGTTCAAATTTCGAATTAAGTTCTTTTTGGTGCAGGTCTCCATGAAAAGTTTTCATACGAATTTTAAGTAAGGGCGTAGTAAATATTAAATAATCTGTGGATGCGGTTCCATATTCAAATCTCATTATTGACCAGCGGGTTATAATGAAATTCAGTACAATATTATTGCCCGGCTAGTCCCAGGGCTATAATGACTTGCTTTAGGTTCGAGTTACATGACATATAATGTTCCATTTTCGAGCGGGTGGTGTGAAATAGTACATTACTGCAGCAGCGGCCAGCAACAGAGGCATTGATGGACGAACGTGTAAATGTGGGCCGAGGCGAAGCCGAGGCACACATACGTAAGTCCATCAATGCCTAGTTGTGGCCAAGGCTTGTATAGTACTTTTCTCAAATAATGCACGGAAATTAAAACGGTAAATTTTCTCAAATAATTCGCGGAAATTAAAACTCTTTTCAAAATCAATGACGAACAACGAACAACAATTTTTTTTTTCAATAACCAGCTTTCTAATTTTCATGCCAGTTCAAAATTTAAATAAAACCTTTGATGAGTTACCTCCTTGGTCGCCATGTTTCGGAGAAAAAGATCGTTCCATTTTTAAATTACACGACAGATATGAGTTTACTATGTAATTTATTTGGTCGCTAAACACGACAGATATGGATTTTCATACAACATTGCCGGCCGCTGCGCGCATGTATTTGGCCAGTACAGCAATTTCGATTTATCTCGAAGAAGGTTGTCAAAATAATGCTCACATTTCCAAGCATGTTTGAGAAAAGGTTTCTTATGCATTGTTTACATCGGCGAAAAGCTAGCCACCTCTGCACCACTTGACATGTCATTCTGAAACTTAAATTGCTAAATGTGAGCATTGCTACAACTGCATTCTTAAACAGAATGTTGGTAGTTGTAGCAATGTTTCTGACTACCCCGAAAGGGGTCTCGGTCGTGATTACGTACGGATATATGCATGTAAGTTTGATATAAAATCTTAGCAAATTGTTGTCCGAATTGACACCACAACCCACACAAATATAGTATGCATGCTGTTGGGTGCTAATAAGTTGTATATGATTAAAAAAAATTGTAATAGATACCTATTATTTGGTATATTTTTGAAACGATTGTTTTTGTAGTTCTGTTATAAATCCTACTAATATTACAAACGCGAAAGTTTGTAAGTATGGATGGATGGATGGATGGATGGATAGATGTTTGTTCCGCTTCCACGCAAAAACTGCTGAACGGATTTTGATGAAATTTGGCACACAGATAGACCATGGCCTGGATTAACACATAGGGTACTTTTTATCCGTTTAACGCAGACGAAGTCGCGGGCAACAGCTAGTATAATATAATATCAATGCTACTACACTGAATTTTTCCTATAGATTTCTATACTAGGTAAATTGGCACCAGTGGAAAACTTTTGAAACAAAGAACAAACGACATGCTTTTAAAATGTGGCCCACGGATATTGGGATGCAAAATTGGCACGTCAAATAAATTCTTGTCACTCGTAAATACTTGGCATAGATTGGATACAGGGGAATTCCCGCAACAAAGACGCTAGACGGCTGTTCTAATAAAAGAGAACGATTGGATCGCTTTTGACGGAAAGGCAGAGTCGATCGCTATGGCAATTCCTTTCTTGTTTCTTGTTTAAAGCATTTTTCACATAGACCTGTCTACAATAAAATTGGAGTTCGCTTTGTTTTCAGTTTACATGTAAAAGTAAGTGGTTCAACTCTGTTTTAGTTTAAAGTTGTTGGTTTTCTTAATACAAACATACATAGACACTTACATAAACTCACGACCGTAAGCCCTTTCGGAGTAATCAGAAACATTGCTACAACTTACAAGTTAATAGATACCAATGATTGAATCGAGATTTGTCTCTCTTTCCCAAAAACAGTGACGTTCATAATTACAATACAAGAAATAAAAATAAATTAATATTCCCACATTTTCGACTCAGTTCGCGAATAAAAATCAGCTGTCCCATACATTTCAGTCAAGTTATGTTTCCAGTTTTGTATGGGAAAGCGGATTTTTTTTCAAGATTTCGATATTGGTCCCATAGAGAAAGTTGTTCAGTTTGATGGTCTGAAGCACCCCTTTAAGTAGCTGTCCCATTTTATTGTACACCCTGTATATGATATTATTTGAATAAAAAATTTTGAATTGAATTTTGACCTCAGCTTCTAAATAGACAGTTGCATTACGTTATGCAATACAACTTGACCACAAAATAATTTCTACTCTACACGTGTTTCACAAGGATCGCCATGACGACCGGCGTCGTGGCGATCCTTGGAGGAGGCCTCTGTCCAGCAGTTGACGTTCATCGGCTAAGATGATGATAATGATGAACCATTGTGTCCTGCAGATTGATTTTTATATACTCCAGCGGCAGTCCAATGGCAGCATGATACAGCGCTGTCGCACCTTTGAAGGGGCGTCCGCCCGGTTTTAAGTAACTTTGCAACCATTTTATACATTAACTATGGCACTTTTTAAGCAGGAAAAAAAACTGAACAATCTACAGGATGTGAGAAGTGATGTGGTTTTTCTTGAAATCTATTTTAATTAAAAAAACTGAAGAAAAACGACTCCAAAGTCACCCCTTTTTTTCCAGTTGTAACCGTTTTACTCTTACGTTGTTGATCAGAAGAAAATGAAAATGTACAATATTCTTCACAATACAATACGGAATGATGTGGTTTTCTTAATTTTTGAAAATTCATTAAAAAATCATACATGTTTTTTAAAAAACGGAAAATTTTGACCGGAGCCAAGCAATTGAAATGGGGTGGCTAATTGCAAAAGCTTGCTTGTAAGAAAGAGAGCCTTGCTCTAGGGAGGAATGGCCTTAAGGCTGTATCACGCCTTTTATCTCACTGGTTCGCGCGCAAATAGAAAGAGAGCGAATGCGCGAAAGCGCTGTATCATGCTGCCATACTATGGCCGCTGGATATAAAATAATCACCACTCACAAGTGGATGCTCCTGCCCATTCCATGGTTAGGTTAGGTTAGAAACTTACATTCAGTTGCAGAAACGCTTATTATAGAGTTAATTCTCCATTAAATCTCTTGCTAGCTTTTACTATGTCAACAAGACAAAAAGTGACAGCAAGAGATTTAATGGAGGATTAACTTTAATGAGGAGTCGCGTGGCTAGAGGGGTCTCGAGTGGACGTCCTGCGTCGGTTCGCGATTTAGGTGGCCACGCGGCTCCACCATTTTGTAAACTCTTTTGTGTTTTAGCCAGGGACTGAATTACCGAAAAATTAAGGTCCAAACGGTTAACGGTATGACGTCATACCGATAAATTCTGGGTACCGAAAAATTACAATACCGAAATAAATTACGGTACCGGAAAATTCTGGGTACCTTAAAATACCGATACCTAACCTTTATGAATAAAGGTTTTCTTTGATAAATTGCCGCGCCGCGCTTCTACCATGCTTCAGTGCTTCTATTCGTTTCATTTGCTATGGCCGTTTTTCAATACGTACGTATTCCTTTATAAGAAAACGGTACGGTGCCTTTATAGCATTACGGTACCGTTACGTTTTTACGGTAGTGGAAAAGAGTAAGATAACGGTACCGTTATGCCTTACCTTTATAGCATTACGGTACCGTTACGTTTTTACGGTACTGGTACCGTGTACCGTAACCGCTTTCAATCCCTGGTTTTAGCTATAAAACGTTAACTTGAGATTATAATAAACTACTTGACATTGGCAGAATTGCCGTTTCTATTCATTAGGTGTACTACCGATCATTTTCCTATGAGATTGTCCTATGTGATATCACAATTGTGCCAACGTCCCGTTATGTGGAGATCCACATAACGGGACCTTTTGGCACAATTGTGATATCACAGCACGCCATTAATAAACAAAAAATAAAATGTGCTAAAATGTTTATTAGTAAGTAAATTTAAATCTTTGGCACTATTCAGAAACAATTCCGAAAAAATTCAGAAAAAATTCAGAAAAAATTAAGTATCTTACAATGGATTGCTCTAAAGTTGCTCTACTTGCTACTGATAAGCTAAATATTATTGCATGCTGTATTTCTTTATAAGTGGTTGTGCATTTAGCTTTAACTTGAACATTATGTAACCTCTACCTTTGAACAATGTAACAATCGTTAAGAAATCAATAAATAAAATAAAATAAAATAATTAATAAACAAAAAAATTGAATTGAATTGAACTTTAATGAGCGTTTTTGCAACTGAGTGTTACTGACTCGTTTGACTCATTTCTAGGCATGAACCATAGGCAACACACACGACTATATGAGAACCAATGTTAGTATAAACACATTGAATAAAATTTTAATAACATCGCTCTCACAAACGTTAAGTTTCGCCCATTGAATTTTCTCTTAGCAAAAGAATTGCAAATATAGTAACGATTGAACCCGCAAATCGAGTTGTTAGTACGACGTGCCTTGCTGCATAAACATAAAACAAACTTGTCTCGATTCCGTTTTATGCCCTTTCAGTTCAGTTCATATTCTGTTTAAGCTTTTCCGTATTGCGGCTGCTGCTTTGAATCATGTACTTTGTTGGGTACAATTATAGTGTTTTTATGAAGTCTTTTATGCAGGTTTGATTAAACATTTTGCGCTTATTGATAAAAATATTCGAAGAAAGGAAACATGTTCAGGAAACTGAAAGATCTGCCTCCGTGGTCTAATGGTTAAGAGCATTGGGCTGTAGACACAGAGGTCGTGGGTTCGATTCCCACGGGGGACGCCTATTGATACGTCACTTTGTGCATTTTTCCGCAGTTGGTTAGGACATTGCAGGCTGAATCACCTGATTATCTGAAAAGAAAAATGATTCCGTTCTTCGGATGGCACGTTAAGCCGTTGGTCCCGGCTATTATCTCTGGTAGTAGTAGTCGTTACATAAAAACCACGTCAGAGGCCGTAAGGTGGTCTGAAAAAACTCTGACACCAGGGCTCTGCCCACACGATAAGAAGAAGAACTGAAAGATTACTACACTCGTTATAACAAATACTTACCATCGAATATTTTGTGAAATAAATAAATAAATAAAAATAAATATCTTGAATAATGTCACACAAATTATCTAGTCACATTTAAAGTACCAGAATCTAGCCTGGACTTGTATTATGATGACTAGACAACGATATAGAATACATATATAAATACAAACATCCATGACTCGGGTACAAATATTCATATTCATCATACAAATATTTGTCCCTTACGGGATTCGAACCCGCGACCTTCGGCACAGCAGGCCGGTTCACTACTGACTGTGCTACCGGGCCGTCATAATAAAATCATTTATTGGTAATCGTGATGAAAACCATTTTTTTTTACGATTTCTGATTGTTTTCTATAGCGAAAGTTTTTTTTTAGATTTTCAGGATGGAATGACGTGTCAAGTGGTGGGCTTTTGTTCCAGGTATTTACAACTTCAACTTCATGCAAGACTGCTGGTAGTTTATTTTTATTTTATTTTATATTATTTGGGATAACAAGTTGTAGCAATGTTTCTGACCACCCGAAAGGGTCTTCGCTCTCCTGCGACAAGAACGTGTTATCTGCTCAAAATTTCATTATGAAATAAATAGCTGATGTAAAAAAAATCGCCACATCGCGCTCTACATGCTACTATAGCGAGATATTTCTTGAATTGTGAACCTGATTTGTGTAAGAAAAAAACAAGGCATACCTACGGTTGATAGCGCTTTTAAAGGCGTTATCTGAAAAATCTGGTTTCAGACTTAACACGTTCTTGTCGCAAGAGAGCGCTTATGTATATTAAGTATGTGCTTATGTATATTGTCGTGCCGTTATGTATATTACTACAGAATTATTTAAATAAACTCTTCCATTTTGAATCAAACGTGATCCGAATTTACAGTGAACTAGGAATTTGAAACGACAGAAATGTGACAGAGGTCCGAAACCGCAGACCACGTGGTGCACCGTGGTTTGACTGTAGGTACATTTTAACATGAAATTTCTGCTGTTTGAGATTTAAGTTTAACTGAGAATTTATATGTAGAGATATTCTCAAACTGAATATAGAATTTGGTGTTTTGGAACACGTTAAGCAGGTGGTCCCGGTTAGTGCCCTTAGACAACGGTGTACCTATTCATTAAGCTAGGTCAGTACTTTCTTGCACAATCCTCACCATAAATTAAATCTCGGGCGGGATTTGAACCCGCACTCTTCCTAACCGGGGAAGTGCGTTATCCAATTTCGCTACCGAGTCCACTAGCCAGAGAACGAAATTTTCAATCTGTTGCGTCTGGCGCCGTCTTCCAATTTTGTTCGCTGGCTAGTGGACTCGGAGGCGAAATTTGATAACGCCCGGTTTCCCCGGTTAGGAAGAGTGCGGGTTCAAGTCCCGCTCGAGATTTAATTTTTCGATCTTTTATTTGATTCGAAATAGCATAACATGGCTGTAAGATGTTTAAAATCAATAATATTTCAATCCTCTGACTGACTGATGACAATTCACTCCCATGAGTGAAAGAAAAATTACAATAAAAAAATTTCCGTTGTGTACAAACAGCCACACATCAAGCTGCGCAAAAATAAAATAAGCTGGCCGGGCTTAGGTCGAGTAACGTATAACGTCGCGCGGCCAGCTTATGCTGGTTTTGTATAGCTTGATGTGTCACCGTGTGTACACGAGATTGTAGCGCTATCTAGTGTTATTTCGGACCCATGAATTATTATGGGTGAAATTGATATCATTAGCATCCTTCTAAACAAAGAGTCTATAGCCATCAAACTGAACAACTTTTACTATGGGAGCAAACCGATCGGAGCAAAAAAAATCTGCTGTTGCATACATTTGAGTCGAGTATACGCATTGCAGTTTAGTATGGAGCAGCAGATATTTTGTTAATCCGATCATTTGGCCCCCATAGTAAAAGTTGTTCAGTTTGATGGGTATAGACTATTAGTTTAAAAGGATGCCAATGATATCAATTTCACCCTGTATAATACTGATGTAATCTTATAATACCTACTCTACTAGTTGCAAACCCCTTTGTAGTTAGCATTAGCAACTAGGTCCAAGATGCCAATATAAAAATTTATGAAAAATTTTAAGTAGGTAGTCATTGCAGTTTTGGAGATTGTGACGTGTTGAGTGAATGTGTGGATTTGCACAGATCCCAAGCTTTGGCAGCTGCCAAACAAGCTTGTCTGGAAAAGTTTCACATTCTACAGCTATCGATTTGACTGTTCCCGCCATCCAATTAGTCCCAGTACGAGTCGTAAAAAGTTGACTAATGGAATGCGCAATAAAGTGTTCCAAAATATAGGCGATAGGCCTGTCCCAATAGTGACAACTTGTCGTCTGTAATTTGAAACACATTTATGACAAAGCTGTACCAATTTTGTCAAAAGTGGCTTCGGCGTGCGCTTGAGTGTAAGATCTGCACTTCCATTAAGGCTACTCCTCCCATCTGCAAGGCTCTCTTTCTTACAAGCAAACTTTTGCAATTAGCCATCCCGCTTCAATTACGCGGCTCCGGTCAGAATATTCCGTTTTCTTTGAAAACCTGTATGATTTTTTATGAATTTTCAAAAAATAAGAAAACCACATCATTTTATATTGTATTGTGAAGAATATTGTAAATTTTAATATTCTTCTGATCAACAATGTTAAAATGTAAAACGGTTACAATTGGAAAAAAAGAGGTGACTTTGGAGTCGTTTTTCTGCAGTTTTATTAATTAAAATAGATTTCAAGAAAAACCATATCACTTCTCATATCCTGTAGATTGTTCAGTTTTGTTTTCTGCTTAAAAAGTGCCATAGTTAAAGTATAAAATGGTTACAAAGTTACTCAAAACCGGGCTCTAATTCGGAGCGCGAACCATACAACGTCTGGTAATATTTTCAATACTAACCAATTAAATCAGAAACAATCTATAGAAATTAATCTCAATGTTTGCATGAAGTCAGATTTTCGTTTAAATGTATAGTTTTAATGTTACAATGCCTCATAGATTTCCATACAAATCTTAAATTAATCCTAGCACTAAAACTATATATTTTAACAAAAATCTGGCTTCATACAAATATAGACATTAATTTGTAGATTGTTTATGAAAAATTTCATTGACTTTAATTGGTTAGTATTAAAAATATCACCAGACTTCGTTTGTTTGCAGCGCGCATATATGCATTCGCAAAAAACAAGAGTATACAACGTGTTAATGAATTTACGCAAAACTAGAAAGTAGTTTGTTTAGAATCGAGAGCAGAATCGAATTATCATGGTTTCAACATTGGTAATTTTTTTTAAAGATAATAAATAATCTTTATGCAAAATTTAAAATTTACTGAACCCGATGTCAACCCACCGCACGAGCACACTCACCCTACTTACTATCAAAACAAGATCATAAAAATATATCCATGAGTACGTTAGCGCTTTCTTTCAGTGCTGATAACAAATCATTTTTGACTCAAAACTTAAAATGCGAATAACTTTAAATTTTAACTATCAAAATAATGAAATTATTGTTGCATTCTAATTCTTTTGTTATAAATCAGTTGGGGTGTATGAGGTTTTGCGCTAATTCATTAACACGTTGTATATTTTAATTCAGACGAATTATAATAACAGAAATTTATGGATCCGCAAGGTAGTTAAAATAGTTTTTAAATTATGGTTTGGAGTTCTGTAGACGCGAGTCCGGCGTGCGCTTGGTCAATATTTTTTTAGGGAAATCTTAACCATATTATGGAAACTTATATCGATTTCGATTTGATACCTTTTTTCGTTTTTTATTTAAAAGACAAAGGCATTATCATCAATTAGGAGATATACAAAATGGATAACATTTATGTTCTTGAGGCTTACAATTAATAAAACGAAGTACCTAAGGAGGTACCTTAAGGGGCGTCCGCCCGGTTTTGAGTAACTTTGTAACCATTTTATACATTAACTATGGCACTTTTTAAGCAGAAAACTGAACAATCTACAGGATATGAGAACTGATGAGGTTTTTCTCGAAATCTATTTTAATTAACAAAACTGAAGAAAAACGACTCCAAAGTCACCTCTTTTTTTCCAGTTGTAACCGTTTTACCCTTACATTGTTGATCAGAAGAATATGAAAATTCTTCACAATACAATATAAAATGATGTGGTTTTCTTATTTTTTGAAAATTCATAAAAAATCATACAGGTTTTCAAAGAAAACGGAAAATTCTGACCGGAGCCGCGCAATTGAAGCGGGATGGCTAATTGCAAAAGTTTGCTTGTAAGAAAGAGAGCCTTGCAGATGGGAGGAGTAGCCTTAAGAAAGGAGACCTGAATGATTTTGTCCATTATCATTGATCTCCAAAGAGGCACACAATGCGAAATTGACTTTGCTGAAGAAGTTAATTGAGTAGACATACCTACCTAACGTTGAAATAACACGAAACACTTTATTTTACTTTCTTTTGAAAGCATCGTAACCCAAGTCAAAAGTCAATTTCAAACGTAGAAGCGGATAAGTGGTTTAATTAATAGAAACTTGAGTAATTTAACTTATAAACAAGTTCAAATTAAGTCAAGATTATTATAAATTCTGTCAAAGATTCAATATTGAGCTTAAAATTAATAACATAACTGAGCCTTTCTTGCTTTATTGTACTTATTACGTAATTTACAAGGTAACTTCTATTTACTTTGCCAGGGTACCTACTAATAAAGTAAGTATTAATAAAGATTATCTCAACTGATTGACTCATAGGAAAATTTTGTACATGTAAATTTATCCGAATACCTAGGTTAAAACTGAACTGCTTTTGCAAAAAAGCAGCCATTGTACCTATTTGTGCTTAATATCATCACTAGGAAAAGCCAATCAAAAGCTCTCAGGGGCAAAAACGTCAGCCTAGGATGCTAGGGCACTGCTGTCTACGCATTGGTTTGAGACCACAGATCACAAATACTTTTGAGACGCTCTGGGATCGGTGAGAAACGGTCAGGAATGTACACACGGCGACAGCACGGCTAGCATGCCACCCACGACAAAACGTTTAAACGAGAAAACCGTCATGCGCGCTCTTTTTGGCATACGTAAAATAATAAAGATGGAGGCACGTCTCGATTTTTGTCGTTTTCTCGGGGGTGGCATGCTAGGCCTACAGGTCAGGTTACCCTGTTTGGACTTTGAACTATTAGAAGATGAACGCTGCGAATCGTGCGAGAGGGTGCGGTATGTTGTTGTTGTTTCGTCTCACAGCACGCTGCGCCCGCCCGCGCCGGCAGCCGCGTCTATGCAGGCTCTCTACCGCACTATTTTGTGTTTTTTACGTAGTGTAGTTATGGGTATATAGGGTGCGTAACCTGATGCGTCGCCGTGTGACACACGGCGACACATCAAGATGCCCAAAACCAAAATAAGCTGACCGCGCGTCGGCATAGTAATGTATAACGTCGCGCGGCCAGCTTATTTTGATTTTGGGTAACTTGATGTGTCGCCGAGTTTACATGTACGGTACGGTCAAAATTAAAGGAATTGAAACTCCGCTTATAAAGATTAAGATAGAGGGGGGTCTGGTTTCTCTAATGCTGACTGTATACTTCAGAAGGACTATAGCTGTCCTGTCCCCACTGGCGGGTATGAGGTCGACGATTCATAGTAAAGGACCACGGTCCTTTATAGCACGCTATGTGAAGTGTGTTTCGGAACTGAGTTCCTTTATTTATAACAAAGGCAACTACTAAGAATCGATATGCTCAATACTAGGGGTTCCATAATAAGCGAGGTTACAGTCGAGTCACTAGTCAATGCAGTAAGTCAGGTAACAAGGCTAAACGTACTATGGAAGTCTAGTAAACTTAGCACTAGGTTTAGTTTGGCCCACAAGACGATGAAAGCAACGGGCGGGTCCTAAAGTTTATGTTTTCAGGCGAGCTTCATGAAATTCTATTTGAAATTTATAGAGGCTATAATTCGAAGCAGACTTGGATGTATCTCGTAGACAAAGTTTATTTCAATCATCGCACAAATTCTAGTAAACGTTTTCCAATTAAAGTGATGGACTCAATACAAAGTGAAACCAAATTAATCCCAACGCAATCGTAAGCCACATTACACGTTTGTTTGTATCCTTTCAGTTCTGTTCAGTTCAGTTTCATCCAAATAAATTTCGTAATAATTCTCCAAAATTGACAAGTGCGAGAGATTTATAATCGACTCTACCTATACGATTGAAACGAATAAACAAGCCGAATTTTCCACTACATGTAACACATTCGGCAGCCGTGATTCGGCCACCGAACAGAGACTGGACACACCACTCTGTAATCTGTCCCGGCAAACCGTGCACTGCATAAATTAGCTGTAGTTAAAAGCTCCCTTTTAATGGAGAGGCCAAATGAATGGCTGGCGTCGACCAGAGAGAGAGGTTTGCTGAATTTCGGTTCGAAATCGTAGGTACAAGACTAATAGTGAGAGCAGAGTGGCGGCGCTGACCGCAGGCGCAAAATTGCGCTTTGACGCGCCCCGTGTAATCGACGTTTGAACCAAACTAACTGATGTTCGATAGAACACAAATTTTTTACGGTATAATTAAAATACGTACGTCAGTATTGTACAAGAAATCCAAGAAACAATGCGTAGCTCAACTGATGAAAGTTGTAAATTGATCTTTACTTTCCGAGAGCTTTCGATTTTCGAAACAAACAAAATAAAGAGACAATTTTATATATGGTAACCTAATTTGCTACATAACTTTTGTACTTCCAAACCTCATCACGCTTATGTGACAAAGTTTATTCTTGTCATTTCATAGCGGCAACAAAACGAATGAGAAATGAAAGAGAAATTCTCAGCGAAATAACATCACCGATCCGCATTCTACACCGATTCAGAAGCAAACATTTCCTCGAAACATCAACGTTACGAAAGAGTGATCCCCATTGTGATATAAGGACTGAATAATAAAGCTCAGGTGTACAATGCTAATGCGGAAATCTTCTGAAGAAGGAGCACGCCCCGACGTTAGGCTGCGTTCAGACGAACTGAAAAGCTGCCATGCCAGCCAGCACGCGCTCTCCCCGCGTCCTAAAATGCATTACTTGCAATTTTAGTCTTAAAATGACACGAGAATAAATCTTGTATTGTATTTTGACAAGCGGGGCGCAGTTTCGCAAGGCGGGTGCGGGGCGGGTGCGGGGCCGGTGCAGGTCGTCTGAATGCAGCCTTACTGCCCCTAAAATACAATACGAGATTTATTATCGTGTTATAAGACTCAAATTGCAAGCAATGCATTTAAGGACGCAGAATGAAAGTCAAAGTCAACATATTTTATTCAGTTTGAAGCACGTCAAATCTTTTTTTTGAAGCTACCACCGCGTCGGAACGTGTTGTCGCTGTAGAGAAGATGCGGCCAGAAACTCTACAACATAACACGACTTAAGAACTAAACAATATAAATTCTTATGCTAAGGTTATGTGTATACACTAATACATAGTCTATTTAATAAAATAATTGATACCATACAGTAATATGACCGTGAGCGTCGGTGGCGCGTTGCGGAGAGGTATGGACTCCCAATTATGGGGGTCCGGGTTCGAATCCGCACGGACAACATGCCATGTACCAATGATTTTTTCTAACTTATGTACGTAGATTAGATTAGATTAGATTCATTTATTTCATATTATAACATGTCACAGTATTACATAAATAATTACATAAAATGTCCATTCATAATATGATCGTCATATTGTATATTGTATAATAAAATTAAAATAAAATAGTAATGTCAAATAAAATAACAATAAAATAATGTCAAAACAATATAACCTTAAAGTTAAAAATAGTCTATTGACTATTTTAATAATAGAAATATGTCGACAACAATAAACAAATTAAAAATGAATATAAAAAAAACTTAAAAACTTTTTTTCAAGAATTCGTCAACAGAGTAGAACTCATTATCCAATAAAAAGTTTTTCAATCGGCGATCGAATGTTTCGTCGTTTGTTTCGTTTCTTAGATCAGTGGGTAGGTGTTCGTAGTACGTGGGACCGATGACGCGCGGGTTGCTCTCAGCTAGTGTGGTACGCCGCGGCACGGATTTCAGTCGCCCAGTGTTCCGTAGCTGGCGGGTAGGACCTCCAGTACGGCGTCCGAACTCGGACAGGTTATACGCCTTACGTAAGTCATGACTTCAAATAGGTACAAAGAACAGAGTGTCATTATTCCATATTGTACGAAGCGCGTTCTGCACGATGTCGTTGGTTTAATACCTGCGAGTATCCGTATGGCACGTTTTTGTAAAACAAATACACTATTGCACTCGGTGGAGTTACCCCAGAGGATAGCACCATAGGACATCAAGGAGTGGAAGTGTGCGAAGTAGGTTTGCTTTAGTATGCGATCGGAGACCAGAGGGCGAAGTTTTCGTAAAACCGACTGCTCTCAACGGTGAAGGAAAACATCGTGAGGAAACCTGCATACACTGAAGAAGAAATTCTGATGTGTATGTCAAGTCTACCAACCCGCATTGGGCATGCGTGGTGGACTAATGCCCATACACCCTCCTTGAGGGTAGGCCTGTGCCCTGCAGTGGGATGTTTATAGGCTGATGATGATGATTATACAGTAATATAAGTAAGTGTCACTCAGACCCAAGCATTTTAATCATTGAAATAATCATCCAGGTGACCACGGGGAGAGCACGGGTTGAGTGCGTGGCGGGCGCTGGGCGGTTGCTAGTCTTCTGAATGCAGCCTTACTTACCCACAAATGTAAAGCTAAGTGTCCAAATGAAATCAAGATTGTCATTGTCATTGCCTTTGAAGAGGCCTCTCTTACTACTAATTCAATAGATTATACAATTTTGAAGCTTGGAGAGTGTAAATTAAACGGTTTCGGTTGGCGAAATTTGGAATGAAGGCAAACGTTCGAATTTAATTACGTACCGCTTACGAAACTAAATGAATAACAGAGATGACTTAATCTTCAAATGGTTTATTCTTAAGGATTATGCCAGTATGGAAATTGCTTTTCAATATCTAAGTTTATTAGCAAAGCTGCTAACTGGTTACCCGCGACTTCGTCTGTCTATTCCAATATGTTAAGATAACCAGCCGTGAAAATGTATATAATATAGGTATATGGTCCTTAATATGCTGACACTTTTTTAAGGGGATGATCAGACCATCAAACCACTTTCTCTATGGCACCAACACCGAAATCGCGAAAAAAAATCAGCTGCCCCGGACATTTGGTTCGAGTAGGTTTGCAGTTTTGTATGGAAGAGCGGATTTTTTTTTGCGATTTCGATGGTGGTGCCATAGAGAAAGTGGTTCAGTTTGTCGATCTGATCATCAACTTAAAAAAGTCTCAGCATATTAAGAAGGATGTATGTATTGATCTGTCTAGAATTTACCAAGAAATTGGCAGCATCAGACACTTGGGTACTATCAGTAGTTCATAGAACTCTCAAGCATAGCGATCATGGCTGTGTCCTTATAAAATTATTCAGAAATCAATTTCAAACGTAGTGCTAACTTATAATCGACTTCAACTTGTCTTTTCCAGCTACCTTGTCTGCGTGGAATTTGTATGCCTGTCCTTCCTTAGGGTCTAGGATTTTGAAAAAATTTCGAATACTTACAGTATGACAGAGACATTGATCTGTATTCAAAATTTCATCAACATAGACTCAGCGGTTTAGCCGTGAAAATGTAACATACAAACTGACCGAGAGTCTTTCGCATTTTTAATATTAGTACGGATTTGTTCTTTTTTATTAACTATAATTACATATATAAATACAATAAATATATACACTTACAAAAAAAACCGAACAAGTATCCTACTTATAATCTCAAGAAATTCTGAGTCATTACACTGTCAAGTCACATTCTAACGATATACCTTTAACAACGTATGCACACGTCCTTATTCAACTCCCGAAGTAGATCTCTTAATCTGTGCTGTAAACGCGATACGTTTCTTCATTTACATGCCGGGGGCTGGGTCCCACGGGCGGAACAGCGGCAGGCATCCACTGCTCACGATTCCACCATAACTCCAAAGTGTCCTCCTCTTTTTTATTCCTCCGCAACCGCTCTTTACATTTTTTACGAGAACATTCTTTTGTTTTCGAAAGCTGAATACAAACGATTTTGTGGTAACAAGGATTTAACGCCTACTTAAGTATCTGAATCTGCGGCATCGATTTGTCCCTTATGCTGCTTAACTAGGTATAATACTCGTACATAACTAGGCACATTGGTAACTTAACTGGTAAATCAAAGAGCAAAAAATATTGGCGACCGACCCTGTTATTTGAGACCCAGACATAGAGGTCCCGTACATGAATGAAACTTAGTAATACGTGTAGAGTGAAACAAAACTAACAAAAAAGTAAATTGGTTTTAACCTGTAAAAGTTGGGGGAAAGTTATTCTCCTTATGATACCTTTTGTAGCAAGTGTGTGAAAGTCATAATCTTTCTTATTAGATAGTCCATTCAATCTTCTACACATTCATTACGTTTATTTTAATGAGAATTCACGATAACCGTATAATATTATGATAATGGAAGAAAACGAAATCACGAACTATCAGTTCAACACATTCCGTAACGACCAAAAAATACCTCAGTGATAATGTTAGATGAAAATAGCTATCGTGGTAGCGTTTGGCTACTGCTTTTTGGATGATTTGTCTATTTTACTAGTAATTTCTACTTTTGAATCCGGACTTCTGGAGATGTGGAAGTTTTTTAAAAAAAATGCCTTAATT
Source organism: Agonopterix subpropinquella (assembly GCA_922987775.1). Classification (NCBI taxonomy): domain Eukaryota; kingdom Metazoa; phylum Arthropoda; class Insecta; order Lepidoptera; family Depressariidae; genus Agonopterix; species Agonopterix subpropinquella. The sequence goes on along the minus strand of OV277695.1, from coordinate 10,753,437 downwards.
TTTTCTGTTTATAATAATTATGACCGCCGTCCTGAAGACCTTTTAGTTTTCGTAAAAATGGCTGGGTCCAAATCTGCCTATCTTCTTTCTTTGAAGCGCCCGCGACTTCGTATGCGCATAATACCACTGAAATAAAACGCTTTAAATACTAGCAACTTTTGATTGAAAGAAAAAATAAATCTTAGATCTACATTTTAATCCAAACTAAGCTATGCTTTAAAATAACGTACCTATCCTAAGCCCATATTTTCAATTAGGTACAGGCACGCTATATTTAGAATTTTTTATGTAGGTAAATAAAATATGGTTTATTCTAGTGTAATTATATTGTAGTGTATTATATGTATAGATACCTAAAGAAGATCTGAAAATAGGTTAAAATTATGGAGTTCATTTAGGTGTGAATCGATACAGTTATTAACTATAAATTTCAGCGGTTCCTGGCGCAACCAAGCTTTTATGGATGAGGGTTTTTAGCACGTCCTGTTTTACCCGTTTAATTTATGATCTGAGAATTTATTATTCTGCTGTGCTCTGACAAAAATGTGTAGCTCCAATGTAGAGATAATTTGGGGAACTCTTTTTGGTGGTGTTATAATTTTTTCACGTTCTAGAACAAAATGCTTTATCAAAATATTTACCCTTTTCTTCAGTACAATAATGTTGTCTTGATACTATGCAGTACATTATAATATTATTTTAGTAGAGATTAGAGAATTGATTTTCAGTGAAGCCAGAACGCATCGAATACGTTAAAATTGTTGAGCGCTTCGTTTATGTGTATTTTTTAGTAACTGGCAATAAAATAGTTACTAATAAAATCGGTCAAGTGCGAGTCGGGCTACTCGCGCACCGAGGCCGAGGGTTCCGTACCATACCACCACAACATTTTTTTTACTCCGGGACCTTTAACACGAGACCGACTCACACTTGGCCACTTTTTATTATTTGTTATTATACGGTAGAGTTTGCTCTATAATCACACCAAGTTTGACGCTTTTACCATACAGCGAGAAGAAAAAAGTTGATAAAAACTAGTTCCTTGTATGAAGGCCCCTTAATTTTTAACTTTTTTGCATTTTTATTATTTGTTGCACTGCCTCCGTGGTCTAATGGTTAAGAGCATTGGCTCTCGACACGGAGGTCGTGGGTTCGATTCCCACGGGGGACACCTAGTGATATGTCACTTTGTGCGTTTTTCCCCAGTTGGTTAGGACATTGCAGGCTGAATCACCTGATTGTCTGAAAAGAAAAATGATTCCATGCTTCGGATGGCACGTTAAGCCGTTGGTCCCGGCTACTATCTCTGGTGGTAGTAGTCGTTACATAAAAACCACGTCAGAGGCCGAAAGGCGGTCTGAAAAAACTCTGACACCAGGGCTCTGCCCACACGATAAGAAGAAGAAGAATTATTTGTTAGAATTTGTCGTAATGTGCGTTACACATGCTGTGAAAATATCAACTATCTAGCTCTTACGGTTCAAAAGTTACAGCCCTAAATAGGTAGAACAGACAGACGGACGGACGGACAACGTAGGCTTAGTATTAGGATCCCTTTTTCACCCTTTGTGTCGGAACCCTAAAAACGATGTTTTAAAATAGTCAAACTGGATATACGTCGTCGTTACGTTAATAAACTACCGATAAAACCTCAAAAATTCAAGTTTTTAATATACACGCTTTTGGATGGTGCACCGACAATATTGCAAATGGCCAGAAGCGACAGGAAGAGTTATTATAAAATTTCAAGAGTACCGCTACCATAATGTTACATTCACTTTAATTTAGAACGTCAACAAGCCTTTTGTAAAGATTTACTATTGTAAAAATAATAATAAAGATAATATATACAGGCTCCAACTTAATATGCTGACGGTTTTTTAAGAGGTTGATCAGACCATCAAATTGAACTACTTTCTCTATGGTTGGTACCAATATCGCGAAAAAAATCTGCTATCCCTATGGCTCGAGTAGGATAGGAATACGCTCAAATTTTTTCATGACCATGAGAAAACCTTTTTGGAGAAAACAAGACAAGTAGTTTAGTACTTGAAAGGAGCGACCGGCCATTAATGATGAATAAAAAAACATAGTAATTCCATAACCATGTCACAAATGTCAGCCCCGTCATTTTATGGTTTGACCCGGAACTAATTAAGTTTTTTTTTTCGGTATTGATACACCAAATTAATTGGCTCTGTCAAAATGATTTTTGACTGAGCCAATTTGAGCCTAGAAATATAATATACCAAAATAAAAAAAAATCACGTCAGCAACACCCCCAAAGAATTTTTTTTTCTCGTTCTAAAAACCTGATGATGTATTTTTTTTTTGCACAATTTAAGGCATACCATATTTGATTGCTCAGAAATCATTTATATTGTTAAATATAATTAAAATGACTGCATTGGTATTATAATTTCTGCCATCCGGGAGATAAAATTTTGATTTCTATTTTGCGTAGCGAAATATATATTTATTTTCAGATAGTCTGTGACAGACAGTTAAAAAGTCCCATATACATAATTACTTCCCTTCCCTCTGAACAAAACCTCGTAAATTGACGGGGCTATGTCATAAAGCTCTTACTCCAGAGCTATCTCCAGACACAAGTCGACTTTTATGTAAGTTGACGTTTAATCTAGTTCTAAATAACGCGGTGTGCACAGGAGTGGCTCTTGCAGGGAAATAAATACTAGGTTGTGTTCATTTTGTATAAATTGCGGGGTTGGATGCAGCGGGAACCTCCTCAGCCGTGATAAAAGACTTTCGCTCCCTCTCGACTCTATTCTCCTAGTATTTCAAAACTAAAGCTGAATTTTATTTCTGACGTGGGTTTTGTTTGGTGTTGTTTCTTAAATTTTTAGGTATATTTCATAGATTTATATATTACTAGCGTAAGGATAGGCCCGCCAGAATATTTTACAAAAACCTTCTTCATAGAAACAAAAATTTGCGCCATCTGTCATAACTCGTATACGAACTATATCATGTCATATATTTTCTTTGATCGTTGTAGTGCTCTAAACTGGCATTTTTCCTTGCATTTTAGAGCCAACGAACTGGTGACAATAGTCAAGCTCATAGGCCATGTCCTTACGCTAGTAATATAGTCTTTGGTATATTTACACGCTTTCAGACAATACATTTTACGTAGCCTGTTCTGTGTCCCACTGCTGGGCAAAGGCCTCCCCTTTTACTCTCCATTCCTCTCTGTTGTGTGCAACTTCTGGCCAACTCTCCAAGAAGGCATCCATGTTGTCTCTCCTCTGTTTTCTGGGTCTGCCTCGACGCCGGCTACCATCCTGGGGAACCCAGACAATATGAAACGTAGTTTTATTACCTTCCTACTTTATAAATTATTTTAATCAATTCTGTACCAACAGTTTCGCATTCATTTAATACTTTATTATATCCACAGACATAGGTCTGTGGATCAAGGGCTGTGATGGATGGATGATGTATATAGACATCATCCATCCATCACAGCCCTTGATCAGTCCGTCTTCGGACACAGGCCTCCTCCATATTTCTCCATGACGTTTTGTCCCTCGCCCTCTGCATCCAGTTCGGACCCGCGTGTCTCCTGATGTCATTGACCCATCTTTCTGGTGGGCGGCCTCTACCACGCGTGGTTTCTCAGACCTGTAGATCTATTGGCTATGTGCGAAGTGGGTGTTGGGAACTGTCAAGTCGATCGCAGCGCACGCTGTGGCAGAAATTTGAACTACTGACGGTGAAGCTGTGTCAGATTTACTTGAATCTATGCAAATCCGCACACTAACTTAACACGAAATCTCCAAAACTGTCAAGACTACTAACTTTAAATTTGGCATGGAAGTTTCTATTGGCATCTATGCTCACTTAAAAAAGGCTTGTCGCATTTTAAACCCCCAAAGGTGTTAAAACTGAGGTAAATGTTTGTATGGGAATTCCGATACAAATTAGATTTTGTGCGGGGCTTCGTCCGCATCCGCTCCCGTCATCGTACCGGAATAAAATATAAGCTTGCTTTTAACACTAATAATAAGCTTTTAAATATAAAAAGTTTTATCAAAATCGGTCCAGTAGTTTTGGCAGAATCCTCGAACTAACACAGTCCTTTACAGTACTATAATAGTGTAGATAATTCACGGCTGGCCGACATAGTTCATGCGCTACGCCGCGATAGTGTGGCGCTAGTGTCGTGCACATAGCCAATACCTACCTACATCATCATCATATAAGCCTTTTGACGTCCACTGCTGGTGATAGGCCTCCCCCAAGGATCGCCACAACTCATTTCATCAAGTCGTGTCGGTCCATCCATCTTCTCCAAGGGGGGTCTAGCCACGCTGCGCTTTCCGGTATCTAAATAGCGATAGATAATTGAAATTGAACGATTTTTAATAAAGAGCAGTATATCGTCTTTTAATAAACATAAATCCCCATCTACTGAAAAGTTTGTCGATCAATTTCCGTAAAAGTTAAAATTTAAGACACACATAAAAGAATCCACAGTACAATAGTTAGTGGTATCAAATCTCACTTCAGTAAACTCAACATAAAAAGTCCCGTGACATAACTTTTATTACTATGTCGTAAGTACGAAATCTGTCTGGTTTGCGTGATTTCGTAGGAAGAATGAGCTATCTATGCTAGGTCAACGTTCAATACTGCAAGGCGCTTCAGATAATCCCATAAAACCAGCACTGAAATCTATTCCAGCTCGCATCCAAAATTTCAGACATTTTCAAACCAAACCCAATTCTTTCCCAGTGTTGAGAGGGATTTTATCTGGGAACTAAAATAGAAACCGCGAATGGAAAAATGAGTATTGTTCTACTTTTTCAGAATTATTTGGCTTCACAAGAATCCGAACGGAACTTTAGTAGTCAGTAATGTTACTCAAATTCTCATTTAATGACAATTTAATTGTCATATTTATGAAAACATGAAGGAAAACATCGTGAGGTAACCTGCATGCTTCAATTTCGAGGCATGTATCGTACCTACTGTCCATTACAAGTGGCGACGGGCTCACTCCCCGTCACACTGGACAGAGTATCGGTACTACTAGTGAGACGTGGATGTTCTGAGGTTTCAGAATATCTCTGACTACTCCCTCGGGGAATATAGTCGTGAGCATATGCATGCATATTTATGAAAATTGTCCCTTTGATCGATTTCATAAACATGACAAAATGTCATTTACAATGACGATTCAGGATACACTGCTGGTTAGTTATAGCGTTATAGCGTTAAACAATATGACATGTATAATTTTATGTGTCCTAACCATAGATATAATATACCTACATATTATGTCCTAACATTCTGATCTGAATAATATTACTCAAACTGTAAATGTGTAAATTATAATTGTCATCATGTCATGTCATCGTGTCATTGTTGTTGTTTTCATTGTCATGTTTATGAAACAGATGTAATGGCGTGTTTACACATAGTAGGTAACTAAAGCATTTTCTCTGCAACCTAACCCATGACTCTTAAATGTGTCATATAATCATATTACATCATAAATTGAGCTCAAAATCTATACTCAGTCAGTCAGTCTGTGATAGTTTCACGCTCGGGTGAGTGTGTTTGAGCAGACAGCAAATGCATTACCAAACATTGGTTGCAAGTTTGATTAACCACCCACTAGCAAGATTAACTATAATTGGATTGATTAGTTAGAGGAACTAGCAGCATAATCTTACAATTGTATGATCCAGATAAGGGTAAGTGACTCACTAGAACAATAAAAACTTGAATGAATGAATTAAACATTTCTGAAGTCTTTGATAGTTTCATAATACAACTCAAATTAATAAATAAATAATAAATAAATTTCTTGGACAATGTCACACAAATTATCTAGTCACATTTAAAGTACCAGAATCCAGCCTGGACTTGTATTACGATGACTAGACAACGATATAGAATACATAATATATAGATACAACCATCCATGACTCGGGTACAAATATTCATATTCATCATACAAATATTTGTCCCTTACGGGATTCGAACCCGCGACCCTCGGCACAGCAGGCAGGTTCACTACCGACTGTGCTACCGGGCTGTGAAAAATAAATTAATGTTAATTTGTTGACAAAAATAAATAATTTGATGAAATGAAAAGCTTATTTCTCATTTTTTAACTAGGCAACACCGTTTATTAATTCAGAAAAATGGTTGAAATTTTTTACACGATATCTCTTTGCTGAGATTTAAAATCAAAATATGGTAAAAAAAGAAAATATTATTAATGCAATATTACCGCACGCGTGTGTGGTAAACTGCATTATGTATTTATTTTCATTTGTTATTCCATTTATTCAATAAAAATACTTACATAGAGCATATATTCACAACAGACTTCGTCAAAGTAAACGGGAAGAAGATTAGTTTGATTTATTAATAAAACGAGAATACTTACAGAACGTTCATATTTTCTGATAATTATGATATGTAAGGTAGAACCTCTCAACCCTTTTACTTATAAACTTCTATAGCAGCAAAACATTTCCCCGCATTCACTTTCTTGATAGTTGGCTTATAACAAGTAAGTTAACAATAGTTGCTTGCACCCAACGCAACTTGATGCAACGTCGCTGCGGTGCAAAGCTACTTGATAATTAAAGGATTTTGCAAGCCTTTGCAACTCTCAAGTTCCAAACTCCTTCGAACTTATCTATCATTCAGAGTCTTGCAATCAGCTAATGTAAAATGCACAGTGATGTGCATGGTGTACGTGAATTGAAAAGAAAATACTGCGGTTCATTGACGAAGTAGAAATCCCGAAACGGTATGGTAGGTTCTCTCCTTTTTTGGATGGAATTAGGTAGGTACTCATGCAGTTCACCTCAGAAAGCTTGTTGCCCCCCTTAGAAAAACGGAAAGTAGTGAAGAAATCTTGTGAAATTTCAGCTAAAACTCAGGCAATACTGCAAAATTTCGAGCTCGCTTCGCTCGCTCCAGATGTACAGGCATGCAAGGGCGCACCCATACCACATCTGTTATTGTTTATGAAATAATCGCGTTCTTTAACGTTTATAACATGTTCGACAACCTCATTAAAAATCCCAAGCCAAATTTTGGTTACGGGGAGCCTGGAAAATGAACTTTTGGATCCGAGCTTGCCATGAAAAATGTGAGTCTTGCCACTGGGGCGGTAGCTTTGAGCTAGGTGGGCGGTTGCCCCCCTCAGGGAAAATCTCTAGCTACGCCAATGTGAATGCCTCGTCTCTACCAGACCCGATGACAAAAACAATTATTTGATAAGTTTTCTTAGGGCTCTACACCGAATGAAGCAAACATGCAACCGTATTTAAACGATCTGCTACATTCCCTACAAATTAGTGTCACTCCGTAGCTTCTTGCCGTCGTCACGAGAAATTCCGATCGGTTTGAGAATAGATCGCACAACTTAAGTAACTTTATTTGCCCTTTGACTAAATTACCTTTGATACCAAGGAAATGCTTATCAGCTTACCTACCGGATTAACGTTGGCGTAAAAACGGTCCACGAAACTTGCTCGGTTTGCAAACTACTGTAACTTAGCTTTACTTGGTTATCTCAATTCGTTGACTCGGAAATGAGCAGGTAAAATCTTAAGTTCTGATGTTATTCAAGTATTTCTAGAATTGAAGTGTATGAGTAATATTTTATTACATAGGTACAATGAGTATAAAAAGAGGAAGGTTTATATCAGCATTGCACCCATGCGAAGCCGGGGCGGGTCGCTAGCTGAGCATAATTAACAAAATAAGGAATACCTAGATTGTTAACTTTTATATTCAGATGTATGTATTTATTATAAATAAAAGAACGGTGAACACCGGTAAAAAAATTGATTGCAAAAAATCGTACTGAAATCGATCCACCCGTTTGGAAGATACTATATGCCACAGACAGATATATATATATATCAGTGACGTCCAATATATATTTTTAATATAGTCCAAAGTCATATCTCTCCCCTAGAGAGTGTTTTTTTGTGGTGTTTTTTTTTCGATATATCATTTCGTTTTCGAGATATGAATGTTTTTTTCTGACCGAAACCGGGCGATATACGACCATAATATATTTATCATTTTAAAAAAGGTATTGTTTTTTTTATTTATTGCTTTTTGTAGCCCCCGTCGAGACGCGTCTTTTGACATCCCAATCAGCCACGTAGTCTCAAACCCCACGACACCAGGGCGATGTCGCACTTTCGCAGAAAATCGGGCCTATACCGAAGCGGCAAAAAAAACTTATTCAATGCTAAAAGTGCCTACTTAATTATTTAAATGAATTTTATTCTTGCAAGTACTCTATAGAAATCGGGTTTATAAATTACCACCCGGGTTTATAAATTACCCACGACTTCATCCGCACAAATTATACAGATTTTAAGTCAAATCATAAGCTATCAAACAAATAAAGTTTCATCAAAATTGGTTCAGTAGTTTTTGCGTGGTGCTCGTTCAAACAAACACACAAACAGACGGACAAATAATCCAAAAATTGGTGATATGGAATCAGGGACACCTAAAAACCTATTAATATCTTCAATGTACAGACACATACGTTTTATAATAGTTTAGATTGAAATGTTGGCAATACATTGCGGAAATACGGGACTGTATTGATGCAATCCTCTTTGTCCTAAAACAGTATTTAATGCGATGGAAAAACAGTATTGTAGTTAGTTTTCATGTGTACTAAAACAGCCTCATATTCCAAATAACATCCCCATATCAAACCAAACTAATCACAACAATTGCGTGTTCAGTCCATTGTTTCATTTCATACGTACAAAACATTTAATAATTTTCTATTTCATCACGAAAGGAAGATTCCTTTCTGACGTCCGCAGTATTGTATGTTACGTCTAACATGATTAATTTTGCGTTTGCAGCGAAGCGAAAAATCTCTTTTCCATCGATCGAACTGAGTCGTGACCTCTATTCATAGCCAATATAGCCCAGTCATTTTACGGTTTGAGCCGGGACTAATTACTAATTGCATTTTTTTTTTGCTATAATATTGAAGAGCCAATTTGAGCTTACGAATGTACCAAAATTAAAAAAAAATTACGTTTGCAACAGTTCCAATTTTAAAATAAAGATATTATTTCGTTCTAAAAAACCTGATGATAAATTTTTTTTTGCACATGTTTAGGGCTTTACTTCAAACATAGTGTAAATATTTTTGTCTACTTATAAGGTTTCGAAAAATACATTCGTATTTTCTAATTACCACCGATTTCGAGTAACCAGAGACAATACAATACTCAAAGTAGACAACGGAAGTCACTGCATACATTTGATGTTACCATATTATTACAATTATTCTAACACCCCAACTACATCAAATAAACAAAACTTTTCTATGAAATTAACATTATTTCTTTTTAACACTCTATTTGACTAACCCCCATATCCTCTAAACATTTATAATGCTTCATGGGATTTAAAGCTTTGGTAAGTACATCAGCTGGCATAGCAGTTGTTGGCAAATATTCTAATTTAATTATTTTATTGTAAACTGCATCTTTGATAAAATGATAACGAATATCAATATGCTTACTTTTTCTATGACACACATGATTTGCCACCAACTTCTGTGCACTCTGGCTATCATTGTACAATTGAATACTACTTAAATTACCAGTCAGTTCACATAGTAAAGACCTTAAATATATAGCTTCTTTACAAGCTTCAGCTATCGACATGTACTCGGCTTCCATGCTCGATAAAGCCACTGTTCTTTGCTTTTTGCTCTCCCAGGAGATTGCTGAGCCTGACATTACAAAGCAAAAGCCTGTATATATAGCCTGTATAAAAGCATGTAATAAAGTTGTCGGTCATCCGCTTTCGAAACCAACGTGTCGTTTTATTATACCTCATTTTTTAAATTTTAATGCCTACTTTATTGATCATAAATAATATATATTGTTAAATCAAATTCAAATGAGTGCATTGGTATTAATATTATTAATTTAAAAGCTACACAATTTTGATTTCTATGTTGCGTAGCAAATTTTTTTTAAATATGTTTTAGGATAGTATTTTTGTCACTATATGCTGCCGGTAACAGTTTAAAAGTCCAATTAATAATTACTCCCTACCCCGCCTAACAAAACTCCGTAAAATGACTGGCCTAATAGCTCTTAAAATGTCCACGAAGAGCGCTGAATTTCTAGGTTATAAGGTCCCCAATGACCTGTTTTATAGATCGTTAGTAGATGGTCGGTGATTAATGAGATATTTAAGAGATCCTTTTAGTTCTACACATTGTACGTTGGATAAATGCTATTCTGTTAGGACTAATGTGTTCTTTTAAGGTAGGGTTCAAATAAAGTTGTAAAAGAGATTGCTCCTTTTTTTTGCTTCGTAATAATTGAGTAATACCTAAGCAAATGTTTAATCTTGCTGTTAGATCTCTTTTCATATAGAAAGTAACTATACAGGGTGTAAACTTAAAAGTGTTACGACCGTGCTTTATGGCACATAAAGAAATGACAAAAAAAGAAAATCAGAAATGACAATAGCTGCTCGATCAAAATGTATGTGCAATAGAAGATATTTTTATCGCGGTTTAAAAGTTGGTTTCATAGACAATGTTGTTCAGTTTGATGGTCTGAAGCATACCACCTAAAGTATTGTATCGCATGTGTAAAATTAAACGGGATACTTCTTAAAGGGGTGCTTCAGATCATCAAACTGAACAAATGTCTCTATGGGACCAATATAGTAATAAAAAAAAAACCGGTGTCCCATACATTTCAGTCGAGTTATAGCACCCCTTTAAGTAAGTGTTCCATTTAATTTTACACCCTGTAGATATACGTATAACGTCTTATGTCATTCGGCTATTACATTAGATTAATTAGATAATCGATATTATCCATTACAGTCAATTATGATTAGAAATTTCTTCCTAATAGGATTAATAAATAAATAACGCTCCAACAAAATAATGCCGTCTTTTCAAAAAATCTTTATCAATACTAATAATAATAATAATAACCCGCGGGGGCAGCTTGTGGCGAGCTGACGGACGGTGAGTGGCGACACCGCGGACCCCTATCCAGGGGGACCATACAGACATGCGCTCATACACACACACACACAGACGTAACAAACCCCCTACCTCTGGCTTGCCTTAATTGGCCGTCCAGAGTGGAATCGCAAGAGCAGAACTAACCTATGCTCCAGGTTGGAAGTGTATTGCACGTAATAGCGTAATAACGGGGAAACCCGCTCACGGGGGTGAAACCGGAGCCGCACCTCTCGACAACCTTCAGCCGCTCAATGAGATGTTGCCCCATTGTCGCACTTTGTGCGTGCGTTAGGGCCCACTCAACGAGTCGGCAAGTCACCGCCTGCCCAATTTACAATTTTGAGACTAGTTGTCCTGGCAGGCGTCCGTTAGTCTCCTCCCATAGCCCAGTATCCATCCATCCAACTTTCACCTCCATAGCCCAAGACCTTATTTTTCCATCGCGGCCATAGCGCCGTACTCCAATAGTCTTTACACAAATGGCGGGGACCATCCCCGTGGGTATCATGTTGTACGCTCGGAGATGGTATCCACCATTTGTGTATCCCTTACATTTAGATTAACTTGTCTTTTGAACGGGCCTCTACATGTTGGCTTCGGCCCCAAGCACGCCTTCCAAAGGTTCGGGACTTAATTGCCCGTGATTACGGAACGTAAGATATATAATAATAATAAATATCTTGGACAATGTCACACAAATTATCTAGTCACATTTAAAGTACCAGAATCTAGCCTGGCCTTGTATTATTTATTTATTTATTTATTATAAAAAAATTACATGTAAATTTACAGAACAATTTCCAAAATACTTACATGCTAAAAATATGATGACTAGACAACGATATACAATACATATATAGATACAAACATCCATGAGTCGGGTACAAATAATCATATTCATCATACAAATATTTGTCCCTTACGGGATTCGACCCGCGACCCTCGGCACAGCAGGCAGGTTCACTACTGACTGTGCTACCGGGCCGTCATACTCTATCAACCAATAACTATACTTATTTAGATTGATACAAGATTTTTTTTCTAAAGCTTTTATATTTAGCAAGGAAATAAAAATACTCGTTACAAAACTTTCATAACAAGATCCACAGAATACACTAAAAGGCGGTAAGTGAAAAGAACATAAAATAACTTTTATTTTCCAGAAGTTTTTAGTTCGTAAACTTTTCGCGCGATTCCCATTTTTATACGAGGATAAACATTGGTATAGTAAAATAATCTAAGTAAGTGGAAGCAGAAATAAAAAGACTAAATCGGTTAATACGTAACATCGATTACCGTATCCTGGGGAATAATAATTATCATGTGAACACCCGTTCCGCTCCCGGGGGTCCCGGGGGTATAGCGTAGCGTTGCCAGGCGTCCGGATAAAGCCGGACATAGTTAGGCTTTTTGGATGTGTGTCCGACTGAAGCCGAATATATGGCATTAGCTAGCGCTGCTAAAGAAGCTATATTTCTTAGAAGGTTAGTGTTTGAAGTTAGTGGTAACGCTGATAAGGTTGTACTTTTTAATGATAGCCAGAGTGCGCAGAAAATAGCGCTCAATCCAATCCACCATAATAGGACAAAACACATTGACACCAAATTTCATTTTATACGTGAAAAAATTAACGATGGTGTTATCAATGTTAAGTATCAACAGTCAGATCAGATGGCAGCTGATGTGTTAACTAAGCCCCTAAGGCGTACAGCTCACCTAAGATGTATTGTAGGTATGGGCTTAACTAATACTTGATTTTTATTACGCTGTTTTGTTTATTGTTCTTTGTTGTGCTTTTTATTGTTCTTTGTAAGTTTTGGTGTATGTTTCGTTCATTTATGTTTATTTCCATTGAGGGGAGGGTGTTGTAGTTTTATCTCTTTGATAAAATGCACTGTCAATATTTAAAAATTATTTTCTTTTGTACAAAGAACGTCACGCCCTTGTCACGTCACTTCTAATAAAAATTCTCACAACAGAAATATTAAACTTGTTATTTAATAGATTTCTCAACAGACGGTGTCCGGCCTATCCGGCTTTTGCTAGGCTTTTACATTTCACCAGTCTACTGCATTTTGAAGGAAACTGAGCTTTTGAAGCAGGTATTTGGCAAAAATACATATTAATTATTTTTGTTTCAATTTAGTACTTTAAAGTTTATCTAATTAATTAGTGAAGAAGTTCTGTTTTGTTTAATTTTGTTTTCCATTGTAAATTGCAATATTAGGAAGTAAATAATGAAATGAATGATTAATAATAAAGAAAACTGATTCAATATTATTAGAATTTAGAAGATTTTATGGTAAACGATTAATAAAAAAGCCTGGTTTTGCATAAAAATGTTGTTACTATTAATAGTAAGACAAAAAATCCTCAATAATTAAGGGTGTCCGGCCTTTTTACTCTAATGTCCGGCTAAGCTGGCTGGTCTGTCCGGCTATTCGGTTCTAAGACCTGGCAACCCTACCCGGGGGAGATCCTGGTCAGGGATTAGAGGCGAGATTGCCTCGGGACAGGCGATAGAACTATCGGGCTCGCGTTGCTTCGTAAATTCATAGAGCGAACGGAGTTTTTGTGGTTATATTCACATACGTTACGTACTAGTGGTTACCGGAAATGTAACTATGATAGTTATTCTGTAATCCCTAATTTTAATATTTATAAATGTGAATGTATGTTTGTTTGTTAGACTTTCACGCGAAAACTACTAAACCGATCATCATGAAACTTTGTACACATATTCTTGGAGGTATTAGAAATTTAGAAGTAACATGGAATACTTTTTAAATGGCTTAAATGCAAGCGAAGCCGCGGGTAAAAGCTTAGTACTAAATATTTGCTAAGTTTTTAAACACGATATTCTATTTTATGTTTTTTTAGAGAGAGAATAAAATTACAGGGTGTAAAAAAACACCCTAGTAATACTTAAGGGGGTGCTTCAGACCATCAAACTGAACAACTTTGACTATGGGGCCAACATCGAGAAAAAAAATCAGCTGTCCCATACAAAACTGCAGTACCGACTCGACTGAAATGTATGGGACAGCAGATATTTTTTATTTTTTCTCGATGTAGGCCCCATAGTGAAAGTTGTTCAGTTTGATGGTTTGAAGCACCTCCTTAAGTATTACTAGTGTGTTTTGTTACACCCTGTATAAGATATAAGTAAACCTTTTTCAGATTGCGTTATGATTTACATACAGTATGGACACTCCCTGCCTCTTTCCAAATTTTGACCTTATCCTCTTGGTGGTACGCGAGTACAACAGTAAACTGGTGTATTCCTATCTCACTCGCACTCACTCATCATACATCTGCTAGCCACAAATACAAAATCATTTATTACACAAAAATCATCATCGTCATTTTCATTTTTTTTATCTCATATTACACAAAATAGACAAGTGACAAAGGTAAAAGTCGCGTTAGTCTCTTTGATTCGCAAACCAGGTTCATGTAGGTACACACGGCGACACATCAGGTTATGCAATTGGCAATTGCGTACAAAACACAAAATAGTGCGGTAGAGAGCCTGCATAGACGCGGCTGCCGGCGCGCGGCGGGCGCAGCGTGCCGTGAGATGAAAGAACAACAACATACCGCACCCTCTCGCACGATTCGCAGCGTTCAACTTCTAATAGTTCAAAGTCCAAACAGGGTAACCTGACCTGTCGCCGTGTGTACACCAAAAACTAAAATAAAATGGAGGCTTTGATAAAACCTACAGAGAGAGAAAATAGATAAAGGTTAGTATAATAATTATGTTATATACCTTTTATGTAATGTTCTTATGTTCCTGACATTATAATCACGTAGGAATGTAATGGATTGATGTAATAACTCGCTATTTTACTTTGTGCGTGTTAGTTGTTTCTTTTTTCTTGGTCAAGATAAGACAGAAAAACCGGCCAAGTGCGAGTCTGACTCTGTAAATACTTCGTAAGGCCATAAAACACTTTAAAAAAAATTCTGGGTCCCTTAATTTTTTAATTTTTTAATATTTGTTAGCAAATCCAAAATAATAACACATAAGCTGTGAAAATTTCAACTCTCTACCCTATAAAGGTTCAATAGAGGGACGGACGGACGGGCGGACAACGTAGGCTTATGAATAGGGCCCCGTTGCCAACCTTTGGGTACGGAGCCCTTAAAAAATGTGAGTCAACTATTTATTTTTCGACAAAGAGTGTTTTTGTAAGTCACCATTACTTAAAAAACCGGTCAAGTGCGAGTCGGGCTACTCGCGCACCGAGGGTTCCGTACACACCACCACAGAACACAACATTATTATCTTAGAAAAAAAAAACATTTTTTGTTCGGGACCTTTAGCGCGAGACCGACTCACTTTTGGCCGGTTTTTAGTATTTGTTGTTATTCTGTAGAGTTTGGTCTATTATCACACTAAGTTTGACGCTTGTATGTATTACCGTTTTTACTATAGAGCGAGAAGAAAAAACGTTGATAAAAACTAGTTTCTTGTTGAGAACCTCCCTTAATTTTTAACGTTTTGACATTTTTATTATTTTTTAACAAATCCGCCGTAATAACGCATAATCTGAGAAAATTTCAACTATCTAGCTATTACGGTTCAAAAGTTACAGCCCTAAATAGGTAGGACAGACGGACAGACGGACAGACGGACGGACGGACGGACGGACAACGTAGGCTTAGTAATAGGGTTTCGTTTTCACCCTTTGGGTACTTAACCCTAAAAAGAATACGTTACAGGTAACATTATGAAATCTTTGCTTTGAAATATACAATGAGATTAGATGCTATACCAATAGTCAACTCCATCAGCGTTAAAGTTATGGAATTACGAATTTGAAATGTGAATGTAATAAATAGGTATAATATGTACATCTTATAATACGCATGGAGAACTCGGAACCAACAACAATAAAATCAAATATGACAAATAGGTATACTGGGTGGAAATCAATAAGGGGCTTTCCTTTTAAAAATTGTATTCAGACAATGAAACTAAACAACATTCCCTAAGGAACGTGGGTCGAAAAATGAAAAAAAAATGTGGACCTCCCATAGAAAATAGATCGGCTGACTTTTGTATAGGAGGTACAATATTGTTTTTTCCGTTTTTGACCCATGTTCTTTAGGAAAAGTTGTTTAGTTCCATACACCCTTAAAAAAAAGAAAGACCCTCGTACCACCCAGCAGATCATCTATAATGTTTTATTTGATGTTTCTTTGATGTTTCTTCATCGATTTAATATACCGGATATTTAATGTTTTCATACATTTAGTTTGATGAGAAAATGAAATCCATTCCTCTTGCAACTTATACAGGGTGAAATTGATATCATTAGCATCCTTTTAAACTAAGAGTCTACCCATCAAACTGAACAACTATTACTATGGGAGCAAACCGATCAGAGCAACTAAAAAATTCAGCTGTCCCATACTAAACTGCCCACTCTTGACTCAAATATATGCAACAGCCGACTTTTTTTTGTTCCGAACGTTCTGCTCCCATAGTGAAAGTTGTTCAGTTTGATGGGAATACTCTTAGTTTAAAAGGATGCCAATGATATCAATTTCACCCTGTATAACATTATCAGAATTATTACACCCAGCATAGTAAATAATATTACTTACTTAGGTACTTGTTATAATGACACATAATTATCAAGATTATATCTACCACCATGTTTATGTTAGTAAATAGCAACATGCATCTATATTGTATAATAATTAATGATGGAAGGAAAAAACCGCTAGAAATCAAACAATTAACAATAAAACTAATAGGTTTAGAAATAATTAATTAAGTATATTTTGTTTCTATAATAAGATAAAATGATGAATTAGCTAATGCATTTCATAAATTGATTGATAATGCTGGTCATTTTAACATTGAGCAGATATTGTTTTACTTTAATAATAGAAATTAAAATTATGTGAGTGATGAGTGGTGACATTATGAGTTAACACATTCGCGGACAATGACCGGCTATAGCAGTGATAACAATAAAAGTTATATTGGCCCCGGTTCGGACTGTGCCACGACTTAACCTAACTAAAGTTATTCCTGTCACTTTCTAAAATAAGATTAAGAAAAGAGACAGAAAACCAACAGCTGACTTTAGTGCTGTCAAAGTGACGTTACACGCCCAAAAACGCCTTAAATAAGATGGCGTACATTATGATGGCATCTTATTTTGGGCGTGTAACGTCACTTTGACAGCACTAAAGTCAGCTGTTGGTTTTCTGTCTCTTTTCTTAATCTTATTTTAGAAAGTGACAGGAATAACTTTACTTAAGTTAAGTCGTGGCACAGTCCGAATCGGGGCCATTGTGTCTCGTTCAGTGTGCGCGAATGTGTTAAACAATAGAAAATAATGATTACTCAATTATTTTTTCTTTGACAGCAGTAAATTACATAACTACTTAGATTTATATTTTTTCTGTCGACAAATGAATTATCGTGTTTTAAATAACATTTAAGCACATAATCTCTAA
Organism: Agonopterix subpropinquella; assembly: GCA_922987775.1. Taxonomy (NCBI): domain Eukaryota; kingdom Metazoa; phylum Arthropoda; class Insecta; order Lepidoptera; family Depressariidae; genus Agonopterix; species Agonopterix subpropinquella. The sequence goes on along the minus strand of OV277695.1, from coordinate 10,735,919 downwards.
AATGTTGTATCATCAATTTATCAAACTAAAGCATTACAAAATAAAAAATCTAATTCATATTTCAACACAGTCATTCCTTGGAAATTCTCTTTGGTAAATTATCTGAAACAAAAACAAAGAAAACATTGAGCAAAACTTTAGAGGAAAACATATAAAAGACACATAATAATTATAATTACTAAGTATATATTATAAGTACTACAAAAACTATGTGTTTACTGCGCATTGATAGTTTGAAATACATAAAAAGACAGAAATCTCATAACAGACGCGCAATGTAAGCCGCAGTGTGTGTTTAGAACGCAACTATGTCACGGAATTATACTGTGTCAAGAACACGAACTCGTGACGTCATGTCCTTGTTTGACAACAACATAACAGCTCACTCATTCAACAAACGATTCACAAAGATAAACAACTGTATTCCATCACAAAATAAAGTACTCACTTAGGTCTAAATCCTCGCATCTGCTGCATTTCTTCTTCAGTGTGATCCGCGAATTTATTTATGCCATACGTCGCCGAGCTATTGTCTGCGTTCAGCTTGTTTATTTTGTCCAAACTCTTCACAAATGCTTGATAGTGTATAGCTTTATCTTCTTCATCTTTGTATTCCCTGTTGAAGTCTTTAATGAATTGTTCGAAGTGTTTCTCTGCTTCGTTTAGATCGAAGAAAGGTTGAGAGCGGGACGCCATGCTTACTTTGCGAGTAACTAAAGTACACTGATTGTAATTTGCGTTGGATTGGACGCGCAAGCGCACTTCTATTGATAATACCGGTTTATATTCGATGACCAGTATCAACAACTATGACTAAGGATGTTCTACTCCATGTTCTTTTATTTGTAGAAGTTTAAAAAACTGTATGTAGTTTAAATTAAACTTTAAATAAAATGTTTATAGCTTTATTAGTGCTTGGCAGCGTAATTGGAGTTAGGTCCTTTTGGGTTTTAAAGTGGGTAGGTACTCGGTAAGCGCGAATAATGTTTTTGTGACTAATAGTTAGGTATAATAAATAATGAAGTAAAAGTAGGTACCTAGCATTCAGTTGAATCATTTAAAATGTATGTATGTATGTCATTGATGTCATGTAGATGTGTGTATCATTTACCTATGTATTTGTGGGTATGTGTATATACTAAGGGTATGAAAGAGACACTGTATGTAGGTACTGGGTGATTTTTTAACAATTTCAAAATTTTCAGATGTCGTTCAGATATCAGACCATCAAACTGAACAACTTTTGTAATGGAAGCAAAACTGAAATGGTAAAAAAAGAAAAAGAAAATGTACTTATGGAACAACTAAGTAACTAATTCAAAATTCTTTTCGCGATTTCGATGTTGAAATAGACATATTCATCTACAATTATAATATTAATCCTTATTAATGATAGCCCCCCTGTGCCCAATTCTGGGACCAGAGACGTTTTATAAGAAACTGGGACTGGGACATTGCGATTTTGAAAAACATTATTCTCCTTTTGGCTCCACCGTAGTCGGATTAAACAATTGACGTTTAGCCCAGTCATTTTACGGTTTGAGCCGGGACTAATTATTAATTGATATTTTTTTTCGTTATAGTATTTAAGAGCCAACATGAGCTTAGAAATGAACCAAAATTAAAAAAAAAATTACGTCAGCAACAGCCTCAGATTTAAAATTTTGCATTTATCTCGTTCTAAAAAACCAGATGGTAAATTTGTTTTTGCAGATTTTTAAGGCAATACATAAGTACTTCAAATGTGGTGTTAATATTTTTGTCTACTTAGAAGGCTTTGAAATATACACTAGTATTTTCTAATGAATATCTTATTTTTAAAATTTCAATGCCTATTTTATTGCTCAAAATAATGTATATTGTTAAATCTAATTAAGATGAGTGCATTGGTAATAATATTAATTAGTTAAAAGTTTTCCGGGAGTTACAAATTTGATTTCTATGTTGCGTAGATTTTTTTTAAATATCTTTTCAGATCGTCTTTTTGTCACTAAATGGTGCCGGTTACAGTTTCAAAGTACCATTTATAATTACTCCCCACCCCTCCTAACAAAACTCCGTAAATTGACTGGGCTAGTTAGACTTTTCGCTTTGTTAGTTAAAACCACAGAGAAATGACACGCTTACTCCATGGTTATAACTAGCTACCATACCTATTGTTGCAACGATCTGGGCCTCAATCGCCCTAAGTTTGAACGATACTACCAAAACAAAACCACAACCGAAAACGTTACGTTATGCACAATTCGTATCGCGCAAATTATATTTTTAGCGTTATTTCGGAAGATACGTTGGCGTAACGTTTGATGTCCGGTCGATCGTATTTTCTGTATTGTGCGATTTAACCGTTCAGAAAAAAATATCGCGATAGCTTTTTTACTTCAGCTAAACCAAATCTAAACTAAAACCAAAACCAAACCAAAACCGTATAAAATTGCGCAATTGAGGCCCAGGCTGTTCAATTTCAATCACATTATCTTCTACAATCCTACATCATTATGTTTTCGAATCGCAATGCTGCGTATTAATGGTAATTGTCATTGGGCCAGATCCAGTGACGAATCGCAGTGATACTGGAAGTCAATCACTCTGAATAATGTACCAATTTGAATGTCCAAATAATCCTGATGTATCTTTCATATGCTCTTATACTGTTTGTGGTGAATAGCAATTGACACAAGCCATAGTATTATTTGGTTTCTTGTTAAAAGAAATAAGTTATACAGGTGTAACAAAACGCCCTAGTAATACTTAAGGGGGTGCTTCAGACCATCAATCTGAACAACTTTCACTATGGAGCGAACGTCGAGAAAAAATAAAAAAAATCTGCCGTCCTATACATTTGAGTCGCGACGGTGCTGCAGTTTTGTATGAAAGAGCGGATTTTTTTTTTCGCGATTTCGATGTTGGCTCCGTAGTGAAAGTTGTTCAGTTTGATGGTCTGAAGCACCCCCTTAAGTATTACTAGGGTGTTTTGTTACATCCTGTATAGTGCTTTTTGACCCGACTAGCGACTGCGCCAGAAGGAAGGTAATGTTGTCTTACTTAAGAGAGTACTGAGCTTATTGTGATGCCGTTAGTCGTATTTTTATTTCTAAACAATAAAACAACATTTCCAAAAAAGAAGAAAATTGAGAAATTGTAGTCCTGATTGCAATTCTATTTATCGAAACATTAACGTATTATTTTTATTAATCGTTTTTATACCGCCAAAAGTGGCCACTTTCCGCAGTGACCCGATAAATTGTAAATCAGCAATGAGACATTCTTGTTTTTTGGAAATGTTGTTTTTTTTTATTAGAAATAAAATAAATACGATTGAGGGCAGCACAATAGGCTTGATGCCCCCTTTACAAAATGTAACGCAAAATCTGAAATCGGTCCAAGACTCCTATTATTATTATAATAAGACTAATAATAATAAGACTCCTTTCTGAACACAATAAACAATATAATGTGATCAAGCGTTAATCATTGAGATCTAAGTAGGTATACTTATGAATTAAAATTACCAGGGGTCCTCAGCATAGTCTGAAATTTGAAACCAGACGCCGATAAAACATAAATAACAGAAAAATAATGTTTTATTTTTTCTCAATATTTTGTACAAAATTTTAATTGAGCATGATAAATGTTTGTATTGTGAGGAACACGCAACTTCCGATAAAACGCAGTAAAAAAAGAGCAAATAACTAAAGTGATGAAAACTAAAACACGGTTTTTTCACACTGTTCTATGATACATTATGTATAAGGTGAGGCGGGGCTATTCTGACACAAAAAATCAAAGCGAAAAGTTTAAACCTCATTATTTCCCTTTGTTATAAATAAAGTTACAGTAAAGTTGACTATTGCATATTAAAGTGTATTTTATCTATTTTGATTTCCCCTTTATTTTTGTTTTAAAAACGCATATTTCCACTGGCAAAAGAAGCGAAATTTTCGTAAAAATACCATGTGGCCATAATTACCCCGCAGCGGGGTAATTCCGGCAGTCGACAATATCTCCGCCATCTATGGAGCTATGACGCTGAAACTCAAAGCAATACAATATTGACGATACGACATATGCGAAAATGAACTTTATGACAAGCTGGGATGCTTCATTTTCGAGTAAAAACACTTAAAAAATTTTGTGGGGCTATTCTGTCAGCTCTCCATACATGCTAGGGCTGGGACACGTAAAAGTCGATAAACGGAACCTAGCAAAAATTTGTTAAAAATTGGATGAGAGTGATTAAAGTAAGTATAAGTGCTTAATTTAATAAAACATTTTTTGAGTACGAGTAATCCTAAATTTATGATAAAAAAACGTCATATTAAAATTGATTTCCTATTAACTCTCTTCTTTTTAATAAAGGTTAGGTATTTATTGTAGTTCTGGGTATCTATCCTGAGTATCTGTGCCGCTCCATGCAGTTATTTTAGTTTTTCCACGTCTTCAACCGCATTTCAAAGTTTGATTTCTGAGTAAATACGTTATTCTTTTTATCTTTAAATGTTACATCATCTATAATAATACAAGATACATACTCGTATGACAATATACTTATTTTAAACTAGATTACATGTTTTTGAGAGTTACGCGGTTATTAATCTAGAATTAAGAACTCACAAATACCAAAACGCGGTAAGAACCCGTTAAAATGTTTAATTCTAGATTAGATTACATGTTTTGTCTTGATTTTACCTAAAAATGTATATTGGAGATATGGTAGGATTAAAAGTACTGAAATTAATATCGACGCTTATGCCTATACTGTGGACATCACTAGCATTTTGCTACTTCATACAAAAACAGTGGGGCTATTCCGCCAGTGTTTTCTGCCAGAATTGCCCCTCCATCATAGTTTTGGGGGGTTATTATGTCAGACTCAATAACACAGTAATAAATAAGCGTAGGACAAAATAAGTTAGCAGAAAAGAATCTACAGTTCTTATTCATATTACTTAACTTGATTAATCTTCAAATAAAACACAAAAACCACTAAAAAAATAAATAAATTTGCGAAGCGTTTTTGGTAACGCAAGCGAAAAAAATGGTATCCCGTCAATATGGCTTCCCAATCAAACAATTCCTGCGTTAGCCGCCCCATCTATATTTTATCGAAGAAACAAGCTTTTTCTCTACCTGTACCAGGTGTCGCGACTGACTAAAAGCTTATAGAACAAAAGTTATAGCCAAATGCCGGAATAGCCCCGCTGCCGGAATAGCCCCGCCTCACCTTATAGTGTTATTTATGTACGTACACAGAGTACTATAATGTACTTACATAAAAATTTGTTCCTCTAGTGGAGGAAACCCAGGGAGGAAACTGGGGAATACGATACCTTTGTATGGGCAAAACGGTACTAGTGTATCCTCTTAACAGATGACAGTTTATTATTAAAGTAAAAGAGCTCGCCTCTTAACTATTTTCCAAATACAGATAGTGTTGTAGATTAAAAGGCAAGACGACACAAATAAATAATGGACCAAACAAGCTTATTCCTACTTATCTCTTCCTTCTTTTGCTCGGAGTGCTACCTAAAAGGTGATTAAAAGATTCAGCCGATTAAGCAAGCTTAAAGGTGGGTTACTTTTTCTTTTATTTGCTTGCTTCCCGAGGGATGAGGTGGATAAGATAAAATAGTAAGTGATAATAATATTACATTTACACAGCAGACTGAGGCAGTCTTCTTCTTATCGTGTGGGCAGAGCCCTGGTGTCAGAGTTTTTTCAGACCGCCTTACGGCCTCTGACGTGGTTTTTATGTAACGACTACTACCACCAGAGATAGTAGCCGGGACCAACGGCTTAACGTGCCATCCGAAGCACGGAATCATTTTTCTTTTCAGACAATCAGGTGATTCAGCCTGCAATGTCCTAACCAACTGGGGAAAAACGCACAAAGTGACATATCACTAGGTGTCCCCCGTGGGAATCGAACCCACGACCTCCGTGTCGAGAGCCAAAGCTCTTAACCATTAGACCACGGAGGCAGCTAGCAGTAGAGGCAGTATAATACAGGGTGTTAGGGTAAACAGTTGCTTTACTTTGAGAGGTGATTGTGCCCATGATACTGAACAACTTTCCTAAAGAATCCTATAGGAAATTGCACTTTCCATATACTAAATGCAATCAGCTGAAGTTTGTATGAAAGTCAATTTTTTTTTCTAGTATCCTATACCTTCATTAGGGAAAGTTTTTTAGTACCATGGATACAATCACCCCATAAAGTAATGCAACTGTTTACCCTAACAACCTATAGAGGTATAATAGTAGATTATGTACCAAGGGGATAAAGCAGTGTCTTTCATCACGGGCGCGATATTGAATCCCGAGCGTAACGAGGGATTCTAGGGTTAACTCCCGAGCGCAGCGAGGGTGTTTAGAGTTAACTCCCGAGCGAAGCGAGGGAGTTAAGACTAGAATCCTGAGTGAAGCGAGGGGTTCAAGCTCGCCCAAGATGAAAACACGTTTATCCCCGAGGACCATACTCTACTTTTCACACCCTCCGCGAGAAAATAAAAAGCAATACTGTTAGAAACCCAGGGGAGCGTGTAAATTCTCTATGGCTAGAAACCAATTCTTTTATTAGAGTCTATAACAAAGTATTAGAGTTTAATAGTATAGTATTTAGAAAACACTCTTTTATTAAATTCAAAGTGAAAGTAGATATTTGAAAACCAGGAGAGCGATTTTTGAAACTCATTCGCTGAGTTCAGCAGTTGAAAATGTCAAAATTACTGCAACTTTCTACTGCTGATTTGACTTTCAAAAATCATACTACAGGAGTGCCATTTTTGAAAGTCAAATCAGCAGCAGAAAGATGCGTATCTCCATAGTAATTTTGACATTTTCAACTGCTGAACTCAGTAAATGAGATTAAAAAATCTCACTCCAGTTGTGGAAAGAAAAAATATATACGGTCGAATTGAGAAACCTCCTCCTTTTTTGAAGTCGGTTAAAAATGTAATATTTTTTTTTACTTTGTTCGTAGCAATAGGTACAGAGATTTGCAGTATTCGCGCCTTTTTTTCTTTTTTTGTGTTCAATACTCGTGGTGGCCAGTTCGAATTTCGAATTAAGTTCTTTTGGTGCAGGTCTCCATGATAAGTTTTCATACGAAATATTAAATAATCTGTGGATGCGGTTCCATATTCAAATCTCATTATTGACCAGCGGGTTATAATGAAATTCAGTACAATATTATTGCCCGGCTAGTCCCAGGAAACGGTAGTGATTCCATTCTCTTTGGTCCCAGGGCTATAATGACTTGCTTTAGGTTCGAGTTACATGACATATAATGTTCCATTTTCGAGCGGGTGGTGTGAAAAACAGTTTAAAGGTGTGTTTCAGACCATCAACCTGAACTTTAACTACGGGACCAACATTGAAAAGCGAAAATAATTTTCATCCGTTCCATAGAAAATGTTAATTATTTTTATTTTATTTATTTATTTTATAACAAAAATTACACTTTGCTTACAACTAATTCATGCCATTAAACCATTTTGGTTTGTCTTGGCAAGACCACGCTCATTACTTAATAATAATGTCAGTTGCGTTATAATATCGGTTCAAAATTTCTATAAAACTTTTCTATAAAGTGATCAAATGTATTAAGGTTTATTCTGATTTTAGATAATACTGCTTTAATTTAGTTTTACAATTTTTGCTATTCATTGATTGTTTTAAATCTAGCGGTAGGTATTGTGTTTAGTAATTTAGGGATTATGTGAGCTACTGTGCGTCTACCATAGAAATTATTTTTACGTTAGTTACGGTAATTAGTTAGCTGTTTGTTGTTGTTAGTTACCAAAATGTTTGAAACAGCTGATGTTTTTTTCGCGATTTCTATGTTAGTCCCATCGGTTTTTTTTCAGCTTGATGTCTGAAGCACTCCTTTAAGTATGTAACGCATTAAAGTTTATACCCCGACGAGTTATACAACGAGTTTAGTTTAGGGTTGAACATCATCTGGCAGCACCGCATCGCCTTTTTCTGCTGCACTTATTTGCTCTAGCAAATGATTTTCCTGAGTGACAGAAAAGAATGGAGCGACAGAAAAAGGCGATGCGGTGCTGCCAGATGAGGTTCAACCCTAAGTCGTGTGAGTTCCCAACTCTGTGGCTCAGCTTCCCAAAAGCGGCTGCAGCCATGCCAATTTTCGATTAATTTCGGTTTCCAGAACTGGCCAACTGTACCAATGCGGGTGCGGGTTCAAGTCCCGCCCGAGACTGAATTTTTCAATCTTTAATTTGATTCAATTCTTGATGATATTTCTGACTCCACAGCAACTGGCCATTATGTATTGTGCTGCGTGTAACAGATTATTCAAGACAAAATTCTGATCTCCAGCGGCATCCGAGCTCACGCCAGGAACCAATGAGGATCGCCATAGACGGATACGTCTTGAAAAACATGATCATCATCTTCTTCTTCTTCTTCTTATCGTGTGGGCAGAGCCCTGGTGTCAGAGTTTTTTCAGACCGCCTTTCGGCCTCTGACGTGGTTTTTATGTAACGACTACTACCACTAGAGATAGTAGCCGGGACCAACGGCTTAACGTGCCATCCGAAGCACGGAATCACTTTTCTTTTCAGACAATCAGGTGATTCAGCCTGCAATGTCCTAACCAACTGGGGAAAAACGCACAAAGTGACATATCACTAGGTGTCCCCCGTGGGAATCGAACCCACGACCTCCGTATCGAGAGCCAATGCTCTTAACCATTAGACCACGGAGGCAGTTGATGATCATCATTACAGGGTGTAACAAAACACCCTAGTAATACTTATGGGGGTGCTTCAGACCATCAATCTGAACAACTTTCACTATTGAGCCAACGTCCGAGAAAAAATAAAAAAATCTGTCATACATTTGAGTCGAGACGGTACTGCATAGTTTTGTATGAAAGAGCGGATTATTTTTTCTCGATTTCGATGTTGGCTCCATAGTGAAAGTTGTTCAGTTTGATGGTTTGCAACACCCCCTGTAACAAATCAAAACACCCTACTAAGTATTACTAGGGTGTTTTGTTTTGTTATACATAGTGATATACATATTAAATTTATACACAGAGATTCCTTGAATGCTGAAGTTTTCTGTGATAAAATGAGACAATTACTATTTTTAACGGTCTTCTTTTCAAAGCCTTTAATAATAAAACAATCCAAAACTCCTTGATCATTAAACTGAAATATAAATCCCGGTAAAATATTTGTAAACTAATTAGTTCTAGGTGCTGTGTTTCAAGTTTATTGATTAAATGTAATTCCTTAGAGAGCGTCTACAAGAAAAGCAATTGAAATGAGTACCTACATTTTAAGGCTCCAACATGCGCCAGTGACCTTGCGCGAATGGGCGGAGCTTATTCTCTCTCCCCGCACCACCCGCATCGCGCTCACGATACGTAGATACACCATAGACGTGGACATGTGCCGGCACTTTAGACACGCCACGCGCCGTGCTCACAGAAAGAGTACTTATCTATTACTCCGTGGGCGTCGAGTGGCCAACATTAGCAGTGCTCGGCTAGAAATTTACCATAAACTTATATGTACGCACGGCGACACATCAAGCGCGTAGGCATAGTAATGTATAACGTCGCACAGCCAGCTTATTTTCGTTTTGGGTAGCTTGATGTGTCGCCGTGTGTACATCAATAATTATTCTTTCTGAGTTTTAAACTTGAAAGTTGTGTTTATTATTACATCCTACTTTAACACTTACCTTTAGTTTTATACCTCTGACTACTCCCTCAGGGAATATAGTCGTGAGCATATGCATGCATGCATTATACTTTAATCATTTTAAGTATTGCACCACACTAAACATTAATTTTGAAATTAACTTATTCATAAAAGCATAAAAAAACCCGGGTCACAACATTTATAGTCTAGTAAAAATACAGTTTTAAGATTGCATTAAAGACACTGTAGTAGATAATTTTATTTTATTATAGACTTTTGTCAAAATTTCGTGGTAAATAAAGGGACTCCGAGAAATACCTTTAAATTTATATAAATGTCCAAAGGACATGCACATTTCTGAAAATGTTTCTTCGTGCAGACCCGAAAAGAGACCGTTAATTTAAGGAACATTTAGTTTGGGTGGTAGGGGACCATTGGGCAGTCGGGAGGTTTGGGCACCACCTCATAACTCAAGATTTATAGTCGATTTTAAATTTTGTTATCTATGGCAATTTAGTTTAGTTAATTATTAATGGCCCCACTGTTCAACCAAATATCATCAGTGATTTCGTTCATTTGCCAAAGTTATATGCGATTGATGGTTTTTTGAGTGCCAAATTAAGTATTTTGTCGTGATTTTGAATAAAATAGCAAAGCAATCTGCGAGAAAGTGTATGTTTCTTTGTATACGTCTGATTATATGTTTATCAAAGATTGTATTAACCAGTACCTAGAGTTTAAAAGGTGCCCAAGCCACCCGACCATTGGGAGGTATGGGCACTTTTGACAGGGTTTGGAAATTATCTTGTAACTTTGAGACTGATTACAATTGGGTAACTGTTCTTCACAATAATTTGGGCCAAATATATGTGCCATTGCCACTTAACAATAATTTCTAATCGGTAACCTTTTTGTTAAAAAGTCCCGGGGCTACAAGTACTATACGAAGTTAACTAGAACTTTTTTTTTTTCGTTCGGTTGTGCTTGTCATTAGTAATGTCGTTCCTTACAACAATAACAAAACGGCAATCGGTATAATCTTTTGGTCCCCGGGCTACAGTAGGTACTAGTGTCAAAATGATAGGAAGTACTACGTACTAGTATGCAAAATCTTTAAAAAAAATTGCTAAATAAATATTGATTTTATTTCACAAATTCCAAATTTTCATACCAACTAACCCAGTCCTCCTGTAGTAACTGTCAACCAGCAGGTAATTTTTGGATCAGAAAGAACTAAGAGCACCTTCAAATTTGCAGCAGAGTATCGCGGTATAATAAAAAATAAAATTACGTCGGCTACAGCGCCAAATTAGATTTTTTTGTGATCTAAAAATGCTTTTGGAAAACACTGTTTTGCAAAGTTACATATTATTATAAGCTTCAAACAGGGAGTAAATATTTTTGACCAGTTACATCGAAAACATTGAGAAATGTAAATATTATTTTTCAACGTAAAACCCACTACGACATGTTTTTAGGGTCCTTTTTTTTATGTTTGATAGGTAAACCTTTGACCCCAATCTCACCTGATGTTGAGTGATGATGAGGCCGAAGATGTAGCATGCTTACCTAGAAAGATGCCTATTCACTCTCGCCTTGAAGAGGCCCAGGTTGTATTGCTCAGGGAACAGGTCCACAGGCAGGGCATTCCACTCCTTAGCCGTGCGCATTATAAAAGAAGAAGCAAACTTCTTCGTGCGAATTAAGCAACCAATGCAATATAGGCTGTAAGAAGGCATTTTTGACAGCTGCTCTAACTCTGATCCCGTTACAATAGTATCCGTTCCTGCTCTTATAATGCTATTATAAAGACTAAAGCGTAATAAGCAGCTCTAAGTTCTCAGTTGAACCCTATTAAGTGTTAATTAATGCAACAAGTTCCGAGTTACACCAAAAGTGGTCTCTTATAATGCTACATGTGCCATTTGGGAAGGAGCTCCAGGTGATCAGCTATCGGTATGGACACATTTCGGAAAGTCGGAGTCAAAGCGAAGGGACTCCGTTTTGTGGAGAAAAGGCACGCCTGTGTTTTGCTTGCGTTGAAACTGACCCGATTAGTATCACCCCAGTCGGACACAGATTCAAGGGCCAAGTTTATTCGCTGCACCATGGCCTCTCGACAATACTGAGTAACGTCCAATTTGACCCCTGCACCGGACAGATATCTGTCAACAACAGTGCTGTCGTCTGCATACCCAAAGGTTCCGGTCAAAAGTCAGAAGTCAGCTATCCAGTTGCATAGCTCAATCCGAATTTCATATGATGGAAGCTTGCTTATAAGGCTTGCATGCCAGACCCTGTCAAAGGCTTTGGATATGTCAAGAGACACGGCAAGTGCCTCCCCGTATCTCTCGACAGCCTCGCTCCACAGATGAGTGGCATACACAAGAAGATCCCCCGTGGACCGTCCTGGGCGGAACCCATACTGACGGTCACTGAGGAGGTCGTTATGTTCCGGGTATGCCAGGAGCCGGTTGTTAAGTACACGTTCCATAGTCTTGCAGAGTATGAAAGTGACTGATAGTCATAGTCATAGTCATAGTCATTTATTTTGTAAAATAATTTACATGTCAAGTGTACTCCTTAACTGATACTGGTCTATAGTTGACAGGGTCGGCACGACTGCCTTCTTTGGGCACGGGTTACACGTTGGCAAGCTTCCATGACCTTGGGACTACCGCAGTCTTAAGTGAGAGGCGATACAGGCGTGTTAAAACAGGAGACAATTCTGGAGCACAGGTGCGTAGGACAATCGCTGGGATTCCGTCGGGTCCGCTAGCTTTGTTCACGTCTAGAGAACGCAGGATTTTAAGAACCTCTTTTTGGCGAATGTGAACTGATGCCATTGAGCATTCAGTACGAGGAATGGTAGGTGGTATTTTATCTGAGTTCTCCAGATGCGAATTCCCGGCAAAAAGATTAGCAAATAAATTTACTTTCTCCTCCGCCGAGTGAGCTAGCGATCCGCCAGGTTTTATTAGCGGTGGCAGGGAGGGACGGCCGAAGTTTGCTTCCACCGCTTTGGCAGCCGACCAAAACGCTTTGCTGCCAGCTAGATAGGAGGCAAGCTTGGCCCCTATACGACCTATATGGTCGAACCGGGCTTTTCGCAACACCTATTCTGAAAGTACAGGACATCCACGTTTCACTAGTAGTACCGAAACTCTGTCCAGTGTGGCGGGAAGTGAGCCCGTCGCCACTTTTAATGGACAGTAGGTACAATACATGCCTCGAAATGGAAGCATACAGGTTTCCTCACGATGGTTTCCTTCACCGAAAAGCCAGTAGTATTAGAAATCGTACATAGATTCCGAAAAACTCATTGGTACGAGTCGACCTGGACGGGGATCGAACCATCGCCTCCTGTATGGCAGGCAAGGTTACTCGCCACTGGACCAACACGGCTTCAGTTAAAATATCATGTCTCATACAAAACTATAGTACTTACTAGACTCAAATGTAAGGGACGGCAGATTTTTTTTTCTCGACGTTGGCTCCATAGTGAAAGTTGTACAGTTCGATGGTCTAAAAGCTCCTCCTTAAGTATTACTAGGGTGTTTTCTTACACCCTGTATAATCGCACAGCGAGATTTAAGTATCTTAAATTTTTTTTTCATTCATCTTGTGGTCACTAAATGGTGTCGATTACGGTTTAAAAGTCAAATCCATAATTACTTCCCACTCCTCCATACGAAATATAGTAAATTGTCTGGCCTACTACCCGTATGCGGCGTACGACGCGACGTTTTTTTGTCGTGTTACTTCTAGTACGTAACGTAGTACATAATAAAATAATTCAATGTTCCCGTTGTTACGTTGAAAAATTATGTTGCTGTAAAAAAAATATATAAGACCTACCTACAAATTTTATTTCATAACTTCCTATTTTAATTGTCATGGCAAATGAAGCATCAATTATCACAGTCACCCTTTAGTAATTTTTGAATTAAAAAGCGGATAAATCTATGGATTGTTGATCTTTGTTGTATGGAATAGGTTGCATTCATTGCACTTTGGGTTACAATTTAGAATATTAATATAATAGAACGTGAAAAACACATATTCATAATGATTCCCAATTTATTACGTTATTTTGAGTAGATACTTAGGTATTTAATATTTTGTAAAAAAAAATTATTACCTCAAAACTAAATTATTTACTGTTTATTTATACAAAATCTACCTTAAATTAACGGTCGTTTCGGGTCTGCAGGAAGTAACATCTTCAGAAATGTGAATGTCCTTTCGACATTTATATCAATTTTAAGGTATTTCTCAGTGTCCCTTTATTTACCACGAAATCTCGACAAAAGTCTATAATGAAATAAAAGTACCTACTACAGTGTCTTTAATGCAATCTTAAAACCGTATTTTTACTAGACTATAAATGTTGTGTCCCGGATATATTATAGTACCTATACTATAGGTACTATAATATATCCGGGTATAATATATCATAGGTCCGTCCTATAGATTGGTGGTACAGTGGCGAGTAACCTTGCCTGTCGTGCAGGAGGCGATGGTTCGATCCCCGTCCAGGCCAACTCGTACCAATGAGTTTTTCGGAATTTATGTACGATTTGTAACACCACTGGCTTTTCGGTGAAGGAAAACATCGTGAGGAAACCTGCATGCTTCAATTTCGAGGCATGTATCCTACTGTCCATTACAAGTGGCGACGGGCTCACTCCCCGTCACATTGGACAGAGTTTCGGTACTACTAGTGAAACGTGGATGTTCTGAAGTTTCAGAATATCTGTGACTACCCGCTCGGGGAATATAGTCGTGAGCATATGCGTATACCCACAGATTATTCTATTATGTTTTTTAATAAAAAGTGTTGTAAAAAAATTGATTAAAAATGGGTACCTACAAAGATTCTTATATTTACGAAGCAAAAGATAACAGAAGTGAAACCCTCATATTTTGCAAACGAAAGTCCCTCGGACCGCTCTGTGTATTCCTTTTCTATATTTCAAACAAAATAATTAAAATTTCGAAATATAATTTTGTCTCGACGAAGTACAGGTCTGTTTAGCAAGAGGCCTCGCCCCGCTCTGACTATATGGACGAGAGCGGGGGTGCCGGTATGAATACGACAGGAATTTAGCAGTAATTTTTGAAATTTGATATAAATTTTTATCAATTTCGAAAAAGTAAGAAAACCACATCATTCTATATTGTATTTTGAAGAATATTGTAAATTTTCATTTACTTCCGATCAAAAATGTAAGAGTAAAATGGTTACAACTGGACAAAAAAGGGGTGACTTTAGATTCACTTTTCTTCGGTTTTATTCATTAAAATCGATTTCTAGAAAAACCACATCACTTCTCATATTGTCTAGACTGTTCAGTTCTTTTTTCAGCTTAAAAAGTGCCATAGTTAATGAATAAAATGGTTACAAAGTTACCCGATTTTGCCATAAAACTGGGAGTAGCCGCCTTAAGGGCAAACCCTTAACCAAAGTTAAATATCATTTTTATAAGAGACATAATTGATTACGATCCTAAATCAAAAGCAAGCTGTCTAGTAGAAATACAATACTAAGGCGATTATCACACTGCACCGCGCCCCGTCGCGTAGCACGGGGCCGCAGATTTTAACATTGTATGCAAGTATTTCAATTTATATAGAAAACACGCCTAGGACAACACACTGCCGACGCGTCAATGCGCGGGAAGGCGATTATGCCGCTCCGCGCACCGCGGCGGGACGCGTCGCTA
Organism: Agonopterix subpropinquella; assembly: GCA_922987775.1. NCBI lineage: Eukaryota > Metazoa > Arthropoda > Insecta > Lepidoptera > Depressariidae > Agonopterix > Agonopterix subpropinquella. The sequence continues at coordinate 10,720,516 of OV277695.1, read as the reverse complement.
GTGTGATAATCGCCTTAATGTATGGAAAACTGAAAAAATTAAGTTTGTTAATTTTCTATATATTTTCAGTTTAGGTTACAAATGACCTGCACGGCTAGCATGCCACCCACGACAAAGCGTTTAAACGAGAAAAACGTCATGCGCGCTCTTTCCGGCATACGTAAAATAATGAAGATGGAGGCACATCTCGATTTTTATCGTTTTCTCGGGGGTGGCGTGCGAGGCCTACTGATCCGTCATTTTTGTGTTCAATCTAACAGATAGGTAGGAAAACAAGCAAACGAAAAACTTATGACAACACTTTTGATTACCTTTCTAAAAGGGAACTAACCAACCAACCAACCATCATCAACAAAGGATAGCAGATAACGAAATAACGTGCCTAACAAGTCTTGGTTATTATTACTACCCGTTCACGACCAGTTGGCCGTCGATGACCGTTACAAAATTTCCTCACAGGCACATTAATTGGTCCCGTCGACAAAAAATAATATAAAAGGCAAATAAAAATTCAAAATTAAAAGCGATATTAGTGACCGGGACGGATGTGCCGTACGTGGTTGCGTTGCTAAAGGTTATAAAATTGCGTTTATTAGGGTCTCTTAGGGGTGCGGTGCGGGGAAGCGGGAAGGGAGGTAGCGGCCAACTCGAAGTGAATGACTAGTATATTATAAGGAGAATGATGACGAGGTTCCCGTCTCACACCTCTCCTCTCCCCCGCGAGGAATGTAAAACATCCCTTGTCGCAGGCGCCGGAGCTTGGGTCAGTGCGCTGGAACTCTTGCGCGGGACCTTCAGGGCTAGTGACGTGTCGTGTGTGCTCATCTGTGTTTTTGTTTGTGCATATCGGTGCATTGACCATTTTAGTCTTTTCAAGTAGTTGATCGTTCGTTCGTTTCGATCGTTTGTCGTGTCGTATCAGGAACTCAAGACACTAGCTGAAAGTAGACAGGATTGGCGAATACTCCACCGACAAGAGCGTAGCTCTTAAATAAGATGATGAAGTAGTTGATAAGTCTGTGACGATTTAGTGAGTAGGTAGGTACTCAAGGAACACGCAAGCTATATAGCAGCAGCACAGTAGCTGCATAAAGGAAATTTCCTTTATGCGGCTACTGTACAGCTGCTTTATAGCTTACGTGTTCCTTGGGATAGGTACCTACGTCACTTATCAGAAATAGTCATTATAGAAAGTGATGAGCCCACAACTGATTGTTGTTATATCCAAATATCCTTTAGCAACCTTTTAATATAAATATTATACAAATGCATTCATTTAGTAGACGTTGAAAGAATATTACTGTCAATTGACAAAGCGGCTGTGATGAAAGAGAGTAATATCAATACGGTGTTCTCTCTATTACTTTGTGTAAGGTATTCCACGAAATGCACAGATTTAAAGTAGCACCTGAATGTTGCTCTTCGTGGAATTTTATATCACGGAGTAGACCTGAAGTGCGATTTTTGAACATCACACGTTCAAATCAGCAGTAGAAAGATGCATAATCTCCATAGCTATTTTGACATTTTCCACTGCTGACACGGAATGTCAGCCGTGCTTGGAGCGAGCGTTCGTTAGATAGTGAATCTTCTGTTGTAAACTCTTATACAACGTGTTAATGAATTAACGCAAAACTAGAAAGTAGTTTGTTTAGAATCGAGAGCAGAATCGAATTATCATGGTTTCAACATAGGTAATTTTTTTCAAAATATTAATCAATTTGTGTTTAAAATTTAAAATTTACTGAACCCAACGTCAACCCTCCGCACAGGCACACTCACCCGACTTACTACCAAAACAAGATTATTAAAATGTATCCCTGAGTACGTTAGCGCTTTCATTCATTGCTGAAATGATAAGAAATCATTTTTGCCTCAAAACTTAAAATGCGAATAACTTTTAATTTTAACTATCAAAATAATGAAATTATTGTTTCAATCTAATTACTTTGTTATAAATCAGTTGGGGTGTATGAGGTTTTGTGTTAATTCATTAACACGTTGTATAAGAGTTTACAACAGAAGGTTATATCTAACGAACGCTCGCTCCAAGCACGGATGACACATTCATTGTCATCGTAGCATGTTTCCTCACGATGTTTTCCTTCAACGGTGTAAAGCAGTCGGTTTTACGTATACATAAGTTAGAAAAAAGTCACTGCGCGTAGGTAATGTACAACGTCCAGCCAGAGGGTCTACCCGCACATTCGAACTTCGCAATTGCGTGAACATTTTCATTCCAAATTCAACTCTATTACAATGAAGCGCGGACCGAAACAGTGGCGATATAGCGAACATCGAAAGTGCGGCTACAGGGCCAGAGGGTCTACCCGCACATTCGATTCGAACTTTTGCGTGAATGTTTTCGTTCCAATTTCAACTCTATTACAATGAAGTGCGGACCGAAACAGTGGCGATTTAGTGAAGATCGAAAGTGCGGGTAAGGGGGCAGCTTATATTGGTTTTGCGTAGCTTGATAATGTCATCCCTGCTTGCGCTATTTATTTATTATCGGTGGTACAGTGCAGCACGTGGCTAAATGTTACTAAAGTAACCTGTTGCTTGACAAATAGCTTCTAATACACTGCCTGCCGGCATGCAATGTATCGCCGGCATGCTTTCACACCCGAAGTTATGCATGTACAAGGAATAGGTAATAAATAGAGATCCACATACAATGCCACTTCCTTCAGACGATATTCCGGCGACAGCGGTCAATACAAACAAAGATTCAATTTTGATTATCAACCAATTAAATTCTAATTAGGTATTTAAATACAATCTACAGGGTGAAATTGATATCATTGGCATCCTTTTAAACTAAGGGTCTACCCATCAAACTGAACAACTTTCACTATGGGAGCAAACCGATCGGAGCAAAAAAAAATCAGCTGTTGCATACATTTGAGTCAAGAAGGCATTGCACTTTAGTATTGGGCAGCAGATTTTTTAGTTGCTCCGATCGGTTTGCTCCCATAGTAAAAGTTGTTCAGTTTGATGGGTAGACTCAGTTAAAAACTTACTGACTTAGTTTAAAAGGATGCTAATAATATCAATTTCACCCTGTATAAACTAAACTTTGTCAGATTTTCGTTAAAATAAACAGTTTCAAAGTTACAATAAAAACAAAGTTAGATTCTATTTTGATTATCAACCAATTAAATTCTAATTATTCTGAAATACTATTTATCAACTAATTTCTCTACCTGTAGTTTGTCAGATTTTCGTTAAAATAAACAGTTTTAAAGTTACAATAATTATTTAAAGATTTCCATGCTTATCTTAAATAATTTAACTGTCACTTAAATAATATAACTAAGGTACAATAAATGATTACAATTACTGTAACTTTGAAACTATACCAACATTTTTAATTTTATTGTAACTATTTGAATATACTTAGGTACTTAGTACCTAATGTAGAACTGTGGAGGCGGGCGCTGGTACTTGTCCTACAGGCTGGATCGTTACCGCGGGTACCAACACACCGATACCTTATAACCCTTATAAAACATTGTATAAATAGTTATGTAAGTATAGGTAACCTACAGATGTTATTCCCACTCAACATGTATTTATACCAATGTTTTTTACGCAAATAAATATTTTTGTATTTTATATTTTTTGTATTTTATACAGAGTCCTTCTTAATATGCTGACACTTTTTAAGGCGATGATCAAACAATCAAACTGAACAACTTTCTCTATGGGACTAATATCGAAATCGCGAAAAAAAAATCTGCTGTCCCATATATTTATTGGCTTGAGTAGGTTTAGGTTTGTATGGAAGAGCTGATTTTTTTTGAAGAAAAATCTTCAGTTTGACGGTCTGACCATTCCCTTTAAAATGTGTCAGCATATTAAAAAGGACCCGGTATAATACACTAACTTTGATAACGATTCGAACACGGATATTAGTTTTTAAATAGTGTTCGAAAAAAAATTCATTAAATTAAATTCAAAATATGATCAAGCTTCATTTGTATGCAGCGCGCTCGGAGTCACCGTTCCAAACTACAATTTGAATCGTTAACTTTATACAGAGACAAAACTACGACTACAGCAGAGATTTGCAGCATTAAATTACGCACAGTCTGTTTCGATGGCTATTTAGCACCTAAGACAGAAGATCGCATTAATCTGTGGTTCATTTCACTTGATTAATGGCCTCACCGGGTCGCTGCGGTACAGGTTATGAATAAACCATTTGCTATCTTGTTGACATAACTATATTGACTATATTGCAAGTGTGGGACGTAGTAGATTAGTAGTGTTCCCAACGGGCACAAAATTGCTGCATACAGGCTTTAGAGCCAATGCAATTATTCCTTTAAGCTGCTTGGCGTAAGCTATAGAGCGTGCTCAGCAGGCCTTATGCAGCAGCACTATAGCCAAATAGGCACAATTTTATGCGGCCTTAAGTTTCAGAAGAGCTATAATAGTAGCTGCTTAAGAGCGCCATAGTAGCTGCAATGGAAGATTAAGTAATAAGATTCACTCATATAGCACTACATTCGTGAACGAATGACCGATTGAAATGAATGAATCTTGTTTTGACAGCAGTTTCAGTTCAGTTGTTCCTATATTTGTGTAGGCGAACCATCAAAATATCGAAATCTTTTTATTAAAATGTGAAATTGAAGTGCGGTGGCGGCCATCATCAAATTAAATAAGTAAGTAATTAATTCATGGTTTCTTGTTATTCAGTACAGTACATGCAATTAAAAACGCATATTAGTTTACTGATAATGTAAATATCACTTATTGGTGTAATTTTGATGCGCTCTTGATATAATCCAAATAAGCAATTAATTATGTGTATTAGAATACAGTCTTTTCAACTTTTTATGTAATAAAATCATTTGAGGTCGATTTAATGATACACTGGTTTGGAGACAACGTCCCAATCCTTAAAAATTAAGTTCTGTTTACGTTATTTGTTGACAAATATTTGCTTGGATAACCTAAAAAGATCATAAACATGGCGCTTGCTCGTGGGCAGCCTATAGCCGTAGTATCTTCCTCAATGCTTCCCTTAAGCGGCTTTAGGCGCTTATTTTAACTTTTGTAGACCTCAGAGTGATTTTTATTACTGTAATTGCAGTTCATAACTGCTAATAGGCTCCAATTTCATTCTTTATGCAGGCATAAGTTCAAGGTTACAATATGTCGAATTGTTTGGATTTCATAGGGATTTCATAGTGCAGATTAATCTGATCTGATCCCGATCCTCGGGATATGCCCAGGCTATGCCCAGCAGTGGACGTCCATCGGCTGAGATGATGATGATGATGATGATGTTTTCTCTAGTTAAAATTTTTACTCTTTGAATATTTTTTTTTAGATATTCATATGTAACCAGTGATCGGAACGATGGGATTGTTAGAGTTGTTAAAACCACAAAATTTATTGTTTTATTTAATTTGAATCCCGTGATCCCGGGAACTGTCGTATTAGTCAGCAGTACATTGGATCGAATTAGTTATATCAATTTTAATGATCTGAAACAAAATTACAGTAATATATTTTTTTTCCGAATCCCGGGATTTCTTTTTCATCCCAAATTTTCATAGGTGGTTCAGACCATCAAATTGGACAACTTATGAAACTTATGAAAATTTGGCACCGTCCAGTTCAGTTCCCGGGAATCCCGGGATTCGGAAAAAAATTATACTACCGTAATTTTGTTTAAGATCATTTAAATTGATAGTAACTACTTCGATCCAATGTACTGCTGACTAATACGACAGTTCCGGGGATCACGGGATTCAAATAAAATAAAACACCAAATTTTGTGGTTTTAACAACCCTAACAATCCCATCGTTCCGATCACTGGTTACATATGAATATCTAAAAAAAATTATTCAAAGAGTAAAATTATAACTAGAGAAAACATCATCATCATCATCATCATCTCAGCCAATGGACGTCCACTGCTGGACATAGGCCTCCCCCGAGGATCGCCATAACGACCGTTCCTGCGCCGCCCTCATCCAACGTTTTTCCGCCGCCTTCACCAGGACATCGGTCCACCGTGTGAGGGGCCTACCCCCAGAGAGAGATCAAATATCGTTTATGTAAAATCAATAACAATGATTTTGACGCACAATAAAATAGAATAGGATAAGATTATGTAGTAACACAATCTTTGTGAATATGAATAAATAATTAAATTAAACTTTTATCGATGGATTATCAATGATTCAAGTCTTTGCTGTATTTATAGAAATTCCTTTCCACGCCCTGTCCTATATCTATGACTACCCCCTCGGGACTATAGTCGTGAGCATATGCTATGTATTTCCACGCCATTTATTTTTTTCATGTACTGTACTGAATAACAAGAAACCATGAATTAATTACTTACTTATTTAATTTGATGATGTCCGCCTGCGCATTTCACATTTTAAAAAGATTTCGATGGTTCGCCTACACAAATATAGTAACAACTGAACTGAACGGTGCCAAATTTTCATAAGTTGTCCAATTTGATGGTCTGCACCACCTATGAAAATTTGGAAAGAAAAAATCCCGGGATTCGAAAAAAAAATTATATTACCGTAATTTTGTTTCAGATCATTAAAATTGATATTACTATTTCGATCCAATGTACACACAGCGACACATCAAGCTATACAAAACCAACATAAGCTGGCCTCGCGTAGGTGCGACCAGCAGCGCACCCGCCTCCCGCGACCATCTGTGTCGCGCCCACACACCGCTTCGGAGCCGGCCCACGTCCTCGACTCCTCAGCGAGTCGTCAGGACCGTGGGCCCCTCCTCAAGCACCCCGGATAACCACACTGCCGGCGTGTAGGTCGCTCACCGGGCCTCCCCCAACAGGGTCCCACTCGGTGAGCTAGACCTCACCGGCAGCACTACAAGAAATACCACCGCATTGGAGCCTGCACACACCCTGGCATGCCGCCAGGTTCGTGTGCTCTCCGCAGCACCCCCCGGACTGACGTCACTGCCGAACTGACTTCGGCAGCTGCACCCTCGCTATGGAGCTCTCCACAGACGATCCCCTCCCGGAAATTGACCCCCTGATGCCTGAGCCCTTTTAAGGACTCACCCCGCTGCGGGAACTGCTAACGGCTGTAGATCCCCTTGGACCGTGGGGCGGACCGAGGGTGAACCGCCGGACTGTAGGCTACTCCGCAGCACAAAACCCCCCTGATTGGCCACACTGCCGACCGCAGTTCGCTCACCGGGCCTCCCCCAACGGGGTCCAACTCGGTGGGCTAGACCGCGTCGGCAGACACCTGGACAACTACGAGGCACCACCAGGTGCCAACCCCGATGACCCGGCTGCTTCAGCAGCTGGCGCTAGAAACCATAGTAAAGAGGCCGTTGCCGCGAGACTGATTGATTGATTAGGCCGGGACTCGATAGTTGGCGTCCGAGAGTGGAAGCACGGTGGCTTGAGGTATTAGGCGACTGGGCAGAAGCTCAACCACAGAGGTCTACTATCGGGTGTCCCTCCCCTCCTCCTCTCCCCAACCTCCCCTCATTTTTGAACACCTCGACCTGAGGGGTCGTGGACGCAGCTGTGTTCTAGATCAACCAGGACGCAGGTAGCTCCTGAAGATCTGACCAGGCGTGGCTCGAGGTTCCTCGGGTAGTGTTGTCAGGTCTTACAGTTTGAGCCAATTCTCCTGAAGGAAATAACCCTTCACGATACGTCCCCCCTCGTGCCGGGTCCTTATTCCCTCTTTTCAGCTCGGCTTGGGTTGTAAGTAAAAAGTGGTAGTGAATAGGAATTAAGATAGCTAGGGAAACAACCTGTAAACGAGATTAGGTTATTCAGTAATAAAACTTGTATGTTTGTTTATAATTCTATCTTTTTATTAGCAACCTCAGAACTACAGACATCCTACCTAAAGATAGGTCAACCCTTCTAAAGGGATTTATATATTTCTACAACGAGGCCCTCTGGCCATCCCGCCACAGGGGCACTTCGTTACACAATACATTTTGTGGTTTTAACAACTCTATGTTATACCCACACGGCAAGTTTAGGTATTTACAATCCCATCGTTCCGATCACTGGTTATGAATATCTAAAAAAATTATTCAAAGAGAAAAATTATAACTAGATCAAACATCGTTTATGTAAAATCAATAACAATTGTTTTGATGCACAGTAAAAGAGAATAGGATAAGATTTTGTAGTAACACAATCATTGAAAATATCAATAATAATGAAATTAAACTTTTATCGATGGATTATCAATGATTCAAGTCTTTGCTGTATTTATAGAAATTCTTTTCCACGCCCTGTCCTATACCTCTGACTACCCCCTCGGGGACTATAGTCGTGAGCATATGCTATGTATCTCCACGCCGATTATTTTTTTCAATATTTATATTTATATTGAAATAAATCCAATATAAATATTGAAAAAATCCAATATAAATATTGAAAAAATAATCGGCGTGGAAATACAGTATAGTATATGCTCACAACTATAGTCCCCGAGGTGGTAGTCAGAGATATAGGACAGGGCGAGGAAAAGAATTTCTATAAATACAGCAAAGACTTGAATAATTGATAATCATCGATTAAAGTTTAATTTAATTATTATTCATATTTTCATAGATTGTGTTACTTTACAGGGTGTAACATAAAATGGGACAGTTACTTAAAGGGGTGCTTCAGACCATCAAACTGAACAACTTTCGCTATGGCACCAATATTGAAATCGCGAAAAAAAAATCGGCTATCCCATACAAAACTGCAAACTTAACTCGACTGAAATGTATGTTACAGCCGATTTTTTTTCGCGATTTCAATATTGGTCCCATAGAAAAAGTTGTTCAGTTTGATGGTCTGAAGAACCCCTTTAAGTGACTGTCCTATTTTATATTACACCCTGTATAATCTTATCCTATTCTATTTTACTGTGCGTTAAAATCATTGTTATTGATTTAACATAAACGATGTTTGATCTAGTTATAATTTTACTCTTTGAATTATTTTTTTTAGATATTCATATCTTATAACCAGTGATCGGAACAATGGGATTGCAAATACCTAAACTTGCCGTGGGTATAACATAGTTGTTAAAACCACAAAATTTTTTGTTTTATTTAATTTGAATCCCGTGATCCCGGGAACTGTCGTATTAGTCAGCAGTATATTGGATCGAAGAAGCTATTTATATCAATTTTAATGATCTCAAAAAAATTATGGTAAAATAATTTTTTTCCGATTCCCGGGATTTCTTTATCTTGAACCCTTATAGCGTTGCTATGCAACTTAAAGTTGCAAGACAGGATGCAATTTTCACTCTGGTGCTCGTTGGGAAATCCATCGATAAAAGTTTAATTTAATTATTATTCATATTACGGTAATATAATTTTTTTCCGAATCCCGGGATTTTTTTTCTTTCCAAATTTCCATAGTTGGTTCAGACCATCAAACTAGACAACTTATGAAAATTTGGAAAGAAAAAAAAATCCCGGGATTCGGAAAAAAAATTATATTACCTTAATTTTGATTTAGATCATTAAAATTGATATAACTACTTCGATACAATGTACTGCTGACTAATGCGACAGTTCCCGGTATCACGGGATTCAAATTTTGTGGTTTTAACAACTCCATGATAAACCCCCACACGACAAGTTTAAATCCCATCGTTCCGATCACTCATAAGGAACTAAAGGCTGCACTGATTATTTTATTTTCTCTTTAATGCAACTGCTAGTAACAAAGTAGTGCCTATTTGAACTCTTAAGCAACTGCTTTAAATAGTCTAAAAATATATCCTCTTTACAGGTATAAGGCGCTTTAGAGTTCCAAGTATATACCATACACAGCTATTAGTGTCAAAATGCACTTTCTGGTTCTCACTATAGGCTTAAGTGGTAAATAGGTTCAAGAATGAACTTATATGTAGGCATAAGCTGTATTCTATTTCCTTACTGCAACTATAAGCTCCCCGTGCAGCTATAGGAGTTCACGGAAGATGTTATAGCTCTTAAAACTTTATCTTGAACCCTTATGGCGTTGCTATGCATCTTGAAGTTGCAATGACAGGCTGCAATTTCCACTCTGGTGTTCGTTGGGTTATCTGTTTTTGGGATAATTCAGTAGCATCGGAGTATAACTTCCTCCGTGGTCTAATGGTAAGAGCATTGGCTCTCGACACGGAGGACGTGGGTTCGATACCCACGGGGGGCACCTAGTGATATGTCACTTTGTCCGTTTTTCCCCAGTTGGTTAGGACATTGCGGGCTGAATCGCCTGATTGTCTGAAAAGAAAAATGATTCCGTGCTTCGGATGGCACGTTAAGCCGTTGGTCCCGGCTACTATCTCTGGTGGTAGTAGTCGTTACATAAAAACCACGTCAGAGGCCGTAAGACGGTCTGAAAAGACTCTGACACCAGGGCTCTGCCCACACGATAAGAAGATCGGATTATATCACAGATCACAAAAACTAAAGGATTATACTAACTTATAACTGTAACTGTAACCAATCGTCGTCGTATGGAAACTCAATCTTGAGGTCTGGGTACGAATCCACACTTCCACTGCGTTTTTATAATTACTCACTACTCTCAAACGGTGAAGGAAAACATCGTAAGGAAACCTGAATTCGCTGACGAAGAAATTCCGATGTGTATTTACGAGTGAAAGATAATGAAGCAACAAATATACTATTTCTGGTGCTCATGTGGTAGATACAGTTACTGAATAGAATCGCCTGGTATCGAGCGCGCCCGAGCGCGTTGCATACAAACGAAGTTTGATCCTATCGTCAATAATAACCAAAATAGTAAATGACATTTTTTAAACACGATCTTGAAACTAATTTCTGTGAACAGACACTTATAGTTTCAATACTATAGGAATAATTTAAGATTTGTATCAAAATCTTTGAGCCACAGTAACTTTGAAACTATACATGTCACTCTAAAATCATTCTGATAAAGCACAGACAGGCCCATAATATTAGTTCCAATATCGTGATAATAAAATTGCATTGAATGAAATTGGCTAAAACTTAAATTAACTTGATCAATTCCAATGTACCTAGTGTTCATATCACTTTAGTTATATACCAACAATAGAAACTCTTTGGTACCTATCCATTTTAGTTACACTCAGGTTACACTTTAGTCTGGCAATGTGGTCCGAAAAAAATTTGACAGTTGCCATTAAATCAGAAAAGAAGAAATTAATGTTTTCTTTTTAATTGAAATATATAGCGACAATGCATAGACGAAGAATTTTTCGCTTACGCGACAATGTAAATTTTTCACTACAAGATATGCCTAATGCCAAATTTTCGATACAATAAAAACTTTTTGCATGATTTTGATAACGAATTTGCTGATAGCTAGCTTAAAAAGTAAAAATCTTAGTTCAACATGCCTCAATAGATGGCGGTGCCGTGACATGGCTTGGAATACATTTCGTAGAATGGCAATTAGTCTAGAAAAGTAAAAAATTGAATAGTCTGATGCACGATGCATCTGTTGACCAAGTTGGTATGTTTTCATGTTTGATTAAAACTTTTTACCGACAGCAAGGTGTGCTTTTAGGCTTTTTCATGAACTTTTTTTTCTATGGCATCTATGTTAGAAAGTTACCAACGAAATACAATAAGGAATTAATAAAACTTTAGTAAGTCATAATTATAGTTATATTTATTTACTAATCAAGTTGAAATAAAAATGCAAAGCTGTTATGCACGGCAAAACTGTATTTTGCTGTAGTCAAGATGATCTGAAAGAGTAGGTACAAATTATAATTAACATAAATCAACTACACTGAGGTACAATGTACAGAGTAAACATCTCGCTCCATGACGTTGTCCCATTCAACTGCGGCGATATAGTACTCTGGCGTTTAGTCTCTCTCTCACTGCGGTTACGTGTATAAGTTTGATTGAAAAAAATTTAATCTGCATAAAAAATGCCGTGATGTGTACTAAGTTACTGCACAAACAATTCAAGAAATGTAAGCAAATGTAAAGGAATAACTTTTCATAGGTAAGCAAGATGAATTAATTATTAAAAAGCATTTTCAATATATTTTTTTTTTTTTATTCTGTTTTTTATTTTATTTTAATTGGAGCTTTTAACCCTGAGGTTATGTCAGCCCCATCGTGCCTTAACCTTGACTCTACAAAACAAAACTCAACAATAAAATGAAAACCTAACACTTCCTACCGAAAACACAACTAAACACTAGTACTATAAATATTGTAAACAATATTTTTTTCCCGCACTCGAAAATGTATTAAGAAAATGCAAATAAGGACAAACCTATACGCGAAAAAGAGAAGACAATAGACATTTCCAGTCATGTAAATGATAGTGAAGGACAAACATATAGGTGAAAAAGAGAAGACAATAGTATGCCCGAAACTATGCAAAGTTCGTTCTGGGTTAAGTCGATAAAAAAATTTGTTGTCTTTCTCGCGCTTATAGTTTTTACTATATTTTTATCTCTCTCTCACTCTCTGTCTGCAATCTTTTTGCGCACCCCCCCCCCCCCCCCCCCCTCCCTTCCCCTCCACATAGCGCATGAATTTTGTTTGTCGCACTCGAACGAACGAACTCTATACATTATACCTCAGTGATCAAATCGGCACAGAATAGGTAGATAGCTTGTATATGTATAGGTAGGTACCTAAATAGTAGGTATAGTACTATCAGTTTAAAATAACAATGTGCATGACCTCGCTCGCAAACGTGACGTCTCTCAATGAAACGAACTTCACTCGAGTCATTCAAATGATTAGTTCCTTTACATAGAGTCTACATTCCTTTGTCAACCGAGTGAAGTTATCCAACGGCCCTTCAAGGTCATGCACATTGTTATTTTAAACTGATAGGACCATCAAACTGAACAACTTTCTCTATCGGACCAATATCGAAATCGCAAAAAAAAACAGCTTTCCCATTCCCATACAAAACTGTAAACATAACTCGACTTAAATGTCAGCAGTTTTTTTTTTTGCGTTTTCAATATTGGTCCCGTAGAGACTTACAATAGTTTCAGCTAGTTTTAAACACACAGTTATACATATACAGGGTGAAATTGATATCATTAAAGTAGGGCCAATTTAATAGGCCACATTTGACATTTGTCAGTTTGAGCTTCATAGTGAGGTGCCCTGCTTAAGAAGACTGATTCGATTCAGACTTCAATCATAAATGTGAATTGTATTCAGTTATTATGAAAAGGTACTTATACAACGTGTTAATGAATTAGCGCAAAACCTCATACACCCCAACTGATTTATAACAAAGTAATTAGATTGAAACTAATTTCATTATTTTGATAGTTACAATTTAAAGTTATTCGCATTTTAAGTTTTGAGGCAAAAATGATTTATTATCATTTCAGCAATGAATGAAAGCGCTAACATGCTTATGGATACATTTTAATAATCTTGTTTTGATAGTATGTAGGGTGAGCGTGCCCAAGGAGCGTGCAAAGGACAACCGCCGCGGCCGCTCTCCCTTGAAAAAATACCTTAAAATGTATAGAAGTTTTGACTGAAGTCAAATGTGTCATAAATTATGAGGTTTTATAAAAACGACTCAGATAGTATCATTTATTTTTATTTAACGAGTTATTTAATCATTTATTATTAATAAATTATAAAAAAGCAGCAATCCCAACATGACTGTCAGGCTGAGATTCAGAGACATTTTTTAAGTCTTAGTTCGTACTCCCGTATGTCAAAATCCATACATTTTGTTTGACCCTACTTAGTTCGAACTATGACTTAAAAAATCGTCTCTGAATCTCAGCCTCAATGTTGTTTAGTAGGAGGTGTTGCAAGCACAATGTTTTTTTTATATAAAAATGATAAAAACTAATAAATCATTATAAAATAAACTAATGCCTGCCTTGAGGGTCCGCGTGGACTCTGAACACGGATCCGATGTCAAATTTGAGAAAAGTGGCCGCCATCTTGAACTATTCAGTTCTTGGACAGATTGCTTCAGAAATCTTGAGGACCGCGGACTCTCAGATATCGATTTTGGTAACAATCGGCCCAGAAACTAAAAAGTTTCAAGATAGTGGCCAATTTTCTCAAATCTGAAATCAGATTCATGTTAAGAGATCGCAGAAACCCCTAGATATCCATTTTGGACGCAGTCGGTTGAAAAACAAAAAATTTCAAGAGGGCGGCCACTTTTCTCAAATCTGACATCGGATTCGTGTTAAGAGATCTCAGGAACCCCTATATATCGATTTTGGAAGCAATCGGTTAAAAAACAAAAATGTTCGATAAATTAGGTATGTAAGTAGGTATCTTATTTTGATCCTTAAACGATTTGTTTACGATATAAAATAATAATGGGCCAGGGATTCGACTGATGATTTTTAAAATAATATTACAGTACCTATAAGTATACCTTTTCATAATAACTGAATTGAAGAAATTGAAGTCTGAATCGAATCACTCACTTTTTAAGCAGGTCACCTCACTATGAAGCTGAAACTGAAGTGCGATTTTTGAAAGTCATACGAGCGACTTGGCAGTAGAAAGATGCATAATCTCCATAGTCATTTTGACATTTTCTACTGCCAAGTCGCTCGTATGATTTTCAAAAATCGCACTCGCACAAATGTCAAATGTGGCCTATTAAATTGGCCTTACTTTAGCATCCTTTTAAACTAACCATCAAACTGAACAACTTGGGAGCAAACAGATCGGAGCAAAAAAAAATAATCAGCTGTTGCATATATTTGAGTCGAGCAGGCATTACAGTTTAGTATGGAACAGCTGATTATTTTTTTGCTCCGATCTGTTTGCTCCCATTATGAAAGTTGTTCAGTTTGATGGGTAGACTCTTAGTTTAACCCTTTATAGGGCAACTTTTTTTGGCGGATCATTTTGATTTTTCTTATATTGTAATGACAATAATATCAAACTTCAGGATCACTGAAAATTTGGCGGTCAACTAATTGACCGGTGACCATTTAGTAATGTTACTGGTGTGTAAAAAAAATAGTATTATGATAGGATTAAACGAACTTACCTGAAGTGAAGTTCTATCCTAATTATATGAAGTACTTGGTCCTCGATATAATTAAAAAGTAGTACTCGCTATCTATGCGTGTATCCGCGTCTTTTAAATCTGTGGAAAAAACAAAAAACGTCTCCCGCGCGCCCTCTACCGGGCAATGTCATTAGTTCAGAGCTAACTGGTAGTAACTGGGTATGCGGGGGGTGGGAAGTAGGTATATATCGAGGACCAAGTACTTCATATAATTAGGATAGAACTTCACTTCAGGTAAGTTCGTTTAATCCTATCATTATATTCGTACTTGGTCCTCGATATAATTAAAAAGTAGATGTTTAGAGGAAACAACATCTTAAACTAAATCAAACTCTTTTGTTGTGAACTTAGATTCACAACTAAGAACAAAACCTTGTAAGTTATAGGTACAGTAGAACCCTATCATACAAGATGAGATTAGTAAATCTGAATCACAATCATACTAACATTAGTTAAATTCAGACATTAAGTAATCATTTTTTGTTAACTGATATTAATTATAATTAAACTAATACAGTTTTTAATATTAATTAATATATAATTATAATTAAACTAGGTATGTGAGTACCTAAAAATGCTTCTCCCAACTTAATCTGATCTCTGTCAGACTCCAAGCTGTTGAGGTTCTAGTAGAATGATATAGGTACTACCTACTGCTTTTAAAATGCAGGACCCCTCCTGTAGCCAATATAGTGGAGTGTAACGAGAACACTCCACTGTATCTCTCATGGCATTTCTATCCACTGGCTAATAATACACTCTGACGAGAGGTTTTCGAGGGATGTGGTAAATTAATATCGTCATGGATAATTTTGTATACTTTCACTGGTCTAAGTTAACTAGTGACTTTAAAGTATTTATTGAAAGAGCATTTTTATTTAACGGGTCATATTTCAGTATGAATGACCAAGTGCAGACGTCTTTCAAACAGTATGTTATATGTTATATGTTATAACAATCCTCTAACCTGAATCATATCATTATTTCATGAGAAATATAAATAATTAGGTGCAGGTATATTATACCTATTAAACTGGATTCTTAAATCTGAAGATTAAGTAAAAAGTAAGTTAAAAATAATACCTAACATCATGGATAGTTTACCTAAATCTAAGCTATTGAGTGGGTATCACTATTAAGCATCAGAATAAAACATGATGCGAGTCCCATATACTAAAATATTATGGTTTAGAAAGGTATAATTTAAAAACCTTTAAAACCATGTTTTACTCTATCATCAGAACATTGCCAATATGAGTGTTATTATCCATTACGAGATGTAGACTAGGTGAAGCATTGTCTCAGAATCATCGTTATCAATAACAGAAGTACTTATGCAAAATACAATAACTCGAGCAGAAACCTCTAGTTTGACTAACAAAGCCTCTACTGACGTTAACTATTGAATTTTATATAAAGAGGCTTTGATAAAATTTGCCCAACCTCATAATGACATTTACCCTATGAAAAAGTTGCCTGTGTAAAATCTCATGAGAACGTTGAAGAGAGAGAGCATTCAAATTTAACTTTTTCTGACACTTTCAAGTGCTTTCAGCAGTGGGTACCAAAGCTTCTCAGCCTGATTCTCTCGAATCCGATTGGGACACTAAAGAACATGCCTAGTGCCTAGAAGAAAAATGTTGTCTACTTAACTTTCTAAGATTCCATACGAAAGGGTCAGAATGAAAGTAATGAAACATAATTCACACCGAACCAAACTAGAGTTAATCATATCCAAAACTTTCCGAGAAAACTCTCATTCGATATACACATCACATCGAATTGATCCACACGCTGTCAGCTTCGAACCACTGTCAGTTCTATTTGGATTTAGCTATACTTTTTAAAATAATTTACTAAACTCTATCTCCACGATACATTTTTAAAAAGATATCACCGTAGTGTTATTGATTCTGATTCCTTAAAGCAAAGAATGCTACCATGCTATGGCTTAGTTCGTTTTCATGAAATTATTTCTCTAGTTCTGACTAATTGATTAGAACCTATCTTTATGGTTCGACCTATATAGCAGGCTTCTGCATTCTGAAATTATATTAAATAAAAGTTGTTTCAATGTACCTACTATGCAATTTTAATTAAACCGAAACCCTTGAATTTTTAACCAATTTAACTCAGTATAATTCTGCACATGTAGGTACGTATTACTCCAGCCTCTTTGTGTAAATAAAGCCCTATGAAACTGGCACACAACTGATACCAAATCATACAACCACTTAATAATTATAAAATCTTTCATTGATTATGATCATGAGCATGACTCTATGGTCAAATATTGGTTAATTAGATTGAGCAGTGGATGAAAAAACAATATTTTACATTTAATAGAACCTAGAGATTCCCAAGAATCTTCAGCCTTAAGTACAGGTATCTAGTAATAGATACTCTTTCTTATACTGTGGTACAGGTACCATTAATTAAAAATTCTTGGTAAGAGAGTACCATTTAGGTACTTAGCTATACATTATCATGGTATCAGGTTTAGTCCTAAAGGACAGGACAGGCCCCAATTATGGATTTTTACTGTTTAGTAAACAGCCAGCGCTGCTAACAGTCAGCGCAGACCTAGCCAGCCAGGCTAGTCTATTGAGTAGGCCATCCCATTCAAATAATGAACCATTATTTAAGTAATTGGGATCTTAGAATACTTTTTATAATCCATATTTATTGTTATTGTTGGTTTAAAATTTTTCAAGATACAAGTTCCTTGCTACCAAAGTTTACACCAAAATGTGTTTACACTCCACTAGTGTGAAATACCTACCTACCTACTTGAAAAGAAAACAAAAACCTACACCTACCTACTTGTAGTTAGTGTCGTGTACTTTACCACTTTATGAATTGTGAATAAGTTATAAAAGAATTACTTGTGAGTTGGTTTGCATTTAGACTCAATACTAAGGTGTAAAAGCTTTTTCATAATTAAAAGATTTAATTATTATAATTTCAGACTTGCTTAACATGTTAATAACATTTTCTACCTAAATAACGCTTGATCATTAGTAATATAGGCAATTTTACCTAAAAGGGTGTGTTATATTAGTACAGTTATAAAACTATTTAAGTCCAGCGGTAAACAATACCTACCTCAAAGGGTATTTTATTAGATCATCATTAGTGTTGTTGCCAAAATTTAAAATTTTAGTATTTGATGATTGGTACAATAAATAACATATACAATATCTGAGTCTAGCTACCCACTTTATCACAAAGGGTACTGCACCGTCTCATGGATGTTGAAGGGTAACTGAGACCGAGTTGGTGTTACCATAATGGCTTGTGACCTCTGTACTTTCTTCCTGTCCTGTGACGAGGAGTTTGAGGCTGGATTTGTTTTGGGTTTCATACCGTTTGAAACTTTCCTAATAATTATAAAATTAATAATTAATAAATAATAATTATAAAATTCCAAATAGAAAATTCCACTGTCGTCCAGCTTTATGTGAATTCAGTAATTCACTAAATTTCTTTTAAGGCCTAGATGGTACCTATATTTGTGTTAACAAAAGATACCATAAGCTGATGTCTAAACTTGATGTACCTGGAAATGCAGAATGCTACGCTTGGAGAGTCTGTCAGCATCCTTAATTAGTGCAATTGCAAGGATTATTGTGTTGTAGGCTATTGCTGTAGTTAACTTCCATAGGTACCTACTGCTGACATTCTTGTAATAAAATAACACATCATTAGCCTCACCAGGGTGTTTCAAAATACCAGGCAATTCCAAATTTATTTTGTATTTATAGGTAACCTATTTACTTATTTATTAATTTTTCAGATACTGCAACTATTATCTTTTTGTCCATACTATTGTCTGTAAAATTCTCTATCTGAGAGTAAATCGTCTGTCACATTTTAAGGTTGTCTTTAACCTAACCAAAGGTAGTATTATATTATCTGTGCCTAAGGTGAGTAGCACCGCTTGACCTGAGGCTAATTGAGTCGTGTGAGTGTGCCTTATTTGCAGTTATTAAATAATTATTAGATACTGAATAATAAAATTATGATCTGATAGTTCGGGGACTAGCTCAACATCTAATTCAGGATATATGTCAGGATCAACACCCATAGCTATAATGTACTTACAGAGTAAAAGCTTTTTACCAACTGGCCTCATACATGTTAGTAGGTACCTGGTCCACATAGGCAACCCCCACTGTTCAGAGTTATGTTGTCCCAACGGGAAACCACCATGAGTAGGTTAATGAGGCATTGATGGCAAATTTATAATAATGCAAACAGACAAACAAAAACAATTATACTTTCCAACGGAAAGATGCATATAAGTGTCACACGATCACAGCACCGATAGAAAGAATAAACATTCGTAGACAAAGAACTCATCGAGTATGTCCTCCCGAACACAAAAGCCACTAACACACTTGGTCACTGGGTACCGGAGCCAGCGTCTGCTATCTTTCCCAACGGGATGGTCATCATTATCATCGAAACTCGAACATTCAAGGACAAAAAGCACGTGAGCTGGCATAGTCTTTCCCAACGGGAGAGTGCTTGGTCGAAACTCAAACATGTGTGGGTAACAGGCACAGGCGCTGTAATTCCCTTTCTTCCCAACGGGAACGTGTCCGTTCGAAACTCGAACGAACAATGAGCACAAGAACTGGTAAGGTTTTTCGGACAGTGTCATCTTAGGTTCCCAACGGGAAAAGAAATGCATGGTCGAAACTCGAACATGCATTGTGAGAGAGCTTGTGCTCTGGCGCATTGGCATCGGCTGACTAGCCCCAACGGGGCATAGCATTTGAACGTACCTAACACGAACTCACGCATGTGCGCCGCCCTAGAACCGGGCACCGGCATTCGTATCTTTCCCAACGGGAAAGCGCATCTCCGAAACTCGAATATGCGTGGACACATAGCATAGTGTCGAGCCGGGAGAGGATTTAAGCCCCTATATCATGTAAAGCTTTGTAATTGTAACACAATTAGTAGAAACGAAAAGAATAAATTCGGTACATACTTGTCGTCATTCAGCATATTTTCCTTTGTCAATCACTCCTCAAACTTATTTACCTTTTACCTTTCCTGCTTGTCATAAGACTTCTTTCTTTCCATTATATGCACAAAATAACAATTTATTTCACATTATAACTTAAAAATAAATTTTAAGGACGTTTCGCGTTTCACGCGAGATAATCGAATGACATTGCCCGGTAGAGGGCGCGCGGGAGACGTTTTTTGTTTTTTCCACAGATTTAAAGGACGCGGATACACGCATAGATAGCGAGTACTACTTTTTAATTATATCGAGGACCAAGTACGAATATAATTAACTATATTCATATGTTATTACCTCTAAAGTTAAGTAAAAGTTGTATTGAATCGATGGAGGTTATACTTGGAGATGTAGTGTAGGTGTTATGTTTCCTTATTGTGCGGCAGTGCTGTAACCAAAGAAAATTTATTATAGGTATAAATAATAATGCTATATTATTATTATGATATTAATTAACATAAAATATGAAATATTATGTGTAAAAAAAGATAATCCAACTCTTTGGCCTAAATTTTTTAAGGTGCTTGCTCACAGTTGCAATCTTGTTGCAACAACACGTAGTAAATTAATATTCCTATATATATTAATATATATATATATATTAATAGTCCTTATCACAATTAGTGACTTTTACTATGGTATCCGAAAAATCTATGGTGAAAAAAGATCATTAGAAAAAATACAGGGTTGGTATAAGTGACAGCCTAGCAAATACTGAAACGGTGAACTCAGACCATCAAACTGAACAACTTTCACTATGGAGCTTACGTGAGGAAACGCGAAAAAAAATCGGCTGTCCCATACATTTCAGTCGAGTAGATACAGTAGGTTTGTATGAGACAGCTGATTTTTGCTGATTGAGGTAGGTTCCATAGTGAAAGTTGTTCAGTTTGATGGTTGGAGCTCATCATTTCAGTATTTGCTAGGCTGTCACTTATACCAATTTCGCCCAAAAGAAATGTTGCGTTGTTCTTTTTTACAATTGTTTTTTAACACGCTTGCGGCTTTTTTTAACCGACTTCAAAAAAGGAGGAGGTTTCTCAATTCGACCGTATATATTTTTTTTTTTTTTTTATGTGTGTTCGCGGATAACTTCGTCGTTTATGAACCGATTTCGATGATTCTTTTTTTGTTGGAAAGGAGATATCCCAAGTGAGGTCCCATGATAAGGAAACCAGGATCTGATGATGGATCCCAGAGATATCGAGGGGAACCTTCGAAAATCGTAGTGCCGACTAGTGCGTTTGTTAATTTAAAGCACTACTATTAAATCGAACTAATGAATTTGCCACTGAAAATTGTGAAATAAACAAAATTTTAACAAAAAAATTAAAACCGCCTTCAAAAAACTAAAAAGTTAAAAAATAATATTGCAGCCGATGACTTTTTCGTTCGCATCATAAGAACATTAATTTGTTTTATAGAAGTCGGTGTCAAGCCAAGCCAAAAAATGCAAGCCATGTCGCGAATCGTACCGGCTTGACAGCGACTTCAATAAAACAAATTAATGTTCTTATGATGCGAACGAAAAAGTCATCGGCTGCAATATTATTTTTTAACTTTTTAGTTTTTTGAAGGCGGTTTTAATTTTTTTGTTAAAATTTTTTCTCTTCGACTGAACCGATTTTAACGAAATTGATACATAGGTAGCTTGCAGTTTGAAAAAAGTACAGACATACTGCTTCCTTTCGAAAAGTTGAACGTGAAGGAGGCACAAGAAGCTCTGCCCACCGTCGTGGAATAATAGCGTGAGCTTATTATTAGTATGTAAGTTGGTATGTAAAATCTTATACGGGGTAATGCCGCAAGCATCATGGGCAAGTTTAGACCAGAAACGAACCGAGACGGATTTTTAGAATAGTACAGATTATTGTAATTATTTTATACTATTACTATAATAACCACAAGAACTGTCTTTCCCTTCAATAAATATATTTTTAAAGCTGATACAGGCTGTAACAAACACTCTAATAATGTTCAAAGGATTGGTTTAGTTCAGATCATCAAACTATCACTTTGGACCTACCTTTGGACCCTAATTCGAAAACGCGAAAGAAGAAATCAGCTGTTTCATACAAAACTGCAGTGCCTACTCGACTCAAATGTATGGCAGAACTAATTTCTTTTTCACGATTTCAATGTTGGCTCCATACTCAAAGTTGTTCAATTTGAAGGTTTTAACCATCCCTTTAAATATTACTAGGGTATTTTGTTATACCTGCATAAACGAGCATGTATGACATCAAAGGTTTAGATTTTGTGCAAGCAAAGATAAAATTCAAAAAAGTAAAGTTAAAAACAAATTAAAGATTGAAAATTTTAGTCTCGGGCGGGTGTTGAACCCGCACTCTTCCAAACCGGGGAATTGCGTTATCCAATTTCGTCACCGAGCCCACTACCCAGAGAACGAATAGCACAACATGGCTGTAACATGTTTAAAATCAATATTATTTGAAAGTAAAGTTAAGTATTTATGACTCACGGTATTCTAAGTCCATTCATCCGTTTAAACTCCTCTGGTGTCAGATCTGCCAAATGGTTAAGGCCAAAAGTGGCCGTGTTAGTTTCATCCGCGTTCAACTTGTTAATGTTTTCCAAACTCTTCTTAAACGCTTCATAGTGTATTTTTTTATCAGCGTCATCCTTATATACTTTGTTATAATCCTTTATGTATTTTTCAAACAAGTTTCCGGCGTCATTTAGATCGTAGTGTTCTTTTTCGGCCTGTGTTGGCAAGGCTGACGACAAAGCCATAATTGCGAAGAGCATTAATATACTGATTGATTTCATTGTTGTTTAGAAGAATAACTTTGTTTCAAGTGTTATATTCAAGGTATAGTGTCCGACTGATATCATACTGGTTTAACTGGTATTTATATAGCATTGGACTGGACAGATAATGCTTTTAGTATCTAATTTACATATTATTACGTCATTAATGATTTTTATGCAATGTGTGGTATGTTGTGATTTGTTTTTTTATGTTGTCTTGGTTAAGAATCTGGACATAATTGAAATAGAAATTGACTTGTGCCTCCTATAGATATAATTATTAAAATGCATATACAGGGTGAAATTGATATCATTAGCATCCTTTTAAACTAAGGCGGTGTCCTATTGCCATGCACGCGCGATGGTGCGATGCGATGTGATCGTACTGATGGGTAATTCTCCGAAATTTTACAAATCGTTGAAATTTTTCCATAGAAAAACTTGAAAATTTGAAAAATTTCGGATAATTACCCATCAGTACGATCACATCAAGTCCCAGCACGGTGTCGGGCTAATGGTCCATAAGTCTCTTGTGAACAACGTGGAGAAGATCGAAAGTGTGTCGAATAGGGTGGTGTACCTTATACTCAGAATAACCAAACGGTATTCGTTGAAGGTTATACAGGTATACGCCCCGACTTCAGAAGAGAAATACGCCGACGATGTAGAAACTATGTATGAGGATATCTCTAGAGCCATGCATAGTTCTAAAACACACTTCACGGTGGTCATGGGAGACTTCAACGCGAAACTGGGCAAACGAGACGGTGAAGAGATGCGAGTGGGAAAATTTGGGTATGGACGACGGAACAAACGGGGCCAACTGCTGGCTGGCTTCATGGAGAAGGAGGGACTCTATATGATGAACTCCTTCTTTAAGAAGCGGGAGCACAGAAAGTGGACCTGGTTGAGCCCGACCGGTACAAGAAATGAGATAGACCTCATCATGTCGACGAAGAAGCAAATATTCAATGATGTCTCTGTGTTAAACGCGTTTAAAACCGGAAGCGATCACCGTATGGTAAGAGGCACATTGAATCTTAATATCAAGCTCGAAAGATCTCGTCTGATGAAGTCTACGCTCCGTCCAGTACCGATCCAGATCCAAAACCCCTGTAGTTTTCAGCTCGAACTCCAAAATCGTTTTGATTGCCTGGGGAGTAGCGTGGACGATTACAGCGATGGGTTTGTGGAAACTGTCCATGCGGTCGGGTCCAAGTTCTTTAAGACCCGTCGTACAAATAGAACTAAGAAAATCTCAGACCCTACTCTTAAGCTCATGGAGGAAAGGCGCGAGATGATTCTGCGGTCTTCAGATGATGCGAATAAATACCGGCAGCTCAATAGGCAGATTTCAAAGTCCGTGACTTGCGACCTGCGTCGGTTTAACACCGAGCGTATTAAGGAGGCTATAGAGCGGAACAAAGGCTCCAAAGTTTTCGCAAGGGATCTGTCTATTGGGCAAAGCCAGTTATCAAAGCTGAAGACTGAGGATGGCAGAATCGTATCGTCCAAGCCTGAACTTCTGAGAGAGGTTGAGAAGTTCTATGGACAGTTATACACGTCAACACGAAGACCCGCTACAGATCTGGCTAACGACCCAAGAGCTAGATTGACCCGGCACTACACAGAAGATATTCCGGACGTCAGCCTGTACGAGATTAGTATGGCTCTAAAACAGCTAAAGAACAACAAGGCGCCGGGTGATGATGGGATTACGGCCGAGCTTCTGAAGGCGGGTGGAAAACCGGTCCTGAAGGCCCTTCAGAAGCTGTTTGATTCCGTCATACTCGAGGGCAAAACGCCGCAGGCATGGAACAGAAGTCTGGTGGTGCTCTTCTTCAAAAAGGGCGATAATGCCCTGTTGAAGAACTATAGGCCCATTTCCCTTCTTAGCCATGTCTACAAGCTGTTTTCGAGAGTCATTACGAACCGTCTCGCGCGCAGGTTTGACGATTTCCAGCCTCCCGAACAGGCCGGTTTCCGAAAGGGCTTTAGCACTGTGGACCACATACATACGCTTCGGCAAGTTATACAGAAGACTGAAGAGTATAACCTGCCCCTTTGCTTGGCGTACGTGGACTACGAGAAAGCCTTTGATTCGATCGAGACTTGGGCTGTACTGCAGTCTCTTCAGCGTTGCCAAGTAGACTACCGGTACATCGAAGTGCTGAAATGCTTGTACAAAAACGCCACTATGTCAGTCCGACTACAGGACCAGAACTCGAAACCTATCCTACTGCAGCGAGGCGTGAGGCAGGGAGACGTTATATCTCCGAAACTGTTCACCGCTGCACTGGAAGATGTTTTCAAGGTTCTGGACTGGAAAAGGCTAGGCATCAACATAAACGGCGAGTACATCAGTCACCTTCGGTTTGCCGATGATATAGTCATCATGGCGGAGACTATGGAGGAGCTCAGTCAAATGCTCGATGATCTCAGCAGAGCCTCCGAACGAGTTGGTCTGAAAATGAACATGGACAAGACGAAGATCATGTCAAATGACCATGTTGTACCCACTCCTGTAATGATCGGAAACTCTGCGCTCGAAGTTGTTGACCATTATGTTTACCTGGGACAAACTATTCAGTTAGGTAAGTCCAACTTCGAGAAAGAGATCAACCGTCGAATCCAACTCGGCTGGGCAGCGTTCGGGAAGCTACGTAGTATCTTCACGTCCCAAATACCGCAGTGTCTTAAAACGAAAGTCTTCGATCAGTGTGTGTTGCCAGTGATGACATATGGAACAGAGACGTGGTCGTTCACTCAAGGCCTCATAAAAAGGCTGAAAGTCACCCAAAGGGCAATGGAGAGGGCTATGCTCGGAGTTTCCCTGCGAGATCGAATCAGAAATGAAGAGATCCGCAGAAGAACCAGGGTAACTGACATAGCCCAAAGAGTTGCTAAACTTAAGTGGCAGTGGGCGGGGCACATTGCTCGCAGAACCGATGGCCGGTGGGGCCGAAAAGTTCTCGAGTGGCGACCGCGTACCGGAAAGCGCAGCGTGGGTAGGCCCCTCACACGGTGGACCGACGACCTGGTGAAGGTGGCGGGAAAACGTTGGATGAGGGCAGCGCAGGACCGGTCGTTATGGCGATCCTTGGGGGAGGCCTATGTCCAGCAGTGGACGTCCATCGGCTGAGATGATGATGATGATGATGACGATCACATCGCATCGCACCATCGCGCGTGCGATGGCAATAGGACACCGCCTAAGTGTCTACCCATCAAACTGAACAACTTTTAATATGGGAGCAAACCGATAGGAGCAAGAAAAAAATCAGCTGTCGCATACATTTGAGTCGAGGGCGACGATATTGCAGTTTAGTATGGAACAGCAGATTTTATATTCGCTCCGATCGGTTTGCTCCTATACTATAAGTTGTTCAGTTTGATGGGTAGATTCTTAGTTTAAAAAGATGCTAATGATATCAATTTCACCCTGATACGCTTAATAAAAAAAAATTGTGTTTAAATGTAAAAAAATCTGCTGTTGCATACTCAGCGAAAACCAATCATTTATCATTTTAGAAGACCAAAACTAAACTACCAAAATAATAAGTTTTTTTTTTTTATTTATAATTAAATTGACTCTTGCTTGTGCGTTAGCACTGCATTTCCGCCAGTGTCAAGTGTAGTTTATTGGGAGAATCTATCCCAATCTATGGGACTGTTTTTGGACAAGAACAAGAAGAGATTGAGGAATGTGGAGCCTCGTGGCAGGCACAAACGCGACGCGCGAAACCACGCGAGACGTGTACTCGGGTCAGTTCCTGCAACGTGACTCCAATAATCTAAACTATTATAAAACTGTAACAGAAATTTGTCTGTACATTGAAGGTATTGACAAAAAAAAAGATTACGACATGGTTTTTACCTGTCCCTGATTCCAAATCACCAATTTTTGAATTTTTTATCTGTCTGATTGTTTGTTTGTTTGTATGTTTGTTTGTTTGTTTGTTTGTTCGTTTGTTTGGGTGTTTGTTTGTTCGAGTATCACGCAAAAACTACTGAACCGATTTTGATGAAACTTTTTTTGTTCGATAGCTTATAATCTGACTTAAAATCTGGTATATAATTTATGCGGACGAAGTCGCGGGTCGCGGCTCGTAAGTTTATAAGTTTACTCAGTTTCCTTTCAGCCGTCAACAAAAAACGTCAAAAGCGCTTTTTGTACATAAAAGGTCGATTCTAAAAAAAGAAAATCTCAATCGTAAAAATCACAGTCCTGCAATAGCTACCAGGGTCGCAGAAAACGACTGGAGACAATTACCCGGAGACACAACAAAGGAGCGCCAACCCGACACGCCTACCTCGCTAATTACCTTATTTACCTCCATCCTTTCTCCTACTCCCCATTTTCTGTCCGTTGTTTTGCTTTCATAAGTGTCATTAGCACTGTATTAGATAATATACTCGTAGGGTACTCGTATGTATTGTTACGAGATAGCATAAATAGAAATTGGAGCCGTTTCTCTTTGTTGGGGGTTGGAATGTTTGGAGGAGTAAGCTGTGCTCTGATTTTGAGGGTTCCGTAGTCAACATGGAACCCTTATAGTATCGCCATGTCCGTCCGTCTGTCTGTCTTTTCGCGGTTTAGCTCAGAGACTACAGAAAGCTGTAATTTAGCATGGGTGTCGTATAGTATACATAAGATGTAAAAAAAAAACTACTTAGTTCGTAAAGTACGGATGCATTTTTTTTCTCGTCTCCCAGGGTGTGGTGTTTCGTTGGATAAGTCGTTCAAAAATATTGCGTGTGTGTGAAAACTATTTTTCGATTAAGGGATTCATTTGCAAATGTTGAGAGTTAAGTGTCTCCCCCTTGCCAGCTAAACGGTGGTTTGTTGTTGTTTTTGATATGTGAAAAAATGCACGGATGGCATAACGGAGTTAAAAGGAAAACAAGTTAACGAGTAATAGTGAACCAACTTATAAAATGTACTTCTAAGTCCGCATTTCCGACTGACAACTACGCGGAACTTTACACTGCGAATGGCCCGACATGCACTTGACCGGTTTTTTCAAGTAGAGTTTTTATAATTATAAACCCTCTGCCTTCAATGACGCGTGGCCAGAGCATGCTCAAGACAGAGATGGTTGGAGGTTGAAAGGGGAGGCCTTTGCCCAGCAGTGGGATGAAATGGGCTAGGAAAAAAAAACACTATAATTATGGTCATCTACAGGGTGAAATTGATATCATTAGCATCCTTTTAAACTAAGAGTCTACCCATCAAAGTGAACAACTTTTACTACGGGAGCAAACCGATCGGAGCAAAAAAAAATCTGCATTTGCATACATTTGAGTCGAGGAGGCGTTGTAGTTTAGTATGGAACAGCAGATTTTTTTGCTCCGATCGGATCCGATCGGATCATGTTTGCTCCCGTAGTAAAAGTTGTTCAGTTTGATGGGTACACTCTTAGTTTAAAAGGATGCTAATGATATCAATTTCACCCTATACAAATGTACAGGGTGAAATTATACCTAATTAGTAAAAACTAGGTACTACCCGAGAAATTGGGCTACCTACCTACCTACTCATCTGAACCCGTGGGTCTCGTTTAAGGTCTCGTTAGAGGTGAATATAGGATAGAAGAGCTGCAATGTCTCATTGACCTTGGCGCGTACCACCTTGCTTCCTCAATTTATTACCCATGTGTAAGTGTAGGGGAAACCTCGGCTCTATTGTATTCCATAACAGGGCAGGTAGGCTGCCGGCGGTAACAATGTAAATGGAAGAAGATGAAATAATTGCGCCGAGCTCAAATTTTTTTTTATTATTTACTTAAAGCGTCTTAGGTTCAGACGAAAATTTTCTTTGAGAAGCGTGGTCAAAAGCAGCAGCTTTCTGAAAAGCGCGTTATACAGGGTGTAACAAAACACCCTAGTAATACTTAAGGGGGTGCTTCAGCTCATGAAACTGAACAACTTTCACTATGGAGCCTAGTTCGAATTCGCGAAAAAAAAATCTGCTGGCCCATAAAAAACTGCTGTACCGACCGACTCGACTAAAATGCATGGGAAAGCAGATATTTTTTTGAGATTTCGAAGTTCTCTCCATAGTGAAAGTTGTTCAGTTTGATGGTTTTGTTACACCCTGTATAATTATGAAATTGTGAAATTCAGTCTAGTATTGGTGGTAAATTTAAATTATGTTTCAGTTTGGGTTTACTGTACCATAACCAGAATCCAGTTCAGATTAATATTAATATACCTATTTCCATCGTTGTTAGATCATGTCGTACATTGAAATGTTGGGTCCTGTACATTTGAATATCCTGTCCTCAATGGAGTTGAAGTCCTGCTTTGTTTTGTGTTCTGTTTATTATATTACGTAACTGGTGGCTTGTTGTGGACACATATAAGGAAACATTGTTTTGGTATTTGTGTTATGCTCGAGCTGGTATTCCGCCAAGGATCATGAAATAACTTTGAACATAATCACCAATTGAATATCTTTACGACTCAATTGTCATTTGTGGTCGTACGTGGAAAAACACGTCGTTAAATGTTAGTTATGTACGCATTATCTTTAACTAATCAGTTAAATTTTTTATGGTCTGTAGGTACTAATAAAATAGTAACACACAAAAGTTATTGTTGACGTCTTATACGAGTAGGTAGGTAAGTAGCGATATATCTATTATATTCGTACTTGGTCCTCGATATAATTAAAATGTAGTATCGCTAATCTTGCGTGTATCCGCGTCCTTTAAATCTGTGGAAAAAACAAAAAACGTCTCCCGCGCGCCCTCTACCTGTCAATTCCATTGTTTTTCGCGCGCGTAAACGCTGTCCATGATAAAATCAATTTTTAAGTTATAATGTGTAATAAATTGTTATTTTGTGCATATAATGGAAAGAAAGAAGTCTTATGACAA
This sequence comes from Agonopterix subpropinquella, assembly GCA_922987775.1. Classification (NCBI taxonomy): domain Eukaryota; kingdom Metazoa; phylum Arthropoda; class Insecta; order Lepidoptera; family Depressariidae; genus Agonopterix; species Agonopterix subpropinquella. The sequence goes on along the minus strand of OV277695.1, from coordinate 10,690,790 downwards.
GCAGGAAAGATGGAAGTAAAAGATATATAAGTTGGAGGAGTGTTTGCCAAAGGAAAATATGGTAAATGACGACTAAGTACGTACCGAATTTTTTCTTTTCATTTCTACTAATTGTGTTACAAAACTTTACATGATATAGGGGTTTAGATCCTCTCCCGGCCCGACACTATGTATGCTATGTGTCCACGCATATTCGAGTTTCGGAGATGCGCTTTCCCGTTGGGAAATATAAGTACGAACGCCGGCGCGCCGCGCCGGTACCCGTGCCCGGCTCACGCATTGTTACGTTCAAAGGCTATGCCCCGTTGGGGATAGTCAGCCGACGCCAATGCTGGCCCTTGTGATCTTTACACAATGCATGTTCGAGTTTCGACCATGTACTTCTTTTCCCGTTGGGAACCTAAGATGACACTCTGACCGAAAAACCTTACCAGCTCTTGTGCTCATTGTTTGTTCGAGTTTCGAACGGACACGTTCCCGTTGGGAACGAAAGTAATTTCAGCGCCTGTACAGGTTACCCACGCATGTTTGAGTTCAAACAAGTACTCGCCCGTTGGGAAAGACCATGCCAACTCTGTGCCTTTTGTCCTTGAATGTTCGAGTTTCGATGATAATGATGACCTTCCCGTTGGGAAAGATAGCTGATGCTGGCTCCGGTACCCAGTGACCAAGTGGCTTTTGTGTTCGGGAGGACATACTCGATGGGTTATTTGTCTATGAATGTTTATTCTTTCTTACCAAACCAATTCCCATTGAGAAAGTTGTACTGTCCTCAGCTTCGGACTTAAGTTTCTGTCTGTGCTGTGATCGGTGACACTTATATTGGTGACACTTATATGCATCTTTCCGTTGGAAAGTTTAATTGTTTTTGTTTGTCTGTTTGCCTTATTATAAATTGGCCATTGATGCCTCATTGACCTACTCATGGTGGTTTCTTGTTGGGACAACATAACTCTGAACAGTGGGGGTTGCCTATATGTGCCAGGTACCTACTAACATGTATGAGGCCAGTTGGTAAAAAGCTTTTACTCTGTATGTACATTATAGCTATGGGTGTTGATCCTGACATATATCCTGAGATAGATGTTGAGCTAGGCCCCGAACTATCAGATCATAATTTTATTATTCAGTATTTATTTAATAACTGCAAAGAAGGCACACTCACACAATTCATTTAGCCTCAGGTCAAGCGGTGCTACTCTCCTTAGGCACAGATAATACAATACTACCTTTGGTTACGTTAGAAGACAACCTCAAAATGTGGTAGGTTACCGATAAATACAAAATAAATTTGGAATTTCCTGGTATTTTGAAACATCCTGGTAAGGCTAAAGATGAGTTATTTTATTACAAGAATGTCAGCGGTAGGTACCTATGGAGGTTAACTACAGCAATAGCCTTCAACACAATAATCCTTGCAATTACACCAATTAAGGTCGCTGACAGACTCTCCAAGCTTAGCATTCTGCATTTCCAGGTACATAAAGTTTAGACAACAGCTTATGGGCCTTATGGCATCTTTTGTTAACATAAATATAGGTAACACCTAGGCCTTAAAAGAAATTTAGGAACTACTGAATTCCTTTACTCAAAGCTGGATGACAGTGGAATTTTCTAACGATAAGGAAAGTTTCAAACGGTATGAAACCCAAAGTAAATCCAGCCTCAAACTTCTCGTCACAGGACAGGAAGAAATTACAGAGGTCACAAGCCATTATGGCAACACCAACTCGGTCTCAGTTACCCTTCAACATCCACCAGACGGGGACGGGTGCAATACCCTTTAGAATAAACTTGGTCGCTAGACTCAAATACTATATATGTAATCATTTATTGTACTAATCATCAAAAATTAGATTTACAATTTTGGCAACATCACTAATGATGATCTAATAAAATACCCTTTGAGGTAGGTATAGTTTACCGCTGGACTTAAATAGTTTTATAACTGTACTAATATAACTAATGATACTCTTTTAGGTAAAATTAGCTCTATCACTAATGATCAAGCTTTCTTTGGTAGAAAATGTTATTAACATGTTAAGCAAGTCTGGAATGAAAATAATTAAAGCTTAAAATTATGAAAAAGCTTTTACACCTTAGTATTGAGTCTAAATGCAAACCAACTCAAAATAATTCTTTTACAACTTATTCACAATTCATAGAGCGGTAAAGTAATTCAACAGTAACATGTAATTTCGTAACTTATTATTAAATAAATTAAATAATAAATATAAGTAGGTAGGTGTAGGTTTTTCTTTTCAAGTAGGTTAGTAGGTATTTCACACTAGTGGAGTGTAAACACGTTTTTGTGTAAACTTTGGTCGCAAGGAACTTAATTATGTACCTTGAAATTTAAAACTATTCAATAACAATAAATATGGATTATAAAAAGTATTCTAAGATCCCAATTACTTAAATAATGGTGCATTATTTGAATGGGATGGCCTACTCAATAGAGTAGCTTGGCTGGCTAGGTCTGCGCTGACTGTGTTTACAAAACAGTAAAAATCCATAATTGGGCCTGTCCTGTCCTTAGGACTATACCTGATACCATGATAATGTATAGGTAAATACCTCAATGGTACTCTCTTACCAAAAATGCTTAAATAATACTTAAGGCTTAAGATTCTTGGGAATCTCTAAGGTCTATTAAATGTAAAATATTGTTTATCATCCACTGCTCAATCTAACTAACCAATATCTGACCATAGAATCATGATCATGATCATTGAAAGATTTTATAATTATTAAGTGGTTATACAATTTGGTATCAGTTGTGTGGCAGTTCCATAGGGCTTTATTTACACAAAGAAGCTGGAGTGATCAGACAGACTACATGTGCAGAACTATACTGAGTTAAATGGGTTAAAAATTCAAAGGTTTCGTTTAATAAAAAGAGTATAGTAGGTACATTGAAACAACTTTTATTTAATATTATTTCAGAACGCAGAAGCCTGCTACATAGGTCTAACCATAAAAATAGGTTCTAATCAATTAGTCAGGACTAGATAAATAATTTCATGAAAACGAACTAAGCCATTGGTAGCATTCTTTGCTTTAAGGAATCAGAATCAATAACACTACGGTGATATCTTTTTCAAAATGTATTGTGGAGATGGAGTTTAGTAAATTATTTTAAAGAGTAGGTATAGCTAAATCCAAATAGATCTGACAGTGGTACTGTGGTACGAAGCTGACATCAGCCCACATTAAACTTAATTTCATAAGGAGGCCTTGTCCCTGGAGAGACAAAGGAGAGAATCACATACCTAATTATAGGTAATAAATACATACAGATCTTGTCCCTGGAGAGACCCAAATACCTAATTATAGGTAAATACCTACTTATCGAATGAGATTTTTCTCAAGAAAGTTTTGGGTATGATTAACTCTAGTTTGGTTCGGTGTGAATTATGTTTCATTACTTTCCTTTTGACCCTTTCACATGGAATCTAGAGAGTTAAGTAGACAACATTTTTCTTCTAGGCACTAGGCATGTTCTTTAGTGTCCCAATCGGATTCGAGAGAATCAGGCTGAGAAGCTTTGGTACCCACTGCTGAAAGCACTTGAAAGTCTCAGAAAAAGTTAAATTTGAATGCTCTCTGTCTTCAACGTTCTCATGAGATTTTACACAGGCAACTTTTTCATAGGGTAAATGTCATTATGATGTTGGGAAAATTTTATCAAAAACACTTTATATAAAATACTGATAAAATTATATAGTTTACGTCAGTAGAGGCGATTTTGTTGATCAAACTAGAGGTCTCTGCTCGAGTATTGTATTTTACATAGGTATTTCTGTTATTGATAACGATGATTCTGAGACAATGCATCACCTAATCTACATCTCATAATGGATAATAATTAATAACACTCATATCGGCAATGTTCTGATGAAAGAGTAAAACGCGGTTTTAAGTTAAAGGTTTTTCAAATTATACCCTTCTAAATCATAATATGTTAGTATATGGGACTCGCATCATGTTTTATTTTGATGCTTAACAGTGATACCCACTCAATAGCTTAGATTTAGGTAAACTACCCATGACGTTAGGTGTTACTTTTAACTTACTTATTACTTAATCTTCAGATTAAAGAATCCAGTTTAATAGGTATATACCTCCACCGAATTATTTTTATTTCTCATGAAATAATGATATGAATCAGGTTTGAGGATTGTTATAACATACTGTTTGAAAGACGTCTGCGCATGGTCATTCATCTTGAAATATGACCCGTTAAATAAAATTCTCTTTCAATAAATACTTTAATGTCACTAGTTAACTTAGACCAGTGAAATTTTACAAAATTATCCATGACAATATTAATATACCACATCAGAAAACCTCTCAGAGTGTATTAGTAGCCAGTGGATTAGAAATGTCATGAGAGATACAGTGGAGTGTTTTCGTTGCACACCACTATATTGGCTGCAGGAGGGGTCCTGTATCGTTCGGGGAGAGTAGGTACCTGTATCGTTCTACTAGACTACTAGAACCTCAACAGCTTGGAGTCTGACAGAGATCAGATTAAGTTAGGAGATGAAGTTTTAGGTACTCACATACCTTGTTTAATTATAATTAATATCAGTTAAAAAATTACTTTCTAATGTCTGGATTTAACTAGCGTTGGTATGATTGTGATTCAAATTTACATATCTCATTTTGTATGATAGGGTACTACTGTACCTATAACTTGCAAGGTTTTGTTCTTAGCTGTGAATCTAAGTTCACAACGAAAGAGTTTATTTTTGTTTAAGATGTTGTTTCCTCTAAACATCTACATTTTAATTATATCGAGGACCAAGTACGAATATAATGATAGGATTAAACGAACTTACCTGAAGTGAAGTTCTATCCTAATTATATGAAGTACTTGGTCCTCGATATATACCTACTTCCCACCCCCCGCATACCCAGTTACTACCAGTTAGCTCTGAACTAATGAAATTGACAGGTAGAGGGCGCGCGGGAGACGTTTTTTGTTTTTTCCACAGATTTAAAGGACGCGGATACACGCAAGATTAGCGATACTACATTTTAATTATATCGAGGACCAAGTACTTCATATAATTAGGATAGAACTTCACTTCAGGTAAGTTCGTTTAATCCTATCATTATCCGTAAGTACCTAGGTATTATGATTTTTTTAAATAAACATCCAAGCTAACATCGTAAGCAACTTCACATGAAAGGGTCGTTTTCAGGATAAAAGCTGTCAGCAGTCCATCTTATGTGGACGTTGAGGAAATGGCTTAGGAGAGGTCATGTTACGACTTGCCCTAAAGCGAAGCAATACGACCCCTTGACATGCACGTGACCTAACCTACCAACTCACTATACGCTCCCAACCAAATAACCGAAAACGAACTCAATCACGATGTACACAATATTTCTATTCACCCGTAAAATGTTCCGAACTTAAGTACAAAGCAGCCTTAAGGTAAACAGTTCTTTTCATAGTAAAAATGTACTAAATCCCAAGGAGTTGGGGCACAGACGTTTTCGTATGCACAGAGAGTGCTGCGCTCAATCAGTTCTCAAAGAAGGCAAAAGAGACGCGGATGCCGTACCGGTGAGATCAAAGAGCGGGCCCGCGACTCGTTACCTCTTATACCTATAAGTGGGTACCTACATGAATTGTACAGTGGACGAAATAAATTTAAATTTTGCAATAAACTGTTGGAGATCTACTAAAATAACGTGCCGTACTGATAATGATTAGAACGGAGAGCTATCGAAACTCAATCTTGAGATCCAGGTTCGAATCTGCACGGATGACATGCCATGTACTAATGAGTTTTTCTAACTTCAACGTACGTAATACCGATTTCTCTCCAACGGTGAAGGAAAATATCGTGAGGAAACTTGCATTAGCTGAAGAAGAAATTCCGAGTATGTGAAGTCTACCAATCCACAATGTGCACGCGTGGTGGACTAAAGACCATACACCATTCCTGAGGGTATGCATGCGCCCTGCAGTAGGACGTATATAGGCTTTGATAATGATGATGAAGACTGATAATGATGAGGAAATTAGTGACATAGCTAGTCGAGCCACAAATCCGTGTATTTGTTTTTCTATAACGTCCGTTACAGCACACATGCATGCGTTGTGAGACTTGTTAACACTTTGGAAACACTTTGTGAACACTTTGGAGGCGCAGGTCATATTATCTTATTAGATTTCTACCTTTGCATGTACCAGCTTGAACGAAAGTATTTCTTCATGCAAACCGTTTATAATCATCGACCTAAACTATGACCCATTGCTGGGACTTCTCTTGCGAAAAGTATGAGATGAAACAAGCAAAAGATACAGTCATTGAACCAAGTAAAATGATGATGAGGTAGAAAACACTTTGACAGAAAGTTGAACACTACTTGTAGCCTTCACACTGAAAAAAAAATTGTTTACTTCAACCAATATCTTGTTTATGATAATCATACATCATGAATCCATATGAGCCTGTCAATATCATGACTTCTCTGACTAAGAGAACTTTGTTAGACGAATTCGGCTTGCTGTTACAACTACCATCTTTTGTTTTTAGTAAACATTAAAATACTTCTTAGTTGGCTCGCATTTTTTTCAAAATGCATATATTACATGAAACCTGTGAGATGATGATGAAAACGATGATGAAATAAAAACCTTTTACTGTGTCGGTTTCATGTTGGAAATTACAAAAAGTAAGACTTTTTAAATACGTTTATATTTTGTGAAGATCAAGTTCTTATGGTTATACTACTAATAAAAATCAACGTTTGTGACGATGATGTTTGGATGATTGCGGCTTAATCACGTATGCGGCTAAATGGATTTGGATGTGTCACACTGATAGAATATGTTCTGGATTCACACATAAAATACTTTCAAGTCCACACAGACCTGGGTCAGGCAGAGTAGGTACCTAACTGACAATATTGAAACTTTTTCTGTTCTGACTCTTACCGAATATTATTTGGAGCACAATTTCAGATACAATTCGATGTTGAGTGTACCAATCGAGTACCCACTCTAAAACCGAATACACGCGAGTCTCGAGAAATACATTACATAAATATTATTTACCTTTCATGTTGACCAAAACTAGCATTACTACAAAATGAGCGAAGACATCAAAGTGAATTCGAAAGCATTTCGTTATAGAGTTTGTATGGAGTGAATCGTAAAGTGGTTCTGTAATACTGAGAGTGTTTGGTATTTTTATTTTACAGAGTATATTTAGATTGGGTTTCACTTTTTTAGTGTTTCTTTTTTATTCCACTGAAAAAAAAAATTGTTTACTTCAACCAACATCATGACTTCTTAAGAGAACTTTGTTAAACGAATTCGGCTTGTTGTTACAACTAACCATCTTTTGTTTTTAGTAAACAATAATATAACGTCATTTCAATTATTTTGGTGCTAATTAAGAGAAACTATACTTCTTAGTTGGCTCGCATTTTTTTCAGTGCAGGGTGTAAAATTTAATGAATTAGATATCGAACAGGGTGCTTCAGACCATCAAACTGAACAACTTTCATTGTGGAGTCAGAATTGAAATCGCAAAAAAAAATCTGCTGTTCCATAGAAAATTTCAGTAGCTACGATGGTATGGTCTGAAGCACCCTGTTCGATAGGTAACGCATTTTTTACACCCTGGAGTGCGATTTTTGAATCTCATACGTTGAAAATGTATGGAGATACGCATGTTTCTGCTGCTGATTTGACTTTCAAAAAAGATTTTGGCGTTGGCTCCATAGTAAAACTTGTTCAGTTTGATAGTCTAGGGTATTTTGTTACATCCTGTATGAAAATAGGTACCAGGAGTGCGATTTTTGAATCTCATCCGCTGAGTTCAACGAATGAGTTTCAAAAATCGCACTCCAGGTATTTATTTATTTACGAGCCGCATAAATTATATACCAGATTTTAAGTCAGATGATAAGCTATCAAACAAAAAAGTTTCATCAAAATCGGTTCAGTAGTTTTGCGTGATACTCGAACAAACAAACACCCAAACAAACAAACAAACAAACAGACAGACAAAAAATCCAAAAATTGGTGATTTGGAATCAGGGGCATCTATCTAAAAATCATATCGTAATCTTTTTTTTGTAAATATCTTCAATGTACAGACACACTTCTGTTACAGTTTTATAATAGTTTAGATATGGGGTTTCTTACGTTGCTTTGCCAGTACCTTACCTTAACCTGAACCCTCCACATAGTAAATGAAAAACCTAACAGTAACTAAAGGAAAACTAAACTATATACTAAACTTTTAACTGTTACGCTGAATGTAACTGAAAGGTATTTTTATTTTTAAAATTGATCATTGAATCATGGATAGTTTTTTTAACAAAGCATTCGTTTGTTACCAAAAGTTCAATCACGTTTTCATTGAGAACGACAAAATATTACAGTAAATATTTATTCACGTATTTACTCAACAATATTTCCTTATGAATGTACACGACTTTTATTATTTGATAAAATGTAGTTCTAAACTATTTTATAAGTACCTACTTACCGACATCTTTACGCCATTATTCCGTTCCGGGTTGAAATATTGTTTTAAACTCAATTTCAATGAAACGATTTTATTAGCTTAAATTATTTTTTTATTCTTTTTAAATGACTAGATTAAAAAAGTACGACCATGCCTTCTCTGAGCAAGTAATCACTACGTTTTACGTGCCTTTACAGTATAAGTTTTGGGATGAATAGGCTACTTGACAACTAGTCAAATCAACTAATCTTTATCGGACGTCAAAACGTGCGCTTTGTATGAACATTTGTAGTAAATAAAGAGTTGTGACGTCATCAACATTTCATTACTTTTTACCCGACTGCGGCAGAAGGAGGGTTATTAATGTTTATCTTGTTATTAAAAATAGTATTCAAGCTAAAAGTCTCAATGAAAATGGGAGTTTAGCGTTATTTTAGAAAATACTTTTTTTTATTGAAGAGATAATAAAAAAATATATTGTGTGTAGTCAAGTACCTACCCAATTTAATGACGTGACGATTTTTTACGTAAAAATTTTTAATTAACATTAAAAAAATATGGTGAAGAATACGCCAGGAATAGGCTACTTGACAAAACTCAAATTAGCTACTCTTTATCGGACGTCAAAACGTGCGCTTTGTATGAACATTTATACTAAATAATGAGTTGTGACGTCATCAACATTTCATTACTTTTTAAAGTTCATCTTGTTATTCAAAATAGTATTCAAGCTAAAAACTCAACGAAAATGGGAGTAAGCGTTATTTTCTAACCCTTTTGCACTGAGAAGATAAAAATAAAATATATTGTATGTAGTCAAATACCCAATTGGCGTTTTCTTCCTGCAACTTCTGAAATACTGACAAAATTAGCATAGCAGCTGCTAGAATCTTAATAATAGACAGTAATTGAAATTATCAACCTCTATACATCCCTACTGCTGGGATTCAGACCTCGTGTGTCGATTAAAGTCTACAGTGTAGTGTAACATTGGACCAACTAGGATGTTAAAATATGTTGGTCAATTATCGATTTTGGAGGTATTCAATTCATTTGTTATCCTATACAGGGTGTAAGGAAAAGTATCATTAACCTTTAAACCACATACTCTACCCATCAAACTGAACAACTTTTACTATGGGAGCAAAGGTGTCCCCCAGAGTTTGCTCTATAATCACACTAAGTTTGTCGCTTGTATGTATAACTGTTTTTACGATAGAGCGTGAAGAAAAAACGTTGATAACAACTTTGTTATTTGTTAACGAATCCGCTGTAATAAAATAAATAAATAAATAATAAATAAATAAATACCGCATAATCTGAGGAAATTTCAACTGTCTAGCTATTATGGTTCAAAAGTTACAGCCCTAAATAGGTAGGACAGACGGACGGGACGGACTGATGGATGGACGGACAGACAGACGGACGGACGGACGGACGGACAACGTAGGCTTAGTCCCGTTTTCACCCTAATAATTAAATTGGTACGGTTCTTTTTTTTCCACCTCGTATAGGTACATTTTATATTACACATTTTCATTGTACATTTTTATTTTATTTATTAGGAAGCCAACATGACACATAATTATACATTCACAATGGTACACGGATTATCTGACTGTATACTTATATAGCCTACAAGTACTCAGCATGCATACAAATAAGGCAGGGGCATAATTTTTTTTTTTTTAAATTAAATAACGTGACCACTGAAGGTCGTCACGCCAATTCGAATATAGGTACATACCTACACCTATATACGACATTATAAGAAAGAGTATCTATCTATTATTACCCTATACATTAACATGTTCAATGTACATTAATCTGATCTGCCAACCCTACCGTTCTGTAGAATATCTATATCTAATCTAATCTAAACTATATAAAACTGTAACAGAAGTGTGTCTGTACATTGAAGATAAACATTAAAAAAAAGTTATGATGTGGTTTTTAGGTGTCCCTGATTCCAAATCACAAATTTTTGGATTTTTTGTCTGTCTGTTTGTTTGTGTGTTTGTTCGAACGAGCATCACGCAAAAACTACTGAACCGATTTTGATGAAACTTTTTTTATTTGATAGCTTATGATCCGAATTAAAATCTGGTATATAATTTGTGCGGACGAAGTCGCGGGTTAACAAGAGTAAGATATAAAAATTATTTCAGTTTCAAATTATAGTACCTACCTATGTGGTGTATCTAGCTACACGTTTCACATAAAATTTGTACGAACAGACTCTGCGGGCTTTTCAGCCCACAGCTAAAGCGTTTCGAAGCAAATGTTGGACTCTAAACATCCATCCATTTATCGAAGGGACTAACACGGTTCCGTCTAATGAAACCCTCGCGTACATTTCACTTTAATACCTCAGTTTTAGGGTTCGCTACTCGCTACGGGAACGTGTCTCTACTTAATGAATGAATTATAGTAGATGTCGGTACACCTCAGGCAACGGGAAAGTTAGCTAAGGATAAATTGTTCATGTTAGGTAGCTTGGCGAAGATTTAGTAATTAGGAAGTATGCTTTACACATCTTCAGGGATGCTGGAGCATCGATGGAGGTAAAGTTCAGAACTTGACTTTTAGAACTGGGTACACCTTTATTAATGGTTTACATGCTCTGAGTTCTGATGTATTGGTAAAGAAGATAACTGCTTACTAATACAGAGTGTTAGGGTAAACAGTTGCATTACTTTAAGGGGTGATCGTACCCATGTTACTTGAACAACTTTCCCTAAGAAACAGACTTTTCATACAAATGTTCGATGAATTGCATTTAGTAAGGGAAATCAGAATTTTTTTTTTTTCGAATTTGATATAGGTACCTACTGTTTACCCTAACACCCTGTATACCCCTAGTTTTTAATTAGGTACTAACAAAATTATAAGGATGTATTCAGGACAATGAAGTTAAAGAAGTTTTCCTGAGGAACGTGGGTCGAAAACGATAATTTTTTTTGACATAAAATCGATCTGTTGATCAACACTTTTGTAAGGGAGGTCCAAAAAATTTTTTTATTTGTTTCAAACATTATTATTGAAACACAAATAATTCCTTTTTTTGTTCAGTAACTCACATTATATGACAATTACCCGGCACAGGACGATAAAAAAAATTTCATAGCGATATGGCTGGCATGCTTCCAGGGCATTGATATGAAAGTGATACTAGATACTAGGTATGACAGTGAAGTCTTCTCAAAGATGTTTTGTCCAGAGAAAATACCACCAATTAATTAAACAAAACGTTGATCAACTATAGACAAATGTCTAATATCATAACGCCAATTCTCACCTAAAGGTGTAAAATAGAAGTGACGTCACACTTCACCGGGAATTCAATTCGACAGCACTTTTCATAATTGAAAGCTGCTATCTCTCCAAGGCATACCCAATTTACTTTAAGTCCTAAGCCGCTTCCAAAATGATTTCATTAAGCATTCTATTTACCTTTATATAACCTACGGCATAAAGCTTATATTCTTATCACATTATGAATATTTTTTCAACAATTATATATGAAAGCTAATAGCTTAACTAGGTAGGTACTAGTACTATCTATGTCAAAACGTAAATTCACTATCGAAGTTGTCAGAACTTTGCTCAACGACCAACCTTCCTATATAGCGAGCAGCTGCTAGAAAGTTCTCTTTACTTTTCACTAGCATAATAATTTTGGAATACATTTTAAGGTTATTTTCATTAATTTACTCTCTAGAGACGCTCTTGACGTAGTGTTGCTTTAGTGTTTGGAAAGATAAGTAAAGTTAAGCAATGTAGACCCACCCTCACACCACTTTAGCTGGGTGATAATTCTCGTGGTATTCCATCTCGAACGCCATTGTTCTTTAGAAATCAGTTGTCAGTTAGGTGTCTATTTACTTTACGAATTCCTCTCTCTACATATAGAGACTATCGAACAAACTACCAAAGGTACAGGGTAAAATTGATATCAATAGCATCTTTTTTAACTAAAAGGACTTTTCTACCCATCAAACTGAACACAACTTTTACTATGGCAGCAAAACGATTGGAGTAAACCATGCCAGTAAACCGGGCGAGTAAACTAAACCAGTAAACCGTGCGAGTAAACCATGCCAGTAAACCATGTCAGTAAACCATACCAGTAAACCATACCAGTAAACCGGGCGAGTAAACCAAGCCAGTAAACCATGCGAGTAAACCATACTAGTAAACTCTTTGGCGGTATCCTATTGCCATCGCACGCGCGATGGTGCGATGCGATGTGATCGTACTGATGGGTAATTCTCCGAAATTTTTCAAATTTTCAAATTTTTCTATGGAAAAATTTCAACGATTTGTAAAATTTCGGAGAATTACCCATCAGTACGATCACATCGCATCGCACCATCGCGCGTGCGATGGCAATAGGACACCGCCTTTGAGTAAACCATGCCAATAAACCGGCAAGTAAACCATGCCAGTAAACCGGGCGAGTAAATCGGAAGAGTAAATCGGGCGAGTAAACCAAGCCAGTAAACCGGGCGAGAAAACCGTGCGTGTAAACCATGCCAGTAAACCGGGCGAGTAACCATGCTAGTAAACCAAGCCAGTATACCGGGCGAGTAAACCAGGTGAGTAAATCGTGCAAGTAAACCGGGCGAGTAAACCAAGCCAGTAAACCAGGCGAGTAAATCGTGCAAGTAAACCGGGCGAGTAAAACGTGCCATTAAACCGGGCAAGTAAACCAAGCCAGTAAACCAGGCGAGTAAACTAGGCGAGTAAACCGGGCGAGTAAAACGTGCCAGTTCACCGGGCGAGTGAACCATGCCCGTAAACCGTGCCAGTAAACTTGGCGAGTAAACCGTGTGAGCAAACCGTGGGAGTAAACCGTGCGAGTAAAACGGGCGAATAAACCGGGCCAGTAAGTCATGCCAGTAAACCATGCCAGTAAACCATACCATTAAACCGGGCGAGTAAACCTTGCGAGTAAACCATGCCAGTAAACCGAGCGAGTAAATTGAGCGAGTAAATCGTGCGAGTAAACCATGCCAGTAAAGCGGGCCAGTAAACCGGGCGAGTAAACCAAGCCAGTAAACTGGGCGAGTAAACCGTGCCAGTAAACCGGGCGAGTAAACCGGGAGAGTAAATCAAGTCAGTAAACCGTGCCTGTAAACCGTGCTAGTAATCCGTGCCAGTAAATCGTGCCAGTAAACCAGGCGAGTAATTCGTGCGAGTAAACAGTGCCAGTTAAACGTTCGAGTAAACCGGGCGAGTAAACCAAGCCAGTAAACAGTGCCCGTAAACCAGGCGAGTAAACCGGGTGCGTAAACCGTGCCAGTAAACCGGGCGAGTAAACTGTCCCAGTAAACCATGCCAGTAAACCGTGCAAGTAATGGGGCTAAAAAAACACTGGAAAAAATTTGTTCAAATAAACTCCCAAGACAAAATAAATTCTAATTTAGGTAATCCAATGCATCTTTGGCTGTTTTTAGTGCCCTAGAATGCCAATCCATTTCATCACTTACCCATTAATTTACTCAAGTTAACTTTAACATAAGTAAAGGACCACTTAAAATGTTCTTTTTTCCAAATATTAAATATAATATTTGGAAAAAAGAAACAACGTCTTGATCCTTCCTGCTTTTATACTTTGTGCGGTACGTGTTCTTGTTGTTGCTGAGAAAACTCCTAAAACAATGTTATAAGGATTTGAACAATGTCAAATTTTTTTGCACCATCGAAGAATACAGGGTGTAACAAAACACCCTAGTAATACTTAAGGAGGTGCTTCAGACCATCAATCTGAACAACTTTCACTATGGGGCCAACATCGAGAAAACATAAAAAAAATCAGCTGTCCTATACAATTTAGTCGAGTCGGTACTGTACTTTTGTATGGGACAGTTGATTTTTTTATTTTTTCTCGATGTTGGCCCCATAGTGAAAGTTGTTCAATTTGATGGTCTGAAGCACCCCTTTAAGTATTACTAGGGTGTTTTGTTACACCCTGTATAATAATAGTAAAGATGCTAATTAATTAAATTAATATTTTCGTAGGACTGAGTAGTTCTATACCGACATGGGGTATCGTTGCATTTAGTAGAGTTTTCTGAGTAGGAAAAATAACGGTTTCGCTTTCTCAATTGGTGGAGTGGGGAGTTATGACGTCATCAATTTTTTGTACGGGATGAATTTTTTTTTTCTGAAACCTGTCGTATTGGGTATCAAATGAAAGGGCTTCATGAGCCGGTTCTAAAAATATACTACACCATTACCTTTCAGCTACTGGTTAATGATGTAGTATATTTTTATAACCGGCTCATCAATCTCTTTCATTTGATACCCCACACGATAGGTTTCAGAAAAAAAAATTGTTTAATCTCATACAAAAAATTTATGACGTCATAACTCCCCACTCCACAAATTGAGAAAGCGACACCGTCATTTTTCCTACTCAGGAAACTCAACTGAATGCAACGATACCACATGTCGGTATAGAACTATTCAGTCCTACGAATTTCTTTATTTGACGACTTTATTTAAATTGACATCTCTACTATTAGCCATAGTACGAAGTTATCCTATTTAAAGCTCTTCGATAATATTAAAAAGCATTGTCCATTTGACCTGTAACATTTTCATTAATTAATTTAATTAGGTTAAAATCGATCACTGCAGGACTGCAGGTCCATCGTTCGCTAATTTTCCAATATTATGACTATTTATGACTTTTCATTACATTATACTTGTCTTATACAGGATGTACAATAAAATAGGACAGCTACTTAAAGAGGTGCTTCAGACCATCAAACTGAACAACTTTCTCTATGGGACCAATAACGAAATCGCGAAAAAAAAATCTGCTGTCCCATACATTTCAGTCGAGTTATGTTTGCAGTTTTGTATGGGAGAGCGGAATTTTTTTTCGCGAATTTGATATTGGTCACATAGAGAAAGTTGTTCAGTTTGATGGTCTGAAGCACTCCTTTAAGTAGCTGTCCCATTTTATTGTACACCCTGTATAATAATGGGAAAAACATGTATAATATTTCAAAAACGGAATAGAGTACTTAGGTCAACATTGCATGCATTTATTTGTTAAAATCGAATGTTATGTAAATTATTAATTACTGTATATAGGTACTCGTCAACTGAAACAGAGATACGTATTCCAAATTTGATTTAACCTTCTTGAAAGTCGGTTAACTTACATAACAACGTAACATCTCCAACCGTTGCATGGAGGATAATCTGAATACATTATAATATATTTCGTAGCACCGGTGTTACAAAATGGAAACTATCATTAAATCTCAGTGAAACATACCATAAGCACGTATTCCGATAATCTCTCAAATCAATTTCCCTCGTAAAACTTGGGAAAGTGGATACGATAAATTGTCAGCATTTTATATGCGAAAGCACGAGTATGCAGTACATTATAGAGTCGGTATGCGAAATCTTATGACTTATGACAGATATCCAATATTCCCGGAGGCGCTAGGCGCGGACCGAGTGCACTGGAACACTCATAGAACACAAATCAACCGGGAAAAAGGAAAGAAAAGAAGCAAGACAAAGCGGCTGCTCGATCGACAAGATTTCAGTCTAAAATATGCTTTATTTTCGATGAGAAATGGAATATACTGGGTGATATTTTTATCACTTTCCAAATTTTCAGTGGTGGTTCTTCAGACCATCAAGCTGAACAACTTTTACTATGAGAGCGAACCTGAAATCGCAAAAGAATTTACTCCCATAGTAAGAGTTGTTCAGTTTGATGGTCTGAGGAACCAAGACTGAAAGTTTGGAAAGTGATAAAAAATCGCCCAGTAATTTTTACACAATAAGTCGGCTAAAAGCTGCACTGTGAGCATTGCTACGACTACATTCTAAAACAGAAAGTTGTTAGTTGTAGCAATGTTTCTGACCACCCCGAAAGGGATTACGGTCTTGAGTTTATGTATGAATGTAGGTGCCTATGTTGGTCAGGTGATCATAGTAAACTAATGAGTACCATATAATTATGATCACCCAGGTGATTAAGTGGAATAAATCAAATCGGTTCCACTTGGAAATGTGTCGAGCGTGAAATCTAGATGGTAAATAAAGTAAAAACTACTTTTGTATTTGTTGCTACGATGGCTAAAGCTAAATTATCATTAAAGAAATTCAGAATTATCATCTCCGATTCAGAAAAGCATCATGCTAAAGAAGATAGTTGATAATAATAGTGCAATTTCAGACCTCCTGTGCTTCCCGAAAAAAGGTTGTGTAGCCCAGTCATTTTACGGTTTGAGCCGGGACTAATTAATAATTGATTTTTTTTTTTCAATTTGAGCTTAGAAATATACCAAAATTACAGTTCCAATTTTAAAATTTAGATATTATCACGTTCTAAAAAACCTGATGGTAAATTTTTTTTTGTTCATATTTAAGGCTTTATCATTGTACATACTTCAAACATGGTGTAAATATTTTTGACTACTTAGAAGGTTTTTAAAAATACATTCGTATTTTCTAATAAATATCTCATTTTTTAAATGTCATTGCCCATTTTATTGCTCAAAAATAATTTATATTGTTAAAATCTAATTCAAATGAGTGCATTGGTATTAATATTATTAATTTAAAAGCCTAACTGGGACACACAATTTCGATTTGTATGTTGCGTAGCAATTTTTTTTAAATATGGTTTAGAATAGTATTTTTGTCACTAAATGGCACATTACAGTTTAAAAGTCCAATTAGTAATTACTCCCCACCCCGCCTAACAAAACTCTGTAAAATGACTGGCCTATGTGAACTTGTTTATGAATGTAGGTATACTCAGGTATACTATAGGCATGGCATGGCATGGCATAAATAAAAAGACTAAAAATAAATATACCCAGGTATTTGCAGTATAATGTTATTATGAAATTCTCTACCCTTTTATCCATTTAATTAAAAGGCAATTAATCTTCAAAACGGCTGCGTTGTTATACATAAAATGTATTGAGACAATTTAAATTCGGCAACATCAAACAAATCTTCTTCCGATTGTATACAAGGTTTATTAAACTTTGTCGATGTATGGTAATCGTGATGCTGATATTTTTCAATAGTAATTAATTATTGTAATTTTTTTTTCTTACTGCATAATAAATTCCACACTACACTATTTTAGTTTATTAGGTACCTTACTAATAATATGGATTGATGAAACATAAATATACACTAGCATACATTTGCATTCGTGATCGCATAAGTACCTACCTACCTAAGATACCTACTACTGTAGGTAATTGTAATACAGGGTAACTTAATATGCTGACACTTTTTTAAGGGGATGATCAGACCGTCTAACTGAACAAGTTTCTCTATGGCACCAACATCGAAATCGCGAAAAAGAAATCAGCTGTCCCATACAAAACTGCAAACTCCTAAGCTACTCGAGCCTAATGTATGGGACAGCTGTTTTTTTTTCGCGATTTCGATGTTGGTCCTAAAGAGAAGTTGTTCAGTTTGACGGTCTGATTATTTCCTTAAAAAAGTGTCAGCATATTAAGAAGGACCCTGTATACGACAGCAGAATCTCACCAAGTTTACGTCTAAGAAATTATAAATAGGTAGGTGTCCTAGTATTATACAGGTTGTTAAGACTCGTAGAGGAATGGCGGGTAGGGGAGATAATCTAGAACATATTTGAACTAATTACCTACGTGCAAAGTCGCATGGATTTCTTTAAAAATAAAATCAGTTTAAAAAATATTATTGATGTATCAGCGTCATTTTTTATTAAAATTATTGTTTTCTGTATATTATTATTATCTTATAAGCCAAAGCTAAGCAAAGCATAAATAAAACCGGTCAAGTGCGAGTCGGGCTACTCGCGCACCGAGGGTTCCGTACCACACCTCCACAGAACACAACATTATTAACTTAGAAAAAAAAACTTTTTTGTTCCGGGACCTTTAGCGCAAGACCGACTCACACTTCGCCGGTTTTTAGTATTTGTTGTTATTCTGTAGAGTTTGCTCTATAATCACACTAAGTTTGGCGCTTTTATGTATTACCGTTTTTACGATAGAGCGTGAAGAAAAAACATTGATAAACACTAGTTTCATGTTGAGAACCCCCCTTAATTTTTAACTTTATAACATTTTTATTATTTGTTAACAAATCCGCCGTAATAACGCATAATCTGAGAAAATTTCAACTATAGCTATAACTATAACGGTTCAAAAGTTACAGCCCTAAATAGGTAGGACAGACGGACGAACGGACGGACAGACGGACAGACGGACAGACGGACGGACGGACGGACGGACAACGTAGGCTTAGTAATAGGGTCCCGTTTTCACCCTTTGGGTACGGAACCCTAAAAAGCAAAGCAAAAGTAAAGCATTGGAATGCTAGAGCATTAAAATAATTTGATACAGAGAACAACAAAATCGTAATCTTTAGGTCAAAAAATCCGTGCAAGCCCACATAAGTTCTAAATGATCTTCCCTACCCGCCATTCCTTTTCGCCCAACCGTCTGCCTAACACCCTGTATATTTTATTTGTAGATAAATTGTGCAGTTCTAGTAAAATATTTTAAAAAACATGTTTCAGTTTTCTAATTGAAAATTGTCAAGGCTCTGCACTGATAGAACACAGCTACACTACACTACACTACACAAGATATCATTCGGAATGTAATTCCGCAGTCACAGATATAGGTACGGTACCCAAGTTCAGTATCTAGGTACAGTAATCTACGTGGCTTCACAAGATACAGAGCAAAACGGCGCTTGTAAAACGAATGCCAAGATCTCTTGAGACCTGCTTGAGACAAGATTTCAATTTAAAATGGTAGATTTATCAAAGAGCTTATCGAAACCGTTATTGCTATAAATTCATATCCTACTTTATTACGTAACTTATGCTTATCGATATATATTTTTCAGTTCCTCGTACTGTCGTTGGTACAATATTTACTGCGTCAAAAGGAATATTCTAGATCAGAGAGGTTCGATAAATATGCATCATCATCATCTCTGAAATTAGAAAGTAGGTAGACTAGCAACAGCCAATTGAAGTCAAAAAATATCTTCATATAAAAAAATTAATTTCTACCTACATGCACGGTCAACATACTAAGTAAGTGTCAATTTATAGTGGTATCATCAATGACCCATGTTTAAACAACTGGTAGTACGGAACACTAATTGCCCAAGTCCTGACTCGTACTTGGCCGCTTTTTTTTTACCTGTTTTGTCCCACTGACTCGTTTTTTTTTTAATCTTGGAAAATACCTCATTCGAATGAGGTGAAGATCTTTTTCTGAACTTGGCTCATATTACGAGTGCACGTAAACTGTGTCCGTTGAACGGCAAATTGGCGCAGTTCGACAAAAGGCAAGCTATAACAGTACCCAGTACCTATAAACCTGTACAATCGTAGTAGTTGATTCGAATCTGTGTGAGGAAGCAGGTAAATGTAATTATTTCGCCGGTGTTGTCCCCAGTACGGCAGTTTGCAGTCTCTAATTGTCCATTTACACCCGTGCTAATTGAAAATACATGGCTTTTGTACTTTCTCATTGTTCCGTTGGGTATGCCCATAACTTGATAATTTTACATTGAAATTTCACACAAGGATAATTCAGGCGTATTCTAACAAGTATTTTTTTCCGGCTAATAATGTAGACAGAATCTAATAGGAATAGTGTCAAACAAAAAACTCACGAATATTTAATATCTTTCCGGTAAAGTTGACCACAGCAAGAACTTTTTGTGGATGAATAATTTACAAAATAATTTATATATTTTTAACGTACTTTTCTCATGGGACAGCAGATTTTTTTCCGTGATTTTGATTTTGATTCCGTAGTGAAAGTTGTTCAGATTGATTGATTGGTGGTAGTACTGATCATCCCCTTAAAATATTTTCAGCTAATTTTGTTAGACGTCTGTAGGTATAATATATCTATGGTTAGACGTTATATTTGTCTTATCAATCGTGCCGTATCGTGCTGAGTGAGCTTTCTCCATGGTTTTAGGGTAAAAAGTTGAATTACTTTAATGGGTAATTGCACCCATGATACTGAACATCTTTCCCTGACAAACCTATAGGAAATTTGCAAACAAAATTTTGGACTAACCATACTAAACGCAATCATCTGATCGAACGTTAGTATGAAAGGTTTTTTTTTCGATAAATAAATTTATCACACGTGATAAGGGAAAATTCCCTTATGGTCCTTTGGGAAAGTTGTTCAGTATATCGTGAGTTTAATCACAAATCACGCATTAAAGCAATGCCACTACCTTTTAACCTAAATATCTAGGACATTGTACCTAACACAGACTATCTGGTCTCAACTGAAGTCTAGACTAGTATTATAAATGACTAGATAACGTTATACCTACCTAATATATGGCGACTATCCGTGACTTGGCTACAAATATTCGTATTTATCACACAAAATGTTGCCCCTTGTAGGTGTCGAACCCCGAGGGCCGTCTTTGGCATCGCAGGCAGGTTCTGTACCATGGAGTAAGAGGAGATGGCGTAACGAACTGTGCACAGATATATCCAACTGGGCTTGACGTCATCGTGACGTCCCCGAGCTCACTTCAGTGTTATTCCGGCAGCCATGGCATGAGCTTCCTACTAGCGCCACGTAGTGTGGAGTAGCAGTACAAAAGAGCGTACTCAGGACGTTCAATTTAAATATTTTATTATTTAATTATCACCCTTGTTTTTTGTACCTACTTAAACCTTTTAAAATTTTCAGAATTCTTCTGGAGCCAAAATTAAGAAAAATTGATAGAAATCATTAACAATGACGGTTAATTTTTGAGCATTATTTATAGGTACTTAATTACCTATTATTTGTTGACAAAAAATAGAAAATCTTGAAATTATGCTTTTTATTTTATCTCAAAAAAGTGTACATAGGTGGAATTTATTTCAGTAAAACGCACACTTTTTGACAAAAGTGTGAATGTGAATGTGTGTGTGTGTGTTAATTATTTATTGATTAAAAATCTACACATCTTACACAGAGTGAGCCCCTCGGTTCCAAACACAAACACTCAAACACTACGCAAGCACTTTCATAGTTTACTTTTAGTTACTCTTGAAGTAGTAAAGGTAAAATTTCATGACCTCCGCTGCATTTATTATGCCGTGCCTTAAGTCTTCAACGTCATTTACTGGGGTTAGATAAACAAGGTCTTTCATTGTGTCCTCGCCCCAGACATACAAATTACATGGGGTCAAGTTGGGGCTTCTTGTAGACCATGGATTGGTCGTCCTCTACCAATCTATCTATTCGAATAAGTCGCGAGTCGAGTCGTGCCAGCAACGTAACCATTTGAGAGATTGGTAGGGGAGAGGAGACGCCACTCCTTGGGAACATGACGGAATCGAACAAAATAATCCTGTTCAGGGTACGGTTACTTACACAACAGAACATAATGAAATAAACCTCCCTAGAATGTTGAAAAATTTTAAGCATTATTTATTACTTACTTACCTATTATGTTCAAAAATAATTCACATAATTTTGAAATTCTGTTCCGATATTCAGAAAAGACAATAAACGACACACATTTGCGAACTAAAAATTAATTTGGATACTGAGTTCACCCCCTGTATCGTGGATTTTTTTTTTAATTGCTTTTTTGTTGCTTCGAGGTTGCTTCTGTTTTACTAAGTATTGCTACTCGTTACTAGATGTCGCATTGTAAACTCTAGCGGGAAGTAGCGTATTTAAATGCACCTTGAACCTTAACCTTAACAAAGAGGTTCCGATTTCGACCGCTTTCGACCGCAAGATGCTTTTTGTCTCTGCACCCTCCCCGCAACCGTCCTTCACCCCCTTTGGTGGCTACATAATTTTCTATAGACACAAGCCGATACGTCAGCTCTATCCAGGGGGAGCGTGTGACTTCTCTAAGTTCTGTACCAACTTTACTACTGGGACGGACGTTGTTGTTCTACAGTAGGTAACAAACTAATTCGTCCCATAATTACTATTTATGAAGAGACGACCGCTTTAGCATCAGTCATTTTACGGTTTAAGCCGGGACTAATTAATTATATATTTTTTTCAATTTTGTATTTAAGAGCCCAGTAAAAAAAAAAAAAACATGAAAAAAAAACAAAAAAAAGACATAAAAAAAACGCACGGTTTTGAAAAATACATTCGTAATTTCTACCAAAAAACATTTTTTTTAATTTCTGTGCCTATTTTTATTTTATTTATTACTCAAAAATAACTTAATATTGTTAAATCTAATTTCAAGTGGTTCATTGGTAAGTATTAATATTATTAATTTAAAAGCCTTCTGGGACTCACAATTTTGATTTCTATGTTGCATTGCGATTTTTTTTTATATGTTTTCAGATATTTTTGTTGTCACTAAGTGGTGCCGGTTACAGTTTAAAAGTCCAATTAATAATTACTTCTCACCTCTTCTAACAAAACTCCGTAAAATAACTGGGCTACAGTGGTAGCACAGAATACTTAGTTACCTACTTCATAAATAACGCTCGCTCACAGGCACATACATTGTAATGATCCCAAGAAAGCACTATTGATAGGCTGTTTATTATGGAAACCATACAACAACGGCACAAACATATAAATATCCATGACCGAACCGGGATTCGAACCCAGGACCCTGGTTTGGCAGTCCGGCGTGGTAACCATTACACCAACCGGGTCGTCATAACAGATACAAAACGCTAAATTCTCAGGCTTTAATTACCTACTGCCAGACGTTACGTAAAAATGTTCTAAGTGGGGCTTGCTACAGCGGCGTTGTTATTACTTCGCACAGCGCGACGTATGACGATCTCGTCTGGAGCGAGTGGCAGAAATCAAGCAAGCGCACGTTGTATCTCGGTACCTACGGCGGAGGCCTGGTGGTAGTAACGAGACTCCGAATTTTCAATAATTTGCTGCATAAGCATAACGCTCAAGACTACTGGGTGTTAGGGTAAACAGTTGTATTACTTTCTTCTTCTTCTTAGCCGTTTTCAACCATAATGGTGTAGGCCTCCTTCAGTCTATGCCATCCTTCTCGATCTTGTGCTGTCTCTATCCGTTTGACTCCAGCTGTTCTTTTGATATCGTCATACCAACGCATTTGCGGTCTTCCTCTTGGACGTTTTTCTCCCCACGGTCTCCACTCCAACAGTGCTTTGCCCCACGAGCCTTCTTTTCTGGCGATATGACCAGCCCATTGCCACTTGAGTTTCGCGATACGCTTGATGACGTCAGTGACTTTGCTCTGCTCTCTGAGCCATTCGTTTCGCTTTCGGTCTCTTAGCGTAACTCCTACCATTTTCCTCTCAATTGCTCTCTGCGCTACTCTGAGTTTGTTGGTGACCTCCTTTGTAAAAACCCATGTCTCCGCTCCGTAAGTGAGCACCGGTAGGATGCACTGGTCATGTATGCGAGCTTTCTGTTCAGCCTTAATTTTCATTTTGAAGGCGAACTCGATCTTGGAATAGGCTGCCCATGCTAGTCGTATGCGCCTGTCTATTTCGTTAGTCTGGTTTTCTTTACCCATGACGACCTCTTGACCAAGATATACGTACTTCTGTACTCGTTCTATGACGGTTTGGTCTATCTTAATGATCGCATCATTATTTGGGCAGTTCGTCATAACCTTGGTGTATTACTTTAAATGGTGATTATAGCCATGATACTGAACAACTTTCCCAAAGAAAGCTATAGGAAATTCGTAAAAAAATGTTTGGACTTCCCATACTAAATCAGCTGACCGAAGTTTTGTATGAAAAGTCCACAAAAAATTGCGAATTTCCTATAGGTTTCTTTGGGAAAATTGTTAAGTATCGTATAGAAATTGTTTAGTAATGCAACTGGTACAGCACCCTGTATATTCCCCGAGGGGGTAGTCAGAGATAATCTGAAAACTCAGAACATACACGTTTCACAGTCCTAAAACTCTCCAATGTGACGGAGAGTGAGCCTAAACACCAATACAAATGGTATATATATTATAAAATCCGAGAAACTAATTGGTACGAGTCAGCCTGGATGGGAATCGAACCATATTGCCTCCTGCAATACTACCGAACGGCCACTAGACCACCACAACTTTTTTACTAACAATTTAAAAAACCGGCCAAGGACGAGTCGGGACTAAGGCAATTAGTGTTCCGTACTACCAGTTGTTTAACATGGGTCATTGGTGAAACCACTATAAATGGACACTTACTTAGTATGTGGTCACATAGTAACTGAAGATCATTTTACCTGGTCTCACTGGTGTTAGTTTTTGGCTATAGAAAAAAACTATCTAAGTTAGAGCCACCTTGATAATTTTCCCGCCATCTACACGTTATTTTCGATGTTCATGATTTGTTTCAGATCTACTACGGCTATATTTTTTGAAATAGAGGTGGGAACAGCAATTTCTCGGATTGTATTGAAAATTTTATTAAACAAAAATTTTATAAAAAATTTGAAAAGTATATTTTTAGATTCGTATTTTCATAAGCTTTCAATTGATAGGGTTTTCACACCATAGGGTAGAAAACTTTTTTTTTTTATTTGCCCTTTCTTACTCCCTAAATTGCCCCTCAATATAAAAATTTAGCTTTTTTACTTCATTTAAGATATAGGACCACCAATTGCTATATCTGTACCGAGTTTCAACTTCCTATATCTTACGGTCTCCGAGAAAAATGCATGTGACAGATGGACGGACGGACGGACAGACACAGAGCTGATTCCATAAGTGTTCCGTTTTTCCAATTTTGGTACGGAACACTAAAAAAGACATTGCCCAATCCGGTTTGAAATTAATTTACCTCCGTACACAACTCAGATCAACTATTGTAAATTACATACAATCTAGCAGTGCACAAACACCAGGAAATGAGATCGCTAGCTCTATTACGTTGCCTTCATGACATGACGAGTCGCAACACATCTGGTCCGACATCAAACATTGCCATATTTGTATGAAATGGTGAGGTTCGCTTCATTTTAGGGCAGTGAATAGGGTTTGCCAGTCGGGTTTGTGTATATCAGAATCCCGAAATACCGGGATTAATCGTAATTTTGTGATGCGGGTTCACGATTGGGAAGCAAACAAAAGATAACTCACTTCGTACAGAGAAAAGATCGTTTGTTAAATGTTAATGTAACTAAAGGTGTAAATTACAGCCTATACAACGTGTTAATGAATTAACGCAAAACCTCATACACCCCAACTGATTTATAACAAAATAATTAGATTGCAACAATAATTTCATTATTTTGATAGTTAAAATTAAAAGTTATTCGCATTTTAAGTTTTGAGGCAAAAATGATTTGTTATCATTTCAGCACTGAAAGAAAGCGCTAACGTACTCATGGATACATTTTTATAATCTTGTTTTGGTAGTAAGTAGGGTGAGTGTGCCCGTGCAGTGGGTTGTCATCGGGCTCAGTAAATTTTAAAATTTGCAAAAAAAATAATTAATATTTTGAAAAAAAAATACCTATGTTGAAACCATGATAATTCGATTCTGCTCTCGATTCTAAACAAACTACTTTCTAGTTTTGCGTTAATTCATTAACACGTTGTATAGCAAATACTGGAACGGTAAGGCTGCCTGTCCATTGAAGCTGTGCGAGCTGTGTAGCTGTGTTTTTTAACCAATCAGGAGCTCGGGCGAGATCGGCCGCGCCTCGCCCGAGCTCATGATTGGTTAAAAAAACACAGCTACACAGCTCGCACAGCTTCAATGGACAGGCAGCCTAAACTCAGACCATCACACTGAACAACTTTCACTATGGAGCCTACCTCAAGAAACGCCAAAAATATCAGCTGTCCCATACAAAACTGATGTACCTACCCGACTAAAATGTATGGGACAGCTGATTTTTTTTCGTGTTTCTTGAGGTAGGCTCCATAGTAAAAGTTCTTCAGTTTGATGGTCTGAGTTCACCGTTTCAGTATTTGCTAGGCTGTCACTTACACCCTGCAGAACTATAATATACCTACTATCCCACTGCAAAATACAGGGTTTCTTCAAACAATAAAGCCGAATGAAAGTGTGTCCATACTCAACCATGCAGGAGTGGTATTTTTTTAAGTATTGTATTGTAAGTAGAAAATGACAAAATTACTATGGAAATTTTGGATCATTCGATCATGATTTTGAAAGTGTGCAAGTCAAGAAGGTATCTATGGCTAATTAAACAGCCAATACTCATCGATGCTATCCAAAACCAACTGCTTAGTTTACCTTCTGAACCTTGGAGGTTTAAGATTAAATACAAATTTCATCATCTCAGCCAATGGACGTCCACTGCTGGACATAGGCCTCCCCCAAGGATCACCATAACGACGGTTCCTGAGCTGCCCTTATCCAACGGGTTCCCGCCGCCTTCACGCGGTTGCCACTCGAGAACTTTTCAGCCCCATCGGCCATCGGTTCTGCGAGCAATGTGCCCCGCCCACTGCCACTTAAGTTTAGCAATTCTATTAGATTCTAAATACACATTTATTTGTATTTAATCTTATCTTTTTCTTTCTGAGTTTCGGTCGTCGTTCGAATATTTGCGGTCGCCGGGTGTCGCGGAGGGTCGCGCGACGCTCTGCGACCCACTGCGACACCAAAGTGTCGCTCGTCTGTAATAGAGCCCTAATAACGTAAAATGTCGCGCGGCCAGCTTATTTTGGTTTTGTATAGCTTGATTTGTCGCCGTGTGTACCTACCATTTGGTAAATTTTATCTCGCCATCCACTCGTGTAATTTTTGTCGACTTTATACTTTATGATTATGAATACACGATTAAAGCTCACTTTTGAATGTTTCATTCCAAGTTGAAGCTATGCCCAGGCGATTTGTCTTCTCTCTACGTTGGTTGTTCAACTATGAATGATCAACGAATTTCCACGATTCAATGATTCAAAACGATTCCTGATTTCAAAATATTTTCCCAGCGTTTCTTCAACTTTTTAGGCACCTACTTGTACAACAAATGTAACGTACTGTTAAATATTCATCAACTGACAAAGGGCCCGTGTAAACATAGAGTATCCTCCTGGATCCAAAACCTAAATTATACTGAAACCGAAAGCCTTCTTACACCAATTTCCTAATTATTTACCCGTACCCAAGAAGTAATAGTTTCCCTACATATAATTTATTTATTTCCTCAACTATATATATATTTTTTTTGTTTTTTGTTTGTTTTTTTCTTTCCTTTTATTTTCTTTTAAATTCAACTGGCAGCAAAGTTTGTACTTCTTCCAACAGTCGCACCTTTATACTCTACACATATACACTCGTCTTTGCACCACTTGGTAAAAATTAAACACCCACCCACAGTATCCACAGCAAGAATTTAATTTATTTATGTTTATTTATGTTGAAACCGATCCGTGAAGGGAGAACCTGATGCTCTGTGACTCACAGATCTGTTCCTAGCTCAGACACCAGTCTCTCAAAACTATAATTCCAATTGTATAAGTACAGGTGTTTTTTTTTAGATATTGTATTTAAATTTTTGTTGTAATTGCTTTGAGAGAAAATAAATGATTTTATTATTATTATTATATTATTATTTTTATGTTCATTTTCATGTTACTTTTCCCAATAATGTCATTCAAATTGACGGGAATCCCGGGCAGGGATTTACATACAAATCCCTAGATTGCAAACCCTAGGTTAGTTGAAATGTTCAATTCTGACCACGCGACAACTATACTGTCAGCCGTAGATTAATTAAATTTTAATATGCTGGCTGTTTAATTTTGAGAGTATATTGCTGGTGTTTAGTGTATGTTAGCCTATGGTAGTATTTAAAGGTACCTACTGTATTTGTTCTAATATACAGTGTTTAAATTTAAATGCGTTACACGCTTAGGGAGGTGCTTCAGACCATCAAATTGAACAACTTTCACTACGGGACAAACATTGAAATTGCGAAAAAAACTGTGGCATTTGGGTCGAGTCACCATTTTCTAACAACATAATTTTTGTTTATTTTGGAACAACAGAATTTTTTTCGCGATTTCACTGTTGTTGGTCCTATAGTAAAAGTTGTTCAGGTTGATGGTCTGAACTTCAGACTCTGAAGCATCCTCTTAAGTATGTAATGCATTTAATTTTACACCCTGTATTTAAAAGCTGAAAGCCTTGCTACAACGACACACTGCCTAGTAAAAATTATGAACACTCGAATAAAAAACCGGTCAAGTGCGAGACAGGCTACTCGCGCACCGAGGGTTCCGTACCACACCACCACACAACATATACAAAAAAGTTTTGTTTTCTACGGGACCTTCAGCGCAAGACCGACTCACACTTGACCGGTTTTTATTATTTGCTGTTATAATGTAGAATTTATTCTATAATCACACCAAGTTTGATGCTTGTATGTGTAGTGTACTAGCATTGATATATTTACATAGATATATAATGTTTGTATGGTTTAATAACTAGATAGAATAAGTAACTATATGTAGGTATATGAATATCTATAAGGTGACGCTCGCGCCGTCATTCAGGTACTTTTTAGTTTGGAATAAACGATTGCTCGGACCGGTCGTCTTTCATTTAATAGCAAACACTACACGTGGCGCAGTCGAAACAAAGAACTTACCGGCTTCTAAAAGTGATTCGCAATGTCTATCGGGAAGTTGAGTGATTTTAACTTAATTAGTGGATCGTGGTCGACGTATGTCGAGCGTTTGGAACAATACTTCGTTGTTAACGACGTTGAGGCAGCTCATAAGGTGCCGACATTGATAGCTTGTGTCGGTGACGCCACGTACGAGTTAATGACTGATCTATGTTCACCGAAAAAGCCGAAAGAATTTAAATTTGACGAGCTAGTAGAATTAGTTCGAAACCATATTCAACCCACGCCGTCATCGCTGGCGGAAAGATTCAAGTTTAGGAAACGGATCCAAGGAACAAAAGAATCTGTGGCTCAGTTCGCAGCCGCACTCAAGCATTTAGCAAGAACATGCGAATTTAAAGGCAATCTCCAAGATAATCTTAGAGATCAATTTGTATGTGGCTTGCGGGACGAATCCACACGCCAGCGATTATTTTGTGAAGTAGATCCAACATTCCAGACGGCATACGCTATAGCGATTTCATTAGAGACAGCGGCTTATGACGCGGCGGCGGTCGAGCAATGTACCGGGCAGATGGAGGGACCGGTGTATGCGGTACACGCGGTTCAGCCTGGGTTTTCGGGCACTAGGCGCTCGGGAATGCAGCGTAACGATGGTCTGAAAAGCAGAAACGCGTTTCCTTTCGACAAGCAGCAGCATTGTGCGTGTTGTGGAGGGAAGGATCATCCAATCGAAAAATGCAAATTTCGTGATTACGTGTGTAGGATGTGCTTAACACAAGGGCACTTAAGGCGAGTATGTCCCAACGTGCAGCGGACAAGAGATAATACGGAACAGGTCCTGCGGTTGGAGATGGAGGAGCGGCGTCAGGCCACAGGCGGAGCAGGCAGGTCAGGCAGCGCGTCCGCGTGCTCGTGCTCGTACCAGGGCTTTGATGATGAGGAAAGTGATGAGGATTACGAAGGTGAGGGACGGAGTGGGCTGTACATGGTGGAGCAGCACGGTAGCGAGCCGGTCATCGCCGACGTTGAGGTGGCAGGCAGACGCCTGCGCATGCATGTGGACACTGGCTCACCTATATCCTGCATCAGCGATGTCATGTTCAAACAGCTATATACAAAGCAGCCACTCGCTCAAGATAAATATGATAAATTGAAAGGATACGATGGCCAACCGTTAAAGTGTTTGGGCTATTTTCATGTGAGCGTTTGTTTTGGCAAGAAGGCAAAAGTGCTTAAATTGTATGTGATTCATAAAGGTGGAGTTCCTTTATTAGGTCGTGAATGGTTGAGAGAATTACAAATGGATGTGGTAGTAGCGAACTCATTGCTGTCAGTGCGCGGTGACAATACGGAGTGTAGTGAGAGTGATTTGATGAAGAAGAAAGTTAAGATATATCCGTCAGTGTTTAGTGGTAAGCTTGGCGAGCTGCGCAGTCAGTGTGCGACGCTGCGCGTGCGGCCGGGAGCGCAACCGGTATACCGGCGCGCGCGACCCCAGCCACTGGCGCTGCGCCCGCGCGTCGGCGCTGAGCTGCAGCGCATGCAATCCGCAGGTATTATCTCACCGTTATCATCCTCGGTCTCGACTTCGTCTCGTCACGACACAACGGGGGAGACACCAGCCAGATTGATGTTAGGTAGAAGTATAAGGACACGACGGGACTTTTTAAAAAATTGTTTTTTAGAGACTGTTAAAAATAGATTACAATATAGGGCTTTACATAAGGAAGGGTTAGAACGGCACTGGGAAGAGGACGATCAAGTGTGGGTGCGGGATTTTCGGAGGAACAGGAAGTGGATAAGAGGCATTGTAAACAATAGGAAGGGTAGTAACGTCTACGAGGTCGAGACTGAGGATGGTTTCGTGTGGTCTCGTCACGCGGACCAGCTGCGCTCATGCTCGGCGGCGGCGTCGGGGCGCGGGGGCGGAGGCGACGCGGGGCGCATCGTCGGACCGAGCCGGAATCTCGATGTTTCATTGGAAGCTGCCATGGGAGATTGCACACTTCAAAATTCCAACCAAAATGTACCACGGTGGGTTACTACGATGCCCCCTGTGTCGGCCTCTGACCCCAAGCGGGTACGCAGACCCGTACTCGTACTGCGATACGGCATAGATTATTAAGTAAAATATACATATAAGGGTCATTTTGATTTGGTGCTTAACGTTAACTTAAAAGGAATGACTATAAAAGTGTAAAAGTAGAAGGGTGGTGTAATTTCAATAATGATGCACACGACGACGCATCGGGTTGTAGGTAGGTACAGGGCCGGAGTAGGCTGGCCGCGCATAGATCGAGTAACGTATAACGTCGACGTCGCGCGAGCAACTTGTGTGGGTTCTGTGTAGCTTGATGTGTCGCCGTGTGTACATTCAGAACAACAATTGTAAGGGGAGATGATGTAGTGTACTAGCATTGATATATTTACATAGATATATAATGTTTGTATGGTTTAATAACTAGATAGAATAAGTAACTATATGTAGGTATATGAATATCTATACGGTGACGCTCGCGCCGTCATTCAGGTACTTTTTAGTTTGGAATAAACGATTGCTCGGACCGGTCGTCTTTCATTTAATAGCAAACACTACAGTATGTATTACCGTTTTTACGATAGAGAGAGAAGAAAAAACGTTGATAAAAACTAGTTTCTTGTTCCCCTTAATTTTTGACTTTTTGACATTTTTATTATTTTTTAGCAAATCCCCCATAATAAAGCGCATTTTGTGATTTTGACCGTATACTTATTACGGTTCAAAAGTTACAGCCCTAAATAGGTAGGAAAAACAGACGAATGGACAGACGGACGGACTGACAACGTAGGCTTAGTAAGGGTCCCATTTTCACCCTTTGGGCACGCAACCCTAAAAAATATTAAACTCAGGACCTAAGTAGTACCACAGAGGACTATAATTAGGTACTATGTAGTACAGTAGTACATAGGTAGGTTAGGTATAGGTATTTAATTAAGAGGGACGGAGGCTTGTTTGCGAAGAGGAAAGTTCTTTCCGGTTTCAACATTGCACGCACAACATGCCAAGAACTAATTAGTTTTTTCTATCTTATTTGTAGGTAATAATAAATACTGATCGCTATCAGACAACGAAGGGAAACAACAGTCCAAAGAAAATTGCGCAAATTGGTGGCGCACTGCTTAGGTCAAATGTAGGTACTTGAAACCAGAATGTATCGAAAAAGCGATTGACTTATGTGAAAAAAGTGTGGGTAATGTATATAAAACACCATATTTACTGTTTGTTAGTAATATTTTATTCTATGTACGTTACCTATACAACGTGTTAATGAATTAACGCAAAACTAGAAAGTAGTTTGTTTAGAATCGAGAGCAGAATCGAATTATTATGGTTTCAACATAGGTAATTTTTTTCAAAATATTCAATTATTTGTTTCTAAAATTTAAAATTTACTGAACCCTATGTCAATCCACCGCACGGGCACACTCACCCTAATTACTACCAAAACAAGATTATTAAAATGTATCCATGAGTACGTTAGCGCTTTCATTCATTGCTGAAATGATAACAAATCATTTTTGTATCAAAACTTGAAATGCGAATAACGTAAAATTTTAACTATCAAAATAATGAAATTATTGTTTCAATCTAATTATTTTGTTATAAATCAGTTGGGTGTATGAGGTTTTGCGTTAATTGATTAACATGTTGTATAAGACTGGTTCCGAAATAATATGCTCTTCTTTATTATCGTGTGGGTTAGAGCCCTGGTGTCAGAGTTTTTTCAGACCGCCTTACGGCCTCTGACGTGGTTTTAATGTAACAACTACTACCACCAGAGATAGTAGCCGGGACCAACGGCTTAACGTGCCATCCGAAGCGCGGAATCTGTTTTCTTTTCAGACAGTCAGGTGATTATATCAGCAATCTTCTTTGAGTTTCGTTAAAAGGGTGATTTAATATTCGTAAAATCGATGTGGGAAATAAATAATGTTTTGTGGTTTTGGTACTCACGGAAAATAATAGCTTAATTCTCTGAATTTTCGTTCATTATAAATTAGAGGAAGATTATTATTTGTCTACCTACTAGGCCTCAGATACAAGAGCCTTCGGGATTGTTTGTAAAGCGTAGGTAATGAAACTCTCTAGAGATTAATATTCTGTTGATCCTAATATCTATGGTGTGTAGGTTTATACAGGGTGTAAACTTAAATGCGTTACAGGAGTACTTAAGAGGCCTATTACAAACTCAGTGGCGCCCTCGTCACAATAATAAAGATTTCTCAATAAAGAAAGCCTAAATTAAAAAAGTGCTACTCCAAAACCCTTCAAGCCCACCCTCCTAAACTACAAAAGCCTTCAAGCTATTTTCGTAGAATACTTTTGTAGGTTTTTTATAGGTCTAAACATATAAACGAAAAAGAAAAAAAACGGTCGTTTTTATTTTATTTTGAAATTATCAATAACTGGAATGTTTAGTTGTGACTCCTGCTTCATGAAACTGAAGGCTTCTTCAATTTTGCGGATTAGCTCCTCCTGCAATTTCTTCACCTGTGTAAATGAGCTCCTGGGCCCGTCCCCAGATGTGAAAATCCACGGGGGTCAGATCCGGGGATCGTGCGGGCCAAGGGATGGGTCCGTCCCTGCCGATCCAGCTGTCTGGGAAACAATGCTGAGAGATTCGAGGAAAATGTTCTGTATTTAAACCCCCTTTCAAACTTACTATGCCACTTATGGTGGGAGATCTGGGACCATTGTCTTTTGAGTCAAGTCTGGCCATGTATTATGATTGCACAAATCCAATCATCATCATACGTTTAGGAATGATGAAATAAAAATCAAAAGTTAATAAATAATCGTGAACAGCTTTTCGACGTGACAGTACTAGAAAGAAAGTGCTTCGGAAGCAAATAATTTATCAAAGTCATGTCAACCGAGTAAGCGTTCGGTTAAAGGAAAGAAACACCTTCTCGAGAAAGTTACGAGATCGATCTACAGATATACAATATTGTATGATTGATGTGTTTGAATAACATATTATATGCCATATTGATTGATGAATATAATGTATTATTCGGTCTCCCGTAATCCGACATAAGACGAGACCTATGGACCTATAAAATGGTCCCGTAAGAACGAGATAGGTCATATTTAGCGCGTGCTTTTCTCTAAAGATTAGCAGTCGTTGTATTCGAAATCAACTAGGAATCGATTAAGACGAACGCTAAACATGCACACAGTTTGCACAGAATGATTAAGGCGTTTTTAGGGTTCCGTACCCAAAGGGTGAAAACGGGACCCTATTACTAAGCCTACGTTGTCCGTCCGTCCGTCCGTCTGTCCGTCTGTCCGTCCTTCCGTCTGTCCTACCTATTTAGGGCTGTAACTTTTGAACCGTAATATCTAGATAGTTGAAATTTTCTCAGATTATGCGTTATTAGGTTATTACGGCGGATTTGTTAACAAATATTAAAAATATTTACATACATAAAAGCGTCAAACTTAGTGTGATTATAGAGCAAACTCTACAGAATAACAACAAATACTAAAAACCGGCCAAGTGTGAGTCGATCTCGCGCTAAAGGTCCCGGACAAAAAAAGTTTTTTTCTAATTTAATAATGTGGTGTTCTGTGGTCGTGTAGTAGGGAACCCTCGGTGCGCGAGTAGATCGACTCGCACTTGACTGATTTTATTTTAAATTATTAATGATGGATTTGCGCTTGGCTTCAGCTCACCTGATGGAATGTGTAGATGAAGCTGAGGATGTAGCGCGCTCACCGAGAAAAAGCCTATTAACTCTTTTAAAAATATCCTGATTGTATAGGTGTTTGCTTGTCCCCCACTGAACAACCTTGACCATTTCAGCCACACTTCACCTCAACTAAACTACGTAATTTTGATAGGTATACCTATTATTGATTGGCTTTTATTTCTTCAAGTCACTGTGATGCCATCTAGCAACTAACTATGTAGGGAAACCAAATACGTAAAGCATAAAAATTGGCACCAAATTTTAAAATTATCTAATTAACTTATAAAAAAAACCTGAACACAGGTTTCACAATTATTATTTATTATGTATTTTATTTTTAAAAATCTAAACCACCAAACGAAAGGTCGAGGTAGATGGGCAGGTAATACATTATGTCGACGAGAAGAAGATTTTTGAGCAAAGAAGTCAACTTCGAGAACAGGCAGGACAAATATGTCGCCCGACGAGTAGACAATGGAAGAGCTACTAGTCCATGAAGGAGCTGATGAAGCGTGACCTTCCTTTATAACTCAAACGCAGACTCGTCGACATGACTGAGTTTCCTGCCTATCCTAACCTAAACTACGGTGCTCAAATATGGTCTTTAACAGAATCACAGAAGTCCAAACTCAAGGAGCATACTTGCTCCCTTGACGGCCTCACCCAATCTAACCGTTAAGGTGGACTTCCGATGCTAGCGGCCGACGCGTCTGACGCACGCGGCTCGCGGCCGACGGCCGATGCGGCCATACTAGTTACTATGAAAACGTATGGCGCCGCTTCCGATGCCAGCGACTGACGCGCGCGTCAGACGCGCGCGGCCGATGTCTATCGCATCGGCCGCGGCCGCGCGCGGCTATGCTCTGACGTCACGCAGAACAAGAATGTTTGCCAGACATATTACGATGTTTTTACCGAAAATTTGCTTAATTTTCACTATTTTTTATTTGTATTTTATTATCTGCAAGGTATCCACGTTGCGATAACACCATCTATCGATCCATTTAAAACCATTCGAAACTAATTTTTCTTTTTTCAGAAAATCCCTCTTGCCGACATAATTATTAGCTAGACAGCGATCCATATATAGGTTAAAAAGCCAAGGGGACGCAAAGCATCCCTGTCTAATTATAATAACTCTTAAAAATGTATTTTATCAAAAATCCTGTAAAAAAATGCACTCATATATTTCTCTAAACCTATCAATCTATCAATCAATCAAATATTATTTATTAAAATATGTATGTATTGTTTTTTTTATTTGTGTTTTTAAACAAAACACCAAAACATAAGAACATACCCTAAATTTCAGTCGCTGACCTCGGAAGTGAGGTCTGTCGTCGGCCGCGCGCGTCTGACGCGAGGTTCTGTCAAATATGACAGAACCTCGCGTCAGACGCGCGCGTTAGTCGCATCGGCCGCTGGCATCGGAAGTCCACCTTTATTTAAATTGGTTGACATCTATTCGAATTGGTTTTCATGCCTGTTAGTAACGTGTAATGCAATAATGAATAGATTAAAGTGACGGTCAAAGCAACGTAGGCTGCGGTCACTATATTGGTTTGACCGCACCATTACTGGTTAATTTTATTATGGCCAGTATGACTAGGATGAAATTAATCAATTTACATTTGGAATAATTTCATTTTATTTACCAGAAAACTCTTGAACATCAGAAGTACGACAGGTGTTGTTTGCGATAGTTGGTTTTACCCTCAGAGGAATGATCTCTTTATTCTAAAGCAGGTATAATCTCTTTGGTTTTACCATTACAAAACCATTTAATGCTAATGTCCACCACGCGCGTCCAGTGGGTATTAGAGCGCTTACAGACGAGCGACTGTTTGCGGTCGCCGTGTGTCGCGGAGGCACTTTACGGTCGCGCGACCGTAAAGTGTATAAGCGCGGCGCTCTGCGACCCTGCGAAGTGTCGCTCGTCTGTAAGAGCCCTAAGGGACAGCCCTCCACAAACTGAAACGGTAAACTCAGACTATCAAACTGAACAACTTTCACTAACGAAAAAAAATCTGCGGCTGTCGACGAATAACTGATCAAATATTTACGAAAGTTTTGCATCGTGGCTGTATCGCCTTTGTACAAGTATTTAGGCTTCATCGCGTTTGCATCGATGCTGCATCGCGACTCAATCGATGTTTTTTGTAGCACTTCTGCGCTGCAAAAAGTTGCAGTGTATAAAGGGCCCTAATCTAAATTATCCCAGCGTTGCTTACTCTACAATTTGATTTCCCTATTTGCCATCAAATTTTGGTTCACCTTTACTGTAAGGGTGATCACTACGCTACGATGCAATATTGTTCCACGTCTGAACGCACTTTGATCTACACATGACCGGACTAATAACATTGGCGATCTTTGCTAAAACTGGCTTTACAATGTTGACAATGTAGAGCCGACATACCTACATCACCACGACGCGACGCGACTCTAAGCTACAGCAATTTCTGGGATTCAAATACCAAAAGACAATGCCCAAAACCAGGGTATTGAAAATGCGTCATCAATGAGACATCATAATTCATTCACCAAAAATATTTGGTCTGAATTGATGAAATCCCATCATAATTATGTATTTTTAGCCTTGTAGGAATGGGGGTTTAAAAATAAAAAAAAATTTTATAGTAATATAAATAGTAATAATTACTGCCTCGGAGCCTCGGAGCCTACGGAGCTCCGTGGTCTAGTGGTTAAGAGCATTGGCTCTCGATACGGTGGTCGTGGGGTCGATTCCCACGGGGGACACCTAGTGATATGTCACTTTGTGCGTTTTTCACCAGTTGGTTAGGACATTGCAGGCTAAATCACCTCATTGTCCGAAAAGAAAAATGAATCCGTGCTTCGGATGGCACGCTAAGCCGTTGGTCCCGGCTACTATCTCTGGGGTGGTATTAGTCGTTACATAAAAACCACGTCAGAGACCGTAAGGCGGTCTGAAAAAACTCTGACACCAGGGCTCTGCCCACACGATAAGAAGAAGAAGAAGAAGATAGTAATATGCTGTAAAGAATAATGATGCTTTTGTTTTTATATCGTACTAGCGGCCCGTCCCGGCTTCGCACGGGTAGATGTCTAATCTTTTCTAGCAATAAATATAGCCTATGTTACTCAGGGTGAATGTAGCTTTCTAATGGTGAAAGAATTTTTGAAATCGGCACAGTAGTTTTTGAGTTTATTCATTACAAACATACAAACATACAAAAATAGGTACAAATCTTTCCTCTTTATAATATTAGTGTAGATCTATTTTTTTAATGAGGGTTTTTTAAATATTTCCCGTCAAATTAATTTTATGATTTTCTTGTTATACTTGTACATTTCGTATCTTTAGGTGAGAATTTGGCCATACGCAAGTTCAGCCAAACTTTCATATAATTTTGGGCATGATCTTTTGCCTTCTGACGCACAGATTTTACTACACATAATTTATACACATATTCCACACATACTTCCAGAAATCTAATCTATCAGATTTCCCATGGGTTAAAAGTAATGAAGGCTGTTAATCTAAGCCTAACCTACACATCGATTATTTATAGGTCTACGGCTGAACCTATGGTAACGCAAAATTATAATAAAACCGGTCAAGTGCGAGTCGGGCTACTGGCGCACCGAGGGTTCCGTACCTACCACACCACCAAAAACATATTAACTTAGAAAAAAGTATTATTCTCTACAGGACGTTTAGCGCAAGACCAACTCACACTTGGCCGGTTTTTATTATTTGTTATTATACTGTAGAGTTTGCTCTATAATCGCACCAAGTTTGACGCTTAAGTATATACTACTATGCAAGATACAAGTAAATCGGCCTTTATAACGCACATTCTGTTCAATAAAGAAGAATGGCAGATTTGGACCCAGCCATTTTTTACGAAAACTAAAAGCCATTCAGGACGGCGATCATAATTATTATAAACAGAAAAAAATAAGGAATTTTCAAAAAAACTTCCACATCTCCAGTAGTCCGGAATCAAAAGTAGTAATTACTAGTAAAATTGACAAATCATCCAAAAAGCAAGTAGCAAAACGCAACCACGACAGCTATTTTCATTTAATATTATCACTGAGGAATTTTTTGGTCGTTACGGAACGAATACGTTGGTATTTGGCTTGGCTGAACGGATAGTGTGTGTGATTTCGTTTTCTTCCATTATCATAATACTATACGGTTATCGTGAATTTTCATTAAAATAAACACAATGAATGCGTAGAAGATTGAGTGGGCTGTCTAATAAGAAAGATTATGAGTTTCACACACTTGATGCAAAAAGCATCTTAAGCAGATATACCTTTCCCCCAACTTCTACAGGTTACAACCAATTCACTTTTTTGTTAGTTTTGTTTCACTCTACACGTATTACTAAGTTTCATTCATGTATGGGACCTCTAAGTCTGGGTCTCAAATTACATGGCCGTCCGCCAAACTTCTTTCGACTGTCTAGTGTTACGGTTACGGTGCGTCTGTGTGTGTGTTTAGTCTATTACGGTTCTAAAGTTACAGCCTTAAATAGATAGGACAGACGGACGGACGGACGGACAGACAGCGTAGGCTTAGAAAAAGTCACAAACTGTCGTTGGTTTGTGTCATCTAAAATACTGTGACTGGAAAATCGTTTCAGAAGGAACTATGTTTGAAAACTAACTTCATTTATTTTCAGGTTATGCATTTCATAGATAACTTCCTGTCTCTATGATGCATTTATCTATTGACGCTCGTAGTATGTACTGACATACTACGAGCGTCAACAAATCAATGACTCAAGCCACTGGGCTTGAGTACTAATTAGTTCTTGATAGCCAGTTGATAGCAATCATTATCTTTTAGTTCCATACAATATGCTCAAGCCATTGTTTCACGGGGATAGGCAGAGATTATGACGATTTCTTTTTTACAAGATATCCTGCTCTAGTCTCATTGTTTTTCGGTTTCCCGTCTTTATTGTCGATTGTCGCATATATTGCTTAACACATTCGCGGACAGTGAGACCCGGCTATAGCAGTGATAACAATAAAAGTTCTATTGTGTCTCGTTCAGTGTCTGCGAATGTGTTAATACATCATAACAACGACAACAAATTCCAAACTTCTTCGTTCGAATCTTAAATTAAAATTCATTAGCACAGAACTCTCTTACATAAATTAAATGGGAGATGCTTAATCATCGTGTTTTACGAAATGAACACAAGATTCGTCCAACGCTGTCGGTAACAGTTAATTAACTTGGAATTCAAGTCGCGACCTGAACTTTTGGGTAGGCGTATCTAACTTCAGCCTTTTCAAAGGATTTGTGTGACAACGCAATCCAAAGAGACGTTTTCTTTGGATAACTCATTAAAAACAAATTTTAGGTATCTTCCCTGAGTTGTGTGGAGACTTGGTTATTACTTACTTGAAAGATAATAATTTTATAATAGGCATTAAAAAACTGCTCTAGTCGAAGTGAAAACTTCTTTAAAGTCCGATATCCGATCGTAAAATTGTGCACCTATTTCTTTTTTGAACGAAATGTCATTCTAGTTTACAAAAGGGTTAATTTAACGCCGCCAAGTCAAGCCAAGTTGCCCAGAAAAATCTTGCCGCAAGTACCTTTTCCACTATGATTTTTGGTAGGTATAACTTTTTCCTCCTATCTGTTTGGAAAATAAATGAGCCATTGGAAGGAGACTGATCTAAAGTAAATAGTGGAAAAACTAACCTCTCAATCTGCTGCAACTCTAGGATTGCCAGGTTCAAAGAAGTCATTTTTGAACCTGGCAACCCTAGAGTTGCGGCAGACTGAGAGGTGGCTACATTTTGTTCAAAAAAGAAATAGGTGCATAATTTTACGGTCGGATCTCTGTCTATTAGCACCCTTGTGATTTGAAAATCGATGAAACGAAAAAGCGACACTAAATAGTTTTCTAAGTGAAGGAAATATTACATATGTGCGACTAAGTGCGACCAGCTTCAAAATCGCGAAAAAAATGTCAGCGGTTTCATACAGAACTGATGTACCAATTCGTCTTTACACCAATTTTTTTTTCGCTACCTGTTTCGACGTTGGCTCCATAATGAATGTTCAGTTTGTTGGTCTGAACCCCATCCTTAAGTATTACTAGGGTGTTTTGTTATATGCTGTTGAGTAGTTCTCCAATGCTTTTTCCAGAGCATATCATTGAGAACATTCATTATTGTTAAATTTCCCTTAAAATTGTCGGTACCTTGTAATTGAAAATCAAAGTCAAACGTTAACATCGTAGTAAATTATTCTAGCCTGCCAAGTTTTAAGTAGGTTTACCAAACTTGTTTGCTCTGAAACTTTGAGCTATTGTGACATTGATTATTAAATTATAAAGTAAAATTTGTAAGAGCTAGAGATGTTTTTACTTCAAGCTAACTGTTTCATTGCTGAAATTATTCAGAATCTGGAACTCTCGTGTTTAACTCGTTTGTTTTAGGGTTCCGTACCCAAAGGGTGAAAACGGGACCCTATTACTAAGCATACGTTGTCCGTCCGTCCGTCCGTCCGTCCGTCCGTCCGTCCGTCTGTCCGTCTGTCCGTCTGTCCGTCTGTCCGTCTGTCCGTCTGTCCGTCCGTCCGTCCGTCTGTCCTACCTATTTAGGGCTGTAACTTTTGAACCGTAATAGCTAGATAGTTGAAATTTTCTCAGATTATGCGTTATTACGGCGGAAAAATGTCAAAAAGTTAAAAACTAAGGGGGGTTCTCAACAAGAAACTAGTTTTTATCAACGTTTTTTCTTCACGCTCTATCGTAAAAACGGTAATACATACAAGCGTCAAACTTAGTGTGATTATAGAGCAAACTCTACAAAATAACAACAAATACTAAAAACCGGCAAAGTGTGATTCGGTCTTGCGCTAAAGGTCCTGGACAAAAACAAATTTTCCTATGTTAATAATGTTGTGTTCTGTGGTGGTGTGGTACGGAACCCTCGGCGCGCGAGTATCCCGACTCGCACTTGACCGGTTTTATTTGGTATTTACCTACTCCTTATAAAATAATTATCCTAAAGGTCTGTATTCGAATTTGAATTACATATTAGGTAAATACATAAACTCACGACCGTAATCCCTTTCGGGGTGGTCAGAAATATTGCTGTAACCTTAGATGCTACAACTACCGACTCTCTGTTTCAGAATGTAGTTGTAGCAATGCTCACATTTAGAAATTAATCTTTTAGGATGGACTGACGATGACGTGTCAAGTGGTGAGAGACGGCCTTTTTTTTATATATATATAAATATCTTGGACAATGTCACACAAATTATCTAGTCACATTTAAAGTACCAGAATCTAGCCTGGACTTGTATTGTGATGACTAGACAACGATATAGATACCTACAAACATCCATGACTCGGGTACAAATATTCATATTCATCATACAAATATTTGTCCCTTACGGGATTCGAACCCGCGACCCTCGGGACAGCACGCAGGTTCACTACCGACTGTGCTACCGGGCTGTCACCTTTGTGCCTTTCGCCCACATAAACACTGCATGAGAAATTATTCCGTAGTCGCCTCGTACGACACCCACCGGAGGAATCGGGGTGGTCCATTCTAAGCTGGAACCACACGGCCCAAATTTTGATGTTTTAAAAATTATAATTCTTCTTTCTTCAGTATTTTTAAACATAATTATGGTAACATTTTTAGGCACTTAATTATGCGCTCGGCTGTTTCCCTTTTGGTTCAGGCAGAGGCATTACTTCTTTTGGCGAGTTAGGAGAAACAGATCAGAGCGTATTTTTATTTCAGCATAGGACAAAAGTTGCGTGCTCTACTGTATCACAATTCACACCATTAAGTTATTTTTTATTATCAGCCTGTGACAGAATTTGCGCGCGCCGCCGCGATACGCGCCGAGGCCGTGCCATGAAGTTATAAAGTTTTTATTGAGAGTTTTGTTTAAATTCACACCAAAGAAGTATTTACTTGTTACGTGCATATATATAGAAGTTGGTAGACAGTTTTATCTTTAATTATCATAACTTCTTTCATTAGATAGTGCACTCAATCTTTTTAATCATTAAAGGTTTTCATTTTAGATAATACCCACACGATAACCGTAAAATAATTATGAGAATTGAAGAAAACGAAATTGGAAATGTGTGACGGAAAAACAGACTGAACTGAAAGAGTTCAACCAAACCAAACAATGGTTTTATGGTTACGACCATAGTCTAAAAAAACAAGGTCTTCTATTCCCAGA
Organism: Agonopterix subpropinquella; assembly: GCA_922987775.1. NCBI lineage: Eukaryota > Metazoa > Arthropoda > Insecta > Lepidoptera > Depressariidae > Agonopterix > Agonopterix subpropinquella. The sequence continues at coordinate 10,647,762 of OV277695.1, read as the reverse complement.
GTGACACAAGCGTACGTCACAAAAAAATGGCCGCTAAACATGGTAAAAGGGTATGATGACGTAGGCTTGTGTCAGTCACGTGGTCAGTCACGTGATCGGAAGAGAATACCAGGCGCCATACCAGGCGCCATACCATATTATTATTGTACCATGGTTGCGACCAAAAAATACTAAAGTAATCATATTTGGTGAAAAGGCTTTCAGGATTGCGTTTTGCTACTGTTTTCTGGCTGACCTGTTCAATAAATATTTTAATTTTTACTTTAAAATCTGAACTTCCTTTCGTGGATTTAAAAAAAAATCCTCTTTCTTACTTGTTTAAAATAATTGCGGCCAGTAGGGGAAGATTGGCAACATTCGTACAAGGGGCACATACATACAGTAGATTTTACAGAAAAAACTAAGTGGAGTACGGTCATGTCTTTTCACGTGTACGTAGCCTTTGTTCGACCGCATCGTTAGACCGGTAGGTCCGGTAGGTACGGCAAAAAAAAGTAAAGCCGCGGCAGCAGCGCCATTACATAGAATACGACAGGTAGTAAAGTGTTTTTGCACTTGGCGAGTAAATATTTTATGGTAATTCACGATCGCATTGTAACTACTTTTATTACATTTCTAACATGATAATTACCTTATGACAAGTAAATATCCTTAACAAAAGTGTTTTAATTACAAATATTTTCTTGTTTACACGTTTCTAGAAAATAGGTAACATTTTTTAACTTATATATCATGGGGTACCTACCTTCGAACAGCATGGAATGGGGCACATTAGTACGCGACAAATGGTTGGTGATTCCTTATAGATTAATTTATTTTTACAGAAACATGGTGTAACATTACAAAATTGAAGATGAGGAGTAAGGAAGTAAAGTAGACGAAAATTTTATGCTATATCGGCTGTAGATGATTTTCATGGAGCAGGGGATCACAAACATTTTTTTACCATACCTCCTTTGGGCAAACAAAAAATATCCACGCCCCCCGTGTCACATTAGGGTACCTAGGTACTACAATACAAACGAAATGTTAGTTTCATCATCTATGTACTAAATAAAGATAATTTTCGGTGCTGTATGAAAGTACCCCATTCGTGGGGCAGATTCCTACGAATTCCGGATGAAAGGAAAATCACTTTTATTCAATAACCCTCTAAAATACACATTCATACTATTTTTTCCCTAATAGCCAAATCTATGTGCTATTTCAAGATGATTTCCATAAAGCTATTAATCAACGCAATAAAAGAAAAAATATATATTGTGAAAACTGTACGAAGGGTCCCAATCTTCCCCTACTTGTAGTTTTTGTAAAAAAAGACTTGGTCCGGATTCGCCATTCTCCTTTCAATTTCAAATTGTTAGTTATAATTTTATTAATTTAGTTCATTTTAGTTATACCTGCTACAATGATTCGATTTATCACAATAATGTTCATGATTATTAATTACCATCACAGTTTATTAATTTATTTACAATCATGGGTATCAATCCAAATTAGAGCCTATGATGATTCCTGGTGGAAACTATTAGGTACAGATCGATTTTCGTGCTTTGTATTTAAGAAGCTTGTAATTTTTATTAAAAAATAAATAATACCTATAATCTTTTATTTCTTACCACAAACAACTATGGCAGAATTAATTAAAATTGGTAGGTTCTTACATCTTACCGTACTTTTCGTTTATTACACCAGTGGAAGTATATGCAGCAGAGATGATGATGATTGGTACATCTTATTTTTGGAGACTGGTGCTTGAAAGATCATTAAGGAACCAGAATATGCCAGAATTATGTGTGCTGTACAATAAATAATTATTATATTAAGTTTTATTCCGACAAGTAGGTAACCATAGGATATGACCTATCGTTCTTTCATAGTCCGCGATCTGATCGTAAAATTATGCACCTATTTCTTAGGCGAACGAAATGTGATTCTAGTGTATGTTTACACAGGGGTTAATTCAACGCCGCCAAGTTGCCTAGAAAAATCGTGCCGTCAGTTGCTTTTCCATTATGATTTTTGGTATTAATTTTTCCACCTGTATGTTAGGGAAGTAAATGAGGTGCCATCGGAAGAAGACTGATCTAAAGTACTGGAAAAAATAGGGTTGCCATCTCCCAATCTGCCGCAACTATAGGGTTGCCAGGTTCAAAGATGTAATTTTTCAACCTGGCAACCCTATAGTTGCGGCAGATTGAGAGGTGGCAACCCTAGTTTTTCCAGTGAAAACATACACTAGAATCACATTAAAAAATAAAATTATGCACCTATTTCTTAGGCGAACGATCGCCTAAGAAATAGGTGCATAATTTTACGGTCGGATCTCGGACTATCATAAATCTCTTGTGTTCAATGAAAGCAATGTTGATGGGTAGATATCTACGTGGTCTGAAGCTATCATCAATGTGGTTTAATCAGCTTGTCTCTCTGTGCCGCCGTTGGTCCGAATTTCTGTGAATTCAAGCTATTTCTGTAGCTATTTGATTAGACAATTTGACTTGCTATCTCATAACTTTGTCACTGTAGTACAAATTAAACGCAATCGCAACGCAAAATATTATTTATAAGTGATGATAAAGCCGAGTAGATTCGAATAACTTTTTGGTCGTCATCTTCTCATACTCGTACCTACCTTGCCTTCAATTTTATTTTAATTTGTGTGTGTGTTTTCTTACAATTCTGCTGACTAGTACAGAGAACTGTTGACTAGTAAGTTTGAAAATAACACTGCTGACTAGTACCACATTATAAGAAAGAGTATCTATTACTAGATGCTAGTACATCACTTAGTTCTCTGCACTTGACTAGTTCACCGCACATTCTTATGCCCCATTCACACGAGGGCAGAGCAGTGAGGGCAGGGCAGTGCGGCAGGGCAGTGCGGCAGGGCAGTTGGGAAAGCAGTTGACGTTCACACGAGGGCAGCTAGACGGGGCAGCACAGTCCACGAGCTAATATAATTTGAGTTTCGTTTTGATAACTTTCGCAATAATATTCGGTATTCCTATTTAGTTTTCCTTTAAATCGGAGAATCCTACAAGAGTTTATTTTTATATTCAACAATTTCACTTTTTTATAAAATATAATTTTCCTTTTAAACCTTTATCAGTTTTATGTTAGGCTGTAACGCATTCTCAATTCGAAGGGATGCATTTGTAATTAAAAAAACTAAGCAGAATGACCAAAAATTATAAAATATCATGTTGCACTGCCCTACCCTCGCGTTCACACGGAGACAGCTACGAGGCAGTCGAGCGAAATAGGTGGAGGGGGAAGCGAACTGCCCTCAAAAAATAGACCCGCAGTCTGCTTTTACTATTTACTGCCCTGCGCTTTTTACTGCCATGGCAGTACTGCCCTGCCTCGGCGCGGCTGTTCACACGAGGGCAGGGCAGTACTGCCCTCACTGCCCTGCCCTCGTGTGAACACGGCATTAAGCACTAGCACAGTATAAGAAAAAGTATCTATTACTACATACTGTACGGACACTCTGCCTCCCACCAACTTTTTACCTCACCCTATTGCCCTAAGCAAATGCGAAATCCTTTCTCGTTTGCACTTACTCAGTATCGCACATGCTTACCTCCTCTTTAAAATTTTTCCGTTTGTATGAAATGCCCTGTTTACACAAGGGCAGGGCAGTGAGGGCAGTACTGCCCTGCCCTCGTGTGAACAGCCGCGCCGAGGCAGGGCAGTATTGCCTTGGCAGTAAACAACGCAGGGCAGTGAAAAGACGGCCGGTCTATTTTTTGAGGACAGTTCACTTCCCCCTCCACCTATTTCACTCGAGTGCCTCGTAGCTGCCCCGTGTGAACGCGAGGGCAGGGCAGTGCAACATTATATTTTAGAATTTTTGGTCATTCTGCTTAGTTTTCTTAATTACAAATGCATCCCTTCGAATTGAGAATGCGTTACAGCTTAACATAAAACTGAAAAAGGTTTAAAAGGAAAATTATATTTTATAAAAAAATTATAATGTTGAATATAAAAATAAACTCTTGTAGGACTCTCAGATTTAAAAACTAAATAGGAATACCGAATATTTCTGCGAAAGTTATCAAAACGGAACTCATATTATATTAGCTCGTGGACTGTGCTGCCCCGTCTAGCTGCCTTCGTGTAAACGCCAACTGCATACCCAACTGCACTGCCCCACTGTCCTGCCCTCACTGCCCTGGGCCTCTACCCGCACATTCGAACTCCGCAATAGCTTGAACATTTTCGTTCCAATGTCAACTCTATTCCAATGAAGTGCGAACCGAAACAGTGGCGATATAGCGAACATCGAAAGTGCGGGTACAGGGCCTGCCATTGTGTGAAAGGGGAATCATAGTCTGTCGATTTACCGACACAAAAAAATCTGTCGAATTATTTTTTTCGATTGTATACCAGGTCCGTACTCACTCATTCTTGTAAATTCAATACATTAGTACTTACTACTAAGGGTGAAGCCAAAGGAGCGTAATTTTGTGAGCTGTGAGTCGCGTATTTTGAGTCCGTTTCATATAAAATCAGAGAATGCATTGTCTATGACCTCAGCCTTTATACAGGGTAATTTTTATATCACTGCGGATAAATTCAGCATGTATTCTACTCATAAAACTTTTTAAAACATAACATTTTTAACATAACATTTATAACATAACATTTTTTAGTTTAAATAAGTTATATTTTATTGTTATATCTGAAATAAATGATTTGTTCAAATAACATTTAATTACCTAAGTGAAATAAGTGACTTTATTATTATAATTTTTACATAAATTCAATCATTTTTATTTCGGTCTGTCAACAGGACCGTTCTAATACCAACATTCTTGCAGAGCATAGGGCTAACATTCCCTAGCTCTTTCAAAGATCAAACCGTCATATCAATCCGATTCCATTCAGATCAGATCAATGCATATTGACGACACAGGTAAACAAAACATACAACTTAGGTAGTAGTTAAGTAAAATAAAGAACTATTAACGTTGCAGGAAGCAAGGAACTAGACCGTTATCCAGCCGGTGTGCTATGCTAATTATGCATAAGCGCTTTATACAGTTCATTCTACGGAAGAGGTTACTTGAGAGAGCTCTAATGTCGCTGTTGTAAGTTTGAAAAATGCTTAATTCGCGTGACTTACGATTTGCGACCAAGAAATGCTTCTAAAGCCAGGTAAATAATCCTTTCGGTCGCCCCAGATGTACTAAAGTATTTTTTTTCTAACCGGTCTTTGAATTTCTCTCACTCTCCCGCTTCAATTTTATTCTTTAAAAAACAATGTATCCATCCGTTTAGGTATTTCAAATTTTATACGAGATTGTTTTGTTTCGAAAATACATCTATTGCATTAACATAAGTTTTGAAGGCCAGTGTATACAGGGTGTAAAATAAAATGGGACAGTTACTTAAAGGGGTGCTTCAGACCATCAAACTGAACAACTTTCTCTATGGGACCAATATCGAAATCGTGAAAAAATTATCAGCTGTCCCATACATTTCAGTCGAGTTATTTTTGCAGTTTTGTATGGGAGAGCGGATTTTTTTTTCGCGATTTTGATTTTGGGTTCATAGAGAAAGTTGTTCAGTTTGATGGTCTGAAGCACCCCTTTAAGTAACTGCTCCATTTTATTGTACACCCTGTATTTTGAGATATAATAGCAAGGTTCAGTTTTAACCTCCATTTGCCCATAATTGTGTACTCTTATTATTATAATTATATTCTATGCCAAAATGCACTGCAGAATTTATATTCTCCAAAATCATCATCTATTAACGTTGTGCTATACCCTAGGTAGGTCGCATATCTTGTTACTCGATGAGGTAGGGTTGCCAACGGTCTGATCTTAATCTATAAGCATGTTAGCGCTTTCATTCATTGCTGAAATGATAACAAATCATATCAAACAAGAGGTTATCCTCTTAGTCACTTTATACTACATCCACAGAGAAAAATTCCATGATTTTTATTTTCAGCCATTATTTGATCCTATTTGAGCTTCGGTGGCGCGTTGCGGAGAGGTATGGACTCCCAATTATGGGGGTCCGGGTTCGAATCCGCACGGACAACATGCCATGTACCAATGAGTTTTTCTAACTTATGTACGTAAAACCGACTGCTCTCAAACGGTGAAGGAAAACATCGTGAGGAAACCTGCATACACTGAAGAAGAAATTCTGATGTGTATGTGAAGTCTACCAACCCGCATTGGGCACGCGTGGTGGACTAATGCCAATACACCCTCCTTGAGGGTAGGCCTGTGCCCTGCAGTGGGACGTTTATAGGCTGATGATGATGATGATTTGATCCTATTTAAAGGGGTGGTTTAGAACATTCAACTAAGCAACTTTACAATAGTAGCAAATCTGAAATGGGTGTTCCATACATTAAAAAACTTGAGTGTGAAAGTAACACACGGCGACACATCAAGCGATACAAAACTAACATAAACTGGCCGCGGGACGTTATACGTTACTCGACCCTCGCGCGGCCAGCTTATTTTGGTTTTGTATAGCTTAATTTGTGGCGCTGCACTGTATTGCGTTTGGAACTACAGATTTCGAGATAAATGAAATGAAATATAAAATTAATGAACGTCACAAAAAGTATAACAAAATACTACAGCAGTTTAAAAATGAATGCTATGAGTCAATCGCTCTGACGGGCAAAGAACACAGGCAACATTTCCTCGAGGCAGCTACAAAGGTAATGATCGAAATCTTTTCCCCAAACGAGTAATTGCGAGAGGAAGGGGAAAACACAAAAGATCTTACCGAGTTGATACGGTTTTGGAAAGATGTGTAAGTTTGATCAAAAATATAATTTAATAAAACAAGGTGATTGTTTAATCTATAGATTGCAATACAAAACAAAAAATATATATATATAGGTAATATATACTAACTATCTAAACTATTATAAAACTGTAACAGAAATGTGTCTGTACATTGAAGATATTTAAAAAAAAAAAATTACGACATGGTTTTTACCTTATTTTTTGTCTGTCTGTTTGTTTGTTTGTTTGTTTGTTTGTTTGGGTGTTTGTTTGTTCGAGTATCACGCAAAAACTACTGAACCGATTTTGATGAAACTTTTTTTGATTGATAGCTTATCATCTGACTTAAAATCTGGTATATAATTTATGCGGACGAAGTCGCGGGTAAAAGCTCGTGTATTATGAAACTGTAAATTAAAAAAAAATTTTTTTTGCTTTGTTTGTTTGTTCGAGCATCACGCAAAAACTACTAAACCGATTTTGATGAAACTTTTTTTGTTTGATAACTTATTGATCTGACTTAAAATCTGGTATATAATTTGTGCTTGTTGTATATAAGTTGTTAATGCTGGTTAAATTATATTTTTGATCAAACTTACACATCTTTTCGCATAGATTGTGGTGTCCCAACTATTATTATTTTATAGGAAATTTAACTAAATTAAATTTAATAGTTAGACCAGCAGCCAGATAAAAAAAAATAATTAAAAAAAAATTCACTTTATTGCCACACAAAAATACAAAATAGATAGGTACCAGCAAAAAACAACGAGCTTTTTTCTTTTGGTTTTCTAGTGGATCGGTAGATGGCGTTACGGTCTGTGCGAATAAAGGTTAAAATTTCTAAAGGTTTTTCTTTAAAATAATAAAGAGGGAGAAGATTATCAAAAAGATGCCAACGCATCTTTTGATTAAATAGAATCATTTTATAATCGATTAATTAATCGAAAATATGAAACTGTTTACGTCTGGGCTCGATCCCTTGGCCTTTAAAAAAAAGTCAGGCACAGTCTTGACATAATTTTGACAGGATCTCGCCTACGTCTCTATGGACTCTATGGAGCGATAAGCATGTCATCTGTCGAGTTTTATAGGAACTAAAATTAAAAAAGAAAAGAAAAATGCTCATTAAACAGATTTGGTCATTGGTTTGGTTTTTAGGGTTCCGTACCCAAAGGGTGAAAACGGGACCCTATTACTAAGCCTACGTTGTCCGTCCGTCCGTCCGTCCGTCCGTCCGTCCGTCCGTCCGTCCGTCCGTCCGTCCGTCCGTCCGTCCGTCCGTCCGTCTGTCCGACCTATTTAGGCCTGTAACTTTTGAACTGTAAGAGCTAGATAGTTGAAATTTTCACAGAATGTGCGTTATTACGGCGGATTTGTTAACAAATAATAAAAATGTCAAAAAGTTAAAAATTAAGGGGGGTTCTCAACAAGAAACTAGTTTTTATCGACGTTTTTTCTTCACGCTCTATCGTAAAAACGGTAATACATACAAGCGTCAAACTTAGTGTGATTATAGAGCATACTCTACAGAATAACAACAAATACTAAAAACCGGCCAAGTGTGAGTCGGTCTCGCGCTAAAGGTCCCGGACAAAAAAGTTTTTTTTTCTAAGTTAATAATGTTGTGTTTTGTAGTGGTTTTGGTACGGAACCCTCGGTGCGTGAGTAGCCCGACTCGCACTTGACCGCTTTTATTTTTCAGATGGTCGGACGACATTTGTAGAATGTCCAGCAAACAGTGGATCCGCCCTAAACCAACGATAACTCAAACCTACTAGAGTCCTAGCTACGACAATAATGTCTTTGCAATATACAACGTGTTAATGAATTAGCGCAAAACCTCATATACCCCAACAGATGTATAAAAAAATAATTAGATTGATACAATAATTTCATTATTTTGATAATCAAAATTTTAAGATATTCGCATTTTAAGTTTTGGGGCAAAAATGATTTGTTATCATTTCAGCACTGAAAGAAAGCGCTACCGTACTCATGGATACATTTTTATAATATTGTTTTGGTGAGTGAGGGTGAGTGTGCCCGTGCGGTGGGTTAACATCGGGTACAGAAAATTTTAAATTTTACAAACAAATTTTGAAAAAAGTTACCTATGTTTAAACCATGATAATTCGATTCTGCTCTCGATTCCAAACTAACTGCTTTCCAGTTTTGCGTTAATTTATTAACACGTTGCATAAACATCACATTATCAGTCTGTATAAGTCCCACTACAGTAGCCTGTCCTCGAGGAGCATAGGAGTACCTATAGACTTCACTTAGACATAAATATAGTAGATTATGTACCAAGGGGATAAAGTAGTGTCTTTCATCGCGGGCGCGATATTTAATCCCGAGCGTAATGAGGGAGTCTAGAGTTAAGACTAGAATACTGAGTGAAGCGAGGGGTACAAGCTCGCCCAAGACGAAAACACGTTTATCCCCGAGGACCATACTCTACTTTTCACACCCTCCGCGAGAAAATAAAAAGCAATAGTGTTAGAAACAAATTATTTTTATTACTTTGTTCGTAGCAATAGGTACAGAGATTTGCAGTATGCGCGCCTTTTTTTCTTTTTTTGTGTTCAATACTCGTGTTGGCCAGTTCAAATTTCGAATTAAGTTCTTTTTGGTGCAGGGCTCCATGATATGTTTTCATACGAATTTTAAGTAAGGGTCGTAGTAACTATTAAATAATCTGTGGATGCGGTTCCATATTCAAATCTCATTATTGACCAGCGGGTTATAATGAAATTCAGTACAATATTATTGCCCGGCTAGTCCCAGGGCTATAATGACTTGCTTTAGGTTCGAGTTACATGACATATAATGTTCCATTTTCGAGCGGGTGGTGTGAAAAATAATTTAGATATCTTGGACATTGACAAACAGATTCTCTAGTCCCATCCTACCTTCATTTAGCCTGGACGTATATTATGATGACTAAAAATCAGAATGCATATTTCATTAAATACAAACATCCAAGATTCGGGTACAAATATTAAATATTCACCATACAAATATATTTGCCCCTTTCATACCCACGACTCTCAGACCAGCAAGCATTTTCACTACCAACTGAGCTATCGGGCCTTCGTCGTATGCAGGATATTAGGGCAGTAAAGCAAACAAAACAATCTTTGTTAAAACAAAGAAGCGCACCACTAAAGCAGAGAAACAAAACAACCTCTATTAAAACACACGCTTATTTTATAGTGCTGCAAAATGGCTGCGAACTTTAATCTACTTTTCGCCATTGACTCCACGTCTAAATGCTAAAGTAGTAAGTACACGTTGGTCATTAAACCTAGCTAAATTAAGTGCCGCTTTGTAAAAGTGCAGAGTGTAAACCGCCCTTGCAAAGACTTTCTGCATTTCCATTTTTTTCCTCTAATTTTTTTTCTAAAAGCTTTTACAGGAACTGCGCGTTCAATTAAAATTTCTCTTTTTGGCCAGTGATTCTTAATAGAAGGGGTTGATTGTGCAGTCACGTACAGCTCTCGTATTTTGCAATGTTGCACGGCCTCGAGCAACTCGATTTGATAAACTAAACGATAAAAGCTTGCCTATCTTAAAGTAACTAAATAAAAACCGGTCAAGTACGAGTCGGGCTACTCGCGTACCGAGAGTTCCGTACCACACCACCACAGAACACGACATTATTAACATAGAAAAAAAAACTTTTTTTGTCCGGGACCTAAAGGTCCCGGTTGCTCTAAAGAGCAAGACCGACTCACACTTGGGCCGGTTTTTAGTATTTGTTGTTATTCTGTAGAGTTTGCTCTATAATCATACCAAGTTTGATGCTTGTATGTATTACCGTTTTTACGATAGAGCGTGAAGAAAAAACGTTGATAAAAACTAGTTTCTTGTTGAGAACCCCACTTAATTTTTGACTTTTTGATATTTTTGTTATTTGTTAACAAATCCGCCGTAATAACGCATAATCTGAGCCCTAAATAGGTAGGACAGACGGACGGACGGACGGACGGACGGACGGACGGACAACGTAGGCTTAGTAATAGGGTCCCGTTTTCACCGTTAGGGGTAACCCTAAAAAACTGAATTCCAAATGACTGATGATGAAGATGCATGGTTTTAATGAGAGATGTATGTGCAACCTTGTTGTTGATTAAAATACAAATAAAATAATTAAAAAATGTTTTTTTTTTTTAGTAAAAAAAGGAAAACATTAAAATATTTGTCAACGGATGCCTCAGATTCCGTGACATGCATTGCATGTTGTTTTTACTTTTTAACCAGTGGCGGACTTACCTCGTGGCCCGGGGCGGCAAAACTAAATGAGGTCCCCGGGTCTACCCAGAGACATTAATATCACCGATTATTTCGAGCCAGGGCAAAAACTTGACATTGGTGCCCCTTCCCCTGGCTGAAGCAATAATTATTTCCCCAGATCCCAAGGTGGGCTCGAGATTCATACGATCGATCTAAAATCTAGAGCGAGCTTTTGAGTACAAGTACAATGAGACGAGGTCGTTGAAATACGACCAAAAACGCGGAGCGAGCAAAGCAAGCTTGAAATTTTACTGCAATACAGGGTGTCAGGGTAGACATTTGCATTACTTTAATGGGTGATTGTACTCATGATACTGAACTACTTTCCCAAAGTAACATGAGAGAAATTAACAAAAATAAAAATTTGCCTTTACATGCAAATGTTCGATCAGCTACATGGAAAGTACAACAGTGGCCCCAATTCGGACTGTGCCATGACTTAACTAAACTAAATTTATTCCTGTCACTTTCTAAAATAAGATTAAGAAAAGAGACAGAAAACCAACAGCTGACTTTAGTGCTGTCGAAGTGACGTTACACGCCCAAAATAAGATGCCATCATAATGTACGCCATCTTATTTAAGGCGTTTTTGGGCGTGTAACGTCACTTTGACAGCACTAAAGTCAGCTGTTGGTTTTCTGTCTCTTTTCTTAATCTTATTTTAGTCAGCGACAGGAATAAATTTAGTTAAGTTAAGTCGTGGCACAGTCCGAATTGGGGACAATATTTGCAAAATGTTTATCTTCGGACATCGAGGCATGTTAAACTACGTTAAAATATCGTCCATTGTGTGTTCATCAAGTTTTTTGCAACAAACAATTTAAAATCCTTCAATTCCAGGCTTTCCGAGCAAACTTCCATTTCAACATTTAATTTTAGTTGAACGCTATTTATGTACCTACCTACTACCGCACTAGATGCACCTCTGCATAGAACAGTCCTGTTCAACTGCTTTGTGGTTTCGATGCATCTCCTGCAAATATTCTCTCAAGTCAAGACTCTTCTTGTTTGCAATATGTAATTTTCATTGAAACTAATCTGTACTTCTATACTAATATACTAATCTATTATCCCTAATATTATAAATGCGAATGTAAGTTTGTTTGTTAGGCTTTCACGCGAATACTACTTAACCGATCATCATGAAACTTTGTACACATATTCTTGGAGGTATTAGAAGTAACATAGGATACTTGGGGTTTTCCAAACTCCACGCGGACGAAGTCGCGGGCAAAAGCTAGTAATATTATAAAGAAGAAAGATTTGTATTTTTGTGTGTATGTTTATAATGAACTAGCTGTTGCCCGCGACTTCGTACGCGTGGACTTAGGACTTGTTTATGGGTTTTTTGAGGCACTGACTTTTTTGAGACTTCTGAAAGAACACCCCTACTCATCCTTCTATTCTCCTCCTACTCACCCTTACGTACCCCCTCCCTACTCACCCACGTACCCCTTCCCTACTCACCCCTATGCACCCCGTACTCATCCCCTACGAACCCCTACTCATCCCCTACGCACCCACTACTCTCCCCCTATGCATCCCTAACTCACCCTTACGCACCCCCTACGCACCCTTACCTCCTCTATGCACCCCCTACTCACCATTTAAGCACCCCCACGCACCCCCTATGCACCCCCTACGCACCCCTACGCACCCCCTATGCACCCCCTACGCAACCCCCACGCAACCTCTACGCAACCCCTACGCACACCCTACGCAACCCCTACGCACCGCTACGCACCCCCTACTCGCTCCCTCTACGTACCACTTTCGCACCCCTTCCTCATCACTTACGCACCCCCTACTCACCCCCGACTCACACTCTATTCATTCCCAATTAACGTCCCAAAAAACAATAAAAATGAAACCCATAATGATATTTAGACATTTCAACCCCATCGCACCCTAACACGGCATGATGGTATTTCACGTCCACCACGTCGGATTTTAAAATCATTGTTGTTTTCGTAATCAGCGACCCCATAAACCATACAAACAATACCCATCTTGATTTTCAGATTTGTCACCCCATTTCCCCCATTCAGGGGTTGAATTCTGAAAAAAACCTGAAACACTGGTTTACTCATTTATCAATAGGAGTACTCCTGTGCAGTTTCGAAAAAAATCGTCTTAATAATCTTGATTCCCCATACAAACTTTGGACCCCATTTTACCCCCTCGGGGGCTGAATTTTGAGAAATCCTTTCTTAGTGCAACCATAGACTACATAAGGTACCTAAGTGCAAAATTTTGGGATCTCTAGACCCAGCGGTTTGGGCTGTGAGTTGATATGTCAGTCAGTCATTCAGTCAGTGTCTTCTTTTATATATTTAGATATAAGATAATATAGAAAGTTAAATATATTTCGACAGATTTTCTTATCCACTATATTAAATTTCAAAATCGATGCAATTTTCGTAATTTAGGTCCCATAAAACCGACACCCATAATGATATTTAGACATTTCAACCCCATCGCACCCCCACAGGGGATGATAGTATTTCACGTTACCACGTTGGATTTTAAAATCATTGTTGTTTTCGTAATCAGCGACCCGATAAACCATACAAACCATACCCATCTCGATTTTCAGACTTTGTCACCCCATTTCCCCCTTTCAGGGGTTGAATTCTCGAAAAACCTGAAACACGTATTTACTCATTTATCAAAAGGAGTACTCCTGTGAAGTTTCGAATCTTCTTCTTCTCGTGTGGAATCGTCACGTCTTCTTCAAATCGTCAGTTTCCAGTATCTTGCCACCTCTGTCGCACTGGCTGATGCGCTCATTAGGTCCTCCTCTCCACATTGTGGTCCACCTGTACAGACTGTTAGGTGCGGGGTAGTTTGTTGTAATCCGCATTGACATAAAGTGTTGCTGTTTTGGGGGATAATTCCCCATTTTGAGAGATTATCCTTGGTCCTACCCACTCCAACCCGCAGACGGTTCAAGGCTTTCCACACAGGCCATTCCTCCTTCCCTCCGGGTGGTAGTGTTTCAGCTGGTTTGACGAAATTGGGAAGATGTGTTGTTTGTTCCCTCCAATGTCGCATTCGAAACTCTTCCGCTGTTTTTCCGTCCAAGGTCCTGTTTGTGGCGAAGCTTTTGCGAGACTTAAGTCGAGGTTTGACTGGGGCATGGTTGTGCATCGGATGGCGGGCATCGTTTTCCTGTTTCCAGCGTTCCTTAGCTGCAGCAGCTTCCCTGCGAATTCGAGGAGGTGCTATTCCGGACAGCAAATAGAGTTTTTCGACAGGGGTAGGTTTCAAGCACCCCGTTATCAAACGGCAGGTCTCGTTGAGTGCAGTGTCTACTTGGTTTGTGTGCGCTGAGTTTTTCCACACTGGGCAGGCATATTCTGCAGCGGAGTAGCTCAGAGACAAGGCCGTAGTACGCAGAACATGTGGGTGGGCACCCCATGAGCTTCCGGTCAATTTGCGCAGTAGGTTGTTTCTGGCACTGACCTTCATTTTTGTATTGCTACAGTGATGCCTGAAAGTGAGGGCTCTATCCAAGGTTATTCCGAGGTATTTGGGTGACACTGTGTTTTCCAGGCGGTGGCCCTCCCAAGCGACGTTAAGGCACCGCTTGGCGTCGTGGTTTTTGAGGTGGAAGGCACAGAGCTGCGTTTTGGCAGGGTTAGGCCTAAGTTGGTTCTCGGCATAGTAGCTGGAGAGCGTGGCGAGAGAATCTGCTAGTCCAGTCTCCACTTCCTTGAATGAGCGGGCTTGGCATCCCAGGGCGAGGTCATCCGCGAAGAGAACGTGACGCATTTTTGGGTGTAGAGATACTGGTTGGTCATTCGTGTAGATGTTGAATAGGAAGGGAGCCAAGACACTGCCCTGCGGCAGACCGTTCCTCTGCCGTCGCCACCTGCTGGTCTTTCCTTGGAAGGAGACATAGAACCTGCGGTTGCGCATGAGCTCTTCTATGATGCGGGTAAGGTGGTAGTCCTTCGATAGGCTATATACCTTGGTCATCAAACGACGATGACTAACGGTGTCGTATGCAGCTGTTAGATCCACGAAAGCCACTCCTGTAATCAGACCCTCCTCATAGCCGTCCTCGATGAACTGCGTGAGTACTAAAGCCTGACCTGTACATGATTTTCCAGGACGGAAGCCAGCTTGTTGGTCTATAAGCTTACAATCTAGGCTCTTCGTAAGTCTGTTCAGGATCATCCTTTCGAAGATTTTGAAAAGGTGGCACATGAGGGAGATAGGGCGGAAGTTTTTTGGATCGTCCGGAGATTTTCCAGGCTTCAGTAACGCTATAACGTGGGACTTTCTCCAACTTTTCGGAATCTTTACATTTTCAGAGCAGTGATTGAGCAGGTCCATTAACCATTTTCGCGCTTCTGGTCCGAACCGTTTTATTTGCTCCGTACAAATGTCATCTATGCCCGCCGCTTTACCATCCTTCAGCTTGTTGAGGGCCAGTTGGAGTTCATCGCCTGTGAAGGGGCTCGCGAGGTGATCCGTTTCGTCACCGAGTTCTCGGCTCAGCCTTAGGGGTCGATTGCGGTGTTTTGGCTTGCCATTTATCAGCAGCTGGTGGGCGATCTGGTTTGCTGTGATATTGCTCTGCGGTGCTGATTTTGTAGGATCGTTCTCCAGCGTTTTGATCAGTTTCCAGGCCTTCTTGCTATTGTGGGTCATGTCGACGTTTTCCAGCAGAGCGGACCATTTCTTTCTGTTTTCTTCCGCTATCGCCACGAGCAAATCGTTACCTAGGTCGATTGCTAATCGCGAGAAAGGGTCAACCTCGTATGCCACTCGGTACTCTTCCATCAGGGCGATGAGATCTTTTGACATCCCTGGGATATACTGTGTACGGCATCCTCGAGGAATATGGCGCCTCGATGCCAGTTTGACGAAGTCGACGAACCTTTCGTAATTTTCAGGCGTTGGTTCCAGATCTTCAATGGATTGGTCGAGCTCTCTCGCGAATAGTTCCCAGTCTGCCTTTGCAAAGTTATAGCGCTTTCTGTCTGGCACTACGCGTGGTTTGACCGCTGCAAAAACCTGACACATGATTGGTCTATGTTGAGTTCGAGGGATCGGGCTCAGGACCGATTTGACACACTGCTGCGAGATTGACCTTGAGGCAAAGATGAGATCCGGATTGTAACCCCTTTTCCAGCGGCTGCTGTTAAAGGAGGAGGGGAGCTTGGGATCATGTATCAAGGCGAAATTGTTTGCGTCAGCCCACTCCTCCACTCGGTCTCCGTTGTTGTCTCGGGTTCTGTATCCCCATGTTTCACTGTGGCTGTTAAAGTCACCGAGCACAAATCTCACACTCTGGGGTCGCAGTGTGGCATCGTCATTGAACTCAAAGTCTATTGCTGGTGGCTTGTACAGGGAAGTAATAGTACAGTTGGGCAGTTCCAAGGTAATGGTTTCGATATTGCTAGAGCACGAGCAGCGAACAGACACTATGTCTATGTTTGGCCTAACGAATATGGCGCTTCCGTACTGGCGGTGGGGTATTTCTGCGGCGAGTTTCATGCCAGTAACGACAGGGCGACAGTTGTCATTGCCTCTGTGGGTTTCTTGCAGGCAGAGTACGTCACACTCGTGTTGTTTGCACATATTGGCGAGAATCTGCTGTTTTTCAGCTGATGTCCCCTCAATATTACTTGAGATCATTGTCAGTGCTGGTCCTGAAAAGGACCTTTTGGTGGCATTCATGGTAGTAGATTTGTTGACGTTGACGTTTCCGATTTGCAGCAATTGGTTTCACGGCTATTATCTGTGCGCCGTTACTCACGGGAGGGGCCCGAACACTATGTTGGCTCTACGCGGGTGTTCTTCGGGAAGGCTTGCTGCGTCCCACCCAGTTTCGAATAAAATACTCTAACTAATCTTGTTTGCCCATACAAACTTTGGACCCTCGTTTCACCCCCTTAGGGGATGAATTTTGAAAAATCCTTTCTTAGTGCACCCCTAGACCATATAAGAAACCTACATGCCAAATTTCGAATCTCTAGACCCAGCGGTTTGGGCTGTGCGTTGATATGTCAGTCAGTCAGTCAGTCAGTCATTCAGTCATTCATTCAGTCAGTCTTATATTTAGATAGAAGATAGAAGATAAACTCAAAAATTACTGTGCCGATTTCAAAAATTCTTTCACCATTAGAAAGGTACATTCACCCTGAGTAACATATAGGCTATATTTATTGCTAGAAAAGATTAGACGTCCACCCGTGCGAAGCCGGGACGGGCCGCATGTATTAAATAAATAATAAGAAGCTACGAGTACGTTGAACTAAACGTACTCTCGTCAAAATACCGCAGTCTCAAGACAAAAGTCTTTGACCAGTGTTTTCTGCCGGTGATGATGATGACATACAGAACTGAGACGTTGTCGCTCATTCAAGGTCTTATAAAAAGACGAAAGTCTCCCAAAGGGCAATGAAGAGGGCTATACTTACTCGGAGTTTCCCTGCGAGAACCAGAGCAGCTGACATAGCCCAAAGAATTGCTAAACTACAGGGTGTTAGGGTAAACAGTAGCATTACTTTAAGAGGTGATTGTACCTATGATACTAAACAATTTCCCTAAATAAACCTATACGTACCTATACCTACGCACTGCCTGCGGACCTGTTCCCTGAGCAATACAACCTGGGCCTCTTCAAGGCAAGAGTGAATAGGCATCTTTCTAGGTAAGCATGCTACATCTTCGGCCTCATCATCACTCAACATCAGGTGAGATTGGGGTCAAATGTTTACCTATCGAACATAAAAAAAAAAAAAAAAAAAAAAATATGAAATTCGTAAGTGTGGGCGGGGCACATTGCTTGTAGAACCGATGGCCGATGGGGCCTAAGAGTTTTTGAGTGCCGATCGCGTACCGGAAAGCGCAGCAAGGCCGGGTAGGCGACCGACAAGGTGGACCGACGATCTTGTGAAGGCGGCGGGAACCAGTGAATGAGAGCAGCGCAGGACCGGACCAATGTCCAGCAGTGGACGTCTATCGACGAGATGATGATGGTGATGAATAAATAAAGATGACAATGTACTAGTACTTCAAGCACACTCGCCATGACAATGCCATAATACTCATCTCATCTTTATTTATGTATATTATTCAGGTATGTTCTGCAAAATGTTTTTTTGGCGAGGTTCAGGTGTATAGGATTCTAAATTTGACAGATGAATTTGTTAGATGTTGCTATCGCGGGTTGTTTGAAGCTCAATTTTCCAAAAATACTGCAGTCTTGATAAGGAAGGCAGAATTAGTCTGACGCATTTGTGTTGGATGTAAGTGTAGGAAATTAGGAAAATTCAAATAATGCGAAACAGTAAAATACACAACATTATCTGTTTGTCGACGTCGACGACGCCCATTTCTTTTTCTTGGAAAAACGGCAAGGTTGTCTGTATCTCGCTTCCACCACGGGTCTAGTACAATCTAGCCTGCTCTCTCTCACCTTCGTTCATAAGTCTAGTGCCTTGCAGTGCAACGTTAAGTGCAGCGTATAAGCTGATTATGATTTATAAAAAGTTTTGTACGAGTTAAAGTGATTAATTAAATCAACAACATTAAATCAACAAAAATCTACGTTCATAAAAAAAATTATCAAGACTAATAAAAACGTCTAAAAGTTAAAAATTAACACCTCATACAAGAAACTACTTTTTATCGACGTTTTTTCTTCTCGCTCTATCGTAAAAACGGTAATTCATACAAGCGTCAAACATGGGGCGATTATAGAACAAACTCTACAGTATAACATCAAATAATAAAAACTGGCCAAGTGTGAGTCGGTCTCGCGCTAAAGGTCCCGGAGAAAACAACACTTTTTTCTAAGTTAAAAAATGTTGTGTGATACGGAATCCTCGGTGCGCGAGTAGCCCGACTCGCACTTGACCGGTTTTTTATTTTTAAGATGTAAAGTACAATGTAATAAAGTCGGCCAAGTCTACTGTTCATTTGAGGAAGACAGGAAAATAAGCTTTGTTGCCAAATACGAGTAACTTGGGAGTCATAAACAAGTAGGTAGTATGCGGCCAGCTCTGAGTCTATACTAAGGTAAATGTAGGCATTTAATTTTGTTATGTCTCGGTTTTAAGTTCGCTACAACTTTATACTTAACAGGGCTATCGCAGTCCAGTGGCGCCCTCATCACATTAAAAAAGATTTCTCAATAAAGAAAGCCTAAATTAAAAAAGTGCTCAACATTATAATTAAACTACAAAAGCCTTCAAGCTATTTTCATAGAGTACTTTTATCTGTTTTTTAAAGGTCTAAACATAGAAATTTTGAAAAAAGAAAAAAAACGGCCGCTTTTGTTTTTATTCGAAATTGTCTAAAAGTGGAATGTTTAGAACCTATAAAAATATTGTATAACAATGGCTTGAAGGCTTTTGTAGTTTATCTGTTGAGCACTTTTTTAATTTAGGCTTTCTATATTGAGAAATCTTTTTTAATGTGATGAGGGCGCCACTGGACTGCGATAGCCCTCTTAGTGTAGGTACCTATTCATGTAGTAAAGATAGGTATGTAGCCCAAGATTACTAAGTGTATCGTTTTCGTATGGAATACGTCAAAGCAATTATAATGCATTTTTCTTAAGTATTACAATATTGTAAATAAGGGCAGATTTCAAAACTAAATTGTTATTAAATGTGCTTCTTCTACCGTTTCTTTAACGCCAAAGACAATAATAATAACGAAATTACAGTTAGTAAATTAATCAATTCTAATAATAGGTATTGTAAATAAGCGAAAAACAAAGCTTACATCTAAAAAAAAACTATTTTCTAACAAAGGTACCGATTTAGACTGTGCCACGACTTAAGAGCCTATGTCGAAAAATAATTTTAGCGAAACGGGCGTGTGATAGCTTATATTACTGCCAGATGCGAGAGAAAGAGATGGGGCGACGCACGCGCCTGGAACGAATCAAGCGAAAAAACAAACTTTATTTAATTGTGATTGTACTATTTATGTAAGTTCAATTCTGCTCTAATCAAAACTTAGATAATAACAATCTCTTTTTTTTAAATCAAGTCTCATGTTTCTATTATTCACCGTTTAGCAGTTACAAGCGTTTATAGACAAAAACGGAGGCAACTTTGGCTTGTTTTTCTATCGAGAAAATTTGTCTTAATCGTATTTTGGCTCTAATCAAAACTTCAATTATATGTTCAATTTACACATATCCGCAAATCATATTCCTACTGTTAGTACTTCTTGATATATGGAGCTTTGAAGAATCCCATTTTTTTTACATAGCCCCTTAACTAAATTTATTCCTGTCACTTTCTAAAATAAGATTAGGAAAAGAGACAGAAAACCAACAACTGACTTTAGTGCTGTCAAAGTGACGTTACACGCCCAAAAACGCCTTAAATAATATGGCGTACATTATGATGGCATCTTATTTTGGGCGTGTAACGTCACTTTGACAGCACTAAAGTCAGTTGCTGGTTTTCTATCTCTTTTCTTAATCTTATTTTAGAAAGTAACAGGAATAAATTTAGTTAAGTTGTGGCACAGTCCGAATCGGTACCATTCTCTGACTAAATTTATTGATCAATAAAAGTTTAATGCGGTGTGGTCCCTCCATACTCCGCAGTAATAAGCAGTCAAAGCTCCCTGAGCTTATATGCTGTATTTTTCAGTTTCGAAAAAAACACTACAATACCGCAGTTATATTTAACATGTGGGGTGCAATAAGAAAGGATTTTTCGAAACTCAACCGACCCCCCCCCCCCCTACCCCCCCCCTCCCCTTTAAGGCCCTTTACACACTGCGACTTTTAGTAGCCATGCAGTCGCGATATTATCGCGATGCAGCATCGATGCAGTCGCAAATGGTCCACCTTTACACACTTGCGCTACTTTTAGCATCGATACAGTCGCGATACAGTCGCGATGCTGTCGCGATGCAGAAGCTGGCCATTGAACTGTAGAGATGAAGTATGGATGCAATCGCGATGCAACATCGATGCTGTATCGCGTTAGCATCGCGACTGTATCGATGCTAACGTGAGCCATGACGCGAAAAGTATTTTGATCATTACCCAATACCCCCGCGTCTGCAATTCTGCATCGATGCTAACGCGCGTCTGCATCTATGCTGTCGCGCGTGTGTATCAATGCTAACGCGCGACTGTATCGATACTAACGCGCGACAGCATCGATGCTAAAATCTGTTCATTGCTGGTGTCGCGATGCTGTATCGCATCGACTGCATCGATGCTAAAAGTCGTAGTGTGTAAAGGGCCTAATAAGTGCAGTGTCGAACAAAAGCCGGTCATTCACATTGCTTCTAGCTACATTGTATTCATAACAACAATATTTCGCCTTACACCATCGCCATAGCGGCCTTTCATTAAGCGATCCATTATCTGAAGGGGCGCCCAACATTCTCTTTTGAAAGACGCGTAACTCCCCGCCATTAAGGCCCAAATTAAGTGGTGCTAGCACAAACGAGTTCATGTAACCACTTGGTGTGAGGCGATAGCGGACGCATACCTTTTTTCCATCCACTCAACTGGAATGCTCTTTGCATTAAAAAACGTATTTTAATAAAAAGAACCTTAGTTATTTACATTTTCTTGCTGTTAGCTGCTTTGGGATTGCAATTAAGTTTAGTATTTTGCAGTGCTATTTGTAACTAGCCCTTTCAGGTTATCTCATGTAGAAATTTCAGCGACTGCTGCATCACAATAAAATAGGATATAATGGTGGACTTGTGAAGATTGAAAACAGGAAGGATGTAAGGAACCTATTTGGTATTTTAAGTTAAGGTATTTTAAACATTTGACGTAATAAGCATTTCATATTATTAAATTTCGGAAAAACTGGGCTAAGGTATTATGAATCTTTTGGTATTATGAATTCGGGTATTTTGGTCTAAGGTATTTTAAATTAGGGTATTATGAGTTTAGGGATAACCCTAAACTAATATCTATTTTAAAATAACATTCGTAACGTAAAAGTGCATTATGATAGGTACTTACAAGTAAGCTCAGTTTCGGGGGGGGGGGGGGGGGGGGATATTCATAGAAAACAATGAAAAAGTAAGTGCTGTTATCACTTTTCCATACAAATATTAGGATTTCGGGGGGGAGGGGGGGGGGGGGGGGAAATCCCACTACGGTAGATTTTTTTTTTTTTTTATTTATAATTAAATGGACTCTTGCTTGTGCGTTAGCACTGCATTTCCGCCAGTGTCAAGTGTAGTTTATTGGGAGAATCTATCCCAATCTCTGGGACTGTTTTTGGACAAGAACAAGAAGAGATTGAGGAATGTGGAGTCTCGTGGCAGGCACAAACGCGACGCGCGAAACCACGCGAGACGTGTACTCGGGTCAGTTCCTGCAACGTGATTCCGATTTTTTAGTTGTTACACGGAGAAAAATTTCTGTGACAGCAGTTTTATTTTGTAGGCTGTACTGTAGACTTTACTAGAAAATTTGTTGTTAAAAGTAAATTTTAGTTAAATTTACGAGAATTAGATTTACAACAACACTTTTTCTAGTACAGCCTACAAAATAAAACTGCTGTCACAGAAATTTTTCTCCGTGTAGTTGCAGCTAAGTTTCTAACCACCCCGGAAGAGAGTAGGGTAAACAGTTGCATTACTTTAACTTTTAGAGGTGATTATACCTGTGATACTGAACATCTTTCCCTAAGAAACCTGTAGGAAATTAGCAAACAAATTTATATTAAAAAAAAATTTATATACTTACCGGTTCCTTTGTTACAGTTGATTAGTATCATGAGTAAAATCACCAGTACCACCACAAGTAATGCATCTGTCTACTCTAACACCCTGTATGTATGTACCTACATGTTAAACACAAAAGTATTATGTAGGTAATATCAACCGTAATCTAAAAGTAAACAATGCAGAAATTTTTCATAAAGGACTAGAGCCTGAAAAAACTAAAGCCTGATATTTAATTAAAAAATTTTCTTCTTTGTTGAAGCTAATACGAGAAAGAATGAACGACGATACGTTTTTAATTTTTTTGTTTGTGTAAAAACATTCCAAGCTATCAATGGAAGTACTTATTAGTCCAATAATGTATTGGCGTACAAGTATGATTATCGATTGTTAGAAAAACCTATGCTTAAACATGGTGCCCTTTTTCTTTTTTAGCGCGGCCATCAATCAAACTTGAATATTATAGTTCAGAATAAAGTTAAAAACAACACTTGTTATTACAAATATCTCGGAACTCAGTCCGAACAGAGATATAAAGGCTTGAAGTGCACGTAATAGTAATATTTTCAACTTCAAGCCTTTATGTCTCCGTCCGGACTGAGTTTAGGGATATACATGTTAATAAGTTTGTGTTACTTTATTTTGAAATAAAATATTCAAGTTTGGTTGCTGGCCACGCCAAAAACAACGGCGAAAAATAAGGCGCCAACCTTACATACAAAACCCGCATTCTTGACGCATGTTGACATTTGTCTTTTCTTGACGCATGTTGTCATGGTAGTCATGATATTGGTTTTTTATCGTATTTATTTCAATCTATTTACAATAGGATGGTAAATGTCTGCTGTGCCGAGGGCGGAGCGTCTTGGGCTCGAATCCCGTAGACAAATATTTATAGGATGAATATTAATATTTTTTTTCCCGAAATCATGGATGTTTTGTATTCTATATCGTTGTCATCATAATACAATTCCAGACTAGATTCTGACACTTCATATGTGATTAGATTATTTGTGTGACAAAGTCCACATTGAAAAAAAAATGCTAGCCAACTAAGAAGTATTTTCTCTTAATTAGCACCAACGACATTATTGTTTAATAAAAACAAAAGATAGTAGAAAGTTGTAACAGCAAGCCGAATTCGTTTAACAAAGTTATCTTAATCAGAGAAGTTATGATGTTGACAGGCTCATATGGATTCATGATGTATGATTATCATAAACAAGATCTTGGTTGAAGTAAACAATTTTTTTTTCAGTGCAAGATATTTATTTTATTATTTACCTATATAATTATGAATAAGACAATATCAAAGTGACACATAAATCATCTTCTTAATAACGTATTACGTTACGTTTATGCAAAACACAGTGTTAATGCAATTCTAAGAAGAATGACTTTTCCTGTAATGTTGTGTAAATTGCCCTTAAATAAGAATTATTGCAAATATATTCAGGGGTGGCGACTTCAGGCGTCCTTCGTATAAATCTTATGGTGTACACAAAGCCTAATATGTACGCAGTAAATTTTAAATGACTGTTTTAGGGAACATGACAACCCCTATTGCTATAAATATTTCATTTCAAAGTACAACGTTAAGTAAGAGTCTTCTTTCTTCTTCTTATCGTGTGGGCAGAGCCCTGGTGTCAAAGTTTTTTCAGACCGCCTTACGGCCTCTGACGTGGTTTTTATGTAACGACTACTACCACCAGAGATAGTAGCCGGGACCAACGGCTTAACGTGCCATCCGAAGCACGGAATCATTTTTCTTTTCAGACAATCAGGTGATTCAGCCTGCAATGTCCTAACCAACTGGGGAAAAACGCACAAAGTGACATATCACTAGGTGTCCCCGGTGGGAATCGAACCCACGACCTCCGTGTCGAGAGCCAGCCACCATAACCCTCTTAACCATTAGACCACGGAGGCAGCACGGAGGAAGTAAGAGTCAAGCTCGGGTTTAATTAAAAAAAGTTCGATACCTAGGTACCTAAATTTAAAAAAAATAGTGGCAGTCCGAAAAAGTTTTCTGTTTCTCAGCCGGCTTTTGTCAGGCAAAAAACGCTTAGTGCCGATACTTGATGATATGCCGTCACATAAAAGCTCAGAAATCTAGTAATATATATGTCTTTGTCAGAAATGCCGTTTTTGAATCGTCCGATTAAAATTATGAGCGAATGATGCATAATCTCCATATTAATTTTGACATTTTCTACTGCTGATTTGAACGTGTGACTTTCAAAAATCGCACATTTTTGATAGACACACGTTCAAATTAGCAGTCTGAAAAAACTCTGACACCAGGGTTCTGCCCACACGATAAGAAGAAAGATCAGCAGTAGAAAATGTCAAAATTATTATGGAGAGTATGCATCAATATGGATTAGGATTATTATTATTATGATTTTGAAAGTAGAAAATTCAAAAATAGCATTTCAGTATCGATACCATATTGATTAATTTTGTGTATTGTTGAGATCTTATCTTCATTCTAACTTTCATTCTATGATTTTTCACGAATAAGTATAAACATTAATATAACTATTTTGAAATAAATATACGATTATTTCCAAATTAACAGATACGTATGTAATTGAGCAAACACTGTAATAGACAATTAATTAAGACAAGATAATTTATTTTCAAGCGGTTCTAAAGGTTCTATATATAATATAATATATATAATATATGTAATATGTGAGGACAACCCAATCCAATGTTACATACCGTACAATACGATTTTTACTTCCTATACCCTTACCTACCCTTTTTACTTCTTTTTAAATCACTTATTGTTATAGTACAGACACGACCGACAGTCTAGGAAGCACCACAAAATGTAAATGGCATACAGCTTTAAAGGCAGTAAATTTGGTGAAACTTGTCTGAATCTTATTGAAGGCAACGAGTCACTTTGGACAAAGTTACCGTTTCGGAATCGAGTTAAGAACCATTAACTATTCGCGGTTTAATTTTCTCCGAGATGAGGTTTTAATTTGTGTTCACTAATAAACTTTTCTTTTCGTTAATTGTGTTCTGCTAACTGACTGGACTGATGGACTTTTTATAGAATTTTGAATAGTTTTTTGACGTTTGGTAATAACACCCCTTCGGGTTTTAAATATTTTTGCTAAAAAGGAGACTGGGCAAATGTGTATGGGAATTGGTTCACTGCCTCCGAGGTCTAATGGTTAAGAGCATTGGCTCTCGATGCGAAGGTCGTGGGTTCTATTCCCACGGGGGACACCTAGTGATATGTCGCTTTGTGCGTTTTTCCCCAGTAATTGGTTAGGACATTGCAGGATGAATCACCTGATTGTCTGAAAAGAAAAATGATTCCGTGCTTCGGATGGCACGTTAATCCGTCGGTCTTGGCTACTATCTCTGGTGGTAGGTAGTAGTCGCTACATAAAAACCACGTCAGAGGCCGTAAGGCGGTCTGAAAGAACTCTGACACCAGGGCTCTGCCCACACGATAAGAAGAAGAATAGGTTCAAAAACTAATAGCATTACATTTTTGGTGTTTATGTTGGGATACCTCAAACTTCCCTTGAGCAAAGGGGCAGTAGCAGAGGTATCCCAATGCAAACACCACAATCGTATCGCTAAAGTTGCATAGACTCCAGCCTTTACAGAAATAAAAAGGAAAATTTTTCTCGAAACTTACCGGGTCAAATTTTGATGCACAAGGGCATAGAATAGGTAATAAGTATATAGTTCAAGAGTGTAGTTGAGGTATCCCAACACGAACACCAAAACCGTATCGTTATTGGTTCATAGACCACTTTCGCCTAGTCTCATTTTATCATCGTGTCGCCTCTTAAATGAAAATTCGAGCCATGCCGTTTAATCCGCAAATGAAACCGATAAAAGGTCGAAACGATTTATTTGTAGCTTAAAGTGAAAATTAATTAAACATTTCAGTCTGACTGAAAACTAATATCCTAAATAGACTATACTACAGATAAGTGCCAACTAAACAAAATGAGGCGTGATTGACGAAAAGATTGAAACAAAGAACAACTTCTACTTAATCAAAGTTTTATAGAAAGTTTTATATTCTTTTCCAAAGTAGATTGATCTCTTCTTTCACTCGAAATGGGTCTGGCAAAACAGCATCTTCGTCGACAACAAGAGTCCGTGTATCGCAATAACAGGGGTCAACTGCAAATTTATGCAGATTGAGTTCATTTCATAGCCTGTGCGTTGCTATACATTTGCTGGCGGCGAGATAACACAGGATTTATGGTTAAGACTTTATTACGTCGGTGGGATACTAACATGCCTGATAGTCAACTATAGTCTTAATTGTTTCACCCCATCCGTCCTTACTAACATAGAATAAATAAATTATACACAACAGAGGGTCAATGCCCATACTAAGAAAGTTTCCACCTTCTTAGATGAAAACTCGCGCAAGTACAGCGACGGCGGTGAGTAACGGTACTACAGCAATGTTTAATTACGTGTAAATAGGTGTTAAACACATTTGTTATTAAAATTTTTAAGAAAATTAATCTATATAATTTATTTCCGTGGAACAAAACTCAAATAATAGTAAATAAATTAACATTTATCAGGCCAGTTTTTTTTTTCTCGTTCAGGCCAGTAGCGACATCTGTTTGCGTCAAGACTATACTAAATCTAAAATGTATGGAACTGACCAGACATGGTACTAACCACGCGTCCTAAGTACTTTAGAAATGAATTTTATTTTCTATCATGAGTACACATTTTAAAATAGTCGATTTTCGATATGACGTTCAGCTATACAGACCATTCTGAGACTTTGACTGTTTGCTACATGGACGTTTTCCTAATTAGGCTTACTGCTCATTAGACGTTTCGCGCTGTTGGACGTTTTGCTGCTTAGACCTTCTGGTCGTGAGGCCTCTAATCACCTGATGGTGAATTGATGGTCTGATAATCTCCTTAAAAAGTGTCAGCATATTAAAAAGGACCCTATACAACGTGTTAATGAATTAGCGCAAAACCTCATACACCCCAACTGATTTATAACAAAAAAATTAGATTGAAACAATAATTTCATTATTTTGATAGTTAAAATTTAAAGTTATTAGCATTTTAAGTTTTGAGGCAAAAATGATTTGTTTACATTTCAGCACTGAAAGAAAGCGCTAACGTACTCATGGACACATTTGTATAATCTGGTTTTGGTAGTAAGTAGGGTGAGTGTGCCCGTGCGGTGGGTTGACATCGGGATCAGAAAATTTTAAATTTTGCAAACAAATTATTTAATATTTTGAAAAAAATTACCGATGTTGAAACCATGATAATTCGATTCTGCTCTCGATTCTAAACAAACTAGTTTCTAGTTTTGCGTTAATTCATTAACACGTTGTATAGGCATCAGCCTTTTTAAGGAGATTATCAAACAATCAAACTGAACAACATTCTCTGTGACGCCAACATCGAAATCGCAAAAAAGAAAATTCTAAGCTGCAAACCTTCTCTAGCCAAATGTATGGGACAGCAGATTTTTTCCCATAGAGAAAGTAGTTTAGTTTGACGGTCTGATCATCTCCTTAAAAAAGTGTCAGCATATTAAGAAGGACCCTGTATACGTCCAACTGCAAGGCCTTTATACCCTCAGGGAATATTTATGGCCATCATTATATTATTTCTGGACTGATGTCCACCACGCGTGCGCAATGTAGATTGGTGGACTACCCATACGCAACGAAATATTTTCTTCTTCACCATGTGCAGGTTTCCTCGCGACATTTTTCTTCACCGTTTGAGAGCAGCGTACCCTAATCCTCAAAGTTTACTTTACTTTAACGAGTTTAATTCAAACACACGATATTAATTTCAATATTTACTTTACATTCGCCTCAAACTCTAATAAGAATTCACCCTAGAGAATTCTCGACATGAAATTAACCAACGTCCTGGTTAGAAAAGGAATAATAACTCTTTACGTAATGAATAATATAAATTCTACTGAAAAAAAAAACTGGTCAAGTGCGAGTCGGGCTACTCGCGCACCGAGGGTTCCGTACCACACCACCACAGAACACAACATTATTAACTTAGAAAAAAAAACTTTTTCTGTCCGGTACCTTTAGCGCTAGACCGACTCACACTTGGCCGGTTTTTAGTATTTGTTGTTATTCTGTAGAGTTTGCTCTATAGTCATACTAAGTTTTACGATAGAGCGTGAAGAAAAAACGTTGATAAAAACTAGTTTCTTGTTGAGAACCCCCCTTAATTTTGAACTTTTTGATATTTTTATTATTTGTTAACAAATCCGCCGTAATAACGCATAAGCTAAGAAAATTACAACTATCTAGCTATTACGGTTCAAAAGTTACAGCCCTAAATAGCTAGGACAGACGGACGGACGGACAAACGGACAGACGGACAGACGGACAGACGGACGGACGGACGGACGGACAACGTAGGCTTAGTAATAGGGTCCCGTTTTCACCCTTTGGGTATGGAACCCTAAAAACTGTAATAGAATTTTCTACGGAGCTTTATCCGTGGTGACAGTCCTTTTCGGCGGAAAATTGTCTTGATGGAACAACGTTTATTTCACGTAGAAAAGACAATCCTGTGGGCGCCTGGAGGGATTGCTGATATTTTAATCATCTCGCCATTATGTACGACAGGCTGCTCCCAACGCTCGCTAAGAATAATAACTTTTTATAACAGAAAACCTTGTATAAACGAGTTTTGAAATGCTGAATCTCCGACCGAATTTCGACTCTGCCACCATGCATAATGTTATGTTTTAACATAACTAGCACAGTACCCGTTTAAAAATAGCATTGTTTCCATAATGGAGTGGATAGCAGAGCCAGCACAATCTATTGTCTTAAAATGTGCTCCCGTTTTAACAGAGTTAAGTTGAGTTACCCTTTTCAATAACGTCAGCATCGTTTACGTGGCCATACGGTGACGATTTTCTATTTGTGAGTGCAGGTATAAGGTGCTGTCTTGACAACGCTGTAATTTCTTTTAATACCTACTATTTGGAAGCCAGATAGGACCTCTCAGGTTTGCATAGCTATATAGAAAGTAGATGCTGACGTTATGCTTATATACCAAAGATCCGCAAAACGACAGAGCCTCATAAACTTATCACCTATATAGGTATATCTACAGTAACTTTCTTTGGTGGTGAAAAAGAACTTGCTGGCTTGATCTCATAACTTTTTAAAAGTAAAAGGGTTAATGAGTCTTGGCTAAATTTTTAAAGGAAATGAAAACATTTGATACAATATATTTTTTGACCGAGACTTTGTATATTGAAAATTCTATTATATTAATGAACACGTATCATATTCGAGTGAAGCTATTGTTTAAGTCATCTAAAAATATACATTAAAATGACCAAAACAACGTTCAAAGCAAAATGTCATGTTCAAAGTTATAAAAGCTTTTAAATTATTCCCTAATTTACAGTTCAATATTAGTGGTTATTATGATACGTACAGCCACCGCCCACCGCATCAAATTTTCATTTAAAATAGTGTAATTTGAGCCCGTTCTGGCGTTAATTAATTTATTATGCTACAAATAATTTGAATTTGGAAGTCCGTTCACAAAATTATGATTATCTATTAATGAAGAAATCGATTAATCACTCAGGTTTCAGAAGCATTGTTTTGTAAATTGCTTTTATCATTTTCAGCTTACGAATAGGTGTTTGATGCTCTATAAAGTTAATTTTGATTTAGTTACAAACAAAAGAGGAGCTGTTGGAATCTTCACATGTGACGAAACACACACACACACACACTACACATACACCCCCACACACACACACACATACACTCACTATACATTGCCGAAATAATTGTAATCTTCATACACAAACACATACATAAACTCACACCCGTAATCCATTTGGGGGTGGTACAACTACCAACCTTCTGTTTAAGAATGTAGTGGTATCAATGCTCACATTTAGCAATTTAAGTTTAAGGATGGAAGGACGTTTCTAGTGAGAAGTGGCTAGCCTTTTGCCTATATAAACACTACATAAAAACCTTGAATCCCTTAGTCACCTCGTACGAAACCTACGAGAAGAATTGGGGTGGTATATTTAAGCCGGATCCACAGGGCTCTACCGTCTTCGACTAAAGTAAAGTAAACTGTGGCAGCAACAAATTCACATTAGTCGTCAAATCGAATACCATATACGAGAACTCTATTATTTTATAGAGTTCATAGTGGAAAAATATGGACCATTATAATTGGAAATGCCAGAACCTGTCATGGTCGGCTCTACAAAGAGTGTTTGCACTTATTGTATTGACCCGTACAAAACAACAGGGAAAACTTGCAACCGCAAAATGCACTTAAAAATCATGTCCAGGCGTGATATAATGCAATGGATGCAATCATTAAGCCAGTAAGTGCAGCCTATATTCGCTGGCCATACTAATGCGTATTAGGGTAATGGAATAGTGGTGTAGCTCAGGGAAAGGTTGTCTGGCTAGAAGCCAGGTTGTGAAGATGGGGCAAATCGCCGCATTATCCTCGATGTCAGTTCTCAGCTGATTTTGAGATAGCCTCTTAAAACGGTCCACTCTGGCTGATATTAGCTGCTATTTTAAAGAGGGTGGATTTTACATTGTAAACCCAAGAGCTTTCCTTCAAGCTATTAAAGGACCCTACACTGCTCACGTTGGTGATAAAGTTTCTGACCGTCTTGAAATGGAACAATATACAGGGTGAAATTGATATCATTAGCACCCTTTTAAACTAAGAGTCTACCCATCAAATTGAACAACTTTTACTATGGGAGCAAACCGATCGGAGCAAAAAAAAAGTCAGCTGTTCTATACTTAACTGCAATGCTTTCTCGACTCAAATGTATGCAACAGCAGATTTTCTTTAGCTGCGTTGTGCACTTTTTTCGATGGGTAAAAAATGTTAAACTCGCGTCAGGACCGTGACGTCACGTGACCTGATCGAAAATTCGTAAGATGAAATTCGTAAGACGTGACGTAAGATTTTGGGATGGGTAAAAAATGTTAAACTCGCGTCAGGACCGTGACGTCACGTGACAATTCGTAAGACGTAAGATCTCTTAGTTTCACTTCCGCAGTGCAACCCGTTGTTTTGTTTTTGTGCTCCGATCGGTTCGCCCCCATAGTAAAAGTTGTTCAGTTTGATGGGTAGACTCTTAGTTTAAAAGGATGCTAATAATATCAATTTCACCCTGTATACAGGGTGTAACAAAACACCCTAGTAATACTTAAGGGGGTGGTTCAGACCATCAAACTAAAAAACTTTCACAATGGAGCCAACGTCGAGACAAAAAAAAATCTGCTGTCCCATACATTTTAGTCGAGTCGGTACGAAGTTTTGTATGGGACAGCAGATTTTTTTTATTATTTCTCGATGTTGGCTCCATAGTGAAAGTTGTTCAGTTTGATGGTCTGAAGCACACTCTTAAGTATTACTAGGGTGTTTTGTTACACCCTGTATGAAGAGTTTTCCGAGAGAAGAGACAATTTGTGCAGCTCCTTCTTTTTCGTAAATGAGTTTTTTGCAGTAGATTCGATTGAGTTCGTTGATTTAATAAATAAAACCGGTCAAGTGCGAGTCGGGTTACTCGCGCACCGAGGGTTCCGTACCATACCACCACAGAACACAACATTATTAACTTAGAAAAACAAACTTTTTTGTCCGGGGCCTTTAGCTCGAGACCGACTCACACTTGGCCGGTTTTTAGTATTTTTTTTATTCTGTAGAGTTTGCTCTATAATCACACTAAGTTTGACGTTTGTATGTATTACCGTTTTTACGATAGAGCATGAAGAAAAAACATTGAAAAAACTAGTTTCTTGTTGAGAACCCCCCTTAATTTTTAACTTTTTGATATTTTTATTATTTGTTAACAAATCCGCCGTAATAACGCATAATCCGATAAAATTTCTACTATCTAGCTGTTACGGTTCAAAAGTTACAACCCTAAATAGGTAGGACAGACGGACGGACGGACGGACGGACAGACGGACGGACGGACGGACGGACGGACGGACGGACGGACAACGTAGGCTCAGTAATAGGATCCCGTTTTCACCCTTTGGGTACGGAACCCTAAAAATGATTAAATTCGATGCCTATATAGACATCCCTTATTCTGCTATGGACAGATACTAGTTAATAACTGATTCGTATACTACCTAAGCGTGTGATTTCTTTATCAAAGTTTGCGTGGTTTACAATAAAATATAAAACATATTTTGTAGTACTTTATTAACTACGAAACAAAACTCAATAACAGTGTTGAATAGAATGTCAAAGTTCGTAGTTACAGTTGAGGACACAAACATTTATCGGAAAATATTTAGTCAACATCTCAAAAGTTGTGTATCTTGTTTCTAAAGATATTTTCATCAATAGAGTTGTTTGCTTCGAAATATCTTCAAGTTACTTTCAATTTAAAGTCATATCTTGTACAGGATAAACTATACTTTAGAATATAACAAATTCTTCTTCTTATCGTGTGGGCAGAGCCTTGTGTCAGAGTTTTTTCAGACCGTCTTACGGCCTCTGACGTGGTTTTTATGTAACGACTACTACCACCAGAAATAGTAGCCGGGACCAACGGCTTAACGTGCCATCCGAAGCACGGAATCATTTTTCTTTTCAGACAATCAGGTGATTCAGCATGCAATGTCCTAACCAATTGGGAAAAAACGCACAAAGTGACATATCACTAGGTGTCCCCCGTGGGAATCGAACCCACGACCTCCATGTCGAGAGCCAATGCTCTTCACCATTAGACCATGGACATAGATAAATTAAAGAGAAATTTCCTTCAATTGAAATCTAATCGACACGCCCTATATTTAATACAGGATGTAAGGGAAAGTATCATTAACATTTAAACCACATATACTACCCATCAAACTAAACAAATTTTACTACGGGAGCAAACCTGTCAGAACAACGCAGCACTTTCGCGTGGAACAGCAGATTTTATTTGCATTGACTATTTTGCTCCAATATTAATTAATTTGATGAGTAGCCATACACCTTAATAATACTGAACAACTTTCACTAAGGAGATATCTTCGAAATCGTGAGAAAAATACAGCTTCCTATACATTCTAGTCGAGTCGGTACTACTCGTAAAACAACAGATTTTTATTTCGCGATTTTAAGTTGGCTCCGTAGTGACGGTTGTTCAGTCTGATGGGCTGAAGCACCCCCATAAATATTACTAGGGTGTTTTGTTACACACTGTATAGAGGATTTGTTTATATTCAAATTGTTATCGCTAAGGTACTCAGTAACGAAACAGGGTGCTCTTATCACGGTCCCGACAAACAGAAACGGTGTATCCGGCGGATATGCCGGGTTTCCCGAGATAAACCACCGGCACCGGCTCATGAGTGTTCTAAACACTATTCTATGCGTGTATTGTGTAGGAATATATATGCCGATGGCTTTCAGTGGTTTACGCTGTCGATTCGGCTGATTTGATTTCTGGTTTTAAGTGGTTATGTATGCATCGTCATATATACAAGGTGTAACAAAAGTACATAAACATTTAAGGGGTGGTTAAAACTATCAAACAGAACAACTTTCACTATGGGAAGAATATCGAAATCGCGAAAAAAAAAATCGGATGTTCCATCATCATCATCATATCAGCCGATAGACGTCCACTGCTGGACATAGGCCTCCCCCAAAATGGGGAGATTTGCCATAATCGCCATGATGCGATACGTTTGCGATGTTACATATAAAACTACTGACAAGATCAGAGAAGTTGAAATATTATTTTGCAATTTTCCCTTTGTTTGTTTGGGAAAGTTTTTCAGTATCAAGAGTATAATAAATTGGTGAATTATATAAATATTCAAATAAATAAATCACATAAATAAATATATATAGGATCTATGCTATTCATATTTAGTAGGTACGGAAAGTCCAAAACCGTTTTTAGATAATTTTCATTGGGTTTCTTAGGGAAAGTTGTTCAGTATAATGGGAAAAATTACCCGTTAAAGAAATGCATCTATCTACCCTAACACCCTGTATAGGTGCTCATTCCAATATTTCAACTGTTAGATAATATTTAGTCGTTATGTACCTACTTACTTGCAAACTCATTATACCAGCGAAATTTAATATAACTAATATACGATGGTACTAGATACAAAGTAGGTAGCTCGACGGCTGTGGTTTTAATTTGGTGGTTTTTGGAGGGTTAATTAAACACGTTTCTATATCATTGAGAGGGTTTCATATTTTCGGTTAGTAGGCACGCGCCACTGTTATGTGAAAAGCCTTTGTTTGATGTGACGTAATTATTTTGTAGTTTTCATGTTATACAACGTGTTAATGAATTAACGCAAAACTAGAAAAGTAGTTTGTTTAGAATCGAGATCAGAATCGAATTATCATGGTTTCAACATAGGTAATTTTTTTCAAAATATTAAATAATTTGTCAGCAAAATTTAAAAATTTCTGAACCCGATGTCAACCCACCGCACGGGCACACTCACCCTACTTACTACCAAAACAAGATTATAAAAATGTATCCATGAGTACGTTAGCGCTTTCTTTCAGTGCTGAAATGATAACAAATCATTTTAACCTCAAAACTTAAAATGCGAATAATTTTAAATTTTTAGTATCAACATAATGAAATTATTGTTTCAATCTAATTATTTTGTAATAAATCAGTTGGGGTGTATGAGGTTTTGCGCTAATTTATTAACACGTTGTATAAGTTCTCCTGGGGTAATTTTGACTATGGATTGTACTCTTATACAACGTGTTAATGAATTAGCGCAAAACCTCATATACCCCAACTGATTTATAAAAAAATAATTAGATTGAAAAAATAATTTCATTATTTTGATAGTTAAAATTTAAAGTTTTCGCATTTTAAGTTTTGAGGCAAAAATGATTTGTTATCATTTCAGCACTGAAAGAAAGCGCTTACGTACTCATGGATACATTTTTATAGTCTTGTTTTGGTATATAAGGGTGAGTGTGCCCGTGCGGTGGGTTGACATCGGGTTCAGAATATTTTTAGTTTTGCAAACAAATTATTTAATATTTTGAAAAAAATTACTTATGTTGAAACCATGATAATTCGACTCTGCTCTCGATTCTAAACAAACTAGTTTTGCGTTAATTCATTAACACGTTGTATATTCCGTACTATGGAGCAAATTGCTTTTTAGGGTGTAAAAGACATTGCCCACGTGACGAAATGTATTCGTTTGAAATCGTTTCACAACTAGCGAATGAGTAGGTATGTGATCAAAGAACAAATACAAATAGTATGATAGCTAAAATTATACACAAAACAGGAGGAATATCATACTTCCCAAGGAAATGGAAATTATCCTTTTCTATTGTAGTATTTCTTATAAAATACGAATCAAAATTTACTAGTTTTGAGGCGAAACCCGGATTGGGCGTTTTCCTTTAGACGCAATCTTTAGAAAAACGTTTAACAAGTGGTTCTCCCTGGGTACTATTGGGTGAATTAAAAAATAAATTCACAACATAGTTTTATAGTGAAATGTTATGTTTTAATTAAATCTTTTATTTTTAAGGTCGCCCGAGGTAATTGCAACTATTGGGTTATTGAAACTACGGGTCAATTGCACTTATAAATCACGATTCGGTTCTTCCCTTTATATTTACCAACACATGCCTTTATTACCTATCAAGGCAGGCAAAGAGAAGATCTAAATTGTGATTTAGAAGTGCTATTGCTCCATAGTTTCAATAACCCCATAGTTGCTATTACCCCAGGAGACGAGATTAAACCAAACATGACAGTTTCACTACAAAAATACCTTCTAAATTTTAAATTTTAAACAAAAACAACAATGTAGTTAATGAAGAAAACGTTGCTGAATCTCTTAACAAGTTTCACAATGCTCTCGCCCCTCTAAGAGCACTTGTGTCTACGCTACACCCCATTAAGCTCTCTCCAGGAATGAAATGAAAAACATTGCCCGAGAGTACCAGTCACCAGTCAAACATACTTTGTGACGTGAGCGAAGTCGCGAAGTCGCAGTCAACTTCGCAACACTCTCGAAGGAGGCAAGTTCGAAGCGTTTGACCCCGTATAGCGTGCTCTTCGCCAAATAATGCGATGTGTGGCAGAGCCTAGCCCCCAACCCCCTTTAGAAGAGGAAGTTTGTACCTAGCTTTAAAGTTAATTAAGTGTCTCTCTTGGCTTCCCTGTTTTGTGCGATATGTGCCGCTCGGGATGAAATAGATCGACAAGCTTTGCAGCCCCCGTTGTTTTCGCTACCTCGCATTAAAGTTTCAACAGTTTTAGCGTACTTATGTAAGCATTTAGTCACTGATTACTAGTTACTAGAAAAAGATAAATTATCTACTACTAAATGTATCTAATCCTACTATATCCCTAATATTATAAATGTGAATGTAAGTTTGTTTGTTACGCTTTCACGAAACTTTGTACACATATTCTTGGAGGTATTAGAAGTAACATAGGATACTTGGTTTTCCAAACTCCACGCGGACGAAACCGCGAAAGTTTGTAAGTATGGATGGATGTTTGTTTCTTTCACTTTCTTTCACGCAAAAACTGCTGAACGGATTTTGATGAAATTTGGCATACAGATAGACCATGGCCTGGGGCCTGGATTAATACCTAGGGTACTTTTTATCCGGGTAACGTAGACGAAGTCGCGGGCCACAGCTAGTGATTAATGAAGCTTGACTCAGCAGTATTATTACTTCGTACAGCGCGCGACGTTGCCGTCTGCAATGCAATTCACTAAGCACAAACATCGTCACAACCTTAAATTCGATGTTGAAACATCAGTGAGCTGAAAATTCGGAATTCACTATGGCTACGCCACAAAAAAAAACTTCGACGATCTGAAGAAGGATGAAGGATGCAAAAAAAGTTACATTTATGAGCTTATCGATGTTTTGCTTAGTGAATTGCACTCATGGCGCGAGTCTCAAAACAATGCTAAGAGCAAGGAAGTGTAGGTGTTGATCGCGGTACCTAAGGTGCTGTTTAAGCAGAAGTGACGTGGCGCGGACGCGGCGCGGGCGGGGTGCCGCAATATAAACCTCGTAGCGTCGTTTGGAGAATTACGCCCGCGCCTCCAGGCGACACCGACGTCACCTGGAGGCGTGGTAGGCGCGATTTTCCTTTACGACAAAAACGACGCTACGCTACGTAATATGACGTTTATATTGGTGTTACTTTGACTATCCGCCACCGTCACACGTCTCTTCTGTATAAACAACACCTAAGGCCGATTGACGGAAGCCTTCATCTATCGGGTTACTACTTAAATCTTTCATGCGTAACAAATAAATCAACATCAAAATGAAAAGTAATCGACGCGTTCAATTCAACTCCGCTGAATAAACGAACAAAAAGTAAGACGTTAAAGGTAAGGATGAAAGAGCGGATAAATAAAGCGTGAAGGGTCGAGACAGCCGTGAAAAACCTTGGACTACAGCCGCAGAGAAATCATTCAAGTTAACGGTATACAACGATCTGCACTTTGGACGGTCGTGACCTGTGACTGCGCCATTTTTCCTCACCCCTGACGGCTAGGCCTCCTCCAAAACAAACAAAAACTACACGAGTATCAGCTACACCCGTTTCACAGGCGAAAATGGCATTTTTAGGGTTCCCGAACCCACACTGAAAAAAAAATTGTTTACTTCAACCAACATCATGAATCCATATGAAATTGAAATTGAAATTGAAACAGATTTATTGTCACAGTAAAAAAAAATAATACATCATTTCATCTAAACATATTAAATGAAATATAACATTAACATTAAACATTTATAAATACCATGACAAAGGGACTAGGCTTCAGCTTTTGCTGGTAGTGTGGTAAAACACACTGACCAGCGCTGTTTTTCAGCATAACCCCACTTTCACGTACCATACGTACGTTTCATGTGAGCCTGTCAACATCATGACTTCTCCGACTAAAGGTGGACTTCCGATGCCAGCGGCCGATGCGACTAACGCGCGCGTCTGACGCCAGGTTCTGTCATATGTGACAGAACCTCGCGTCAGACGCGCGCGGCCGACGACAGACCTCACTTCCGAGGTCAGGGACTGACGCGTGCCTATTGTACACAGTGTTATCACTTCGGGGTATTTTCCCGGAAATTTTGGGTATGTTTTTATG
Organism: Agonopterix subpropinquella; assembly: GCA_922987775.1. NCBI lineage: Eukaryota > Metazoa > Arthropoda > Insecta > Lepidoptera > Depressariidae > Agonopterix > Agonopterix subpropinquella. The sequence goes on along the minus strand of OV277695.1, from coordinate 10,608,850 downwards.
TTTTGGTGTTTACACAAAAACATAAAAATACAAACAAAAAACCAATATATATTTTAATAAAGAACATTTGACTGATTGATAGGTTAAGAGAATTTTTGAATGCTATTTTTTACCAGATTTTTTATAAAATACATTTTTAGGAGTAATTTAATTACACAGGGATGCGTTGCGTCCCCTTGGGTTTTTAACCTGTATATGGATCGCTGTTTAACTAATAATTATGAAGGCATAAGGAATTTTTCGAAAGTCATTAAAAAAAGAAAAAGTTGTTTCAAGTGGCACGATAGATGGTGTTGAAGCGACCTTGCAGATAATAAAATACAAATAAAATAGTAAAAAATTAAGCATATTTTCGGTAAAAACTCGGTAATATTTCTGGCAAACATTCTTGTTCTGCGTGACGTCAGAGCATAGCCGCGCGCGGCCGCGGCCGATGCGATAGACATCGGCCGCGCGCGTCTGACGCGCGCGTCAGTCGCAGGCATCGGAAGCGGCGCCATACGTTTTCATAGTAACTAGTACTGTCGCATCGGCCGTCGGCCGCGAGCCGCGCGCGTCAGACGCGTCGGCCACTAGCATCGGAAGTCCACCTTAAGAGAACTTTGTTATACGAATTCGGCTTGTTGTTACAACTAACAATCTTTTGTTTTTAGTAAACAATAATAACGTCATTTCAATTATTTTGGTGCTACTTAAGAGAAATTATACTTCTTAGTTGGCTCGCATTTTTTTCAGTGCAAAGGGTGAAAATGGGACCCTATTACTAAGCCTACGTTGTCCGTCCGTCCATCTGTCCGTCTGTCCGTCTGTCCGTCTGTCCGTCTGTCCGTCTGTCCGTCTGTCCGTCTGTCCGTCTGTCCGTCTGTCCGTCTGTCCGTCTGTCCGTCTGTCCGTCTGTCCGTCTGTCCGTCTGTCCGTCTGTCCGTCTGTCCGTCTGTCCGTCTGTCCGTCTGTCCGTCTGTCCGTCTGTCCGTCTGTCCGTCTGTCCGTCTGTCCGTCTGTCCGTCTGTCCGTCTGTCCGTCTGTCCGTCTGTCCGTCTGTCCGTCTGTCCGTCTGTCCGTCTGTCCGTCTGTCCGTCTGTCCGTCTGTCCGTCTGTCCGTCTGTCCGTCTGTCCGTCTGTCCGTCTGTCCGTCTGTCCGTCTGTCCGTCTGTCCGTCTGTCCGTCTGTCCGTCTGTCCGTCTGTCCGTCTGTCCGTCTGTCCGTCTGTCCGTCTGTCCGTCTGTCCGTCTGTCCGTCTGTCCGTCTGTCCGTCTGTCCGTCTGTCCGTCTGTCCGTCTGTCCGTCTGTCCGTCTGTCCGTCTGTCCGTCTGTCCGTCTGTCCGTCTGTCCGTCTGTCCGTCTGTCCGTCTGTCCGTCTGTCCGTCTGTCCGTCTGTCCGTCTGTCCGTCTGTCCGTCTGTCCGTCTGTCCGTCTGTCCGTCTGTCCGTCTGTCCGTCTGTCCGTCTGTCCGTCTGTCCGTCTGTCCGTCTGTCCGTCTGTCCGTCTGTCCGTCTGTCCGTCTGTCCTACCTATTAAGGGCTGTAACTTTTGAACCGTAATAGCTAGATAGTTGAAATTTTCTCAGATTAATCGTTATTGCGGCGGATTTGTTAACAAATAATAAAAATGACAAAAAGTTAAAAATTAAGGGGGGTTCTCAACAAGAAACTAGTTTTTATAAACGTTTTTTCTTCACGCTCTATCGTAAAAACGGTAATACATGCAAGCGTCAAACTTAGTGCGATTATAGAGCATACTCTACAGAATAACAACAAATACTAAAAACTGGCCAAGTGTGAGTCGGTCTCGCGCTAAAGGTCCCGGACAAAAAAAAGTTTTTTTTCTATGTTAATAATGTTGTGTTCTGTAGGGGGTCGGGTGTGGTACGGAACCCTAGGTACGTGAGTAGGCCGACATGCATTTGACCGCTTTTATTGTAATTCTTTACCTACCGGCAAAACAAAGCGGCTTTGGCTTTTTGTCCGATTTGTGTTCAGTTGGCAATTTCAAATGAAACTATTATAACATTCGGGTTATATTATATCTGGAAATCAACAAAGAATTCGACAAAAAGAAAAATTCTTTGGTTTTCCTCGTGCGAAAATTCTTTTGTCACACCTTTTCTTTTGTTGTTGACTTTGTGAAATGTTATATTAAACGAATGGAAACTTGTCGACTTGAAGACGAACAATACAATTCTTGATTCGGGATCGTAGAAAAGAATGAATATTTTGTGACGTATTCTGAATGTTAAGAAAATTTTTAATCGCTGCGAAGTTGAACTTACGAACTAATTAAAGCAATAGATTTGTTTTTGAGTTGATTTTGTATTGTTACAATGTTTTAATTATTACCTATCCTCGGATAAATTGTTCGGTAGGTATACAGGGTGAAATTGATATATATGAGTCTACCCATCAAACTGAAAGAAAGAAAGAAAGAAAATATTTTTATTTACATCCAACAAAACACACTGACAAAATTATACAACGTGTTAATGAATTAACGCAAAACTAGAAAGTAGTTTGTTTAGAATCGAGAGCACAGTCGAATTATCATGGTTTCAACATAGGTAATTTTTTTCCAAATATTAATTAATTTTTTTGCAAAATTTCAAATTTTCTGAACCCGATGTCAACCCACCGCACGGACACACTCACCCTACTTACTACCAAAACAGGATTATAAAAATGTATGCATGAGTACGTTAGCGCTTTCTTTCAGTGCTGAAATGATAACAAATCATTTTCGCCTCAAAACTTAAAATGCTAATAACTTTAAATTTTAACTATCAAAATAATGAAATTATTGTTTCAATCTAATTATTTTGTTATAAATCAGTTTGGGTGTATGAGGTTTTGCGCTAATTTATTAACACGTTGTATAGGTACTTATAACTAAAAAACATAATTTAAAAATTACATAATTAAGAGCAGTTTGTGCCGCAGCAGCAAACAGGGTTACGACTCAACATTATGCTGGGCTCAACGAGCTCAGCGCTGATTTTCTGTCGCACCCAAATGCCAGAAGTGCCACTTCACAAACTGATAACTTTACTATGGGAGCAAACCGATCGGAGCAAAAAAAAAATCAGATGTTGCATATATTTGAGTCGCGCGTAGGCAGCGGCGGCGGGTATAGTTTAGTATGCAACAGCAGATTTTTTTTTTGCTCCGATCGATTTGCTCCCATGGTAAAAGTTGTTCAGTTTGATGGGTAGACTCTTAGTTTAAAAGGATGCTAATGATATCAATTTCACCCTGTATATTTATACGTTAGTAAAGTTGTCAAGACACAGTACAGAATAACCGCATCTAATCTAAACTATTAGAAAACTGTAACAGAACTGTGTCTGTACATTGAAGATAATTACAAAAAAAAAAAGATTACGATACGGTTTTTAGGTGTCCCTGATTCCAAATCACAAATTTTTGGATTTTTTGTCTGTCGTTTTGTTTGTTTGTGTGTTTGATCGAGCATCACACAAAAACTACTTAACTGATTTTGATGAATTTTTTTTGTTTGATAGCTTACGATTTGACTTAAAATCTTGTACATGATTTAAATGTCAACGGAGACGAAGTCGCGGGCAATAAAATTATCACATTAGATACATAGGAATTTAGGATTACCTACTCGTGATTGCCCTACGCGCTCGAATATTGTTGTGGACGATTCTGAACAAAAATATATTTAGTAATAATTTTATAACAAAACAAAACCACACTTTTATGTACGTATAATTAAAAAAGTATAGGTACTGTGCTGTGGGAAATGTTTACTGCATTTTTATTTTTAATTATAACAAAGCTAACGAATTTTATGTCTACTTTAACCCTCGGAGTTAAATTAGATTTATGTTATTTGAGTTTTTATCAACTTCCGCGTGACAAAATACTAACTGAATACAACGAATATTTAATTAGCTTTGATAAACGAATTATTTACACTATGTGAGTGCAGATTGTTGAATTAACTTTATTTTTTCAAAGAGCGTTTTACCTACTGTTTTCCAGGGGATCGCTAGATGAGGCCACGTTGGTAGTATAAATGTCAAACTTTCTGAATGAGTTCCGTTAAAACAAAATAAAATTATTTGAGAAGTGTTTAGGGGGTGTTTTAGACCATCAAACGGACCAACTTTTACCATGTGACCAACGGCAACGTTGAAATCGGGAATAAATCTGTTGTTCTTTACATTTGGGTCTAATTGGAATTGACATTTTCTATGGAACAGCTGATTTCTTTTCGTTATTTTTGTTGTAGATACTGTCTATATTAGTCTCTTGTTGTGTAGACTCTTTATACGTTATTTTCTTCTTTAGGCATAATTGACATATTCTTTATTCCTATTTTAAAGTTACTAAACTACTACGCACGGTATAGGTACTTGCTTAGTTACTTCACTTCAATATAAACACTTGTGTCAGTAACATCTCTGTTTTACTTATTTCTACAATTATTATCTTTACATCATACCCAATATTTCAAAAATTTTGATGTTGGCTCCATACTGAAAGTTGTTCAGTTTGATGGTCAGAAACATCCTGTTTGATATGTAACGCAATTAATTTTACACCTGTATACCAGGTGTTACATTAATGCAACTGTCTATTGTAATAGACAGTTGCATTACTGTAATGGGTTACACTCATGATACCGAACAACTTTCCCAAAGGAACAAAAGGAAATACGAAAAAAAACTATCCGTTTTTTGCGAGTCCTGTATGTTTCATAGAAAAAGTTGTTCAGTATCATGGGTGTACAATTACCCCGTAAAAGTTATGCATTTGTTTACCCCAGCACCATGAAGTCAGTGAAATATCAAGTCGTTTTGAAAATACTCTTACGTTCACAAATCACTGAAAATCCACCGACTAAAGGCTCGTCCATAATTCACGTGACGCATTTTTTGTTAAAGAAGAATGGAAAATTTGAACCAAGACATATTTTACGAAAACTAAAAGCCGTTCAGGATAGCGGTCATAATTATTATAAACAGAAAAAATTAAGGCATTTTTTAAACTAACTTTCACTTCTCGAGAAGTCCGGATTCAAAAGTAGAAATTACTAGTAAAATAGACAAATCAACCAAAAAGCAAAACACAACCACGACTGCTATTTTCATCTTATATTATCTCTGAAGTATTTTTAGTCGTTACGGAACGTAGCTTGGCTGATAGTGTGATGTGTGAATTTGTTTTCTTTCATTATCATAATATTGTACTGTTATCGTGAATTTTCATTAAAATAAATACAATGAATGCGTAGAACATTGAGTGGACTATCTAATAGAATGATTATGAGTTTCACACACTTAATACAAAAGGTATCATAAGGTAGAAATACCTTTCCCCAACTTCTACAGGTTACAAACGAATTTACTTTTTTTCACTCTACATTTGTGTTACTAAGTTTCATTCATGTACGGGACCTCTAAGTCTGGGTCTCAAATTACATGGCCGTCCACCAAACTTCTTTTGACCCCCAACCTCCCCTAGTGACATCTTATTAACCCTCCACCCCCTCCCCCAATATCATGAGTAATTTATACGGCGAATCAATTAATTGACCAATTATTTGATTTAATAATACAGAGTCACAGGAACAGTCCTCTACAGACTGAAAAGGTAAACTCAGACCATCAAACTGAACAACTTTCACAATTGAGCCTAACTCAGGAAACGCGAAAAAAAATCAGCCGTTTGATACTAAACTGCTGAAACTACCCGACGCCAATGATCGTGCCAATGAACGTGATCTTGACACTTGACGACACCGGAGTGTTGTCGTCCAGTGTCTTTTAGGGTCACGCTAATTAACGTCACGTGATTTGTAGACGCCCCCTAAGCACCTACCAGATAATTATTACGTTTAATGACTTTTTTATCAGATATCGAGTAGACAAATGGACGTACAAAAACCCAGGAAGATAAGGATTTATGTTGCAATAAAGCGGACGCTGTTGGACCGCTTCCAGGCTCAGAATCTATTTGCACACATATATAATGCTTGTTCTACTATGTAAAATCCAATGCATCAAGCGATTCTCATGCTTATGGTCTTGACACAAGAGTCTCAGTAGGTAACTTCATACGTTGAATTAACGGTTAGAACTCGGGCCCTCCGATTGGTTGGACTTCACACCGTGTGAATTGTGATTCTCACCTGTGGTTAGGTAACCTTTATCTAGTTATGGTTCTAATCTTAGTTTAGAGAGAAAAGAAATGCAAAATATTTTACTTCGAAGTTATATGTCAAGACAGACAGTCGAAGCGACTACTAAAATATCGAAATTTATGTACGATTTGCAACACCACTGGCTTTTCGGTGAAGGAAAACATCGTGAGGAAACCTGCATGCTTCAATTTCGATGCATGTATTGTAACCTACTGTCCATTGCAAGTGGCGACGGGCTTACTCCCCGTAACAGAGTTTCTGTACTACTAGTGAAACGTGGATGTTCTGAAGTTACAGAGTATCTCGGATTACCCCCTAGGGGAATATAGTCGTGAGCATATGGTGTGTCAGTCTCAAAAAATTTCATCAAAACCGGGCCAGTAGTTTTCGCGTGATGCACGAAAAAAGAAACAGACGGTCAAAAAATTAAATAAAATTTGGTTTGGATTCAGGAAGACCTAAAAACCAGATCGTATTTTTAAATATTATTCAAAAAATACGATATTTATTTCGTCTCTAACATATTAACTTTAATGGGTTCATCATAGAAACCTGGCCCCTATATCTTAATGTTTATAAGCGCAAGGGCGTAAGATTTCCCTGAGCTGACCGTACATAATATGTCTTAAGGTGCCCACACATAACTGCAACGTCGTCGCATCGCATCGCGAATATCTGCGATGCGCTGCATTTAATAATCATACATATGTCATCGTAATAAGTCATCGACCGCTGGTAGATATTTGACATTGCGATGCGACGACGCAGTTATGTGTCTATTAAATAATCTGTGGTGGGAGCCCTTAATATTATTTTTATTTCTTTTTTTTTTTTGGTCACAGGCACATACATTGTAATTATCCCAAGAAAGCACTATTTATAGGCTGTTTATTATGGAAACCATACAACAACGGCACAAACATATAAACATCCATGACCGAACCGGGATTCGAACCCAGGACCCTGGTTTGGCAGTCCGGCGTGGTAACCATTACACCAACCGGGTCGTCATATTACCGGGTCATTATAATTATACCGCAACGACGTCGCCACTGCACGGCCGCGACGTTGCAACAGAATCGCTGCGATTTTTATTGAACGTTATCGTATATTCCGTAGCTTGTGTAATATGGTTCTTATAATTACATAAAGTAAAAGGTCGATAGTACAATAACCTAGCGGCTCCAGCGGCGGTTCGTTTGTGGTAAAAGCGGTTTACTGGATCATAAATTACGCTGAAATGGTCTGACCTGAGCCATGAACAATTGTGTTTAACTATATTTATGATCCACGACCCGCGAACATAATGTGCTGGCATGTTTGTTAATGTTTATACAACCAAGGGTTTTATCTGAGAATAAAAAACACAAAAAAAAACTAAACAAAAACCTAAAAAAAAAAAAAAAAAACATCAAACAAACCGAATGTCTCCTTAAACTTCAAAAATACATTAAAAAATTAACAAAAGTAAACAGTTAGGTAATTATTTTTTTATCAATTATAATGAGAAAGTAAATAGGTAAGTAGAGTAGTCAATAAATCAATCATATTATTAGAAATATTATAACAAACTTTCTGGTATTAACTTTTTCTTTTTAATAAAACGGAACACCTTCAATTTAGCCGAAACCAACCCCCATCGTCTTTTCTCTGAAAGAAAATCAAAATTGATGGGATATACGCAGGGTGAAATTGATATCATTAGCATCCATTTAAACTAAGAGTCTACCCATCAAACTGAACAACTTTTACTATGGGATCAAACCGATCGAAGCAAAAAAAAAAGTCAGCTGTTGCATTTGAGTCGAGTACCTAGGCGTTGCAGTTTAGTATGGAACAGCAGACTTTTTTTTCTGCTCTGTAACACCCTGGTGTTACAAAAATACAAATAAACATTTAAGGGGGTGGTTTAAGACCATCAAAATGAACAACTTTCAATATGAGACCAATATCGAAAAAATTGGATGTTCGATCATCATCATCATCATCATATCAGCCGAAAGACCTCCCCCAATATGGGGAGATTTGCCATAATTGCCATAATGCGTTTACGATGCTCCGTACCAAACTACATCTACTCGAGCTAAATGTTGACAAAAGATTTTTTTTTCGCGATTTCGATGTTGGTCTCTTAGTGAAAGTTGTTCAGTTTGATGATCTCAAAAACCCCCATAAAAGTTTGAAATGTTTATTTTTACTTTTGTAACACCCTCTATAGAATTCATGAAATAAATTTTTTAGTACTTTCATAGAAACATTAATGATATAATTTTGTGTGAAAAGTCACTAATTGTTGAATTGGGAAAATGTTCTTTTCACTTGATTGTAAATAAAGTCTCAATCGATTTTTTATTTTATTTTTTTATTCATTTCAGAACAGAATACAGTTTTACTACATTACTTATCTGCCAAACTGCAAAGCAGTTTAAAAATACCAGGTTAGCATTATAAACTTGGATAAGTTATATGTCAAGACGAGCTTTTACCCGCGACTTCGTCTGCATAAATTATATACCAGATTTTAAGTCAGATGATAAGCTATCAAACAAAAAAAGTTTCATCAAAATCGGTTCAGTAGTTTTTGCGTGATACTCGAACAAAAAACACCCAAACAAACAAACAAACAAACAAACAAACATACAAACAAACAAACAAACAAACAAACAAACAAACAGACAGACAAAAAATCCAAAAATTGGTGATTTGGAATCAGGGACAGGTAAAAACCAAGTCGTAATTTTTTTTTTGTAATTATCTTTAATGTACAGACACACTTCTGTTACAGTTTTATAATAGTTTAGATATACAGCTAGTCGAAGCTACGAACGCGTAGAAAATAATTGGCCTCCTGGCCTCTAAACCCTATCCATATACGCACACAGACATAATTTGTGTGATGCCTCACGCACACCAACCTAAGAAAGTTGGCCCCTTTTGTTTTATACGGTAGAACCATGACACAGAATAGGTAATAGTATATAGTTCTACATACAGAACGGCCACTCCCCGCCCCCCTCTGACTTCAAAGATCCCCTTCTGATCAACAATGTAAGAGTAAAACGGTTATAACTGGAAAAAAGGGGTGACTTTGGATTCGTTTTTCTTCAGTTTTATTAATTAAAATAGATTTCGAGAAAAACCACGGCATTTCTTACATCCTGTAGATTGTTCAGTTTTGTTTTCTGCTTAAAAATTTCCATAGTTAATGTATAAAATGGTTACAAAATTACTCAAAAGCGGGTGGACGCCCCTTAAGGGGGACACCTAGCCTCCAACAGTGCTACCCTGAATCGTATTATTATATTTTTTACTACTAGGTATGCAACATTGCAAAAATAAGAATGTATCGTTAGTGATTTTCAATTTATCGGGCGTTACACGGAGAAAACAAACAAAGAGACGGATAAAAATCACAAAAACACTTAATCGTATTTTTAGGGTTCCGAAGTCAACAAGGAACCCTTATAGTTTCGCCATGTTCGTCCATCTGTCCCTCTGTCCGTCCGTCCGTCCGTCCGCGGCTTAGCTCAGAGACGCTTAGTACTAGAAAGCTGTTTGGCATAATATGTATACATATTCATCACGCCGACAAAGTGGTAAAGTAAAATCTTGAAAAATATATTTTTTAGGGTACCTACACGTGATGTGGGGGATGACTTTTTTCTCATCTATCCCATGTTCCCATGTGAGGTATCGTTAGAAAGGTCTTTGTGTTTAACTACAGGGTGAAATTGATATCATTAGTATCCTTTTAAACTAAAAGTCTAACCATCAAACTGAACAACTTTTACTATGGGAGCAAACAGATCGGAGCAAAAAGAAAATCAGCTGTTGCATACATTTGAGTCGAGTAAGCGTTTCAGTTTAGTATGGAACAGCTGATATTTTTTTTGCTCCGATCGGTTGGCCCCCATACTAAAAGTTGTTCAGTTTGATGGGTATAGACTCTTAGTTTAAAAGGATGCTAATGATATCAATTTCACCCTGTATATTTATGATCCACGACCCGCGATATGTTCGCGGCATGTTTGTTAATGGTTTATACAACCAAGGGTTTTAGCATATTAAAAATACGAACAAACTTCAAAAATACATTAAAATAAAACAAAACAAAATATTTAGGTAAACAGTTAGGTAATTATTTTTGTATCAATTATAATGAGAAAGAAAATAGGTAGTCAATAAATCATATTAGTAGAAAGAACTTTCTGGAATTTACTTTTTCTTTTTAATAAAACGGAATACCATCAATGTAGCCGAAACCAACCCCCATCGTCTTTCCTCTGAAAAAAGCAAAATTGATGGGATATACAGGGTGAAATTGATATCATTAGCATCCTTTTAAACTTAGAGTCTGCCCATCAAACTGAACAACTTTTACTATGAGAACAAACCAATCGATCTGAGCAAAACAAAAGTCTGCTGTTCCTTATTACCTAAACTGCAATGCCTACTCGACTCAAATGTATGCAACAGCTGACTATTTTTTGCTCCGATCGGTTTGCTCCCATAGTAAAAGTTGTTCAGTTTGATGGGTAGACTCTTAGTTCAAAAGGATGCTAATGATATCAATTTCATCCTGTATATAGAATTCATGAAATTAGTTTTTTAGGACTTTCATACAAACATTAAAGATATAATTTTGTATGAAAAGTCACTAATTGTTGAATTGAAAATATTAAACAAAATATCCTCATGATGACGTGTTGGATTCTACAGGGTGAAATTGATATCATTAGCATCCTTTTAAACTAAGAGTCTACCCATCAAATTGAACAACTTTTACTATGGGACCAAAACAATCGGAGCAACAAAAAAATCGGTTGTTGCATACATTTGTGTCGCGTAAGCATTGCAGTTTAGTATGGAACAGCAGATTCTTTTGTTGCTCCGATCGGTTTGCTCCCATAGTGAAAATTGATCAGTTTTATGGGTAGACTCTTAGTTTAAAAGGATGCTAATGATGTCAATTACACCCTGTATACAACAGTTTTGCTCTCATTACAGTATCAGTTAGGTACCTACATAGTAATGGAAAAAATAGATAGCTAGGTCGACATCCTACTACTGTAAATAATTCCTTTGGAAAATGATTTTTTTCACTTGATTGTAAAAAAGATTTCCATCAATCGAAAAATGAAAGCCACTTTTAAAGTCTGAAAACTACCAGAATATCTATGGATACACTGAGGGTGACGGTGTCAGACCACCACGTGTACCCATACCGGTTTCAGTGTATGCAGCTATGCAGGCTAGAAACAGAAATCTATTTATTTGTTAAAATAACATGTCATAGTCAGTTCTTAGAAAATAATTTTTCTATGGCATTTCAAAGGTTTATTAAGTAAGGACATACATTAATTTGTTGAAATTGAACATTAATCTCGAAACTCAACACTTAAAACGAAAAAAAAATAATTTACTAATTCATGAACTAATGAACATGAATGAACTAATTGGTGTAGGTAATGTCTTACCAAATAATAAATCTTTGATATTGTGGTACCATAGAGAAACGTTATTTTCTAAGAACTTACTGACAATGTTATTTTTCTATAACTGTATTTCAGTTATAGACAATCAAAATACAATAGATAAAGTCAGGAAGGTACATTAAAATTATCATTATAACTATATTTTTGTCCATTATTATCAAGTAATTAGTACCGTAGCGTAGTACCAAGTCACAAACAACTTAAATCTGACCCGGGCTGGGATAAAAATACCAACCCTCTTCTTGAAAGGCTCTAGATAATATCATAACCATTGACTTTTACAATTGTACTTACCCTGTGGTAGTTTTTGACTTTATATTATTTTGTATTGGTTTAAATTTCAAATCAGTATAGTGTTTGAGAAATTCAGCTCTCGTGGCATCTGCGAATTGAGTAATACCCGCATTGAAATTGGCACCTTGGTTATGATTATTTAAATTCCGAAGGCGTTTCTTAAATATGTTATATCGAAACTGCTTTTCACCAAGACTTTTGTATCTTTTATCAAATATTCTTATAAACTCCTCAAAATATTGTGGGGCTCGACGTAAATCAAATATTTGCAAATCCAATATAGATTTTTGGCATTTTATTTCAGCGTACAATAAAGCAAAGGTTAAAATTAGAAACGTTTTGTTTTTCCGCATGTTGTTTGACTAATAATGGTTAGAAATTATACAAAAGTTCTTACACAAATTTAATTGTCGAGGTAATTTAATTTATATAGGTAATAGGTGTTTTAATTTTTCTTTACAAGCAATTTGGTATGGATTGTAATTTTAATAGCTGATGCTATTTGTACGTGAATGTGTGAAATTTACAAATAGTATTGTTTTATTATTATTTCTCAGGCTTGCAATAAAAATTCTTTAGGCTTTAACGTTTAAATATAAAGTGACATCACTTACATTTCTGTGGGTCCGGTGAATAAGGGTCTAACTCAACTTAGATCCAAAATTAGTTTTGAATAATACTTCTTTTTTTTTTCTCTACAAAATTTTACATTATTACTAATTATGATTATATCTTAGTGATAAGATAAATATCAAATTATTATTAATATCATATTATCAATTCTCACTTCGATTGCTCGAACAAGGCTCGTAGGTATCAAGGGGGCACCTAGCCTCCAGTAAATCGTATTTTTTTATTTTTTTACTACTATGCAACATTTCAATAAAACAAGAATGTCTCGTTGGTGGTTTTCAATTTACCAGGACATTACATGAAGAAAAGTATGTATTATTATTAGGGATGCAACGATTACGAAGCGGTGCATCGTTTTGCATCTGTAATCGTAATAATCACGATTAATAACGATGCAATGCACCGTAGTAAGAATCGTACGATTATTAAAATTAATTAAAAACGTCAATCAATTGCACTTGTTGACAAATACTAGACCTGAATACTAGGTTCCAGAGCCGAAAAACAACTTTAAAAAAATCGGGTCTTTCGCTGCCATATTTAGCTCATTTTGAGCAAAATCTGACTTCTTTTTGGTCAGATTTGACTCTTATTTTTTTTTATTTTAATTCTACTGTGGTCTTTGATATGATTTTCGGTTTGAATTATTACAATCCACATTTCAAAAGATTAATCTCCCACGTAAATCGGACGAGATATCACTTTATTAACGAGATTATACAGAATCCTGTCCCATATAAATGAAATTAAATTTAAAAAGTATTATCACCAACACCATTCTGAAGGCTGTTGTTGATAAATTTGACTGTCCCATTCTGGCTCACTGGGTCAAACTGGTGAACAGGTACTATATTTATATAGTAGTAATAATTGACATTGTTTTTAAATAATTTTATTCTGAATTTTTCTATTTGATGTTTTTAAGTTAATATAATTGTATTGGATAATTTATAATATTGTTAATGTAATTCTATTAATTTTAACTATGTCCTACCTCTAACTTATATGGACGAAAGTCGGAAATAATTTTTTTTTTAAATTATGAAACTTAAATATTGTGCTTTTCAAAGCAAATTAGCCTCAATGCATAAAAAAATCAGAATCCTGACCAAGTGTACATTTGACTTCGATCTCAAATTAGTAGAAAAAGTTACAAAATCTTGGAATTTAAAAATAATTTTTTTTATGATTTTACTTTCATTGGAATGCAAAGAAACACTATGTGAACTCATTCTGAGGATAATCTCAACTAAATTTGTTTAAATAATCGTAATGCATCGGTTATCGTAATAAATAACGATTAATATCGTAATCGTAATCGTAATCGTAATGGCCGAATCGTTGCATCCCTAATTATTATAGGTATATAATTATGTGACAACCTTTATAGGGGAGCGTGTCATTTCTTTGTGGTGACAACTTTGGTAAATTATTAATAGAAAAGTTATTAAAAGTAGATTTTTGCTAAATCAAAAAGAATTGTATTTATAACTACTTTTTTTAGCGTGACATTTCTTTGTGGTCACCACAAAGAAATGTCACGCTAAAAAACTTAGGTAACTTATTAATAGAAAAGTTATTAAAAGTAGATTTTCGCTAAATCTACGCCCTATTTTGTCTGTTTCAAACCGGTTTTTGATAACCAAATTATTACATTTAATATACATATAGGTATAGTTCAAATAACAGTGTAGATACGTTCTTTCTGCAGTGAAGCTTCTGAGGATAATCTCAACATTTTTTTTTAATTATCGTAATGCATCGGTTATCGTAATAAATAAATATTAATATCGTAATCGTAATGGCCGAATCGTTGCATCCCTGTTTATTATAGCAGCGATTCTACCAGATGGATTTTACCCCAAACATCCAAGAGAAAACTCAAGGAACACGCAAGCTTAGCAGCAGCACAGTAGCTGCATAAAGGAAATTTCCTTTATGCGGCTACTGTACAGCTGCTATACAGGGTCCTTCTTAATATGCTGACACTTTTTTAAGGGGATGATCAGACCGTCCAACTGAACAACTTCCTCTATGGGACCAACATCGAAATCGCGAAAAAAAAATCATCACTTCCATACAAAACTGCAAACCTACTCGGAGCCAAACGTATGGGACAACTGATTTTTTTTTCGCGATTTCGATGTTGATTCCATAGAGAAAGTTGTTCAGTTTCATAGTCTGGTCATCGCCTTAAAAAAGTGTCAGCATATTAAGAAGGACCCTGTATAGCTTACGTGTTCCTTGGGAAGATATTGATGAAAAATACGTTTTTTGGCGATCTTGCTTCCAATTGCAGCGGGATGGCTAATTGCAAACGTTTGCTTGTAAGAAAGAGACGCTTGCACTAGGGATACCTAGCCTTAAAATCAGCTGTTCCATACATTTCGGTCGAATTATGTTCGCAGTTTTGTAAGGAACAACTGACTTTTTTTCGCGATTTAAATGTTGACACCATAGTGAAAGTTGTTCAGGTTGATGGTCTGAAGGGGTTTTTTTTTTCACCCTGTATGGTCTAGTAATTGGCTATGATGATGATAATAGGTATCATAAGTATCCACAGTCCACACAGTAGGCAGTTGTTTTTCTTTATATGAAACTAGCGGCCCGTCCCGGCTT
Organism: Agonopterix subpropinquella; assembly: GCA_922987775.1. Taxonomy (NCBI): domain Eukaryota; kingdom Metazoa; phylum Arthropoda; class Insecta; order Lepidoptera; family Depressariidae; genus Agonopterix; species Agonopterix subpropinquella. Next base: position 10,593,647 of record OV277695.1, on the reverse strand, counting down.
CGCACGGGTGGACGTCTAATCTTTTCTAGCAATAAATATAGCCTATGTTACTCAGGGTGAATGCAGCTTTCTAATGGTGAAAGAATTTTTTAAATCGGCCCAGTACTTTTTGAGCCTATTCATTACAAACATACAAACATACAAAAATTGGTACAAATCTTTCCTCTTTATAATATTAGTGTAGATAACACCATCTGTTTCATCATTTAATCTAGAATTAAACATTTTAACGGGTTCTTACCGCGTTTTGGTATATTTGAGTTCCCTTCCGTTTCTTCAAAATTCGAAGAGACATCTTTGAGAATCCATTATAATATTTATCAGTTGAAAGAACAATGGCTTATTTATTTTGGACCCAGTCATTTTTATGAAAACTAAAGCCGTTCAGGTCGGCGGTCATAGTATTTTATTATGAACAGAAAAAAAAATCATAAATGTTTTAAAATACCTCCTCTTTTCTGGGAATGTTTTTAAATATAATAAAATAGTAGGACAACAGGAACAAATTTTTTACAATCGGCTATATAGGTAAGGAAATAATATGAAAGAATTGCGACAGGCTTCGGAGTGGCAGCCCTATTTTTTTAGGATCCTTAAAGTAAAAAAAAATATTAAAAAACCAAAAACTTGCAGTAAGCTAAACTCAAGACAGAAAGAAGAATGGCAGCTTTGAACCCAGCCATTTTTGACGAAAACTAAAATCCATTCACGACGGCGGTCTTAATTATTCTAAACAGAAAAAATTAAGGCATTTTTTAAAAAACTTCCACATCTCTAGAAGTCCGGATTCAAAAGTAGAAATTACTAGTAAAATAGACAAATCATCCAAAAAGCAGTAGCAAAACGCAACCACGACAGCAATTTTCACCGAATATTATCACTGAGGTATTTTTTGGTCGTTACGGAACATTATTTGGCTTGGTTGAACTGATAGTGTGTGTGATTTCGTTTTCTTCCATTATCATAATATTGTACGGTTATCGAGAATTTTCATTAAAATAAACACAATGAATGCGTGGAAGATTTAGTGAAAAAAAGATTATTAGTTTCACACACTTGATACAAAAGGTATCAAAAGGAGAAATACCTTTCCCCCAACTTCTACAGGTTACAACTTACAACCTTAGACTAATTATATCCGGACCGGCCTTGCGGTAGCATTTCCCCTCTGCCACGGTATTAGATCAATTAATCTTGCGCATTTACACCCAATTTTATACCTTATCACTAAACGAGACAGCCTATAATAGCGAAACAATAATTTTGAACTTAGAACGTTTGGGGTTTACACGAGACTACTTTTCATGATTTTGAACATTCAAAATTAGAATCTAAAGTCATAGGGAATAAAATCCAAAGTTGCGGATAACATGTTACCTCGCCCCCCCCCCCGCAAAAAGTGGCAGAAAGTTTGTTAGTAGAATGACACGTGGTTACGCGTTCCGATATAATTAGTCTAAGGTTACAACCAATTAACTTTTTTACTAAGTTTCATTCATGTACATAAGATTTCTAAGTCTGGGCTTAAATGACATGGTCGTCCGCCAAACTTCTTAGTACAAATGTGGAGGGAGGGGGTCGTCATTGAAACAAACGGTCAAACGGTTAACAATGTTTTTATTCCGCAAACTGTGAAATAGAACAAAATGACCTCCTTAATATTATTTTTAAGATGCATCCTCCAAAATTTTCGTCTGAAAAAAAATAGAAGAAATAATGCCGATGCTAGTACCCATGTTTATCAAAAAATTGCTTTGGTGCATTTGTAGGATAATATTTTTTGTCTCTTTTGTGGAACCAATCATCAGCACCTGGACTTATTCTGAAAAATAGAAAAATTAAGCAGATAATAATATATTGTAGTCATTTTTATTTGTGGTCCAAAACCGCCGAAAGGATATAATCGACGGTCTGCAAGACAAACGTTCTAATTACAGAATTTGTAATTTTTTGAGGGGAGCAGTTCAAAATGGGTATGAATATAATTGTCATTTTTGAGCGGCCATTAAAATACATTAAAAAACATCATATTCTTTGTATAAGCCGCATCGGAGCTGAGAACCTCCGCATAGGTAAACGCAAGGCCGGGCCATATTTTGTTGGTTCTAGATGCTATCTTCTCGTTATTTGAAAGATATACAAATTATTGAAAAATATAGCAATGATCTTCAACGTCTCAGCTTTATTTGCTACTAGCGGCCCGTCCCGGCTTCGCACGGGTGGACGTCTAATCTTTTCTAGCAATAAATATAGCCTATGTTACTCAGGGTGAATGCAGCTTTCTAATGGTGAAAGAATTTTTTAAATCGGCCCAGTACTTTTTGAGCCTATTCATTACAAACATACAAACATACAAAAATAGGTACAAATCTTTCCTCTTTATAATATTAGTGTAGATGTAGATGAAGTATATTTCTTATCACTATCACTACATTACATAGTATAAAACAAAGTCGCTTCCCTCTGTCCTTATGAATGCTTAGATCAACGCAAAGGATTTTAATGCGGGTTTTTTTAATAGATAGAGTGATTCAAGAGGAAGGTTTATATGTATATAATCTTCTTCTTATCGTGTGGGTAGAGCCTTGGTGTCAGAGTTTTTTCAGACCGCCTTACGGCCTCTGACGAGGACTGATGTATACAGGGTGTAACAAAACACCCTAGTAATACTTAAGGGGGTGCTTCAGACCATCAAACTGAACAACTTTCACTATGGAGCCAACATCGTAATCGCGAAAAAAAAATACGCTCTTTCATACAAAACTGCAGTACCGTCTCGACTCAAATGTATGGGATGGCAATTTTTTTAAATTTTTTCTCGACGTTGGCTCCATAGTGAAAGTTGTTCAGATTGATGGTCTGAAGCACCCCCTTAAGTATTACTAAAGCACCCCCTTAAGTGTTTTGTTACACCCTGTATAATACAAGCATGCATGCATGCTGTATAGTAGATGTAAAAGCATATGCCTAAAAATGGCGCCTTTTTTCTTTTTTTAGTGCGGCCATCAATCAAACGTGAATATTATAGTTCAGAATAAAGTTAAAAACAACACTTGTTATTACAAATATCTCGGAACCCACTCCAAACTGAGATATAAAGGCTTGAAGTGCACGCATTGGTAATATTTTCAACATCAAGCCTTTATATCTCCGTCCGGACTGAGTTTAGGGATATACATGTTATAGTACATTACTGCAGCGGCCAGCAACAAAGGCATTGATGGACGAACGTGTAAATGTGGGCCGAGGCAAAGCCGAGGCACACATACGTAAGTCCATCAATGCCTAGTTGTGGCCAAGGCTTGTATAGTACTTTTCTCAAATAATGCGCGGAAAGGAAAACAGTAAATTTTCTCAAATAATTCGCGGAAATTAAAACTCTCTTCAAAATCAATGACGAACAACGAACAACATTTTTTTTTTTTTCAATAAACTGTTTTCTATTTGCAAGCCAGTTCGAAATTTAAATAAAACCTTTGATGAGTTACCTCCTTGGTCGCCATGTTTCGGAGAAAAAGATCGTTCCATTTTTAAATATATAATTTATTTGGCCGCTAAACACGACAGATATGGATTTTCATACAAACATTGCCGGCCGCTGCGCGCATGTATTTGGCCAGTACAGCAAATTCGATTTATCTCGAAGAAGGTTGTCAAAATAATGCTCACATTTCCAAGCATGTTTGAGAAAAAAAGTTTTGTTTGTTACTTTATTCTGAAATTAAGTATTAAAGTTTGGTTGCTGGCCGCGCCAAAAACAGCGGCGTAAAAAAATTTAAACCGCCTTCAAAAAACTAAAAAGGTAAAAAATAATATTGCAGCCGATGACTTTTTCGTTCGCATCATAAGAACATTAATTTGTTTTATTGAAGTCGCTGTCAAGCAGGTACGATTCGCGACAGGGCTTGCATTTTTTGGCTTGGCTTGACACCGACTTCTATAAAACAAATTAATGTTCTTATGATGCGAACGAAAAAGTCATCGGCTGCAATATTATTTTTTAACTTTTTAGTTTTTTGAAGGCGGTTTTAATTTTTTGTTAAAATTTTGTTTATTTCACAATTTTCAGTGGTAAATTCATTAGTTCGATTTAATAGTAGTGCTTTAAATTAACAAACGCACTAGTCGGCACTACGATTTTCGAAGGTTCCCCTCGATATCTCTGGGATCCATCATCAGATCCTGGTTTCCTTATCATGGGACCTCACTTGGAATATCTCCTTTCCAACAAAAAAAGAATCATCGAAATCGGTTCATAAACGACAAAGTTATCCGCGAACACACATAAAAAAATAAAAATAAAATATCCTCCTCCTTTTTTGAAGTCGGTTAAAAATAAGGCGCCAACGGTTATTTAGTATCGGCATTGCACCCGTGCGAAGCCGGGGCGGGTCGCTAGTTTTTTTATAAAATACATATTATGAAACCTGAACCTGTTTTCAAAAGAAACCAAAACCTAAATATTTGAAAAAACCGGCCAAGTACGAGTCGGGACTCGGGCAATTAGTGTTCCGTACTACCAGTTGTTTAACATGGGTCATTGAATAACCACTATAAATTGACACTTACTTAGTATGTGGTCACATACTAACTGAAGATCATTTTACACTGGTCGTACTGGTGTTAGTTTTTTGGGTATAGTAAAAAAAACTATCCAAGTTAGAGCCACCTTGATAATTTTCCCGCCATCTACACGTTATTTCTGATGTTCATGATTTTTTTCAGATCTTATACGGCTATATTTTTTTAAATAGAGGTGGGGACAGCAATTTCTCGGATTGAATTGAAAATTTTGTTAAACAAAGTTTTATAAAAAAATTGAGAAGAATATTTTTAGACTCGTATTTTTATAAGCTTTCAATTGATACCCCACACCATAGGGTAGAAAAAAATTTCTCCCGAAATTTCCCTCCAATATAAAAATTTAGCTTTTTTTACATCATTTATGACATTGGACCACCAATTGCTATATCTGTACCGAGTTTCAACTTCCTATGTCTTACGGTCTCTGAGAAAAATGCCTGTGACAGACGGACGGACGGACGGACGGACGGACAGACGCCGAGCTGATTCCATAAGTGTTCCGTTTTTCTAATTTTGATACGGAACACTAAAAAATATGTATTATGTGCATGTGTACTAATTTATAAGTTGAAGTCACTTTTACTTGCGACACACAACATTGACATACACAATATCAAGATCTAAAAAATGCTATGAAGTAAATTTTATATAAGACCAATATTTAATGAGTTAATTAGATAATTGTACAATTTGGTGCGAATTATTATTATTTTCGATTTTGATTTCCTTGGATTAGAAGGCACCACAGTGACATAATAAGCCCAGGATAAGTGACCTTACTCGTCAGACCGATAACCGACGTTATTTTATTAAAAATATCTGTAATCCTTTCATTTTGAAATCTCTGACAATTATAATAATATTGTTACTGAGACATTTATCTTGAAATGGTTTTCGATTCAGCACTCAAAAAAAAACTTGACATACCGAATTGCTAAATTATGAGCTACAACTACATTCTTAAACAGAAAGTTGTTATTAGTCGAAATGTTTCTAGCCATCCCCAAAGGGACCACCGTCGGGTGTTTATTGTGTACTTAGTGATTTTGATAATGTTCATGTAACCTTATTGTGTATTTACATTATGTATCTAATTATCAGGAATAATGGCCACAACCAGGCAACAATGAAACTCAAAAACATAGATCACAAAACCAAAAACATAATACAAATCCTTATTTTTAATCAGCCTTGTATTGAATTAAATAAAATACTTTGAATATTAAGAAACATGCTTTTTAAATTAGAATTATGAATAATGTCGACAATTTTAGATAAGATTAAAATCTGTTAGGCTTTATCATTGACTTACAAACTAATGGACGCTGGGTCTCATACAAAATACTCGAAAAAAGTGTCCTAGACTAACTTACGTGAACGAAAGTACGTTTTAGTAATATAAACAATACAAACTAAAAGCAATGAACCTGTTGAAATTATTTTTTTATTTTGTTTGCGTATATTTTAAAACAGCGGCACGGCACTATTAGACGTGCGCGGAGTCGGTCGATCAAACGAAGTGTAACTCTTTTAGTACGGACACTTTTGAGCGCGGACCCGACGTCCAGGTAGTTGCAAGTCAATGGGCTTTATCTTTAGATTCTGAACAATCGTTTATTATATTTTCTTCATTGTCTGCTAGAATTACTCCATCCTTGACCAGCATCATCAAGTCCTTCTCATAAAAACAGGGGTAGTCAGTAGTAATAAAATCACTTAAATACTTACGTTTGTCCTTTGATACTTGATATATGATTAAAATCACTTATTGTAATCGAGATCAAAACTATTCAAAATATACTGAGAACATTTTTTAGACTTTTTTCGAATTGCAATATTCGAAGAGAACGATACGGTTTCCTAATACGTTTTGTAATTTATACAGGGTGTAAAAAACCCCTAAAGAAAAAAAGATGTTAAAGAGTCTACATGACAACCGTAGCGTAGTCGACAACAATGAAAACGGGTCACCAACATACCTTAATATCTCGGAAACTAAGAATGACAGCTTATTCAAATAAAAAGTATTTCATAGACTATTTAATACTTCTTAAATTAATTAGTAACATTTTTAGTTTTCATTTGTTTGACTTAATTAAAATACATAAATACAAATGCGTCAATTCTATCGCAGACCAAAAATTTAAAATAACCTTTTTTGTTACAGATATAACATTTCCCCATATTTTAGTGCATGTGAGTGGTAAAATTCCGTACTACTTAGTACCCCGTAACATTAATACTCACTTTTTGTCGTTCCAGTTACTAGTTATATTTCTTGTTTCCGGCAATTTGCTTGGCCCTAAACCAGTGTAGTAATTAATAAACTCACTGATTGTTATATCAGCGAATTGAGTTACGCCAGCAGTGAATGAATGGTATGGGTCTTTATTCCGTCTAGTTATATCTGCAAGGCGATCCTTAAAAATTTCATATCTACACTGTTTTTCACCCGGCCCATTATATGTTTTATTAAATTGTTTTATAAACGATTTAAAATACCGTTTAGCATTTTTCAAGTTGAATATTTTTATATTCCCTATGGGTTGTTTTTTACCAAATAATTGACTTTTTACATAGGTCTCTAATAATAAGATAAAGAGCACAAGGAAAATGGTGTGTTTCCTCATCGTGCTAAAATACTGACTATAAGAAAAACGGTTTATCAGTTGATAAACCGTTTAATTATTAAAATGTTTGGGTTAAGACAATCAATGTTACAATTCGAACAATTTGATATGGATATAATTTCTAGATTAATATCGTGTTCGTACAAATTAATTTCATTGACAATTAATGAAAGACATGATTATGGTTCCCAAGGAACACGTAAGCAATATGTATAGCAGCTGTACAGTAGCCGCATAAAGGAAATTTCCTTTATGCAGCTACTGTGCTGCTGCTATTGTAGCTTGCGTGTTCCTTGAGTTAAGAAAGAAATTAATAATAATAATTGTTACCCATGGAAACTGGAAATTAATCTTTAAAAAAAATTCTAGGTCATATCATGATATATTTTTTTAGTATACAATAGAAATTCACATTATGTAATGAGCTAAATAAAATGTATGGGACAGATGATTTTTTTTTTGTGATTTCAGAGAGAATTGTTCAGTTAGATGGTCTGTCACCCCCTTAGATCATCCCCTTAAAATGTGTCAGCATATTAAGAAGGACCCTGTATTATGGATGGATATATGCCTTAAAAACACCTTCTACAAGTCAAACATTCATCTAAACATAAAACATCTAAACATCTAAACATTTCTCTATTCATAAAAGAGTTCCGTGACTGACTGACAGACAGACGACGCACAGCTTGTACTCTTATATTCCGTGGCACAGCCTAAACCGCGGAAGATAAGATACCTACATGTTATTATTGGAATATACGTGTTAATGAATTAGCGCAAAACCTCATACATCCCAACTGATATATAACAAAATAATTAGATTGAAACAATAATTTCATTATTTTGATACTTAACATTGAAAGTTATTCGCATTTTAAGTTTTGAGGCAAAAATGTTTTGTTATCTTATCATTTCAGCACTGAAATAAAACGCTAACGTACTCATGGATACATTTTTATAATCTTGTTTCATTCTTGTTTTGGTAGTAAATAGGGCCTGTGCGGTGGGTAAAGAAAAGGGTTCAGAAAATTTTAAAGAAGAAAGGCAGATTTGGACCCAGCCATTTTTACGAAAACTAAAAGCCATTCAGGACGGCGGTCATAATTATTATAAACAGAAAATATTAAGGCATTGTTTAAAAAAACTTCCTTATCTCCAGAAGACCGTATTCAAAAGTAGAAATTACTAGTAAAATAGACAAATCATCCAAAAATCAGTAGCAAAACGAAACCATGACAGCAATTTTTGTCGTTACGGAACATATTTGGCTTGGATGAACTGATAGTATGTGTGATTTCGTTTTCTTCTACTATCATAATATACTATATAACATAATATATAACATAATATACCGTACAAACGGTTATCGTGAATTTTCATTAAAATAAACACAATGAATGCGTAGAAGATTAAGTGGACTATCTAATAAGAAAGATTATGAGTTTCACACACTTGATACAAAAGGTATCATAAGGAGAAATATCTTTCCCCCAACTTCTACAGGTTACAACCAATTTACTTTTTTGTTAGTTTTTGTACAAATGGCAACGCTGCTAGCGTTATGGACACCTTTGCACCTGGATCGATTCGAGGCGGGCTATTTGATTAATGTGTTGATTATTAGTTGCTTTGTACAAATTATGTAATATTTTGAAAAAAATTACTTATGTTGAAACCATGATAATTCGATTCTGCTCTCGATTCTAAACAAACTACTTTATAGTTTAATTTATTAACTCGTTGAAGAGATCCTACAGAGGATGTAGGGGTGCACTAAGAAAGGATTTTTCAAAAACCCTTAGAGGAAAAGTGTAATCCACGCGGACGAAGTCGCGGGTCAAAAGCTCGTTTAGGATAAAAATTATCAAATATGACATAATTATACAAACATGACTTGGATTGCGTAAAACGGCATTTTCAGAACGCTTATAATTCAGAGTAACCGCCGCATTATCGTTAGCATAATCAGGGGAGCAGATGTTCTCTTGCACTACTTTTTGGTCGAAAAATATAAAAACATTACCCTCCTGCGCCAGAGCGCAGTCGGGTAAAAAGACGTCAAAGTGAAAAATAATTTTCATTCATAACGCTATTTGGAAAGTGAAAGAGTCATTGTAGCTAAATGTCCCTTGATGAAAAAGCGGTACTCGTAGCGTAGGAAATGTAGCTTCGATACATACATAATATACATAAATTCAAGACCATAATCCCTTTCGGGGTAGTCAGAAACAAACTCAAACAAAAACTAAAAAAAAATTACTTATTCAAATTCACCATAGATAGCTTTCTGACGTCATTTTTTGACTACCACCGCGTCGGATGGTGTTCCATTTAGGTTCCATTGTAGAGTTTCGTTCGAACAAAACAAAATATACAAAGTACAAATACAATAATCCGAATCTGAATTCGGTATGTCAGGTTTTATTTTTAGTCTTTATTTTATATTTTTTACGGATAGACGACAACATTTTAAGAAAGAATTTTTTTTCGTCGAGTTATTTTTATTTATCTCTAAGTGGTAAAAGTGGTCACGAGAAAGTCCTTCGAACTAAAACCTTTGCATAATTTAAAAAATAAAAATCATCTGCCTTCTATTTCTAACTCTTTGCTGGAAACAGGAACGACAACATCAAATGTCTTTTTCTGACATATTGTATTTTTTTTCTTTAGCCAGTTATTTCAAGATGAATTTTAGTTCACCCAGAGTTTACCAAGGAGTTTACAGGTCCTGCGAGTGATCACTCGTAGGACCGAAAAACGAAATTATTTTTTATAAAATATTTTTAATCCTTTCATTTTTAAATCTCTGACATAGTATAAAATATTGTTATTGAGACAATTATCTCGAATTGGTTTTAGATTCAGCCCTTCCAAAAAAGATTGACATACCGAATTTGGGAATTATAGCTCCGATGTTCATATCTATTGTACCTACGTTTATTTGGATGAGTGACCGTTTATCAAAAGGTAATGGGTGCTGACTGTACCTACAACATTAAAAAAAAACAAGAATGTCACATCGTATACGTCATTGTTGTTTTTCTTTTTTTTTTCGAAAAATTACGGTATTAACGAATTAATATGTTTTAGGTTAAAACACCAAAAGTGGCCACTTTAGGCCCTAATAACAAACATTATAAAAACAACCCAACAGTTTGAAAACGATCTCGTTTTTTTTTGGAAATGTGTATAATTAATTTCAAACTTAGAGAAGATATTTTTTAAACACGGCAATACCTACATTTTATCATCGCATAGCATATTCACGATTCGATGAAGATTATACAGGGTGAAATTGATATCATTAGTATCCTTTTAAACTAAGAGTCTACCCATCAATCTGAACTACTTTTACTATGGGAGTAAACCAATCGGAGCAAAAAAAAAATCTACTGTTGCATACATTTGTGTCGCGTAGGCATAGTATGGAACAGCTGAGTTTTATGTAGCTCCGATCGGTTTGCTCCTATAGTGAAAGTTGTTCAGTTTGATGGGTAGACTCTTGGTTTAAAAGGATGCTAATGATATCAATTTCACCCTGTATAAATCACGAAACTAAATTTAGTTACTGCTTAATCCATGCTGATACTAAACCACAAGCGTGTAACTTAACATTACTCTTAAAACGATTATTGAACATACGAAAAGTTCGCAAAAAGATGTCCGAATGTTTTTATTTTCGCTTTTTCTATACCATAAACAATATTAGCGTGCGGCTAAGCAGAATTTAGGCGAAATAAGGCGAAAACAAAGAATAATGCCCGCTTTAAGGTATAATGGCTTACAGCACTTCGCTCTATGCTTGTAATGACGCCCATTTTGTTTAAATGAAAACAAGTGGGTTATCCGTGACACTCTTTATAATGAATTTATCAAAAACCAGTCAAGTGCGAGTCGGACTCGCGCACGGAAGGTTCCGTATACAGTATTTAAAAAAAATATTTTTCTCCGCTAACCTTAGCACAAGCCCGACACACACTTGATCGGTTTTTATTATTTGTTTCTTTTTTACCTTACTAACCCAGTAAAATTAAGCTGAAATATACCATTCAGGAGAAGTAATTTCCGGAGTTTTGAAACTTTTTTTAAACGTTCCTTTGGTACGTAATATTAAAGAAAAAAAATAGTCCTGGTGACGGGGGGGTGAGCTCGAGGAAGGGGGGGGGGGGGGGGGGGGGGGGGCTCTAAAGGTGACTTTTTTCAGTTTTTCGCTTATTTCTCGAAATCTGCAAGACGTATCGAAATGTTATGTATGGACAAATTAAGCCTGACAAAATTTCCTACAAAACAAGTATTATGCATTTTTTCCATAGGACTTAACCTTTAAGGGCTACGGGACCGAGAATGTAACAGCATTTCAAAAATTATGAAATTTGTATGGCGACCTTCATGAAAGTTGAAGATAAAAACAAAATGATTTCATATTCTTAATCAGCAATCCCGAAAACCCCCAGATACAAATTTTCTGTCGGTTCGGAGAACCCTTAAAAGCTGCATTGGCGTTTGAAATTTCCATGGCAGCCATCTTGGATATCGCAATTTTGGATTTTTTTTCACCGGCAACCAAATCTGACCAGGGTCCTCTATGATAATTGTTCAAGGTCCATAACCCTATCTGTCATAGTTTCCGCGGGCCGTTGACCTCATCCGTCAGGAGTCGACCTTCTGAGGAAGTCAAAATATTATTTTTATCGTCAGGGTATTCTTATGATGATCCCTAAAATCATTTTACTATACGTTGAATGGGGGAAACCCGGTGAACAATTATACGGGTATTTATCTAATATCTATGTGGGGGGGGAGGGGGGGTCAACCAGATACCTCCAATTTATCCCCGGGTTCCCCTTACGGTACAAGGATGACATTTGGGGATCATCATATGGATGCCTTGGTGATATAGGGAAAACTTTGACTTCCTCGGAAGGTCGACTCCTCATGGATGAGGTCAACGGCCCGAGGAAACTATGGCAGATAGGGTTATGGACCTCGAACAAATGCCATAGAGTGAAGGGTTATAGAGTATATACCTTAGACTATGATCACATCAAGTTTGACGCTTGTATGTATAACCCATTTTTTACGATAATATCAAAAGCAAAAAACACGTCTCTTGTATTAACCCCTTAATGTTTTTACGGTACGTTTTTAGCAAATTCGCCATAATAACTCATACTATCCTGTGAAAATTCCAACAATCTAGCGTTTTCCTCCGTCCTTTTATAGTTCAAAGGCTCTAGCTCGTTAGCTTTTTATAGGTAAAACAGGTAGGCAGACGGACGGACGGACGGACGTGCTCCGTAGGCTTATGCGTCCTGTTGGCACCCTTTACGTACGGAACCCTAAAACAGCATTTAGGGCTTTTTTTACCGAACGTACGGCATTTTCGGTCCCCTTATCGCAATAATGGAATCGCGTAGACGAAGCCAAGAGACGGTTCCGTTAGTATTTTCATGATAAATGTTAAGATGACATCTTTTAATGAAATATTCAGTTGTTATCCATACTTTTGATTATCTTATGATTATCTAGGAAAACAGGAAACATAAATACATAATTATATTTGTCTCAATACAGCAAATCTTTTGATAAAATCTCTACTGACATGTAATATAATATTATTATTTTAAAAACCAACCTGTATATTCATACGATTTTTCCTGTATATTTGAGTCGAGTATCTAGGAAAACAGGAAACATAAATACATAATTATATTTGTCTCAATACAGCAAATCTTTTGATAAAATCTCTACTGACATGTAATATAATATTATTATTTTAAAAACCAACCTGTTTATTCATACGATTTTTCCTGTATATTTGAGTCGAGTACCTAGATACTGCAGTTTTGTATGAAACTGCAATTTTTTTCAGTGTTTCTAAGTTGACTTAAGTTAAAGTTGTTCAGTTTGATGTGGAGAATAAATGGTGAAGTTACACGGGTTGATTGAAAATGAACCCTGTAGTATACACAGTCTAAGATTTATGGGGAGAAGCAGGTGCGACGGACCCACCAGTTATCCCTTGATAGCTGTAACGAATTAATTACTAGTAATGACTAAGATGGCTGACAACGTGAATTAATAAGTGTTAATAATTTGGGGACTGGGGAATTTTAATAATAATCTGCAGGGGAAAATTCTGGGAAGACAAATGCCTGGCAGAAGATAGACTTCCTGGTTTAAAAAAAACAACGGTTTGCAATCCGGGAGTGCCGGCAGAAGTGAAAACCTAAACATTAACGTTGTACATTTTTTATATTTTGGAAAGGTTAGGAAATAAAGCCGCAAAAATTCCGCAAAGTTAATTTTATCCTTTATAATGTACATCGTTGGAGCTACAGCCTGATTGATTAAATTGATTATGTTATTAAGTTTAATTTCTAAGTAGGTTAAGTAGGTACCTGCCTGCATTTAAAAATAGGACCTTAGACAATCTTCTGTGAATAACTAACAAACTGCGATAAATTTGGTTAATTCAAAACCGGTATTATCTGTTCAAATTTAGTACAAATTGTCAACCTCCATAAATCTAGCGGTTATCGGCGCGCGGGATCGAACCAAACATACTGATATAAAGGGCAGGAGTCGATATCATTACACATAAATTTAACTTATCTCCTTCATTTGGAACACAATTTACTTGCATGGTTCCACATCGCTTAGTTTGCATACAAACACCTCACGGTCGCAATCTCTTTTGGGATTGTCTCAAACTCTGCTACAACTATCAAAGCTATATTTTTCAGCGTGCATCAGTTGTAGTTATGTCCTTCCATAGAGTATAATACTACCGTAAGTCCTTCTTAAAGAATATTTACGATTTTGGGTTCAAACCCCGGTTCGGTCATGAATGTTTGTGTCCAATTTCCATAATAAAAAACCGGCCAAGTGCGAGTCGGACTCGCCCATGGAGGGTTTTGTACCACAAGAAAATATTTAAAAAAAGTTTAAAACACACTCGATCGGTTTTAATTTTGGCTTTGGAAATGTTATTACCGTTTTTAGGGGTCCGTGCCCAAAGGGTAAAAACGGGACCCTATACTAAGACTCCACTGTCCATCAGTCTGTCTGTCACCAGGCTGTAGGTATCTCATGAACCGTGATAGCTAGACAGTTAAAATTTTCACAGATGATGTACTTATGTATACCTATTTAATTAAAAAATTATAAAAAAAAAAAATGTAAGATATTTAAAAGGAACCCCCGAAAATGTTATTGTTAGCATTATGCATTTAAAAATAAACATGTTTTTTTTATTTTGTTGCCGCTGTAACAACAAATATTAAAAACAGAATAAAATAAATATTTATGTGGGGCTCCCATACAACAAACGTGATTTTTTTTTGCCTTTTTTTGTTCGATTTTAATAACAGCAACAGCTACGTAGACGCTTGAAATATTCACATAATATTTAGTACAACCATAAAAATTTCACTTTAAAAATTTATAATTAAATTAAAAACCTAAATATTTTCTCATTCAACAAATAAAACAAGGAAAGGATTCTGAATTTTTTATGACATATCATGATGGAATACTGCCCAATGTGTAGGTCTACGAACAAGCAGCCATTTATCTGTAAAAATAAATAACATTAAAATCACTACGATCAAATTCGTAAAAAAAATATAAAAATAACGATACAAAAAATGTTTATGCATTTTTTACTTTTTTTTTCAAACTTATCACATTTTAAGAGCGTCTTAGAGTGGAGAGGTGTTTCTGGACACAATCATCACTTGATCCAAAAATTGTCAACACAAATCCACTCTTGAAGCATATAGCTCTTGGGACTCCATCCAAGGCAAGCACAAAGGTGGAGGATCTGATCCTCTTGGGGTTTACTCCGACCGGCCAGTAAAGGCAAGTCGGAGACGAGAATCAGGGACTTCCCCCGGGAGCTTTCGGGTCCGTGGTGTCGCCACACATCAACAGCTCGCCACAAACTGCCCTGCTGGTTTATTTTTTCGTTTTTATTAGGGTTCCGTACCCAAAGGGTGAAAACGGGACCCTATTACTTAGCCTATACGTTGTCCGTCCGTCCGTCCGTCTGTCTGTCCTACCTATTTAGGGCTGTAACTTTTGAACCGTAAGGGCTAGATAGTTGAAATTTTCACAGACTGTGCGTTATTACAGTGGATTTGCTAACAAATTATAAAAATGTCAGAAAGTTAAAAATTAAGGGGGGTCCTCATACAAGGAACTAGTCTTTATCAATGTTTTTTCGTCTCGCTCTATGGTAAAAACGGTAATACATACAAGCGTCAAACTTGGTGGGATTATATAGCAAGCTCTACAGTATAACAACAAATAATAAAAAGCAGCCAAGTGTGAGTCGGTCTCGTGCTAAAGATCCCGGAGTAAAAAAAAAATTTTTTTTACCCTAATAATATGTTGTGGTGGACGTCCGAAAACTAGATGGATGAACACAGTTCGTTGTGATATGACCGAGTGCAATGTCTCCGAAGACGACGTCAGAAATAGGGCAAGGTGGAGAGAAAAGACACGGAAGGCTGACCCCACCACCATATGGGATTAAAAGCCAGGAAGAGAGAGGTGTGGTACGGAACCCTAGCCTCGGTGCGCGAGTAGCCAGACTCGCACTTGACCAATTTTATTTACGGTCGAGAGTTTATGGATAAATAGATAAAGACTTACGTAATCTTCGTCTAAGACACGCTTTACAATACGTCTTCGTCTAAGACACGCGTCACAGTAAACACTTTGTCGGCATGCTGGTCTATTTCTAACAGCTTATATCCCACATTGACGTCAATGGCATTTATTATCTTCAGTGTTTCGAGAAATAATGCCATCCTACAGTCTTTTTCTTGTTGAGTCGCGTATAATTTGTTGTATTTTTTGATAAACATATCAAATAATTTATTAAGATTTTTCTGGTTTATTTCGAATATATTATCGTCTAAGCTGACATCGCTACATGATATGGAACAGAAAAAGAAAACTGCGAGTATAACTACTGCTTGGAGTTTCATGTTGAATAATAATGAATTTCGAAGTTAAGTTTTAAATCGAATTATAATACTCATACATTTTCATTATAACTGACATGATTGTATGTAATTAAAATTGGCAATATCTGAATTTAAATCCCCGGAAATAAGGGCTGTCCAATTTACCAACTTTTCGTGATAAGACTTAATTACTAAATTATCAGAGAAAATGTTTTATGATTTACCGATAAATTAAAGCTTTGTTACTATAAAGTTTTTGAAGTCGTTTTGCATGAATTTAAAGTAAGATTTTACGGATCAAACGGAACAACGTTTACAAACCTGAAACGTAAATAAAACTGCTGTTCCATAAGGCCGCGTTCAGACGACCCGCACCCGCCCCGCACCTGACCCGCACCCACTCCACACCTGACCCGCACCCGGACCGCAACCGCCCCGCGCTCACCCCGCGCTCGCCCCGCAGTCTATAATGCATTGCTTCTGCTTGCAATTTGAGTCTTATGACACCATAATATACCTGTGAGGAGTTATCTTCCCGCAGACACAATTTTTTTTTAAATAAAAGTTGTTCAGTTTGATGGTCCGATGCACTATACCTAAAATAAGACATTCTCCATATTATACTCATACATCTGTGTCAAGTAAATAAATTATAAAATGATAGTGTAGATTTTTACTTATTTATTTTTGTTTTAGAGCAAAAAACTGCGGATTTTTTTTTCTTTTGTGGATCATCCGTATTTTTAGAATTTTTGTTTCTACAGAACACATAAGTATTCTGTGAAAATTTCAAATGACTACCTATTACGGTCAGAAAGATACAGCTCTTTAAAGTTAGGATGGACGGATGAACAGACGAACAGCATAAGCTTAGTAATACAATCCCGTTGACACCCTTTGGGTACCGAATTCTAAAAAACTCAATCAACAAAGTATTAATTGAGATTTGAGGTTCATCTTTCACTAAGGATTATTATCAAAATTTTAATTATACTTAACTCTAATTAAACAACGAAATCTGTTATCAAAAAACTTTTGTGTTCCGGATCTAGAATGCTCTGGTTATGATTATTTTTAATTTCAAAAGAAGTCGGTGGCTGTTGTAAAGATAAAATACTTATATAAATCCGTTTGGGGGAACAACAATAACGTTTTTTCAGAGAAAGAGTTTTTGAAGTAATGTACGAAATTGGGTTTCTTTTGTTGAGGAAAAACAACTTTTGTATTTGAAAAATAACAACCTATATTTTAAGATCCTTCCTAATATGCTGACGTTTTTTTAACCCTCTAATGCATGAATTATGAAGGAAGCGACTAAAAAAATATTTGATACTAAATATCAAACAGATATTTATCAAGTACAAAAACCATAACAAAGATTAAAAAAAATTTATGACTTTATTTTCAGAAGATAATTTTCAGAACCATATATTATGGCTTCACATGCATTCAGTCCAAAATTATTGCTGACATAAATGGCTTCGCATGCATGTATTTTCAACATTTTTAGATGTATTGATAAGTTTTAATTATGCAAGTGGCTAGATATTGGCTGCTTCGCTTATTTGAAATGACATTTAGCTATTACCATGCTGAAATCATAATTACGGACATGTTACTGTAACCATAGGCATAGAATAAATAAATTGCAAAGATTTTATCACTATTTCTAAAATCTTATTTAAATCTTTACATGTTTTTATATGCACATTAGTCTCACTCTAAGTACCTGGTATAATCAAACTGTATTTTAACAAGAGTAACTTGATGATTTTGGGCAGTTGAAGCATTAGCATAGAAGATATAATAAAGTCCATCACATACTGCGAGTGGATTATCAGAAAATACGTTTAGTTTCGCAAACCTAGTATACATTTTCATGACACAAATAGATGCTTTGATGCATACGAAGCCATATATGACATCTTACATAAATTCGGTAAATAATGAATAAAATATATACGGTCGAATTGAGTAACCTCCTCCTTTTTTGAAGTCGGTTAAAAGAATTATAATCTAAAAATAGATGATCTACAAATGAGGAAGAATGTCATGACTACCTTACATATATTTTAAAAAGATTCTCACTTTCTTTTTATTCTCTTTTTACATAAGTCGAAATCAGGAAAATTCCGCTCAGGTAGAATGCGAGCGAGGTCATAAAGTGATGGTTGTTTACTATAAAAAAATATAAGAAAAGGTGTTTTGGAAAAAATATGTTTAGTTCTCTATGACTGTTGGCAATATGGTTTAATAAGTAACTTGGTAATTAACAAAAAATATCCTATAATAAAAATTATTTCCTTTAGAGGTCATATTTGGCTTCGTATGCATTAGAGGGTTAAGAGGATGATTAGACCATCAAACTGAATAACTTTCTATATGAGGACGCAAAAAAATCTGCTGTTTCATAGAAAACTGTATTCGTGGTCAACCCTAATTAATGTACTACGACAGGTGATTTTTTTCGCGATTTCTATATTTTTTTCTCGAGTCGCATAGATTATTTATCTATTGATTATTTTATTTCAGGCAACAATACTATAACTATAACAAAACTATCATCATCATCATCTACTCAGCCGATGGACGTCCACTGCTGGACATAGGCCTCCCCCAAGGATCGCCATAACGACCGGTCCTGCGCTGCCCTCATCCAACGTTTTCCCGCCGCCTTCACCAGGTCGTCGGTCCACCGTGTGAGGGGCCTACCCACGCTGCGCTTTCCGGTACGCGGTACAAAACTATACCAACGTGATATTCCCAACATGATCAGTGCATTCCACAAGTAAATAAGCTGCAAATATGTATTCAAACACAAAAATCCAATTGGAATTTACACTGATCAGGTTGGGTGTCTCAACTCGCGGGGTAGAATCTTAGCGGCTCGCGTCGACGTGCGAATCCGAAAACTCATTGTCGCGATCAGAAACTCTACATCACACAGGTTTTAAACAAAACAAAATGTACAAAGTACAATTGTGTAAATACATAGTGTAACACTGTCTCATCATAATTCATAATTTAGCACATAACTAGATAAGAAATTAAAAGAAATATTCATCTTCTATTCAGACACTTGTACCTACACAATTATCTTATTTTATAAGAAAAGAGATTGGAAACAACAACTGCATATCACACACAATAAGAGCTGGCTTTCATAAAAATAACTCAAAATTCACAAATACAAATACAAAATTATTTAGTTTAGTTACACAGGTATAAATTATTTGATGGTACATGCATTGTTTAGTGTCACTGTGATCTGCCATAAGGCTTGCGGTAGCTAAATAACTAAATTATAATGTATTATTGTATGAAATATAAATGATCGAAATGACAGTATTCTCACTACCGTATTCATTTGCTTTTGGGGTGCTCAGAAGCCTTGCATTGACAATTCGGTATGTCAAGTTTTTTTTTTGTCCTTATTTTATATCTGCTGTACTCCTATAGGCCTCGCATGCCACCCCCGAGAAAACGATAAAAATCGAGATGTGCCTCCATCTCTATTATTTTACGTATGCCAGAAAGAGCACGCATGACGTTTTTCTCGTTTAAACTCTTTGTCGTGGGTGGCATGATAGTCGTGCTGTTACGGATAGAAGACATCATTTAAGGTTATTTTTTTGCGATTTTTCGAATTTATCAATCTCAATTTAATTTTTTACTGTTTTCTCTAAATGGTAGAAGTGGTCGTGAGAAAATCATTCAACCTCAACCTTCGCTTAATTTAAAAAAATAAAAATCACCTGCCTTCTCTTTCTAACTCTATGCTGGAAACAGAAAATGCAACATCTTTTAATGTCAAATTCTGACATTATGAATTTATATTTTTTTTTCATATTGGCCATTTATTTTAAGTGGATTTATTAACATGGATTCGAAGTTTACCAAGGAGTTTACAGGGGTGCGATTTTTGAATCTCATTCGCTGAGTTCAGCCGTTGAAAATGTCGAGATTACTGTGGAGATATGCATCTTTCTACTGCTGATTTGACTATCAAAAATCATACTTCAGGAGTGCGATTTCTGAAAGTCAAATCAGCAGTAGAAAGATGCGTATCTCCACAGTAATTTTGACATTTTCAACTGCTGAACTCAATTCAAGTGAATTCAGAACTCAGTTCAGTGAATGAGATTCAAAAATCGCACTCCTGGTCCAACGAGTGACCTCACTCGTTAGACCGAAAACCGACGTTATTTTGTTAAAAATATCTGTAATCCTTTCATTTTAAAATCTCTGACTTTAAAAAATATTGTTATTTGAGAGTTATCTTCAAAAGGTTTTCGATTCAGCCTTGCAAAAAAAACTTGATTTTATTTTTTATTTATTTTATATTTTTTACGGATAGCTGAAATTATTTTTAAGAAACTAATTTCGTTTTTTGCTATTAATAGAGTTAATCAATATGAATGTAATTTAAAAAAAAGAAATAATAAATAATAAATAACGCTCACAGGCACATACATTGTAATGATCCCAAGAAAGCACTGTTAATAGGCTGTTTATTATGGAAACCATACAACAACGGCACAAACATGTAAACATCCATGACCGAACCGGGATTCGAACCCAGGACCCTGGTTTGGCAGTCCGGCGTGGTAACCATTACACCAACCGGGTCGTCAAAAGAAAGTTTTTTTTATCTCTAAATGCAGGTTATAATTATGATATAGGTATGATGATATAGATTAGATGATATAGGCTGATGATGATGATGATGATCATGATGATATCTAGGTTCCGAGAAAATATTTCAAACTCACGGAGAAAACCTTTGCATTTATAAAGAAACAACTCTTTCTAACTCTATACTGGAAACAGAAACGGCAAACATCTAATGCCAAATGTTTAGAATACAGGATCATCATCATCATTAACGGCCCGAATCTACCCACTGCACTGGGTAGGTACTGACAGGCCTATTATTATGTTTATGCCACAGCTCCCACAACTCTTCTGAAACACTGATAGGCCAGAACTTAACATAGTACCAGCAACAGAAATCTTAGTCAAGATATTCAACAACTCCGTGGGTGAAATTGATATCATAGGCATCCTTTTGAGAAAACTAAAGAGTCTGCCATTAATCTGAACAATTCTTACTATAGGAGCTTGGGAGCAAACAGATCGTAGCAAAAAAAAAACAGATGTTTCATACAACTATGAACCATCTGTTTTTTTTTTCGGGTCAACTGACCCGAGTAAAAATTGCAGTTTAGTATGGAACAGCAGATTTTTTTTGCTACGATCGGTTTGCTCCTTTAGTAAAAGTTTTTTGATGGGTGTAGACTCAGTTTAAAAGGATGCCAATGATATTAATTTCACCCTGTGGTGGAGTCAGTTTTCACGCCAGGTTTTGTTGGGAGTTGTATTCGTACATCTCTTGTATAAGTAATCCCTTAAGAAATATAAGGACAAGACCAATTTGTTATGAGTACCGTACATCGTATTTACTTAATGAGATTTTCTAGGGAGAGAGAATAAACGTAATTATGGATGAAAATATTACTCTGTTTCCTGAAATATGGAACTGTGTTTATTCGCAGAGGTTTTGTAGCGACGTAAATTTAGCGTTACACCTTGATTAAGTGTTTGACTTCGCGCCCCATAGTCATTTCAACCTTTACAGTTATCATGGTTTTGCTAATGTGCATGTTAAGAGGTACAGCGCAACTTTTGCGACTTGATTGGTAATTAAGATGTTTTTGTTATTCATTATGGGTTTACCGCTTGGTTTCAGCTCACCTGATGGAAAGTGTAGATGAAGCCGAGGATGTAGCGTGCTCACCCAGAAAAAGCCTATCAACTCTTTTTTAGGGTTCCGAAGTCAACAAGGAACCCTTATAGTTTCGCCATGTCCATGTCCGTCCGTCTGTCCGTCTGTCCGCGGCTTAGCTCAGAGACGGTTAGCACTAGAGAGCTGTAATTTGGCATGGATATACATATTAATTACGACGACAAAATGGTAAAATAAAATTTTGAAAATAAAATTTTTAGGGTATCTCCCCTACACGTGAAGTGGGGAAGACATTTTTTCGTCGTCCACCCCATGGTGTGGGGTATCATTGGATAGGTCTTTTAAAAATATTGTGGATTCGGATAAACCATTTTTCGATTTAGGGATCCGTCAGCGAAATATTAAGCTTGAAAGTGAAAAATTTTGTTAGAGTCAAGTGTCCCCCCCCCCCCCCTCTGCCAGCTAAACGGTTGTTTCTGGATATATGAAAAAATGCATGGCAGTAGTATATATAACGAAATTAAAAGAAAAACTATCACCGCTAAGTAGGCTTTACAAGTTTACGAGTAGTAGTCGATCAACATATATAGACTACGCGTAGTATAAAACAAAAAGCCTCCTTCTAAGTCCATAAATTATATTGTGACGGGCAACTACGGAACCCTATCCTGCGCGTGGTCCGACACGCACTTGGCCAGTTATTTTTTAATATCCTGATTGTATTAGCTTGGAAACACAGACGCAGGGAGAGTTCCAAACCTTACCGGTTCTCATTATAAAAAAGGATAAAAAAGAGAACCTTTTTGTGTGGATTGTTGAAATATCGATTACCAGGGAGCGGAATCTCATGGCAAAATATTGCTTAATCAACTTACACGTATATTTAATTTTAATTATTTATGATGAGATGACACACAAATAAAACCAACCTCTTTTTCTTATCTATCAATAAAATTCTGATAACTACCGCGACTTGTGAAGTTTGCTCTATAATCCCTATTATGACATATGACACCTCTCTCTCTCTCTCTCTCTCTTACTCTTTACCGTACTGTATTGCAATGAAAAATAAACTATTTCAAGTCTAACTAAAAACTATCGATAGCTTGAATACTCGATAAAAAACAATGTCCCATCTCTATGACATTCCAATTGTTTTGCTATTAGATTCCGCTCCCTGTCGATTATTGTATGGGTGCAGTCTCGGACTACGTTTTGTCGTACGATGGTGGAAGGGGATGGTGGAATCAGGTCATGTAGCTCCTGGGCGCATCCGCCGAAGTGTATTCGATCAAACACCGACAGACAAGCGACCAATCGCCGGTGTTCCAGACTATGTAACTTAGCCTCGACGAGTGCATCGTCATCGATGAGTCTCTTGGCTCGATGCTCAACTGAGTCCAGTGCATCCAGTTGGTATTTCGCAGAAACGTCCCAGAGGTGACTGCAGTACTATACAGGGTGTAAAAGACATCTTCCGAAAACTTTAAGAACATATCACTGAACCTATATAAAAATTAATGGCGCTAACCTTTTAAATTTAAAAAAATTATTCGTGATTTTTCCATTTTCTTGCCACGCAATGTAAAGCGTACATCGCTCGGGTGAGCGGGCAGTGACCTTACAGCTGTGTGGCGCGCGACCGTAGCTTGGCGACGAGTTTGATGAGTGCGTTTTACATTGCGGATTTTTGCTATTTTCGAAATGTTTGTGTTTAACAATTAAAATTGTATTGCATTATGTCACTGGTAGGCTTTAATGTTCATAATTGTAGAAATAAAGGCCCGAAAAAAAATTAAATTTGTGAAAATAAAAAAAATAAATTTCAGTGCCAAAGTGTTAGGTATCATGGTCTGAATCCATAGTTTCAGTTTTCGGGAGTAGTCTTTTTACACCCTGTATACATGATTGCACTTGGGCTTTGTAGAGAGTAAGAAGCTATGCAGGGCGTTTAGTACCGCTTAACCTTGTTCAGGATACCAAGTTTCTTAGCTGCGGTTTTAGCTTTGAACTCAATCGGGTTGCCGAAGTTCAGGTTCGACGTAAGTTCAAGACCCAACAACTAGACTTTCGAAGATCGGAATGGTGACACCCCGGAAAGTAGGAGACACTTTAAAATATTATAGCTATGTTGGTTTTGTGTAAATTCCTAACATATTGGTATAGTACCGGTAGCTTAAGAGGATAGTCTTCGCAGCGCGCTCCATACAAACGAAGGTTCGTCCTATTTCTAATAAAACCAATTGAAGTCAATGAAAGAAGTTTGGCGGACGGCCATGTATTTTGAGACCCAGACTTAGAGGTGCCATACATGAATGAATCTTAGTAATATGTGTTAAGTAAAACAGCATAAATGAATTTAAATAGTTTATTGAAATAAATCGCACTGATTCTAATACAGCGAAAAAATGGAAGAGAGCGATATTGCCATACGCAATATTAAAAAAGGGAACAAAATAGTGTTGCCAGTTTGCAACTTAAAATTACCTTATTATCTATAATCTTTAAATTAATTAATGTTATGTTCTGTATCGAACATAAGTTGCCGGGCCAGAATGAGCAAAGAAAAAAAAAACAATTTAGTCATCCCTTAGGGGGAGAGGACACAATTTAGTATATGAACGAATAAAGGTTTTGTTCTTTGAACCCATTCTCAGTTCGGCTACTCTTACATGACCATCTGGTCCAGGAAACGTTTTAACAATACGCCCCATGGGCCACTGAAATGGGGAAATATCTTTTTGTTTTATAATTACAAGATCCCCTTCCTTAAGATCTATATTATCATGCTTCCACTTAGGTCTATTTTGAAGCATTGTTAAATAATCCCTTGACCATAGCTTCCAAAATTCTTGTTTTAATTTAGAGCAAACTTCCCAAAATTTTAATCTATTGACATTTTTATCTGTTAAATCGAGCTCAGGATAGCTAGTTATAGGAGCGCCAATGAGAAAATGAGCTGGAGTTAGATAACTTAAATCTGAAACGTCTCTACTAAGTGGGAGCAGTGGCCTGGAATTCAAAATTCCTTCAATCTGTGTTATAACTGTATACAGTTCTTCAAATGTTAATACTGTCCCACCAACTACTCGTTTGATATGGAACTTTATACTTTTTACCCCTGCTTCCCAAAGTCCCCCGAATTCGGGTGAATAGCTAGGAATGAATTTGAATTTTATTAAGTTAGTCGAACAAAAATTCTCAACTGATTCTACATGGGATTTAGAACAATGTAAATTGTACAGTTCCTTTAACTGATTGGAAGCACCTTTAAATGTCTGAGCATTGTCACAATATATAAATGTGGGCATTCCCCGCCTAGATATAAAGCGCTGTAGGCATGCCAAAAATGCTGCAGTTGTCATGTCACTCACAAGTTCAGCATGAACGGCTTTAGTAGCAAAACAAACAAAGAGTGCTATGTAACACTTTTTGTGCAGTGGTTTCCTAATACGAGCAACTTTAATCTCAAAGGGTCCGCAAAAATCTACACCGGATATCTGAAAAGCTCTAGATTGTGTTATACGAGGAGACGGTAAGGAGCCCATTAGCTGCTTTGCAGCTACAGCCTTAAATCGGAAACATTTAATGCATTTGTGCACTACTTTTTTAACTTCTCTGATTCCATTTAATAGCCAGAATTTTTGAGACAAGGAACTTAGCACCAACTTGGCACCACCATGGAGAAGCCGCATATGCTCTTTCCTGATTATCATGTGAGTAATATCATTGGATTTAGGTAAGATAATTGGGTGTTTTTTGTCATAGGATAAGTTTGCTGCATTTTGCAAACGTCCACCGACTCTTAAAATATTATTTTTATCTAAGTATGGATGTAAACCACTAAGATTAGATTTTATTTGTTGGTCTTTTAGTAACAAATCTATTTCTTTGGAAAAAGCTTCTTTTTGTATGTATCTCAAAATAATTAGATTCGATTTTTCAAGTTCAATAGGTGTTAAATTACCAAATATTTTATTATTAGGCTTTAAGGTATTATTTCGAAAACGCAAAATTAGTGCAATAATTCTTTGCAGTTTGTCAAAGTTAGAGTACCTTTTAAAAATGTTAGTAGGATCAGAGTCTGACTCCTGTGCGCCTACATTGGTGGTCAACTCAGGGGAGGACTCAGAAAATACTTTAGGAGGAATCTCAAAATTTGAAGCAACAATATCATGCTTATAATTTTTGTCTAGTAAATAAACAGGACCATGCCACCATAGCTGGTTGGCCTGCAATTTTTCAGGGGAAAATCCTCTAGAAAGTAGATCGGCAGGATTATCTCCACTCTTTGATTTCATGTTGCCTGAAAAAACTACACGCAACTTTGTTGTTTTACTACTTTCGTTCAAGACAGCGTGATGTGCTAGGAAATACACCGGATCATTAGTGACATCATACTCACTGATATCAACAATTTTGGCATGCCCCAGCTTTACATACTCTTCAATGAAATCTTTATATTGTGAGAAATAATCAGGATTGGACTGAGATTTCTTTTCTAATGAATAAAATCTTTGCAGAGCAAGTGAAAAAGAGTCACCAATAGATAATTCATCTATAGGACAATTCAACGGCATGTCAACTGAGAACTTGTTATCCTCATATTTAACAGAATTTTTAAAACATTCTTCGGCCTTTTGAAATTCTAAAGATTGACTGTTTTTCACTTCTGGCAATTTTTCTGACAACCAAAAATTTTCCATTATATTTTCTAAGTTATTTTCATTTTCTTTCATAATAAAATTTGAAACCAAGTTCACATTACTGACATAAGAATTGAGTTTACATGGAACTGAGCCGGCAACAATATAGCCGTATAATGTATTTTGTAGAACAAGACCGTCATTTAATTTCACGAGTCCGCCCAGTAAAACTTTAAAGTAAAAATCTGCACCTAACAACATTGGAATGTCAGATGGTACATTGAACTCTGTGTCCGCAAGTATTATATTTTTAGGGATCACAATCTTTTTCACATCTATGTGATTTTGAGGCAAGTTGCTGGTAATAGAATCAACAATGTGACACTTTACATCAAACTTTACATCATAAATTGATGAGGGCAACATAATGTTGACATACTCATTTATTTTGTTATTATTATTGCCAAGTCCAACAATATTTGTACTTTGAGACATTGGCTGCAAATTTAATTGATTTACAAGAGAACGTTTTATAATAGATGCTTGGCTTCCGCTATCGAGCAAGGCCTTTACATAAATTTCCTTACCATTTTTGTCAATAAGTTTAACCTTTATAGTAGGCAGTAATACATTGGTATGAGCATTGCTATTGGAATGCAAGGCGGTATTAACCGGATCTCCCTTTGGAATTGTCTGATGCAAAAGAGTATTATGGTCCTCTTTACAGTCTTTGCATCTAAATGTGAACTTACATTCATTGGAATGAGCTCTAAGACATGTAGTGCATAATTTATTCGCATCTACAAATTTTATTCGGTCTCCAACTGGAGCCAATTTAAATTTCGGACAAGCAAATAACATATGATTGTTGCTACAAAATGAGCAAATGTTCTGCTTTTGTTTAATTACAACATTATTAACTTTATAGAAGTTATTTGTTTTAGGCTTATTGCCTTCACTGCTATTATTGTGAGGTGGGCTATCCTCCAAAGCAATTGCCCTTTTTTCCAAAAATGACAAAAATTTGTCTATAGTAGGTAAGGAATCAGGAGTTGTCCTGTCTAAATGGTAAGCTCGATGTGTATAGCCATCCAGCTTACGCGACAAAATAGAAATTAGTAACATATTCCACATTTCAATGGGTTGTT
Organism: Agonopterix subpropinquella; assembly: GCA_922987775.1. NCBI lineage: Eukaryota > Metazoa > Arthropoda > Insecta > Lepidoptera > Depressariidae > Agonopterix > Agonopterix subpropinquella. Next base: position 10,565,915 of record OV277695.1, on the reverse strand, counting down.
CCAAATTCTTCAAAGCATGAAGTTGTTGTCTAATATCAGACACAAAGGATCTAATGGCTATTGCAGTGCCCTTTTGCACCTGAGGCAAATCCAAAAGGAGATTAATGTGATTCGACACAAGTCTTGTTTTATTATCAAATCTCTTTTGCAACAAAGATATTGCCTCCGGATAAGAATCATTGACAATTGGTAGGTTTATGATAACGGCCAAAGCATCACCACTTAAATATTTTCTTAAATAGCACAGTTTCTGAACATCTGATAAAGATTTATTTTTCTCAATGACAGCGTTGAATAAGTCCATGAAAGGCTTAAATCTTGTGAAATCTTTACCATCAAATGATGATATTTCAATGTTTGGGAGCTTAGAGCTTGAAAGGTTTGAAGGTTCTGATGTACTACTGTTAGATTTAAGCTTCATAGTCTCCTTGAACTTAAACAATGCTGCAAAATATTTGCATTCTATTTCAGAAACATCCTCTTTATCAGTCGCATCAAGAGATAAAATGTCAAGATTGATTTCCTCGTATTCAATATAAGTACTCACAAGTTTGTCCATCCGTCCTTTGAGCATTTCAGCTCCAGCTGACGCAAACGCACTCGAGTCATTTACGAACGATTCAATCCGGGTAATAGCACCTTTCAGCTGTCCACGCTTCAATCGTAAACGCTTTAGATCCGCATCCATTTTTACTACGAGAGACGCTTAACGCTTTAATTATCGATTTAACGCACATACACTGATAGATACCGCACTTATATACCGCTATGATCTTTTATTGATTCACTTTCGAGCACAATTGACGATTTTTGAATACGCACTTTGAGGTTATGTTTTTGTTTACAACCGTGTTTGACAGATGACAGCGAAGAACAAGGACGCCAACACGACGCGACGATACCATAGAGCATAGACCATACGCGTACAAAGCTGCCAACACGACGACAAACGGAAGTCGGAAACGACGAGTAATTTTCGAAGTACCGACCAAAATGGCTTCCTTGAAATTTTAGATTCACCGACGACGCGATCGCTGGCACAAAGAACCAAACTGTATTGAGATTGGTCTTTGGAGGTTCACAGCCGCCGAATATAGGCCTGGGCACTTCGTTTATAGAACGAAATGCACCAAAGCGCAAAATGATGACCGCGAGGATCCACTAGCCGAGCACACCGGCGACTCGTTATAGCGAGTCAAGCGCAGTAATCTCGTAGGCACTCGCGAAATTAATACTTTCACTTTACGTTCACTGGTTATTATTGTCGAAGGACCACTTGCTGTTAAGTAAAACAGCATAAATGAATTTAAATAGTTTATTGAAATAAATCGCACTGATTCTAATACAGCGAAAAAATGGAAGAGAGCGATATTGCCATACGCAATATTAAAAAAGGGAACAAAATAGTGTTGCCAGTTTGCAACTTAAAATTACCTTATTATCTATAATCTTTAAATTAATTAATGTTATGTTCTGTATCGAACAATATGTGTAGAGTGAAACAAAACTAACAAAAAAGTAAATTGTTTGTAACCTGTAGAAGTTGGGGGAAAGGTATTTCTCCTTATGATACCTTTTGTAATTTTTATCAAGTGTGTGAAACTCGTAATCTTTCTTATAAGATAGTCCACTCAATCTTCTACGCATTCATTATGTTAATTTTAATGAAAATTCACGATAACCGTACAATATTATGATAATGGAAGAAAACAAAATCACACACACTATCAGTTCAACCAAGCCAAATACGTTCCGTAACGACCAAAAAATACCTCAGTGATAATGTTAGATGAAAATAGCTATCGTGGTTGCGTTTTGCTACTGCTTTTTGGATGATTTGTCTATTTTACTAGTAATTTCTACTTTTGAATCCGGACTTCTTGAGATGTGGAAGTTTTTTTAAAAAATTCCTTAATTTTTTCTGTTTATAATAATTATGACCGCTGTTCTGAATGGCTTTTAGTTTTCGTAAAAATGGCTGGGTCCAGTTCTGCCAATTTTCTTTATAAACACGATCGACGAAAAGAGAAACTAAACAAAACGTCTAGTGTCAGTTACTTAACCTCGCCAGACAAATAAAAGGGATTCGAACCCGCGAGTTTCAGCTGGCATGTTCACTACCGAATGACCTCTAGAGCCGTCGGTCGTTAAAATGACGTTGAATAGATTTTTATCAAAATAACTTTACTTGGATTTTTATTAACATTTTGCGTAGGCAGGTAACCTAAAGTCTGCCTGCGTAATCGACGAATCTGTCTATCATTATTTTTAATTAAACGAATCGATCTCAACCCCTCCTATCGTGACAGTATCTGACATCGGACCGCCGCACGGCGCACCAGCACCATTAATCACAAAAAATATAAAGGATGTAGAATTAAATACGTTACATATCGAACAGGGTGCTTCAGACCATCAAACTAAACAAGTGTTAAATATTGTATTATGAATATAAATCCCAGCAGTGGGATGAAGTAGGTTAAAAGAAAAGAAAAGAGAATATAAAAATTTTTACCCGAGTCATGGTTGTGTGGGGAACTGCTACAGATGTCAGCACCCACAAGTTATAGCAAAGATGCCAACAGATGGCGATACCGTCGCTCACGGAAATATGCTCCATACAAAGACAACGTTCATCGTGAATACGTAACTCGTAACCTACTACACATAAGGTTCACAATCGAATGTGAGACATAAATCGCGCAAGAGAAATAATCACAGAGATTCGATATATATAGAAGGTCCAACTAAGAACTGTTGGACCACGGCCGGTCCCCAGGCATCACACCTAGCCTGGCGGAAGTACTTCCCTTTTCAATGGAGGAACATTCCCAAGTAGCACCTCCATATTGGTGACCCTCGACAGAGAACATCGCAAGCTGAACACCGCAGAGCACCACCACCACAGAGCAGCAACCAGGTTCAACCAACCCTTCACCCCCTCGACCAGGTCAAACAAGCAGCAGTCACGCCATCAACCCGAAGCCGCACCAGGTCCATCGCAGCTGTCTTCACACCGCTTCCTGGGCCTGCAGCTTCCTCAACGACAGTCAGCGTCTGCATAGAAGGATCTCCCGCAGCCCACGTGTCTGAGCTCACCTCCACGTGGCAGTTCTGCTCGCCTTCTCCACGCCTGTCACTCGCCCGCATCACATCAGGACTGGTCTCCCTGACAGATGCACACACACCGCAGCACATCGCTCGTCAGACTCACTTGACTGGAGCCCTGCACCTACACTACATGGATACAGACTGCACACTTCGAACTACTCAACGACCTCCGGTCTGAGGGGGGAGTCCTGTGGGGAACTGCTACAGATGTCAGCACCCACAAGTTATAGCAAAGATGCCAACAGATGGCGATACCGTCGCTCACGGAAATATGCTCCATACAAAGACAACGTTCATCGTGAATAGGTAACTCGTAACCTACTACACATAAGGTTCACAATCGAATGTGAGACATAAATCGCGCAAGAGAAATAATCACACAGATTCGATATATATAGAAGGTCCAACTAAGAACTGTTGGACCACGGCCGGTCCCCAGGCATCACACCTAGCCTGGCGGAAGTACTTCCCTTTTCAATGGAGGAACATTCCCAAGTAGCACCTCCATAGTTGTTTCATACTGTGTCTTGTCATTTATACATGTTCAGACTAGATTATGGTACTTTAAATGTGACCAGATAATTTGTGTGGACTAGATACTGTCCAGGGTAAAATGATGAAAATTCTCGCGGAAAAAATGCTCTTTATGAAATATGCCTGAGGCCATGTCGGTAAGATTCTCCAATAGGTTCACGGACACTCATAAAACTTATTAGTACCTACAGCAGATATACAAATGAAAACTAAAGATTTCCTGTAAATGGAATAAATTGCCTTGGCTGCTGCCGAGGTAGGTGTAGCCACAGCACAATTGCCTACTCTGGTCAAAACAACAACTTGTTGCAACTGCCTCCGCGGTCTAATAGTTAAGAGCATTGGCTCTCGATACGGATGTCGTGGGTTCGATTCCCACGGGGACACCTAGTGATATGTCACTTTATGCGTTTTTCCCCAATCGGTTAGGACATTGCAGGCTGAATCACCTGATTGTCCGAAAAGAAAAATGATTCCGTGCTTCGGATAGCACGTTAAGCCGTTGGTCCCGGCTACTATCTCTGGTGGTAGTAGTCGTTACTTAAAAATCACGTTAGAGGCCGTAAGGCGGTCTGAAAAATCTCTGACGGGCTCTGCCCACACGATAAGAAGAAGACCGACCTATTAGCCATCAAACACCTGCCTCCTCTCCTGAGAGCTTTGTTCCGCACACACTCCGTCAGGACATGGAAGACGTCTTCAACTACACCAGTCTTCACAATTTCATTGAGAGATATGGCATTTTTTAATCCCCGTTATGTGTCGTGAAACTAAAACAAAGTTAAGCCAGTTCCCGTTACAACAAAGAAAGCGGTTGATGAAATATGTGCGTAAGGCAGTGTTAGCATTTTGATTTTGTACTTTTGTAGGTTTTTTGTAGGTCGATGGTTAAATTATGCAGTATTTATTGATTAAATCCTCAAACCTTAAAAATAAATGCTCTAAAAGTGATAGTTGTACAGCAAACATTATAAGCCCGAAAAAATATTGTGGTTGTGAGTTTACATGTTTGTAATTTTCTAGCATGCACGCGTACTATGCATGCAAATTAATGCTCACGACTATATTCCCCGAGGGGGTAGAGATATTTTGAAATATCCACGTTTCACTAGTAGTACCGAAAGTCAATCCAGTCCAGTGTGAAGGGGAGTGAGCCCGTCGCCACTTTTAATGGACAGTAGGTAATACATGCCTCGAAATTGAAGCATGCAGGTTTCCTCACGATATTTTCCTTCACCGAAAAGACAGTGGTGTTACATATCATAAATGAATTCCGAAAAACTCATTGGTACGATTCGGCCTGGACGGGGATCGAACCATCGCCTCCTGCACGGCAGGCAAGGTTACTCGCCACTGGTATAGTCCAGTCGTGAGTAGTTTTAGCACAAAGCAAGAAAATTATTTTAAGCCGTGATAGTCCACGGCTTAACGTAATTTTCTAGCTTTGTACTAAAAGGCTGCAAAAGCCTTTCGAGCAGAATATCGAAAAGTTTTCTGTGTCTGTGAGCGCAATCCTTCAGCTATGATATCAGCTCAGTATAGTGACGTACAGTGTACTCACGACGGAACCGAATAAGCTGCGAATTCAATTTTTATTCATGTACACTATGTAACAAAACACTCTTGTAAGTAATTAAAAGGTGTTGTTTAGACTATCAATCAGAACAACTTTCCCTATGGAGACAAAATAGCGAGAAAAAATTAAGAATACTTATTTACTCCAGTTTAGTATGAAACAGCTGTTCAGAGGGTTTCGTAGTCAAACAAGGTACCCTTACGTCCATTCTGTCTGTCAGTCTGAATGCCCCGCCTCAATTACTTGCTTTGAACCTATTGAATCGAAATTTAACATGAAGACAGATAATAGTAACCAAAAAACAGAAATGTATATTATTTCGACTCATCCAACGAAACAGGGGTTGGAAAAAAAATGATTTTTAATAAATCGAGTGAGGTGTCGTTGGATAGGTCTTTTCCAATGGATCAAAACTCCCACAGAAACTAAATCGTTATAATGCATCTGTCTCGAGATATACAACGTGTTAATGAATGCAAAACCTCATACACCCCAACTGATTTATAACAAAATAATTAGATTGAAACAATAATTTCATTATTTTGGTAATTAAAATTTAAAGTTATTCGCATTTTAAGTTTTGAGGTAAAAATGATTTTTTGTCATTTCAGCAATGAATGAAAGCGCTAACGTACTCATGGATACATTTTAATAATCTTGTTTTGGTAGTAAGTAGGGTGAGTGTGCCTGTGCGGTGGGTTGATATCGGGTTCGGTAAATTTAAAATTTTACAAAGAAATTAATTATTATTTTGAAAAAAAATTACCTATGTTGAAACCATGATAATTTGATTCTGCTCTCGATTCTAAACAAACTACTTTCTAGTTTTGCGTTAATTCATAAACACGTTGTATATATGCACTCAAAGTCAAAATGGTCTAAACCACTCCTTTAAATGTTACTAGGGTGTTTTGACACCCTGTATAAAAGTCAAATCCACTTACTCATCATCAATCAGTCATCACATTACGAATACGAAATCTTCGGAACAATAAAGCCTCCTTTGAAATTAGGCACTTAATGTCAATTCAACCACCAAAGTTGTGAAAAAGGAAGGGAAGATTGTACTGCAATTTCGTTCTCTCAATCTCGTTTCACACGTGCACGGGGAAAAATATCTAGCTACCTAGTATTTGGTACCTTGTGTATTATGTGAACATTATAAAATATAAGCAAAATTTGATTCCCGTACAATAAACAAAGTTGTTTTTTTTTTTTTCGTATTTTTATTTTCTCCTTTGTGAAAGTTGTTCAGTATCATGAGTACAATCACCCATTAAAGTAATGCAGCTGTTTACCCTAGACACACTGTATAGAGTTGTCACATGTACCTTTAGTAGCAACATGTGTGTAGTGGCGGTTTACATATACATTTACTTGCTAAGTGGTAGAATAAAATCTTGAAACAATTTTTTTAGGGTACCGAACTGCTTCCCCTGCACGTAAAGTGGGAATGAATTGATTTTTTCTCGTATATCTCATGGTGTGTGATGTCGTTGGATAGGTCATTCAAAAATATTGTGGGTTTGCGAAGACCATTTTTCGATTGATGGATCCGTTAGCGAAATATTAAGCTTTTTGAATTGTAAATTTTTATTAGAGTTAAGTGTGTTGTTTTTGGAGATGTGATTTTTTTTACAAGTAAGCATAAGCATATGCTCACGACTATATTCCCCGAGGGGGTAGTCAGAGATATTCTGAAACCTCAGAACAAGTTCAACCTCAACTTTTTTACAAGTTAGTGAATAATAGTCGACCAACTTATAAAATGTACAAAGTTCGCATATTGTGAAGGGCAACTACGGAACCCTACACTGCGCGTGGCCGGTTTCTACTCTTGACCAAATTATCTGCAATGGAATATAGGTACTGCATCATTAGATCAATCAAGTTCACCGAGGTCAAGGTGAAATGGCTGGTTATGAACGACCTTCCTTCCCTTTCAATGCGAGACAAATGAAACGATTCAAGAGCCGAGCGCTTTGTCCGTCTGTCAGCACCTCCACTTTGTCGCATTATTAAAATTTATACAAACGCCTCCGATTTTTTGCAGACATTCCGTAGACAGGTACTTGAAGATTTTACTTTAAAATTTAAAGTAGGTATTAATTGAAATTCTGTTTTTAAAATAGTTCTACTACTAGGCTGTCTACCCATTTTACTGACATTTTTTGTGTGAATGAAAAGATTAATTCGCTACATGAAAATTAAGTTGAAATTAAGTTTTTTTTAATTTACGCTATTTTTGTACTTGATTCGTTTAGTAAACCTGTGAAAGTTGTCTAAATTCTACATGTAATATCAAAAAACAGAAGACACACATAAGAATATAAACTCACGACCGTAATCCCCTTGGGGGTGGTCAGAAACATTGCTACGACCGGCAACTAAAACAATTAAGAGTTGATAAATAAATGTATTTATTTGGTAAAACATTTTACAATTTCAAAAAACCGTGATAGGTAATTAAAATTTCTCTGCAGTGATGAATTTTACCGATTTTCCCAAAACCAAGTGCCGAAAAATCAAGAAATTTTAAAGATGTGAAGAGAATGTGACTTTGCCATGCTCCATACAAAAAATTCGGTTGGCCTTTACATAATCTTGCCATTATAGATTCTGCAAAAATGGTTTTCAGATTATGCGTTCATTCTTTAACATCTCGTGTATTTATAAATTTACAATAAATACATTCACACTGCAATAATTTCATTCCCTAAAGCATCAACTAAAATTTTTAAAGAATTAAATTGGGTATAAAAATCATATTTAACGCTGCCAGCATGCTTGGCACCATGTCTCGCGAGGATGCATCCGACGACCTTTTTTATTTATCTTTAAGATCTCATTAAATTATTGTATACTTTTAGAGAAATAAAGTTTTCACCTCTTAAAGAATTAAATAACATAACAAATAATTATCTCCAACAGTTTTTCAGTCAAACGTCAAACACATTAGTTCAACGACGAACCAATAAATCTACCCGTATCCAAGCCTTATTGGTCGTTATTGTTTGTTGTGTTCATGAATTCCCCACTGTGTCGAGCGATTAACTTCGGGGGACATGAATAAGTTTGTTTTGGAGCTTGTCGCGGGGCAAGTTCTCTAGTACATAAATTATCGTTGAACAAGAAGCTTGCGGATTTATGGGCCTCTCGCCTCGTGCTCCTGCTTAGCCCCTATAATTCAATAACTCGGGTATCGGCGACAATCGGCAGATGCGAATAATATTAGGGATTATTGGATTTATTAGCTGTTGGGTATAAAAATCATATTTATTGATTCCGTTTCAGCGAGCTCATCGTATTTGTTATAATTCTTACATAAAAGATAAAAGAGGCATCTTTTCGGAGATACTTAGTCTTTCTTTCAGCTCTATGACCTCGTTCTAAGACTAATAAGTTATAACCAAAACTAAAAACAATGTCTCTATTTATCTCGCCAAGATTCTAACAAAACATGTTTTTAACATGTAGTTTGAACAATCTATCCAAAGTACAGTGGCAGTTGGAAAGACGACCTAAACTTACAGATTATTTAATAGCTACTACCGTAACAGATAGTGCACTCAAGCAGATTTTTCAAATTTCGAACATTGCTCTTCAGAAACGAAAACTAAAATGAGCCTTATGTCAATGAGCGACCACTGACCCCACAGTGGGGTCAGGCTGTCAAACGTACCTGAGCTGTGGAGTGAGACAGGCCTGCTAAACGAAAGTAAACTATGACTGATTGGTTAGATTGAAACGTTTCTTATAAATAGAAATTGTTCACATTGGGCACATTACCATTACCCAGCCTGTCTCACTCCACAACAGGTACGTTTGACAGCCTGACCCCAGTGTGGGGTCAATGGTCGCTCATTGACATAAGGCTCATTTGAGTTTTCGTTTCTGAAGCGCAATGTTCGAAATGTGAAAAATCCGGTTGAGTGAAGTATCTATTAAGTACATAGTCTCTGCTATTAAGCAGAGATTAGTAACTATTAAATAATCTGTGCCCGTTACACTTGTACAGTTTTACTCAAATGAGCACACTATTTTTAGGGTTCCGTACCCAAAGGGTGAAAACGGGACCCTATTGCTAAGCCTACGTTGTCCGTCCGTCCGTCCGTCTGTCCGTCTGTCCGTCTGTCCGTCCGTCCGTCTGTCCTACCTATTTAGGGCTGTAACTTTTGAACCTTTTGATTATGCGTTATTACGGCGGATTTGTTAACAAATAATAAAAATGTCAAAAAGTTAAAAATTAAGGGGGGTTCTCAACAAGAAACTGGTTTTTATCAACGTTTTTGCTTCACACTCTATCGTAAAAACGGTAATACATACAAGCGTCAAACTTAGTGTGATTATAGAACAAACTCTACAAAATAATAACAAATACTAAAAACTGGCCAAGTGTGAGTCGGTCTTGCGTTAAAGGTCACGGACAAAAAAAGTTTTTTTTTCTATGTTAATAATGTTGTGTTCTTTGGTGGTGTGGTACGGAACCCTCGGTGCGCGAGTAGCCCGACTCGCACTTGACCGGTTTTATTATTGAATGTATAACCTATTACGCTTTCCCAGAATGATCAGGTTCCCCAATAATGAGTGCCACTTAAATTCCTAAGATAAATATGACAGATATTTTAAAAAATTGTATCTCGTCTAAAGTAAAATTTTCAAATTGCAATGAGAATACGATAAATAAACAATTTTCCATGTCATAAATCGTGGGAAACAGCAAGAAAACTGCAAATTCATGCAGATTTCATGGCGTAGCCGCGTGTCGCCAACATTTTGAGTCGGCGATGTTCCACGATAACACTGTTCCATGTAAATACGACTTTATTATGTAACTCATATTTCGTAGTCTATTCGTATTTTAATTTAAATAAAATACTGCAGGAGTCGTCAACGTAATTTTAAAATAAAATTATGGTTTCCATTTTGTTGAGTTATAAATATAAAGCTTATTTTTAAGACTTACTAAACATATAGGTACTACACACTTTCTTGAAAATATTAACATTCTCAATAACAAGAATCGGTAAGAAGTATGTATCTCAAATTTAGATGCATACTGATTCCTAAACCTATACTAGATACTATTTCTTATACTGTGTCTATGCTTATACAGGTTGTTACAAAACACCCTAGTAATACTTAAGGGGGTGCTTCAGACCATCAAACTGAACAACTTTCACTATGGAGCCAACATCGAAATGGAGAAAAAAAAATCCGCTCTTTCATACAAAACTGCAGTACCGTCTCGACTCAAATTTATGGGACGGCAGATTTTTTTAATTTTTTCTCGATGTTGGCTCCATAGTGAAAGTTGTTCAGTTTGATGGTCTGAAGCACCCCCTTAAGTATTACTAGGGTGTTTTGTTATACCCTGTATATCCTACAGTGGATGAAAACCTCCATGCTAACGATGATGATACTTATGCTAGTCTATATTTAAATTCAATTTGAAATGTCTTAAATACAGCTTCAGTGCGTCTAACTTAGATTAGAAACCCTGCTTCAATATTACTTAGATCTATTCAATTCTGCAAACATTTAATATAGCTTTCTACAAACAAAGACGAAGGCAAAGTTTTCTCATTTAACAAAAACAACTTTTGTTACTTAGCTTGCTATTTTACATAATTCAGTTTGGTGTTAGTCTGAATAGGACATAGGGGAAACATTATAAAATTGCTGTAGATTTAGATAGAACATTCGTATTCTTTGTTTAAAAATATTTTAGTTTTAGTTTTATTTATTGATTTTGCCTGTTTTCTGTGTGCAAATAAATAATAATGCTACTGAACATTAAAATACAATTTTACATCAAACAAGCTTTTGTCCGCGACATCGTCTATACGGGCTCCCGTCATCCTAATCTAGCAAAGCCTAGCCTAGTAAGCTTTTAACCACAAAATGTTTTAACAAAATCGATACGAGACACTCCAACAAACGAACAAACAAACAAACGAACGGACAAAAAAATAAAAAAAACGGTGAATTAGAGTCAGGGACTCCTAAACACCATATCATAACCTTTTTTTTTAAATATCTTCAATGTACAGACACACTTCTGTTACAGTTTTATAATAGTGCCCTAACTCTCGTAACTTTCAATCGACAGAATGCTATTTCTTTTCACTCTTAAAATTTAAGAAACCTTTCCAATAGATACCCACTATCAATCCTAGCTTTCAATAAAAAGAATTTGTAATAAAAACGGTTTGATGCACGTTTGCACCCTAACAGAGAACAGTATGGACAGATCATTGGCAAAGATCCAGCTATCTCCTTAGATTTCATTCCAAAAACAAAGTCTCTCTTGTCAAGGAATATTCACCCTTGTGTTATGGTTGAGAGAGTTCTGACTGGGGGAATATCAGATGGAATGAACAGTAGGTGTCGACTCAAGTGTCGTAACTAGCTCAAACAAACTGCGAAAATATCCCGAGATCTCGATGCAGTAACACATAAAATGTGACTTGAGAAATCTTTGATGAACCGGATTAGACCCAGTCTATCAATATTTACAAAAGAATACAGGGTGTGTCGTCCGTGTGGTGTCGGCTAAGAATAGCACCAACCCATTTCCTCCCATGCGTGTCGTAAAAGGCGACTAAGGGATCTACCGGAGGATGGGCAGCAGCATCCTCTGAATACACACATTCAATCCAACTGCGATCGCCAACCCGCCTGCCAAGCGTGGCGATTAACCATAAGCATATGCTCACGACTATATTTCCCGAAGAGGGTAATCTGAAATATTCTGAAACCTCAGAACATCCACATTTCACAAGTAGTACTAGTAGTACTTAGCTCTCCAGAGTGACGGGGAGTGAACCCGTCGCCACCTAATAATGACACCACCATAATATGAACTACTCCAACTAACAGCATTTTATGAAATTACTGCTTATGGAGAGAAAGAACTAAATCATTCATTAAAAAAATGTACATAATATACAGGGTGTAAACCAATATGCGTTACATACTTAAAGGGTGCTTCAGGCCATCAAACTGAACATGTTTCACTATGGGACCAAATTTTAAATAGTGTACAAAAAATCTGCGATTCAAATTAAAATGTGTGACTGGACACAAATTTATGGAAAGGCTGTTTTTCCGCAATTTCAGTGTTCACATGGTAAAATTTGTTCAGTTTGATGGTCTGAAGTACCCCCTTAAACATAAATCGATTTTCCTGTCATTAAAAATATGTCTTTTTTCAAACAACTGTTTTCGATTTTTCATGTAAATTCAAAACATTTCGTAATCTCTAAACGTGATAGGTACATGGTGTAATTTTATATCTGTATAAATATACAGGTACATAAATATATAGGTACATGGTGTAATTTTATATCTGTACCTATATTTATACAGATATAAAATTACACCATGTACCTATCACGTTTAGAGATTACGAATTGTTTTGAATTTACAAGAAAAATCGAAAACAGTTGTTTGAAAAAAGACATATTTTTAATGACAGGAAAATCGATTTTTTTAAACTCAAACTCAAAAATCCTTATGCAGAATGTAAGGAAAATTATCATTAACCTTTAAACCACATACTCTACCCATCAAACTAAACAACTTTTACTATGGAAGCAAACCTATCAGAACAAAACAAACTCTGCAGTCTCATACATTTGAGTCGTGTAGGTATTGCAGTTTAGTATGGAACAGCTGATTTTTTAGCAGTAGCTTAGAGTATGTGGTTAAAAGGTTAATGATGAAGGAAAAGTTCCTTACTAATGATACTTTTCCTTACACCTTGTATACATTATACACGTAGGCTCTGATCTGAATATTAATAGAATAGCAAATCCTTGAGGTGACCAAGGAGCTCCCATTTATTATACTGTGTAAAATTATTGTATTCTTATTCCTGAGTGAAAAATACATAGAATTTCCATTTTCTTTTCATATCTCAAAATTTTGAAGGTTTTCGTTACATAAATTGATTTTATAAATTCTATTGTATTCTAAAAGAATGAAAAGATTGTTTCTATGACGAGTTCAAAAGTTGTTTCTTAATAATTATGTAATATTAAACAGCGTAGGCCTCTACGAATTTGCTACGGTATAGCTACGAGCTACGGTGTAGATCAGGTCAGATTATAATATTTTCTGTTTTCCCTTGTGTTGAAGTTACCCGTGACTTCGTCCGGTCAAATTATATACCAGATTTAAAATCAAATCATATGCCATCCAAAAAAAAAGTTTCATCAAAATCGGTGAAGTTGTTTTTGCGTGATGCTCGAACAAACAAATAAACAAACAGAAAGACAATAATTCTATAACAAAAGTCGGATTCAGGCACACCTAAAAACCATATCGTAATCTTTTTTTCTTATAAATATCCTCATTGTACTGACACCGAACACTTCTTTTAAAGTTTTATAAACCTAGTTTAGATTACATCAGGCACATCAAACTGAAAGTCTGGTGGGCTAAATGTATAACGACAGTAGCATTAGCGGGCCGCAAAGAACATAAAAAAAATAAAAATAATTGCATCTATCGAAGAACAGGCCCTGTACCCGGATTTTCGATGTTCGACATATCGCCACTGTTTCGGTTCGCACTTGCATTTTATTAGAGTTGACATTGGAACGAAAAAGTTCACGCAATTGCGAAGTTCGAATGTGCGGGTAGAGGCCCAAAACGATTGAAAAGGGCAATATTTTCAGGACCCTTGTAAAAACGGCTACATACCAAATACAAAAAGTGAGCGAACGTAGCGAGCTCGACATTTTACACATCATGACTCCATGGTTCATGCAATGGTGGTACTACATAACATAATATGAGTACCTAAGTACCAATTTCCAAAAGTCTGCACGCTCGCGGGCCGCAAAATTGGATAGGGCCGCAAGAAAATGCGATAAGCTCCATAGGGAAAGTTGTTCAGTTTGATGGTCCTAGTTCACCGTTTCAGTTTGCGGAGGGCTGTCCCTTACACCCTGTATACTAGCCCTTTCTGTTGCATAGCATACCATAGCATATGCTCACGACCATATTCCCTGAGAGGGTAGTCAGAGATATTCTGAAACTTCAGAACTTTCACGCAGTCGCACCGCAGTCTTGGTTCTGTTGCACCCTGTAAAATAAAATTATCCCGTGATCTGAACTTTGTCAGTATATTTTCTTTGACTTTTTTCATATACATATTTATTAATATACAGGGTGTTTAGGGTAAACAGTTGCATTACTTTAAGGGGCGATTGTACCCATGATACTGAACAACTTTCCCAAAACCAATAGGAAATTCGCAAAAAAAAATTGGACTTCCCATACTAAATGCAATCAGCTGATCGAAGTTTGCTATGAAAAGTCGAATGTTTTTTTTTTTGCGTATTTCCTATAGGTTTCTTTAGGAAAGTTGTTCAGTATCATGGGTACAATCAACCCTTAAAGTAATGCAACTATTTACCCTAACACCCTGTAGATAGAGGATGTAACAGACATGCAAACCTAAATGCGTAACATACATAAGTTAACAAATTAAAACCCTGTATAAAATAATATTTTATGCTCAGTAAAGATTTTGTTCAAAGGTGCCTACAAAATGAAATAAAGATTGGAAAGCTACAATATTCAGGTTACATTTATTTACAGTTCAAAGAAGCATTTATAATGTAGTTTAGTTTTGGGGATGGGATTTTATCCTTTGAGGGGATCTGAATTTTATCATTTAAATTGGCGTCGCCCGGAGCTAGCGGGTCTCTGCCAAAGGCAGTTGGCGTCAGACGCTGCGAAGTACTTCGCAAAGTTCGATTAACGAGTTCTGAAGATTTAGTGTCCCCGTAATCGCATAAGAATTACGTCTTTAAAGCCTTTAAATCGGTTATTCTTTACAATTTATAGTGCGTTCCTATTTAAAACAGTCGTTTATGATACTTGTAAACTTTACCTGCTGTACAATAAAATTGTTGGGCTATAACTGTTTGTTAGGTACTATAGGTACTATTATTATCTATTCATATGATAGGTCCTACGTGGCGATGGGTGGGAAACGTGGCTAGAAGAATAGACAACTGCGGGGCTAGTACACCAACCCGCGATAGCGTGATTTAGCGCTATCACGCTTCCGCTCTCTTTCCCGAGATAAAAGACTAAATTTGACAGATGGATGTGAGCGCGGGTTGGCGTACCTACTTGCCCCGCAGATGGAGCAACGGCATAACAGTGGTGGCCGAGATTGGGTAAGAGAGTAGTGGGTTATCAAGTGGCCAGGTAGGCTGCTAACATTGCAAAGATACGATTGAAACGGGACCGGGAAGAGTGACAAATGGATTGGATGCTTATATTCTGTAGTAGGTTTCCATTATCAACATAAGCATAATGATAATTATGAATAGGCAGTAAGTTAGTGTTGTTGAGAATTAAACTGAACAGTTGATACTGAGGAAATAATATTGGAATCTAGAATTATGTGCTTTATACTTAAATCGAGTATACAGGGTGAAATTGATATTAAACTAGACTAGTAAAAGTAGTTCAGTTTGATGGGTAGACTCTTAGTTTAAAAGGATGCTAATGATATCAATTTCACCCTGTATAAAACAAATAAACAAAAGTAACCAGAATTGGGTCCTTTGTTCACTTAGAAGACTTAACATAACATTCTAGAAACCTATAAACAAAGCTCAAAGCTAGATTTAAATGTAGGCATTTGTGTCGCATTGTCTCAGCTTAGATAAAGCAAGTCAGCCTAGATAACTATCGTAAAAAGAGGAGACTGGTTAATAGCTAGATCTATGGCTTTAGTTACGAAGTTATTTGTTCAACTACAATTCTCGGGACTGCTTAAAGTTGCAGCTAAACCAACGCGGTCCGCGTTTGCGGTAACGGACATTGAACGTTCAAGATTTACAGAGATTTTAGAAAAAAATAACCCAGAGCATTAAAAAGTAATAAATAATGTTGAGGTAAGAAATATTCACAGTTCACCGTTGGGTATTGTAAAGAACTAAGATAAAGTATATGTCTAGATAGAGCCACACGCTTCTACGGTAGGTAGAAAATAAAAGTGGTCAACTTTCTTAGGTAGGTGTGCGTGAGGCATCATACAACTTATCACTGTGTGCATGTATACCGACATGGTTTTCACCCCAGAGTACGGTGATATTTTTTTCGACGCGTTCGTAGTTTCGACTGTCTATCTTGACATATAACTTATCAAAGATAAAGTAGTAGAAAATCGCGTGTGAATTCTCTATGAGAAAATCGAAGTGATCCTATTGATGAACACCCTACAGAACGAAAGGTTTATCATACAAGTGGCCGCTATATCCGTGCACTCACGCATAGCGCGCATTCGAGGACATATACGAACATGTGAGATTAGGGTGCACAGGCGCACGCGCCTGCGCAGGTGCACACACTCATCATTCCCCATAAAACCGCTTCGACCGGAGAAGGGCTTGGACCATAAAGATCTAGAGAGATACCAACCAAGCAACGCACTGAGTACGAAACCTAGTGTCGCATCAATTTTCTGTAAATTATTTTCGATATTTTAGTTGTAAAAATGTTTTTTTTAATACTTACCGATGGCATGTGGTTCCATTTAACTTAAAGTTGCTAGTATTACTTCTATTTTTGCAGATTACCACGGCAAAATACGGCATTTTCACAAAATATTCCGCTGACGTTCGAAAATGAACTGAATGGAATCATTACTGTCTTGAGCAATGTGTTCCGTTTTTACGCATATTGCTGCGACACTGGCCCCGCCCCCTTTTCACATCTCCCTTTAGTTTTTGGGGTTTGTGGTTTGGACACATACTCATCCGGGGTATGTGCATAGATGTTCGTAGTTTGTTGGTCTTTTAATGCAGGATATGTGTGCGTGTACCGACAGCGGACGCTTATATGCAACTTTCATTATGTACGGTTATTTTTGAGTCGCTGCCTCGCACAGCTCTGGTTGACGTGCGACCGCAACCGCAAGTCGCGTTGGCTCGACGGAACCTCAAGTGTCACACACGAGCGCGAGGATATTACTCTACGCGACAAACTCGCCGCAGTGGCTTGATCTTTGAAATTAGCCCGCTCTACTAATTATCATAAAGTTTTAATGGCAACGAACTTTTGGCAACACTATCTACGTTTTAGCTGAAATTTCGGCGAATGTTTGAATATTTAGTAAGGTTTTTTGGCTCGCTGAGTATGCTTTAAAGTCGATGTTAATGGAAGTATTAAGTTTAACAGGACATATTAATTGTTATAAAGTATCGTACGTATCGAGTTGTGAAGCTACCGCAGTAACGGGCTCAGTATGGATAGATATTATGACGACCCGGTTGGTGTAGTAATGGTTGCCACGCCGGACTGCCAAACCAGGGTCTTGGGTTCGAATCCCGGTTCTGTCATGGATGTTATGTTTGTGCCGTTGTTGTATGATTCCCATAACAAAAAGCCTAAGGCTTACTTGGGATCATTACAATGTATGTGCCTGTGAGCGTTATTTATTTTATTTATTATTATTTATTTATATGGATATAAATCTGTATGAAGAGTAGTTTTAATAACGCGTTTGTGTAAAATTGAAGACTGTGTGGAATATAGAATGTGTTCATGATCAATGGCAATTGTGCGGAATCCATATTGTGTAGAATCATGAATATGAATCTAAAGTCAATAGGTAATAATTATGTTACTACATATAACTTAGTACCTACTTCATTTACTCGCTAGTAAAAGACATGTGAGCCATAAATGGAAAATCATGATAAAAACTCTGCAGCATTTGAAAGTACCTATATTCGATCTTCTAGCAGCGATAAAACACGAATTTTAACCTTGCAAGATTTCGTTTCTTCTAATAACACATTATGCAGGGTGAAATTGATATCATTAGCATCCTTCTTATAGACAAGCGACACTTTGCTGTCGCGGTGGGTCGCAGACTCGCTGAGCGTCGCGCTCATAGTAGCGCTCATACATTTTACGGTCGCGGGACCCTCCGCGAGACACGGCGACCGCAAAGTGTCGCTCGTCTGTAAGCGCTCTAAGATTCTACCCATCAAACTGAACAACTTTTACTATGGGAGCAAACCAATCGGAGCAAAAAAAATCTGCTGTTGCATACATTTTTGTCGCGTAGGCATTGCAGTTTAGTATTTAGCATCTGATTTTTTTGTTGCTCTGATCGGTTTGCTCCGATAGTGAAAGATGTTCAGTTTGATAGGTTTGTTTTCACTCTTAGTTTAAAAGGATGCTAATGATATAAATTTCACCCAGTATTAATTAAAAAGATGTGTTTGGTTCGAATATCATGATATGAATAATTAAATTAATCTTTATTTAAATAGGACAGACATAAAAGTTCTTCACTTCAAAGACCGTGTTTCAATGGACAAGCCTGGCAAGAGCTACTTATTTTTTAAAATAAAATAGAAGAAAAATGTAATCCGGGTGCACTTTGCAAATGAGGCGAAATACCTTCAAAGAAATGAAAAATTTTAAGGCAATGTAAAGCGAAGACGCTTTTCTGTATGCATGTCGTTCCATTTAGTAATGGAGGACAGACACTATCTAAATTTTCGAAGTGCAATTTGTGTTGGTTATTGCGGACCGGCGTCGACGGCTGATTTCAATTCATAATTGGAATGGGATTCTACCTATACTCCATTCCAGATAGGGGCGAAAAGAAGGTAAAAATGATTCTTTATAGTACACACTTTAAAGAAATTATGAATATTGTATCAAACAACAAAATGGGGATGTTGAAAGACCTAAAGAAGCAGTGGTGCGCACATGTGGTTCGCCTTTGTTTCAATGAAGCTTTTTTAAAGACTGTTATGAAAAAAATCCGTCAGGTGGCGCTAGTAGTAGCCATATTGACAATTCGAAAAAAACATCTTTAAAAATTCTAAAAAATTGTACTAAAATTATTACGACTTCATTTAAATCGTTATGATCGTCATCGTATTATTGATGTATGAATAAATTTGTCTCTAAACTTGGAAATCTAGGAAAATACGTTTGGCAAGCATTAGTTTATTACTGTGGCAATTTTTTTGAACCGACTTCAAAAAAAGGAGGAGGTTCTATGTTCGGCAGTATGTATTTTTTTTTTTATGTATGTTCACCGATATTTTCGTCAATTGTGAACCAATTTAAAAAATTCTTTTTTTGTTTGAAAGGGTATACTCCCGAGGTGGTCCCATTTTTTTTAACCGACTTCAAAACAAGGAGGAGGTTCTTTGTTCGGCTGTATGTTTTTTTTTTATGTATGTTCACCGATATTTTCGGCAATTGTGAACCAATTTAAAAAAATCTTTTTTTGTTTGAAAGGGTATACTCCCGAGGTGGTCCCATTTAAATTTTGTGAAGATCTGATGACGCGATTCGAAGCTACACAATAGAACTCCTCAAAAGTTGACAGCAAATCGTTTGCAATTGAACCATTTGCCTCGTTTCAATGTACTCTTTGCGTATATAATTGATATCTGAATCGAACTAACATATTTAATCACTGAAAGTTATGAAATAAATTTTTTTTACAAAAAAAGTAAAAACCGACTTCAAAAGTAAAAAAGTAAGAAATAATATTTCAGCCTATGACTTTTACGTTCAAATCTATAAGGAAATTAATTTGTTTTATTTTTTACTTTTGAAGTCAGTTTTTACTTTTTTTGTTAAAAATTTTTATTTACCAAAACGCCTCATTGATATAATCAAAAAACATTATAAGGGGGTTTAGAAATGCAAAGTAGCGCTTTTGCTTAGGAGACGACTGTGACCACGTATCTTCCCACTCACGCTGCTACAACTACTTATGCCCTCTCGCTCGCACCACGCTGCGCACCTTAAGCAAATCATTGCATAACCGTGTGGCACGCGTTCCATGCCTGATTTGCACTTCTAACTTCTCTTATAATGTTCTGTGGATATAATCGTCACGAGATAATGATGACAATTAGGCGACAGACTACAGAAGACTAATAGGTTTTTATTCAAACACGCTGGACGCAAGACGAAGCGTCATACGGCAGCCGGTCATTTGTGAAGCAAGGAGTTGAATGAAACCGCACGTAGGAGCATACACGGTGACGCATTGCCACTGCGTCAATTCAGCAGCCGTCACCGCGGCGACGTCGCATAGTATAGCACACGGGTGATGCAGTGACGTGCGTAATGTTGCCAGCAGATAAACCATAAAATGACCTAAAGCTCTGCATTTTCGAATAAAATTATGAAAAATTGTAACATATTGTAAACTAATTGCTGCCAAAGGAAAATAAATAATGTAGTTTCTGACCAATCGCAAATTTAAATATACCTATTAGAAAAATGTATGGTTTCTCCGATCTTCGAACACGAATCTAAAGTCAGAAATACAGATAAGTGGCCGCCATCTTGAACTTTTTTGTTTTTCAACCGATTGCTCCCGAAATCGATATCTGGGGGTTTCTGCGTCTCCGAACACGAATCTAAAGTCAGAAATTCGGAAAAGTGGCCGCCATCTTGAACTTTTTTGTTTTTGGACCGATTGGTTCCAAAATCGATATCTGGGAGTTTTTGCCATCTCCAAACACAACTATGAAGTCAAAAATTCAAAAAAGTGGCAGCCATATTGAACTTTTTTGTTTTTCAATCTATTACTTCCAAAATCGATATCTGGGGGTTTCTGCGATCTCCAAACATGAATCTAAAGTCAGAAATTCGGAAAAGTGGCCGCCATTTTGAACTTATTTGTTTTTCAACCGATTGGTTCCAAAATCGATATCTGGGGGTTTTTGCCACCTCCAAACATGACTATGTAGTCAAAAATTCAAAAAAGTGGCCGCTGTCTTGAACTTTGTTGTTTTTCAATCTAATACTTCCAAAATCGATATCTGGGGGTTTCTGCTAACTCCAAACACGAATCTAAAGTCAGAAATTCAGAAAAGTGGCGACATCTTGAACTTTTTTGTTTTTTAATTGATTACTTTCAAAACCGATATGTAGGGGTTTCTGTGGTCACCAAACACGGGTCCGAAGTCAACATTCAGAAAAGTGCCCGCCTTCTTGAACTTTTTTGCTTTACAACCGATTGCTTCCAAGATCGATATCTGGGGGTTCCTGCAATCTATTAGCATGAATCTGATATCATAAATCAGAAAATTAGAAGGAAAACAAATAAGGTTAAAAAACAAATAAGATCATCTTGAATTTAATGTTTGTTAACTGACTGCTTCCAAAATAGATATCTCACTCCGGAATCTCCGGAAAAGTACCAGATGGCGGCCACTTTTCTAAATTTTTGACTTTAGATTCATGTTCGGAGATCGCAGAAGCCCCCAGATATCGATCTTGGAAGCAATCGGTTGTAAAGCAAAAAAATTCAAGATGGCGGCCGCTTTTTTTAATTTTTGACTTAAGATTCATGATTGAAGATGGTAGAAAACCCCAGATATCGATTTTGGAAGCAATCGGTCGAAAAACAAAAAAGTTCAAGATGGCGGCCACTTTTTGGAATTTTGGACTTCAGATTCGTGTTTGGAGATGGCAGAAACCCCCAGATATCGATTTTGGAAGCAATCGGTTGAAAAACAAAAAAGTTCAAGTAGGCGGCCGCTTTTTTGAATTTTTACTTCAGATTCGTGTTTGGAGATGGCAGAAACCCCCAGATGTCGATTTTGGAAGCAATCGGATGAAAAACAAAAAAGGTCAAGATGGCGGCCGCTTTTTTTATTTTTTGACTTCTGATTCGTGTTTGGAGATGGCAGAAACCCCCAGATATCGATTTTGGAAGTAATTGATTGAAAAAAAAACAGTTCAAGATGGCGGACACTTTTCTGAATTTTTGTCTTAAGATTCGTGTTTAGAGATGGCAGGAACCCCCAGTTATCAATTTTGGAAGCAATCGGTTGAAAAACAAAAAAGATCAAGATGGCGGCCACTTTTTTAAATTTTTTACTTCAGATTCGTGTTTGGAGATGGCAGAAACTCCCAGATATCGATTTTGGAAGTTATAGATTGAAAAACAAAAAAGTTCAAGATGGCGGCCACTTTTCTGAATTTCTGACGGATTCGATTGAGTGCGTCCATACCACACCACACTACCGGCAACGCTCTGCGCGACGCAAGTAATACCAAATCATATTGATGTTACAAGCAGACGGATTAAATTCCAATGATTTCTGCAACATGGATTCTGCAACTGCATTTATGGAAAAAAAATTGTTACAAATTTGAGTTTCCTTGAGACAATGTTTTAAGTGATATTAGCTGATACCGACTTGATTTATTTTAAGATGTCTTTTAAGGCCTAAGAAGAACTCGTTAAATACGTCTTCAAAATCGATTGTCAGCGCGGTTTATTAATACGGAATAACGGACATTAGTGAGCACCGGTGGCGTAGCGTGGGTGTCTATCCCCCGGAGCACAGACCGATTTTGCTGCCTCCTTATCTTTATAAGAAGACCTACGTTAAACATAAAGGAGAGACCGAAGCGACCGAAGCCAGCTCGAAATTTTTAGCACAACCTGTTCGGGTTGTGGTCAGACATCTTCAGGTCTTTTGGTTTTGGTTTGGTGGAGTTGGTTATCCATTCAAAAATAGACTTTACTCTGCTCTACGAATTGGTTATACAGGTTGTTTATGGTAAGTAGTTGCATTACTAAAAGGGGTGATTGTACTCATGATACTTAACAATTTTACCTAAGAAACCTAAATAAAATTCATAAAAAATTTTTTGGTCTTCCTATAGTGGGGTGAGGCAGGGGGGACTTACCTCTCCTACACTCTTTAATTTGTACATAGATCAGCTGATCGTTGAGCTGAGCAACATGCATGTAGGATGTTATATTGACGGAATCAGTGTAAATAACATCAGCTACGCAGATGACATGGTGTTGCTCAGCCCATCGATTGGTGGTCTTAAAAAGTTGTTAGCCAAGTGTGAAGTGTGAGACATATGCAGAGGAGCATGGGCTAAAATATAACTCTAAAAAGAGTGAGGTGCTTATCTTTAAAGCGGGCAACAATCGGCCCAGTAATGTATCTCCCATAATGCTCAATGGAGCGGTGCTTGAAACTGTAGACCAATTTAAATATTTGGGACATATTGTTACGTTTGACCTGGATGATGACTGTGATATAGAACGAGAGCGTAGGGCATTGGCGGTCAGGAGCAATATGCTGGCTGGCAGGTTCGCTCGATGTACAAAGGAAGTTAAAGTAACGCTTTTCAAGGCTTACTGTCAATCATTCTACTCGAGCGGCCTGTGGGTATGGTATACGCAACGGGCCATCAATGTCCTGCGTGTACAATATAACAACGCTTTCAGGATGCTGTTAAGGTTGCCACGATACTGCAGCGCGTCCGGCATGTTTGCCGAGGCGCGAGCAGATGGTTTTTATGCCATTAGGCGCAAAAAAGTCGCGTCTCTTTTACATCGACTGCGGAACAGCAACAACAGCATCCTGAAAACAATAGCCGGTCATTATGATTGTCCTATTCAGCGACACTGGGTGGGTCTGGCTATTGGGGCTGTTAAAATCTAATGTAAAAATGTTATTGTTATTGTAATGAATTTAATTTATTGTTTTTATTGTAATACTAACATAGTTTTTATGCCCTAACTAACGCTATTATGGATCTATCTGTGGTCTGAAATAAATGATTATTTGATTTGATTTATAGTAAATGCAAGCAGCTGATCCAACATTTGTATCATCATCATCATCTTATTTAAGAGCTACGCTCTTGTCGGTGGAGTATTCGCCAATCCTGTCTACTTTCAGCTAGTGTCTTGAGTAGTAGTCTTGTCTTTGTATGAAAAGTTGAAATTTTCATACAAACGTTAGATCAGCTGACTGAATTTTGCGGATTTCCTATAGGTTTCTTCAGAAACGTATTTCAGTGTCATGGGTACAATCACAACTTAAAGTAATGCAACTGTTTACCCTAACACCCTGTGGTTCAGTCAGAGCTCAATCAATTAATATTTTTGCCACCTCTGGTAAAGTGCCGCCCGATGCCCGGGGCATTTGCCCCCCCTCGCTATGCTACTAGTGAGCACATACATAACAGACGTTTTCTTATTTTTCCATCAACTCCGATAGTGTGAACTAAAATGTGCCTAAGTATGTGAGTATACCCGGTGAGAGCGTTTTAGTTCTAATAAATGCCAGTGCGCTACAGAATATTGGCTGTTTCACTCGCTATCCCTAATTCTTATATTCATCAGTCATCAAACACTGACACAAGTGTTTCGAATTTTTTATAAAATGATCACGGTCTGAAAAGGTTTCGTAGCCCTGCTTCTGTGATCTTCTTTTTTTCGTCTTTAATAAAAATGAAGTATAGGTACACCTAATCCTTACTAGACGACAATTTGTATTCAAATATACCTGTAGCAGTCGTAAACAAAATGCACTTAAATACAGACAATGCGAGGGAAGCAGAAATTACCCGCAGGCATTGTTCTCTCACTCGCAACTAGGGATGCAAAATTACGTAATTTTACCGAAAAGGCGCGTAAAATACGGGTAACTTACGGTAGTTACGGTAAAATTACCGTCGACCTTGAGCGGTATTTCTGTTTCTTTCTACTTTAAAACAAATAGATTGTAAGTTTTCCAATAGGTCAAATCGTTTTTATTGTAAAGCTAAAAACGCAAATACTTATTTACCTGCCAACCATTTTATATTTGACTATTAATCTTATAACCGACCTAGAAAAGTCTGAAAGACCTAGAAATGATGAAGCGGTATTTTTACGTAGCCTTTCCCCCTCTTCGCCTGCTCTCACCCCCTCTAACACCTGTATTTTATAGGCCCTACGCACCCCGCACGTCGACAGAGCGACATAAGCTGGAAAGCAATCGCGCTAAATAGATCTCAACTGAACAAATGATTGGACTGCGTGCGAACCACAACATTTAACACATTCGATATTGCGCTATTCATTTGACAGCTGTTAGAGACGTTTTGATAGATTGCTCAGACGTTAAAGGCTGTCAGTCACATAGAGTCTAGCGCGATGCGGAATTCAGTACCTACCTCAATGGCAAATGGATTGCAATGTCTGAAATTGGATTAGGATTGAACTTTGATGTTTAAAATTAGCGCAATCGCCCTCCTGAGCTGAGTGATTTGATTACCCACCACCACACCGAGCAAAACAGAAAAAAACTGACTACTTTAGTGAAAGTTTTACCGAATTTTACCGTATTTTACGGGTGTCATTTTACCGGTTCCCATCCCTACTCGCAACTCGCAGAATCGCAATTCAAATTCGAGTTACCGTAGTAAAGTCGTTGTCCCCGCCACCGCCGCCTGCTCGGGCAATAATGAAGACGTTGCCGATGAGGGCCGTTTAATTAACTTCAAAATGAGGCTGTGGCTCCTCTAACTTCTGCCCGAGTCCGGAGTTTTGTGCCGAAGAAATAATAATGAGCTGTCGGTCGACAGACGCCAGACACCCCGCGGACAGGGTGACGTGGAGTCTATTTTTTTCCTGTTTCATATCAAAGAAAGGCAACTTGTAATTTAGGTTAATTTTAAATAATCAGATTTTAGTTTTTTTATGGAGAAAAGTTAGCCCTTTGGGTTAGCCACTTTAGGCATCAATTAAGGTCTATCTACAGGGTGAAATTGATATCATTGGCATCCTTTTAAACTAAGAGTCTACCCATCAAACTGAACACCTTTCAGTATCGGAGCAAACTGATCGGAGCAAAAAAAAAATCAGCTTTTGCATACATTTGAGTCGAGTAGGCATTGCAGTTTAGTATGGGGCAGCTGATTTTTTAGTTGCTCCGATCGGTTTGCTCCCATAGTAAAAGTTGTTCAGTTTGATGGGTAGACTCTTATTTTAAAAGGATGCCAATGATATCAATTTCACCCTGTATATATCAGTCAAAATGTGGTCTCAAAATAAGTATAATTAAAGTAGTGGTCGTGAAACAAACGCATTGTCTTGTAAGACATAAGCATAAGCATCCATAAGCATATGCTCACGACTATATTCCCCGAGGGGGGTAGTCAGAGATATTCTGAAACTTCAGAACATCCACGTTTCACTAGTAGTACCGAAACTCTGTCCAGTGATGCGGTACATTCTTAAGGGGGTGCTTCACACCAATGTGAATAAGTTTCACTATGGAGCTAACAGCGAAATACCAAAAAAAAATCGTTGTTTCATAAATTTGTGGAAAAGCTTACTATTTTTACGATTTCTATGTTGTTGTGTCGTGTGTCTATGTGCAGTGGAAGTTGTTCAGTTTGTTGTAATATGTAGCGCATTTAATTTTACACCCTGTATAATAATAACAATGTCACCTTATTCCGTTTCGGCACAGAGTACTATAATTATATAGGTATGTTTCGGTGTTTAAACTTTTCTACTGCAAAATAACTACCTACAAAAAGCATGCAACTGTAGTAATATTCACTCTGTGTAGTAATATTCACTCTTATGTTATGTAATTACGTGCCATATGGTCCAAAGCGGGCATTCGCCCACGAAAACATTAAATAAAAGCGGTCAAGTGCGAGTCGGGCTACTCGCGCACCGAGGGTTCCTTACCACATCATGACACCACTAGACCACTACTACACATTATTAAGTTTATTAAAAATGTTTATTATTAAAAAAACATTTTTTTGTCCGGGACCTTTAGCGCGAGACCGACTCACTCTTAGCCGTTTTTTAGTATTTGTTGTTATTTTGTAGAGTATGTTCTATATTCACACTAAGTTTGACGCTTGTATGTATTACCGTTTTTACGAAAGAGCGTGAAGAAAAAACGTTGATAAAAACTAGTTTCTTGTTGAGAAACCCCCTTAATTTTTAACTTTTTGACATTTTTATTATTTGTTAACAAATCCGCCGTAATAACGCATAATCTGAGAAAATTTCAACTACCAAGCTATTACGGTTCAAAAGTTGCAGCCCTAAATAGGTAGGACAGACGGACGGACGGACAGACGGACAGACGGACGGACGGACGGACGAACAACGTAGGCTTAGTAATAGGGTCCCGTTTTCACCATTTGGGTACGGAACCCGTCAGTCAGTCAGATGTGCCCTCTAGTGGGGCAAAACAAGCTAAGTTGAACAATATACCAACCCTAAAAAGTAACCTTATTCTATACTTAAGACATTTTTGTTAAGAACATAGGTACCTAATAAAATAATAATTTACTAACCAAGGATAACTTGGTAATTTAACTATCGAGGTAACAATAACATTAGCTCGCGATATTATCAAGGGTAAGAAAACTATAAAGCAATAACAAACTGAACAATAAGCCCTTAGGGCTATTTATTTACTTACTGAACTCAAAGATGAGGCTGTCAGTTTTCACTACGCTTTAGAATGGGGTTATCGGAAAATTTTCCAAGATCCTGGTATAACTTTTCTACACTCATATGTTTAGGAAATTATGCAATATTCCAATAGAAATGCGGCCGTAGTTTAATGATCCTATAAAAATGTCGTTGCCTCCTTAGGGAGCGTTTAAACAGAAGTGACGTGGCGCGGACATTTCGCGGGCAGGGTGCGGCAATATAAACCTTAGTACGTAGCATAGAGTCGTTTGGAGAATTACGCCTGCGCTTCCAGGTGACGTCGCCTGGTGGCGATTTTTCTTTACGTCTAAAAACGACGCTATGCTACGCAATAATGGTTTATATTGGTGTTACTTTGACTACCCGCCACCGCCACGCGTCTCTTCTGTATAAACCCTACCTTAGGCCAATCGCAACTTCATAGCAACCGGATAAGTACAAAAATGTTGCTCCCGTTCTTCTTCTTCTTCGGCTTCCTCTCCATTACTGAAGGTCCGTTCTATCTACTACTGTTTGGGGAAGACCACACAAAAGATAGGAAGACGAAATAAAGCTTACAGTGGGTGCTAGAGATAGCGCCAGAGATAGAAAACAGTGGAAGATGTTGGAGGCCTTTGTCGAGAGGCACACTGAACTAAAATACATTCTTTACCTACAAAATATATTACAACGCACTAAAGTTCAGTATAACGCATAAAAGGGCTTATTGATTGTTTGATTTATTTATTTTATACCAAACTAAAGTAGCAGATACTCAATAAGATATGGTTTCCTGCACAAAAATTTTCAAAATAGGTAGGTAGATTGGGGAAAATTAAATTGAAAAGTATTGGGCATATTTTTATTATTCTTTCACTTATGAAACCCTCTCTTCTGCATAACAGTAACAATAGTTTTGCAATCGGCTGCCAAGAAGTTGCGACATTCATAAGAGTGGAATCCCTATTTATTCAGGATCCTTAAATTTTGAATTTTTTCCACTGTAATGTATCACTAGTGGCGCCGGTGGCAACTCAGTACGCGTTGACCACTGACATTAAATACTCATAACTTTTGATTGAATGAACCAATTTCCATGAATAAGCCAACTATGCTTTTATGAAAAAGTCCATCCAAATCGGTTCATTAGTTTTTAAGTCATGCGAACACACACAAACAGATAGATAGACAGAAATTCTAAAAATGATCGCAATGCATTCCATTTTATATCCTAAACGCCCCCAATTGACGACCCGGTTGGTGTAATGGTTACCACGCCGGACTGCCAAACCAGGGTCCTGGGTTTGAATCCCGGTTCGGTCATGGATGTTATATGTTCGTGCCGTTGTTGTATGATTTCCATATTAAAAAGCCTATAGTGCTTAACGTGGAATCATTACAATGTATGTGCCTGTGAGCGTTATTTATTTATTTAATTACAATTTTATCAAATATCTTCAATTTACATCCCCGCCAAGTTTATAGATTATGAGATAGATTGCTTAAACATACGGGTGTAGAAAACTGGTAGCGGGATCTTAGTCTAAAATGCTGTCGATACTCGTCAGGCGAGCTTCAAGTACCATTATTGACTCGTCTCGACGACTTAATATGTGCTGGGGTAGTCGTGACGTGTCATGGATGTGAGAATGAGGAGGGGAGGGGATCGGAAAAGTCTTTACTACCTACTCGTAGTCATTCATCCAATAACGACTGGGGGAGAAAATCGGTAAATGTTAAATCGGTTTTACTCACTCCAGTCTCTGTGTTGATAACTCAGGAACTACTGAACGGATTTTAATGTAGTTTTCTATGTTTATATGTTTCGTTTTCTTTGTTTCTATACTTTGTTTAAAATTTAATGGGACACTTACTTAAAGGGGTGCTTCAGTCCATCAAACTGAACAACTTTCTCTATGGGACCAATATCGAAATAGCAAAAAAAAAAAATTCTGCTGTCCCATACATTTCAGTCGAGTTACGTTTGCAGTTTTTTATGGGACGGCGGATTTTTTTTGTGATTTCAGTGTTGATCCCATAGTAAAAGTAGTTCAGCTTGATGGTCTGAAGCGCCCCTTTAAGTAAGTGTCCCATTTAATTTTACACCCTGTACCTATATAATATAGGGTCCTTCTTAATATGCTGACACTTTTTTAAGGGGATGATCAGACCATCAAACTGAACCACTTTCTCTATGGGACCAACATAAAAATCGCGAAAAAAAAAATCTGCTCCATACAAAACTGCGAACCTACTTGAGCCAAATGTATGGGATAGCAGATTTTTTTTTCGCCATTTTGATGTTGGTCCTATAGAGAAAGTTGTTCAGTTTGATGGTCTGATCATTCCCTTAAAAAAGTGTCAGCATATTAAGAAGGACCCTGTATGTATAAGCATAGAGGTATCAGTTGTAGCCTGTAGAAACCCAATCTCATCACAACTCACTCATCATTCCACGGCAGGGCACAGGCCTCATGGAGGGTGTAGGGCGTTAGTCCACCACGCGTGCCCAAAGAGGATTGGTAGACTTCACATACATCGGAATTTCTTCGTCAGCGAATGCAGATTTCCTCACGATGTTTCCCTTCACCGTTTGAGAGCAGTCGGTATTAAGTACATAAGTTAGAAAAACTCATTAGTAAATGGCTTTTTTTATGTTGTTATTTTTATGTAAGTACCTAATTTAATTGGTTTATTTGGGAGTAAGCTGTCAATGAGATATCAATATCAACGAGGATAAATTTAAGTTTCAGGGTTTCATTTTCTTCACATCTAACGATTTTTAGGGTTCCGTACCCAAAGGGTGAAAAAGGGACCCTATTACTAAGCCTACGTTGTCCGTCCGTCCGTCCGTACGTCTGTCCGTCTGTCCGTCTGTCCGTCTGTCCGTCTGTCCGTCCGTCCGTCTGTCCTACCTATTCTCTGCAAGAAACTAGTTTTTATTAACGTTTTTTCTTCACGCTCTATTGTAAAAACGGTAATACATACAAGCGTCAAACTTAGTGTAATTATAGAGCAAACTCTACAGAATAACAACAAATACTAAAAATCCGCCAAGTGTGAGTCGGTCTCGCGCTAAAGGTCCCGGACAAAAAAAGTTTTTTTTCTAAGTTAATAATGGTGTGGTACGGAACCCTCGGTGCGCGAGTAGCCCGACTCGGACTTGACCGGTTTTATTTAAATGATGATTCCAGGAACAATATCGTTCTGCAAATCACTCCGAGTTGGTACTCTAAATTGCATCTAAGTACTTAAGCAGTTCTATCTATGCAGGTGTCAACTTAAATGCGTTACATTTTTTTTGATAAAATATTATTTTTTCTAGATTTTGATATTCGACGCACCATAGCGAGAGCTGTTCAGTTTGATAGTCTGAAGCACCTCTTAAAATATGTAGGTAACACATTTAAGATTCCATCCGGTATACCGGATGCAATCTTAAATGTGCTACCTCGACATAGCCCGCCATATCCTCGCGTATATGTAGCGTCGATTCTTTAGATTCAATGTAATAAATGAACCAATCAAACAAGTTGGTTTGAAATTTTGTTGGGTATGCAGATGACAGTACTGTCATGGAGAGATATGTATCTGGCGCAGGGGCCAGCGGGGATAAAATACGCTCGCAGAGGGAGGCCATGGTTGAGCGGACAAACTTGACTTTAAGTGTTGTCTCCCAGTGGGGTGACAATAATTTAGTCAACTTCAACGCCACCAAAACACAGGCTTGTCTGTTCACCGCAAAAAGGAGTCCGTTTAATCTGACTCCTACTTTCCGGGGTACATCTGTCCCTGTTTCCGACAGTCTTGGGCTTCTGGGTATAAGCTTGACCACAAAACTCAACTTCGGCGCTGACATCGAGTCTAAGGCTCAAACTGCGGCCAAAAAGCTGGGCATCTTAAACAAGGTGAAGCGGTACTTCACTCCTGGACAGCTCTTAGTATTGTATAAAGCTCAGGTCCGATCATGTATGGAGTACTGCTGCCACCTGTGGGATGGCTCAGCCAAGTATCAACTTGCCGCACTCGACTCGGTTGAACGCAGAGCCAGGAGGCTCATTGGCGATAGTAAGCTGGTGGAGGCCAAGCTTCATAGCCTAGCCCACCGCCGCAGAGTGGCCTGCTTGTCGGTCTTCTACAGATTGTACTTCGGTGAGTGTGCCCTAGAGCTGCATGAGCTCATCCCACCTTCCCCTTTCTACTATCGGACTTCCAGACGCACCGCGGGATATCACCCCTTCTTGGTTGACATCCCACATATCCGCACCAAGCGCCTTTCTGAATCTTTTATAATGCGCACAGCCAAGGAGTGGAATGCCTTACCTGCGTCAGTATTTCCGAGTACTTACAACCCGAATTCCTTTAAAGTACGAGTGAATAGGCATCTTCTGGGTAAGCTCGCTACATCTACGACCCCATCTTCGTCCTGAGGACTGGATTGAGGTCAAGAGCAAACCCATAGTTAATAAAAAAAAAAAAAAAAAAAAAAAAAAGAACAATAGTGTTTTTTGTATGAAGATACGAACAAAAAACACTCTGAAATGTCCTATTATTTCATAATTTCCAAAACATTTTCAGATACTTCGGAGACTTTCAGATACCAAATAATTTGTCTTTCTATTCTATTCTATTTTTGTTTAATGGCGTTTCCTTGGTGGATTTTGCCAATATCTAGTTTAAAAAGAGCAATTAGTGCTTGACGTTGTACGGTAATGGATATGGCGATCTCAAAGCCCTGTTTTTATACAAAAACACACACTCGAAACCGCCATAAAATGGCGGAGCCGCGTGGCTACCTAAATCGCGAGCCGAACGACAGACGTCCACTCGAGAGCCCTCCAGCCACGCGACTCCAATGATTTGTCTTTAATTTGTTGGTGTTAAAGTTTGTTAGGGCTGTCCTATTAAAATGTCATGTAGATCGAAAATCACGAGTTGCGTATACCATACTTCCTTTAATAGAGTGCGCGCATCAAGACAATCTCCCATAACACATTTTCGAGGAGCAACCCCGCATTCAAGTAACCGCCACGTCATCATTCCGCGTGGGGATTTCCAAAATAAGATAAACCGTGGAGTGACGAACAAAATATAGAGGAAGCGGCTTGAAATATAGGGCAGAAGAGTTCGTGTTTGATATCATTACTATGATAGCTACTCCCGTACCTACCAATGACCTTCTATAAACAAGGACTTCGCATCAGTGCGCTATTAACGGGACCACTATGTTATGTCTAATTGTTTTACATTACTGCTTTGTGACCGAATACATTTTGAAAGATTTGAAAGGATTGGAAAGTCAGCGGCAATGTACCTATGACAGCTGAGCATAACTGATGCATACAAAGGTGACATTAGAGTTTAGAGACGTGTCCTTTTTTTATTTATAATTAATGGACTCTTGCTTGTGCGTTAGCACTGCATTTCCGCCAGTGTCAAGTAGTGTATTTGAGCATCTATCCCAATCTCTGTGATTATTTTTGGTCAAGAACAAGAAGAGATTGAGGATGAAGGAGCCTCGTGGCAGGCAAAAACGCGACTCGCGAAAACGCGTTTTGTAGTCAGTCTATGTGTATAGAATGTCATTGGTACCTACCGCAATAAGGTAGCGATCTCCTTTTTAGGGTTCCGTACTCAAAGGGTGAAAACGGTACCCTATTACTAAGCCTACGTTGTCCGTCCGTCCGTCCGTCAGTCCGTCTGTCCGTCCGTCTGTCCGTCCGTCCGTCTGTCCTACCTATTTAGGGCTGTAACTTTTGAACCGTAACAGCTAGATAGTTGAAATTTTCTCAGATTATGCGTTATTACGGCGGATTTATTAACAAATAATAAAATTGTCAAAAAGTTAAAAATTAAGTGGGGTTCTCAACGAGAAACTAGTTTTTATCAACGTTTTTTCTTCACGCTCTATCGTAAAAACGGTAATACATACAAGCGTCAAACTTAGTGTGATTATAGAGCAAACTCTACAGAATAACAACAAATACTAAAAACCGGCCAAGTGTGAGTCGGTCTCACGCTAAAGGTACCGGACAAAAAAAGTTTTTTTTCTAAGTTAATAATGTTGTGTTCTGTGGTGGTGTGGAACGGAACCCTCGGTGCGCGAGTAGCCCGACTCGCACTTGACCGGTTTTATTTAACTAGAGCGAATTCGCTATTGTGCATCTCTTATTGAGTGAATATAACAAGACACGTGCTTCCTTCTATTTCCTTCTCACCTTCTGTTTCTACGAGTAGAGCACACAGCACAGTAAGCGCCGCTATTGGCTATGTGCGAAGTGGGTTTTGGGAACTGTCAAGTCAATCGCAGCGCACGGGGTGGCAGAAATTTTTACTTTTGCCGGACAAGATGTGAAAATATGCTTGAATCTATGCTCAGAAGCCGTGGTGGTCCAGTGGCGAGTAACCTTGCCTGCCGTGCAGGAGGCGATGGTTCGATCCCCGTCCAGGTTGACTCGTACCAATGAGTTTTTCGGAATTTATGTACGATTTGTAAAACCACTGGCTTTGAAGGAAAACATCGTGAGGAAACCTGCATGCTTCAATTTCGAGGCATGTATCGTACCTACTGTCCATTACAAGTGGCGACGGGCTCACTCCCCATCACACTGGACAGAGTTTCGGTACTACTAGTGAAACGTGGATGTTCTGAAGTTTCAGAATATCTCTGACTACCCCCTCGGGGAATATAGTCGTGAGCAGATGCTTATGCTATCTATACAAATCCACACACTAACTTAACACGAAATCTCCAAAACTGCCAAGACTACAAACTTAAAATTTGGTATGAAAGTTTATATTGGCATCTAGATGCTCACTTAAAAAAGGCTTGTCGCATTTCAACACCCCAAAGGTGTTAAAACTGATAAGGTAAGAGTTTGTATGGGAATTCTGAAACAAATTAGATTTTCTCCGCGGCTTCGTCCGCATCCGCTCCCGTCATCGTACCGGAATAAAATATAAGCTAGCTTTTAACACTAATAATAAGCTTTTAAATATAAAAAGTTTTATCACAATCGGTCCCTACTGGACCGATTGTGATAAAACTTTTTATATTTTATATTTTGGCAGAATCCTCGAACAAACACATATCTTTTTATATTTTGGCAGAATCCTCGAACAAACAGACTTTAACAGTACTATAATAGTGTAAATAATTCACGGCTGTCCGAAAAAGTTATGTCAGTACGCCGCGCTAGTGTGGCGCTAGTGTCGTGCACATAGCCAATACCTTGTGACCTTTGAAAAGTTTGCGAATAACTCTTAATAATGTAAGTAGATAGGTACTTATGAGACTTTCTTTGCTCCACGAAATAAACCTTTCGTCGTTCACTCCGTTTCCGAAGAGCGTTTTACGAGGGTCGGACAAATCCCCGAAATGGTGCCGCATGGTGCTCAAACTTGCCGATTCCTACCCCCAACCCGCGTTTCAATTTACCCCTTCTGCCGTTTTGGCGGACGAAATAATTCGTAGTTTTGTTTTTCAACAACAACCCTCGGTTAATGGCTTACGTTTGTTCTTGTGTTAACATGTTTCGTTACAGTGTATCCCTAGATTTTCTTCACAAGGAATGGAATTCAAAAATGACCAAACATTTTATATTCTCTTTTAATATGGACAAAATTTAATAATACAATGGTCAGCAATAGGTATGCCACCGTATTTAAAAAAAAAATATTATGGAATAAAACTTTTTATACCGGGTGTAACAAAACACCCTAGTAATACTTAAGGGGGTGCTTCAGACCATCAAACTGAACCACTTTCACTATGGAGCCAACGTAAAGAAAAAATAAAAAATATCTGTCGTCCCATACATTTATGTCGAGACGGTACTGCAGTTTTGTATGAAAGAGCAGATTTTTTTTCGCGATATCGATATTGTCTCCATAGTGAAAGTTGTAGGTACAGTTTGAAGGTCTAATTCCTTAAAAAACCGTCAGCAAAATTAGAAGGACCCTATATAATTCAATTGTACCTATACAATGCAACTATTAGAGATAGGAGCGCCATATACTTATCTTGTATTTTTTCACTGTGTTTTAACTGTTTATGTTTTGTTGTAAAATAGATTATATTTGATTTATTGGTTATAATTAACAAAGCACAGGCTAAATATTACTTAATTTAAACATTATTATTAAGAGCTATACACAGGGCTAGTCACAAAAGAGAAAACTTAAAATACGTAGCACAACATACAGCGGAGGAGCATGGATGCAGATGTCTCTGGAAAAGGCTTATGTCGGAAAACAAGCTAAGAGAATATCACGACACGATAAGAAAGATGTGCGATACTCAATGTGGAAATATAACTCATGCAACTCTTTATACATAAAGGCTATTCGCTTCTCTCCAATGGGTTCCAATCGAATGCGTAATTTCTGATCCATATATTTCTGCAATGTTACAAAGCTGTCAACCCGGTTATGTTGCTCCCAAAATCTGCAATTTGTAGATACCTACGATATTAAGTTACTTAGTTTTTAGGGTTCCGTACCCAAAGGGTGAAAACGGGACCCTATTACTAAGCCTACGTTGTCCGTCTGTCCGTCTGATTCCACCATAGTGGTGTCCTACCTATCTCGTGCTGTAACTTTTGAACCGTAATAGCTAGATTGTTGAAATTTTCTCAGATTATGCGTTATTATGGCGGATTTGTTAACAAATAATAAAAATTCCAAAAAGTTAAAAACAAAAAAACTAGTTTTATCAACGTTTTTTCTTCACGCTCTATCGTAAAAACGGTAATACATACAAGCGTCAAACTTAGTGTGATTATCATAGTCTAAAAAAACAAGGTCTTCTATTCCCAGAGTGACACAAGCCTACGTCACAAAAAAATGGCCGCTAAACATGGTAAAAGGGTATGATGACGTAGGCTTGTGTCAGTCACGTGGTCAGTCACGTGATCGGAAGAGAATACCAGGCGCAGTATATTATTGTACCATGTGTGATTATAGAGCAAACTCTACAGAATAACAACAAATACTAAAAACCGGCCAAGTGTGAGTCGGTCTTGCGCTAAAGGTCCCAGACAAAAAAGTTTTTTTTCTAAGTTAATAATGTTGTGTTCTGTGGTGGTGTGGTACGGAACCCTCGGTGCGCGAGTAGCCCGACTCGCACTTGACCGGTTTTTTTACTTTAGCTTACTTACCAGGGTTAAGACTAGACGAGACCTTTAGATATAAGATCATGTTTTTCTTCAAGGGTAAAATCGGCAAAATGGGTTTGCATTACGCTTGTTTATTTCTTCTAAATTTCTGATAAAGGCTCTGAAGTGTATCTCTTCATCTTCACTGTTCATGTAGAACCTATTAAAATCCTCTTTAAATTGTTCGAAATAATATCTTGCATAGTTTATATCGTAGCAAGGTCTTCCATTAGGACACCCAGAAACGTATCCCAAAGCGACTAAGCATATTAACAGAGCCAAACAAATCAACTTCATTTTTTTAACTTTCATATACGCGTAAAATTTTCTATTTATATCGGAAATTTTTTATTGCCGGGTTATTTTAGAACGTTACATACATTTTTATAAGTTTTTAGTAGTAACGTTGTTCGATCGATAAGAAATTAAATTGTTTTCGTGTAAAATCTGGTATTTTACGTTTATATTTAAAGCTAATATCGCTGTGGACGCGACGCGACTTCATGATAGGGCAGGTATTAAATTTAACCTATATAAAATACATACATATTTTATTTTCATCTTCTCATTAAAAATAAAAAAACTAAAAAAGGAAAAATTAATAATGTTGAAAGTAGAAATTGCCTACAAAACTTGACACCTGCAAAGCACGATTTCTCATACATTTTTGTCATATCTCCGTCCCTTTCCAATAAACGCTGTCAGGAAATCTATAAAATGCTCAATCAACTTTTAATAACAATATTGAAAGTAGAAAAATTAGTTCCAATGATTTTCCACAACATGGCGAGATTTTGTATTTTTCTGGTCGGGCTGTCACATAAAAAAAAAAATTAAAAAATTAAAACCATTTCAGCGTTCCAAGTTGTGTCGAGTGAGTGGGTACAACAATACCTTTCTCAGATTCCTGCATGGGTAGCATACCAACCACGCCCCAGGCGGCAGGTTAAGCGAGCGCCAAAATCAACAGTTTGACAAATAATTTATTGCAACGACTAGAAAATATTGAAAAAGAAATTCCTAGATTAATTGTATTGAAACTATCTAGTCATACCTATTGCAGAATTCGATCCAGACTTTGGATTTTAATTATTACCTATTGCGATGAGCTAATCATATTTCAGTAAAATCTCGAGCTCGCTTCGCTACCAAGTTTTAGGTAACTATTATTACAACGACGACCTAACATGGACCTGGCTCCCAAGGAAAAAAAATATTTATACCTACTCCCTTGGAAGGGCGGGGCGCCAAAGACAAATTTTTGCTCTGGCTCTGTAAAATCCTAGATCCGAGGCTGCTTGTCTTGACATACATTCTCATAAATTTGGACTAGGTACTTTTGAACCCTTAGTTTTAGGGAAAACTAGTTTAATTAAATTAGTTTTCCCTGGATAAAACTAGTTTTAACTGAGCGCCTAAGTCAAAATTAGAATTTACTTAATCTTATGTAGAATTCACTAGAATTATCAATGTATGTAAAAATTGTTTCAACTGGATGGACACACAAACCCACCCAAGACCTACCAACCCCTCAAACACCAAGCAAATCACACACCAAACATCCACCCACCAGCCATCACCCACCACCTAACATCCACTGCAAAGCACCCAACACCCACTGCCCAACACTCACCGCCCAACACCGGTAGGTGGGTGGTAACCCAACCCAAGGCCTTAATCGTTAATCAATAGTCAGCTAAAGCTAGTTTCATCTAGCACCAAATGTTAATTAGTTTTAACTATCGATAAATATGCATGCATGCATATGCCCACGACTATATTCCCCGAGGGGGTTGTCAGAGATATTCTGAGCGCGGATGTTCTGAGGTTTTAGAATATCTCTGACGATACAATAATTTATTTTTCACACCACCCGCTCGAAAATGGAACATTATATGTCATGTAACTCGAACCTAAAGCAAGTCATTATAGCCCTGGGCCTAGCCGGGCAATAATATTGTACTGAATTTCATTATAACCCGCTGGTCAATAATGAGATTTGAATATGGAACCGCATCCACAGATTATTTAATAGTTACTACGATCCTTACTTAAAATTCGTATGAAAACCTGTGATGAAAACTAATTATGGAGACAGGCACCAAAAAGAACTTAATTCGAAATTTTAACTGGCCACCACGAGTATTGAACACAAAAAAAGAAAAAAAGGCGCGAATCATAAAGGTATCATCTTTATGGCGCGAATACTGCATATCTCTGTACTTGCTCTGTACCTATTATTGCCTTCCTATTGCTACGAACAAAGTAATAAAAAAATATTACATTGTCTTTCCACAACTGGAGTGCGATTTTTGAATCTCATTCGCTGAGTTCAGCAGTTGAAAATGTCAAAATTACTATGGAAATACGCATCTTTCTACTGCTGATTTGACTTTCAAAAATCGCACTCCTGGAGTATGACTTTTTAATGTCAAATCAGCAGTAGAAAGATGCACGTCTCCGTAGTAATATTGACATTTTCAACTGCTGAGTTCAAAGAAAGTTTCAAAAATCGCACTCCAGGAGTGCGATTTTTGAATCTCATTCGATGAGTTCAGCAGTTGAAAATGTATGGAGATGCATATCTCCATAGTTACTTTGACATTTACAACTGCTGAACTCAGCAAATGAGATTCAAAAATCGCACTCCTGGTCTAATGTTTCAAATATCTACTTTCACTTTTAATTTAATAAAATAGTTTTTCTAAATACTATACTATTGAACACTAATACTTTGTTATAAACTCTAATAAAAGAATTGGTTTCTAACCATAGAGAATTTACACGCTCCCCTGGGTTTCTAACAGTATTGCTTTTTATTTTCTCGCGGAGGGTGTGAAAAGTAGAGTATGGTCCTCGGGGATAAATGTGTTTTCATCTTGGGCGAGCTTGAACCCCTCGCTTCACTCAGGATTCTAGTCTTAACTCCCTCGCTTCGCTCGGGAGTTAACTCTAAACTCCCTCGCTACGCTCGGGAGTTAACCCTAGAATCCCTCGTTACGCTCGGGATTCAATATCGCGCCCGTGATGAAAGACACTGCTTTATCCCCTTGGTACATAATCTACTATTAGACGCATTGTATCAGCACTTCACGTTCTTCAATACGGCTGCAACACGATAGCCGTAAAGCGGAATGAACCGCCACATTTTCAGTTTTTAGTTTCAATTTCTGACGCTAGCGGCACTGCCTCAACTACGACAATGACGTTGAATATTAAAAGGGGAAAAGTGTAATATTAATGGACCTAGAGATACGTGCTGCGACTTATAACTTGATTACGATTCAACTAAACGTGGTCCGCTGTATTGTATAACGTATCGCAATGACAATCCGGCTAAACGTTGATCCGCTATAATGCAAAACGGCTAGCTGTTATGTAACGCGGCAAATTCTGCAATCCGGCGGCGGCATATACATAAACTGTGGTGTTAGGTAATAAATAAATCATGTTTTAATACGCCCGTCATATCGAACATTAAAATCGCAAACTAACGTCTAGTTCTGATTTTTTAATATGTTGTTAGGACCACTACCAGTAGTGTACATTCAAGTTTGCAGCTTCGAAAGACCTGTGCTAACTTTGCAGCACTCGAAAAACCATTCCGTTTTTTGGTTTTTTGCTTACGTCGTATCGAAAAGTTTTGTAGGTACAAATTAAACGCGATAAAATTTCCTACAAAACAAGTAGTATGCATTTTTATCATAGGACTTAACCTTTGACGGCTACAGGGCCGAGAAAATAACAGCATTTCAATAATTATGAAATTTGTATGGCGACCCTCATGAAAGTTGAAGATAAAAACAAAATAATTTCATATTCTTAATCAGTGACTCCTAAAACCCCCAGATACAATTTTTCAGTCGGTTCAGTGAACTTTTAAAAGCTGTGTTGGCATTTGAAATTTCCATAGCAGCAATCTTGGATATTGCAATTTTGGATTTTTTTGAATTAATGAATGAATGAATGAAATATACTTTTATTTACACCAAACACAGATACAGCATAGGAATAAAAACACAGATTACTGATATATATTTTTTTTTAATGTTTGATAGGTAAACATTTGACCCCAATCTAACCTGATGTTGAGTGATGATGAGGCCGAAGATGTAGCATGCTTACCTAGAAAGATGCCTATTCACTCTCGCCTTGAAGAGGCCCAGGTTGTATTGCTCAGGGAACAGGTCCGCAGGCAGGGCATTCCACTCCTTAGCCGTGCGCATTATAAAAGAAGAAGCAAACTTCTTCGTGCGAATTGCTGGTAGGTCAACGACATAAGGGTGGAAACCCAGTCTGCGTCTCGTCCCCCGCAGATGAAAGGGAGACGGTGGTATTAGATCGTGTAATTCAGTCGCACACTCTCCAAAATGTATCCTATAAAAAACAGACAGACAGGCTACCTTGCGACGATGCTCAAGACTTTGTAGCTTCGCCACCGAGGTTGGATCACCTATGAGCTTCCTGGCACGCCTGTCGATTGAGTCCAGCGCGGTCAGCTGGTATTGGGCAGACCCGTCCCAGAGATGGCAGCAGTACTCCATACACGATCGGACTTGTGCTTGATAAAGTTGTAGAAGCTGTCCCGGAGTAAAGTACCGTCTGACCTTCGAGAGGACGCCCAGTTTTTTCGCTGCGGTTTTCGCCATGGACTCAATGTACCGTCCGAAATTCAGATCGGACGATATGTTAATGCCAAGGAGCTCCAGGCGATCAGCTATCGGTATGGACACATTTCGGAAAGTCGGAGTCAAAGCGAAGGGACTCCGTTTTGTGGAGAAAAGGCACGCCTGTGTTTTGCTTGCGTTGAAACTGACCCGATTAGTATCACCCCAGTCGGACACAGATTCAAGGGCCAAGTTTATTCGCTGCACCATGGCCTCTCGACAAGACTGAGTAACGTCCAATTTGACCCCTGCACCGGACAGATATCTGTCAGCAACAGTGCTGTCGTCTGCATACCCAAAGGTTCCGGGCACAAGCACATATACAGGGTGTACAATAAAATAGGACAGCTACTTAAAGGGGCGCTTCAGACCATCAAACTGAACAACTTTCTCTATGGGACCAATATCGAATTCGCGAAAAAAAAATCTGCTGTCCCATACATTTCAGTCGAGTTATGTTTGCAGTTTTGTATGGGAGAGCGGATTTTTTTTTCGCGATTTCGATATTGGTCCCATAGAGAAAGTTGTTCAGTTTGATGGTCTGAAGCACCCCTTTGAGCAGCTGTCCTATTTTATTGTACACCCTATATAAGCACATATTTTTTAAAGTCCGATATTGCTACCGGTTTTAAGTTTATGGTAATTAACAAAAAAAAAATATTTTTACTTATTTTTTATTTTTCACTGTTTTTCAATTTTTTGTTTGGGAATACATTTTTTTTGTTTCAGAAATCAACTAAGCTACTTTGATTTAGTCAAAAACGATACCAAACATGCCTTAGTAGCTAGAAATTGGCAGTTATGACGAATCACAGACAGTGCGGTATCTGAAAAGTTCAACCGCCCCTCCACCCCCATGGCGGGGTGATAGAGGGAGTCCTCCGGGCGTTTTTCACACTAGACCACCTAAGGAACAAGTGTGCCCAGGCTCATACTTCTATCCGAAAAATATACCCTCCCCATACAAAAATGGATATAAAGTCTAAGCTATTTGCAATTTTAGCTATTTTTTGTGTAAGATATGACTGGGGTATACATTCATCCATAACAAATAATTCATTTCATTGCAGTAGTTGACTGTATTATGATTAAATTTATAATTCAATTTTTTATGGTGTTTTACTATAAATTGCTTAAATAAGAAACTATGTCGCATTGAACGTGTGGTTATCGATACACAATGAAGCAAATTATTTGTATTGCTTTTTTGCTAGTTTTTTTTGCTTTCG
The DNA here is from genome assembly GCA_922987775.1 of Agonopterix subpropinquella. Classification (NCBI taxonomy): domain Eukaryota; kingdom Metazoa; phylum Arthropoda; class Insecta; order Lepidoptera; family Depressariidae; genus Agonopterix; species Agonopterix subpropinquella. Next base: position 10,523,373 of record OV277695.1, on the reverse strand, counting down.
CAAACGCCAGGTCTACTAGAAGCGTTAACTATGCAACGAAAAAACCTTACTACGATCTGACCTATGCGAGATATTATTTTTACAAATTCGTGAAGGATTATGACAGGCACTACAAAGATGCAGATGACGAGGAAGTTCACTACAAAGCTTTTGTGCACTCTTTGGCAGAAATAAACAAGTTGAATGCCGAACCGCAGCAAACTGCGGTTTTCGACATAAATCATTTGGCAGATTATACCAAAGAACAAATGAAAAATCTTTCCGGTGGGGTAAGTACTTCAACGTTTCTTGTAATAAAAATATACTTAATAATATGCATATAAGATCATAGTACTTGTAATACTATCAAAGCCAGCGCCAATCCAGATTTCAATCTCTTTGTTTTAAGGCATATTTTTGGGAGAAAAAGCAAATTATACAAACAGGCTTTAAACTTTCTTAACACGTTGAATGCCGTCGGGTCACAATAACAATAGATTTTCCATTGTTTGTCGGTCATTTGGCAGTCAAAGCCTTAAGAGACCAACATACAACCTATAAGTACAAATGTAAATTTTCACACCACCCGCTCGAAAATGGAACATTATATGTCATGTAACTAAAACCTAAAGCAAGTCATTATAGCCCTGGGCCTAGCCGGGCAATAATATTGTACTGAATTTCATTATAACCCGCTGGTCAATAATGAGATTTGAATATGGAACCGCATCCACAGATTATTTAATATTTACTACGACCCTTACTTAAAATTCGTATGAAAACTTATCATGGAGACCTGCACCAAAAAGAACTTAATTCGAAATTTGAACTGGCCACCACGAGTATTGAACACAAAAAAAGAAAAAAAGGCGCGAATACTGCAAATCTCTGTACCTATTGCTACCAGTGCTACGAACAAAGTAAAAAAAATATTACATTTTTAACCGACTTCAAAAAAGGAGGAGGTTTCTCAATTCGACCGTAACTATATATTTTTTCTTTCCACAACTGGAGTGCGATTTTTGAATCTCATTGGCTGAGTTCAGCAGTTGAAAATGTCAAAATTACTATGGAGATACGCATCTTTCTGCTGCTGATTTGACTTTAAAAAATGGCACTCCTGAAGTATGATTTTTGAAATTCAAATCAGCAGTAGAAAGTTGCATATCTCCATAGTAATTTTGACATTTTCAACTGCTGAACTCAGCGAATGAGTTTCAAAAATCGCTCTCCTGGTCTAATTTTTCAAATATCTACTTTCACTTTGAATTTAATAAAATAGTGTTTTCTAAATACTATTATACTATTGAACTCGAATACTTTGTTATAAACTCTAATAAAAGAATTGGTTTCTAACCATAGAGAATTTAGCCGCTCCCCTGGGCTTCTAACAGTATTGCTTTTAATTTTCTCGCGGAGGGTGTGAAAAGTAGAGTATGGTCCTCGGGGATAAACGTGTTTTCATCTTGGGCGCGCTTGAACCCCTCGCTTCACTCAGGATTCTAGTCTTAACTCCCTCGCTTCGCTCGGGAGTTAACTCTAAACTCCCTCGCTACGCTCGGGAGTTAACCCTAGACTCCCTCGTTGCGCTCGGGATTCAATATCGCGCCCGTGGTGAAAGACACTGCTTTATCCCCTTGGTACATAATCTACTATTTTGTATAAAGGACGGGAAAGGACCTAGAAAGGACAGGATTGTTTAATACTCCATGGATAGTCCTATTATACAGGGTGTTACAAAAATACCCCTAAAGAAAAAAGGCTGATAAAGGATCCCTTGTAAAGAGTCTATTGACAATGTATGACAACCGTAGTGTAATATTATTATTTACCGAAATCTCGATTGATATCGATAATAAAATAATAAAATAGTCATCGTTGAAGTGCAGCACTATTTTACTAACTGCGTTCTAGTTCAAAGACTAAACGGCAGCAGATGCGTCGTAAGGCCACTGCGATGTCCCCACTATCTTGTAAGTACTTAATTTAAAAGATGATTATTCTTCGTTACTAAAGCTAACTTGAATATTACGACTTATTTATTACAAAAAAAAACAATAAATAACAGATTGACAAAAAAGTTTAATTATTGCTACAAAAATAAAAATAATTTCAATAAAAGTATTCATAAATATGTCATCACATCATGTAAGATAATTTAAGCATCTTACTATTTTATTAGTTTTTTCGACAAAGAAAGTCTTTTCGTCTCTTACTGAGATATGTCCCTTCTGAAAAAATAGTCTATGTTTTAGATGTCACACTAGAGGTGGGATTTTTTATTGCTTGGCTTCGATGAAGGTTTTTTTTATTAATTATGTAACACCCTGTAAGGTGAGGCGGGGCTATTCTGACACAAAAAATCAAAGCTAAAAGTTTAAACCTCATTATTTCCCTTTGTTATAAAGTTACAGCAAAGTTGACTAATGCATATTAAAGGGAATTTTATCTGTTATGATTTCCCCTTAATTTTTGTGTTAAAAACGCATATTTACACTGCCAAAAGATGCGAAATTCTCGAAAAAATACCATGTGGCCATAATTACCCCGCAGCGGGGTAATTCCGGCAGTCGCCAATATCTCCGCCATCTATGGAGCTACGACGTTGAAACTCAAAGCAATACAATATTGACGATACGACGTATGCAAGAATGAACTTTATGACAAGCTGGGACGCTTCATTTTTGAGTAAAAACAGTTTTAAAAAATTGTGGGGCTATTCTGTCAGCTCTCCATACATGCTAGGGCTGAGACACGTGAAAGTCGATAAGTGGAACCTAGCAAAAATTACTTAAAAATTGGATGAGAGTGATTAAAGTAACTATAATTAGTGCTTAATTAAATAAAACAAGTTTTGAGTACGAGTAATTAAAAGTTTATGATAAAACAACGTCGCATTAAAATTGATTTCCTATAAAATCTTCTAAATTTCTAATAAAGGTTAGTGTAGGTATTTATTGTAGTTCTGGGTATCTATCCTGCACATCTGTGCCGCTCAATGCAGTTATTTTTCACGCCTTCAACAGCATTTCGAAGTTTGATTTCTGACTAAATACGCTTTTTCTTTTAATCTTTAAATTTTACATCATAATAATAATACAAGATATATTCTCGTATGATAATCTAATTATATTTAACAGGAAAAAACATGTTTTGTCTTGATTTGACTTAAAAATATACATGCTATTTTTTCAGAAGGTACTGAAATTAATATCGATGTTTATGCCGATACTGTGGACATCACTAACATTTTGCAACTTCATACAAAAACAGTGGGGCTATTACGCCAGTGTTTCCTGCTGGAATTGCCCCTCCATCATAGTTTTGGGGGGTTATTATGTCAGACTCAATAACACAGTAATAAATAAGCGTAGGGCAAAACAAATAAGCAGAAAAGAATCTACAGTTCTTATTCATATTACTTAACTTGAATAATCTTCGAATAAAACACAAAAACCACTAAAAAAATAAATAAATATGTGGAACGTTTTTGTCACCGCAAGTGTTAAAAATGGTGTCCCATCATATTGGCTTCCCAATCAAACAATTCACGCGTTAGCCGCCCCATCTATATTTTATCGAAGAAATATGCTTTTTCTCTATCTGTACCAGGTGTAGCGACTAACTAAAAGCTTATAGAACAAAAGTTATAGCCAAATGCCGGAATAGCCCCGCTGCCGGAATAGCCCCGCTTCACCTTATAAGTTGATGAATAATAATAAACGCATCCAAGAATATAGTTAACGAGCTTTTACCCGCGACTTCGTCCACATAAATTATATACCAGATTTTAAGTCAGATGATAAGCTATCAAACAAAAAAGTTTCATCAAAATCGGTTCAGTAGATTTTACGTGATACTCGAACAAACAAACACCCAAACAAACAAACAAACAAACAAATAAATAAACAAACAAACAAACAAACAGACAGACAAAAAATCCAAAAATTGGTGATTTGGAATCAGGGACAGAGCATCGCGCTCATACATTTTACGGTCGCGCGACCCTCTGCGACACCCGGCGACCGTAAAGTGTCGCTCGTCTGTGAGAGTGCTAAGAGACATAACCCTCCTTCTGGCGCAGTCGGGAACTACCTAAACTGATTCTCGGCTTAGATATGACAGATAATAATAACCTCAAAAAATAGAAATGTGATAAAAGCAGGAGCTGTTTTACTCATGGGTCAACACAACTAGATACATACTTGTGCATAATTGTGTAGGAACTAGGTAGGTATCAATCAGTACTTGCAAATCAACATTTTATTAATGAGTACCTTTTTGTTTCAGTATATACCGGAAAAAACTAAGAAGTTTGATTAACATTGTTCTTTTCAGAAAACTTTTTAGTTTCCCGAAAATATTAAAAATGTATTTGGTTGCAAAATATTAAAGGACAATAGATACTTGAATTTAAAAGGACCTTAACCTGGAAACGCATGTGGTCTCCTAATTGAAAATAAGTATAAATCAACTTTTAGCGTAAATGTTTGGTATAATAAATTTTTCTTGAAATAATTAAAAAGGATCTTTTGATTTTGTTACGTTCCATTCATCACGTACATAATAGCTACAACCTAATAGCTATAGCCATTGACTTACCAACTACTGGATGTATGTTCCGCGATCAAAATCGTTCCGGACATAGCTGTTCACATGTCTGGACGTCCAAAGGGTTCAATTGTGTAAGTGTCAAAATGTACAAAGCTTAATGGTTAAAATGTTGCCGTGATATAATGACAAAAGTTCACATTGTATTTATGTTAAGTCGTGCTTGTGTCAGAATGTACAAATTTTACTACATTTTCAATATTTTTTGTTATTTTATATTACTATACAAGTACCTACCTACGTAGGTTTGTGTAGTTTATTCTCGGACATTTTTTTCGATAATATTGTACTAGACACGGTGTCCATTATTTTGTATGTCAATGGCTATAACACAGTTTTACACAAATCGTTACTCATAAAAGCACACATCACAATCTTTCTCTGTGTAGTCTAAAACTCGGCTAACAATCAAATATACCAGTCAGCCATATTTCTAAGGGATCTTACAGACGACCGACACTTTGCTGTCGCCGTGGGTCACAGAGTGTCGCGCTCATACACTTTACGGCGAACCCTCCGCGACACACGGCGACACGACTTCTTATACCATATTGAATATTATTGGATAGATGATGGGCTGATGGCTGCATTTCGCCCAAAAATGCTAATGATATCAATTTAACCATGTAGTTACTACATGGTTAAATTGATATCATTAGCATCATTTTAAACGAAGAGTCTACCCATCAAACAGAATGAACCGCTTTTACTATGGGAGCAGGCAGACAGATCGGAGCAAACGTATGGGACCCCTGGACTCCTGGAGTGCGATTTTTGAAAGTCAAATCAGCAGTAGAAAAATGCGTACCTCCATAGTAATGTTGATATTTTCAACTGAAGAGCTCAGCGAATGAGTTTCGAAAATCGCACTCCTGGAGTGCAATTTTTGAATCTCATTCTCTGAGTTCAGCAGTTGAAAATGTCAAAATTACTGTGGATATATGCCTTTTTCTACTGCTGATTTGATTTTCAAAAATCATGCTTTAGGAGTGCGATTTTTGAAAGTCTAATCAGCAGTAGAAAGATGCGTACCTCCATAGTAATGTTGATATTTTAGATACTACCAAAACAAAACCACAACCAAAAACGTTACGTTATGCACAATTCGTATCGCGCAAATTATATTAACGGTAACGATTTAGCTTTATTTCGGAAGATACGTTGGCGTAACGTTTGATGTCCGTTCGATCGAATTTTCTGTATTGTGAGGTTTAACCGTTCAGAAAAAAATATCTCGATAGCTTTTTTTACTTCAGCTAAACCAAATCTAAACCAAAACTAAACCAAAACCAAAAACAAACCAAAACCGTATAAAATTGCGCAATTGAGGCCCTGGAGTGCGATTTTTCTAATATCTCATACGTTAAACTCAGCAGTTGAAAATGTATGGAGATAGGCATCTTTCTACTGCTGATTTGACTTCCAAAAATAATACTTCAGGAGTGCGATTTTTGAAAGTCAAATCAGCAGTAGAAAGATACGTATCTCCACAGTAATTTTTACATTTTTAACTGCAGAACTCAGCTAATGAGATTCAAAAATCCACACTCCAGGTCTCAAACGTATGGGAAGCATCCCTTTTGATATGTAGCACATTTCATTTTACACTCTGTAGGTATAATGTATAATAGTACCTACTAAAAGAAATTAATTTTTATTCTCTTCCAATGCATTAATAATCCTATAATGCATTAGTTCCAGAGATCGTTTAATTAAATTAAAACTCAAAACATAAAATCGGGTATATGATGAAAACCATATCTAATGTTTTCCGTGAGTGATGTTTAATATATTATTAAACTACTAAATGTACTTAGTGTCAGATGCAGATACTTTATACGGGCATTCGGCATTCAAAAGAATTCTCACTAGTATAGTGGTAGTTGTCAAAAATATTAGTAATCAAGGATCAAGGAGTAATGTTGTCTGATGTCAGTCTATTAGATCTACACACCTTATACTTTTTAAAAATTTTAGGGTTTTGTTTTGTACCCAAAGGGTGAAAACGGGACGCCATTACTAAGCCTACGTTGTCCGTCCGTCAGTCCGGCCGTCCGTCTGACCTATTTAGGGCAGTAACTTTTGAACCGAAAGAGCTAGATAGTTGAATTTTTCACAGAATGTGCGTTGTTACGGCGAATTTGCTAACAAATAATAAAAATGTCAAAAAGTTGAAAATTAAGAGGTGTCCTCAAACAAGGAACTAGTTTTTATCAAGGTTTTTTCTTCTCGCTCTATCGTAAAAACGGTAATATATACAAGCGTCAAACTTGTTGTGATTATAGAGCAAACTCTACAGTGTGAGTCTGTCTCGTGCTAAAGTTCTCGGAGAAAAAAAATGTTTTTAATGTGTGGTACAGAACCCTGGGTTCGCGAGTAGCCCGACTCGCACTAGACCGATTTTATTTGTTTATGTCGCCTTACAACGAAAAGAATTAAAATACCGTGTAGCATTAATCTGAGTCATGTTGTTTGTAACAAAGCAATCGACTACAACATAAACCATTTCATTTTACTTAACTGTGCATGATTAAAATTTAATTCGTAGATAGTGTGTTGGTATAACTTGCTGACCAAAGAGCTATATTCTTTTAAACGTATTTAAACGTTACAATGAAATTTATTTGCATTACTCTCTTGTTCGGAACAATCGATTTGGCGAACGCTCGATATACTTACAGAAGCAATGAAAATCTGAAAAAACCTTACTACGATTTGAAATTAGCAAGATATTATTTTGATAAATTCGTGAAGGATTACAACAGGCGCTACAAAGATGCATCAGACGAGGAAGTTCACTACAGAGCTTTTGTGAAATCTTTGGCAATAATAAACGAGGCAAATGCAAAGTCAAAATCTGCTGTTTTCGGCATAGGTAAATTTGCAGATTATACCGAAAAAGAACAGAAAAATCTTTTCGGTCTGGTAAGTGCTTCGATGTTGCGAAAAAAGAATTTATAAAAGGAGAATTTAAGCATAATTATAATAGGGATGATGAAAAAAAAAATTTTATTTCTTTTTAAAAAGCTGTTTGATATCTTAAACACTAAAGTGAAACATGAGTGAAACAGATTTTTTAATATCTTCAAAAATAACCGAAATATATAAGGGTTTAAAATTTACGGTTAGAGCGAGAGGCAGATATAAAGGGAGTGACGTCATACCCTCGTATTTTAATACAAATAATAACGAAGTGTCATACAAATACCTGTTTTGTATGAAAGAGATAGGAGATGTTAAAAAACATTTTTCAATAGCTTATAACTTTTTTGTTTTCTATTCGATTGTAATTTCGTTTGAACATTTTGCTATTAAATTAAGCCTATTTCTGTAATTCGTCACAATATATGGATTTCCAGGATCAGTCATCAACCCTATTATAGCAGTAGCACAAAACTAGCGTCACTTCCAATACGGAACCCTTGTACTAGTTTCGTCGAAATCTGGCTGTCTGTATGCATGTCCCACCTAAATTACTTGCTCATTTTAGTACCTACTAGCAACCCGCCCCGTCTTCGCACGGGTGCAATGCTGATATATAAAGCTTCCTCTTTAATCACTCTATCTATTTAAAAAAACGCATCAAAATCCGTTGCGTAGTTTTAAAGATCTAAATTCTAAAGCATACAATACGGACAGACAGACACACAGCGGGAAGCGACTTTGTTTTATACTATGTAGTGATGATTAAAACATAGCATGAATACTGATAATAAAACTGGCCAAGTGCGTGTCGGACCACGCGCTGGGTAGGGTTCCGTAGTTGCCTGTCACAATATAATAATATAGAAGGAAGCTTTTTGTTTTATACTACGGTTTAACGGCTAATAAAGTCTAAAAAGTACATTTTATTATTTGGTCGACTATTACTCGTAAACTTGTAAAGCCTACTTAGCGGGGATAGTTTTCCTATTAAATTCGTTATTATATTCTATTGCCGTGAATTTTTTCACATCTCCAACTACAACCGTTTAGCTGGGAGAGGGGGGGGACACATGACTCTAGCCAAAATTTTCGCTTTTAAGCTTAATATTTCGCTAACGGATCCCTTAATCGAAAAATGCATTTGGCAAACCCACAATATTTTTAAAAGACCTATCAAACGACACAACACACACAACACCACAACATGGGATAAACGAGAAAAAAAATGATCCCCACTTCACGTGTAGGTACCCTAAAACAAATATATTTCATGATTTTATTTTACCACTTTGTCGGCGTGATAAATATGTATACATATGCGAAATTACAGCTTTCTAGCATTAAGCGTCTCTGACGACGGACGGACAGACGGACGGACATGGCGAAACTATAAGGGTTCCTTTTTGATTTCGGAACCCTAAAAATCAAAAAACAGCAATGTGATAATCAAGTTGACAAAAAATAGCCCAGCTAAAGCAAGAGTTGTCATTACATTACCTACACATGGATCAACACAACATAGATATAGTACATCATAGATATATTAGGTATAATATATCTATGTAGTACATACATAATTGTGTAGGTAGGTAAGTATTGTATTTGCGAATCAACGTTTTATTAATTTTTACTTTTTTGTTTCAGAAGTTACCTAAAATAACCAAAGACAGTAGCTTACTGGTCTTTGCCTAAAACTTATCTACTTCGGTACCTAAAAAGTTTGATTAGCATTGCTTTTTCCCGAAAATAAAGAAAACTTATTTCATTAAATTAGGTAATACATGAATTTAAAAGGATTAAGACGTATCTTTTTCCCCTAATTGATGATATCTTTATCAACTTTTGACGTAAATCTTTGCTCAATAAAAATGTTTCGTTGAAATAATTGAAAAAGTGTTTTAATTTTGTGATGTTCATAACCTGAAAGCCTGCACTATGTTGGATCAGTTTTTAGGGTTCCGTAACCAATTACTAAGCTTACGTGGTCCGTCCGTCCGTCTGTCCGTCTGTCCGTCTGTCCGTCTGTCCGTCTGTCCGTCTGTCCGTCTGTCCGTCTGTCCGTCTGTCCGTCTGTCCGTCTGTCCGTCTGTCCGTCTGTCCGTCTGTCCGTCTGTCCGTCTGTCCGTCTGTCCGTCTGTCCCTCTGTCCGTCTGTCCGTCCGTCCGTCCGTCTGTCCTACCAATAGGTAGGTTCAAAAGTTACAGCCCTAAATATAGGGCTGTAACTTTTGAACCGTAATAGCTAGATATTTAAAATTTTCTCAGATTATGCGTTATGACGGCGATTTGTTAACAAATAATAAAAATGTCAAAAAGTTTAAAATAAAAGGGGGTTCTCAACAAAAAACTACTTCTTATCAACGTCTTTTCTTCACGCTCTATCGTAAAAACGGTAATATATAGAAGCATTAAACTTAGTGTAATTATAGAGCAAACTCTACAAAATAACAACAAATACTAAAAACCGGCCAAGTGTGAGTCGGTCTCGCGCTAAAGGTACCGGAAGAAAAACGTATTTTTTCTTAGCTCATAATGTTGTGTTCTGTCGTGCTGTAGTACGGAACCCTCGGTGCGCGAGTAGCCCGACTCGCACTTGACCGGTTTTTTTTTTATACTTACCTACTATCCTATTACCTATCATCTGCAAGATCAATTATTGTAAACCCTTATCTTCTATCACTACCATAAGGTGGTAACTGATTCAATCAGATATAAACCTATAGATATAAATATACATATAAACTATTGGCTGTGTGCACGACACTAGCGCCACACTAGCGCGGCGTACTGACGGAACTTTTTCGGACAGCCGTTAATTATTTACACTCTATTTACACTATTATAGTACAAAAACTGTATTATAGTACCTACTGTAAAAGTCTGTGTTTGATCGAGGATTCTGCCAAAACTACAGGACCGATTTTGATAAAACTTTTTATATTTAAAAGCTTATCATTAATCTTAAAAGCTAGCTTATATTTTATGCAGGTACGATGACGGGAGCGGATGCGGACGAAGCCACGGACAAAATCTAATTTGTATCGGAATTCCCATACAAACTTTTACCTTAGTTTTAACACCTTTGGGGGGTTAAAATGCGATAAGCTTTTTTTAAGTGAGCATCTAGATGCCAATGGAAACTTCCATGCTAAATTTTAAGTTTGTAGTCTTGACAGTTTTAGAGATTTGCGCCTTTGCATAGATTCAAGCATATTTTCACAGCTTGTCCGGCAAAAGTACAAATTTCTGCCACCCCGGGCGCTGCGATCGACTTGACAGTTCCCAACACCCACTTCGCACATAGCCAATACTATAGATATAAACCTATAGATATACCTACCTTACCTAGATACCTAATACCTACACCTGCGACCGAATATCACATCTTTTGTCTCGTTCGTTCACGCGCAAATAATAAAAAGAGAGCTAAAGCGCGATAGCGCTATATAAATACAGGATGTCAGGGACAGCCCTCCGCAAACTGAAACAGTGAACTCAGACCATCAAACTGAACAACTTTCACTATGGAGCCTACCTCAGGAAACGCGAAAAAAAATCTGCTACCCCATATATTTGAGTCGGGTAGGTAAGGCACTTATGTATGGGACAGCTGATTTTTTTCGCGGATTGTTGACCGTAGTGTAGGTACAATACATGCACCGAAATTGAAGCATGCCGGTTTCCTCACGATGTGTTCCTTCACCGGAAAGTCAGTATGGTGTTAGGTAGATTACTTAAATGGTCTAAAACTCTTTGGTACTAGTCTGCCTAGACGGGGATCGAACCATAGCTGTACAGGGTGTAAGGAAAAGTATCATTAACCTTTAAACCACAACCGGTGTGAAGTTAGCGGCCAAAAAGTTATCGGCCACTATTATCCGACAAAATAAAAAGTCGTCAAAAAAAATTGTCCAAATAACAACCCAATAGCCGGGAAAATGATACAAACGAGAAATATAGACAGCAACAACATAAAAAATGTGATAAATAAAAAATAAAAAATAATTTGTGAAAACGTGAAAATTTTATATTAAAAGTTCAAGGTGAGAGTTGAAGTCTGCTCTGAGCTAGTATAGCTAATAGTATGCGCAAATTTGTAGTCTTTCAGGAAAACATAGCGAAATGGACTACCCTGGCCACAAAAGTATCGTAATCAGCCAGTTACCAAGGCACTTAGGTTTTTAAGTAGGAACATTTTCAAAAAATTAGTTCAAGGTGACGGTTCAAGTCTGCTCTGATCATCTTATGCTGTTATTATGCGCAATGAAGTAGATTTTCAGGAAAACATAGCGGCATTTACTATCCTTACGATATAAGTATCGTAATCAGCCAGTAACCAAGACACTTAGGTTTTTTCAGTAAGAAAATTTTCAAACATTTAGTTCAAGGTGAGGGTTCAAGTCTGCTCTGATGAAATTTAGCTTTTATTGTGCAAAAGAATGTATTCTTTCAGAAAAACATAGCGGCATGGACTATCCTGGCGATATAAGTATCGTAATAAGCCAGTAACTAAGGTACTTAGGTTTTTTCAGTAGTAACATTATTTTTCATAAATTAAGTTCAAGGTGAGGGTTCAAGTCTGCTCTAATAAAATCTTGCTATTATTATGCGCAATGAAGTAGACTTTCAGGGAAACATAGCGCCATGGACTATCCTGACGATATAAGTATCGTAATCAGCAAGTAACCAAGGCACTTTGGTTTTTTCAGTAAGAAAATTTTCAAAAATTTAGTTCAAGGTGAGGGTTCAAGTCTGCTCTGATGAAATTTAGCTTTTATTGTGCAAAAGAATGTATTCTTTCAGAGAAACATAGCGGCATGCACTATCCTGGCGAAATAAGCATCACCATCAGCCATTAATCTAGGTAGTTAGGTTTTTTCAGTAGGAACATTTTCAAAAATTTAGTTCAAGGTGAGGGTTCAAGTCTGCTCTGATGAAATTTAGCTTTTATTGTGCAAAAGAATGTATTCTTTCAGAGAAACATAGCGGCATGCACTATCCTGGCGAAATAAGCATCACCATCAGCCATTAATCTAGGTAGTTAGGTTTTTTCAGTAGGAACATTTTCAAAAATTTAGTTCAAGGTGAGGGTTCAAGTCTGCTCTGATGAAATTTAGCTTTTATTGTGCAAAAGAATGTATTCTTTCAGAGAAACATAGCGGCATGCACTATCCTGGCGAAATAAGCATCACCATCAGCCATTAATCTAGGTAGTTAGGTTTTTTCAGTAGGAACATTTTCAAAAATTTAGTTCAAGGTGAGGGTTCAAGTCTGCTCTGATGAAATTTAGCTTTTATTGTGCAAAAGAATGTATTCTTTCAGAAAAACATAGCAACATGGACTATCCTGGCGATATATGTATCGTAATCAGCCAGTAACCAAGACACTTAAGTTTTTTCAGTAAGAAAATTTTCAAACATTTAGTTCAAGGTGAGGGTTCAAGTCTGCTCTGAAAATTTTATGCTATTATTATGCGCAATGAAGTAGAATTTTAGAAAAACATAGCGGCATTTACTATCCTGACGATATAAGTATCGTAATCAGCCAGAAACCAAGGTACTTAGGTTTTTTCAGTAGTAACATTATTTTTCATAAATTAAGTTCAAGGTGAGGGTTCAAGTCTGCTCTAATAAAATCTTGCTATTATTATGCGCAACAAAGTAGACTTTTGAGAAAACATAGCGGCATTTACTATCCTGACGATATAAGTATTGTAATCTGCCAGAAACCAAGGTACTTAGATTTTTTTCAGTAGTAACATTATTTTTCACAAATTTAGTTCAAGGTGAGGGTTCAAGTCTGCTCTGATGAAATTTAGCTTTCATTATGCAAAAGAATGTATTCTTTCAGGGAAACATAGCGGCATGCACTATCCTGGCGAAATAAGGATCACCATCAGCCATTAATCTAGGTAGTTAGGTTTTTTCAGTAGGAACATTTTCAAAAATTTAGTTCAAGGTGAGGGTTCAAGTCTGCTCTGATGAAATTTAGCTTTTATTGTGCAAAAGAATGTATTCTTTCAGAAAAACATAGCAACATGGACAATCCTGGCGATATATGTATCGTAATCAGCCAGTAACCAAGGCATTTCGGTTTTATCAGTAAGAAAATTTTCAAAACTTTAGTTCAAGGTGAGGGTTCAAGTCTGCTCTGATGAAATTTATCTTTTATTGAGCAAAAGAATGTATTCTTTCAGGGAAACATAGCGGCATGCACTATCCTGGCGATATAAGCATCACCATCAGCCATTAATCTAGGTAGTTAGGTTTTTTCAGTAGGAACATTTTCAAAAATTTAGTTCAAGGAGAGGGTTCAAGTCTGCTCTGATGAAATTTAGCTTTTATTGTGCAAAAGAATGTATTCTTTCAGGAAAACATAGCGCCATGGACTATCCTGACGATATAAGTATCGTAATCAGCCAGTAACCAAGGCACTTTGGTTTTTTCAGTAAGAAAATTTTCAAAAATTTAGTTCAAGGTGAGGGTTCAAGTCTGCTCTGATGAAATTTAGCTTTTATTGTGCAAAAGAATGTATTCTTTCAGGGAAACATAGCGTCATGCACTATCCTGGCGAAATAAGCATCACCATCAGCCATTAATCTAGGTAGTTAGGTTTTTTCAGTAGGAACATTTTCAAAAATTTAGTTCAAGGTGAGGGTTCAAGTCTGCTCTGATGAAATTTAGCTTTTATTGTGCAAGAGAATGTATTCTTTCAGAGAAACATAGCGCCATGGACTATCCTGACGATATAAGTATCGTAATCAGCCAGTAACCAAGGCACTTTGGTTTTTTCAGTAAGAAAATTTTCAAAAATTTAGTTCAAGGTGAGGGTTCAAGTCTGCTCTGATGAAATTTAGCTTTTATTGTGCAAAAGAATGTATTTTTTCAGGGAAACATAGCGTCATGCACTATCCTGGCGAAATAAGCATCACCATCAGCCATTAATCTAGGTAGTTAGGTTTTTTCAGTAGGAACATTTTCAAAAATTTAGTTCAAGGTGAGGGTTCAAGTCTGCTCTGACGAAATTTAGCTTGTATTATGCAAAACAATGTATTCTTTCAGGGAAACATAGCGGCATGGACTATCCTGGCGAAATAAGCATCACCATCAGCCATTAATATAGGTAGTTAGGTTTTTTCAGTAGTAACATTATTTTTCATAAATTTAGTTCAAGGTGAGGGTTCAAGTCTGCTCTGAACATTTTATGCTATTATTATGCGCAATGAAGTAGACTTTTAGAAAAATATAGCGGCATTTACTATCCTGACGATATAAGTATCGTAATCAGCCAGAAACCAAGGTACTTAGGTTTTTTCAGTAGTAACATTATTATTCATAAATTAAGTTCAAGGTGAGGGTTCAAGTCTGCTCTAATAAAATCTTGCTATTATTATGCGCAATGAAGTATACTTTCAGGGAAACATAGCGCCATGGACTATCCTGACGATATAAGTATCGTAATCAGCCAGTAACCAAGGCACTTTGGATTTTTCAGTAAGAAAATTTTCAAAAATTTAGTTCAAGGTGAGGGTTCAAGTCTGCTCTGATGAAATTTAGCTTTAATTGTGCAGAAGAATGTATTATTTCAGGGAAACATAGCGTCATGCACTATCCTGGCGATATAAGTATCGTAATCAGCCAGTAACCAAGGCATTTTGGTTTTTTCATTAAGAAAATTTTCAAAAATTTAGTTCAAGGTGAGGGTTCAAGTCTGCTCTGATGAAATTTAGCTTTTATTGTGCAAAAGAATGTATTCTTTCAGAGAAACATAGCGGCATGCACTATCCTGGCGAAATAAGCATCACCATCAGCCATTAATCTAGGTAGTTAGGTTTTTTCAGTAGGAACATTTTCAAAAATTTAGTTCAAGGTGAGGGTTCAAGTCTGCTCTAATAAAATCTTGCTTTTATTGTGCAAAAGAATGTATTATTTCAGGGAAACATAGCGCCATGGACTATCCTGACGATATAAGTATCGTAATCAGCCAGTAACCAAGGCATTTTGGTTTTTTCAGTAAGAAAATTTTCAAAAATTTAGTTCAAGGTGAGGGTTCAAGTCTGCATGAAATTTAGCTTTAATTGTGCAGAAGAATGTATTATTTCAGGGAAACATAGCGTCATGCACTATCCTGGCGATATAAGTATCGTAATCAGCCAGTAACCAAGGCATTTCGGTTTTATCAGTAAGAAAATTTTCAAAACTTTAGTTCAAGGTGAGGGTTCAAGTCTGCTCTGATGAAATTTATCTTTTATTGAGCAAAAGAATGTATTCTTTCAGGGAAACATAGCGGCATGCACTATCCTGGCGATATAAGCATCACCATCAGCCATTAATCTAG
This sequence comes from Agonopterix subpropinquella, assembly GCA_922987775.1. NCBI lineage: Eukaryota > Metazoa > Arthropoda > Insecta > Lepidoptera > Depressariidae > Agonopterix > Agonopterix subpropinquella. The sequence continues at coordinate 10,507,522 of OV277695.1, read as the reverse complement.
GTAGTTAGGTTTTTTCAGTAGGAACATTTTCAAAAATTTAGTTCAAGGAGAGGGTTCAAGTCTGCTCTGATGAAATTTAGCTTTTATTGTGCAAAAGAATGTATTCTTTCAGAGAAACATAGCGCCATGGACTATCCTGACGATATAAGTATCGTAATCAGCCAGTAACCAAGGCACTTTGGTTTTTTCAGTAAGAAAATTTTCAAAAATTTAGTTCAAGGTGAGGGTTCAAGTCTGCTCTGAACATTTTATGCTATTATTATGCGCAATGAAGTAGACTTTTAGAAAAACATAGCGGCATTTACTATTCTGACGATATAAGTATCGTAATCAGCCAGAAACCAAGGTACTTAGGTTTTTTCAGTAGTAACATTATTTTTCATAAATTAAGTTCAAGGTGAGGGTTCAAGTCCGCTCTAATAAAATCTTGCTATTATTATGCGCAACAAAGTAGACTTTTGAGAAAACATAGCGGCATTTACTTTCCTGACGATATAAGTATTGTAATCTGCCAGAAACCAAGGTACTTAGATTTTTTTCAGTAGTAACATTATTTTTCACAAATTTAGTTCAAGGTGAGGGTTCAAGTCTGCTCTGATGAAATTTAGCTTTTATTGTGCAAAAGAATGTATTCTTTCAGGGAAACATAGCGGCATGCACTATCCTGGCGAAATAAGGATCACCATCAGCCATTAATCTAGGTAGTTAGGTTTTTTCAGTAGGAACATTTTCAAAAATTTAGTTCAAGGTGAGGGTTCAAGTCTGCTCTGATGAAATTTAGCTTTTATTGTGCAAAAGAATGTATTCTTTCAGAAAAACATAGCAACATGGACAATCCTGGCGATATATGTATCGTAATCAGCCAGTAACCAAGGCATTTCGGTTTTATCAGTAAGAAAATTTTCAAAACTTTAGTTCAAGGTGAGGGTTCAAGTCTGCTCTGATGAAATTTATCTTTTATTGAGCAAAAGAATGTATTCTTTCAGGGAAACATAGCGGCATGCACTATCCTGGCGATATAAGCATCACCATCAGCCATTAATCTAGGTAGTTAGGTTTTTTCAGTAGGAACATTTTCAAAAATTTAGTTCAAGGAGAGGGTTCAAGTCTGCTCTGATGAAATTTAGCTTTTATTGTGCAAAAGAATGTATTCTTTCAGGAAAACATAGCGCCATGGACTATCCTGACGATATAAGTATCGTAATCAGCCAGTAACCAAGGCACTTTGGTTTTTTCAGTAAGAAAATTTTCAAAAATTTAGTTCAAGGTGAGGGTTCAAGTCTGCTCTGATGAAATTTAGCTTTTATTGTGCAAAAGAATGTATTCTTTCAGGGAAACATAGCGGCATGCACTATCCTGGCGAAATAAGGATCACCATCAGCCATTAATCTAGGTAGTTAGGTTTTTTCAGTAGGAACATTTTCAAAAATTTAGTTCAAGGTGAGGGTTCAAGTCTGCTCTGATGAAATTTAGCTTTTATTGTGCAAAAGAATGTATTCTTTCAGAAAAACATAGCAACATGGACAATCCTGGCGATATATGTATCGTAATCAGCCAGTAACCAAGGCATTTCGGTTTTATCAGTAAGAAAATTTTCAAAACTTTAGTTCAAGGTGAGGGTTCAAGTCTGCTCTGATGAAATTTATCTTTTATTGAGCAAAAGAATGTATTCTTTCAGGGAAACATAGCGGCATGCACTATCCTGGCGATATAAGCATCACCATCAGCCATTAATCTAGGTAGTTAGGTTTTTTCAGTAGGAACATTTTCAAAAATTTAGTTCAAGGAGAGGGTTCAAGTCTGCTCTGATGAAATTTAGCTTTTATTGTGCAAAAGAATGTATTCTTTCAGGAAAACATAGCGCCATGGACTATCCTGACGATATAAGTATCGTAATCAGCCAGTAACCAAGGCACTTTGGTTTTTTCAGTAAGAAAATTTTCAAAAATTTAGTTCAAGGTGAGGGTTCAAGTCTGCTCTGATGAAATTTAGCTTTTATTGTGCAAAAGAATGTATTCTTTCAGGGAAACATAGCGTCATGCACTATCCTGGCGAAATAAGCATCACCATCAGCCATTAATCTAGGTAGTTAGGTTTTTTCAGTAGGAACATTTTCAAAAATTTAGTTCAAGGTGAGGGTTCAAGTCTGCTCTGATGAAATTTAGCTTTTATTGTGCAAGAGAATGTATTCTTTCAGAGAAACATAGCGCCATGGACTATCCTGACGATATAAGTATCGTAATCAGCCAGTAACCAAGGCACTTTGGTTTTTTCAGTAAGAAAATTTTCAAAAATTTAGTTCAAGGTGAGGGTTCAAGTCTGCTCTGATGAAATTTAGCTTTTATTGTGCAAAAGAATGTATTCTTTCAGGGAAACATAGCGGCATGCACTATCCTGGCGAAATAAGCATCACCATCAGCCATTAATCTAGGTAGTTAGGTTTTTTCAGTAGGAACATTTTCAAAAATTTAGTTCAAGGTGAGGGTTCAAGTCTGCTCTGACGAAATTTAGCTTTTATTATGCAAAACAATGTATTCTTTCAGGGAAACATAGCGGCATGGACTATCCTGACGAAATAAGCATCACCATCAGCCATTAATATAGGTAGTTAGGTTTTTTCAGTAGTAACATTATTTTTCATAAATTTAGTTCAAGGTGAGGGTTCAAGTCTGCTCTGAACATTTTATGCTATTATTATGCGCAATGAAGTAGACTTTTAGAAAAACATAGCGGCATTTACTATCCTGACGATATAAGTATCGTAATCAGCCAGAAACCAAGGTACTTAGGTTTTTTCAGTAGTAACATTATTTTTCATAAATTAAGTTCAAGGTGAGGGTTCAAGTCTGCTCTAATAAAATCTTGCTATTATTATGCGCAATGAAGTAGACTTTCAGGAAAACATAGCGCCATGGACTATCCTGACGATATAAGTATCGTAATCAGCCAGTAACCAAGGCACTTTGGTTTTTTCAGTAAGAAAATTTTCAAAAATTTAGTTCAAGGTGAGGGTTCAAGTCTGCTCTGATAAAATTTAGCTTTTATTGTGCAAAAGAATGTATTCTTTTAGGGAAACACAGTGAAATGCACTATCCTGGCGAAATAAGCATCACCATCAGCCATTAATCTAGGTAGTTAGGTTTTTTCAGTAGGAACATTTTCAAAAATTTAGTTCAAGGTGAGGGTTCAAGTCTGCTCTGATGAAATTTAGCTTTTATTGTGCAAAAGAATGTATTCTTTCAGGGAAACATAGCGGCATGCACTATCCTGGCGAAATAAGCATCACCATCAGCCATTAATCTAGGTAGTTAGGTTTTTTCAGTAGGAACATTTTCAAAAATTTAGTTCAAGGTGAGGGTTCAAGTCTGCTCTGATGAAATTTAGCTTTTATTGTGCAAAAGAATGTATTCTTTCAGAGAAACATAGCGGCATGCACTATCCTGGCGAAATAAGCATCACTATCAGCCATTAATCTAGGTAGTTAGGTTTTTTCAGTAGGAACATTTTCAAAAATTTAGTTCAAGGTGAGGGTTCAAGTCTGCTCTAATAAAATCTTGCTATTATTATGCGCAACAAAGTAGACTTTTGAGAAAACATAGCGGCATTTACTATCCTGACGATATAAGTATCGTAATCAGCCAGAAACCAAGGTACTTAGGTTTTTTCAGTAGTAACATTATTTTTCATAAATTAAGTTCAAGGTGAGGGTTCAAGTCTGCTCTAATAAAATCTTGCTATTATTATGCGCAATGAAGTAGACTTTCAGGAAAACATAGCGCCATGGACTATCCTGACGATATAAGTATCGTAATCAGCCAGTAACCAAGGCACTTTGGTTTTTTCATTAAGAAAATTTTCAAAAATTTAGTTCAAGGTGAGGGTTCAAGTCTGCTCTGATGAAATTTAGCTTTTATTGTGCAGAAGAATGTATTATTTCAGGGAAACATAGCGCCATGGACTATCCTGACGATATAAGTATCGTAATCAGCCAGTAACCAAGGCACTTTGGTTTTTTCAGTAAGAAAATTTTCAAAAATTTAGTTCAAGGTGAGGGTTCAAGTCTGCTCTGATGAAATTTAGCTTTTATTGTGCAAAAGAATGTATTCTTTCAGGGAAACATAGCGGCATGGACTATCCTGGCGAAATAAGCATCACCATCAGCCATTAATATAGGTAGTTAGGTTTTTTCAGCAGGAACATTTTCAAAAATTTAGTTCAAGGTGAGGGTTCAAGTCTGCTCTGATGAAATTTAGCTTTTATTGTGCAAAAGAATGTATTCTTTCAGGGAAACATAGCGGCATGGACTATCCTGGCGAAATAAGCATCACCATCAGCCATTAATATAGGTAGTTAGGTTTTTTCAGTAGTAACATTATTTTTCATAAATTTAGTTCAAGGTGAGGGTTCAAGTCTGCTCTGAACATTTTATGCTATTATTATGCGCAATGAAGTAGACTTTTAGAAAAACATAGCGGCATTTACTATCCTGACGATATAAGTATCGTAATCAGCCAGAAACCAAGGTACTTAGGTTTTTTCAGTAGTAACATTATTTTTCATAAATTAAGTTCAAGGTGAGGGTTCAAGTCTGCTCTAATAAAATCTTGCTATTATTATGCGCAACGAAGTAGACTTTTGAGAAAACATAGCGGCATTTACTATCCTGACGATATAAGTATCGTAATCTGCCAGATACCAAGGTACTTAGATTTTTTTCAGTAGTAACATTATTTTTCACAAATTTAGTTCACGGTGAGGGTTCAAGTCTGCTCTAATAAAATCTTGCTCTTATTATGCGCAATGAAGTAGACTTTCAGGGAAACATAGCGTCATGGACTATCCTGGCGATATAAGTATCGTAATCAGCCAGTAACCAAGGCACTTCGGTTTTTTCAGTAAGAAAATTTTCAAAAATTTAGTTCAAGGTGAGGGTTCAAGTCTGCTCTGATGAAATTTAGCTTTTATTGTGCAAAAGAATGTATTCTTTCAGGGAAACATAGCGGCATGCACTATCCTGGCGAAATAAGCATCACCATCAGCCATTAATCTAGGTAGTTAGGTTTTTTCAGTAGGAACATTTTCAAAAATTTAGTTCAAGGTGAGGGTTCAAGTCTGCTCTGACGAAATTTAGCTTTTATTATGCAAAACAATGTATTCTTTCAGGGAAACATAGCGCCATGGACTATCCTGGCGAAATAAGCATCACCATCAGCCATTAATATAGGTAGTTAGGTTTTTTCAGTAGTAACATTATTTTTCATAAATTTAGTTCAAGGTGAGGGTTCAAGTCTGCTCTGAACATTTTATGCTATTATTATGCGCAATGAAGTAGACTTTTAGAAAAACATAGCGGCATTTACTATCCTGACGATATAAGTATCGTAATCAGCCAGAAACCAAGGTACTTAGGTTTTTTCAGTAGTAACATTATTTTTCATAAATTAAGTTCAAGGTGAGGGTTCAAGTCTGCTCTAATAAAATCTTGCTATTATTATGCGCAACGAAGTAGACTTTTGAGAAAACATAGCGGCATTTACTATCCTGACGATATAAGTATCGTAATCTGCCAGATACCAAGGTACTTAGATTTTTTTCAGTAGTAACATTATTTTTCACAAATTTAGTTCACGGTGAGGGTTCAAGTCTGCTCTAATAAAATCTTGCTCTAATTATGCGCAATGAAGTAGACTTTCAGGGAAACATAGCGCCATGGACTATCCTGGCGATATAAGTATCGTAATCAGCCAGTAACCAAGGCACTTTGGTTTTTTCAGTAAGAAAATTTTCAAAAATTTAGTTCAAGGTGAGGGTTCAAGTCTGCTCTGATGAAATTTAGCTTTTATTGTGCAAAAGAATGTATTCTTTTAGGGAAACATAGTGGCATGCACTATCCTGGCGAAATAAGCATCACCATCAGCCATTAATCTAGGTAGTTAGGTTTTTTCAGTAGGAACATTTTCAAAAATTTAGTTCAAGGTGAGGGTTCAAGTCTGCTCTGATGAAATTTAGCTTTTATTATGCAAAAGAATGTATTCTTTCAGGGAAACATAGCGGCATGGACTATCCTGGCGAAATAAGCATCACCATCAGCCATTAATATAGGTAGTTAGGTTTTTTCAGTAGTAACATTATTTTTCATAAATTTAGTTCAAGGTGAGGGTTCAAGTCTGCTCTAATAAAATCTTGCTATTATTATGCGCAATAAAGTAAACTTTCAGGGAAACATAGCGGCATTTACTATCCTGACGATATAAGTATCGTAATCAGCCAGAAACCAAGGTACTTAGGTTTTTTCAGTAAGAAAATTTTCAAAAATTTAGTTCAAGGTGAGGGTTCAAGTCTGCTCTGATGAAATTTAGCTTTTATTGTGCAAAAGAATGTATTCTTTCAGGGAAACATAGCGTCATGCACTATCCTGGCGAAATAAGCATCACCATCAGCCATTAATCTAGGTAGTTAGGTTTTTTTCAGTAGGAACATTTTCAAAAATTTAGTTCAAGGTGAGGGTTCAAGTCTGCTCTGATGAAATTTAGCTTTTATTGTGCAAGAGAATGTATTCTTTCAGAGAAACATAGCGCCATGGACTATCCTGACGATATAAGTATCGTAATCAGCCAGTAACCAAGGCACTTTGGTTTTTTCAGTTAGAAAATTTTCAAAAATTTAGTTCAAGGTGAGGGTTCAAGTCTGCTCTGATGAAATTTAGCTTTTATTGTGCAAAAGAATGTATTCTTTTAGGGAAACACAGTGGCATGCACTATCCTGGCGAAATAAGCATCACCATCAGCCATTAATCTAGGTAGTTAGGTTTTTTCAGTAGGAACATTTTCAAAAATTTAGTTCAAGGTGAGGGTTCAAGTCTGCTCTGATGAAATTTAGCTTTTATTGTGCAAAAGAATGTATTCTTTCAGGGAAACATAGCGGCATGCACTATCCTGGCGAAATAAGCATCACCATCAGCCATTAATCTAGGTAGTTAGGTTTTTTCAGTAGGAACATTTTCAAAAATTTAGTTCAAGATGAGGGTTCAAGTCTGCTCTGATGAAATTTAGCTTTTATTGTGCAAAAGAATGTATTCTTTCAGGGAAACATAGCGGCATGGACTATCCTGGCGAAATAAGCATCACCATCAGCCATTAATATAGGTAGTTAGGTTTTTTCAGTAATAACATTATTTTTCATAAATTTAGTTCAAGGTGAGGGTTCAAGTCTGCTCTAATAAAATCTTGCTATTATTATGCGCAACGAAGTAGACTTTTGAGAAAACATAGCGGCATTTACTATCCTGACGATATAAGTATCGTAATCTGCCAGATACCAAGGTACTTAGATTTTTTTCAGTAGTAACATTATTTTTCACAAATTTAGTTCACGGTGAGGGTTCAAGTCTGCTCTAATAAAATCTTGCTCTTATTATGCGCAATGAAGTAGACTTTCAGGGAAACATAGCGTCATGGACTATCCTGGCGATATAAGTATCGTAATCAGCCAGTAACCAAGGCATTTCGGTTTTTTCAGTAAGATAATTTTCAAAAATTTAGTTCAAGGTGAGGGTTCAAGTCTGCTCTGATGAAATTTAGCTTTTATTGTGCAAAAGAATGTATTCTTTCAGAGAAACATAGCGTCATGCACTATCCTGGCGAAATAAGCATCACCATCAGCCATTAATCTAGGTAGTTAGGTTTTTTCAGTAGGAACATTTTCAAAAATTTAGTTCAAGGTGAGGGTTCAAGTCTGCTCTGATGAAATTTAGCTTTTATTGTGCAAAAGAATGTATTCTTTCAGGGAAACATAGCGCCATGGACTATCCTGACGATATAAGTATCGTAATCAGCCAGTAACCAAGGCACTTTGGTTTTTTCAGTAAGAAAATTTTCAAAAATTTAGTTCAAGGTGAGGGTTCAAGTCTGCTCTGATGAAATTTAGCTTTTATTGTGCAAAAGAATGTATTCTTTTAGGGAAACACAGTGGCATGCACTATCCTGGCGAAATAAGCATCACCATCAGCCATTAATCTAGGTAGTTAGGTTTTTTCAGTAGGAACATTTTCAAAAATTTAGTTCAAGGTGAGGGTTCAAGTCTGCTCTGATGAAATTTAGCTTTTATTGTGCAAAAGAATGTATTCTTTCAGGGAAACATAGCGGCATGCACTATCCTGGCGAAATAAGCATCACCATCAGCCATTAATCTAGGTAGTTAGGTTTTTTCAGTAGGAACATTTTCAAAAATTTAGTTCAAGATGAGGGTTCAAGTCTGCTCTGATGAAATTTAGCTTTTATTGTGCAAAAGAATGTATTCTTTCAGGGAAACATAGCGGCATGGACTATCCTGGCGAAATAAGCATCACCATCAGCCATTAATATAGGTAGTTAGGTTTTTTCAGTAGTAACATTATTTTTCATAAATTTAGTTCAAGGTGAGGGTTCAAGTCTGCTCTAATAAAATCTTGCTATTATTATGCGCAATAAAGTAAACTTTCAGGGAAACATAGCGGCATTTACTATCCTGACGATATAAGTATCGTAATCAGCCAGAAACCAAGGTACTTAGGTTTTTTCAGTAGTAACATTATTTTTCATAAATTAAGTTCAAGGTGAGGGTTCAAGTCTGCTCTAATAAAATCTTGCTATTATTATGCGCAATGAAGTATACTTTCAGGGAAACATAGCGCCATGGACTATCCTGACGATATAAGGATCGTAATCAGCCAGTAACCAAGGCACTTTGGTTTTTTCAGTAAGAAAATTTTCAAAAATTTAGTTCAAGGTGAGGGTTCAAGTCTGCTCTGATGAAATTTAGCTTTTATTGTGCAAAAGAATGTATTCTTTCAGAGAAACATAGCGGCATGCACTATCCTGGCGAAATAAGCATCACTATCAGCCATTAATCTAGGTAGTTAGGTTTTTTCAGTAGGAACATTTTCAAAAATTTAGTTCAAGGTGAGAGTTCAAGTCTGCTCTAATAAAATCTTGCTATTATTATGCGCAACAATGTAGACTTTTGAGAAAACATAGCGGCATTTACTATCCTGACGATATAAGTATCGTAATCAGCCAGAAACGAAGGTACTTAGGTTTTTTCAGTAGTAACATTATTTTTCATAAATTAAGTTCAAGGTGAGGGTTCAAGTCTGCTCTAATAAAATCTTGCTATTATTATGCGCAATAAAGTAGACTTTCAGGAAAACATAGCGCCATGGACTATCCTGACGATATAAGTATCGTAATCAGCCAGTAACCAAGGCACTTTGGTTTTTTCAGTAAGAAAATTTTCAAAAATTTAGTTCAAGGTGAGGGTTCAAGTCTGCTCTGATGAAATTTAGCTTTTATTGTGCAGAAGAATGTATTATTTCAGGGAAACATAGCGTCATGCACTATCCTGGCGAAATAAGCATCACCATCAGCCATTAATCTAGGTAGTTAGGTTTTTTCAGTAGGAACATTTTCAAAAATTTAGTTCAAGGTGAGGGTTTAAGTCTGCTCTGATGAAATTTAGCTTTTATTGTGCAAAAGAATGTATTCTTTCAGGGAAACATAGCGCCATGGACTATCCTGACGATATAAGTATCGTAATCAGCCAGTAACCAAGGCACTTTGGTTTTTTCAGTAAGAAAATTATCAAAAATTTAGTTCAAGGTGAGGGTTCAAGTCTGCTCTGATGAAATTTAGCTTTTATTGTGCAAAAGAATGTATTCTTTCAGGGAAACATAGCGGCATGCACTATCCTGGCGAAATAAGCATCACTATCAGCCATTAATCTAGGTAGTTAGGTTTTTTCAGTAGGAACATTTTCAAAAATTTAGTTCAAGGTGAGGGTTCAAGTCTGCTCTGATGAAATTTAGCTTTTATTGTGCAAAAGAATGTATTCTTTCAGAAAAACATAGCGCCATGGACTATCCTGACGATATAAGTATCGTAATCAGCCAGTAACCAAGGTACTTAGGTTTTTTCAGTCAGAAAATTTTCAAAAATTTTGTTCAAGGTGAGGGTTCAAGTCTGCTCTGATGAAATTTAGCTTTTATTGTGCAAAAGAATGTATTCTTTCAGAGAAACATAGCGGAATGCACTATCCTGGCGAAATAAGCATCACCATCAGCCATTAATCTAGGTAGTTAGGTTTTTTCAGTAGGAACATTTTCAAAAATTTAGTTCAAGGTGAGGGTTCAAGTCTGCTCTGATGAAATTTAGCTTTTATTGTGCAAAAGAATGTATTCTTTCAGAAAAACATAGCGGCATTTACTATCCTGGCGAAATAAGCATCACCATCAGCCATTAATATAGGTAGTTAGGTTTTTTCAGTAAGAACATTTTCAAAAATTTAGTTCAAGGTGAGGGTTCAAGTCTGCTCTGATCACCTTATGCTATTATTATGCGCAATGAAGTAGAATTTTAGGAAAACATAGCGGCATTTATTATCCTGGCGATATAAGTATCGTAATCAGCAAGTAACCAAGGTACTTAAGTTTTTTCAGTAGAAACATAATTTTTCATAAATTAAGATCAAGGTGAGGGTTCAAGTCTGCTCTAAAAAAATCTTGCTATTATTATGCGCAATGAAGTAGACTTTCAGGAAAACATAGTGCTATGGACTATCCTGACGATATAAGTATCGTAATCAGCCAGTAACCAAGGCACTTAGGTATTTTCAGTCAGAAAATTTTCAAAAATTTAGTTCAAGGTGAGGGTTCAAGTCTACTCTGATGAAATTTAGCTTTTATTGTGCAAAAGAATGTATTCTCTCAGAGAAACATAGCGGCATGCACTATCCTGGCGAAATAAGCATCACCATCAGCCATTAATCTAGGTAGTTAGGTTTTTTCAGTAGGAACATTTTCAAAAATTTAGTTCAAGGTGAGGGTTCAAGTCTGCTCTGATGAAATTTAGCTTTTATTGTGCAAAAGAATGTACTCTTTCAGAAAAACATAGCAACATGGACAATCCTGGCGATATATGTATCGTAATCAGCCAGTAACCAAGACACTTAAGTTTTTTCAGTAAGAAAATTTTCAAACATTTAGTTCAAGGTGAGGGTTCAAGTCTGCTCTGAAAATTTTATGCTATTATTATGCGCAATGAAGTAGACTTTTAGAAAAATATAGCGGCATTTACTATCCTGACGATATAAGTATCGTAATCAGCCAGAAACCAAGGTACTTAGGTTTTTTCAGTAGTAACATTATTATTCATAAATTAAGTTCAAGGTGAGGGTTCAAGTCTGCTCTAATAAAATCTTGCTATTATTATGCGCAATGAAGTATACTTTCAGGGAAACATAGCGCCATGGACTATCCTGACGATATAAGTATCGTAATCAGCCAGTAACCAAGGCACTTTGGTTTTTTCAGTAAGAAAATTTTCAAAAATTTAGTTCAAGGTGAGGGTTCAAGTCTGCTCTGATGAAATTTAGCTTTTATTGTGCAAAAGAATGTATTCTTTCAGGGAAACATAGCGGCATGCACTATCCTGGCGAAATAAGCATCACCATCAGCCATTAATCTAGGTAGTTAGGTTTTTTCAGTAGGAACATTTTCAAAAATTTAGTTCAAGGTGAGGGTTCAAGTCTGCTCTGATGAAATTTAGCTTTTATTGTGCAAAAGAATGTATTCTTTCAGGGAAACATAGCGCCATGGACTATCCTGACGATATAAGTATCGTAATCAGCCAGTAACCAAGGCATTTTGGTTTTTTCATTAAGAAAATTTTCAAAAATTTAGTTCAAGGTGAGGGTTCAAGTCTGCTCTGATGAAATTTAGCTTTTATTGTGCAAAAGAATGTATTCTTTCAGAGAAACATAGCGGCATGCACTATCCTGGCGAAATAAGCATCACCATCAGCCATTAATCTAGGTAGTTAGGTTTTTTCAGTAGGAACATTTTCAAAAATTTAGTTCAAGGTGAGGGTTCAAGTCTGCTCTAATAAAATCTTGCTATTATTATGCGCAACAAAGTAGACTTTTGAGAAAACATAGCGGCATTTACTATCCTGACGATATAAGTATCGTAATCTGCCAGAAACCAAGGCACTTAGATTTTTTTCTGTAGTAACATTATTTTTCATAAATTTAGTTCAAGGTGAGGGTTCAAGTCTGCTCTAATAAAATCTTGCTATTATTATGCGCAATAAAGTAAACTTTCAGGAAAACATAGCGGCATTTACTATCCTGACGATATAAGTATCGTAATCAGCCAGAAACCAAGGTACTTAGATTTTTTCAGTAGTAACATTATTTTTCATAAATTAAGTTCAAGGTGAGGGTTCAAGTCTGCTCTAATAAAATCTTGCTATTATTATGCGCAATGAAGTAGACTTTCAGGGAAACATAGCGCCATGGACTATCCTGACGATATAAGTATCGTAATCAGCCAGTAACCAAGGTACTTAGGTTTTTTCAGTCAGAAAATTTTCAAAAATTTTGTTCAAGGTGAGGGTTCAAGTCTGCTCTGATGAAATTTAGCTTTTATTGTGCAAAAGAATGTATTCTTTCAGAGAAACATAGCGGCATGCACTATCCTGGCGAAATAAGCATCACTATCAGCCATTAATCTAGGTAGTTAGGTTTTTTCAGTAGGAATATTTTCAAAAATTTAGTTCAAGGTGAGGGTTCAAGTCTGCTCTAATAAAATCTTGCTATTATTATGCGCAACAAAGTAGACTTTTGAGAAAACATAGCGGCATTTACTATCCTGACGATATAAGTATCGTAATCTGCCAGAAACCAAGGTACTTAGATTTTTTTCAGTAGTAACATTATTTTTCACAAATTTAGTTCACGGTGAAGGTTCAAGTCTGCTCTAATAAAATCTTGCTCTTATTATGCGCAATGAAGTAGACTTTCAGGGAAACATAGCGTCATGGACTATCCTGGCGATATAAGTATCGTAATCAGCCAGTAACCAAGGCATTTTGGTTTTTTCAGTAAGAAAATTTTCAAAAATTTAGTTCAAGGTGAGGGTTCAAGTCTGCTCTGATGAAATTTAGCTTTTATTGTGCAGAAGAATGTATTCTTTCAGGGAAACATAGCGTCATGCACTATCCTGGCGAAATAAGCATCACTATCAGCCATTAATCTAGGTAGTTAGGTTTTTTCAGTAGGAACATTTTCAAAAATTTAGTTCAAGGTGAGGGTTCAAGTCTGCTCTGATGAAATTTAGCTTTTATTGTGCAAAAAAATGTATTCTTTCAGGGAAACATAGCGCCATGGACTATCCTGACGATATAAGTATCGTAATCAGCCAGTAACCAAGGCATTTTGGTTTTTTCAGTAAGAAAATTTTCAAAAATTTAGTTCAAGGTGAGGGTTCAAGTCTGCTCTGATAAAATTTAGCTTTTATTGTGCAAAAGAATGTTTTCTTTCAGAGAAACATAGCGGCATGCACTATCCTGGCGAAATAAGCATCACTATCAGCCATTAATCTAGGAAGTTAGGTTTTTTCAGTAGGAACATTTTCAAAAATTTAGTTCAAGGTGAGGGTTCAAGTCTGCTCTAATAAAATCTTGCTATTATTATGCGCAATGAGGTATACTTTCAGGGAAACATAGCAACATGGACTATCCTGGCGATATATGTATCGTAATCAGCCAGTAACCAAGGCATTTCGGTTTTATCAGTAAGAAAATTTTCAAAACTTTAGTTCAATGTGAGGGTTCAAGTCTGCTCTGATGAAATTTATCTTTTATTGAGCAAAAGAATGTATTCTTTCAGGGAAACATAGCGGCATGCACTATCCTGGCGATATAAGCATCACCATCAGCCATTAATCTAGGTAGTTAGGTTTTTTCAGTAGGAACATTTTCAAAAATTTAATTCAAGGTGAGGGTTCAAGTCTGCTCTGATGAAATTTAGCTTTTATTATGCAAAAGAATGTATTCTTTCAGGGAAACATAGCGGCATGGACTATCCTGGCGAAATAAGCATCACCATCAGCCATTAATATAGGTAGTTAGGTTTTTTCAGTAGTAACATTATTTTTCATAAATTTAGTTCAAGGTGAGGGTTCAAGTCTGCTCTAATAAAATCTTGCTATTATTATGCGCAATAAAGTAAACTTTCAGGGAAACATAGCGGCATTTACTATCCTGACGATATAAGTATCGTAATCAGCCAGAAACCAAGGTACTTAGGTTTTTTCAGTAGTAACATTATTTTTCATAAATTAAGTTCACGGTGAGGGTTCAAGTCTGCTCTAATAAAATCTTGCTATTATTATGCGCAATGAAGTAGACTTTCAGGAATACATAGCGCCATGGACTATCCTGACGATATAAGTTTTATTTTATTAGATCAGACTTGAACCCTCACCTTGAACTAAATTTTTGAAAATGTTCCTACTGAAAAAACCTAACTACCTAGATTAATGGCTGATAGTGATGCTTATTTCGCCAGGATAGTGCATGCCGCTATGTTTCCCTGAAAGAATACATTCTTTTGCACAATAAAAGCTAAATTTCATCAGAGCAGACTTGAACCCTCACCTTGAACTAAATTTTTGAAAATTTTCTTACTGAAAAAACCAAAGTGCCTTGGTTACTGGCTGATTACGATACTTATATCGTCAGGATAGTAAATGCCGCTATGTTTCCCTGAAAGGTTACTTTATTGCGCATAATAATAGCAAGATTTTATTAGAGCAGACTTGAACCCTCACCTTGAACTAAATTTTTGAAAATGTTCCTACTGAAAAAACCTAACTACCTAGATTAATGGCTGATAGTGATGCTTATTTCGCCAGGATAGTGCATGCCGCTATGTTTCTCTGAAAGAATTAATTCTTTTGCACAATAAAAGCTAAATTTCATCAGAGCAGACTTGAACCCTCACCTTGAACTAAATTTTTGAAAATTTTCTTACTGAAAAAACCAAAGTGCCTTGGTTACTGGCTGATTACGATACTTATATCGTCAGGATAGTCCATGGCGCTATGTTTCCCTGAAAGTATACTTCATTGCGCATAATAATAGCAAGATTTTATTAGAGCAGACTTGAACCCTCACCTTGAACTTAATTTATGAATAATAATGTTACTACTGAAAAAACCTAAGTACCTTGGTTTCTAGCTGATTACGATACTTATATCGTCAGGATAGTAAATGCCGCTATATTTTTCTAAAAGTCTACTTCATTGCGCATAATAATAGCATAAAATTTTCAGAGCAGACTTGAACCCTCACCTTGAACTAAATGTTTGAAAATTTTCTTACTGAAAAAACTTAAGTGTCTTGGTTACTGGCTGATTACGATACATATATCGCCAGGATTGTCCATGTTGCTATGTTTTTCTGAAAGAATACATTCTTTTGCACAATAAAAGCTAAATTTCATCAGAGCAGACTTGAACCCTCACCTTGAACTAAATTTTTGAAAATGTTCCTACTGAAAAAACCTAACTACCTAGATTAATGGCTGATGGTGACCCTTATTTCGCCAGGATAGTGCATGCCGCTATGTTTCCCTGAAAGAATACATTCTTTTGCACAATAAAAGCTAAATTTCATCAGAGCAGACTTGAACCCTCACCTTGAACTAAATTTTTGAAAATTTTCTTACTGAAAAAACCAAAGTGCCTTGGTTACTGGCTGATTACGATACTTATATCGTCAGGACAGTCCATGGCGCTATGTTTCCCTGAAAGTATACTTCATTGCGCATAATAATAGCAAGATTTTATTAGAGCAGACTTGAACCCTCACCTTGAACTTAATTTATGAATAATAATGTTACTACTGAAAAAACCTAAGTACCTTGGTTTCTGGCTGATTACGATACTTATATCGTCAGGATAGTAAATGCCGCTATATTTTTCTAAAAGTCTACTTCATTGCGCATAATAATAGCATAAAATTTTCAGAGCAGACTTGAACCCTCACCTTGAACTAAATGTTTGAAAATTTTCTTACTGAAAAAACTTAAGTGTCTTGGTTACTGGCTGATTACGATACATATATCGCCAGGATTGTCCATGTTGCTATGTTTTTCTGAAAGAATACATTCTTTTGCACAATAAAAGCTAAATTTCATCAGAGCAGACTTGAACCCTCACCTTGAACTAAATTTTTGAAAATGTTCCTACTGAAAAAACCTAACTACCTAGATTAATGGCTGATGGTGATGCTTATTTCGCCAGGATAGTGCATGCCGCTATGTTTCTCTGAGAGAATACATTCTTTTGCACAATAAAAGCTAAATTTCATCAGAGCAGACTTGAACCCTCACCTTGAACTAAATTTTTGAAAATGTTCCTACTGAAAAAACCTAACTACCTAGATTAATGGCTGATGGTGATGCTTATTTCGCCAGGATAGTGCATGCCGCTATGTTTCCCTGAAAGAATACATTCTTTTGCACAATAAAAGCTAAATTTCATCAGAGCAGACTTGAACCCTCACCTTGAACTAAATGTTTGAAAATTTTCTTACTGAAAAAACTTAAGTGTCTTGGTTACTGGCTGATTACGATACATATATCGCCAGGATTGTCCATGTTGCTATGTTTTTCTGAAAGAATACATTCTTTTGCACAATAAAAGCTAAATTTCATCAGAGCAGACTTGAACCCTCACCTTGAACTAAATTTTTGAAAATGTTCCTACTGAAAAAACCTAACTACCTAGATTAATGGCTGATGGTGATGCTTATTTCGCCAGGATAGTGCATGCCGCTATGTTTCTCTGAAAGAATACATTCTTTTGCACAATAAAAGCTAAATTTCATCAGAGTAGACTTGAACCCTCACCTTGAACTAAATTTTTGAAAATTTTCTGACTGAAAAAACCTAAGTGCCTTGGTTACTGGCTGATTACGATACTTATATCGTCAGGATAGTCCATAGCACTATGTTTTCCTGAAAGTCTACTTCATTGCGCATAATAATAGCAAGATTTTTTTAGAGCAGACTTGAACCCTCACCTTGATCTTAATTTATGAAAAATTATGTTTCTACTGAAAAAACTTAAGTACCTTGGTTACTTGCTGATTTCGATACTTATATCGCCAGGATAATAAATGCCGCTATGTTTTCCTAAAATTCTACTTCATTGCGCATAATAATAGCATAAGGTGATCAGAGCAGACTTGAACCCTCACCTTGAACTAAATTTTTGAAAATGTTCTTACTGAAAAAACCTAACTACCTATATTAATGGCTGATGGTGATGCTTATTTCGCCAGGATAGTAAATGCCGCTATGTTTTTCTGAAAGAATACATTCTTTTGCACAATAAAAGCTAAATTTCATCAGAGCAGACTTGAACCCTCACCTTGAACTAAATTTTTGAAAATGTTCCTACTGAAAAAACCTAACTACCTAGATTAATGGCTGATGGTGATGCTTATTTCGCCAGGATAGTGCATTCCGCTATGTTTCCCTGAAAGAATACATTCTTTTGCACAATAAAAGCTAAATTTCATCAGAGCAGACTTGAACCCTCACCTTGAACTAAATTTTTGAAAATTTTCTGACTGAAAAAACCTAAGTACCTTGGTTACTGGCTGATTACGATACTTATATCGTCAGGATAGTCCATGGCGCTATGTTTCCCTGAAAGTCTACTTCATTGCGCATAATAATAGCAAGATTTTATTAGAGCAGACTTGAACCCTCACCTTGAACTTAATTTATTAAAAATAATGTTACTACTGAAAAAATCTAAGTACCTTGGTTTCTGGCTGATTACGATACTTATATCGTCAGGATAGTAAATGCCGCTATGTTTTCCTGAAAGTTTACTTTATTGCGCATAATAATAGCAAGATTTTATTAGAGCAGACTTGAACCCTCACCTTGAACTAAATTTATGAAAAATAATGTTACTACTGAAAAAAATCTAAGTACCTTGGTATCTGGCAGATTACGATACTTATATCGTCAGGATAGTAAATGCCGCTATGTTTTCTCAAAAGTCTACTTCGTTGCGCATAATAATAGCAAGATTTTATTAGAGCAGACTTGAACCCTCACCTTGAACTTAATTTATGAATAATAATGTTACTACTGAAAAAACCTAAGTACCTTGGTTTCTGGCTGATTACGATACTTATATCGTCAGGATAGTAAATGCCGCTATGTTTTTCTAAAAGTCTACTTCATTGCGCATAATAATAGCATAAAATGTTCAGAGCAGACTTGAACCCTCACCTTGAACTAAATTTATGAAAAATAATGTTACTACTGAAAAAACCTAACTACCTATATTAATGGCTGATGGTGATGCTTATTTCGCCAGGATAGTCCATGCCGCTATGTTTTCCTGAAAGAATACATTGTTTTGCACAATAAAAGCTAAATTTCATCAGAGCAGACTTGAACCCTCATCTTGAACTAAATTTTTGAAAATGTTCCTACTGAAAAAACCTAACTACCTAGATTAATGGCTGATGGTGATGCTTATTTCGCCAGGATAGTGCATGCCGCTATGTTTCCCTGAAAGAATACATTCTTTTGCACAATAAAAGCTAAATTTCATCAGAGCAGACTTGAACCCTCACCTTGAACTAAATTTTTGAAAATTTTCTTACTGAAAAAACCAAAGTGCCTTGGTTACTGGCTGATTACGATACTTATATCGTCAGGATAGTCCATGGCGCTATGTTTCTCTGATAGAATACATTCTTTTGCACAATAAAAGCTAAATTTCATCAGAGCAGACTTGAACCCTCATCTTGAACTAAATTTTTGAAAATGTTCCTACTGAAAAAACCTAACTACCTAGATTAAGGGCTGATGGTGATGCTTATTTCGCCAGGATAGTGCATGCCGCTATGTTTCCCTGAAAGAATACATTCTTTTGCACAATAAAAGCTAAATTTCATCAGAGCAGACTTGAACCCTCACCTTGAACTAAATTTTTGAAAATTTTCTTACTGAAAAAACCAAAGTGCCTTGGTTACTGGCTGATTACGATACTTATATCGTCAGGATAGTCCATGGCGCTATGTTTCTCTGATAGAATACATTCTTTTGCACAATAAAAGCTAAATTTCATCAGAGCAGACTTGAACCCTCACCTTGAACTAAATTTTTGAAAATGTTCCTACTGAAAAAACCTAACTTCCTAGATTAATGGCTGATGGTGATGCTTATTTCGCCAGGATAGTGCATGACGCTATGTTTCCCTGAAAGAATACATTCTTTTGCACAATAAAAGCTAAATTTCATCAGAGCAGACTTGAACCCTCACCTTGAACTAAATTTTTGAAAATTTTCTTACTGAAAAAACCAAAGTGCCTTGGTTACTGGCAGATTACGATACTTATATCGTAAGGATAGTAAATGCCGCTATGTTTTCTCAAAAGTCTACTTTGTTGCGCATAATAATAGCAAGATTTTATTAGAGCAGACTTGAACCCTCACCTTGAACTAAATTTTTGAAAATGTTCCTACTGAAAAAACCTAACTACCTAGATTAATGGCTGATGGGGATGCTTATTTCGCCAGGATAGTGCATGCCGCTATGTTTCTCTGAAAGAATACATTCTTTTGCACAATAAAAGCTAAATTTCATCAGAGCAGACTTGAACCCTCACCTTGAACTAAATTTTTGAAAATTTTCTTAATGAAAAACCCAAAATGCCTTGGTTACTTGCTGATTACGATACTTATATCGTCAGGATAGTCCATGGCGCTATGTTTCCCTGAAAGAATACATTCTTTTGCACAATAAAAGCTAAATTTCATCAGAGCAGACTTGAACCCTCACCTTGAACTAAATTTTTGAAAATGTTCCTACTGAAAAAACCTAACTACCTAGATTAATGGCTGATGGTGATGCTTATTTCGCCAGGATAGTGCATGACGCTATGTTTCCCTGAAATAATACATTCTTCTGCACAATAAAAGCTAAATTTCATCAGAGCAGACTTGAACCCTCACCTTGAACTAAATTTTTGAAAATTTTCTTACTGAAAAAACCAAAGTGCCTTGGTTACTGGCTGATTACGATACTTATATCGTCAGGATAGTCCATGGCGCTATGTTTCCCTAAAAGTATACTTCATTGCGCATAATAATAGCAAGATTTTATTAGAGCAGACTTGAACCCTCACCTTGAACTTAATTTATGAATAATAATGTTACTATTGAAAAAACCTAAGTACCTTGGTTTCTGGCTGATTACGATATTTATATCGTCAGGATAGTAAATGCCGCTATATTTTTCTAAAAGTCTACTTTATTGCGCATAATAATAGCAAGATTTTATTAGAGCAGACTTGAACCCTCACCTTGAACTAAATTTATGAAAAATAATGTTACTACTGAAAAAAATCTAAGTACCTTGGTATCTGGCAGATTACGATACTTATATCGTCAGGATAGTAAATGCCGCTATGTTTTCTCAAAAGTCTACTTCGTTGCGCATAATAATAGCAAGATTTTATTAGAGCAGACTTGAACCCTCACCTTGAACTTAATTTATGAAAAATTATGTTTCTACTGAAAAAACTTAAGTACCTTGGTTACTTGCTGATTACGATACTTATATCGCCAGGATAATAAATGCCGCTATGTTTTCCTAAAATTCTACTTCATTGCGCATAATAATAGCATAAGGTGATCAGAGCACACTTGAACCCTCACCTTGAACTAAATTTTTGAAAATGTTCTTACTGAAAAAACCTAACTACCTATATTAATGGCTGATGGTGATGCTTATTTCGCCAGGATAGTAAATGCCGCTATGTTTTTCTGAAAGAATACATTCTTTTGCACAATAAAAGCTAAATTTCATCAGAGCAGACTTGAACCCTCACCTTGAACTAAATTTTTGAAAATGTTCCTACTGAAAAAACCTAACTACCTAGATTAATGGCTGATGGTGATGCTTATTTCGCCAGGATAGTGCATTCCGCTATGTTTCCCTGAAAGAATACATTCTTTTGCACAATAAAAGCTAAATTTCATCAGAGCAGACTTGAACCCTCACCTTGAACTAAATTTTTGAAAATTTTCTGACTGAAAAAACCTAAGTGCCTTGGTTACTGGCTGATTACGATACTTATATCGTCAGGATAGTCCATAGCACTATGTTTTCCTGAAAGTCTACTTCATTGCGCATAATAATAGCAAGATTTTTTTAGAGCAGACTTGAACCCTCACCTTGATCTTAATTTATGAAAAATTATGTTTCTACTGAAAAAACTTAAGTACCTTGGTTACTTGCTGATTTCGATACTTATATCGCCAGGATAATAAATGCCGCTATGTTTTCCTAAAATTCTACTTCATTGCGCATAATAATAGCATAAGGTGATCAGAGCAGACTTGAACCCTCACCTTGAACTAAATTTTTGAAAATGTTCTTACTGAAAAAACCTAACTACCTATATTAATGGCTGATGGTGATGCTTATTTCGCCAGGATAGTAAATGCCGCTATGTTTTTCTGAAAGAATACATTCTTTTGCACAATAAAAGCTAAATTTCATCAGAGCAGACTTGAACCCTCACCTTGAACTAAATTTTTGAAAATGTTCCTACTGAAAAAACCTAACTACCTAGATTAATGGCTGATGGTGATGCTTATTTCGCCAGGATAGTGCATTCCGCTATGTTTCCCTGAAAGAATACATTCTTTTGCACAATAAAAGCTAAATTTCATCAGAGCAGACTTGAACCCTCACCTTGAACTAAATTTTTGAAAATTTTCTGACTGAAAAAACCTAAGTACCTTGGTTACTGGCTGATTACGATACTTATATCGTCAGGATAGTCCATGGCGCTATGTTTCCCTGAAAGTCTACTTCATTGCGCATAATAATAGCAAGATTTTATTAGAGCAGACTTGAACCCTCACCTTGAACTTAATTTATTAAAAATAATGTTACTACTGAAAAAATCTAAGTACCTTGGTTTCTGGCTGATTACGATACTTATATCGTCAGGATAGTAAATGCCGCTATGTTTTCCTGAAAGTTTACTTTATTGCGCATAATAATAGCAAGATTTTATTAGAGCAGACTTGAACCCTCACCTTGAACTAAATTTATGAAAAATAATGTTACTACTGAAAAAAATCTAAGTACCTTGGTATCTGGCAGATTACGATACTTATATCGTCAGGATAGTAAATGCCGCTATGTTTTCTCAAAAGTCTACTTCGTTGCGCATAATAATAGCAAGATTTTATTAGAGCAGACTTGAACCCTCACCTTGAACTTAATTTATGAATAATAATGTTACTACTGAAAAAACCTAAGTACCTTGGTTTCTGGCTGATTACGATACTTATATCGTCAGGATAGTAAATGCCGCTATGTTTTTCTAAAAGTCTACTTCATTGCGCATAATAATAGCATAAAATGTTCAGAGCAGACTTGAACCCTCACCTTGAACTAAATTTATGAAAAATAATGTTACTACTGAAAAAACCTAACTACCTATATTAATGGCTGATGGTGATGCTTATTTCGCCAGGATAGTCCATGCCGCTATGTTTTCCTGAAAGAATACATTGTTTTGCACAATAAAAGCTAAATTTCATCAGAGCAGACTTGAACCCTCATCTTGAACTAAATTTTTGAAAATGTTCCTACTGAAAAAACCTAACTACCTAGATTAATGGCTGATGGTGATGCTTATTTCGCCAGGATAGTGCATGCCGCTATGTTTCCCTGAAAGAATACATTCTTTTGCACAATAAAAGCTAAATTTCATCAGAGCAGACTTGAACCCTCACCTTGAACTAAATTTTTGAAAATTTTCTTACTGAAAAAACCAAAGTGCCTTGGTTACTGGCTGATTACGATACTTATATCGTCAGGATAGTCCATGGCGCTATGTTTCTCTGATAGAATACATTCTTTTGCACAATAAAAGCTAAATTTCATCAGAGCAGACTTGAACCCTCATCTTGAACTAAATTTTTGAAAATGTTCCTACTGAAAAAACCTAACTACCTAGATTAATGGCTGATGGTGATGCTTATTTCGCCAGGATAGTGCATGCCGCTATGTTTCCCTGAAAGAATACATTCTTTTGCACAATAAAAGCTAAATTTCATCAGAGCAGACTTGAACCCTCACCTTGAACTAAATTTTTGAAAATTTTCTTACTGAAAAAACCAAAGTGCCTTGGTTACTGGCTGATTACGATACTTATATCGTCAGGATAGTCCATGGCGCTATGTTTCTCTGATAGAATACATTCTTTTGCACAATAAAAGCTAAATTTCATCAGAGCAGACTTGAACCCTCACCTTGAACTAAATTTTTGAAAATGTTCCTACTGAAAAAACCTAACTTCCTAGATTAATGGCTGATGGTGATGCTTATTTCGCCAGGATAGTGCATGACGCTATGTTTCCCTGAAAGAATACATTCTTTTGCACAATAAAAGCTAAATTTCATCAGAGCAGACTTGAACCCTCACCTTGAACTAAATTTTTGAAAATTTTCTTACTGAAAAAACCAAAGTGCCTTGGTTACTGGCAGATTACGATACTTATATCGTCAGGATAGTAAATGCCGCTATGTTTTCTCAAAAGTCTACTTTGTTGCGCATAATAATAGCAAGATTTTATTAGAGCAGACTTGAACCCTCACCTTGAACTAAATTTTTGAAAATGTTCCTACTGAAAAAACCTAACTACCTAGATTAATGGCTGATGGGGATGCTTATTTCGCCAGGATAGTGCATGCCGCTATGTTTCTCTGAAAGAATACATTCTTTTGCACAATAAAAGCTAAATTTCATCAGAGCAGACTTGAACCCTCACCTTGAACTAAATTTTTGAAAATTTTCTTAATGAAAAACCCAAAATGCCTTGGTTACTTGCTGATTACGATACTTATATCGTCAGGATAGTCCATGGCGCTATGTTTCCCTGAAAGAATACATTCTTTTGCACAATAAAAGCTAAATTTCATCAGAGCAGACTTGAACCCTCACCTTGAACTAAATTTTTGAAAATGTTCCTACTGAAAAAACCTAACTACCTAGATTAATGGCTGATGGTGATGCTTATTTCGCCAGGATAGTGCATGACGCTATGTTTCCCTGAAATAATACATTCTTCTGCACAATAAAAGCTAAATTTCATCAGAGCAGACTTGAACCCTCACCTTGAACTAAATTTTTGAAAATTTTCTTACTGAAAAAACCAAAGTGCCTTGGTTACTGGCTGATTACGATACTTATATCGTCAGGATAGTCCATGGCGCTATGTTTCCCTAAAAGTATACTTCATTGCGCATAATAATAGCAAGATTTTATTAGAGCAGACTTGAACCCTCACCTTGAACTTAATTTATGAATAATAATGTTACTATTGAAAAAACCTAAGTACCTTGGTTTCTGGCTGATTACGATACTTATATCGTCAGGATAGTAAATGCCGCTATATTTTTCTAAAAGTCTACTTTATTGCGCATAATAATAGCAAGATTTTATTAGAGCAGACTTGAACCCTCACCTTGAACTAAATTTATGAAAAATAATGTTACTACTGAAAAAAATCTAAGTACCTTGGTATCTGGCAGATTACGATACTTATATCGTCAGGATAGTAAATGCCGCTATGTTTTCTCAAAAGTCTACTTCGTTGCGCATAATAATAGCAAGATTTTATTAGAGCAGACTTGAACCCTCACCTTGAACTTAATTTATGAAAAATTATGTTTCTACTGAAAAAACTTAAGTACCTTGGTTACTTGCTGATTACGATACTTATATCGCCAGGATAATAAATGCCGCTATGTTTTCCTAAAATTCTACTTCATTGCGCATAATAATAGCATAAGGTGATCAGAGCACACTTGAACCCTCACCTTGAACTAAATTTTTGAAAATGTTCTTACTGAAAAAACCTAACTACCTATATTAATGGCTGATGGTGATGCTTATTTCGCCAGGATAGTAAATGCCGCTATGTTTTTCTGAAAGAATACATTCTTTTGCACAATAAAAGCTAAATTTCATCAGAGCAGACTTGAACCCTCACCTTGAACTAAATTTTTGAAAATGTTCCTACTGAAAAAACCTAACTACCTAGATTAATGGCTGATGGTGATGCTTATTTCGCCAGGATAGTGCATTCCGCTATGTTTCCCTGAAAGAATACATTCTTTTGCACAATAAAAGCTAAATTTCATCAGAGCAGACTTGAACCCTCACCTTGAACTAAATTTTTGAAAATTTTCTGACTGAAAAAACCTAAGTGCCTTGGTTACTGGCTGATTACGATACTTATATCGTCAGGATAGTCCATAGCACTATGTTTTCCTGAAAGTCTACTTCATTGCGCATAATAATAGCAAGATTTTTTTAGAGCAGACTTGAACCCTCACCTTGATCTTAATTTATGAAAAATTATGTTTCTACTGAAAAAACTTAAGTACCTTGGTTACTTGCTGATTACGATACTTATATCGCCAGGATAATAAATGCCGCTATGTTTTCCTAAAATTCTACTTCATTGCGCATAATAATAGCATAAGGTGATCAGAGCAGACTTGAACCCTCACCTTGAACTAAATTTTTGAAAATGTTCTTACTGAAAAAACCTAACTACCTATATTAATGGCTGATGGTGATGCTTATTTCGCCAGGATAGTAAATGCCGCTATGTTTTTCTGAAAGAATACATTCTTTTGCACAATAAAAGCTAAATTTCATCAGAGCAGACTTGAACCCTCACCTTGAACTAAATTTTTGAAAATGTTCCTACTGAAAAAACCTAACTACCTAGATTAATGGCTGATGGTGATGCTTATTTCGCCAGGATAGTGCATTCCGCTATGTTTCCCTGAAAGAATACATTCTTTTGCACAATAAAAGCTAAATTTCATCAGAGCAGACTTGAACCCTCACCTTGAACTAAATTTTTGAAAATTTTCTGACTGAAAAAACCTAAGTACCTTGGTTACTGGCTGATTACGATACTTATATCGTCAGGATAGTCCATGGCGCTATGTTTCCCTGAAAGTCTACTTCATTGCGCATAATAATAGCAAGATTTTATTAGAGCAGACTTGAACCCTCACCTTGAACTTAATTTATTAAAAATAATGTTACTACTGAAAAAATCTAAGTACCTTGGTTTCTGGCTGATTACGATACTTATATCGTCAGGATAGTAAATGCCGCTATGTTTTCCTGAAAGTTTACTTTATTGCGCATAATAATAGCAAGATTTTATTAGAGCAGACTTGAACCCTCACCTTGAACTAAATTTATGAAAAATAATGTTACTACTGAAAAAAATCTAAGTACCTTGGTATCTGGCAGATTACGATACTTATATCGTCAGGATAGTAAATGCCGCTATGTTTTCTCAAAAGTCTACTTCGTTGCGCATAATAATAGCAAGATTTTATTAGAGCAGACTTGAACCCTCACCTTGAACTTAATTTATGAATAATAATGTTACTACTGAAAAAACCTAAGTACCTTGGTTTCTGGCTGATTACGATACTTATATCGTCAGGATAGTAAATGCCGCTATGTTTTTCTAAAAGTCTACTTCATTGCGCATAATAATAGCATAAAATGTTCAGAGCAGACTTGAACCCTCACCTTGAACTAAATTTATGAAAAATAATGTTACTACTGAAAAAACCTAACTACCTATATTAATGGCTGATGGTGATGCTTATTTCGCCAGGATAGTCCATGCCGCTATGTTTTCCTGAAAGAATACATTGTTTTGCACAATAAAAGCTAAATTTCATCAGAGCAGACTTGAACCCTCATCTTGAACAAAATTTTTGAAAATGTTCCTACTGAAAAAACCTAACTACCTAGATTAATGGCTGATGGTGATGCTTATTTCGCCAGGATAGTGCATGCCGCTATGTTTCCCTGAAAGAATACATTCTTTTGCACAATAAAAGCTAAATTTCATCAGAGCAGACTTGAACCCTCACCTTGAACTAAATTTTTGAAAATTTTCTTACTGAAAAAACCAAAGTGCCTTGGTTACTGGCTGATTACGATACTTATATCGTCAGGATAGTCCATGGCGCTATGTTTCTCTGATAGAATACATTCTTTTGCACAATAAAAGCTAAATTTCATCAGAGCAGACTTGAACCCTCATCTTGAACTAAATTTTTGAAAATGTTCCTACTGAAAAAACCTAACTACCTAGATTAATGGCTGATGGTGATGCTTATTTCGCCAGGATAGTGCATGCCGCTATGTTTCCCTGAAAGAATACATTCTTTTGCACAATAAAAGCTAAATTTCATCAGAGCAGACTTGAACCCTCACCTTGAACTAAATTTTTGAAAATTTTCTTACTGAAAAAACCAAAGTGCCTTGGTTACTGGCTGATTACGATACTTATATCGTCAGGATAGTCCATGGCGCTATGTTTCTCTGATAGAATACATTCTTTTGCACAATAAAAGCTAAATTTCATCAGAGCAGACTTGAACCCTCACCTTGAACTAAATTTTTGAAAATGTTCCTACTGAAAAAACCTAACTTCCTAGATTAATGGCTGATGGTGATGCTTATTTCGCCAGGATAGTGCATGACGCTATGTTTCCCTGAAAGAATACATTCTTTTGCACAATAAAAGCTAAATTTCATCAGAGCAGACTTGAACCCTCACCTTGAACTAAATTTTTGAAAATTTTCTTACTGAAAAAACCAAAGTGCCTTGGTTACTGGCAGATTACGATACTTATATCGTCAGGATAGTAAATGCCGCTATGTTTTCTCAAAAGTCTACTTTGTTGCGCATAATAATAGCAAGATTTTATTAGAGCAGACTTGAACCCTCACCTTGAACTAAATTTTTGAAAATGTTCCTACTGAAAAAACCTAACTACCTAGATTAATGGCTGATGGGGATGCTTATTTCGCCAGGATAGTGCATGCCGCTATGTTTCTCTGAAAGAATACATTCTTTTGCACAATAAAAGCTAAATTTCATCAGAGCAGACTTGAACCCTCACCTTGAACTAAATTTTTGAAAATTTTCTTAATGAAAAAACCAAAATGCCTTGGTTACTTGCTGATTACGATACTTATATCGTCAGGATAGTCCATGGCGCTATGTTTCCCTGAAAGAATACATTCTTTTGCACAATAAAAGCTAAATTTCATCAGAGCAGACTTGAACCCTCACCTTGAACTAAATTTTTGAAAATGTTCCTACTGAAAAAACCTAACTACCTAGATTAATGGCTGATGGTGATGCTTATTTCGCCAGGATAGTGCATGACGCTATGTTTCCCTGAAATAATACATTCTTCTGCACAATAAAAGCTAAATTTCATCAGAGCAGACTTGAACCCTCACCTTGAACTAAATTTTTGAAAATTTTCTTACTGAAAAAACCAAAGTGCCTTGGTTACTGGCTGATTACGATACTTATATCGTCAGGATAGTCCATGGCGCTATGTTTCCCTAAAAGTATACTTCATTGCGCATAATAATAGCAAGATTTTATTAGAGCAGACTTGAACCCTCACCTTGAACTTAATTTATGAATAATAATGTTACTACTGAAAAAACCTAAGTACCTTGGTTTCTGGCTGATTACGATACTTATATCGTCAGGATAGTAAATGCCGCTATATTTTTCTAAAAGTCTACTTTATTGCGCATAATAATAGCAAGATTTTATTAGAGCAGACTTGAACCCTCACCTTGAACTAAATTTATGAAAAATAATGTTACTACTGAAAAAAATCTAAGTACCTTGGTATCTGGCAGATTACGATACTTATATCGTCAGGATAGTAAATGCCGCTATGTTTTCTCAAAAGTCTACTTCGTTGCGCATAATAATAGCAAGATTTTATTAGAGCAGACTTGAACCCTCACCTTGAACTTAATTTATGAAAAATAATGTTACTACTGAAAAAACCTAAGTACCTTGGTTTCTGGCTGATTACGATACTTATATCGTCAGGATAGTAAATGCCGCTATGTTTTTCTAAAAGTCTACTTCATTGCGCATAACAATAGCATAAAATGTTCAGAGCAGACTTGAACCCTCACCTTGAACTAAATTTATGAAAAATAATGTTACTACTGAAAAAACCTAACTACCTATATTAATGGCTGATGGTGATGCTTATTTCGCCAGGATAGTCCATGCCGCTATGTTTTCCTGAAAGAATACATTGTTTTGCACAATAAAAGCTAAATTTCATCAGAGCAGACTTGAACCCTCATCTTGAACTAAATTTTTGAAAATGTTCCTACTGAAAAAACCTAACTACCTAGATTAATGGCTGATGGTGATGCTTATTTCGCCAGGATAGTGCATGCCGCTATGTTTCCCTGAAAGAATACATTCTTTTGCACAATAAAAGCTAAATTTCATCAGAGCAGACTTGAACCCTCACCTTGAACTAAATTTTTGAAAATTTTCTTACTGAAAAAACCAAAGTGCCTTGGTTACTGGCTGATTACGATACTTATATCGTCAGGATAGTCCATGGCGCTATGTTTCTCTGATAGAATACATTCTTTTGCACAATAAAAGCTAAATTTCATCAGAGCAGACTTGAACCCTCAACTTGAACTAAATTTTTGAAAATGTTCCTACTGAAAAAACCTAACTTCCTAGATTAATGGCTGATGGTGATGCTTATTTCGCCAGGATAGTGCATGACGCTATGTTTTCCTGAAAGAATACATTCTTTTGCACAATAAAAGCTAAATTTCATCAGAGCAGACTTGAACCCTCAACTTGAACTAAATTTTTGAAAATTTTCTTACTGAAAAAACCAAAGTGCCTTGGTTACTGGCTGATTACGATACTTATATCGTCAGGATAGTCCATGGCGCTATGTTTTCCTGAAAGTCTACTTCATTGCGCATAATAATAGCAAGATTTTATTAGAGCAGACTTGAACCCTCACCGTGAACTTAATTTATGAAAAATAATGTTACTACTGAAAAAACCTAAGTACCTTGGTTTCTGGCTGATTACGATACTTATATCGTCAGGATAGTAAATGCCGCTATGTTTCCCTGAAAGTTTACTTTATTGCGCATAATAATAGCAAGATTTTATTAGAGCAGACTTGAACCCTCACCTTGAACTAAATTTATGAAAAATAATGTTACTACTGAAAAAACCTAACTACCTATATTAATGGCTGATGGTGATGCTTATTTCGCCAGGATAGTCCATGCCGCTATGTTTCCCTGAAAGAATACATTCTTTTGCACAATAAAAGCTAAATTTCATCAGAGCAGACTTGAACCCTCACCTTGAACTAAATTTTTGAAAATGTTCCTACTGAAAAAACCTAACTACCTAGATTAATGGCTGATGGTGATGCTTACATCGCCAGGATAGTGCATGCCGCTATGTTTCCCTGAAAGAATACATTCTTTTGCTCAATAAAAGATAAATTTCATCAGAGCAGACTTGAACCCTCACCTTGAACTAAAGTTTTGAAAATTTTCTTACTGATAAAACCGAAATGCCTTGGTTACTGGCTGATTACAATACATATATCGCCAGGATAGTCCATGTTGCTATGTTTTTCTGAAAGAATACATTCTTTTGTACAATAAAAGCTATATTTCATCAGAGCAGACTTGAACCCTCACCTTGAACTAAAGTTTTGAAAATTTTCTTACTGAAAAAACCGAAATGCCTTGGTTACTGGCTGATTACGATACTTATATCGCCAGGATAGTCCATGACGCTATGTTTCCCTGAAAGTCTACTTCATTGCGCATAATAAGAGCAAGATTTTATTAGAGCAGACTTGAACCCTCACCGTGAACTGAATTTGTG
The DNA here is from genome assembly GCA_922987775.1 of Agonopterix subpropinquella. Classification (NCBI taxonomy): domain Eukaryota; kingdom Metazoa; phylum Arthropoda; class Insecta; order Lepidoptera; family Depressariidae; genus Agonopterix; species Agonopterix subpropinquella. The sequence goes on along the minus strand of OV277695.1, from coordinate 10,476,823 downwards.
AAAAATAATGTTACTACTGAAAAAAATCTAAGTACCTTGGTTTCTGGCAGATTACGATACTTATATCGTCAGGATAGTAAATGCCGCTATGTTTTCTCAAAAGTCTACTTTGTTGCGCATAATAATAGCAAGATTTTATTAGAGCAGACTTGAACCCTCACCTTGAACTAAATTTTTGAAAATGTTCCTACTGAAAAAACCTAACTACCTAGATTAATGGCTGATGGTGATGCTTATTTCGCCAGGATAGTGCATGCCGCTATGTTTCTCTGAAAGAATACATTCTTTTGCACAATAAAAGCTAAATTTCATCAGAGCAGACTTGAACCCTCACCTTGAACTAAATTTTTGAAAATTTTCTTAATGAAAAAACCAAAATGCCTTGGTTACTGGCTGATTACGATACTTATATCGTCAGGATAGTCCATGGCGCTATGTTTCCCTGAAAGAATACATTCTTTTGCACAATAAAAGCTAAATTTCATCAGAGCAGACTTGAACCCTCACCTTGAACTAAATTTTTGAAAATGTTCCTACTGAAAAAACCTAACTACCTAGATTAATGGCTGATAGTGATGCTTATTTCGCCAGCATAGTGCATGACGCTATGTTTCCCTGAAATAATACATTCTTCTGCACAATAAAAGCTAAATTTCATCAGAGCAAACTTGAACCTTCACCTTGAACTAAATTTTTGAAAATTTTCTTACTGAAAAAACCAAAGTGCCTTGGTTACTGGCTGATTACGATACTTATATCGTCAGGATAGTCCATGGCGCTATGTTTCCCTGAAAGTATACTTCATTGCGCATAATAATAGCAAGATTTTATTAGAGCAGACTTGAACCCTCACCTTGAACTTAATTTATGAATAATAATGTTACTACTGAAAAAACCTAAGTACCTTGGTTTCTGGCTGATTACGATACTTATATCGTCAGGATAGTAAATGCCGCTATATTTTTCTAAAAGTCTACTTCATTGCGCATAATAATAGCATAAAATGTTTAGAGCAGACTTGAACCCTCACCTTGAACTAAATGTTTGAAAATTTTCTTACTGAAAAAACTTAAGTGTCTTGGTTACTGGCTGATTACGATACTTATATCGTCAGGATAGTCCATGGCGCTATGTTTCTCTGATAGAATACATTCTTTTGCACAATAAAAGCTAAATTTCATCAGAGCAGACTTGAACCCTCACCTTGAACTAAATTTTTGAAAATGTTCCTACTGAAAAAACCTAACTTCCTAGATTAATGGCTGATGGTGATGCTTATTTCGCCAGGATAGTGCATGACGCTATGTTTCCCTGAAAGAATACATTCTTTTGCACAATAAAAGCTAAATTTCATCAGAGCAGACTTGAACCCTCACCTTGAACTAAATTTTTGAAAATTTTCTTACTGAAAAAACCAAAGTGCCTTGGTTACTGGCAGATTACGATACTTATATCGTCAGGATAGTAAATGCCGCTATGTTTTCTCAAAAGTCTACTTTGTTGCGCATAATAATAGCAAGATTTTATTAGAGCAGACTTGAACCCTCACCTTGAACTAAATTTTTGAAAATGTTCCTACTGAAAAAACCTAACTACCTAGATTAATGGCTGATGGGGATGCTTATTTCGCCAGGATAGTGCATGCCGCTATGTTTCTCTGAAAGAATACATTCTTTTGCACAATAAAAGCTAAATTTCATCAGAGCAGACTTGAACCCTCACCTTGAACTAAATTTTTGAAAATTTTCTTAATGAAAAACCCAAAATGCCTTGGTTACTTGCTGATTACGATACTTATATCGTCAGGATAGTCCATGGCGCTATGTTTCCCTGAAAGAATACATTCTTTTGCACAATAAAAGCTAAATTTCATCAGAGCAGACTTGAACCCTCACCTTGAACTAAATTTTTGAAAATGTTCCTACTGAAAAAACCTAACTACCTAGATTAATGGCTGATGGTGATGCTTATTTCGCCAGGATAGTGCATGACGCTATGTTTCCCTGAAATAATACATTCTTCTGCACAATAAAAGCTAAATTTCATCAGAGCAGACTTGAACCCTCACCTTGAACTAAATTTTTGAAAATTTTCTTACTGAAAAAACCAAAGTGCCTTGGTTACTGGCTGATTACGATACTTATATCGTCAGGATAGTCCATGGCGCTATGTTTCCCTAAAAGTATACTTCATTGCGCATAATAATAGCAAGATTTTATTAGAGCAGACTTGAACCCTCACCTTGAACTTAATTTATGAATAATAATGTTACTACTGAAAAAACCTAAGTACCTTGGTTTCTGGCTGATTACGATACTTATATCGTCAGGATAGTAAATGCCGCTATATTTTTCTAAAAGTCTATTTTATTGCGCATAATAATAGCAAGATTTTATTAGAGCAGACTTGAACCCTCACCTTGAACTAAATTTATGAAAAATAATGTTACTACTGAAAAAAATCTAAGTACCTTGGTATCTGGCAGATTACGATACTTATATCGTCAGGATAGTAAATGCCGCTATGTTTTCTCAAAAGTCTACTTCGTTGCGCATAATAATAGCAAGATTTTATTAGAGCAGACTTGAACCCTCACCTTGAACTTAATTTATGAAAAATTATGTTTCTACTGAAAAAACTTAAGTACCTTGGTTACTTGCTGATTACGATACTTATATCGCCAGGATAATAAATGCCGCTATGTTTTCCTAAAATTCTACTTCATTGCGCATAATAATAGCATAAGGTGATCAGAGCAGACTTGAACCCTCACCTTGAACTAAATTTTTGAAAATGTTCTTACTGAAAAAACCTAACTACCTATATTAATGGCTGATGGTGATGCTTATTTCGCCAGGATAGTAAATGCCGCTATGTTTTTCTGAAAGAATACATTCTTTTGCACAATAAAAGCTAAATTTCATCAGAGCAGACTTGAACCCTCACCTTGAACTAAATTTTTGAAAATGTTCCTACTGAAAAAACCTAACTACCTAGATTAATGGCTGATGGTGATGCTTATTTCGCCAGGATAGTGCATGCCGCTATGTTTCCCTGAAAGAATACATTCTTTTGCACAATAAAAGCTAAATTTCATCAGAGCAGACTTGAACCCTCACCTTGAACTAAATTTTTGAAAATTTTCTGACTGAAAAAACCTAAGTGCCTTGGTTACTGGCTGATTACGATACTTATATCGTCAGGATAGTCCATAGCACTATGTTTTCCTGAAAGTCTACTTCATTGCGCATAATAATAGCAAGATTTTTTTAGAGCAGACTTGAACCCTCACCTTGATCTTAATTTATGAAAAATTATGTTTCTACTGAAAAAACTTAAGTACCTTGGTTACTTGCTGATTACGATACTTATATCGCCAGGATAATAAATGCCGCTATGTTTTCCTAAAATTCTACTTCATTGCGCATAATAATAGCATAAGGTGATCAGAGCAGACTTGAACCCTCACCTTGAACTAAATTTTTGAAAATGTTCTTACTGAAAAAACCTAACTACCTATATTAATGGCTGATGGTGATGCTTATTTCGCCAGGATAGTAAATGCCGCTATGTTTTTCTGAAAGAATACATTCTTTTGCACAATAAAAGCTAAATTTCATCAGAGCAGACTTGAACCCTCACCTTGAACTAAATTTTTGAAAATGTTCCTACTGAAAAAACCTAACTACCTAGATTAATGGCTGATGGTGATGCTTATTTCGCCAGGATAGTGCATTCCGCTATGTTTCCCTGAAAGAATACATTCTTTTGCACAATAAAAGCTAAATTTCATCAGAGCAGACTTGAACCCTCACCTTGAACTAAATTTTTGAAAATTTTCTGACTGAAAAAACCTAAGTACCTTGGTTACTGGCTGATTACGATACTTATATCGTCAGGATAGTCCATGGCGCTATGTTTCCCTGAAAGTCTACTTCATTGCGCATAATAATAGCAAGATTTTATTAGAGCAGACTTGAACCCTCACCTTGAACTTAATTTATTAAAAATAATGTTACTACTGAAAAAATCTAAGTACCTTGGTTTCTGGCTGATTACGATACTTATATCGTCAGGATAGTAAATGCCGCTATGTTTTCCTGAAAGTTTACTTTATTGCGCATAATAATAGCAAGATTTTATTAGAGCAGACTTGAACCCTCACCTTGAACTAAATTTATGAAAAATAATGTTACTACTGAAAAAAATCTAAGTACCTTGGTATCTGGCAGATTACGATACTTATATCGTCAGGATAGTAAATGCCGCTATGTTTTCTCAAAAGTCTACTTCGTTGCGCATAATAATAGCAAGATTTTATTAGAGCAGACTTGAACCCTCACCTTGAACTTAATTTATGAATAATAATGTTACTACTGAAAAAACCTAAGTACCTTGGTTTCTGGCTGATTACGATACTTATATCGTCAGGATAGTAAATGCCGCTATGTTTTTCTAAAAGTCTACTTCATTGCGCATAATAATAGCATAAAATGTTCAGAGCAGACTTGAACCCTCACCTTGAACTAAATTTATGAAAAATAATGTTACTACTGAAAAAACCTAACTACCTATATTAATGGCTGATGGTGATGCTTATTTCGCCAGGATAGTCCATGCCGCTATGTTTTCCTGAAAGAATACATTGTTTTGCACAATAAAAGCTAAATTTCATCAGAGCAGACTTGAACCCTCATCTTGAACTAAATTTTTGAAAATGTTCCTACTGAAAAAACCTAACTACCTAGATTAATGGCTGATGGTGATGCTTATTTCGCCAGGATAGTGCATGCCGCTATGTTTCCCTGAAAGAATACATTCTTTTGCACAATAAAAGCTAAATTTCATCAGAGCAGACTTGAACCCTCACCTTGAACTAAATTTTTGAAAATTTTCTTACTGAAAAAACCAAAGTGCCTTGGTTACTGGCTGATTACGATACTTATATCGTCAGGATAGTCCATGGCGCTATGTTTCTCTGATAGAATACATTCTTTTGCACAATAAAAGCTAAATTTCATCAGAGCAGACTTGAACCCTCATCTTGAACTAAATTTTTGAAAATGTTCCTACTGAAAAAACCTAACTACCTAGATTAATGGCTGATGGTGATGCTTATTTCGCCAGGATAGTGCATGCCGCTATGTTTCCCTGAAAGAATACATTCTTTTGCACAATAAAAGCTAAATTTCATCAGAGCAGACTTGAACCCTCACCTTGAACTAAATTTTTGAAAATTTTCTTACTGAAAAAACCAAAGTGCCTTGGTTACTGGCTGATTACGATACTTATATCGTCAGGATAGTCCATGGCGCTATGTTTCTCTGATAGAATACATTCTTTTGCACAATAAAAGCTAAATTTCATCAGAGCAGACTTGAACCCTCACCTTGAACTAAATTTTTGAAAATGTTCCTACTGAAAAAACCTAACTTCCTAGATTAATGGCTGATGGTGATGCTTATTTCGCCAGGATAGTGCATGACGCTATGTTTCCCTGAAAGAATACATTCTTTTGCACAATAAAAGCTAAATTTCATCAGAGCAGACTTGAACCCTCACCTTGAACTAAATTTTTGAAAATTTTCTTACTGAAAAAACCAAAGTGCCTTGGTTACTGGCAGATTACGATACTTATATCGTCAGGATAGTAAATGCCGCTATGTTTTCTCAAAAGTCTACTTTGTTGCGCATAATAATAGCAAGATTTTATTAGAGCAGACTTGAACCCTCACCTTGAACTAAATTTTTGAAAATGTTCCTACTGAAAAAACCTAACTACCTAGATTAATGGCTGATGGGGATGCTTATTTCGCCAGGATAGTGCATGCCGCTATGTTTCTCTGAAAGAATACATTCTTTTGCACAATAAAAGCTAAATTTCATCAGAGCAGACTTGAACCCTCACCTTGAACTAAATTTTTGAAAATTTTCTTAATGAAAAAACCAAAATGCCTTGGTTACTTGCTGATTACGATACTTATATCGTCAGGATAGTCCATGGCGCTATGTTTCCCTGAAAGAATACATTCTTTTGCACAATAAAAGCTAAATTTCATCAGAGCAGACTTGAACCCTCACCTTGAACTAAATTTTTGAAAATGTTCCTACTGAAAAAACCTAACTACCTAGATTAATGGCTGATGGTGATGCTTATTTCGCCAGGATAGTGCATGACGCTATGTTTCCCTGAAATAATACATTCTTCTGCACAATAAAAGCTAAATTTCATCAGAGCAGACTTGAACCCTCACCTTGAACTAAATTTTTGAAAATTTTCTTACTGAAAAAACCAAAGTGCCTTGGTTACTGGCTGATTACGATACTTATATCGTCAGGATAGTCCATGGCGCTATGTTTCCCTAAAAGTATACTTCATTGCGCATAATAATAGCAAGATTTTATTAGAGCAGACTTGAACCCTCACCTTGAACTTAATTTATGAATAATAATGTTACTACTGAAAAAACCTAAGTACCTTGGTTTCTGGCTGATTACGATACTTATATCGTCAGGATAGTAAATGCCGCTATATTTTTCTAAAAGTCTACTTTATTGCGCATAATAATAGCAAGATTTTATTAGAGCAGACTTGAACCCTCACCTTGAACTAAATTTATGAAAAATAATGTTACTACTGAAAAAAATCTAAGTACCTTGGTATCTGGCAGATTACGATACTTATATCGTCAGGATAGTAAATGCCGCTATGTTTTCTCAAAAGTCTACTTCGTTGCGCATAATAATAGCAAGATTTTATTAGAGCAGACTTGAACCCTCACCTTGAACTTAATTTATGAAAAATAATGTTACTACTGAAAAAACCTAAGTACCTTGGTTTCTGGCTGATTACGATACTTATATCGTCAGGATAGTAAATGCCGCTATGTTTTTCTAAAAGTCTACTTCATTGCGCATAACAATAGCATAAAATGTTCAGAGCAGACTTGAACCCTCACCTTGAACTAAATTTATGAAAAATAATGTTACTACTGAAAAAACCTAACTACCTATATTAATGGCTGATGGTGATGCTTATTTCGCCAGGATAGTCCATGCCGCTATGTTTTCCTGAAAGAATACATTGTTTTGCACAATAAAAGCTAAATTTCATCAGAGCAGACTTGAACCCTCATCTTGAACTAAATTTTTGAAAATGTTCCTACTGAAAAAACCTAACTACCTAGATTAATGGCTGATGGTGATGCTTATTTCGCCAGGATAGTGCATGCCGCTATGTTTCCCTGAAAGAATACATTCTTTTGCACAATAAAAGCTAAATTTCATCAGAGCAGACTTGAACCCTCACCTTGAACTAAATTTTTGAAAATTTTCTTACTGAAAAAACCAAAGTGCCTTGGTTACTGGCTGATTACGATACTTATATCGTCAGGATAGTCCATGGCGCTATGTTTCTCTGATAGAATACATTCTTTTGCACAATAAAAGCTAAATTTCATCAGAGCAGACTTGAACCCTCAACTTGAACTAAATTTTTGAAAATGTTCCTACTGAAAAAACCTAACTTCCTAGATTAATGGCTGATGGTGATGCTTATTTCGCCAGGATAGTGCATGACGCTATGTTTTCCTGAAAGAATACATTCTTTTGCACAATAAAAGCTAAATTTCATCAGAGCAGACTTGAACCCTCAACTTGAACTAAATTTTTGAAAATTTTCTTACTGAAAAAACCAAAGTGCCTTGGTTACTGGCTGATTACGATACTTATATCGTCAGGATAGTCCATGGTGCTATGTTTTCCTGAAAGTCTACTTCATTGCGCATAATAATAGCAAGATTTTATTAGAGCAGACTTGAACCCTCACCGTGAACTTAATTTATGAAAAATAATGTTACTACTGAAAAAACCTAAGTACCTTGGTTTCTGGCTGATTACGATACTTATATCGTCAGGATAGTAAATGCCGCTATGTTTCCCTGAAAGTTTACTTTATTGCGCATAATAATAGCAAGATTTTATTAGAGCAGACTTGAACCCTCACCTTGAACTAAATTTATGAAAAATAATGTTACTACTGAAAAAACCTAACTACCTATATTAATGGCTGATGGTGATGCTTATTTCGCCAGGATAGTCCATGCCGCTATGTTTCCCTGAAAGAATACATTCTTTTGCACAATAAAAGCTAAATTTCATCAGAGCAGACTTGAACCCTCACCTTGAACTAAATTTTTGAAAATGTTCCTACTGAAAAAACCTAACTACCTAGATTAATGGCTGATGGTGATGCTTACATCGCCAGGATAGTGCATGCCGCTATGTTTCCCTGAAAGAATACATTCTTTTGCTCAATAAAAGATAAATTTCATCAGAGCAGACTTGAACCCTCACCTTGAACTAAAGTTTTGAAAATTTTCTTACTGATAAAACCGAAATGCCTTGGTTACTGGCTGATTACAATACATATATCGCCAGGATAGTCCATGTTGCTATGTTTTTCTGAAAGAATACATTCTTTTGTACAATAAAAGCTATATTTCATCAGAGCAGACTTGAACCCTCACCTTGAACTAAAGTTTTGAAAATTTTCTTACTGAAAAAACCGAAATGCCTTGGTTACTGGCTGATTACGATACTTATATCGCCAGGATAGTCCATGACGCTATGTTTCCCTGAAAGTCTACTTCATTGCGCATAATAAGAGCAAGATTTTATTAGAGCAGACTTGAACCCTCACCGTGAACTGAATTTGTGAAAAATAATGTTACTACTGAAAAAAATCTAAGTACCTTGGTTTCTGGCAGATTACGATACTTATATCGTCAGGATAGTAAATGCCGCTATGTTTTCTCAAAAGTCTACTTTGTTGCGCATAATAATAGCAAGATTTTATTAGAGCAGACTTGAACCCTCACCTTGAACTAAATTTTTGAAAATGTTCCTACTGAAAAAACCTAACTACCTAGATTAATGGCTGATGGTGATGCTTATTTCGCCAGGATAGTGCATGCCGCTATGTTTCTCTGAAAGAATACATTCTTTTGCACAATAAAAGCTAAATTTCATCAGAGCAGACTTGAACCCTCACCTTGAACTAAATTTTTGAAAATTTTCTTAATGAAAAAACCAAAATGCCTTGGTTACTGGCTGATTACGATACTTATATCGTCAGGATAGTCCATGGCGCTATGTTTCCCTGAAAGAATACATTCTTTTGCACAATAAAAGCTAAATTTCATCAGAGCAGACTTGAACCCTCACCTTGAACTAAATTTTTGAAAATGTTCCTACTGAAAAAACCTAACTACCTAGATTAATGGCTGATAGTGATGCTTATTTCGCCAGCATAGTGCATGACGCTATGTTTCCCTGAAATAATACATTCTTCTGCACAATAAAAGCTAAATTTCATCAGAGCAAACTTGAACCTTCACCTTGAACTAAATTTTTGAAAATTTTCTTACTGAAAAAACCAAAGTGCCTTGGTTACTGGCTGATTACGATACTTATATCGTCAGGATAGTCCATGGCGCTATGTTTCCCTGAAAGTATACTTCATTGCGCATAATAATAGCAAGATTTTATTAGAGCAGACTTGAACCCTCACCTTGAACTTAATTTATGAATAATAATGTTACTACTGAAAAAACCTAAGTACCTTGGTTTCTGGCTGATTACGATACTTATATCGTCAGGATAGTAAATGCCGCTATATTTTTCTAAAAGTCTACTTCATTGCGCATAATAATAGCATAAAATGTTTAGAGCAGACTTGAACCCTCACCTTGAACTAAATGTTTGAAAATTTTCTTACTGAAAAAACTTAAGTGTCTTGGTTACTGGCTGATTACGATACATATATCGCCAGGATTGTCCATGTTGCTATGTTTTTCTGAAAGAATACATTCTTTTGCACAATAAAAGCGAAATTTCATCAGAGCAGACTTGAACCCTCACCTTGAACTAAATTTTTGAAAATGTTCCTACTGAAAAAACCTAACTACCTAGATTAATGGCTGATGGTGATCCTTATTTCGCAAGGATAGTGCAAGCCGCTATGTTTCCCTGAAAGAATACATTCTTTTGCACAATAAAAGCTAAATTTCATCAGAGCAGACTTGAACCCTCACCTTGAACTAAATTTGTGAAAAATAATGTTACTACTGAAAAAAATCTAAGTACCTTGGTTTCTGGCAGATTACAATACTTATATCGTCAGGATAGTAAATGCCGCTATATTTTCTCAAAAGTCTACTTTGTTGCGCATAATAATAGCAAGATTTTATTAGAGCAGACTTGAACCCTCACCTTGAACTTAATTTATGAAAAATAATGTTACTACTGAAAAAACCTAAGTACCTTGGTTTCTGGCTGATTACGATACTTATATCGTCAGGATAGTCCATGCCGCTATGTTTTTCTGAAAGAATACATTCTTTTGCACAATAAAAGCTAAATTTCATCAGAGCAGACTTGAACCCTCACCTTGAACTAAATGTTTGAAAATTTTCTTACTGAAAAAACTTAAGTGTCTTGGTTACTGGCTGATTACGATACATATATCGCCAGGATAGTCCATGTTGCTATGTTTTTCTGAAAGAATACATTCTTTTGCACAATAAAAGCTAAATTTTATCAGAGCAGACTTGAACCCTCACCTTGAACTAAATTTTTGAAAATGTTCCTACTGAAAAAACCTAACTACCTAGATTAATGGCTGATGGTGATGCTTATTTCGCCAGGATAGTGCATGCCGCTATGTTTCTCTGAAAGAATACATTCTTTTGCACAATAAAAGCTAAATTTCATCAGAGCAGACTTGAAACCTCACCTTGAACTAAATTTTTGAAAATGTTCCTACTGAAAAAACCTAACTACCTAGATTAATGGCTGATGGTGATGCTTATTTCGCCAGGATAGTGCATGCCGCTATGTTTCTCTGAAAGAATACATTCTTTTGCACAATAAAAGCTAAATTTCATCAGAGCAGACTTGAACCCTCACCTTGAACTAAATTTTTGAAAATTTTCTTACTGAAAAAACCAAAGTGCCTTGGTTACTTGCTGATTACGATACTTATATCGTCAGGATAGTCCATGGCGCTATGTTTCCCTGAAAGTCTACTTCATTGCGCATAATAATAGCAAGATTTTATTAGAGCAGACTTGAACCCTCACCTTGAACTTAATTTATGAAAAATAATGTTACTACTGAAAAAACCTAAGTACCTTAGTTACTGGCTTATTACGATACTTATATCGCCAGGATAGTCCATGCCGCTATGTTTTTCTGAAAGAATACATTCTTTTGCACAATAAAAGCTAAATTTCATCAGAGCAGACTTGAACCCTCACCTTGAACTAAATGTTTGAAAATTTTCTTACTGAAAAAACTTAAGTGTCTTGGTTACTGGCTGATTACGATACATATATCGCCAGGATAGTCCATGTTGCTATGTTTTTCTGAAAGAATACATTCTTTTGCACAATAAAAGCTAAATTTCATCAGAGCAGACTTGAACCCTCACCTTGAACTAAATGTTTGAAAATTTTCTTACTGAAAAAACCTAAGTGTCTTGGTTACTGGCTGATTACGATACTTATATCGTAAGGATAGTAAATGCCGCTATGTTTTCCTGAAAATCTACTTCATTGCGCATAATAACAGCATAAGATGATCAGAGCAGACTTGAACCGTCACCTTGAACTAATTTTTTGAAAATGTTCCTACTTAAAAACCTAAGTGCCTTGGTAACTGGCTGATTACGATACTTTTGTGGCCAGGGTAGTCCATTTCGCTATGTTTTCCTGAAAGACTACAAATTTGCGCATACTATTAGCTATACTAGCTCAGAGCAGACTTCAACCCTCACCTTGAACTTTAATATAAAATTTTCACGTTTTCACAAATTATTTTTTATTTTTTATTTATCACATTTTTTATGTTGTTGCTGTCTATATTTCTTGTCTGTATCATTTTCCCGGCTATTTTCGTTCTTATTTAGACAATTTTTTTTGACGACTTTTTATTTTGTCGGATAATAGTGGCCGATAACTTTTTGGCCGCTAACTTCACACCGGTTAAACCACATAGGTACTCTACCCATCAAACTGAACAACTTGGGGCAAACCGAAGGGAGTAAAAAAAATCAGCTGTTGCATACATTGAGTCGAGTACTAATTGGAGTTTAGTATGGGACAGCAGATTTTTTTTTGCTTCCATCGGTTTGCTCCCATAGCAAAAGTTGTTCAGTTTGATGGGTAGAGTATGTGGTTTATGATACATTTCCTTACGACCTGCATAGCATCGCCTCCTTCACGGCAGCCATGTTTACTCGCCACTGGACCACCCACCACGGTTTTTTTTTTAAATTAAAGTCGCCACTCTCACACTACGTTTTTTTAATTACCTATACACTTATTTGAAAATTATTATGTGAACGAAAATCTAATTGCATACAAAATGCGAATATTTTAAATAAATTTTCCATTATTAATCCTAATATCAAATTAATTCCATGAAATTTTTAAATCGTCTTAAAGCGAAGAGATAAAAAATTCCGTTAAGTATTTCATGTTTTTATGTCATGGTAGTTAAATGTACATGATGAAAATTTAATTCGTAGATAGTGTGTTGGTATATAACTTGCTGATTTACCTAACCAAGGAGCTATATTGTTTTAAACACCGCCGTTACAATGAAATTTATTTGCATTGTTCTATTGTTCGGATTAATCGCTTTGGCAAAGGCTCGATATACTTACAGAAGCAACGACTATCAGAAGAAACCTTACTACGATTTGAAATTAGCAAGAGATTATTTTGATAAATTCGTGAAGGATTACAACAGGCGCTACAAAGATGCATCAGACGAGGAAGTTCACTACAAAGCTTTTGTGAATTCTTTGGCAGAAATAAACAAGTTGAATGCCTTACCGCAGCAATCTGCCGTCTTCGACATAAATAATTTGGCAGATTATACAGAAGAAGAATTTGCATATATTAATGGTTCAAAGAAAGATTAGGTTCGGTTGTAAGTACTTACAAATTTAGACCAGTCAAACGAGGAACCCTTATTATATACACCCCTAGTTTTTAAATACCTACTAAAAAAAAGGGTATATTGTGAAAGTGAAACTAAACAATATTCCTTAAATGGGTTAAAAAATGACAAAAAATTGTTGGACTTCCCATACAAAATTTCGAATCAGCCAATCGATTTTCTATGGGAGGTCCACTATTTTTGTTTTGTTTTTCAACCCATGGTCCTTCCTCTCAAAGGTCTGGTCTGCGGCAAATACAGCCTGAATACACCCTTAACATTTTTTTAGTAATTAAAAACTAGTGGTGTATTTTTCATGTATGGTATTACCTATGTTTGGTGTAAAATATAATATTTTCTTTTTGTTTAAGTTTTTTTATTTTTTTCTATTGTTTTAAAATGTTTCTTTAATTTAAGGTAGTTTTAGTTTCCCTAGTTTTCATTTCCTTTCGTTTTATTAGGTTTCTAGGTATCGTATTGTAGTGTATTATTTCATATTTCTGTGTGCAGGAAGACAAAAAATACCATAAGGCTATCGAGAAAAAAAAAGGTACCTACCTATTTTATATCAGATAGAGTTAACCTGCGACTTCGTCCGCATAAATTATTAATACCAGATTTCAAATCAGATAATAAGCTATCAGACAAAAAAGTTTCATCAAAATCGGTTCAAACAAGCAGGCAATATAAAAAAATATATATGATTTGGACCTAGGTACCTACACCTTAACACCACAGCGCCGCGTTACCTTTTTTTTCCCGTTACTTTTTAACGAGCTTATGAAAAGTACAAAATAGGTAATTATTTCAACAATATTAAGTCCACGCTCAGACGACCCGCTCCCCGCGCTCGTCCCGCGTCCTAAAATGCATTGCTTGCAATTTGAGTCTTATGACACGATAATAAATCTCGTATTGTATTTTACCCCGCACCTGCCGCACGCTTGCCCCACGACCGCTCGTCGAAATACAATAAAAGATTTATTATCGTGTCATAAGACTCAAATACAAATAAATACAAATAAATACAAATACAAAATAATTTATTAACTAAAATTAGTTTACACGTACGGTTTACTTGCGGATCCGTACAAGGGAATGCCTGGAGTACGATGGTCCAAAACAGAGGATTACTAATAAACACAAATTGCAAGCAATGCATTATAGACCGCGGTGCGAGCGCGGGGAGAGCGAGGAGAGAGCGCGGGGCGGGTGCGGGTCGTCTGAACGCGGCCTAAAAATAAGGTTACAAGGTAACAACAGTCGGTATCATCTTAGTTACGTTGACCTAAAGGTTTGCGAAACGAATAAACCTTTACTACAACGTACAACTTATAGAGTAACTAGAGTTTACCCGCGACTTCGACTGCACGGGTTCCCGTCGTCGTAGCGAGATAAATGATATATACGATGATTTTAAGTCTAAACATAAGCTTTTATGCAGGGTGTTACAAAAATACCTCTAAAGAAAAAAAGGTGTTAAAGGGTCCCTTATAAAAAGTAGGTATATTGACAATGTATGTAAACTAAATATAAACTAGCTTAAATTACCTGAACTAATCAACTAACACTGAACGCTTGCACACCTCGACGAGGTAGATTGTATTAAGATAAGATCTCACTGTACACAATCAAGCAAGGAATAAATGATTATGATTGTCAGACAACCGTAGTATAATATTATTATTTACCGAAAAATTAATTAACGATAATAAAATAGTAAAAAAGCCCTCGTTGAAGCGCAACACTATTTTACTGACTGTCTGCTAGTTCAAAAACTAAACGGGAGTCACCACTATCTTGTAAGTACTCAATTTAAAAGATGATTATTCTCTAAGTTATCTTTATTACTACAGCTAACTTAAATAATAATTATTGAGACCTAATTATTGCAAAAAAAAGCAGTAAATAACAGATTGACCAAAAAGATATTTTATTAATTCTGTAACATTCTGTATACAAAAAGTTTAATCAAAATTGGCGAACAAACAAACAGACGGACAAAAAATCCAAAATTTAGTGAGTGGCACATAATAACCATATAATATAGGTAACTTTTTTTAACCGACTTCAAAAAAAGGAGGTTCTCAGTTTGACCCGTGTGTTTGTATGTGTATGTATGTTTGCCCGCGATTATCTCGCGTTTGGCTGAACCGATTTTTATACATATCGTCAATGTACAGATATCAGTGTATCTACACTTCTGTGTTTTACAGGGAGTTCTGTGTAGTACAGTATTTGTTAGGCTGTCACTTACACCCTGTATTACAGTTTTATAATAGTAGAGAGAGATAGGCTGAATAAACTGAACAGACTTTCGGAAGAAACCTTGTGCCCGTTTCATCAAGTGACATCATGAAATTCACGAACAATTAAAAGTGTATTCAAAAAAACTCTTTTCTTTTCTTTTTATTATTAATTTAATTACTTAAAGTTATGGAATTCTTAAAACGCAAATAGTAAATGTAGGTAACTTTAGAATCACACTGGAATAAACAATTATTTTCTGACTGACTATAATATTTATCAGTACACACGGCGACAGGTCAGGTTACCCTGTTTGGACTTTGAACTATTAGAAGTTGAACGCTGCGAATCGTGCGAGAGGGTGCGGTATGTTGTTGTTGTTTCGTCTCACAGCGCGCTGCCCCGCGCCGGCAGCCGCGTCTATGCAGGCTCTCTACCGCACTATTTTGTGTTTTGTACGTAGTGTAGTTATGGGTATATAGGGTGCGTAACCTGATGTGTCGCCGTGTGTACCTACTCTATGTAAAACCATGTTTTGGATATTTGTGGAGGAACTATTGTGGAAGGTTCCTCCAGTGAAAAGGGAAGATCTTCCGCCAGGCTATAGGTGTGAAGCCTGGGGACCGGAACAGGTCCACGGTGAACGTTTTGTTTGTATGGAACATATTACCGACAGCGACGGTATCGCCATCTGAATGCTAGATATAAATCGTCCAAGAGAAATAATCACAGAGATTCGAGTGTGCTAAGGTAAACAGACTTTTCATACAAACGTTCGAGCAGCTGATTGCTTTTAACATGGAAAGTCCAAAATTTGTTTTGCGAATGTCTTGTAGGTTTCTTAAGGAAAGTTGTTCAGTATTATGGGTACAATCGCCCCTTAAAGTAATGCAACTGTTTACCCTAACACCCTGTATACAAGGTCCAACTAAGAAATGTTGCACCACGTCCGGTCCCCAGGCTGGGTCCCCACAGTACTCCCCTCCTCAGACCAGAGGTCGTTGAGATGTTCGAAGTGTGCAGTCTGTATCCATGTAGGTGCAGGGCTCCAGTCAAGTGAGTCTGACAAGCGATGTGCTGCGTGTGTTTGCATCTGTCAGGGAGACCAGTCCTGATGTGATGCGGGCGTGGAGAAGGCGAGCAGAACTGTCACGTAGAGGTGAGCTCAGACACGTGGGCTGCGGGAGATCCTTCTATGCAGACTCTGACTGTCGTTGAGGAAGCTGCAGGCCCAGAAAGCGGTGTGAAGAGAGCTGTGATGGACCTGGTGCGGCTGTTGACGGAGTCGAGGGAGTGAGGGTAGGTGGATGCTGGTTGGGTTGGTGCAGTTTTGCGGTGTTCAGGTTGCAATGTTGTCGAGGGTCGCCAATATGGGGGTGCTACTGGGAATGACCCTCAGTTGAAAAGGGAGTACTAAGTAACTTGAAGCTAATTCGTTTTGTTCTTAAAAAAGTTTCGATACAAAAAAGATCGTGTTCAATAGTACAAATAAATTAATGTACCTATTTCTTGATCATTTCATGCAACTTCGAATTTAAATAGATAATTTCAACTTGTACGTTTTTAATAAATGAAACTTTCACTCAAATAACTTTTGTTTTCTCTGTAATAAAGAAAACTTTGAATTCCCCATTTTCTACGTGGCTAAAACGCTATCCGCGAAAAGAAAGAAAAAACCTCATTCTGATTAATTTTTCCCGCCATTGTGATTTTTTTTTCATAACTCGTTTTCACTGTTGAAATATCATAGTTATTTTTAGTATTATTTTCTTCACCAGTGTGTTTTAAAAACGTCGTATGATACACGTGTGTATTGATGATTACCGTCCTCGGCTCTCTTAAGACCCTCGCCTACGCCTCGGTGGTATTCACCAACATTACACACTTGTACCATAATGTACTATTATTTAATTATAAGATAATCTCAAATGAGGAATCACTCAACACAATTTAATAAAATTAACTAGCAATTGTATCAAAGTCTTTGTTTTGTATTATATTTAAAGTTGTGTATCACTGTTAACGCTGAAGTGGGGTTCTTCTATCACAGATATACCTGTCAAAAAAGAAAATTTAAATTAAAACAGGTAACAAATAAATAACTTAGGGTATACAGGGTGAAATCTACCCATCAAACTGAACAACTTTTACTATGGGAGCAAAGCTATCGGAACAATAAAAATCTGATGTCTCATACATTTGAGTCGAGTAGGCGCTGCAGTTTAGTATGGAACGGCAGATTTTTTTAGTCCTGACAGGTTTGGTCACGTAGTAAAAGTTGTCCAATTTGACAGGTAGAGTATAATATTATGGTGTAAAGGTTAATGATACTTTTCCTTACACGTAAATTAAATGCGTTACATATTTTAAGGGACGCTTCGGACCATCAAACTGAACAACAACAAAAAAAGACTATGCGGGTTTTGTATGGAAGGTTGGCGCCTTATTTTTCGCTGTTAAGGTGGACTTCCGATGCCAGCGGCCGATGCGTCTAACGCGCGCGTCTGACACGAGGTTCTGTCATATGTGACAGAACCTCGCGTCAGACGCGCGCGGCCGACGACAGACCTCACTTCCGAGGTCAGCGACTGACGCGTACCTATTGTGCAGAGTGTTATCACTTTAGGATATTTTCCCCGAAATTTAGAGTACGTTTTTATGTTTTGGTGTTTAAACAAAAACATAAAAACACAAACAAAAAAAACCAATACATATTTTAATAAATAATATTTGATTGATTGATTGATTGCTAGGTTTAGAGAATATATGAATGCATTTTTTTTTTACAGGATTTTGATAAAATACATTTTTGGGAGTAATTAGACAGGGATGCGTTGCGTCCCCATGGCTTTTTAACCTGTATATGGATCGCTGTCTATTTAGTAATTATGTAGGCAAGAGGGATTTTCCGAAAAAAGAAAAAGTTGTTTCAAGTGGCTCGATAGATGGTGTTATCGCTACGTTGAGCGACCTTGCAGATAATAAAATACAAATAAAATAGTAAAAATTAAGCAAATTTTCGGTAAAATCTTCGATATAATTCTGGCAAACATTCTTGTTCTGCGTGACGTCAGAGCATAGCTGCGCGCGGCCGCGGCCGATTCAATAGACATCGGCCGCGCGCGTCTGACGCGCGCGTCAGTCGCTGGCATCGGAAGCGGCGCCATAAGTTTTCATAGTAACTAGTACTGTCGCATCGGCCGTCGGCCGCGAGCCGCGCGCGTCAGACGCGTCGGCCGCTAGCATCGGAAGTCCACCTTTTTAGGCGCGGCCAGCAACCAAACTTGAATATTTTATTTCAGAATAAAGTAGCAAACAAGACTTGTTACCATGTGTATATCCCTAAACTCAGTCCGAACCGAGATATAAAGGCTTTTAGGCTTGAAGTTGAAAATATAATCATTACGTTTACTTCAAGCCTTTATATCTCAGTTCAGACTGAGTTTCGAGATATTTTTTTGGAAATAAGTTTTGGTTGTAACTTTATTCTGAACTATCAAGTTTGATTGATGGCCACGCTAAAAAAAATTGGCGAAAAGAAAAAAGGCGCTATTTTAGGCATTGGCTTTTGATGTTACATAGAAAACATCAGAGGCAAGTGGTAACTCTAACGAAATATACGAAACAACAGATTGTTTTGTCCATGGTAAGCTCCATATTGAAAATTGTTCAGTTGCTGTTGGATGGTCTGAAGCACCCTCTAAAATATGTAAAGCAATTAACTATGCAATACCTGTATGATTATAATTCTCAACAGCTTAATACACGTATTTTTACCTAGAGAACATAATATTGACTTCATATTAAAGTCAGTTCTCGTTTTCATTAACTATATAAAATAACAAAATTTTACGAATAATTATGAAAATGTTATTTACAAACCCTGTTTTTTTTCTAGGTTCTTTCAGTGAGCTTATTAGTAACATATAATATATATAATTGGGTTCTTTGAAGGTTCTTTGATGAAAACTTGATTCATGAGAAAAATAATTTATGCAGAATCAAAAAAACACATTACTAACTTTTTAAGTATGATTATTCGAATATCAGGGGATACTCTGGTATTAATAAATCCCATTTATGGAATGCAAACGTAAATTATCATCCCACAAATACTAATAAAACAGTACAATAGTAGCAATTAATTTGTGGAAAGGAATTTCCGCATTACTGATTTTAACAGCTAGGATCTCTAATCGGAATCTAGTCAAATGTTTCACTATTCCAAATACTGGGTTTAGAGTCGTTATATTAATAACGGAATATAATTTAAACGGGTAGAGATTATATAGCACATTACTGCAGCGGCCAGCAACAGAGGCATTGATGGACGAACGTGTAAATGTGGGCCGAGGCGAAGCCGAGGCACACATACGTAAGTCCATCAATGCCTAGTTGTGGCCAAGGCTTGTATAATACTTTTCTCAAACAATGCGCGGAAATTAAAACAGTAAATTTTCTCAAATAATTCGCGGAAATTAAAACTCTTTTCAAAATCAATGACAAACAACGAACAACAATATTTTTTTTATTTTTCAATAAACAGCTTTCTATTTGCAAGCCAGTTCGAAATTTAAATAAAACCTTTGATGAGTTACCTCCTTGGTCGCCATGTTTCAGAGTAAAAGATCGTTCCATTTTTAAATTACACGACAGATATGAGTTTAGTATGTAATTTATTTGGCCGCTAAACACGACAAATATGGATTTTCATACAACATTGCCGGCCGCTGCGCACATGTATTTGGCCAGTACAGCAATTTCGATTTATCTCGAAGAAGGTTGTCAAAATAATGCTCACATTTCCAAGCATGTTTGAGAAAATTATATTTTTTTTAGAATAAAAACGTTTTAATTGTTAAAATATTAAAACCCTATTGCTATCCTATACAACGTGTTAATGAATCAGCGCAAAACCCCATACACAACAACCTCTTCTTCTTCTTATCGTGTGGGCAGAGCCCTGGTGTCAGAGTTAAGGCGGTAAGGCGGTCTGAAAAACCCCAACTACAACATTTATAACAAAATAATTAGATTTAAATAATAATTTAATGTGTATAATATTATGTGTTATAATTTATTATTAGTGTTGTGTTAAGTATTATATTATAACTATATGTATATAACTAAGTAAAAAAATTTAATTATTTTGATAGTTAAAATTTTAAGTTATTCGCATTTTATGTTTTGAGGTAAAAATGATTTGTTATCATTTCAGCACTGGAAGAAAGCGTTAACGTACTCGTGGATACATTTTTATAATCTTGTTTTGGTAGTAAGTAGGGTGAGTGTGCCTGTGCGGTGTGTTGACATCGGGTTCAGAAAATTTTAAATTTTGCTAACAAATTATTTAATATTTTGAAAAAAAAAAACCTATGTTGAAACCATGATAATTCGACTCTGCTCTCGATTCTAAACAAACTACTTTCTAGTTATGCGTTAATTCATTAAAACGTTGTATTTAAAAATTTCTATATAGGCTCTATAGTGAAAGTTGTATAGTTTGATAGTCTGAACGTGTTTCGACATGTAACGAACGCATTTAATTTTTCACTCTGTATACATCACACTGCAGGGCACAGGCCTATTGATGAGATAAGGGTGCATGGGCGTGAGTTCACCACGCGTGCCCAATGCGGATTAATAGACTTCACATACGCCTCGGAATTTCTTCTTCAGCGGAAGCAGGTTTCCAGCTGTATTTTTTTTTTCACCGTTTGAGATCAGTCGGTATTACGTACTCAGTTAGAAAATCTCATTCGTACATGGCATGTCATCCGTGCGTAATCGAACCCGGGCCATAAGAATAATTCGTCGACTTATCGACAGAGGTCATTAACTACTATTTTGTAAAACTCGAGAAAACACAATAATTTTCCGCAAAATATTTTTTCTATGGGGTTATGGAACTTTATACATAGGTCATAAAGGCGAAATTTGAAGTACTATCCAGATAATGAATTTTGCTTATAATAGTACTCACCGCGGTGAACTCTGCAGTATGGTCAGCTGTATTTAGTTGTTCTTGACGTTAATGACTTCTTGCGATAAGCCGATAAAGGTGACGTTTGAAGAACTATATGCAGATAATGATCTTTGCTTATAATAGTACCTACTCGTCGCGGTGAACTCAGTAGTATAGTCAGCTGTACTTAGTGACTTTTTGACGTTATTGACTTCTTGCGATAAGCCGATAAAGGTGACGTTTGAAGAACTCTATGCAGATAATGATCTTTGCTTATAATAGTACCTACTCGTCGCGGTGAACTCAGTAGTATAGTCAGCTGTACTTAGTGACTTTTTGACGTTATTGACTTCTTGCGATAAGCCGATAAAGGTGACGTTTGAAGAACTCTATGCAGATAATGATCTTTGCTTATAATAGTACCTACTCGTCGCGGTGAACTCAGTAGTATAGTCAGCTGTACTTAGTGACTTTTTGACGTTATTGACTTCTTGCGATAAGCCGATAAAGGTGACGTTTGAAGAACTCTATGCAGATAATGATCTTTGCTTATAATAGTACCTACTCGTCGCGGTGAACTCAGTAGTATAGTCAGCTGTACTTAGTGACTTTTTGACGTTATTGACTTCTTGCGATAAGCCGATAAAGGTGACGTTTGAAGAACTCTATGCAGATAATGATCTTTGCTTATAATAGTACTCGTCGCGGTGAACTCAGTAGTATATAGTCAGCTGTACTTAGTGACTTTTTGACGTTAATGACTTCTTGCGATAAGCCGACGAATTAAAACATCTATGCCCGGACCTCAAAATTGAGTTTCCATACCATGGCGGCGCTATGATGCATTTTTTTCAGTGTAAAAAAGCTGGGATCGAACGTATACGCTGGCATACGGCTGTCGGAAACTTGTGTATAGGCAAAGAGTTATAAACATAGGACTTACCAGTTAGGAACATTCTCAAATCAGCAGTATCACAGTAAACAGCATCGTGTATTATACTATCGAGTTGAGATCGAATTTCAGGTTTAACGTCGCACCAAACTATGCGGCCGCTTCTCAACCAATCTGCGGCTAGCATTTTAAGACTCTGAAAAAATTAAAAATCATGAATTAAGTATAGTTAAGGCGGTTGCAGAGGGGTCAATTTTATACAAAACTTTGACGCACAATACGCGTAGACAGTATTAATATAAGAACCTTTGTATATATGGAAAAATAGGTTATAAAATCGCGTATCAAATAACATTTGCAACAAAGATTTTTTTGGTCTGTTCGACCAAAAAAAATCTTTGATTTGCAATTTATAATATAATTACGAAGATATAATAAAGCTTTGAAATTTTTCATACAAATTTTTCAAAGCTTTTTATCTTCGTAATTTTATTATAAATTGCAAATTTTATTTAAGGCGCGCATCTAGATTTTCTAAACTATTTTTCCATATATAAAATATTACTTTTATTAATTCCGTCTACGCGTATTGTCCGTCAAACGTTTGTATGGACTGAAACCACCTTAAGCTACGTAATTTGAGTAATGTATCCTTTAGTTTTCGATTTATTTTATTTGTTTTACACAAAGATTTATTTGGTTTAAAAAAATCAAACGGTATCAAGTCAACATGGTGCTTTTGGGCCATTCTTATACAGGATGAAATTGATATCATTAGCATCCTTTTAAACTAAGAGTGTACTCATCAAACTGAACCACGTTCACTATGGGAGCAAACTGATCGGAGCAAAAAAATAATCAGCTGCTCCATACTAAACTGCAATGCCTACTCGACTCAAATGTATGCAACAGCAGATTTCTTTTTTGCTCCGATCGGTTTGCTCCCATGAAAGTTGTTCAGTTTGATGGGTAGACTCTTAGTTTAAAAGGATTAATGATATCAATTTCACACTGTATAGCGATTCAGACAGTGGATATAGGGATCATATAGAAACAAAATATTACTTTAAAATAACCTATTTATATTTTAAATCGAAAACTTACACAAAAGCCCATATCGAATACAAAATCGGTAACGTATTTATGACTGTTCTGGCCCTCTACCCGCAGATTTGAACTTCGGAATTGCGTGAACGTTTTCGATCGAATGTCAACTCTATTACAATGAAGTGCGGACCGAAACAGTGGCGATATGTCGAACATCGAAAGTCCGGGTACAGGGCCTGGACAATCTTAAATTAATATTGTGTTTCTCTGATCATTATAATATCCATTGCCTGAAATTTATTAACTGTATATTAAGAAGTTTATTATCGATTTATTTATTTTAGAGAACCATTACATTAAATGAATAAGATAGTTAGTGCAATAAAAAACAACGTAGATTTATCTTATTGCTCTATAGACTTGTCTAGGACGTCTTAGTTAGATAGTATACTTCAATTCAATTACCTATACTTTTATACTTATTACGAACTTTCAATTTAGACTTTTAATAAGATGTAACAAAGAAATAAACAGAAAAAATATTTATTTAAGATTGATATTTTAAATGTGGAGACTAAAAGAACAAAATAAATAATTTACGCAATAAAGATGAATTTTAAGCATTTTATTAGAAACATTCTAATAATTTTGCTCGAGCCTGAAAATTCATTTCACGGTTACAAGTAAATTGGTTTCTTTCACAAAATTCCAATCATCTATAAAAGCATTTACGTTACCCCGATACAAAGTTAACTTGAGTTGACCTTTAAGTCTGAAGAGAAATAAAGTTTTATGACTAAACACCTAATGGAAAACTACGGCGTATCGAGTTTCTAGTCCCAGTGGGTGCTGTAAAATCAATTGTTTCACTCTAAAACATCCCGGAGTAGATAGATCACTGGTTTTCGAACAGTACACGGTAGAAAAGGGTTTGATGTTTAGCGTTTTCCATGATCGAACCCAGGACCATTTTGCTCACGCAATATCAAGGCACACTAATAGGAGTACCTAGTACTAAAATACCATACAGTTTCATAACAAAAATTCAATAATAAAACGACTATGATACAAAAATCTATTTGTTGCTTTCAGTTTATTGTTAACGAAGTACTTTGATTAATTACTTAATTAACACACCTGGGGCAGTAAATAAGAAGCCTCAGGAGTGCGATTTTTGAATCTCATTCGCTGAGTTCTGCAGTTGAAAATGTCAAAATTACTATAGACATACGCATCTTTCTACTGCTCTGATTTGACTTTCAAAAATCGCACTCCTGAAGCATGATTTTTGAAAGTCAAATCAGCAGTAGGAAGATGCATATCTCCACAGTAATTTTGTCATTTTCAACTGCTGAACTCAGCGGATGAGATTAAAAAATCGCACTCCAGATCACATGTTTTTACATCCATGAGATCTGAGACGTTTCTTACTTCCGCCCTTGGTGTGTGCAATCTACTAGGTATTGTAAAACAAGAATGTCACATTAGTAGTCATTGTTGGTTTTCAATTTATCGGATTACGGATTTGTTTTTGTTATGTTTGTAGTTATTATCTTGAAAATGTAACATACAGCACTTTCGAATTTTAATTGCTAGGTTTTGTTCAAAGCTTTTTAATAATGAATCTTATTTTTTTAATGAACGAAAACGTTCCTTGTTTTAAATTAATTTAATTTATTAAAATTTTATTTGAGAGTAAATAAGTTACAATGTACGTGTAGAGGTAATTAATGCGTAGAAATTTATTTTTCATTCCATCCATAATTGAAGGTAAACAATATTGGGTTTAAATTACAAAGTACACAGGAATTTCACTAAAATAAGCCGGCGCTGAATGGTTAACGATAATATTAAAATTTCGAGTATAAATTCTACCTATTATAAGGCATTTCTGTAATAATAAATCTGAAATGTAAAACGATAATTAATACAGAGTGAAATTGATATCATTAGCATCCTTTTAAACTAAGAGTCTAACCATCAAACTGAACAACTTTTACTATGGGAGCAAACCGATCGGAGCAAAAATGAAATCAGCTGTTGCATACATTTGAGTCGAGTAGGCAGTGGCGGGGCGGGTGCAGTTTAGCATGAAACAGCTGATTTTTTTTTTACTCCGATCGGTTTGCTCCCATAGAAAAAGTTGTTCAGTTTGATGGGTAGACTCTTAGTTTTACAGGATGCTAATGATATCAATTTCACCCTGTAAAATCAACACGCTCCCAAAATGGCAGAGCCAAAGAGCTCCTTTTTTGCCAACTAGCTGAAAGTAAACATACCAAAACGAGCGACGGTTTATTAATCAAATACAACCTATTAGTGCAACCCAACAGCGTATACAGGTACTAAGTTTGTGTGGGTTATTATGTAAATTCGGAGAATTTGCTAATATTTTAGGAACAGCCCTCCATAAACTGAAAAAGTTGACTCACAAACTGAACAACTATCGCCATGGAGCCCAGCCTACTTCGCAATGAAAGTTGTTCAGTTTGATGGTGTGAGTTCACCGTTTCAGTCTGCGGAGGGCTGTCGCTTACACCCTGTATATGAGACTTGGAGGATGATGATGATGATGCTGTCACTAAATAAATAGACTTGGAGTATGCGTTAAGTAAGAGGATGGTTAGAGGTGACTTAAAAACGCGCGAGCGTTTGAGATTGGTTTATTATTAACTCGCGCTCAAAAAACACGTCAGAATCTCGGAATACTCTTTGCACAAGTCACAGGCAAATAATTGTTGAATAATACGTAGTAAAACAGAGCTCATTTTGTATATTTAAACATGGCATGGCGCTGCGGTCGGCACCATCAACATTGCATCTGATTTGACGTTGCGGCTTGCGGCGGCCGGAATATTAAATTGACGATAACACGTAACTATTAATTAACGCTGCTTTGGTTATTATTTTATTTAAATTTCGACTATGTTTACATAAACGTACGACCACGATCCCCAATACCTAGACCGCCGCGTAGTCCCAGCAACGCCCTATCCCCAGACTCTCTAGCATGATTTTTCTACACGCGCGAATCGACCTTTTTCCATACTACTCGTCGCGGCAAAGTGAAAGGCGCGGGAAGGGGTCATTTTCTATGCACCGATATTTATCACAACTGATACTGGATGGAACGTAACGAGGATCTTTCCTTTTAAGGGTGTATTCAGACGATGAAACTAAACAACTTTTCCGCGTTGAACGCCGTCGGGTCACAATAACAATAGATTTTCCATTGTTTGTCGGTCATTTGAATGAGCCGAAAAAAAAAATATCTTTGGACCTCCCATAGAAAATAGGATTTCGTAGCGGGATGCCTACTACCATCGCACTTAGACTGGCTGATCCGCACTTTAGTATGGGAGGTCCAACATTTTTTATTTTTTTTCGACCCATGTTCCTCGGGGAACGTTGTTTAGTTTCATTGTCTGAATACACCCTTAAAAGGAAAGAGCCTGATCGTTATGTTCAATCCTGTATTCAGGGTGAAATTGATATCATTGGCATCTTTTTAAACTTTAGAGTCTACCCGTCAAACTGAACAACTTTTACTATGGGAGCAAACCAATCGGAGCAAAAAAAAAACAGCTGTTGCATACATTTATTTTTTTGTTGCTCCGATCGGTTTGCTCCCATAGTGAAAGTTGTTCAGTTTGATGGGTAGACTCTTAGTATAAAAGTAAATAAATAAATAACGCTCACAGGCACATTTTTTTTTTTTTTTTTTTTTTTTTTTATTAACAATGGGTTTGCTCTTGACCTCAATCCAGTCCTCAGGACGAAGATGGGGTCGTAGATGTAGCGAGCTTACCCAGAAGATGCCTATTCACTCGTACTTTAAAGGAATTCGGGTTGTAAGTACTCGGAAATACTGACGCAGGTAAGGCATTCCACTCCCTGGCTGTGCGCATTATAAAAGATTCAGAAAGGCGCTTGGTGCGGATAAGTGGGATGTCAACCAAGAAGGGGTGATATCCCGCGGTGCGTCTGGAAGTCCGATAGTAGAAAGGGGAAGGTGGGATGAGCTCATGCAGCTCTAGGGCACACTCACCGAAGTACAATCTGTAGAAGACCGACAAGCAGGCCACTCTGCGGCGGTGGGCTAGGCTATGAAGCTTGGCCTCCACCAGCTTACTATCGCCAATGAGCCTCCTGGCTCTGCGTTCAACCGAGTCGAGTGCGGCAAGTTGATACTTGGCTGAGCCATCCCACAGGTGGCAGCAGTACTCCATACATGATCGGACCTGAGCTTTATACAATACTAAGAGCTGTCCAGGAGTGAAGTACCGCTTCACCTTGTTTAAGATGCCCAGCTTTTTGGCCGCAGTTTGAGCCTTAGACTCGATGTCAGCGCCGAAGTTGAGTTTTGTGGTCAAGCTTATACCCAGAAGCCCAAGACTGTCGGAAACAGGGACAGATGTACCCCGGAAAGTAGGAGTCAGATTAAACGGACTCCTTTTTGCGGTGAACAGACAAGCCTGTGTTTTGGTGGCGTTGAAGTTGACTAAATTATTGTCACCCCACTGGGAGACAACACTTAAAGTCAAGTCTGTCCGCTCAACCATGGCCTCCCTCTGCGAGCGTATTTTATCCCCGCTGGCCCCTGCGCCAGATACATATCTCTCCATGACAGTACTGTCATCTGCATACCCAACAATACCTGACACAAGGAGGTCATTGATGTGCAGCAGGAAAAGTGTCGCGGAGAGAACAGACCCTTGAGGAACTCCAGCATCAATTGCCATAAGGTCAGAAGAGCAGCTGTCAATGACAACTCTAATCGACCGTTCTCTCAAGAAATCAGATATCCAGCTGCAAAGATCAGCGGGGATGCCATAAGCGGGAAGCTTGCTCAGCAAACTAGCGTGCCATACCCTGTCAAAGGCCTTCGAGATGTCAAGTGATACAGCCAGTGCTTCACCGTGCTTCTCGATGGCCTCGCCCCAGCAGTGCGTCACATACACAAGAAGATCCCCAGTCGATCGCCCCCGGCGGAAGCCATATTGGCGATCACTGAGAAGATCATTGTCTTCTAGGTATGACAGCAACTTACTGTTAAGTACTCTTTCCATGACTTTACAGAGAATGGAAGTAATGGCGATAGGGCGGTAGTTGCAGGGGTCGGCACGACTGCCCTTCTTGGGTACCGGTTGCACATTCGCAAGCTTCCAGGATTTAGGCACCGTTCTTGTTCTGAGAGAGAGGCGATACAGGCGTGTTAGAACAGGAGACAACTCAGGCGCACAATATCTCAACACTCTTGCAGGTATACCATCAGGACCACTGGCCTTATTCACATCCAGACTACGCAATGCTCTGCGGACCTCTTTTGTATGTATTGTGACCTCCGGCATCGAAGAATCACAACGAGGGATGGTTGGCGGCTGTTTGGCACCAGCGTCCAGACGTGAATTGCTCGCAAACAGAGAAGCAAATAAATTAGCTTTCTCAGTTGCGGAGTGAGCCAGCGACCCATCAGGCTTCTGCATGGGAGGCAAAGTGGGACGGCAGAAATTGGATTCGACCGATTTTGAAAGGGACCAGAACTGTTTACTACCAGAAGGGTAGGATGCCAGTTTGGCTCCAATGCGGCTGACATGGTCGAATCGTGCCCTCCGGATCACCCGTTTGCAGGACTTGGCGGCAGAATTAAAGGCCCTCTTCTTCGCGCGAACCCTACGAGCTCTAACTTTGCGGTCGCGAGCTTGGACCCATGCTTGGTAGGCGGCTTCTTTTTTAGCCTCAGCGCGAGCACAATCCGCATTGTACCAAGGTTGGGCTTTGTGACCGAGTGAGATGTCGGAGAAAGGAATATAATATTCCATTCCCTGTCGTATCACGTCCGCAACCGCATCAGCCGAACTAGCAGGGTCACTCGAAGAAAAACACACTTGCCGCCACGGGTAAGACGCAAAGAAATGCCGCATCTCATCCCAATCTGCCGACCCGTATCGCCAGACTCGCCTCGTGCCCTTAGGGCTGTCATCGGGAGGAGAGCAGATCGACACGGATTTCACCAGACAGTGATCGGACGTTCCCAGCGGGGCAGAGACCGATACTGAGTGCCTGTCTGGATCTGAAGTCAGCAGAAGGTCCAAACAATTGGGCGTATGACCATCAACATCCGGTACCCGCGTTGCTTGATTCACCAGCTGGGTGAGATCTAGCGATAATGCAAACTTGCGCGCCTCTCTCCCAGCATGGTCAGTTAACTGGAACGGGAACAGCCACTCGCTATGGTGGGCATTGAAGTCCCCCAGAAAAACAAGCTCCGCCGTTGGATACCTTCGTTGGGCTGTCTCTGCCGTCTCAGTGAGATACTCCATGAGCCTGGTTGTCTCCTGGTCACCGTCGTGCGATCGATAGACACCGACGTAGAGAGATTTCTCCATTCCGGTGTCTACAAAAAGCCATAATACGGAGAACCCGGAAACCTCAAAGCAACGGAGACGCCGACAGCAAATGTCGTCGCGAACATACACACAGACCCCAGCTCGCCTCTTGAACTTATGTTCCAACGAGTATCCTGGGTAGTTGAGGTACGCCGTATCAGACGGGGTTGCTATCTGCGTCTCCGTTAAAAAGAATAGGTGTGGCTTCTCGGTCTCGAGGTGGTGGTGGTGACATACATAATATTGTAATGATCCCAAGAAAGCACTATTTATAGGCTGTTTATTATGGAAACCATACAACAACGGCACAAACATATAAACATCCATGACCGAACCGGGATTCGAACCCAGGACCCTGGTTTGGCAGTCCGGCGTGGTAACCATTACACCAACCGGGTCGTCAAAAGGATGCTAATGATATCAATTTCACCCTGTATATAGCGATATATGCAAATAAATATAGATAAATAATACTAGAGCTGCAGTTCCGACCCCTTCTAAGCGTCCTTAGGCTGGTTGCTTAAGTTTTTTTATTTGTACGGTTAACCTACAAGGGGGCTTCGTCTACCAACAAACTGTTTAGACATGCAGTTCATAATCATCATCTCAGCCGAAAGACGTCCACTGCTGGACATAGGCTTCCCTCAAGGATCCCCACAAAGAGCTGTTCGGCGCTGCCCTCATTCAACGGGTTACCAGGACTACGAAGGGTCTACGAGCAACGTCCTCGCCCATTGTCACTTTAGTTTAGCAATTCTTTCGGCTATGTCGGCTCTCTTCATTTCTGACTCGATCTCGCAGGGAAACTCCGAACATAGCCCTCTCTATTGCCCTTTGGGTGACTTTCAGTCTTTTTATGAGACCATGAATTGACGACCACGTCTCAGTTCCGTATGTCACCACTGGCAGTACACACTGGTCGAAGACTATCGTTTTATGATAGGTACTGCCAAACATGAGAGATGCAGTTGTTAAGAATTTTGGTTTACGGGACTGCGATTTTTGAAACTCATTTTTTGAACTCAGCAGTTGAAAATTTCAATATTGCTATGGAGACGTGCATCTTTCTACTGCTGATTTGACATTAAAAAATCATACTCAAGGGGTGCGATTTTTGAAAGTCAAATCAGCAGTAGAAAGATGCGTATCTCCATACATTTTCAACTGCTGAGTTCAACGTATGAGATTCAAAAATCGCACTACAGGAGAAAATGGCATGTCAAGTCGTGACAGCTAGCGTTTCGGTCACAAAAACACTGTTTCGAATTTTGAGGTTCACACATGTTTAGCATAGTTAAAATACTCTCTACTCGAACCAGACTTAGTCACCTGGTACTGATACTGAATTGTGTTCGAAATAAATAGCTTCTTCAAATTAATCAAATAATTTTGAATCCTATCGTATCGTTATTGCCCAATATTGTTCATTCATCAATCATAATAAAACAATTCATTTATGAAACAGGTCTATGGACGCTTAACTGGAAAAGTTTAAGCACTTTGACAACCTCAATTTCTCTAAAAGTTACAATTTGTCGAAAATACTTTATTTATTGCCAAGAACTACACTGCGAACTTAGTATAACTAGGGACGAGCCTTGCCTTAGCATTTACCCTCTGCCACGGTACAAGATCAATTAATCATGTACGTTTACATAAAATTCTATACCTTAACACTAAACGAGACAGCAGAACAATAACTTCAAACTAGTCTCATTTGGGATTCACACGAGACTATTTTTAACAATCAAAATTACCTAGGTATACAACGTGTTAATGAATTAGCGCAAAACCTCATAGACCCCAACTGATTTGTAACAAAATAACTACATTGAAACAATAATTTCATTATTTTTACAGTTAAAATTTAGAGTTATTCACATTTTAAGTTTTGAGGCAAAAATGTTATCGTGTTATGTTATCATTTCAGCTATGAATGAAAGCGCTAACGTGCTCATGGATACATTTTAATAATATTGTTTTGGTAGTAAGTAGGGTGAGTGTGCCCGTGCCGTGGGTTGACATCGGGTTCAGTAAAGGACATCTGGCACAAAATACCAAAAATGTATAACCGTCCTTCTATTTTTATTTATTATGGACTATGGAACACTAGAAACTAACTGCAGGCATTCGTTTATTTTATAATGATTTATTAGTTTTTAAACATTGTGCTTGCAACACATCCTACCAACTCCTACTAAACAACATTGACAGCCATTTGGGGTTGCTGCTTTTTTTATAATTTATCTATTTTAAATATATAAAAGAAGAAACTGACTGACTGAATGACTTAATGACTGACTGACTGACATATCAACGCACAGCCCAAACCGCTGGGTCTAGAGAGTTCAAATTTGGCAAGTAGGTTCCTTATGAGGTCGAGAGGTGCACTAAGAAAGGATTTTTCAAAATTCACCCCCTAAGGGGGTGAAACGGGGGTCCAAAGTTTGTATGGGGAAACAAGATTAGTTAGACTATTTTATTCGAAACTTTACAGGAGTACTCCTATTAATAAATGAGTAAACACATGTTTCAGGTTTTTTGAGAATTCAACCCCTGAAAGGGAAAATGGGGTGACAAAGTCTGAAAATCGAGATGGGTATGGTTTGTATGGTTTATCGGGTCACTGATTACGAAAACAACAATTATTTTAAAATCCAACGTGGCGGACGTGAAATACCATCATCCCCTGTTGGGGCGCGATGGGGCTAAAAAGAAGAAACTGACTGAGTGACTGATATATCAACGCACAGCCCAAACCGCTGGGTCTAGATATTCCAAATTTGGCACTTAGGTACCTTATGAGGTCTAGGGGTGCACTAAGAAAAGATTTTTCAAAATTCACCCCCTAAGGAGGTGAAACGGGGGTCCAAAGTTTGTATGGGGAAACAAGATTAGTTAGACTATTTTATACAAAACTTCACAGGAGTACTCCTATAAATGAGTAAACACGTGTTTCAGGTTTATTCAGAATTCAACCCCTGAAAGGGGGAAATGGGGTGACAAAGTCTGAAAATCGAGATGGGTATTGTTTGTATGGTTTATGGGGTCGCTGATTACGAAAACAACAATGATTTTAAAATTCGACGTGGTGGACGTGAAATACCATCATCCCGTGTTGGGTTGCGATGGGGTTTAAATATCTAAATATCATTATGGGTGTAATTTTTATGGTTTTTTGGGACGTTAATTGGGGATGAGTAGAGTGTGAGTAGGGGTGCCGTAGGGGGTGAGTAGGGGGTGGGTTAGGGCGTGAGTTGGGGGTGCGTAAGTGGTGAGTAGTGGGTGCGAAAGTGGTACGTAGGGGGTACGAAGGGGGTGAGTAGGGTAGGAGGTGCGTATGTGGTACGTAGAGGGGGCGAGTAGGGGGTACGAAGGGGTGCGTTGGGGTTGCGTAGGGGGTTCGTAACGGATGCGTAGGGGGTGCGTAGGGGTGTGTAGGGCGTACAAAGGGTGTGTAGGGGTGAGTACGGGGTACGTAAGTGGTGAGTAGGGGGTGCATAGAGGGGGTGAGTAACATTGCGTAGTGGGTGAGTGAGTTACGTGTACGTGGGGGGTGCGTTGGGCTGAGTAGGGGGTGAGTTGGGGATGCGTAAGGGATGAGTAGTGGGTGCGTAGGGGATGAATAGGGGTGCGTAGAAGTGTGCAAGGGGTGCGTAGTGGTTGCATAGGGGGTGCGTAGGGGTGTGTAGGGTGTACGAAGGGGTTTCGTAGGGGTGAGTAGGGGGTTGTGTAAGTGGTGAGTAGGGGGTGCATACCGGGGGTGAGTAATTGTGCGTAGGGGGTGAGTAGGGGTGTGTAGGGGGTAGGTGGAGAGTGCGTATGGCTGAGTAGGGGTAAGTTGGGGATGCGTAGAGTAGTGGCTGCGTAGGGGATTAGTAGGCGTGCGAAGGGGATGAGTAAGGGGTGCGTAGGGAGTACGTAAGGGTGAGTAGGGGGTTCGTAAGTGGTGAGTAGGGGGTGCGTAAGTGGTGAGTAGGAGGTGCATAGAGGGATGAGAAGGGGGTGTTCTTTCAGAAGTCACACAAACAGGTCAGTGCCACAAAAAAAATCATAAGCAAATCCTAAGTCCACGCGTACGAAGTCGCGGGCAACAGCTAGTTAATAATAAATGATTAAATAACTCGTTAAATAAAAATAAATGATACTATCTGAGTCGTTTTTATAAAACCTCATAATTCATTACAAGTTTGACTTCAGTCAAAACTTCAATACATTTTAAGGTATTTTTTCAAGGTAGAGCGGCGGTTGTCCTTTAAAATTTTACAAACAAATTATTTAATATTTTGAAAAAAATTACCCATGTCGAAACCATGATAATTCGATTCTGCTCTCGATTCTAAACAAACTAATTTCTAGTTTTGCGTTAATTCATTAACACGTTGTATAACACGAAGTAATCGAATAATATCCAATGTTGCAGATTTCATACTACCCCGCTTTTGGCGGTTTTAAAGATAAATCTGTAATATCCAGATAAATTAAAACTCCGCAACGACTAAATTGCAATGTGACATTCTTGTTTTGCACTTCACTCTCGCGATAACTTCTCGGCGAGAACTTTCAAGGAAAATGACTACGGCTTATGACGCCACGAGAACAATGAAGGGCATCCACACCCTCGTTCTCGCCTGTTCTCAGCGAGATTATAGTAAGAAATTTAAACATTCAATTGAGGGCAGCACTGGAGGCTCTGTACTTGGTGCTCCTCCTAAGTTTGATTTTTTTTGCGATAAAACCTGAGAGCCTATTTTTGTGTTTTTGGTATAGGTTAGGTTAGGTACTATATTAAAAAATAATCTTAGATGAATAAAGTATAATTAAATTGAATTGAATTGATAGACAAACCTGCAAAAATGTGTAATCCATTCTATACAATCCATCGCAGAATATCACCAAAATACTAGACGTCCTTCTTCCATTCAGTGCACTGGTCCCATTCGCGACCACACTGCCTCCATTAGTCGCCGAATTGGTCCCATTTCTACTAACACTGGTCCCATTTCCATTAGTCCTACTGTTTTCATCGGATATGACTGTCAAAGTCTCCAAAGTAGGTTGTCTTAGTTTTTTAGGGGTCCGTAATGCGATTAGCTGGGAGCGGACCCTTTCAGCGCTCGCAAAATGTAGACCTCCTACTGGACGGACTGCGTAGTGCGGCGGAAGATTACCATCCTGTGGGGAAACCTTTTTTAAAAAACCAACAATATTACGGCATCTGAAAATTCTGTTTACTTTTCGTTGATGTGAAATTGGAAATGGAATTGTCTGTTTTAGGAAAAAATTCGTAGAAGAATCCTGATGTTTTTGAAAAATTTGTAGACATTATAGAGGGTGACAATGACAACGACGACGGGCTCACTCCCCGTCCAGTGTGGACAGAGTTTCGGTACTACTAGTGAAACGTGGACGTTCTGAGGTTTCAGAATATCTCTGACTACCCCCTCGGGGAATATAGTCGTGATCATATCCTATGCCTATGCTTATGCTTATTATAGATGGTGTAAGGGACAATTCTCCGCAAACCGAAACGGTGAACACAAACCATCAAACTGAACAACTTTCACTATATAGGCCCTAGCTCAGGAAACGCGAAAAAAAATCAGCTGTCCCATACATTTGAGTTTGGTAGGTACAGCAGCTTTGTATGAAACAGCTGATTTTTTTCGTGTTTCCTGAGTTAGGCTCCATAGGGAAAGTTGTTCAGTTTGATGGTCTGACTTACCGTTTCAGTCTGTGGAGGGCTGCCCCTGTACATAAATACATAGTTCTAAGGTTTTTGTAGTACCTAAGTCTATTTGGAGTAGCACTTTTTTAAGTTTATAGATTGAGAGATCTTAAATATTGTGATGAGGGCGCCACTGAACTGTAACTGTAAGGACTTACATACTCACGTCAACAAACCGCACATCAAGCGGTGGGCGGGAATGGTAGTAGAGCAGTAGAATCACATCAACACCCACGCCACCTATCAGTCCTATTTCTATACCGAACACCAGGCAGCAGATGAACGTTCCCACCAGTGGGATTAGGTCCAGTCCTGTAGAATGAAACAATGTGTTAATCAACTGCCTTTATATAGGTACAGGGTATAAACTTAAATGCATAGATTGATGAGTGTTGTATACTTTTGCATTTATACATGCATTGCATGCATGCATGCATGCATAGTTTTTTTTTATTTATGTTTTTTTGTGCTTGCTTGGGATCATTACAATGTTTGTGCCTGTGAGCGTTATTTATTTAATTATTTTATACCTCCTTCATCCCCCTAAAATTTAAAGGGTGCTTCCACTATTCCACCATTAAAATGAAAAAATTAAATCAGCCGTTCCATGGAAAACGTGACTCAAACCAAATGTATGGAACAGCAGATTTTTATTTCGCAATTTCAATGTTGGTCCCGTAGTGGAAGTGGTCTGAATTGAAGCAACCCCTAAAGTATGTAACACAGTTAAGTTAACACCTTGTAGGTAAACGATCGACGCGACGGTCGCGTCGGGTCGGGCCGGGCCGCAGCACAAAGATCCGCACAAATCCCTTTTATACAATTTGAACTAACGCATACAGGATGTTAGGGTAAACAGTTGCATTACTTTAAGGGGTGATTGTGCCCATGATACTGAACAACTTTCCCAAAGAAACCTATAGGAAATTCGCAATTTTTTTTTCGACTTTTCATACAAAAGTTCGATCAGCTGATTGCATTTAGTATGGGAAGTCCATAACTTTTTGGCGAATTTCCTATAGGAAATTTTTAAGTGAAAGTTGTTCAGTATCATGGGTATAATCACCCCATAAAACTGCTACTGTTTACCCTAACACCCTTTATGCTATACAGGGTGTAACAAAACACCCTAGTAATACTTAAGGGGG
Source organism: Agonopterix subpropinquella (assembly GCA_922987775.1). Taxonomy (NCBI): domain Eukaryota; kingdom Metazoa; phylum Arthropoda; class Insecta; order Lepidoptera; family Depressariidae; genus Agonopterix; species Agonopterix subpropinquella. The sequence goes on along the minus strand of OV277695.1, from coordinate 10,440,402 downwards.
TGCTTCAGACCATCAAACTGAACAACTTTCACTATGGGGCCAAAATCGCGAAAAAATAAAAAAAATCAGCTGTCCCATACAAAACTGCAGTACCGACCGACTCGACTAAATTGTATAAAAAAATAATAATAATAATAATAATTGTCCTAAAAAGGACCCATATTACAAATACAAGCCAGCGACTGTTCTAGAAAACAGTAAACACAAACTATATTGGGATAGAACAATAATTACCGATAAAACAATTCATTTTAATAGACCCGATATTACAGTTCACAATAAAGAAACTAAAACAGTATATATAATTGATATTGCCGTTCCTAATACCCATAACTTACAATCAACAATTTCAGAAAAACTTGCAAAATATCAGGACCTAGCAATAGAAATTAAAACACAGTGGAGAGCACAAACCGTACACATAGTCCCTATAGTATTGTCGTCGACGGGAGTGGTCCCGAACAGCCTAAATAACAGCCTATCTCTACTACACATGCCGCCACACTCTCTATACACAATACAGAAAGCAGTTGTCCTCAACACCTGCCGTATCACCCGCAAATTCCTCACTTCGTCCACAATCTCATCCTCAGTCATGCTTGGTTAAGGCCCGCATAACTGAGTAACTACCCCTCTAAAAAAAAGGGAGAAAAACTAATAAAACAGAAAAATAATAATAATTGTATAATTGTATTGTATTGTTCTCGTTGTTGTTTGTTGTTGTGTGTTGTTGTTGTTGTCTGGTCTGGTTTCTTGACTCTGACACCAGGGCTCTGCCCACACGATAAGAAGAAGAAGTAAAACATTAATTTTTTTTGTTTATTTTGGAATGCTGTCACGGTAAACGGTGATATAACACATCAATAAAGAGTGTACAGTACTGATACATCATTTGTAATTTTTAGCTTCCAAAATAACTGCTAAGCTCTAGTTTAAACAAATCATTATTGTAACAAGTAATCAGAAAGACAAAACACTAAAACGAAACACAGTCCCCGAGCTGCGCAGAGCTTTAAAAGCAACAACACAACAATAACTGAACAGATTTTCTTTTCCACCTCAACCAGATAATAAGAAGCGACCACACATTGACATTGAGTAATGAACTCCCGCGGGAAATCTACCGCTTTTGCAGCCCGCAACAAATTAAATCTCAGCGAAATATACCAAATGTACGTTGATAAAACAACATTTCAATTTTCTTCTATGAATTAAATCCTACATTTAGGGATCCCTATTGCTTGCGAGGTATTGAGAACCACGAATAGCACCGATTTTCAATAGCACCCTTCATAGATTTCTTTTTAGGGTTCCGTACCCAAAGGGTGATAACGGGACCCTATTACTAAGCCTACGTTGTCCGTCCGTCCGTCCGTCCGTCCGTCCGTCCGTCTGTCCGTCTGTCCGTCTGTCCGTCTGTCCGTCTGTCCGTCTGTACGTCTGTCCGTCTGTCCGTCTGTCCGTCTGTCCGTCTGTCCGTCTGTCCGTCTGTCCGTCTGTCCGTCTGTCCGTCTGTCCGTCTGTCCGTCTGTCCGTCTGTCCGTCTGTCCGTCTGTCCGTCTGTCCGTCTGTCCGTCTGTCCGTCTGTCCGTCTGTTCGTCTGGTGAGTCGGTCTCGCGCTAAAGGTCCCGGACAAAAAAAGTTTATTTTCATAGTTAATAATGTTGTGTTCTGAGGTGGTGTGGTACGGAATCCTAGGTGCGCGAGTAGCACGACTCGCACTTGACCGGTTTTATTTTTTGACTATAATTTCTCGAAATACTCAAATGCTGCTCTAAATGAATAGGCTTTTGAACTGCCATTATCTACGTTTTATATTAGAACTGTTCGATATTTACAAGAAAAAGATTACGATATGGTTTTTAGGTGTCTCTAACTCCAAATCAACCATTTTTAGATATATGTTGTCCGTCTGTTTGTTTCTTTGTTCGAGCATAACGCAAAAACTAATGAACCAATTTTGACGATTTTTTTTTTGTTTGAAAGCTTATTATTTAACTTAAGCTTATGATTTGACTTAAAATCTGGTATGTAATTCACGTGGACGAAGTCGCGGGTAAACTCTAGTTACTTACTTATAATATCATAATAGATGGAATATTCTACAAGGGATAGGTACTAGGTATAACGTAAGTATAATTAATCCATTCCCCAACGGGAAGATATTCCAAAATTTACAGAAGCAAATTCCGAGAAACAATATTAATTAATGTAGTAATTAAGCGCTCAATAAAATGTAAACAACAATGGCTCCATAATATTAATGCTACAATTATTGTTCAAGGATATACACAATAGGTTTTTATGGAAATAGTCCGGAAAATTTGCAGAGTCCTTTAGAAATAACCGGCAACACAAAGTCGATATCGAAAAGGTTTTCCTTTATTCATTAAATTAAAGATCGAATGGTCCTTTTTAGATATCACGGTCAAATGGTTTGGAAAGGAATGATTATTTTAATGCCGTTTATTCATTGTTATAGAAACGTTTTATAATTTTATGCTAGGGTCCACTCAGCATATCAAATGATTTGACGGTTAAAACGATAATAGCTTCTGAACCCCTGAGGGAATTGCTTCATTCTACAGGAATAATTTAACGATCTTGACTTTATTGTTAAATCTTTGTACTAAGTACGTACGAGACGTATTATGATAAATTTATCATTATTTTTAAAATCGAAGGGTTCTTCCAAATACCAACTTCATAATAAGTTTCGGTAAATTGAGTTAAAAATTTACATTATTCTAAAAATCGTAAAACCGACTATAGAAATCGGTTAGTGTGATATACAAGCATCTATTTTGAAGACTTGATTAGATACACAAACACATAGATAAACTCACGACCGTAATCCCTTTCGAGGTAGTCAGAAACATTGCTACATCAATAAACCAGAAAAATCATACAGAAATACGGCGTCAGTCTCCCCAGGGTCAGCAACACTATTGTATAGAAATTAAAATTACTTACTGCTAGTAGCCCACAGTCGCTTCACTATGTCCAAGTCTACCATGTGTAGCACGGCGCATACGATGACCGAGGACATAGCAGCGCGGGGTATGAAGTAGAAATACGGCGTCAGGATCAGAAACACTATTATATTGAAATTAAAACGACTTACTGCTAGTAGCCCACAGTCGCTTCACTATGTCCAAGTCTACCATGTGTAGCACGGCGCATACGATGACCGAGGACATAGCAGCGCGGGGTATGAAGTAGAAATACGGCGTCAGGATCAGAAACACTATTATATTGAAATTAAAACGACTTACTGCTAGTAGCCCACAGTCGCTTCACTATGTCCAAGTCTACCATGTGTAGCACGGCGCATACGATGACCGAGGACAGTGCGGCGCGGGGGATGAAGTAGAAATACGGCGTTAGGGTCAGCGACACTATTATAATAGAAATTAAAATGACTTACTGCTAGTAGCCCACAGTCGCTTCACTATGTCCAAGTCTACCATGTGTAGCACGGCGCATACGATGACCGAGGACAGAGCAGCGCGGGGGATGAAGTAGAAATACGGCGTCAGGATCAGAAACACTTATATATTGAAATTAAAATGACTTACTACTAGTAGCCCACAGTCGCTTCACTATGTCCAAGTCTACCATGTGTAGCACGGCGCATACGATGACCGAGGACAGTGCGGCGCGGGGGATGAAGTAGAAATACGGCGTTAGGGTCAGCGACACTATTATAATAGAAATTAAAATGACTTACTGCTAGTAGCCCACAGTCGCTTCACTATGTCCAAGTCTACCATGTATAGCACGGCGCATACTATGACCGAGGACAGTGCGGCGCGGGGGATGAAGTAGAAATACGGCGTTAGGGTCAGCGACACTATTATAATAGAAATTAAAATGACTTACTGCTAGTAGCCCACAGTCGCTTCACTATGTCCAAGTCTACCATGTGTAGCACGGCGCATACGATGACCGAGGACAGAGCAGCGCGGGGGATGAAGTAGAAATACGGCGTCAGGGTCAGCGACACTATTATAATAGAAATTAAAATGACTTACTGCTAGCAGCCCACAGTCGCTTCACTATGTCCAAGTCTACCATGTGTAGCACGGCGCATACGATGACCGAGGACAGAGCAGCGCGGGGGATGAAGTAGAAATACGGCGTCAGGGTCAGCGACACTATTATAATAGAAATTAAAATTACTTACTGCTAGTAGCCCACAGTCGCTTCACTATGTCCAAGTCTACCATGTGTAGCACGGCGCATACGATGACCGAGGACAGAGCAGCGCGGGGGATGAAGTAGAAATACGGCGTCAGGAACGCCAGCGTCAGCAACACTATTATACCTGGTCATAGACAATTGAGTTAATATTGATAAACTCAAAGACAAATCTCCTGGGGTTGTAGAACTTTGCTGCTACTACCAACTATAATTTAAGCATTTACCGCATAGGTACCAGAAATCAGAATCAGAAATCATTTATTTGCAGAAACACGTTCATCATAAATAAAATTGTACAGATTGTTGTACAGTACAGTTTGTAGGACATTTTAAGACCTCATGCTGTAAAATATCATTTAAATGAATACTCAATTTCATCCTAGTTACCGAAGTTTAGAAAAAAAAGAATGATCGTAATTTTTTTTTATTTCTTTCTTATGCTCCATACAAGATCAAATCTACCCCAAGTTTATGTAATTTTCACGTCGAAATAAAAATAGCTTTTAACAGAATTAATTTCGTCCCTTCTCAAAGAGAAATTTTTTAAACTGTTGGCTGATTTTATGGAAGAATGAGAACTTTGCTAGCTTCCATAGGTAATTAAATTTCCCACTCAGTTGAAAATTTTAATCTATGTATATTGGATACCTAATATGCCAACGTACCCCAGGATTTCTCCTTCAAAACTATTAGCAAAATTGTAGGCAATAAACGAACACTATGAAGGAACGACTAAGCCATTTGCTGGTAATAATGCATGGTTCAGTCTTAGAATCCACAAAAGCGGAGTGGAGCGATGTGTGAAATCCACCAATAAAAAAAATATTGATTCTGTCAAGCGAGGAAAATTTAAAAATTCCATTGGTTGACTTTACACAGCTCCGCTTTAGTGGATTTCTGGCCTAAAATGTCGCATCAAAATCTGAACATTAAAAAAACGTTAAAGAAAGACAAGGTCCCGAGTTTGTTCCAAATACCTAAACAGCAAGTAAAATACTTGATACTTTATATTATATTTGAAAAATATTTAATACCTATTGAAAGCAATAAACATTAGGGATCGTGTACTGAACATGAAAACATAAATTCTAAAAGGATTCTCCGATCAATACGAAAACTTTAGAAGAAAGATGTTAATTACAACTTCTTACCAACTTCAACTGCAATCGCAAAGTTTTGGAAAGATATCAATAAAACTAGCGGGTATATACGTGCTTCCTAACCCACGCTGAAAACTTGATTATCTCCAGGTCCCAGTGAAGTTTGACATTGACAAAGAGGGATTATCTTCGGCGACGCTTTAGGGGTCAATTACACTTGTGACTTTTATTCCCCGGCCTTCCTTATATTTGTTGCGGCGATATGTCTTGTTTATCTAAAGCCTTGTATTAGCTATGTCGTATAGAACAAGCTTACGTGAGCAAAATGATAACTCAGAGACGATACTGATTTACGGATACATACATCTTTAAGAACGTTCTTGTAATATAGGATGTAAGTAATCTAAAGCAATGTAAGATAGCCGAAAATCGCGCTCCATACAAACGAAGTCTAGTTATATTTTCAATACTAACCAATAAGTCAATGAAATTTTTCAGAAACAATCTAAAAACCAATGTCTATGCTTGTCTGTAGTCAGATTTTCGTTAAAATTTATAGTTTTAAAGTTACATTGCCTCAAATATTTCCATAAAATTCTTAAATTAATCATAGCATTGAAACTGTATTGAAGCTGTGCGAGCTGTGCGAGCTGTGTAGCTGTGTTTTTTTAACCAATCAGGAGCTCGGGCGAGGTGCGGCCGATTTCGCCCGAGCTCCTGATTGGTTAAAAAAACACAGCTACACAGCTCGCACAGCTCGCACAGCTTCAATGGACAGGACACATTACACACATTAACGAAAATCTGACAACATACAAGCATATAGAGACAATGATTTTTTTGGCAAAAAAATAATTGCATAGAGATTGACTTCTAGATTGTTTCTGAAAAATTTCAATGACTTATTGGTTAGTATTGAAAATATATCCAGACTTCGGTTGTATGGAGCGCGCTCCGAATGGTAGTACAAAACGCCTTGAAGGCATCTTTTATTTTTCATGTTACGACTAGATTTATACAATTTACCGAAACCAAAATCATACCTCAGTATTGTTGGATAGATTATCTAGTGAAATCATATATTGAACACATGATTGGAATTTCTTCCCTCAATAGAAAATCGTCACAAAGATGACGTATTTTCAACCATTTTCTCACCTGAGAAGAACTTCAAATAATTTCCGATTTTTGGAATTTATACTCACATATTCACTATTAGTTTATCTATTGAAATCATAAAAAAAATCTATAAAAAGTACTTTTGTTAACTCTTTTTAATCGAAAATACGGCACGCGCACGCACTTTTCGGAGGGCTGGGCAATCGCGTTTCTCATAGAAATTATTCGTCTGAACCTATGGCCCCTTAAGAACGTTGTTCTTGTAACCTAAGATGTAATCTAAAGCAATGTAAGATAGCCGAAAATCTTAAAATAAACAACCCAAAGGAACTACGACAGTGAATTTAAAATTTTAAAAGAGCAAGCAACTCGGACAGCATAAACTATGATGGAAACTTTTAGATTTATGAAGTTTCTGCTACATAGCGCGGTCGGTACTACTCTGTTACCTTGCATGTGAAAAATGATATATCGCCGGGAACATTTATCTCGGCTCCAATTTGAACAAACACTATCAAAGTAATACCTCGACTGAAAGCGTAATTGAGGGGTATAGTATCAAAACCCGCTATAATAACTTTGTCAAAAATTTCGCAAACCATAAAAAACTGTTTAAAATTTATCATTAAAACTTAACAGGATTTTTTACTCTAACCAATTCGCTTATGACATGGCAAAACTAATTTTCGCTGGACCAAAAGTAAATATAACACTACATAAGCATTTAAAAATCCATTTTAGAGGAATTTGAAACGAACTTGTGTGTTACTATGGAAGTATGGCGGGTTTTAAAAATTAGCGGTCATATTTTGGCGGGTTTTGAAACCAATCAATCTAAAATCCCCTATTGAGGATTTTGATACGGACATCCGCTGTTACTTTTGATCCGGAATCTTTTTTTTAATGGCTGATTTCTCTGTTTTAGTGGATTTTGCTAGAAAACTAGATGATCAGTTTAAAGCAATTTTTAATTACTTTCTAACGATGCTACTTTCTCGAATTTGGTCACTAAGCATTATAGCGGGTTTTGATACTATACGCCTCAATTATAAACCAGCTATTCTATAACACCGTCATTACAAAGACAATCCCTAGACAATAATATTGTCCTTAATTTGGAACGTTAAAAGCTATTGTTACGTTTAAACAAAGTTTCCTCGGAATTAGGGTTGACTTCAATAACTTTCAGCATAATTTTATGAGTGTTTAAGACATCACCAGAAACAGTACTCGGCAAAGACAAAGAGCCGTGCCGACAATCGTCAAAACATAATAAAGTAAAATCTTACAAATTGTTACAAAGTAAATTGAAACAAAGTCGTAAATACCGGTATAGAATCCTGCCGCAGGGGTCCTGACGCCCGAAGAGTCGCTTACAGCGCTTCGAGTGAAGGAACCATTTACTGGGAACGATCGGAAGAAAGCGCCGATAATGTTGCAAGCGCCTAAAGCTACTATCTCTTGAGTAGCGTCCAACGTTCTGCCTTTAGCTGAAATATATCGAGTTATCAACTTTGTTAAATCATCGAGGATTGTTCAGTTGTAGTGGGCCGTGGACGGTTCGCTATCTAGGTCTAACATTTAAGGGAAGAAACAGACTTTAGCAGCTATTGTTGTGCTACGGATTGTCTGTTTTCAACGATCGTCGGAGATTACGAGTTCCGATTATTTCTGTAGACACAATTAAGATGCCTTAACAACAGTTTTGCTTTTGTTACATTGAAGAGCCGATAGTGAATGGAAATTGGAACACGAGCTTTTTCCCTCCTATTACGAACTCTGTTTGAAGTGTCATCAAAAGATTTAGTGTGATGGAACAACAAACTTTCATACTTTCCACACTAATGTTATAATAATAATTTTGTATATCTGTTTATTTTCGAGCTGATTTCGATCAATAGTTGACGAAGGGGTAGCTTTTTGTGACAGAACAAAGTCTCGTTAAAATTCAAACTCCCCTGGTTTGACAAAGCATGTTGTTGGCTACTGGCTGTTTTTAAGGTTCCGTACCCAAAGGGTGAACGGGACCCTATTACTAAGCCTATGTTGTCCGTCCGTCCGTCCGTCCGTCCGTCTGTCCTACCTATTTAGGGCAAAGTATACTTTACTTTTGAACCCTAATAGCTAGATAGTTGAAATTTTCACAGATTATGCGTTATTACGGCGTTTTAGCCTCCGTTTTCTTCAAACTGAAATCTCTCAAGAACAAGACTTGTGCTCTCGGACTGTCGGACTATGCCTAGACTGTCGCGCGACGGTAGCAGAGGGTCGCGCGACGGTCGCGCGACCCTGTCGCGAGCTGTCGCAGAGTACTGTCGCTGGTCTGTAAGAGCCCTAAGCTAAATAGTGAACCTTGCTATCATTATCTGACCACTCCAAAATGGATTATGTTAGGTTTAGGATGCCTCCACGCAAGGACTTTAAAAAATCACGCATATCCTGGCAGCACCACCATTATAAACATTTTAGTTCCACCTAGGTTTTTTAGGGTTCCGTACCCAAAGGGTGAAAACGGGACCCTATTACTAAGCCTACGTTGTCCGTCCGTCCGTCCGTCTGTCCTACCTATTTAGGGCTGTAACTTTTGAACCGTAATAGCTAGATAGTTGTTATTGTTGTCTCAGATTATGCGTTATTGCGGCGAATTTGTTAACAAATAATAAAAATGTCAAAAAGTTAAAAATTAAGGGGGATTTTCAACAAGAAACTAGTTTTTATCAACGTTTTTTCTTCACGCTCTATAGTAAAAACGGTAATACCAAGCGTCAAACTTATTGTGATTATAGAGCAGACTCTACAGAATAACAACAAATACTAAAAACCGGCCAAGTGTGAGTCGGTCTCGCGCTAAAGGTCCCGGACAAAAAAAAATTTTTCTAAGTTAATAATGTTGTGTTCTGTGGTGGTGTGGTACGGAACCCTCGGTGCGCGAGTAACCCGACTCGCACTTGACCGCTTTTATTTGTAGTTATAAGTTATAATCAAATTATACTGATGATGATTATGATGATAGCGCAGCGGACATGAAAGAAGAATACCTACTTAACAAGTAAAACCCGCCTATCTAGTGGTCAGTGACTGATAAAAACTTACCAAAAGCCTTAGCGATAGCGACGTTGGAGATGATCCCCACAAGTGGGACAACTATCAGCCCAGAACCGAGGTGGGCCAACATTCCGCCCGCGGTGTACGTCGTATTGCCCACTTGTGTATGGAACGGAGGGGGTTGCGGCCTCGGGAGGCCTGGCGTTATGTTTCCTGGAATATAATGCGTGAATCAACCCGTTTGTCTCGGATATAATGTAATTTGGATAGGTTAGCTTATCCGACAGATAATTCGACATATTTTGTATGAAAGATATGTCAAAATATCTGTCGGATAAATTAACAAGAACTTATTATGAAGTGGTGAAACAGGCCCTAAGATAGTCTATCACAGATAATTACGATGTAAGTAGGTATGAAAATGTTTCAGCAATTTAAAGAAGTTTGGCGGAAGGCCATATAATGTTACACCCAGATATATAGGTCCCATACATGAATGAAACTTAGTAATACGTGTACAGTGACAAACAAAACTAACAAAAAAGGAAATTGGTTGTAATCTGTAGAAGTGGAGGAAAGGTATTTCTCCTTAAGATACCTTTTGTATCAAGTGTGTGAAACTCATAATCTTTCTTATTAGGTAGCCCACTCAATCTTCTACGCATTCATTGTGTTTGTTTTAATGAAAATTCACGATAACCGTACAATATTATGATAATGGAATTAAACGAAATCATACGCACTATCAGTTCAATAAAGCCAAATACGTTGCGTAACGTCAAAAACGACCTTAGTGATAATATTCGATGAAAATAGCTGTCATGGTTGCGTTTTGCTACTGCTTTTAGGAGATTTGTCTATTTTACTAGTAATTTCTACTTTTGAACCCGAACTTCTAGAGATGAGGATTTTTTTTTTAAAAATGCCTTAATTTTTTTATAATAATTATGACCGCCGTCGTGAAGGGCTTTTAGTTTTCGTAAAAATGGCTGGGTCCAAATTCGCCAAAGTTCTTTGTTGTTTTCAATTTCGTCAAAAGAATGCACTGAAAATGTGATACAAGGTTTAAGGGTAGACAATGACATTAACTTAATGAGTGATTGTACGCATGATTTTGAACAACTTTCCCAAAGGAACAATGGAAAATTCGCATACAACAATATAGTTTTCATACAAACGATCAAACAGCTGTTGATTGCATTTAAGGATGAAAAGTCCAGCTAATTTTGCTAATTTTCTATAGGTTTCATAGGTAAAGTGTTCAGTATCATATGGGTACAAACCTGAAGATCGATTTTACTGAAAGGTAGGACTTTAGATCTTAAATCTACCGAAATTACATTTATAACAACAACAATTGTAAAGTCTGAAGATCTGTAATTTAAGTAACATTTGTGATTTTTCAGCATTCGCACAATATTTGTTCGTGCAGAAAAGTTGCTGCGATATCATTTGACATGACGGATTTTATTCGAGTAGAATAAGCAGTAATTTTATAGAGACGTGTTTTTTTATCAAATGAACGCAAAAATATAAAAACACGTTTGCTCAAAATCTATAACTCGGAAAACTAGACACGAACGTTCGAATTCTATCATATTTATATGGTGAAGATTCATCATCATCATCATCATCATCTCAGCCGATGGACGTCCACTGCTGGACATAGGCCTCCCCCAAGGATCGCCATAACGACCGGTCCTGCGCTGCCCTCATCCAACGCTTTCCCGCCGCCTTCATCAGGTCGTCGGTCCACCGTGTGAGGGGCCTACCCACGCTGCGCTTTCCGGTTCGCGGTCGCCACTCGAGAACTTTTCGGCCCCACCGGCCATCGGTTCTGCGAGCAATGTGCCCCGCCCACTGCCACTTAAGTTTAGCAATTCTTTGGGCTATGTCAGTTACTCTGGTTCTTCTGCGGATCTCTTCAATGGTGAAGATTACACTAATAATGTTATGAGTTCACAACCAACCCATCCAATTTATTCCATTTTAAGATCCAAAACTTTTCTTACGACTTCTAAGTGACAAACTCTACTCTCCGTTTTTTTTTAAATAATGATATAGGAATACTTCCTTATTCGTTTATAAGGAGGCCTTTGCCCTGTAGTGGGATTCTAGAGGCTATAACTTAACTTTATGGGAATTCAACTATAAAGCAAGTAATTTACAAATATCAGCCAAGGGCTCGGCAGCTCAGGAGCCCGATTGCGCTAAGTTAAAACATCGAAGTTCTATTCTTATCCAATTTCAGTTCTAATCACATTGTAATCCAATTGCTATTCAACTGTGTTGAATTCCGCATCGCGCTAAACTCTATGTAACTGACAGCCCTTAGCGCTTGAGCGATCTGTCAAAACGGCTCTAACGGCTGTCAAGACCAGTACCGCGATTAGCGCAATACCAAATGTGTCAAAAGTTATGGTTCGTACGTAGTCCAATAACGGTTCAATCACCGAATATTTACCGCGATTGCAGCCCTGGTATCAGGTCTATGTTTTAGGTCAGCTTTAGACCAATCCCAAGCATGCTGATAAAATTAGGCTTATTTTTACTGATAAATATCCTGGACATTTTCACAGTACATAATATCAAACCAAATTTTTTTTTTTATTTTTTTTTTATTTATTAGGTCTGCCTACAGCTATTACATCTGACACAAGTTAAAGTACGTTACACAGTGATCTTAGGCTAAGATGTATAACTAATTACAGGCAAACACAGCATGCAATGCAACTAGGGTTAACTGTAAAATATAACCATAACAAGATTTAACAAATTGGTAGTAGTAAGTATATAAAAATAAAAGAGCTTTTACAAGATAATAAAGAGATTTTACAAAATTACAAAACAAAACAAGGCAACTTATGAGTAACATTAGGTAGGTACTTTAATATATGGAAACATTATCAATATCTATTTGTCATTTTCAAAAAGCTTAATAATTTTCTAGCATAAGCATAAGCATAGCATAAGCATATACTCACGACTATGTTCCCCGAGGGGGTAGTCAGAGATATTCTGAAACTTCAGAACATCCACGTTTCACTAGTAGTACCGAAACTGTCCAGTGTGACGGGGAGTGAGCCCGTCGCCACTTGTAATGGACAGTAGGTACAAAAATGCCGCGAAATTGAAGCATGCAGGTTTCCTCACGATGTTTTCCTTCACCGAAAAGCCAGTGGTGTTATAAATCGTACATAAATTCCGAAAAAACTCATTGGTACGAGTCGGCCTGGACGGAGATCGAACCATCGCCTCCTGCACGGCAGGCAAGGTTACTAGCCACTGGACCACCACGGCTCTATTCTAATAATATTAATAATTTTCTATGAGAACTTTATTTCGAACTTACGTTATTTTATAACATTTTCTTCAGTCTGCCGACCTCTAATCTAACGAGCGCGTATGTCTGCCCGGGGCGCATTTCAAACTTGTTCAAAATGTTTAGCAATTATCGTGCAGCGTGCAATGTTCTGTGCGAGCGCGGGCATGAACCATCCACCATCACGAATGATAAAACTTAGTTTCGATGTTAAAGTTTAGCATTATTTACATATTTAAACTTTATTTTACATGATCATGGTCTGATAGCTCTTGTCTGATGACCCGAGAGGCCGAAAGTCATAGGTTCGAATAACGTAAGGGATAAATAGTTGATAATTAATTCCAGTATTTGTACCAAAGAGTTATGGATGTTTATATTTATGCGGTGTGTAACAAAAAGATAAGGTCGTACTTAATAAGATAGTTTACAAGTAGTCAAAGGTTTACACGGATAAAAAGGATTTCGTTAAATAATAAATCACAATTGCATTGAACCAAGAATTTGGCGCTCTCTATATCGAAAATAATGTGATTTCTTATTTCAAGAAATCCTTTATATCCGTATAGACAGTCAAACTGAACAACTTTACAAAGATATCAAATCTAAAATCACGGAAAGAATCAGTTGTAAGTTTGTTGAAATACGATGTCAATTTTCTATTACTCACTGCATACAATATTGTATATTAGGGTACTTCCATTGGGACTAGAAAATCGTTGTTACAATGTAAAAAAATGTTAGGTACCGATACGAATAAACATCTACAACATGGGCACATGGGACATGGTTCGTTCGCGCGCAAACGAACGAGAGAAAAGACGTGATAATGCCGTATCACGGCTATCGCGGGTTGGCATGCTACCCATGCAGGTCTTTTTTCTAACTGAATATGTTCCACAAACGCGATATACGCCTCGTAGCACGCACACACTGACAATATCTCCGCGTAGCCCCGTCTAGCGCATTCGTGGAACGCCGAGATATTGTCAGTGTGTGCGTGCTACGAGGCATACGTACTGGCGAGCACACATATAAGCCGCGTTTGGTACCATTGTATGAAGACGGATTAAGGTCTTATACTGTGTCAGAACGCTACACGACATCCCATGCACGGCTTCATTCCTGCGCCGCAAAGGCTGCCAAGCCGACGCAGCTTTATGAAGTGTGTCGACCCACTGAATACTGGCCCAGCGCAAGCGAGGTGTACTCTTTGGAGACAAAAAGTGGCCCTCCCAACTCCATTTGTGCCGCCGTCTGAGAGCCTCCCGCCTGGACATGACTTGCCTTGGGCGACCTGGAAGTCCTTAAACCGACTCCGAACCCAGGTCGGTCGCAGTAAGGACAACATGGTCAGGTGGGGATTCTTAGATGCGCAAAATGTGACTTGCTTGTGCGGAGCTCCACAAACGATGGCCCACCTCACATCGTGCCCTGCGTGCCCTAACACCTGCACGCAGAAGGAGCTCATGACCGCTAGCGACGATGCAGTATCGGTTGTCCAATTCTGGCAAGGTACTATTTAGCGACTTTGTTGTGTTGAAGTCGACACGATAAGCAAGCAAGAACGCTAGACATAAATAGTTCTAAAATAATACAAACCTGTAAGTATCAAGGGGTCTCCCTTATCCTGATGAACGAAGTAAGCCAGCACCGCAGCCAAGACTACCACCACAGCGTTCCTTGCAACACCAGCGAACCATAAACTCTTCTGTATGATTTGCGCCGTGCGTCTTCCTTTCTCGTCTACTGGGTCTTTCACGCGAATCTCTTTGAGTGCCTGTAATATAGTTACACCTATTAAAACGTAATTTGGCATGAAGAGATCACAGGTAAATTACAGTTAAGAAGAAACATTTTTTCTCGATTTCGATGTTGTTGTTCTATGGGACATAGAGAAAGTTGTTCAGTTTGATGGTCTTGATCATCCCCTTAAAAAAGTGTCAGCATATTAAGAAGGACCCTGTATAAGTAATTCAACATTGTATTTCTAATTGTTTTTAGGGTTCCGTACCCGAAGGGTGAAAACGGGACCCTATTACTAAGCCTACGTTGTCCGTCCGTTCGTCCGTCCGTCTGTCCGTCCGTCTGTCCTACCTATTTAGGGCTGTAACTTTGAACCGTAATAGCTAGATAGTTGAAATTTTCTCAGATTATGCGTTATTGCGGCGGATTTGTTAACAAATAAACTTAGTGTGATTATAGAGCAAACTCTACAGAATAACAACAAATACTAAAAACCGGCCAAGTGTGAGTTGGTCTCGCGCTAAAGGTCCCGGACAAAAAAGTATTTTTTTCTAAGTTAATAATGTTGTGTTCTGTGGTGGTGTGGTACAGAACCTTCGGTGCGCAAGTAGCCCGACTCGCACTTGACCGGTTTTTGTATATTTATAACTCCATTCCAGATAGGGGCGAAAAGAAGGTAAAAAAGATTCTTTATAGTACACACTTTAAAGAAATTATGAATATTGTATCAAACAACAAAATGGCGATGTTGAAAGACCTAAAGAAGCAGTGGTGCGCACATGTGGTTCGCCTTTGTTAAAATGAAGCTTTTTTAAAGACTGTTATGAAAAAAATCCGTCAGGTGGCGCTAGTAGTAGCCATATTGACAATTCGAAAAAAACATCTTTAAAAATTCTAAAAAATTGTACTAAAATTATTACGACTTCATTTAAATCGTTATGATCGTCATCGTATTATTAATGTATCTAAACTGGGAAATTCAAAATTCACAATTCAAAATTTTTTATTCAAAATAATATCATATAGATAGCTTTTTGACGTCATTTTTTGACTCTACCACCGCGTCGGAAGGTGTTCCGTTGAGAGAAGATGCGGCCAGAAACTCTACAACACACATCTTTTAAACAAAACAAAATGTACAAAGTACAATTAAAATACAATATTGCATTACATAGTGTAAATCTAGGAAAATACGTTTGGCAAGCATTAGTTTATTACTGTGGCAATTTTTTTTAACCGACTTCAAAAAAGGAGGAGGTTCTATGTTCGGCTGTATGTATTTTTTTTATGTATATTCACCGATATTTTCGTCAATTGTGAACCAATTTAAAAATTATTTTTTTGTTTAAAAGGGTATACTCCCGAGGTGGTCCCATTTTTTTTTAACCGACTTCAAAAAAAGGAGGAGGTAATATGTTCGGCTGTATGTTTTTTTTTATGTATGTTCACCGATATTTTCGTCAATTGTGAACCAATTTAAAAAATCTTTTTTTGTTTGAAAGGGTATACTCCCGAGGTATTTTGGCTTTACAACCGATTGCTTCCAAGATCGATATCTGGGGGTTCCTGCGATCTATTAGCATGAATCTGATATCAGAAATCAGAAAATTGGAAGGAAAACAAATAAGGTTAAAAAACAAATAAGATCATCTTGAATTTAATTGTTTTTAACTGACTGATTCCAAAATAGATATCTCACTCCGGAATCTCCGGAAAAGTACCAGATGGCGGCCACTTTTCTAAATTGTTGACTTTAGATTCATGTTCGGAGATCGCAGAAACCCCCAGATATCGATCTTGGAAGCGAACGGTTGTAACGCAAAAAAGTTCAAGATGGCGGCCGCATTTTTAAATTTTTGACTTCAGATTTGTGGTTGAAGATGGCAGAAAACCCCAGATATCGATTTTGGAAGCAATCGGTTGAAAAACAAAAAGTTCAAGAAGTCGGCCGCTTTTTTGAATTTTTGACTTCAGATTCGTGTTTGGAGATGGCAGAAACCCCCAGATATCGATCTTGGAAGCAATCTGTAGAAAAACAAAAAAGTTCAAGATGGCGGCCGCTTTTTTGAATTTTTGACTTCAGATTCGTGTTTGGAGATGGCAGAAACTCCCAGATATCGATTTTTGAAGTAATAAATTGAAAAACAAAACAGTTCAAGATGGCGGCCACTTTTATGAATTTCTGACGGATTCGATTGAGTGCGTCCATACCACATCACACTACCGGCAACGCTCTGCGCGACGCAAGTAATGCCAAATAATATTGATGTTACAAGCAGACGGATTAAATTCCAATGATTTCTGCAACATGGATTCTGCAACTGCATTTTTGGAAAAAAAATGTTACAAATTTGAGTTTGCTTGAGACATTTTAAGTGATATTAGCTGATACCGACTAGATCTATTTTAAGATGTCTTTTAAGGCTTAAGAAGAACTCGTTTAATACGTCTTCAAAATCGATTGTCAGCGCGGTTTATTAATACGGAATAACGGACATTAGTGAGCACCGGTGGCGTAGCGTGGGTGTCTATCACCCGGAGCACAGACCGATTTTGCTGCCTCCTTATCTTTATAAGAAGATCTACGTTAAACATAAAGGAGAGACCGAAGCGACCGAAGCCAGCTCGAAATATTTTAACACAACCTGTTCGAATCAAATTAAAGATTGAAAAATTCAGTCTCGGGCGGGACTTGAACCCGCACCCTTCCAAACCGGGGAAGTGCGTTATCCAATTTCGCTACCGAGCCCACTAGCCAGAGAACGAATTTTTCAATCTGTTACGTCTTGAGGGGACGTGAGCGACATCTACTGGCAGTTACAACCCGCAAGGCAAGGGTTGGCAAGTTTGTAATAACTGCCAGTAGATGTCGCTCACGTCCCCTCAAGACGTAACAGATTGAAAAATTCGTTCTGTGGCTAGTGGGCTCGGTAGCGAAATTGGATAACGCACTTCCCCGGTTTGGAAGGGTGCGGGTTCAAGTCCCGCCCGAGACTGAATTTTTCAATCTTTAATTTGATTCGAAATAGCACAACATGGCTGTAACATGTTCAAAATCAATAATATTTGAAATTGGAACAGGGTGTGTCATCTATACCGTATGAATTTCAGTTGTAAAACTGAACTTGCGGGTTGGCAAGTTTGTAATAACTGCCAGTAGATGTCGCTCACGTCCCCTCAAGACGTAACAGATTGAAAAATTCGTTCTGTGGCTAGTGGGCTCGGTAGCGAAATTGGATAACGCACTTCCCCGGTTTGGAAGGGTGCGGGTTCAAGTCCCGCCCGAGACTGAATTTTTCAATCTTTAATTTGATTCGAAATAGCACAACATGGCTGTAACATGTTCAAAATCAATAATATTTGAAACAACCTGTTCGGGTTGTGGTCAGACATCTTTAGGTCTTTTGGTTTTGGTTTGGTGGGGTTGTTTATCCATTCAGAAATAGACTTTACTCTGCTCTACGAATTGGTTATACAGGTTGTTTATGGTAAGTAGTTGCATTACTAAAAGGGGTGATTATACTCATGATACTTAACAATTTTACCTAAGAAACCTAAATAAAATTCATAATTTTTTTTTAGTCTTCCTATTCGTAAATGCAAGCAGCTGATCCAACATTTGTATGAAAAGTGGAAATTTTCATACAAACGTTAGATCAGCTGACTGAATTTTGCGGATTCCCTATAGGTTTCTTCAAAAACGTATTTCAGTGTCATGGGTACAATCACACCTTAAAAGTAATGCAACTGTTTACCCTAACACCCTGTGGTTCAGTCAGAGCTCAATCAATTAATATTTTTGCTACCTCTGGTAAAGTGCCGCCCGGTGCCCGGGGCATTTGCCCTCCCTCGCTATGCTCCTAGTGAGCACATAGATAATAGACGTTTTCTTATTTTTCCATTAATTCCGATAGTGTGAACTAAAATGTGCCTAAGTATGTGAGTATACCCGGTGACAGCGTTTTAGTTCTAATAAATGCCAGTGCGCTACAGACTATTGGCTGTTTCACTCGCTATCCCTAATTCTTATATTCATCAGTCATCAAACACTGACATAAGTGTTTCGATTTTTTTATAAAATGATCACGGTCTGAAAAGGTTTCGTAGCCCTGCTTCTGTGATCTTCTTTTTTTCGTCTTTAATAAAAATAGAGTATAGTTTTGTTTAAAAGTTGTGTATTGTAGAGTTTCTGGCCGCATCTTCTCTACAACGGAACACCATCCGACGACGCAGTGGTCCGGTGGTAAAGTTAAAAAAAATACGTCAGAAATCTATGTGGTATTATCCACAGGTATTATCTAATCTAAACTATTATAAAACTGTAACAGAAGTGTCTGTACATTGAAGATACTAAACAAAAAAGATTACAATGTGGTTTTTAGGTGTCCATGACTACAAATAAACCTTTTTTTAGAATTTTTTCTGTCTGTTTGTTTGTTCGAGCATCACGCAAAAACTACTGAACCGATTTTGATGAACCTGTTGAAAGTCAAATTATAAATTTGACTTAAAATCTGGTATATAATTTGTCCAGAAGAAGTCGCGGGTAAACTCTAGTTTCGAATAAAAATTTTGAGTGAGTTGAAATGTGGGTAGGTATCGAATACAAGACCTTTAATACTGTACATGAAAGCAATAAATGAATTGAATTGAATACAATACAATTATTTTGTTTAGTTGAACAAATTGAATTAAACAAGAATCCAAAGATAACCCGACTACCTATTACCTACCTTTACAATTTTATTATGGTGCTATTTCTTTCAATACCCAATTTAAATAATGAAATTACAAAACGTTTATCCTTTGGTAAAAAAGTAAACGTTTTTTGTCACCCTTTTTATCTCTTCCAACTTTTTTGTAGCTTTTAGCTAATGGACAATATTTCAGGCACATAGGTACGGTACCTACCTAAATATAAATGATCTTTTGTTTTTGTAATATGACTGTTTATAAAGAGGTATCCTTTCAGTTTCAAAGCCTTCATTGGTGTTCTAATTACCCTGTGGCCTCTAGCTATTTGAGTGTCAACAGCAAATTCATAGAAAATTAATGTACCTATATTATTTCGCAGCTTATCTCTATTCATTTCCATAATGTGTTATTGTATAATAACTGAACTAAAACGCGAATGCTCAAAACGGCTGAATAATAACATAATGATGTGAACCTTTTTGCGTTTTGAGGCAATTTTCCTTGTTCTTGGTTGTAAATAAGTTGTCGATGGCAATGAAAGTATGTAACAACGAAAAGAGAAGAGAGGTGTCGGTTTTTAGGGTTCCGTACCCAAAGGGTGAAAACGGGACCCTTTTACTAAGCCTACGTTGTCCATCCGTCCGTCTGTCCTAACTATTTAGGGCTGTAACTTTTGAACCGTAATAGCTAGATAGTTGACATTTTCTCAGATTATGCGTTATTTTATTACGGCGGATTTGTTAAAAAATAATAAAAATGACAGAAAGTTAAAAATTAAGAGGGGTTCTTAACAAGAAACTAGTTTTTATCAATGTTTTTTTCTTCACGCTCTATCATAAAAACGGTAATACATACAAGCGTCAAACTTAGTGTGATTATAGAGCAAACTCTACAAAATAACAACAAATACTAAAAACCGGCCAAATGTGAGTCGGTCTCGCGCTAAAGGTCCCGGACAAAAAAGTTTTTTTTTCTAAGTTAATAATGTTGTGTTCTGTAGTGGTGTGGTACGGAACCCTCGGTGCGCGAGTAGCCCGACTCGCACTTGGCCGCTTTTATTGTTTGAACATGAGTTTGCTTGTTGTTACCAATGCATCATAATTCGACTACTATGATGCATTGGTAACTGGTAACGGCGATGTTGCAACTGCAGTGCCGCTCACCGCCGCGATATCGTAACTAGATCGCTATGATTCTTAAGCACAGGCGTTTTTATGCATTACCGCCGCGACATCGCTGCGATTCCGCCGCGATACTGATTGATCTCTGAAATATCGCGGCGATGTCGCGGCGATATTCCTACGATATTGTTCCGTCAACGCCTACTCTCAACAATCGTTTGTATGATACGGCTCTAAATCTACCCATCTAGCTACATTTGACTACTTATTGATCATGTGCATTTACACCCAATTTTATACCTTATCACTAAACGAGACAGCCTATAATTGCAAAACAATAATTTCGAACTTAGAACGTTTGGAGTTCACACGAGACTACTTTTCATGATTTTTTACGTTCAAAATTAGAACCTAAAGTTATGGGGAATAAAATCCAAAGTTGCGATTTTATGTTACCCCTCGCCCCCCGCAAAAAGTGGTAGAAATGTTTGTTAGTAGAATGACACGCGTCCCTATCCAGTCCCTATATAAGTAGTCAAAGCTAGCTACCTATGTAGCACGTAACAACACCCGTATTCTAGTTGCTTCCTCAAATTTTCCTCCACTCAGTCAAACTCAGTCAAATTGTATGTCAAAACTGACAAAAACGTCCTCGACTCGAGAAATTTTCTCCGTAAAGAAACTTTAAACTCAAGGTGGCTCGGTAAACGTCGCTGAAGCATAGCAAAATAACTTGAAGATTATATGAAATGTACAAACAAACAAACAAACAAATATACTACGACGACAGGCGACGACGACGATACTACTATTCTACTATGTACAGGATGCAACAGATTACAATAGTGGACTACATAAAATATAATTTTAGTTTTAACTGCTCACTAAATAAACCGTTTGAAAATAACGCTAAACTCACATTGTCAGTAATTCTGTTGCTTGAATACTATTTTTAATAACTGGATAAACTACAGGGTGAAATTGACATCATTAGCATCCTTTTAAACTAAGAGTCTACCCATCAAACTAAACAACTTTCACTATGGGAGCAAACTGATCGGAGCAACTAAAAAATCAGCTGTTCTATACTAAACTGCAATGCCTACTCGACTCAAATGTATGCAACAGCTGATTTTCTTTTTGCTCCGATCGATTTGTTCCCATAGTAAAAGTTGTTCAGTTTGATGGCTAGACTCTTAGTTTAAAAGGATGCCAATGATATCAATTTCACCCTGTGTAATAAAACCGGTCAAGTGCGAGTCGGGCTACTCGCGCACCGAGGGTTCCGTACCACACCACCACAGAACACAACATTATTAACTTAGAAAATTTTTTTTTTGTCCGGGACCTTTAGCGCAAGACCGACTCACACTTGACCGGTTTTTAGTATTAGTTGTTAATCTGTAGAGTTTGCTCTATAATCACACTAAGTTTGACGCTTGCATGTATTACCGTTTTTACGATAGAGCGTGAAGAAAAAACGTTGATAAAAACTAGTTTCTTGTTGAGAACCCCCCTTAATTTTTAACTTTTTGGAATTTTTATTATTTGTTTACAAATCCGCCGTAATAACGCATAATATCAGAAAATTTCAACTATCTAGCTATTACGGTTCAAAAGTTACAGCCCTAAATAGGTAGGACAGACGGACGGACGGACAGACGGACAGACGGACAGACGGACGGACGGACGGACGGGCGGACGGACGGACGGACAACGTAGACTTAGTAATAGGGGTCCCGTTTTCACCCTTTGGGTACGGAACCCTAAAAAGTATGAAAACGACGACGAAGAACAATGACGTCGTCACTATGCAAATTTTTGTACCATATTTCATACAAAGCACGCGTTTTGACGTTTAATATAGAGTTGTTAATTTGACTAGTTGGAAACTCGCGGATTACAATAAGCTCGAAGTTGAAGAATCAAAAAAGGAAAGCAGACCCCGTTACCCAGCAGGACAGCAGCTTGGGAGATGATGATGTTGATTATTGTGAATCTCAACTCAAACTCTAGCTTTTCAGGGCTGCGTACAGTTTGACAGTCGCTGTTTAAATTTCGGAGACTAAACTTGTTGGCAGGTTAACCACAGTTTACAGAGCGAGCTCCGATTTATCGGTTTAATTAATCTACACATTTAATTAACGTTGTACATATTACGTACCCTGTTCAGAGTATCGTTACCCATAATTTGATTTTGTTTAGCCTATTAGCATGTATTCCTGCCACACATGTACACTGTGAACATTATCATTAAGTAGATTAATTCAGGAACTGAATATTTCATGAAATCAAATAACAAGTAAGCTAATAAATAAGGAAGTTACAGTAAATTTAATTAAGTTCACATTTTCACAGATGAATGAATTCACATAAAAACCTTACCGTAATACTTGGTTGGTTGCGAATAAATAAATTTAAAATATAGGTAAAAAGAAAAATCTTCTTTTCGTAGTTTGAATGAATATTAAATTGCTGTGTAAGGTCTTTATTAATAAACTGATGGTATTTAAGAGGATGATCAGAAGTGCGATTTTTGAAACTTATTCGTTAAAGTCAGCAGTTGTAAATGTCAAAATTACTATGGGATATGCATCTTTCTACTGCTGATTTGACTTTCAAAAATCACAATCCTGAATCAGTATGAGTCAAGTTTCAAAAATCGCACTCCAGACCATCAAACTGAACATCTTTCTCTATGGGACCAACATTGAATGTAATTTGCTTTACGTACCTATATTTAGTTCTAAAATCCTATATTGTTCATGTAAATAATTATGCAAACTGATTAATCTTATCGCGGTACAACTTTTAAACCTTTTGTTGAGTTTTTAAAATTCATATAATTTATATTGATACGATTATAATTGTCCGACGACATTGGGTTCGTCACATTGTGTTTAAACTGATAAACCTTACAATACTAAGATCAAGTTGATTGAAAGTCTTACCTTCATGCCCATCAAAACAATACAGCAGACTAAGCTAAGAAGAGTATCTTGTAACCTCGTATCTTGTATATGTCCGAACACGCCCTCCCACGTTCCGATGAACGACTCGGCTTTGAACTTGAGACCTAGGAGTCCTTTGAGCTGGGAGGACGCTATGGTGACCGCTGCGGCCGATGTGAAGCCGGACACTACTGGCAGTGACACGAATTCTACGAGGAATCCTGTAAGAGAAGCTCTTTATTAGTCCACTCAATTTTCAACAGATTACATTATAAAGATTGATTGTTGTTTTTATTTTCTACTTGTGGAATCATCGCCTGTATTGGCCCTCATTAGGGCAGTTCGTACCCTGATGACTTTAGGACCATAATGATAATGACTATGGAGAAATTGCATGTGTAATTCTACTAACAAACTTTTCTACCACTTTTTGCGGGGGACGAGATAGCATGAAATCCGCAACTTTGGATTACACCGCCTATCCTCTTCAAAATATTCTATAGAACAAACCAAAACATTTAAAAAATGCTCACCAAGCTGCGCAGTACCAGCGATCAGCTGCACAATCCCGCCTATAAAGCAGAGCAGCACCGCGAAGTCAGGGTTTGTGCCGTTGGTGTAAGTGAAGGTCATGAGTGAGAGCAGCGCCGTGGGCCCGATGTTGATCTGCGGGCAGGTGCCCATGATCGCGTACACGAAGCCCCCGGCGAATGACGCGTACAGCCCATACTGAAAACGAGTTTTGTTTTAACTTGCGTCGTTAACTTCGACAAGCTAACAAGCTTTTTCACTGCAGACTAGCAAATGATAGATGAGGGATAGAACGAGATCTATTCCACGCCATTAGTCCTAAGTCATCATGTCAGCTGGTAGATGTTCACTGCCGGACATAGGCCTCCCCCAAGGATCGCCACAACGACCGGTCCTGCGCTGCCCTCATATAACGGGTTCCCACCGCCCTCACCAAGTCGTCGGTCCACCTTGTGGCTGGCCAGCCCACGCTGCGCTTTCCGGTACGCGGTCGCGACTCGAGAGCTCTTCGGCCCCATCGGTAATCGGTTCTGAGAGCAATTTGCCCCGCCCCATTTAGTTTAGCAATTCTTTGGGCTATACCTATCTGCTACTCTGGTTCTCCTGCGAATCTCTTCATTTCTGATTCGACCTCGTAAAGGAACTCCAAGCATAGCCCTCGCCATTGCCCTTTGGGAGACCTGCAGCCTTTTTACGAGGCCTTGGGTGAGCGCCCACGTCTCAGTTACATATATCATCACTGTATACAAGCAGTACACACTGCTCAAAGACCTTCATCTTGAAACACTGTTCCTAACGAATATTATTTAAGCAGTTTTTAATAATATCGATGATTTTAGAAAATGCCGTCTGCGTTGTATCGAATGTGACTAATTATTTGACTGCTTTTACTTTTAGGTCCATATGCATACAACAGAAAAAATTGTCCCAATCGATAGGTGGACGATCCACAACAGCCTTTGCTTACAAGTATTATAGGTAAATCGTATCAAATTAACAGTGACGATTAACATTTCCTTTATGTTTAATGTTTATATTATAAAACGTCTATCAAAATTAGCTGAAAATATTTTATGGGGATGATCATACCATCAAAATGAACAACTTTCTCTATAGGACCAATATCGAAATCGCGAAAAAAAGATCAGCTGTCCCATACAAAACTGCAAATCAAATGTATGCTGTTTATTTTTCGCGATTTCGATATTGGTCCCGTAGAGAAAGTTGTTCAGTTTGATGGTCTGATCATCTCCTTAAAATAGTTTCAGCTAATTTTGTATGTAATGTACAATACTCTGTGACGTTACATTTTTATATGACTCAGGGTGTGAAAATATAGCTATGATCGGTTCACACGGACAACGTAGATATTTATTACATGACAAACAGTACCTGACCTATATGCAGACATAAGACGTATAGTAGTCGATTGTAGGGCGATGTTGAACGGATGTTATCAATCTGGCGTGTATCAGAGAAATGCAATAACAATAACGTTTACAATATTATCGGGCCAAATTCACAGGCTTCTACGTCTACCTGGGTATTATAATATTATACTTCGGTGTTATGTTGGCCAATACCTAGTTCATAAATGTCCCAAATCTATATTATTCTATCATGCTATTCTGTTATTTAATTTAATCGAAATACCTTGGTACTACCTACTTGTAACTCTAAATTATTTCTGTTTATCTGTTTGTGTGCTTAGTTCTTTTGAACTACGCAATATATTTTGAAGCACTTTTTACCATCATTTAGATAATTTCTTTAGGAAGGTTTATATTTATGTTATGACTAGAGATTACTCGCGTAAGACAGACAGCGTTGCCAGACGTCCCGATTTTGGCGGGACGTCCCGATTTTTAGCCCAAAATTGAATGTCCCGCGCGGGACAGGCTTAGTCCCGCTTTTCGGGAATTACTCATCCAATTCAATCTGGAGCAATCCTGCGCAGAGTTTTTCAACTATATTAAAGAAAAAAAATGAAACTTTGGCGTAGGTATAGTTATGGAACTCATGTCGATTTGTTTCTCATAATCTCTAGATTATAGTGGTAAAATTAGCTATACCTCATCTAAACGGCGTGTCGCGTAATCGCAGTTAGCGCACATCTTGTCTTGGTCAGATATTTTGGTTTTTTATTTTTATTTTCGTATTAACATCTAAGATGACACACATTGCTTTACACGTGCCGCTTTAATTAAAAAAAAAAGAATCTTAGCTAAAATAGTCAAAAACGGTGCATTTTTTATATTTATTTCATAATTCCGTTTGCATTTTTACCTAATCTTTCGTCAAGAGGGGGTCATACCTATTTTGTCTGTTTTCGAACCGATTTTTGAGAACCAAATTATTACATTTAATATATATAGTTCACATAACAGTGTAGATACGTTCTTTCTGCAGGGCATCTAACCGTTGAAAACACGATTCTATTAAATTTTCTCGATAGAAAAGAGGAGCAAAGTAAGCTCGATTTCAGATTTATAACCAGTTTTACAAGAATCACACTACACCATTTCTTCTGAATATACCATCATTTGAAAGGTAAATAATTATAGCAGGGCTTCTAACCGATGGATTTTTTCCCAAACACCCAAGAGAAAAGATATTGATGAAAAATGCGTTTTTTTGCGATCTTGCTTTCAATTGAAGCGGGATGGCTAATTGCGAAAGTTTGCTTGTTAGAAAGAGAGGCTTGTTCTACTAATATACCATCAATAAACGTAACCGTTTGTGGGCCTTCAATTAAATTGACTCGTTTGTTCTACCGCGTGCTGTCAGTCGATAGCTTAGGTAGAGCCTACGGAACCGTGCGAGGGTCTCGTCTCATATAGGTACGAATCCCGCATTGCGCTAAACGATATTTATGTTTCACTGCCGCGATGTGCGGTCGGTCGGTACATTACCAAGCCAGCCAGTTCGAAAATTCTCTGAAAGCAAGGTTCAAATAGCATGCCTCATTCAATCCGTACTGGGCTTATGTAGTAGGTCCCTAATCTATTCTGCGGTGGAGTTTAGTCCACTCCCATCTCACGGTATGAAGTCAGATTTTCGTTAAAATATACAGTTTCAATGCTAGGATTAATTTAAGATTTGTATGGAAATATTTGTGGCACTGTAACTTTAAAACTATAAATTTTATCGAAAATCTGACTTCATACCGACATAGAAATTAGTTACGAGATTGTTTTTGAAAAATTTCATAGTCTTTAATTGGATAGTATTGAAAATATCACCATACTACGTTTGTATGGAGCGCGCCAACGGTAGAATAGCCTTAAACCATCTGCAACAGATGTAAAGGCCCATGATGATGATGACCCAAGGGGTGAAAACGGGACCCTGTAAGCCTACGTTGTCCGTCCGTCCGTGAGTCCTACCTATTTAGAACTGTTATAACTATTACGGTTCAAAATTTAGACAGTTGAAATTTTCACAGAATATGCGTTATTACGATTGATTTGTTAAAAAATAATAACAGTTGCAAAAAATTAAAAATTAAGGGGGTCCTCATACAGAAACTAGTTTTTATCAACGTTTTTTTCATCTCGCTCTATCGTAGGAACGGTAATACATACAAGCGTCAAACTTGGTGGGATTATAGAGCAAACTCTACAGTGTATCAAAAATAATAAAAACCGGCCAAGTGTGAGTCGGTCTCGTGCTAACCCGGAGAAAATGTTTTTTTTTTTTAACTTAATAATTATGTTATGTGGTGGTGTAGTACGGAACCCTCGCCAGTAGCCCGCTACTGGCGCACCTACTCGCATTTGACCGATTTTTATTTTATATATCAATAAAAAAGATCAAAGAATGGATGCAATCACGATCAATTAGGTAGGGGAAGATTGGGACCCTTCGTACAGTTTTCACAATATATTTTTGTTCTTTTTAACGCGTTGATTAATAGCTTTATGGAAATCATCTTGAAATAGCACATAGATTTGGCTATTAGGGAAAAAATAGTATGGTGTAGGTATTAGCGGCGGTTGAAATAATAAACCAAGCACTATGATACACCAACAGTTTATTGTGGAAGACACAATTTATAGTTTTATATAGCACACGTAAGCAGTAAAGTTCACAAGCACAGAAGGATTTAAGAGTAAGCGGAAGAATGAAGTTAAAGAGAAATATGAGATGAGAACAAGCAGAATCGTAAGCGTAGGTTGGTAGGTATACCAAGCGACATGCGAGTAGTCTAGCTAGCGTCTACCGTCCGACTGGCGGGAGGCGGCAGCCGCGAGCGCATCCTTTGTTTGCTAGGTGAAAGGAAGACAGTTATGCTATGCGACATTGATGCGACCGCCTCACGACTTCGGCTATCAGGTAAGTATATTTATATTAATACAATATTTATTTACAATTATTATGAGGTGATGAATGAATGTGATGTATGTATCACTATTGTATGCATGTATGTATGTATGTATGTTTGTCTGTCTGTAAGTATTATTATATGAATAGATGTATGAATGTGAGTATGAATGTATCTGTATAGATGTATGAATGCACGAATGAATGTGGAGTAGGGTGCCCACAATAGTATGAATGTGTATTTTAGAGGGTTATTGAATAAAAGAGATTTTCCTTTCATCCGGAATTCGTACGAATCTGCCCCACGAATGGGGTACTTTCATACAGCACCGAAAATTATCTTTATTTAGTACATAGATGATAAAACTAACATTTCGTTTGTATTGTAGCACCTAGGTACCCTAATGTGACACGGGGGGCGTGGATATTTTTTGTTTGCCCAAAGGAGGTATGGTAAAAAAATTTTTGTGATCCCCTGCTCCATGACAATCATCTACAGCCGATATAGCATCAAATTTTCGTCTACTCTACTTCCTTACTCCTCATCTTCAATTTTGTAATGTTACACCATGTTTCTGTAAAAATAAATTAATCTATCAGGAATCACCAACCATTTGTCGCGTACTAATGTGCCCCATTCCATGCTGTCCGAAGGTACCCCATGATATATAAGTTAAAAAAAGTTACTTATTTTCTAGAAACGTGTAAACAAGAAAATATTTGTAATTAAAACACTTTTGTTAAGGATATTTACTTGTCATAAGGTAATTATCATGTTAGAAATGTAATAAAAGTAGTTACAATGCGATCGTGAATTACCATAAAATATTTACTCACCAAGTGCAAAAACACTTTACCACCTGTCGTATTCTGTGTAATGGCGCTGCTGTCGCGGCTTACCGGTCTAACGATGCGGTCGAACAAAGGCTACGTACACGTGAAAAGACACGACCGTACTCCACTTAGTTTTTCTGTAAAATCTACTGTATGTATGTGCCCCTTGTACGAATGGTGCCAATCTTCCCCTACTACAAAAGGTATTGTGCAAAATTTTTTACCGTCTGGCATAATAATTGAATTTAAAACGGTTCAAGGTTACGGTCATTATGATAAAACTATCGATAATTCTATTACTTTTATACCTATAAAAATATCTCATTATACTTCGATAGTTAAATCGTATTTATGTCTGAATAAATAATTATAGTAAATTGAACTTTATTTCAAAATCGTTACAATAACAGTGTGTCGAATAAGTAACTTCCACAATTCATATAGGAATTCTCTGATTACAGAATAAATAAGATGATGTCAATTTGTCCTCAGACAATATACTGAGAAAATTGAATCAATGACTGGGAGATTCTCGCGTAGAGAGATGAATACAATAGAACGGACCGCCGCGCGCCGTTGGAAAACGCTCGACATTACCTTTGATATTTTTATTATGAACTAGCGTTAACCCGCGACTTCGTCCGCACAAATTATATACTATATTTTAAGTCAGATGTTAAGCTATCAAACAAAAAAAGTTTCATCAAAATCGGTTCAGTAGTTTTCGCGTGATGCTCGTTCAAACATACAAAGCAAAAAAAATATTTTTTTTAATTTACAGTTTTATAATACGAGCTTTTACCCGCGACTTCGTCCGCATAAATTATATACCAGATTTTAAGTCAGATTTTTTATCAGTTTAAGTCAGCTATCAAACAAAAAAAGTTTCATCAAAATCGGTTCAGTAGTTTTTGCGTGATGCTCGAACAAACAAACAAACAGACAGACAAAAAATCCAAAAATTGGTAGTACAGTTTTATAATCGTTTAGATTATAATAGTTTAGATAGACAGATCTAGGTACGACAGTAGTAACTACCATGGACAAATTAATTAAATTTTATTTCATATAAAAAACGCTAAGAAAAAACGTTAAATATGAATTCTAAAAGCTTCTGCGGGACAATGAGGCAGATCTTTACGCAATGTGTCTATGGTGAGAGCAATTAATCTTTAAAAGACGCTCGACGGTGTCATCAAATCCAACCTGCTCCTGGAGGAAACACGATGGCTTCATCAAGTAGAGGAGCCCCCAGCAAGCGTAAAGATGCATTAATGGCCACCAAAAAATTTAGTTATTTTATAACCGCAAAAGCAAGCAAATAAAGAATGGAATTAGCTGAAACTGAGAATAGAATAGCGATCGCATTTTTCTCGAATTATCTAACGCTTAAATTAAAGTGTAAGCAGGACACAACTATACCTAGTTTTCTTCGCTTCAGTTTCAGCTGATCCCGTTTCTTATCTGCGCGGTTTGTTTTCTGTACAAAATGCATTTGGCACAACTATTCTCTTTTTCGAAATACTTTGTTATTTTTCGTGCATTTTAGGTACTTCGCTCAAAAGGGATTTTATCTTGTTGGTTAAGTATAGCCAAAGCATAATGCTCACGTCTACAGGGTGTAACAAAACACCCTAGTAATATTTAAGTGGGTGCTTCAGACCACCAAACTGAACAACTTTCACTATGGGGCCAACATGGAGAAAAAATAAAAAAAATCTGCTGTTCCATACATTTTAGTCGAGTCGGTACTGCAGTTTTGTATGGGACAGTAGATTTTTTTATTTTTTCTCGATGTTGGCCCCATAGTGAAAGTTGTTCATTTTGGTGGTCTGAAGCACCCCCTTAAGTATTACTAGGGTGTTTTGTTACACCCTGTATATTCCCCGAGGGGGTAGTCAGAGATATTCTGAAAAATCTCAGAACATCCACGTCACCATCTTTTATGTTGTTGGTTTGTATAAAAATCTTAAAATAATTATTGTAATAAGTTGAGTCCAATTTTAAGTCTAAATTTCCAGTTTTTGAAAATTATAATTTTGGTAAAATACCCGATATTGCGACAGATCTATTAGAAGTAAAATAAATTCCTCAATCTAAGTACGTACTGTCGAAAAGCAGGCTGAATCGTCTGACGGGACTTACGAGTATTTTCAGTAATGGCAACTCGAATGTAATGAGGTGTAGGAGGTATTGTTATCATTTTGGTTGAAAATTGTTTAGGTAGCTATTTCTCATAGGTACGGAAATAATGTCACGGTTAGAACACAATTATTAACAACACTACTCTTAACAAATAGACCTAATATCATAATATTATTTGCTGGTAATCTTCGAGTGGCAATAACAATCTGGGCCTCTACCCGCACATTGAACGTTTTCGTTCCAATGTCAACTATATTACAATGAAGTGCGGACCGAAACAGTGGCGATATATCGGACATCGAAAGTCCGGGTACAGGGCCTGTATCGGAGTCGCGATCGATGTAAGTCTGACGGAGGACGGCCGCGTATTGGCTTCTCTTGCATGTGGCTACGTCATTTTGTGAAGCTCTTGAGTGTTTAAATTTTAAAACAATAACTTGAGATAATAAACATCTTGACATTATTGGCAAAATTGCCGCGCTATAGCAAGCAACCGGCCATTAATTAAGTATAAAAAAAACAATTCTCCAGATAGTGTTGTTTTTTTTATACAAAGTTGTTACCATGATTATTGTAAAAAATACAAGCACGATTCTCGCGCGCTCTACCAGTATCGTAAAAATGTGTAGTTTACAATAATTACCTGCGGTTCAAAGCCAGCCAGTGATGCGTACGCAATGGACTGGGGTATCAGTGTCAAAGCGACCGTTATGCCGGCTATCAGGTCCCCCACTGCTGTGTTTATATCGTACCCCCTCGACCAGCCCAGGATCGGGAACAATCCGCTGATGATGCGCCTCGGGTCCGGCAACTTCATGCTGTAAAAAGTTTAACGCGGAACTATACAGGATGTAACAAAACACCCTAGTAATACTTAACGGGGTGCTGCGACCATCAAACTAAACAACTTTCACTATGGAGCCAACATCGAAATCGAGAAAAAAATATTCGCTCTTTCATACAAAACTGCAGTACCGTCTCGACTCAAATGTATGGGATGGCAGATTTTTTTTATTTTTTCTCGACATTGGCTCCATAGTGAAAGTTGTTCAGATTGATATGGTCTGAAGCACCCCCTTAAGTATTACTAGGGTGTTTTGTTACACGCTGTATAGGGTATAATTAAAATTAGTCGACTTTTTAGGGGTGGTTCAGACCATCAAACTGAACAATTTTTCCTATGGGAGCAAACATGAAATCACAAAAAAAATCTGCTGTTCCAAAACTGCAATCAATCAATCAATCAAATCATTTATTTCAGATAGTACATCCATATTTATGTTAGTATTTCTTAAAAACTATATTAGTAGGTACACAGAAACAGTAACAGTTTTATTTTACATTAAACAAAGCGGGTCTGGACCCCATGTGCACGGTTCCAGTGCCGCACGACCGGGCAATCAGTCTTCTCCAGTATGGTGTTTAGGAGTCCACTAGGGCTGTCCCGCACTCGACACATCAGGGAGGCTACTCTCTTCCTTATTATTGCCTGAAACCCGTCTGTATTGGCCTCTGCAAACATGCCTGATGCGCTGCAAAAGCGGGGCAGCCCCAATAGTATCCTAAAACCATTATTGTACTGGACGCGTAGGGCATTAAAAGCTTTGCATGTATAGTTGACCCATAGGCTGCTGGTGTAAAAAGTCTGACAGTACGCTTTAAAAAGTGTTATTTTGACATGACATGCAATGCCTTAACTCAAATTATATGAACAACAGATTTTTCTTTGCAATATTAAGTTTGCTCCCATAGTAAAATGTTCAGTTTGTGGTTCAATCATATAAACGCTGAACGGATTTGACACACTGATAGAATGTGTTCTGGATTGACAGTGCATAGACTTTCCGAGTCCACGCAGAGGGAGTCTCGGGCAACAGCTATGGTAAAAGGTACATTATTTTAGGTTGATATTTTAGTAGGGGTCGCCTAAACCCTAAAGAAGTTTATACTAGCCCATCCTAAGATAAGCTAGTAAACTTCTTTAGGGTTTAGTTTACCGTTTAGCGTCAACCTCGTCCAAAATATCAAGTTTGATTTAGAACTGATTTACATTATGAGATTTATAAAGGAATTTTTGTAACCGCGCTAACTACCTACTTTTTCTGTCAACCTCAACTGACATTTTACCGATCTGCTAGGTACCTTTACCGTGTGCTTCTGGCTAAGAATAGGCCACACCATTTCTCCCTGTGGGTGGCGTATGATGTGACTAAGGGATAAAGTTTCTTTTTAGTGAGCATCTGTCTACCACGATATGGATTATGGTAAGCTAAGCACCGCGCTGCTGTTGGCCGCTGCTGCTCTTTCTTGCCAATAGACATTTCAAAAGTCGTACAAAAAACCATGGAGCGTACCAATCTGGGCATACCCAACGTAAAAATTCGTGGAAGAGGACGACGATGGTATTAACGGATCACAAAGTTAAAGTGGAGATGAACGGGACATTTGGGCTAGAAGGGAAGACTGCCGGTGAACCGATATATATCTGAATAGTGGCCACGATAAAAAAGGTCTGTAGGCAGACCACCAACACGTTGGTAGCATGAAGGGTTTGGGGCCAGAAATGGATCAGATTTGCACAGACCGTGAGGAATGGCGCTATAGAACGGAGACCTATGCCCAGGCAGTGAGTTGATGTGGGCTGATTGGATAACAATTTTGTTATTTTGTACAATTTATTTTATTATATTCATCGTTACATCCTCAAGATTTATATAATTTACAAATGTAGTACACTCTTTGTCGTACGTCGGCATCGCTATTTTATTTTATTTCAAAATGCAACATGCTCTTTAATTTAAGATTTAGGTAAATATTAAGCACTAGTTATTTCTCTTCATATAGCACTTAAAAATTTAATTTCTTACATCGTAAATTACAGTTTCAATTTAATTCTCCGTGTTCACGATTTTTCACAGCTCTGCGCAATACCTACCGACTACTCGCTAAATGGTAAAGGAAAACATTGTGGGGAAAACATAGCAAGAAATCGTGTTGTTCTAAGTAACCTACTTGTGTTCGTTCGACCTGGTCAGAATTTAACAAACAAAATAACAGTCATGTCTTATTAGTGTTCCGTACCAAAATTGGAAAAACGGAGCACTTATGGAATCAGCTCAGTGTTTGTCCGTCCTTCCGTCTGTCATTTTTCTCAGAAACCGTAAGAGATAGGAAGTTGAAACTCGGTACAGATATAGCAATTGGTGGTCCAATATCATAAGTGAAGTAAAAAATGCAAAATTTTTATATTGGGAGGCAATTTGGGAAGTAAGAAATGGTGTGGTACTCGGAGCCAAACGTATGGGACAACTGTTTCTTTTTTTCGCGATTTCGATGTTGATTCCATAGAGAAAGTTGTTCAGTTTCATAGTCTGGTCATCGCCTTTAAAAAGTGTCAGCATATTAAGAAGGACTCTGTATATAGGATGTTACAAACTATTGGATATGGAGGTCTATCTCTCAGACTATACAACACTACGTCACGGTCTTCAACTGTCGCGCGACCCTGTCGCGAGCTGTCGCAGACAACTGTCGCTGGTCTGTAACGGTCGTCACAGACACGCGCTATAATATGTTGCTGTACTCTTCTTACGCACGCCAAATTACATAAGCGCGTCTCTTTCCTACGTGTGAGTGAGAGGAACCGATATCAATTTGCGTGCGTTAGAAGAGTACAGCAACATATTATAGCGGCCGTGTGTGTTGACCTTAACGGTCGTCACAGACACGCGCTATAATATGTTGCTGTACTCTTCTTACGCACGCCAAATTACATAAGCGCGTCTCTTTCCTACGTGTGAGTGAGAGAAACCGATATCAATTTGCGTGCGTTAGAAGAGTACAGCAACATATTATAGCGGCCGTGTGTGTTGACCTTAACGGTCGTCACAGACACGCGCTATAATATGTTGCTGTACTCTTCTTACGCACGCCAAATTACATAAGCGCGTCTCTTTCCTACGTGTGAGTGAGAGGAACCGATATCAATTGGTCCTAGGTACCTAGGTCAACACACACGGCCGCTATAATATGTTGCTGTACTCTTCTAACGCACGCAAATTGATATCGGTTCCTCTCACTCACACGTAGGAAAGAGACGCGCTTATGTAATTTGGCGTGCGTAAGAAGAGTACAGCAACATATTATAGCGCGTGTCTGTGACGACCGTCAAGAGCCCTTATATTTGTCGGCCCGGTAGCACAGTCGGTAGTGAACCTGCCTGCTGTGCCGAGGGTCGCGGGTTCGAATCCCGTATAAGGGACAAATATTTGTATGATGAATATGAATATTTGTACCCGATTCATGGATGTTTGTATTTATATATGTATTCTATATCGTTGTCTAGTCATCATAATACAAGTCCAGGCTAGATTCTGGTACTTTAAATGTGACTAGATAATTTGTGTGACATTGTCCAAGATATTTATTTATTTATTTGTGTGTATTGTATATCCTCTGCAGTTTCTAAATTGTTTGATATACAAACTGGAAATTTCCATGTTAGTAACATTCTTAGAACTGTTTCCTATGACGAAATTTTTTCGAAGTTTATATTAAAATTAGCAAATCAATATGAAAATTAAATGTAAGTGAATCAATCCGGTTTACCTAAAATTTTCTTAAGAAATTAGGGCCTTTAATATTAGTCACATAGTCACCTTGCATTGTTTCTATTGAAATCTTCCATTCAGCCAGGTACATTCGATTATAACTACAACATAGTCACATGGTCAACATCATAGTTTCCATATGCATAGCTAATGAATGTTTTAAATGCGATTTAAATGCAATACTGACAAAATTATACCGGCTGAAGACATAATTGCAGAGTGCCTACTTTATATCGCAGCTTCGTTATACAATGGACGGAAGTTGGCGATATTAAACGTCCTAGTTGCAATTTCAACTTACACTCAAAGTAAGATGCATGATTAGATAGTGATAATAACTCGTATTTAATTGTTAAGTTAGAGCATTGTCGCTATCGTCATCGTGGTCGCATGGACATTAATAAACATTGTTTGTTACGGCACAAACTAAACAGGATTGGAGCTATTTATTTCATTCAAAATTAGTCACACGTTGCCTGCGATCAACGCGTTACGTAAGAAATCATACAACGTGTTAATGAATTAACGCAAAACTAGAAAGTAGTTTGTTTAGAATCAAGAGCTGAGTCGAATTATCATGGTTTCAACATAGGTAATTTTTTTCAAAATATTAAATAATTTACTGAACCCGATGTCAACCCACCGCACGGGCACACTCACTCTACTTACTACCAAAACAAGATTATTAAATCCATGAGAACGTTCGCGCTTTCTTTTCGTGTTGAAATGATAACAAGTCATTTTTGCCTCAAAACTTAAAATGCGCATAACTTTAAATTGTAACTATCAAAATAATGAAATTATTGTTTCGATCGAATTATTTTGTTATAAATCAGTTGGGGTGTATGAGGTTTTGCGCTAATTCATTAACACGTTGTATAATCGACGAATTCAATCCGTCTATTTTGATGTTTAACAGTCATAAAAAACCGTTGACTGAGTTGAGTAAGGCTGAAGTAGTTAGCCAGTACAATAAAACTGACTATACTTCCTGCTTCGAGATCTTCTATTTATAACTCGATTCGAATTCAACTTTATTCGCATTTATTGTATGCAGTGAGTGGAATAAACTTTATGAATCATTATACCTACTTCGATATTCAAGAAACATTTGATAAATGTCTAGCATTTGAAACATTTAGGTAAATGCATTGAAATCACCCTTCGAATCAAATAGGGATAACATTGTATTTATCAATTTCTTTTTCGTTTTTTGCCTATCCTTAAAAGTTGAAAACCATAGACATACTTAATTATCACCATAGGGATGATAGACCATCAAACTGAACAACTTTCACTAACCAACAAAGAAATCGCAAAAAAAAAAACTACTGTCCCATATATTTAGCACGAGTAGATTTATTGTAGTTTAGTACTTATACAACGTGTTAATGAATTAACGCAAAACTAGAAAGTAGTTTGTTTAGAATCGAGAACAGAGTCGAATTATCATGGTTTCAACATAGGTAATTTTTTTCAAAATATATTTTTTTTTTTGCAAAATTTGAAATTTTCTGAACCCGATGTCAACCCACCGCACGGGCACACTCACCCTACTTACGACCAAAGCAAGATTATAAAAATGTATCCATGTGTACGTTAGCGCTTTCTTTCAGTGCTGAAATGATAAGAAATCACTTTTGCCTCAAAACTTAAAATGCGAATAACTTTAAATTTTAACTATCAAAATAATGAAATTATTGTTTCAATCTAATTATTTTGTTATAAATCAGTTGGGGTGTATGAGGTTTTGCGCTAATTCATGAACACGTTGTAGAACATCAGATATTTTATTAGCGATTTCGATTTTGATCCCGTAGTGAAAGTTGTTCAGTTTGATGGTCTATACCACCCCCTTAAATGTTTTTTTTTTGTATTTTTGTAACACCTTGTATAGGTATATACAGTCCAGATTTTAATTTTAAACAGAAATTGTGTTAAGAGGGCTATTCGAGCTCAGTGGCGCCCTCGTCACAATAATAAATTTTTCTCAAAAAGAAAGCCTAAATTATGCTCGAATAGCCCTCTTTAAAATTTTCACACCCGTTGTGTTCAATAATAAAACATGTATACAGGGTGTAACAAAACACCCTAGTAATACTTAAGGGAGTGCTTCAGACCATCAATCTGAACAACTTTCACTATGGAGCCAATGTCGAGAAAAAAGAAAAAAAATCTGCCATCCCATACATTTGAGTCGAGACGGTACTGCAGTTTTGTATGAAAGAGCGGATTTTTTTTTCGCTATTTCGATGATGGCTCCATAGTGAAAGTTATTCAGTTTGAGTATTACTAGTGTCTTTTGTTATACCCTGTATACTGGGTGGAACGTAACGAGGGACCCTCCCTCCAAGGGTGCATTCAGACCATGAAACCAAACATTCCCTTAGGAATATGGGTAGAAATAAAATAAAAAATGTTGGACCTCCCATACAAAAGTGCGGATCAGCCAATCTATTTTCTATGGGAGGTCAATTTTTTTTTTTCGTTTTTCGACCCATGTTCCTTAGGGGATGTTGTTTGGTTTTAGTGTCTGAATGTACCCTTGAAGGGGTGGTCCCTCGTTATGTTCCACCCAGTATACGCAATTGCTATAATAATATAAGGAATAGCTGGTAGAACCGATAAGTTTATGATCGATAAACTTAAGAGGGCTATCACAGTCCAGTGGCGCCCTCATCACATTAAAAAAGATTTCTCAATAAAGAAAGCCTAAATTAAAAAAGTGCTCAACACAAGATACACAATCAGCAGCGGTCCAAAAACGGCAGACCCAAATGAGGTACTTAGCGAATAAAAGTACCTCCTCTTGCCTCAGTACCGCGCTGCCTCTCTGACTGTAAACATACATAATACGACTAAGTTTAATAGTCAAGTATCATGTACTAGTATCAACCTACAGCACTCATACTTATTTTGTGTGGCTTATCATTTGTCTCTGTTCCAGGGTGCGATTTTTGAAAGTCTGACGTTCAAATCAGCATTAGAAAGAAAGATGATCGAAAGATGTCCATAGTAATTTTGACATTTTCTACTGCTTATTTGAACGTGTGACTTTCAAAAATAGCACACCTGTCATCGTTTGATAGATGACATCTTGTTCCTTTTTCAAAATGCTGTTTTAAAAATATATGTTTTTTTAAAGACATGTAAAAAGTATTTACAACTTTATACCTTGAAAATAAGGTATATATTCCATTGATATGTATTACGCGAAAAGATAACAGAAAAAAGTCTAGTGATTTCAATCTCTTTGCAAAAGTGCTCAACATCAAAACTACAAAAGCCTTCAAGCCATTATTAGACAATACTTTTATAGGTTCTATACATTCTACTTTTAGACAATTTCGAATAAAAACAAAAGCGGCCGTTATTTTTCTTTTTTCAAAATTTTTATGTTTCGACCTTTAAAGGTATTCTATGAAAATAGCTTGAAGGCTTTTGTAGTTTTGATGTTGAGCACTTTTTTAATTTAGGCTTTCTTTATTGAGAAATCTTTTTTAATGTGATGAGGGCGCCACTGGACTGTGATAGCCCTCTTAATTCAATCTCACATAAACTACAGTTTCCGTCTAGTCTAATGTTATTGTTTGATCTTACTTCATATGTGCTGCTTCAAGACTTCATTGTGGGAAATCTCGCGTTCAAATATTACAGTATATTCCGTTAAAGCCAAAGTTTATTTTATAGGTAGGTTACACTTATTCCGTTAATCCGATATAAATATACCTATAATATAAATAAATAAGGGTCACAGACACATACATTATAATGATCCCTAGTAAACTACTATGTTTTTTAAGATAAGATAAATATTCTTTATTTGCACACCAAAATACACAAAAAACAACAATAACTTTAACAACTTAGCCGTACTTTAACCGTATCTTAATAACTTAGCTCTTTGTGATGGAAATTATACAATTTTAATGTTACAAACATAAAATTCATGACCGAGCCGGGATTCGAATCTAGGACCCTGGTTTGTCAGTCCGGAGTGATAACCATTACACCAACCGGGTCATCAATATAGGAAGCCAAAGAAGTACCTACAATAAATTGTGTAATTGTGTATTGCGTTCTCGGCCCTGGTGACCGATTATCTTTTTGTTCCTGTCGCTGTTGAGACCACGGGGGTTTGGGGAGCCGAGGCTAAGACCTTCATTGCGGAGGTAGGCCGTCGACTGAGGGAGCGTAATTGTGACCCCCGTTCCGGGTCGTTTCTGGTGCAGAGGCTAGCCTTAGCTATTCAACGTGGCAACGCTGCGAGCATTATGGGCTCCTTTGCGCCAGGATCGACAAGGGGCGGGTTATTTGACTGAGCACGTATTTCATTGTTCTGACGAAGCTTGTTGCTGATTTTTGACTGTTTTTATATCTTTGTATTTGACGACGCTTGTGCTGACTGCTTAATTGTGTAAACTTATACAGGGTGTAACAAAACACCCTAGTAATATTAAGGGGGTGCTTCAGACCATCAATCTGAACAACTTTCACTATGGAGCCAAGGTCGAGAAAAAAAAAAAACTCTGCCGTCCCATACATTAGTTCAGTTTGATGGTCTGCAGCACCCCCTTAAGTATTACTAGGGTGTTTTGTTACACCCTCTATTCTTACTAGAGTTTACCCGCGACTTCGTCCGCACAAATTATATACCTGATTTTATGTCAAATCATAAGCTATTAAATAAAATAGTTTTATCAAAATCGGTTTAGTAGTTTTTGTGCGGTGCAGTTACAATTCAAGTCGAGTCGGTTCGAAGTTCTGCAAGTCTTTTCGCCATTTCGATGTTGGTCCCATACAGAGAAAGTTGTCTGAATGGTCTGAACAACCCCTCAAAACCCCGAAAAGTCGAATCAAATATTTACAGTTGATGTGAAAAAAAGGTGGTTTTCTCCAATCACATTTATTTATACACTGGAGAATCGAATATTAAATTAGTTGATAAGATTAATATGTAGGTATTCATAATAATTACATAATGCACAATTTGCCCGCATCAGAATTCCACCACTACGGAATGTGTAGAGGAATGTTTATTCCATACGATATTGGTATTCACTTTAATTAAAGCCAACCCAACATAACCAAATACTATATTAAGCATATACCTAGATCATTGAAAGTACAATCAAAACCATAGCGCGTAATTTATCTATGATCAAAACATAAACAAACCGCTAAAGCGTAAATTAAATGGAAAATGTCACGAGTGCATTAGGTAGGTACTTTTGATAATGTGTGTGTTCCATAAATGTAGGTACTAACGACATTACTAGGCCAGACTGCGACACCAGGGGTCCTGGGTTCGAATCCTGGTTCGGTCGTGGTTGTGACATGATTGTGCCGTTGCGCGTTGCTGTATGGTTTCCATAATAAAAAGCCTAGTAACTTACTTTTACTTGGGATCATAACCATTGTGATCAATGTATGTGCATGAATGTTATTTATTTTATTGACTAAGTTAGTAATATACTAAGATAGAAAACCAAAAATGGAATACATATATTAAGTGCAAATTCGACCTACACTTGGTCAGGTTTTCCCTTTAAAATAGTAAAAAACTAGATTTGGCCCTATTGACCTTAACGATTTAAATGCCACATAATTATTTGTATCTAAAAACATGCTAAAAACCTGACATACCGTATAAGGTACGCACTTGGTGCTCTACATAGAGTAGGTACAACTAAAAATACTTAACTGACCTCAAACCATATTTACTCGTCCCAGTTTAGCAAGTTCGCGAGCCTTTTCATAGAGATCAGAGTAAAATAAAAATAAAATTCTAGAGTTATAGCTGAGTTATAGTAACTACTTACAAATCTTTTATACTTTTGACATGATACATATCCGTTAAGTCTTTATATGTAAGAACTATATACAGGGTGTCCAAAACTCAACGTCAAGCCGCAAATACTTATAAGATAGGCGAGTTTATAAACGTTCAGGGAAAAATACAAAAAATACATCTAAGTTTGATAGTTTTCGAGATTTTGTAATTTTTTTTAACATTTTAAAAATCGCCACCCTGCGCTCAATTTTTAGATGAACCTACCACAAATCTGTAAATTTTTTCATGAAAATACTTGTTACACAATCCAGAATAATCTATTCAGCGGACCCAATTCAAAAATAAACGATTAATTTCATTCTTTTTACAGAAAACACTTTTTTCTGTAAGACTTCTGCGGAAACAATTTTTTCTATGTCAACTTTGAGACTTCATCCTGTATAAAAAATTTATGGCGGTAACCTGGTAAGTAATTTCAAAAGTTGGCCAATTTAATCAAGTTTTAAAAATGGTATCACACTTGGTACTTCCTTTTCTAAAAAAGTTGTAATAATTTTTTTTCTTGTAGAACAACCCGATTTGAAACCAATAATTCCATAGTAAAATATCTTTGTATTAAACCACCGTAATTTAGGGCGTTGAAAGTTTATTCATTTTAGTATGGAATAATTGTTTTGAAATGGGGTTGTTCAACGAGAAAAAAAATTATTACTACCTACTTTTTTAGATAAAGAAGTGACAAGTGTGATATCATTTTGAAAACTTGATTAAATTAGCCAACTTTTTAAATTACTTGCCAGGCTACCGCCATAAATTTTTTATACAGGGTGTAGTCTCAAAGTTAACATAGAAAAATGTTTACCGCTGAAGTCTGACAGAAAAGTGTGTTCTGTAAAAAGTATGGAACTTATCGTTTATTTTTGAATTGAGACCACTGAAAAAATTATTCTGGCTTGCGTAACAAGATTTACAAATTTGTAGTAGCTACATCTAAAAGTTGAGAGCTAGGTGGCGATATTTCCAATGTTTAAAAAAATGATAAAATCTCGAAAACTGTCAAACTTGGAATTTTTTACGATTTTTTCCCGGAACAGTTATAAACTCACCTATCTCCTATTTGCGGCTTGACGTTGAGTTTTGGGACACCCTGTATACAACTATGTTATATAACTATGTTATGTCTTTGTATGGTATAACAAAATTCGCTGAATCTATTTTAAGGGGATGATCAGACCGTCAAACTGAACAATTTTCTCTATGGGACCAATAACGAAATTGCGAAAAAATCTGTTGTCCCCTACATTTCGGTCGAGTTATGTTTGCAGGAGTGCGATTTTTGAATCTCATTCGCTGAGTTCAGCAGTTGAAAATGTCAAAATTACTATGGAGATGATATGCATCTTTCTACTGCTGATTTGACTTAAAAATCATGCTCCACGAGTGAGATTTTTAAAAGTCCAATTAGCAGTAGAAAGATGCATTATTATCTCCATAGTAATTTTGACATTTTCAACTGCTGAGTTCAACGAATGACTTTCAAAAATCACCTCCAGGTTCCATACTGTGCTATAGAACCCTTTAATGGTGTTCTGCACCACACAACATATTAACTAACAAAAAAGTTGTGTTCCCTCTGGGGCATTTAGCGCGAGACCGACTCACACTTGGCCGGTTTTTATTATTTGTTGTTATACTGTAGAGTTTGCTCTATATTCAATCAAGTTTGACGATTGTATGTATGACCGTTTTCACGATAGAGCGAGAAGAAAAAGCGTTGATAAATACTATTTTCTTGAATAAGGTTTTAACTTTTTGTCTTTTTCATTAGTTGCTAAATGTCTACCTAAATATTACGGTTCAAAATTTACAGCCCTATTAAATAGGTAGGATAGACATACAGACAGACCGACGGACGGACGGACAACGTAGGCTTAGTAATAGGATACCGTTTTCACCCTTTAAATACGGAAATCTAAAAAACCGGTCAAGTGCGAGTCGGGCT
This sequence comes from Agonopterix subpropinquella, assembly GCA_922987775.1. Taxonomy (NCBI): domain Eukaryota; kingdom Metazoa; phylum Arthropoda; class Insecta; order Lepidoptera; family Depressariidae; genus Agonopterix; species Agonopterix subpropinquella. The sequence goes on along the minus strand of OV277695.1, from coordinate 10,396,861 downwards.
ACTCGCGCACCGAGGGGTTCCGTACCACACCACCACAGAACACAACATTATTAACTTAGAAAAAAAACTTTTTTTGTCCGGGACCTTTAGCGCAAGACCGACTCACACTTGGCCGGTTTTTAGTATTTGTTGTTATTCTGTAAAGTTTGCTCTATATCACACTAAGTTTGACGCTTGTATGTATTACCGTTTTTACTATAGAGCGTGAAGAAAAAACGTTGATAAAAACTAGTTTCTTGTTGAAAACCCCCCTTAATTTTTAACATTCTGCCATTTTTATTATTTGGTAAAAAATTTCAACTGTCTAGCTATTACGGTTCAAAAGTTACAGCCCTAAATAGGTAGGACAGACGGACGGACGGACGGACAGACGGACGGATGGACGGACGGACGGACGGACGGACGGACGGACAACGTAGGCTTAGTAATAGGGTCCCGTTTTCACCCTTTGGGTACGGAACCCTAAAAACAGAATCGTGGAAAACCATTACTGACACTAGGTAGGTACAAATTAATAGGTAAATATTGATAAAATGTATGCAAGAGCCAAGTAGGTTAAACTGCTTAGTAGTTAAATTATTATTTAAAAACAAACATAATATAAATAGCTAGGTTAATTTAAACTTTTAACGCCTTACTCACTTTATCACTGTTCCATGCAAAATATTTTCAGAACAGATTTTATATTTCAAACGTTTTACGAAATCATAATAAACTTTTAATTCAATAAACTCGCTTCGCACAAAAAACAAACATTCACATTTTCTCAAACTTGTCAAACTGTTTTCCCGCTCGTTCTTAACGTCAAACGCGCATGCGCGGACAACTTTTTAACCTGCGCATTGGACAACGGCGACGTGCTAACTGCCACCGTATAATAATCATCTCGCAATCAGTTTAATTTCCTTGTCACGGCCATGATTTTAATGTTTACCAGGGTGACCGATTTTCTGTTACAGTTCTATTGATAGGAAAAGTGTTGGAAAATCTAACAATAGACAATTCGGTTTGTAAAGTTTTGTATTTATTTATTATAATATATTTTACGGATAGTAGACATAATTTTAAGAAACTAATTTGAATATAAAAAAGAATGGCAGATTTGGACCCAGCCATTTTTTACGAAAACTAAAAGCCATTGGAGCCAAAGGATGGCGGTCATAATTATTATAAACAGAAAAAATAAAGACACATTTTTAAAAAACTTCCACATCTCTAGAAGTCCTGTTTCAAAAGTAAAAATAACTAGAAAAATAGTCAAATCATTCAAAAAGCAGCACCAAAGCGCAACTACGACAGCTATTTTCATCGAATATTATAACTGAGGTATTTTTTGGTCGTTACGGAACGTATTTGGCTTGGTTGAGCTAATAGTGTGTGTGATTTCGTTTTCTTCCATTATCATAATATATTGTACGGTTATCGTAAATTTTCATTAAAATATACACAATGAATGCGTAGAAGATTGAGTGGACTATCTAATAAGAAAGATTATGAGTTTTATACACTTGCTACAAAAGGTAACATAAGGAGAAGAACCTTTCCCCCAACTTCTACATGTTACAACCAATTTACTTTTTTGTTTGTTTTGTTTCACTCTACACGTATTACTAAGTTTCATTCATGTATGAGACCTCTAAGTCTGGGTCTGAAATGACATGGCTATCCGCCAAAATTCTTTAATTTCTAAATTATTTTGATCTGTGATCTCAAAATGCTATAATGGTCGCAAGAAAAACATGCGCACTCCATGGCGAAAACCTTTAGCTAAAAACATCACCTGTTTCCTCTTTCTAACTCTATGCTGGAAAACGGCTGGGAACCATAGACGAAGAATTTTTCGCGTTCTACGCTGGGAACCTACTAGGAATTAGGCGGAATTAGGCTAGGAATATACTACGTTTCTTTCTACGCTGGAAACAGAAAAGCAACATCAAAATTTTCTTAATAGCCAGTCATTTTAAGTTTAACCAAGGAGTTTACAGGAGGTCTTCGAGGGCGTTTGTTTGAGAGAACGAAAAACTAGGTATTATTTTAATAATCTCTAATCTCTGTAATACTTTCATTTTATAAACTCTATCATTTAAAATATTGTTATTGAGACCATTAGGTACCTATGTCGAAATTGCTTTCGATTCAGCCTTCCAAAAAAAAAAACTTGACAACGAATTTCAGCTTTCCTCTCCGAGCATTATAATTAATAAATGAGTTGGAAACAATGGCGCCTTATTAATTAGTTCCGGATCGAAAATAGGATTAATACGAACATCAAACAGTTCTGTTTACTAAGATTTATGCTTTCATTATTATAAGTAGACGAGCTTTAACCCGCGACTTCGTCCGCATAAATTATATACCAGATTTTAAGTCAGATGATAAGCTATCAAACAAAAAAAGTTTCATCAAAATCGGTTCAGTAGTTTTTGCGTGATACTCGAACAAACAAACACCCAAACAAACAAACCAACGAACAAACAAACAAACAAACAAACAAACAAACAGACAGACAAAAAATCAAAAAATTGGTGATTTGGAATCAGGGAGATCTAAAAACCATATCGTAATTTTTTTTTTGTAAATATCTTCAATGTACAGACACACTTCTGTTACAGTTTTATAATAGTTTAGATTAAATAATTATGAATTATATTTTTTTAAATATATAAAGTAGAGAAAATCCTTATACAGGCTGTTCGAACTTACTGCCATGGGAAAAGTTGTTCAGTATCATGAGTACAATCCCCTCCATATACGTATTGTATATGTATATTCTCTCCATAAAATATCTATCTTACAACATAACGGTGTTTGTATTTTATTTCTTACATTTTGTTTTAGAACGTAAAATTGAATAACTAAAAATGAATTTATCTTAAATATACATGGTGTAAGTGACAGATTAGCAAATACTGAAACGGTGGACTCAGACCATCAAACTGAACAACTTTCACTATGGAGCCTATCTCAGGAAACGCGAAAAAAATCAGTTGTCCCATCACAAAGCTGTACCAATCCGACTAAAATGTATGCGACATCTAATTTTTATCGCGTTTCCTGAGGTAGGCTCCATAGTGAAAGTTAGTTGTTTATGTTGTGTTGCTCAGTAGTTTAACTATTCACCTACGTCGTACTACGTGAAAAGGATCGACAGAGACCAAGAAATAATAAAAAATAATTTTGTCACGCTTTAGATTTAATTCGAGCATGAATTTTAATGTTTTCTTGGTTTCATACACATACGCAAAGAAACGAAACGTAGATAAGGAAAATTCAAAAAACGTTCGTGTAGATTTTGGTACGGAAATCCCCGTCTACCTACTCTGCGGTCTGCGGTAAATGATATCGCAAAAGTCTGACAGAAGATAGTGTTTTCTTAACAAATATGGCACTAAACTTTTATTTTTGTATTGAGTCTACTGAATAGATTTATTCAGGATTGGGTAACAAGTATTTCCATGAAAAAATATACAAATTTTTAGTTACTACTACATCGAAAAGTACGGCGCAGGGTGACGATTTTCACAATGTTTTAAAAAATCTCAAAAGTTCGAAAACTATTGAACTTTAGTATATTTTTTTTGTATTTTTTCCCGAAACAGTTATAAACTTGACGTTGAGTTTTGGAACAGCCTGTATAATGATGTATATCGGAGATTTTTTTTTTTACCGTTCCAAAACGTTCAGGGGTGGTTCATCAAACTGAACAACTTTTATAATGGAAGCAAACCTGAATTCGTAAAAAAGAAATCAGCTGTCTCATACATTTGAGTCAAGTAGGCATTACAGTTTAGTATGGAACAGCTGATTTTTAGGGTTCCGTACCCAAAGGGTGAAAACGGGACCCTATTACTAAGCCTACGTTGTCCGTCCGTCTGTCCATCTGTCCGTTTGTCCGTCTGTCCTACCTATTTAGGGCTGTAACTTTTGAACCGTTATAGCTAGATAGTTGAAATTTTCTCAGATTATGCGTTATTACGGCGGATTTGTTAACAAATAATAAAAATATCAGAAAGTTAAAAATTAAGGGGGTTCTCAACAAGAAACTAGTTTTTATCAACGTTCTTTCTTCGTGCTCTATCGTTAAAACGGTAATACATACAAGCGTCAAACTTAGTGTGATTATAGAGCAAACTCTACAGAATAACAACAAATACTAAAAACCGGCCAAGTGTGAGTCGGTCTCGCGCTAAAGGTCCCGGACAAAAAAGTTTTTTTTAAGTTAATAATGTTGTGTTCTGTGGTGGTGTGATACGGAACCCTCGGTGTGCGAGTAGCCCGACTCGCACTTGACCGGTTTTATTTATATTTATCAGGTTTACTTCCATAGTAAAACTTGTTTAATTTGATGGTGTGAACGTATTTTCGTTTCAAATCGCCTCAATATAACTTCGCATTTACTTGTGAATTACGGTGAATCGTTATATTACACGGAAATTCTAACAACTCTTGTATTTTGTCAAATAAACACACGACACGTAGTAGCTAAGGCCAGAAGTAACACTAAAAATATCAGAAGGTGTTATATGTAACTAATCTATTACCTATTATCTATTATAGTTGACGAAACTACTTACTAAAAATAAAGGTAACTAGAATTTACCTGCGACTTCGTCCGCACGAATTATATATATACCAGATTTTAAGGCAGATCATAAGCTATCATTATCAAACAAAAAAGTTTCATCAAAATCGGTTCAATAGTTTTTGCGTGATGCTCTATCAAACAAACAAACACAAAAACATACAGACCGACAAAAAATCCAAAAATTGGTGATATCGAATCAGGGACACCTTTTGTAAATATCTTCAATGTACAGACACACTTCTGTTACAGTTTTATAATAGTTAAGATAAGATGAGTTTCGATCTTTCGATTCCTAATAGATTAAGAATACAATAAGTAGTTATACAGGGTCCTTCTTAATATGCTGACACCTTCTAAAGGGGATAATCAGACCATCAAACTGAACAACTTTCTCTATGGGACCAACATCGAAATCCCGAAAAAAAATCTGCTGTCCCAAACATTTGGCTCGAGTAGGTTTGCAGTTTTGTATGGAAGAGCTGTTATTTTTTTTTCGCGAATTCGATGTTGGTGTCTCAGCGTGTGATTGATCTGTGCTTTTAGCATATTAGAAAGGTTTACATGTTAGGAAGGGGCACAGCATGCAGCAACCAAACTATAAAAAATTGTAGGTACCGTTTTCGAAATTATGAAGGGCACCCTGACGAAATCATTATATCAAAATTAGAATTAACTAGGTACCTACTTAATTATAGTTCAATGACATTTTCGCAATGCTCTCTGGTTTTCCCCAAAGATCCATGAAATAGCTTTACCAAGTACTTAATGGAGATTTAAGTATAAAAAACTCGAGAACATACAGATTTATTTAAAATTATGTGATTTAATAATAAGTAGGTAAGTACTTATTTGGAATTATGTGAGATAACAGGCAGCCTATCAAAAATAACACTAGGAAAGTCTCTATCAACCTATGCACTAGGACGGTCTAGTTTTAGAACCTTAGATTAAAAACTTTTCGCTATGAGTTTGACCTATAGTTTGACAGGTTAGGTAGAAGAACCTATGAGAAGAACCTACATGATTCAAATCATGGAGTGCGGAGCGTGTAATTTCTCTATATTCCGAGAGATAAGTGTACTTTTTGCAACCATCAGCAGCAAGTCTGATTCAATCTTTATGGGGTGTAGAGCTTCTCTGTGATGGGGATGGACCAGGTCTGCCTGCATAACTCCAGTCGGTTTAGGATTTACTGATGATTAAAGGTCTGTAAAAAATTAACGATCAGCTACAAGGCTGATCGTATGTTATTGTTGTAGTATGCACTGTAGCTATGTGAACAGTACAAAAACTGACATGGTTCATCAGTCGGCTTAGAGCCCGGTTACACGTTCAGTATTTCGTCATTCTGGTCCATCAGTCTGGTCATGTTTATTTGATTTGAAGGGAAACTGATATACTGAAGCACCATGTTAGTCGGGTCAATCTCGAGTCAGTTTCCCTTCAAATCAAATATACATGACCAGACTGATGGACCAGACTGATGAAATACTGACCGTGTAAACTCCCTCTTAGGAGATACAGCCGTTCAAGGGTCGGAACTTTGACTGGCTGTATCTCCTAAATCGACAGACAGAACTTGACAGTTTTTGTACTGTTCACATAGCTATAGTGCATACTACAACAATATCATACGATCAGTCGTACCGCTGATCGTTAATTTTTTACAGACCTTTAATCATCAGTAACTCCTAAACCGACTGGAGTTATGCAGGCACACCTGGTTCATCCCCATCACAGATATACTCTACACCCCATAAACATCGAATCAGCCTTGCTGCTGATGGTTGCAAAAAGTACACTTATCTCTTATACTACTATGATTCATACCCACAATGAGAAATAGCATATCTCCAACTCCATATCGCTATCTCATACGTGGTTACGCTGAGGTTAAAACTAGCGTAAGTGAAAATCCTAGGTCTATGAGCTTAGTCATCAATAGTCATCATTGATCCTCTTGATACCTATACCTATTACCTATACAGGGTGTAATAAAACGACCTAGTAATACTTAGGGATGCTTCTGAACATCAAACTGAACGACTTTCACTATGGAGCCAACTACGAAATCGCGGAAAAACCTGCTGTCCCATACATTTTAGTTGAGTTGGTACTGCAGTTTTCTATGGAACAGCTTATTTTCTATTTCACGGTTTCGGAGTCGACTCCACAGTGAAAAATGTTCAGGTTGATGGGCTGAAGTACCCCTAAGTACTTATTATTACTATAGGGTGTCAGTCTTGTTACATTTAAGTATTATCTGATATTTATAATCCAAGTTATTGCCTACCTACTTATTTAGTTTTTCTGTACTCTACGTAACGAGAATTTTATGAAGGCACAATCAAATTGTTTTCTCACTTTGCTAATTTGCACGGAAGACAAAAAAACCATACCCTTTAGTATGTTTTTTTTGTTGACTATTTAATAACGTGTACAAAAAATTGGTAGGTAATACCTGCTTACGTATTCGTCAGAGGAGTTCCCCTCGCGTATTTTCCGTTTGAAAACCAGTCAAGAACGTGTTTGACAATAGATAAATAGGGTTCTTCAATTTATTATACCCATAGTACTTCCTATCTCTATGATTATTAATTATACCTAATTAAATCAAACAAGTTGTGTCAATATAAAGTTAATGATTATAAGTACGAACCAGTACTAAAAATACTTAGTACCAGTACCAGCCGCCGTAGCATGTTGCACGTGATACGACTATATCACGCCTTTTATCTCGTTCGTTCACGCGCAAGTATAAAGAGAAGGTGTGTAACGCTACCTATATCACGCTGCCATGCTAAAGTTACTTATGTCTTGATTATGTTAGGAACCTAGGTACTTTATGTATGTAAGTTATTCAATGTAGGTACCTACTACATTAGGTTAATAGTTTTAAGATGGGGTTTCTATATGTCATACACCAACGTAGAAACATTGAAACGAAAAGAAGAAAAATCAGTTACCTATACCACCATATACCTAGATGTTGTGTTGTTGTTAGTACTAGACGTAAAGCTACGAGTGCCTTGCCAGATAGTTCCAAATATTCAGAGTTTCCTTGTTTGACAAACGAACCCTAAAAACCTGTTATTAAAACGGATCTAAGTATATCAACAACATTTAAATACTTTTTTCCTGAAGACAAGACGATTTTATCATAATTTTTAGTACCTACCTATCTTATGTAACTAAGTAGTAGATACCTATAACAGGGGTCCTACCTAATATGCTGACACTTTTTTAAGAGGATGATCAGAACGTCAAACTGAACAACTTTCTCTATGGGACCAACATCGAAATTGCGAAAAAAAAATCAACTGTCCCATTGGCTGTCCCATACATTTGACTCGAGTAGGTTTGCAGTTTTGTATGGACGAGCAGATTTTTTTTTCGCGATTTCGATGTTGTTCCCATAGAGAAAGTTGTTCAGTTTGATGGTCTGATCATCCCCTTAAAAAAGTGCCAGCATATTAAAAAGGACCCCATATACTTATTTATCATTATATTATCATACAGTTCGACGACCGCAATACCTACCTAAAGACAATGACTTATTCAAGATTCGATTTTAAATAGTAGAATTCTATTCTATTGAACTCAATAACTCGTGAACCTAGCCCTTTCAATTCAAAGACCTAATAATTAGTTTTTTTCCTTATTTACAGATCTCCCGGTCCCGCGCTGCGCGGGATGAAAGCCGCTGGATCGAGCACAGAATCCGCAATGAGGTGAACAATGGATCATCCCGGATATTGCCTGTCAACAGCTCCTACCTACATGCCCCAGCCGATAGTAGGTCATCGAGTCCTGTCTGATGAACCATTGTTTCTCACTATTTTTTTGTAATCTGCCGCCCCAGTGACAATTTTGACTGAAAGACACGAGCTTACTCCGTACACCTTATAGGATTTTTAAAGACAGAACTAAGAAAACTCCAAAACAGCGTTGAAGGTACCTATTTTTAACATTGAGCGGGCCATGCGCCACCACCTTTCCAGTGCGGAGGCAAGTTAATAATCAACTTGCTGTTTAAGTATTTTTAAGCCGAGCCACGATACCTGAAATATAAATTGAAACGGTCACCCACGCTACGCGGTAGCACCCACGTTATAAAGACGAGACGGCGTTCGGTGTACCTACTGGGTTGCTTAATGTTTAGCCTTGGAGGGTACCGCCTTCTAGATCATTTTCCAATACCGAACGCCACAGTATAAGAAAGAGTAAGTATTTAGACCAGGAAGCTGGAAATAGGTAGGTTTTATCTGTCTAGATCAATGATCTAGAACGAACTCCACTGCGCCAAAGAGTTTTTATTTAAAAACTGTAAAATATGAAAGGCCGGCATTAAAATAAAACTAGAAAAGAGACAAAATGTTTAAGTATTGTAAAGAAAAAAAGATTTAATTTGTTCGGTGTAAATGTCATCTGTAAAGAAAATTTTCGCACTTTACAGCCAGGTATGTCGAATTCTATTTAAAAATATATTATTATTTTAATAATTAATAAATAATTTTGACGACCCGGTTGGTGTAATGGTTACCACGCCGGACTGCCAAACCAGGGTCCTGGGTTCGAATCCCGGTTCGGTCATGGATGTTTATATGTTTGTGCCGTTGTTGTATTTTTTCCATAATAAACAGCCTATCAATAGTGCTTTCTTGGGATCATTACAATGTATGTGCCTGTGAGCGTTATTTATTTAATAATTATTTCTTATTCTGAAATTATCGCATGAATAAAAAGTTCATGAAGTTATACAAGATCCACGTAAAAAATATCTTGTCTCTTATAATAGTTTATTTTTTCATTTTGCCAATAATTAAATCCAAAGGAATGTAATAGGTACCTAAATAACTTTTTAAGCAAAGTTTTTTTTAGGAATGCTGTTAATTTTTTAAAAATAAGTAGCCCAAAATGATTATTTATGTTTAAGATTGGATAGGGAAACCGGAAATCATGAAACGAGAGCTGTGAAGTTATAATAGTGTAGAGGTGTTATGTGCCCGGATAAAATGTTCCTATTCTTGGACATTTCGTTCACAGAAGACTGCGTCCTACGCTACGTCCGATATGTCAATTCCCAGTAGGCCTAGCATGCCACCCCCGAGAAAACGACAAAAATCGAGACGTGCCTCCATCTTTATTATTTTACGTATGCCAAAAAGAGCGCGCATTACGGTTTTCTCGTTTAAACGCTTTGTCGTGGGTGGCATGCTAGCCGTGCTGGAGAGGTGTCACGGCTATCTACCATTCGTTTCTGTCCTAGCCTATTCCTGGCACTTAAACAATTTTGGTAGCCAATTTCTAAAATAGCTTGTGATAAAATTACGTGGCAAAATAAGGGTTGAACCTCATCTGGCAGCACCGCATCGCCTTTTTTGTCGCTTTATCCTTTTCTGTCACTCAGGAACGTCATTTGCTAGAGCAAATAAGATAGACGGAACGCGATCGCGCGCGGCGGTGCTGTGGCGTGCGGCGACTGCCTCCGTGGTCTAATGGTTAAGAGCATTGGCACTCGATACGGAGGTCGTGGGTTCGATTCCCACGGTGATTCCTAGTGATATGTCACTTTGTGCGTTTTTCCCCAGTTGGTTAGGACATTGTAGGCTGAATCACCTGATTGTCCGAAAAGAAAAATTATTCCGTGCTTCGGATGGCACGTTAAGCCGTTGGCCCCAGCTACTATCTCTATGGTGGTAGTAGTCGTTACATAAAAACCACGTCAGAGGCCGTAAAGCGGTTTGAAAAAACTCTGACACCCTGGTGTCAGAGTCCTGGCAGAGCCCTGGCTCTGCCCACACGATAAGAAGAGAAGACTCAGGAACGTCATTTGCTAGAGCAAATAAGATAGACGGGTGTACTGGTTACCATGCCGGACTGCCAAACCAGGGTCCTGTATTCGAATCCCGGTTCGGTCATGGATGTTATATGTTTGTGCCGTTGTTGTATGGTTTCCATATTATAAGCCTATACTATAGTGCTTAACTTGGGATCATTACAATGTATGTGCCTGTGAGCGTTATTTATTTATTTATTTAATTCTTAAGTTCCGTAGTGATCGCACTTAGCGACACAATCATCATCATCTCAGCTGATAGACGTCCACTGCTGGACATAGGCCCCCAAGGATCGCCACAACGACCGGTCCTGCGCTGCCCTCATCCAAAGGGTTCCCGCCGGAACCTTCACCAGGTCATCAGTCCACCTTGTGGCGGGCCTACCCACGCTTCGCTTTCCGGTACGCGGGCACTCGAGAACTCTATCGCCCCATCAGCCATCGGTTCTGCGAATTGACCTAAGGGATATGTAAGGTATAATTTAAGATTTTTGTGGACTATAGGTTTGTGGGGTTTTTTTGTGTTGGTAACATGACAAGTTCCTAAAGTGGGTACCTAAGGGCTCTTACAGACCAGCGACAGTACTCTGCGACAGCTCGCGACAGGGTCGCGCGACCGTCGCGTGACACTTGAAGATCGTGACGTAGTGTTGTATAGTCTGAGAGATAGACCTCCATATCCAATAGTTTGTAACATCCTATATACAGGGTCCTTCTTAATATGCTGACACTTTTTTAAGGCGATGACCAGACTATGAAACTGAACAACTTTCTCCATGGAATCAACATCGAAATCGCGAAAAAAAAAAACAGTTTCCGATACGTTTGGCTCCGAGTAAAATGAAAATGAAAATGAAAATAATTTATTTAAATAAAGGTATAAAAAAAATGGTTACATAAAAATCTTAAAGTAATATTAATTAGGTAAGTTTGCAGTTTTGTATGGAAGTGATGATTTTTTTTTTCGCGATTTCGATGTTGGTCCCATAGAGGAAGTTGTTCAGTTTGACGGTCTGATCATCCCCTTAAAAAGTGTCAGCATATTAAGAAGGACTCTATACAGGATGTAACAAAACACCCTAGTAATACTTAAGGGGGTGCTGCAGACCATCAATCTGAACAACTTTCACTATGGAGCCAATGTCGAGAAAAAATAAAAAAATCTGCCGTCCCATACATTTGAGTCGAGACGGTACTGCAGTTTTGTATGAAAGAGCTGATTTTTTTTCGCGATTTCGATGTTGGCTCCATTGTGAAAGTTGTTCAATTTGATGGTCTGAAGCACCCCCTTAAGTATTACTAGGGTGTTTTGTTACACCCTGTAACACCCTACCCTACCTATCTATATTTTATATAAGTATATTTAACACGTCTAGATATTTATCGGAGATTTGTAATGGCCTTGAAAACGTGATCGTCTAGTCTAGATATTTAGTGACCCTTTATACGTTGTGTGATTTAAATTGGACGCTGTTCTAGATAGGACTTTTATCACAATCCGTGGGGAGTTAAAGTTAAATAAATGTAAAGAATCAGTTTAAGATAAACCTGCTAAAAATAAAAAAATAAAACACATTTCGAAATACACAAAATAAGACATTCACAGTATAGTAAATTAAACATGCAAACTTAGCAATTTTTTCTCATTCAGGATGTTCCAACCCGTACCGCGCAGTTTTCTTTCTTCTGGCCAATCACAATTGTCACTTTGCTATGTTAGTACATAAAGAAATAATAATATATTCCCTAACAGAAGCCCCCTACCGCTGCCTGGCCTGGATTGGACCGACATAAATTTCGTTGACCTTTGACTAAACAAAATTAGAGCGATAGAAAGCAAGGAGTCCAGTCCTTTATCGTGCAATGATAACTTCTAGTCACGGTCACAAATTGATGTGTGTCATGGATGGGGGATTGGCCGTATTGATCGACCTATTGACAAACTTGCAGCAACCTCCAATTTCATGTGTTGAACGAAACCCTATATCAGATTGACCTAGCAGCTAAGTAACCCTAATTTCAGTACCTACGACAAACCATCACTCCCTTTCCGATCAAAGACCAGACTCTTTTCATCAACTTGTCCTCAAGCATACCTACGTCGTGATATGATTCGCGTACGCGTCGCGGTTAGAATTGAGATTATTATTTGATTTTAATCAAGGAAACGAGAGCTTGTGTATTATTTATTTTTACAAACGTTTCCAGATTTAATCTGGTTTGAATAGAAGATTTATTCCATCCACATTTTGGCTCCCGGGCCGCATAAGCGACGAAGTTTCACAGGAGCGAGTCCAGGTCTCCGAACGTCAAATTTGGAAGCGTTCACCTGTGGATACAATAAATTTCGAAACAAACCAAACCCACACGATTGTGATTTCAACAAGGGAAACTTTGCATCAATAGATATAGCAGTGGGTCCCTAGATGACACTAGTTCACTTGAGATTACACACAAATGAATTAACGATCAGTAAACTATAATGTAAAATAATTGCTTTGATTTTATAATAGTGTCCCGCGATAATAAAATAGAACGATTACCAAAACTCAAATTGCAAGAGTTTCCACTTGTTTAGCTATAAATTTAGTTTATTATTTTCAAACAACATTTTATAACGAGTAAGTACTTAAGTAATTCGGAAAGTTAAAGTGAATATTTAACGCGGTTTATTATTAACTCATACCGGGTCCATTCATTCACTTCATCTAAATCTATACAAACCCAAGCGAGAGTCTACCCCAGACAAAACTCGTCGGCAGCTATCGACTGTGCTGAAACGCGGCAAAAGGGGACCCAAATTACTATACCTAGTAGCAAACACTAAACATCAAGAAGTTGATCTAAACACGCGACAGCACTCTCACAGAAATCTGTTCAGATCCAACCTTAAGAAAAATATACACATTATGAATTAATTAGATTACACCTTATAACTCGCGTTATTGTTTATTTAGTCCACACAATGCACACCCGCGCCCGCGTTTAGCGTTTCGCACGTCCCTCGCGGTAAGTCTCAAAACCGCGCACTATCTTCACTACAAGTATGCAATGCAAGTAAGTACCCGATAGATCTCGTATCGAACTCGCGCGCGTCAAGATCGACCGTTTCGATCCGCATCTAAAATTGCACTCTCTGCGCACTTCATCCTGATTTTCAACATTGGCTCTCTAAAACATCTCCCCACGCCTACAAAAAAATCCAAAATTTTACATTCTTTGAACGGTCAACACTTCTAAAGTCATTAAGCATTTGATTTAATATCTTTTGGCAAACTGACACAAAAAAACAATTCTCCAGAAGGATGCACTTGTTTCGACAAACTTTTTGTATTTGTTTCAAAATCGATGCCACATGTTCTGTCCTATGGCAATTGGCGTATTATCGAGAATTTTTTGTCCTTAAGTGTAAGTTATTGCTTCTCTAAAATGTACAAAGATTAACTGATATTGTTTGTGGTTAATTTTGTACAAAATGGACCCTATTTTCTTATGAATAACATTCGACACAGACGTATCTTAGTTGTAATGCGTTTTGGTAACTCTTGGAAATTTTCCATAACATTAGTTGACCCAAAAGAATTTTTAAACTGCAAGAAAAAAATTTTTAGAGCCCTTTGCTTATGTTGATATTGTGTGTAGATACATTTATAGAGAGTAGGTAAGTATAACTTTCTACAACCCTGTATACGTATTTATAAATATTTGTGTATAATATTATGTGTTATAATTATTAGTGTTGTGTTAAGTATTAATATAATGTATATTATAATTGCCCTATTTTCTCCTCTGTAATATTTTATAGACTTGATGATGAAGATAATCAATTCTGGATTATCTATTATCTAAAGAAACCAAAATTTACGAAAAACTTATAAAAACTACCAGAAATATCAACCATGTTATTTTTTAGCCTCCGTTTTCTTTAAACTGAAATCTCTCAAGAACAAGACTTGTGCTCTCAGACTATGCCTAGACTGTCGCGCGACGGTAGCAGAGGGTCGCGCGACTGTCGCGCGACCCTGTCACGAGCTGTCGCAGAGTACTGTCGCTGGTCTGTAAGAGCCCTAAGCTAAATAGTGAACCTTGCTATCATTATCTGACCACTCCAAAATGGATTATGTTAGGTTTAGGATGCCTCCACGCAAGGACTTTAAAAAATCACGCATATCCTGGCAGCACCACCATTATAAACATTTTAGTTCCACCTAGGTTTTTTAGGGTTCCGTACCCAAAGGGTGAAAACGGGACCCTATTACTAAGCCTACGTTGTCCGTCCGTCCGTCCGTCTGTCCTACCTATTTAGGGCTGTAACTTTTGAACCGTAATAGCTAGATAGTTGTTATTTTCTCAGATTATGCGTTATTGCGGCGGATTTGTTAACAAATAATAAAAATGGCAGAAAGTTATAAATTAAGGGGGGTTTTCAACAAGAAACTAGTTTTTATCAACGTTTTTTCTTCACGCTCTATAGTAAAAACGGTAATACATACCTACAAGCGTCAAACTTAGTGTGATTATAGAGCAAACTCTACAGAATAACAAAAAATACTAAAAACCGGCCAAGTGTGAGTCGGTCCCGAACAAAAAAAGTTTTTTTTCTAAGTTAATAATGTTGTGTTCTGTGGTGGTGTGGTACGGAACCCTCGGTGCGCGAGTAGCCCGAATCGCACTTGACCAGTTTTATTTATATCTACATTCAAACGTCTTAGTAACACATTTTTCCTCGAATTTTCCTGATTAGTCTGTCACACGGTCAAACGGATTGAATTTTCTTATGATTGATTGATTTTGAGATTTCAATTTTAAAATTAACGGAAGTTTGACGAATGGATAATAAATGCAAGCAAGATATATGGCATTTATTTATACTAAGGTACCTACGAACAAGTTTAATTTTGTGGTCTTTTTGTACCTTACCCTAAAACGTAGTGATTACTTGCTCAGAGACCTACCCTACATCAATGAACCTAAAATTCATCTATCAAATCGAGTTAGACTAAGCATGGTTATAATAAAATGGACAACCTTGCTAATTGCAATTTCAATTATAATAGGTAGGTACCTAAGTAGGTATTAATGTAGGCGTAGGGTACCAATGTAACTGGGTATATAGGTAGGTACTTTATCTAGGTACCCAAATATTAGGTAGGTAGGTATAAATCCGAAAATGTCTATATACTTATACCACAGAGTACCTACTACTATCCCAGGGGGAGCGTGTGAATTCTCTAATGCCTACTATAATTACTAGCGTAACGTATATGTTAGTAGGTACGGTGAAACTGCACGAGGTCGTTTAGTTATCAGGATACTTAATTAGGTACCTATTTATTCCGAAAACAAAACGAATTCTACGTCTAAAGTTAGTTCCTTTCCAAAATAGCCGCCTAAAATACTTAATTACGATCCGTCGACAGGGAGAAAAATAAATAAGAGATCCCGGGTTTTAATTTTTCAAGGTAGGTACACACGGCGACAGATCAACCTACCCATAGTTGAACTCTATGTTCATGGGCATAAGGTCGAACTATGGGTAGGTTGATCTGTCGCCGTGTGTACCTACTGGGCATATAGCTATAGAAAAATGTCTCAAATTAAATAAAACGTAGGCTTAGTCAAGAACAAGAGTCTACCTTTATATCTAATCGTACCTACCGACATTTATAAAGAAAACGTTCACCAAAAAAAAAACAACAGAATGAAAGAGAAAAGTGGTTTATTTATGAATCAGTATCGAGATATCATAAAGGTCGACAAAATAAGTGATCCGCAAAGCATCGAGGACAATCCTATAGGGGAAAAAGGTCATCCCAAACGCGTGGAGAATTCTCAATGAACGTGGAATGTACCTACATCATGCCTTGGCTAGCAAGTGTTATGTAAGCAATATACATACATAGAAACCAGGCGCCTAAATCGATGTATTACCAAGGTACACTCTATCAAGTTCTGTTATACCTACCAATTTACATAGGTAATATTGTGATACCTAATAGTAGGGACAGTTTCAAATGAGTTGAGAGCCTTTCGTGTTAAGGACGGTGATTCAAACCCAGCCTGGATCAAACATACAGTGGGAAATTGATATCATTATAATCATTTTAGCTTCCTTTTTACCTATCAAACTGAACCACTTTTACATACTATGGGAGCAAACCGATCGGAGCAAGAAAAAAATCAGCTGTTCCATACTAAACTGCAATTTCGACTCGACTCAACTGTATGAAACAGCAGATTTTTTTGCTCCGATCGGTTTGCTTCCATAATAAAAGTTGTTCAGTTTGATGGGTAGGCTCTTAGTTTAAAAGGATGCTAATGGTATCAACTTCATTCTGTATATGGTGTCCGACCTTCTGGCTGATGGTCTGCCTGGTAACCGTCTCCCTCCCCACAGTCGCCATTCCGTCAATTCTTCGGTCCATCTGCCATCATGAATGGTCAAATATCCTGCCCACGTCAACTTCAGAGTCGAAATTCGTTTGACGATATCGACTTCGACTACCTTTGTTCGGCGTGTGATTTTCTAAGACTTCACAGATTTTTCGATGAACACATTTCTACTGCGTTTATCCTACTTTCGAGCTGCTTCTGCCATACCTACCCAAGATTTATTTCCATACCTACCTACGTACTTACTACTGCTGGTACAACGGCCTGTATGCTTGTTTTGTTTATGTGCGTACCTACAATACTGCTAAACGTACCTACTGCCTAGTGGCTTATATTAATATGATGATTTTTACCCAAACATATTAGTTTTCCTCTCACTACGTACTTACTACTGCTGGTACAACGGCCTGTATGCTTGTTTTGTTTATGTGCGTACCTACAATACTGCTAAACGTACCTACTGCCTAGTGGCTTATATTAATATGATGATTTTTACCCAAACATATTAGTTTTCCTCTCACTCAACGGTTTGCTGGAAGAAAACTCTTTTAGAGTTAAGCTCGCCTTTGTAAATCACGACTTATTGTCATTTTTTTTCATAACTTTGTTTTTGTGTACAATAAAGAATCTATAATATTCTTCCCCGAAAGCGATTAAAAGGACTTGAGTTTACACAAGTCTTAAAAATCGAAACCACATCTCTAAGGGTGTCGTCACACTACATGACAACTGCAACGCAAAATGCAAACTATGTCAAACTACATTTGCCATTGAAAGGCAGCTCGTGTAACTACACCGTAAGAGATAGACAAACTGGATTGGATCTCTTTATTTACTTGTCTAACAGCGCAGGTTTTAGGTAGATAGGTACCCTAGAATCCGTTGTATAGTTCCTAGATAAATACCTACAATTCAAACGTAGCGAACAAGGTTGCAACAATGACCGTGAAATTATAATAATGCGATTACCACAAAATGTTCTATTGTGTTGAACTTTATACAAAAAGTAAATCAAGCGCAAATCCAGTGTTACTACAATACAGTCAGTAAACAATGGAACGAAACTGCTGAATGCAAAAGGCAGCATGGACATCGATGGACATCAAATAGGTATCATTGCCATCAACCGTGAGTCAATCGTTTAGTTCAGGGTTTCCCAACCTTTTTTGCGTTACGCCTCCCCTGCACTGGTAGCATGCCAACCCGCGATAGCCGTGATACGGCTTTATCACGTCTTTTATCTCGTTCTTTTGCGCGCGAATGAACGAGATAAAAGACGTGATAAAGCCGTATCATGGCTATCGCGGGTTGGCATGCTACCAGTGCTGGTCGACATATAGTATATTCCTTGAACACTAAGTAGGTACCTATAATAGTTAGGTATCTACCTAGTTATTTCGATAGTCATCTACCACCAAAGAACATTGCTCTATTTTTTTTAAACCATCTCTTATTTTCTCAAGATCTGAACAATCATCACAACCTACTTATATGCGTCCCACTACAGGGCACAGACCTACCCTCAGGTAGTATGGGCAATACTCTCAAGATTATGTTCACTTAATTAAGATTTATTCATCACACTTAAATCCTTATTGCGAATATCAATTATTGCAGTGAAGTGGATTCCATTAGCACAATTTTTTAAACTCTCGTCAGAGTAGACAGATAGGTATTGTTGTATACTTAGTGCTTGGCCTTGAATGAATAATGTAGAGTTGACAGCTGTTTAAATTACTTTCCGTGCGAACTGCTGATGCTGTATTTATATTAAATATTTTACTTAGGTACTATTCGCGAGCGAGTCTGCTTTTAGGAAAAAAACCTGCAACCGGCCCCTCGCTTCCCTGTTGCAAATGCAACTATCTAAAAAAGAACAACTATTTATAAGCCTTGACCTTTTCAATACTTATAACAAAGTTTTAGGTTTAACCATTCTGTTTAACTACCATTATAAAATCATTTTTATACGAAGTTAATATCACAATAAGAACAAAGAATAGGTACTACGTCTGGTAATCGTCGGAATATTATAAAATATTTTTTATGAGAAGTTAATATCACAATAAGACTAAAGAACACTAACTATGCCTGCTTGACGGAATCTTGAATCCTTTGCTATTAGTTGGAAATAAATATATTTTTTTAAATGTTCTTTAAAAAAATGGGACCACCTCTGAAGTATGCCTACTAAACAAAAAAAAATTATCAAAATCTGACTACTCTGTAAAAAGTTATGCTTGTTCATACATAAAAAATAAAAAAATATATACGCTTCGACTTGAAAACCTCCTCCGTCTTTTGTTTCTTTTCGTCGGTTAAAAAGCAGAAACGTACAACTCGAAGGAACGCAAAAAAGTATATCTACCTAGTAAATGGTAGAGCCTCGGTAGAGCAGTAAAGTAAGTATAGCTAGGAATTGAAATAGGTAGCTACTATAATATAAGGTACTAGAGTTAACCCGCGACTTCGTCCGCACAAATTATATACCAGATTTTAAGACAGATCATAAGCTATCAAATAAAAAAAGTTTCATCAAAATCGGTTCAGTAGTTTTTGCGTGATGCTCGTTCAAACAAACAAACAAACACACAAACAAACAGACAGACCAAAAATCCAAAAATTTGTGATTTGGAATCAGGGACACCTAAAAACCACATCGTAATATTTTTTTGTAAATATCTTCAATGTACAGACACACTTCTGTTACAGTTTTATAATAGTTTAGACATAGGTCCGATACCTATTGAAGCACCTAGCTGAATACAACACTTCTTTGCTAACAAATAATAAAAATGGATTTTATTGATTTTACATGTATGCCATGTTAGCTTAATCAAATTAAAGATTGAAAAAGTCGAGCGTATCTAGTAATAGATACTCTTTCTTATACTGTGGCTGTGACACTACTACCGACCCGACGAACGCAACGAAACGTAGGAAAAAACAAAAATCAGAGATTATGTATACAAAAATGTTTTTACATGACATGGCATGGAGAGTTAAGGATATTTTTGTTAGATATTATCTATTTATGCCAATGTTGATTACCTGGCGAGGTAGTCGTGTGGATTCGAGGTAAACTCCGGTTACAGACCTCAAGTACAACTTGTCAAGGACTTTTAAAGACTCGATTCAATATTAAACCGGGACGATAAGATACCTATGTACCTACGATTTTTAATTTTGCTATTCTATACAGGGTGTAACAAAACACCCTAGTAATACTTAAGGGGGTGCTTCAGACCATCAATCTGAACAACTTTCACTATGGAGCCAACGTCCGAAAAAAATTAAAAAAAAATTGCCGTCCCATACATTTAAGTCGAGACGGTACTGCAGTTTTGTATGAAAGAGCGTTTTTTTTTCGCGATTTCGATGTTGGCTCCATAGTGAAAGTTGTTCAGTTTGATGGTCTGAAGCACCCCCTTAAGTATTACTTAGGTGTTTTGTTATACCCTGTAGATATAAATCTCATGTCTCCCAACGGAAGACGACAAGACATTAAACTAAAAATTATATCGCGTGTAGATATACCTACAACTTGGACCATGTTTGCTTTAAGTGTGCATTACGAAACTTGACTACTTATTTAACGACAAGTAATAAACTTTCACAATATTGCATAATACCTAGTATACTAAATTACTATTTTAAACTTTCTTGTTGTACCAGGTTTAGCGAAACATTTTATCTGCATCTCTAAATAACAAATACGTAAGGGAATACACAAGGTATACACTTAAATGTGTTACATTACATACTTACAGGCTTCTTACAGGGGTGCTTCAGACCATCAAACTAAACTACTATTAGATAAAATCAAAATCGCGAAAAAAAATTGCTGTTCCCGAGTAGCTATTGAAATTTTCTATGGAACAACCAATTTTTTCTACCGCGTTTTCAATACATGGTTAGTTTAATGGTCAGAAACACCGCCTTCTGTATCGCGTATTTTATCTCGTTCGTTCGCGCGCAAATAAAAAGAGAGCGAAAGTGTGATAGCGCTGTATCACGTTGGCATGCTACCCAGGCAGATCGATATCAACAAAAAGGTTTCGTAAAAACTAGGATCTTAATCAATCTAAAAATGATCGATAACTTAACATTTACTTTGAAATTCGAAGGTACTAAATTTAAATTTATCAGGTGTACCACGGGTAAAAAGTTCTGCCCGTGGTCCACCAGGTGAACCAAATTAGGTGTACCACGGGAAATGCCTGAACGAGTCCTGGGGCCCTAGACAAGTTGATATTCTATTGGCGTCGACGCTAATAGAAACGGAAAAAATTTATGGATTTGACGTATGGTGGAGAAAACAAACGTCAAAATGTTTCGATCGCCAATTTCAAATCCTGGTCAAATCCATACATTCGGCCATTTCTACTAGCGTCTACGCCAATAGAAATGTTACTTTGTCTATAGGCCCGGGAGAGCGATTTTTGAATCTCATTCGCTGAGTTCAGCAGTTGAAAATGTCAAAATTACTATGGAGATACGCATCTTTCTACTGCTGATTTGACTTTCAAAAATCATACTTCAGGAGTGCGATTTTTGAAAGTCAAATCAGCAGTAGAAAGATGCTTATCTCCATAGTAATTTTGACATTTTCAACTGCTGAACTCAGCGAATGAGATTCAAAAAACGCACTCCTGATGCGTATTCTGATACTTACTGGTATGATGGATGATGAAATTTTATTAAATGATAAAATCAATAAAACACAGCTATGACAAAATATAAAATGTTTATATTTGTACTTTAAACTTACACATCTAACAAAAACGTAGTAGTTCCTAACTGCTAATACTGGTGGTCAACCTTCTGTTTTAAAACAAATCAGTATCGATATGGCACAGAATGGTGAATAAGGCACGATATTCGCAAACATTGTTCACAAGAATGGTCCCCAACCGATGTACATTTGGCAAAGGTTGTGTACGCTGGTCGCTTCGACGATGAGATGCTCGACTTGACCTTCTGGAGATAGCGACAGTGATAGCTGCTTATTTTTCGTTTTCACCTGTGGGAAAAAATCATGTAACTAGCGGATAGATTATGGGATTCTGGGAAAACTATGTTAGAAGTAAACAAGGGGAAGATCTCGACAAAAATCTGTCGAAATTCTACACTATTATAAATGTGGAAGTCGTGTTTGTTCGAGCATAACGCAAAAACTAATGGACCGATTTTGATAAAACGTTTTGTGCTTAAAAGCTTATGAGTCTACTTAATAACTGGTATATTTATCTAAACTATTATAAAACTAACAGAAGTGTGTCTGTACATTGAAGATATTTACAAAAAAAGATTACGATATGGTTTTTAGATGTCTCTGATTCCAAAACACAATTTTTTTTTTTTTTTTTTTGTTTGTTTGTTTATTTGTGTGTTTGTTTGTTTGTTTGATCGAGCATCACGCAAAAACCACTGAACCTATTTTGATGAAACTTTTTTTGGTAAATGCTCGTATTTTATAAATGTAATAGATTATCGTGGTATGTGCATGTAATGCAGAGAGACGAGTGAAGTGTCATGTAAGGAGGCGAGTGTTAAAGTATGAATGTGGATGGCTGTGGTAGGAGAGGAAGGCCGAAAAGATGGATGATTGTGTGAAGGATATGTTTAAGAAAGGAGTGAGTGTTGAAACAACGGCTACGAGGATGAATGGAAGAGGATGACATATTGCGCCGATACCTAATCATGGGAAATGGGCAAGACAATGATGATGGTTTATATTTTATCTAGCTACGATGGTGGGAGCCGGTCTGAACATGGTCGTGGACAAAATCTACAGAAAAATAAGACTGTGGGGTCTCACTATCACTAGGGAAGTTTGGCACTCGCAGAAAAAGGACAGCATTGCTCTATCGATAAGAGAGCTGGCCCTGTACCCGGACTTTCGATGTTCTATATATTACGTCCGCTCTTCATTGTAATCGAGTTGAAATTGGAACAAAAACGTTCATGCAATTGCGAAGTTCGAATGTGCGGGTAGAGGCTCTGTATACACACACAATCAGTACGAAGTTAAAGTTTTAAAATTGGCATTATATAAAATTGATGTTACATCAGAGTAAAGAAACGTGACTTATTGTCACGACAAACTTGACGTAAGATACTATCCTCGCTGCTTGGCGGTGAACAACGAAAAAATTCACATAGGATACTTTTCAATGTCCTACTGAGTGTTTAGTGGAATTCTTTTTGCGCACAATTCGGCTCTGATGGACAGGCTGCTTATACATCGGTGTTGATGTAAATAAACTCAAAAATGTATTGTTATTAATGTTCTAGAATTATGTAATTAAAATCATTATTGACTTTGTAAAGAGATGTTGATTAAAATCCGACGGCATAATATAATATAATCAAAATGGGTAGATTTTAATTATAAACACAAACAATATGCGTCAAACAAAAGTAATTGCTAACATTGTTGCTAAATTCGAGTATTTGCTGCTGAAAATTAAAAATCCATCATATTTTGTGTATGTACTATATTTTTTTGGGTAAGTTTGTCCTTAGCTTGCGTCACAACATAATAACACCAGAATTAAGAGAAAAACCTGACAACTGTCTGTATTCAAACATTGTTTTTGAATGACAATTATTTGTCATATTTTCTTAGTAACACAAAAACTGGCTGCCAATTTCTGTGCAAAGTTGATTATGATTCAGCAAGCCCATGACTGAGATCTATTTAACTAATATAAAGTGTGTAAGGAAAAGTATCATTAACCTTTAAACCACATACTCTACCCTTCAAACTGAACAAGCTACATTACAGATCAGTATACAGGGTGTAAGGAAAAGTACATAGATATAATTATACAGGAAAAGTATACCCTGTATTGTATTATAGCTCACCATGCCATTCAGCCGCTGCCTGATGTGCTGCAGGTGCTGCAAGGCTTGCTCGTTGGTGCGCTCGCCGCAGTCCACGGGTCGAGCTCGTCCCCAAGACATCAGTGGGTCGTATAAAAACGGCCCTATTACTGACATCAACGCAGCGGTCTGGGCGCGTAGAGCCCGCATTACTGCTTCACAACTTTTCCTGATTCATATAGAATAGAATAGAAATAATTTATTTGCTTGAATACAGCCAGTAGCGTAGCGAGGGGGGCAGGGGGGACGAATGCCCGCCCCGGGCGGCACTTTACTAGGCGGCAAATTCGGGAAAAATATAGATTGATTGAACTTTGTCTATAACCAAATCCTAGAGCAGAGAAAAATCGAGTTCGCTTCGCTCGCTCTATCTACCTATCTTTTTTAATTACTGTACCTACACATAATCCTAAAAAGAGTTCTGACTTTTGACCACAGCTATGATGTGGTGATAAAAATGTCGAGCTTGCGTCCCTGGATCCATAGCTTTTACTTAGGTTACTTTGCACATGTTTTGTACCTATGTAAAAACCTCTGGCTCCAACCGATTCGTAGAGGAGAAAAATCGAGTTCGCTTCGATCGCTCTAAGTTTCTATTTATGCATGGACAAACTAAAAGATGTCACAACATTTTTGTGCAAAAAAATTTCGAGATCGCTACGCTCGCTCCGTTTTTTTGTCTAGGTAAGAGAGCGGCAAAATCAGTCTGTGCCCCGGGCGGCAGAAACCTTGCAGAAACCCACGCTACGCCACTGAATACAGCGATATTAACTTATTGCATATCTGTCTATACTTGTGTATAAAATATTAAACATGAGTTAGCATGAAACAAAAGGTAATGTGCTGAGACGTGAATCTTCACACGAATTTACATTTGCATAAATTATATAATAGTGCGGGCGTGAGAAAGCATTTATGCGGTTGAAAAACTGATGAACAATTTAAAGCTAGCTAGCTCAGTTACGACATAAGGATGACACTAAAGAAAATAATAAATACATACTTACAAATAAATTTAATCTTTAAAGATTAAATTTATTTGACCTTAAGGTCTAAAAAATTAGGGGATGATCAGACCGGACCAATATCGAATTCTCGAAAAAAAGTCTGCTGTCCCATACAAAACTGCAAACATAACTCGACTCAAATGTATGGGACAGCAGATTTTTTTTTAAATAGAGGAAGTTGTTCATTTTGGTGGTCTGATCATCGCCTTAAAATAATTTAAATTTGGTAGACCTTATATATAAAATTGCAAGATTTGCAAGGCCTTATTAACCAGCACTGGTAGCATGCACACCCGCGATAGCCGTGATACGGCTTTATCACGTCTTTTATCTCGTTCGTTCGCGCGCAAAAGAACGAGATAAAAGACGTGATAAAGCCTTATCACGGCTATCGCGGGTGTGCATGCTACCAGTGCAGGACCAATTTTTTAAATTGTTGATAAAATACAAATTGGATTCCATTAGACAAAAATTTAGGCCAAGAACGTAAATAATATAAATTTTTTAACTACTTTTCCTTAACAACCATTCTTTAATAACTCCTTTTACTTTAACCGCAGAATTAAATATCCATTAGCATACATTTTTTATCAAATACGAGTAGCATAGCATATCACATGCTCACGACTATATTCCCAGAGGGAATAGTCAGAGACATTCAGAAAACTCTGAACATCCATGTTTCACTAGCAATATTTCATTTATTTATTCGCAAACAATATACATTGTGTAGGAAATTATACAACAACAACAAAAACAGTCCTAAGCTAAATAATAAGTAACTTACAAAACAAAAATCACAAAAATTAAACAGAAATGAAAAATAAAATTTTTAGATGTCAAAAATTACCTATCTCCAGATTCCTGAGATTATATATTATCAAAATGTCATATACTCATATCAAAATAAAATAATAGTGTCACAAAAAAAATTCATCATACGAATAAAAACACTTTTCCAACAAGAATTCCTTTAGATTTATTTTAAATATGTTATGCCGGGATATTGATTTCAATGCTGCAGGAAGATTGTTAAATATTTTGACAGCCCACAGGCGTGCATTACCACCAGGCACAAGTAGGCAAACAGAACTGAAAAAAAACCTATACGGTGTTAACAGCATAATTGTGCCCACGACTGTACCCCGACTGCTATCAAAGATATTTTTAGTACTATACCTACCATATTTACCAGTGTTGCCACTTTAGCCACTTCTTAGCTAGATCTAGCAACATTTTCGAGCTTATCAGCTACAAAAAAAATATTCGGTGGCTAAATGTTTTAGCCACTTATTCTAGCCACTTTTTTGTTTATTTATTTAACGGTAAATAACAATTTATTAAGCTAAAGTTTAACATTTTAACGGGTTCTTAGAGTGTTTTTTATTGTTTTTGAGTTCCGATATAACTCCATAACTCTTAGAATCTGGAGATATTACAATTTATGTCATCGCCTTACCCAAACGTAGAAGTCAAAAGACTATTTTCTATAATGAGCAGTGTAAAGCATCAACATCGTAATAGAATGGGTTACAATAACGTCAATAATTCACTCAAAATTCAATCTTTTTATGCCATTAAATTATAAAAGAGCATAATTTTATGGAATAAATGATTGTAAATCAATATTTTTTATACTTTACTGTGTTCAGCCACTTTTAGCCACTTTAGCGATACTGAAATTTCCATTATCTAGCCACTTTTTGGGTACGGTTTAGCTACTTGTTCCGGAGGTGAGGTGGCAACACTGATATTTACAATCCCCATTTCGCTGAGAGTGCCTGAATTCTGTCCAGCACCAGCACCAGAGTGGCAAGTAGGTAGATAGTGAGCATGTTGGTCACCAACTTGCCACTGGTTTGTATACTGTTTCACGTTTAACTTCTTACCTATTTCTTCATAACACTGCTCTCTTTATTGACGATCAATCTTCGCTAGTTGATGAATATTATTAACCACGACAAATCAAATGAAAACTGCGCGAAAATATTTGAACTGCACGTAATTTATCGAAACACATTTGATCTTTCACTACAAACCTTACTTTATTTATAATTTGTTAATATTAACAAAATACACTGTTAGAAACAAAATATTCAGCTAATTTCTACCAAAACACATAAAAAACAATTGAAACAATTGAACACGCTCGGAATTCAACAAACTGTCAAAGTCAAACAAAACAAAATCGGCCAAGGGCTGCGTTCCGAACCTATGCCCCAGGTGCACCCCGAGTGCAATTTTTCGCACTAAACGCCGTTCAAGAGTGCTATTTTTGAAATTCACACATCTTGATTCGTATACGAATAATGCATAAATTCCATAGAGTTTGGTATCACTTTCGTATACGAATAAGGATGTGTGACTTACAAAACCAGAGCCTCGGTGAAAACGTTCTTACCAGCGAGTTGAAAAAACAACCGCACCCAAAGGTCCTGAACGCAGCCAAATGAACAACGTCAAGAGCGCGCATGCAACCAAATAGCGAAGATGCAATCTATCAATGAGATGCCAAGCGCTTCGTTGTTTTCACACGAGGTTGGTTAATACATTACGCATGCTTATTTTGTGACAGTAAATAGCGAAGGTCAAACGTCACGTATTATCGCGTGGTTAATTCGTACTTTGCATTTTTGTCGTATAGTTTTTAACAAGTGTAAATGCATAGGTAGCCATAGATCGTTTGTATTGCGTGAGCTTGTGCCGTTTGAAAACTGCCTATTGCGCGCTGCGTGTGTGCGTTTGGGGCCCACCCGAACTTCGGACAGTTCTTGCGCGCCATATTTGAATGTGGAATTAAGCTTTTGGATGCATTATTTGTTTGTGTTTATAGAGTATGAGTGTAAATTGTTAGTTGATTAATAATTAATGAGGAGAGAGGTAGGCACTGCCTAATTGCCTATATGCACTGCACGCGCATGTGACAGCCTGATAACGCACACCCTGAGAGACAATCTTTAACCTCGGTTTAATAATGTTTGGTAGGTGTTTTCTGCGAGTCATATACCGAAGCTCTGTCAAGTGTTACGGGTAGTAAACCCGTGGTTGCACTTATAATGGACAGTGAGTACAAAACATACCTCGAAATCAAAGCGTGCAGGTTTTCTCACGATATACATACCAACAGGGTTCAACTTAATATGCTGACGGTTTTTTAAGAGGATGTTTATGAAATAGAAATAGAAATATTCTTGAAAACTATGAAACTGAACAACTTTCTCTATGGGAACAACTTCAAAATCGCGAAAAATAAATCAGCTGTCCCATACATTTGGGTCGAGTGTGATTACAGGTTTGTATGAAACAGCTGATTATTTTTTTGCTATTTCGAATTTGGTCCCATGGAGAAAGTTGTTCAGTTTAATGGTCTGATCATCCCCTAAAAAACCATCAACATGTTTAAAAAGACCCTAAATACTCACGTCATTATTATGTGTATGTGTTATTATAACACATAGTGTAACGGTGTAACAAAACACCCTAGTAATACTTAAGGGGTTGCTTCAGACCATCAAACCGAATAACTTTCAGTATGGAGACAGCATCGAAATCGCGAAAAAAAATCCGCTCTTTCATACAAAACTACAGTACCGTCTCGACTCAAATGTATGGGACGACAGACTTTTTTTATTTTCTCTCGACGTTGGCCCCATAGTGAAAGTTGTTCAGATTGATGGTCTGAAGCACCTCCTTAAGCGTATTACTAGGGTGTTTTGTTACACCCTGTATGTGTGTAGGTACCGTTATTGTATATGGTTCCCATAACAAAAAGCCTAAGGCTTAATTTGGGATCTTTACGATGTATTGTGCCTGTGATCGTTATTTATTTACTTATTTATTTATTATCCCGCAGGGGTACGCAGGTTATCAAATAACTGTAATAAAACTAACACAAAAACGTACCTATACATGCCCTCGTGTTTAAGCGGTCCCATAGCAGCCTCCATGTTGTGTGTGAGTCGGAACGGGACGCGCTCGGGCCACTCAAAGGCCTCTCCTTTGTTAAACAAACAGTTAAAATCAACGTGCACCGTGTCGCCGTTCGTAGAGTCAAACGATATGTTTTCACCGTGTCTGTCGCCTAAACCTGCAATATACGTTTAAAGTTAACGTGGCAGTGAGCCTGCATTGCTGCCCTCAAAAGTTTTTTATTTATTTCTTAACTGTTACACGTTTTCATAAAACAAGGTGAAAATTTTTATCATTGCAGATTTTCATGTTTCCAAGGTTTTTAATGTTCCCAGATTACTTTCGAATTGATCAACTTTACATTATTTTATCGAATCCAATATTTTTTATTATTTGGTAAATTTCAAAAGTACCCATTATAAAATTAGCGACAATTACTCAGGAATTTACATCACAAGATATAACTCTATGTTCATTCTCAGAAAACCAATTTGACGTCGCTATAAAAAACAAGGATTTCCTGATCCTATTATATTATAATCACGACATTCATCAATAGAATATTTAGACAAATTATTAGTTTTTTTAACCTACTTCGTCCCACTGCTGGGCAAAGGTCTCCCCTAAACTCTTCCATATATCTCTATCCAATGCGGTATCCCTCCATTCGTTGCAATAAGCATCTAACTCATCGCGCCACCTTTTCCGGGGTCTGCCTCGACCTCGACTACCATCATTAGGCACCCATTGAGGTAGAGATTGATGCCCACCGCTCGGTATGCATTCGGCGAACATGCCCAGCCCGGTCCCATTTTAGTTTCGCAGATTTCTCACCTACATCAGCTATTTGAGTTTTGGAGCGCAGTGTTGTGTTCCAGACACGGTCCGTCCTTTTCACACCCAGTATACTACGCTCCATAGCTCTCTGAAAAACCTGCAGTTTGGACTTTTGAACCTTCGTTAATGACCAGGTTTGGGCACCGTAGGTTAGGATGGGCAGAATACACATGTCGAAATGAAATTATTAGTTAAACTTATAAATAGCATTTAGGGCCTAACTCAATTTCATTTAAAAGTAGATTTGAGCATCACGACATAATTATTTATGAATGTAGTGTTAATCAATACGCTTACCCAAAATATATCCGACCATGGACATAACTGCGGTCGTTCTGATGTAAGCCGATCTCGCTTGATAC
Source organism: Agonopterix subpropinquella (assembly GCA_922987775.1). NCBI lineage: Eukaryota > Metazoa > Arthropoda > Insecta > Lepidoptera > Depressariidae > Agonopterix > Agonopterix subpropinquella. The sequence goes on along the minus strand of OV277695.1, from coordinate 10,367,041 downwards.
CTAATACAAACATTCAAAATCATTTATTCAATTAATTTTATATTCACTTTGTCATTTTACAATTAAGTGACGCATCGCAATATTAAGGCTACTCCTCCCATCTGCAAGGCTCTCTTTCTTACAAGCAAACTTTTGCAATTAGCCATCCCGCTTCAATTGCGCGGCTCCGGTCAGAATTTTCCGTTTTCTTTGAAAACCTGTATGATTTTACATGAATTTTCAAAAAATAAGAAAACCACATCATTTTATATTGTATTGTGAAGAATATTGTAAATTTTCATATTCTTCTGATCAACAATGTAAGAGTAAAACGGTTACAACTGGAAAAAAAGAGGTGACTTTGGAGTCGTTTTTCTTCAGTTTAATTAATTAAAATAGATTTCGAGAAAAACCACATCTCTTCTCATATCCTGTAGATTGTTCAGTTTTGTTTTCTGCTTAAAAAGTGCCATAGTTAAAGTATAAAATGGTTACAAAGTTACTCAAAACCGGGCGGACGCCCCTTAAAGATTTCTCAATAATGAAAACCTAAAATGAAAAAGTGCTACACTAACTTGCCAACAAACAGCAACAAACATGCTTGCTTGCTTGCGTGCTTTAAGGGGGCACCAAGCCTATGAATGAATGAAATATACTTACTATCAGTTTAAAAAAAAAAGAATCATCAAAATCGGTTCATAAACGACGAAGTTATCCGCGAACACACATAAAAAAAATATATATATATACGGTCGAACTGAGAAACCTCCCTTTTTTGAAGTCGGTTAATAACAATGTGCATGACCTTGAAGGGCCGTTGGATAACTTCACTCGGTTGACAAGGGAATGTAGACTCTATGCAAAGGAAACAATCATTTGAATGACTCGAGTGAAGTTGGTGTGATTGTTATTTTAAACTGATAGTACCTATTGTGCTGCCCTCAATCGTATTTTTTTTTAATTCTAAACAATTAAATTAAACAAATCGCAGTGACCTGATAAATTGAAAATTAGCAATGACAACCAAAGAGAATATAATCACTACGTATGACTACAGTGTGACATTATTGTTTTTCGGAAATGTTTAATTGTTTCGAAATAAAAAAAAACGGTCGAGGGCAGCACAATAGGCTCGGTACCCTCTTAAACAATCCGAGTGGTTAGTATTTATCTTTGGTCATTGCGGTTAACAATCACAGAAAACAATTACATTTAAAAATAAGTTTATACTCTATAAACAAGACAAAATCTGAAATATTTAATAGCCCCTCATTTTAAACTTATTAGAAACAATCATAACACTTTATACGACCCGGTTGGTGTAATGGTTGCCACGCCGGACTGCCAAACCAGGGTCCTGGGTTCGAATCCCGGTTCGGTCATGGATGTTGTATGTTTGTGCCGTTGTTGTATGATTCCCATAACAAAAAGCCTAAGGCTTACTTGGAATCATTACAATGTATGTGCGTGTGAGCGTTATTTATTTATTTATTTATTTATTTATTATAGTAGATTTACGATTAATACCAAAACAGATTAGATTAACATTTAAATAGCTCAATATAAAAACAAACACACCTGACTAAAGTGTATGAACAATTATTTACATAAATAATGAGTAATAAGTACTCCTCGGTAGGGTGTTGCGGAGAGCTATATAAACTCAAGCTCAGGTCCAGGTTCGAATCCGCACGGACGACATACCACGCACCAACAAGTTTTTCTAACCTAAGGCCGTAATATCGACTGCTCTCAAACGGTGAAGGAAAACATCGTGAGGAAACCTAAGCTGAAGAAGAAATTCCGATGCGTATGTGAAGTCTACCAATCCGCATTGGACATGCGTGGTGGACTAACGCCCATACTCCGAGGGTAGGCCTGTGCCCTGCAGTGGGACGTAGATAGGCTGTGATGTGATGATAAGTGAGTACTCAAGCTTCGTTACTATTCCGGTGTTTTTTTTGTTTTGATTCGTTACAACCGTAGTTTGAAAAATTCTTAGTTTTTACTGAATTAGTGGAAAAACTACGAATTTTGCAGAAACTTCGGAATTAAAGCCTGACTAGAAAAATAAAAAAACCTGCTTTGGGGCACTACAATCGACTATAACCTTTAATGACAATGTTTCTAGTATAAAAATTAGTTCCAATGATTTTCCGTAACATGACGTGGTATTTTATTTTCCTGATCAGGAGTGCGATTTTTGAATCTCATTCGCTGAGTTCAGCAGTTGGAAATGTCAAAATTACTGTGGAGATATGCATATTTCTACTGCTGGTTTGACTTTTAAAAATCATACTTCAGGAGTGCGATTTTTGTAAGTCAAATCAGTAGTAGAAAGATGCGTAGCTCCATACATTTTCAACTGCTGAGTTCAACGATTCAAAAATCGCACTCCAGGCTTTACAACAATATTAGCTAAGAAGTAATACATATTTAATTTACCATCCATAAGGATCAGCGAACACTCGTCTGAACCACTCTTGGAATAGCGGAGGATGTCGTGGCAGCAGTTGTGTCTCGTATACCCGTCTCTTTTTCTCCACCGGATCTTTGTTGGTGCACATCATTTCTTTCAGCTCACGATTACTCGTGTGGATTCCTAAAAAAATTAATTACTATTATAATTTAACTAGCTGTTGCCCGCGACTTCGTCTGCGTTACCCGAATAAAAAGTACCCTATGTGTTAATCTGTATGCCAAATTTCATCAAAATCCGTTCAGCAGTTTTTGCGTGAAAGCGGAACAAACATCCATCCATCTATACTTACAAACTTTCGCGTGGATAATATTAGTAGGATTTCTAGAAAATCTTACATACATCATCACTGTATGAAATTCATAATCCTTGCAAGAATAATGAAAATGTGACTTCATTATATCTGATAACCTTCAAAGTATAAAAAAGACTTAGTAGAATAGAATAGAATCATCAAAAAATCCATGCAGCCATTCTAAAGTTACATAGATGCGCATAGATAAGAGGATATAAATGATTGTTTGTTGCAATTGCACGCCACGGCCGTTTAACCAATTGCCATGCAATTTGCGACACTTTTAATCCCATGAATAAAATCCAAGCAGGCAAAGTCACAGTTAATAAAAATAGTAACGGCATGGGAATTCAATTCCGAAAATAGAATTAGTACGGTTACTAGACCACCATGTCGTATCATCATCATCTCAGCCGATGGACGTCCACTGCTGGACATAGGCCTCCCCCAAGGATCGCCATAACGACCGGTCCTGCGCTGCCCTCATCCAACGGGTTCCCGCCGCCTTCACCAGGTCGTCGGTCCACCGTGTGAGGGGCCTACCCACTCTGCGCTTTCCGGTACACGGTCGCCACTCGATTACTTTTCGACCCCATCCAATACCATGACGTATTATGATTAGTATTTTATAGTAAGGTACTAACCTTTCTGTTTATAAATTTGCATCAAGACAGGCCTGAGGCCGACCAGGTTGGGCACCCATTCGATCAAGCCGCACTCCTCGTTCAGTGGCAGAACGCTGTAAGTGCGAATATAGAGCCTGCGCTTGCGCGTCTCCGGCGCGTCCTGGAGGAATCTGTTCACTACCCCATTGAACTCCATGAGGCGGTAGTCTTTGCGCAGGTCATCGCGGGGCTTCAGCATTATTATGTACGATTTACCGTCGGAGCCTGAGATCATTGAAATAACATCAGTCTTTTTTGTGACACATATACAGAATTTTTTTTACAAAACGATATCGTAGGTTGCAGGGGCGCAATTGAAAGGCACTTTGGTTGGACATCTTTTACTCCATCTTTGATCGACCCTATGTCTAGTTTAACCTAAGCTTATATACTAACTCGTACGTGGTATTAGTGCTGAGCTAGCAGGCGATTACACATGATGATAACCTCGTTTTATCTCTCTTCCGCTCTCTCAGCACCTTACGCGAGGGAATGTGATTACTATATCACACCTCCCCCGAAAAGTAGGGCCTTCCCTTCCCCTTAAAAAAAATGAAACTATAATTATATAACATTAAACTTCCAAAACATTTTCTTTACGTATACTTACATGAAATCGACATCTATCAATTAGCTTTGCTTAACTACATATCTTATTTAAGTAAATATTATACATTTTTTTTTTTTATAATTTTGAACATAACATAGTAATAATGTAACAAACAAGCAAAAACTAATACAAACAAACAAATATTATTATCTTTTACCTTAACATATAATCTTCATATCATAGGTTGTTGCTTTACTACATCTACCCCTATACAAATTCGTAAACTTACTTTCCATGTTATTTTTACCTATTACATGATTATTTACATTCTCTCCTATTTCTTTTATTGATCTTGTTTCTGAATTATGTTTCCTTTTACATGATAATCTTAACTTATCTCTATAACACGTGGACTTTTCTTTTTGACAATATTCACATTTTAAAACATAGTCAGTAATATCTTTAACCATTTCTTTCCAAAAATATTTCCGTTTTATATTGGTAATCATATTATTTATTCCTGCATGTCTATGAGTCGATGACGAATGGTAGCTACATAATATTTCCTGAATCATATCTCTGTTATATACCTTTTTCACACCTTCTTTAATACACAATTTTAAGTTATTACAATTTCCCATAACGTGACACAATTTGTCCGTTTGAGTCTTATTCCTGTCATATTTAAAAATTAAAATTTTTACAATATTATATTCTTTACAAATCTCTTCGAGTTCTCGTAACGCCTCGCTATTGCGTTTTTCGGTTAAAAGAGAATCTTGATTAAAATATATTGTATGTCCTGACATAAGTACATTCTTTTTATGGCTTGACTGATTAGTCTGACTACCTAATAAAGATTTAAAAATTTCGTCAAACTCTCTTCCCGTACAGAAATTCAATTCAATACAATCCTGTGGTTTCTTCGTTTCTTTTTCCACATAAGTTCGGACCACACTTGACTGCGATTTACTTCGACTCCTCCAACTCGATGTGCTATTTAGCTCCTTGTAATTGAGACTATTAACTAAACCTACAAATTTCGGATTCCCTTTCTTTGTCTCGTCCGATGATGCGTTATTCGCAACATTGATATAATTTATACTTATTCTAGCACCATTATCATGCTTTAAACTTAAGCACCCCGACTCGTAATCTATAACACCCTTATACTTTCTCAGAAAATCCTCTCCTAAAATTCCGTCCGATGTACATTGCAACCCCTTGACTACATAAAACTTGTGTCTAAATCTCAAATTACTATACCAAACATCCAAATAGACATAGCCTAGTGAACGCAGAAAACCACTAACACCCTCAATGGTAATGGTATCTCTATAAACTTTAATATCTGAAAACCGTTCTAACCAATCGTATTTTAACACCGAAATAGATGCACCTGAGTCCGCTATCAAACTAATATTTCTACCTAAACAGGCAAATTGCACAAAACTGTTATTATTTAATGTTAATACTTTAATACTTTGATTTCCAACTGCTGGACAGTAAAATGAATTAACCGATTCACTTGTATTATCAATATCATACTCAGCTGTGTTTCCTACATAATTAACTTGCCTACTACGAGTAAACGCTCGACCTTGCTTACCTTGCAAGTTTAGTGAATCGTGCGCATTTCTATCATTCATCCGTGCTCGACCTTGCTGACTCTGCGCCTCGTCACTATTACAACATAGATTTTTACAATAACTATTATTCTGATTATCATAACATAACCCTTGAAAATTGTAGCACTGTTGGGAAGGGTTTTGACGATACTCCTCTTCCTCTAAAGCTATCGTAATTGCCTCTCTAATAGAATTAATTGGTCGGCAAAAAATAATGGTACTTAACCTCCTGTCATTCAAGCCTTCTGCGAACCTTCTAATCGCTAATTTCTCATTGATAGGCTTTAAAATACTGAATACTGAATCGTTCCCCTCTGCTTGTGCAATGGTCAAATCAACTAATAATGTTTCTATCTCATCTCCATAATCGATTATCGTACGATCAGCCTGCTTACATTTATATAATCGTGACAATATTGCCGTATATGACTTCTTCGGTAAAAGATTACTTTTCAAATCATTAATCAATAGTCCCACAGTGGCATAATTTGATTTTAGTTTTAATTTTGCACTGCTAGACAACCTCGTCTTTAAAACAAAATTAATTAATATTGGATGATCCGCTTCCTTTATGAATGTACTATAAAAATCTACTCCGTCTATCAACTGTTTCACTAAATGCTCCTCGTTATTAACTACCGGAATCATCAACAAAGCCGTTTCTAGATCAAAATTAGACATTTCGCAACTAGTGATTATTCCTTATTCCCTTAATAACTATTTAATTCCTTTAACGCTAATATTCCGCTGCATAGATTCTCTTTTATTCTTCTAAACCAATTCAATAGTACTTACGTCAGAACATATAATTTACATATTACAAGTCAGCACCTATGCTATGACTTACCCTAGGTTAGTACCTTAGGCCGACGCACTTTTGTCCTTTGTAAACTTACACAGAATAACTTAGCTATTCACAACACTACACAAAACAAATAGTCATTTCACTGTAATCGCCGCGGATCCTTAATATGAGTATGTAACTCGTTCAATCGCGCATCTGCGCGTGCACCAACATCTGGCTATTTCCATATTAATTCTTCCAGGCTCTGAATACATTGCATGATAATATATCTGGTCAATGCTCGTACATATGGATTATTTATGATATGGCAGCATTTAATGCCCAGGAACAGCATAACACCGGCAGCACATAGCCTTGCCACAGAACATTTCAACGTTTTAAATCTCCATCACATCTTAATTGCCAAGAATACGAATAAGGCTTGCCAGCACCGGCACACGTAGTATGTAGGAACACTTCTCTTCTTCTAATCCATCCATCGGCAAATAGTAAACAGTATGCACCAGTACCTTTTATCAGCGCCCATGGTCGTCTTCATCGTCTGAACTGGAATTCACTCGCGTATACTATGTCACGGTCGCCATGAAATATCGTAGGTTGCAGGGGCGCAATTGAAAGGCACTTTGGTTGGACATCTTTTACTCCATCTTTGATCGACCCTATGTCTAGTTTAACCTAAGCTTATATACTAACTCGTACGTGGTATTAGTGCTGAGCTAGCAGGCGATTACACATGATGATAACCTCGTTTTATCTCTCTTCCGCTCTCTCAGCACCTTACGCGAGGGAATGTGATTACTATATCACAGCACAAACATGTTTTTGTCAATGCAACAAAAGGCAAAAAAATATTATTATTGTACGAAAACGTGACAAAATTACCATTAGGCATGTCAGGCCTTACTTATTGGCTATTATAAAAGAGACAAAAAATATAGGGCACAAACTACAAAGACATGGACTACCTAAGAATTTTCGGTGTCTTCTGTATCTACGGCATACGACCAGTTCTGACACTGACTAGTTTTGGAAATTGACATAATACAAGAAAAGATACCTAAGCCTGGTATCTGGCCAATAAAGCGGAGCGGAGCAGAGGTGGTTAAAATACACTTCGCTCGCTCGATGGCGTCATAAAAAAGTTTAAACTTTTTTATTGGTTGATTTGACACAGTAATTATTTATTTATTTTCACAAAACACAGTACATTACACAGATATATTTTATGCCAAACTGCATAACAGTTCGGCCTAAACTGCAAATGTAACTGCTTCTCACCCATACCAAAAAGTACCAAAATTCTAAGTCAAAAAGTCCCCAGAGCATCAAATCAGAAATGCGCTAATGTAGCGCGAAATGTTACAGCAGGTAAAAAGTTTACATTTAGCTCAAATCGCGATCCGGACTGTTAAGAGGGGGTGATACCTATTTTGTCTGTTTTCAATGCGGTACGGGGACCGTATTCTAGTGTAACATGCAGTTCCTACTGATCACCTTATCTAGTAACTACTGGTCATTTATGTAGGTACAGTACCATTTTTTCGAACCGGTTTTTGATAACCAAATTATTACATTAAAAATATATAGTTCACATGATAGTGTAGATCCGTTCTTTCTGCAGTGAATCTAGCCGTTGATTAAAAACACGATTCTATTAAATTTTCTCGATAGAAAAGAGAACCAAAGTAAGTTCGATTTCAGATTTATAACCAGTTTTACAAGAATCACCCAACACCATTTCTTCTGAATCACCATAATTAATTATAGCAGTGATTCTACCCGATGAATTTTACCCCAAAAACCCAAGAGAAAAGATATTGATGAAAAAAGTGTTTTTTTTTCGATCTTGCTTTCAATTGAAGCGGGATGGCTAATTGCAAAAGTTTGCTTGTTAGAAAGAGAGGCTTGCTCAAGGTGCACCCAGCTTTAAATATCAAAGAAACACACCTTTCAGTGTAACTTTCCTAGGTTTCTGCAGCGACGGCAATATACTGATGTGCTCTTCAATGCCCGCGATATACACCGGCGGTTCCGAAGGTATATTGAAGTCGATGGCCTCTTGGCGCGCCGCCTTGGACGGCAGAACGATCTTGCAGAACTCTTGGAACGGCATCATTATGTGGCTGAAGTTGTCGGCTGCTAGAAGTCGCGGCAGCGTTCGCACTAAGGTTGATACCGTTGTTGTCTGCAACAAGATTTGGAGTTATCTCTCCTATTTTATTCAAGATAGCATAGAAGCATAAGCATATGACTATATACGTCCCTGGTCTACAGAGTGCGGGCCAGCGTCATCCTGTCCATGATCGCGGAAAGATTGGACTGTCGCTACGTGAACCACTGTTGCAGACTTCACGTGGTGCACAGTACAAAGTAACCATTAGCTTTTTATTTTTATTTTTTATTGTAATTTAATGTTACTAACATAGTTTGATAAGACTTTACTAACACAAATGGATTTGAAATATGGTCTGAAATGAATGATTTATTATTATTATACCCCGAGGGGGTAGTCAGAGATATTCTGAAACCTCAGAACTTCCGCACAGCATAGAATTCCATCAAAAAATACATAGTCTATTCAGACTAGCAGGGCTAACATGCCACGCACAACAAAGCGACAAAACGAGAAAACTGTCATGCGCGCTAAGCAGTGTTGAACATTTTTTAATTGTTAATTGCAATTAATCAATTATTTTTTTGGTTACGATTATAAATATAGGGTGTAAGGAAAAGTATCATTAGCCTTTAAATCACATACTCTACCCATCAAACTGAAGAACTTTTACTATGGGAGCAAACCTGGCAGCGAGAAAGAAAATCTGCTGTTCCATGGTATACTGCAATAGCTACTAGACTCAAACATATAGAACAGCAGATATTTTTTGTTCTGACAGGTTTGCTCCCATAGTAACGTGCCTTCCTTACACCCTGTTATAATTCTTAGACAATTTTATCTAAATAATAATAAATAATATATAATAATAAATATCTTGGACAATGTCACACAAATTATTTAGTCACATTTAAAGTACCAGAATCTAGCCTGGACTTGTATTATGATGACTAGACAACGATATAGATTACATATATAAATACAAACATCCATGACTCGGGTACAAATATTCATATTCATCATACAAATATTTGTCCCTTACGGGATTCGAACCCGCGACCCTCGGCACAGCAGGCAGGTTCACTACCGACTGTGCTACCGGGCTGTCAATGGTCTAATCTAAGATATAAATGACCCCCTTAGCATTTTAAACAACTCTACAACATAGTATGATGTGAAAAACCAATCTGTACGACTCACCGAGCTACTGCCCGCTATAGGCTTATTACACAACTCGATCAGCTTCTCAGCGAGTTGTGTGAAGTCCGAGACTAGCTTGAGCATGCGGGGCTCCTTGAGCCGCGGGTCCGCGAACACGTCGCCGCAGCGCTTGATCCTCTGCGGGTAGCTGGACTTCATCACGCAGATCATCATCCACAGCGTGTGCTGAGGGTACGCCATTATCAGCTTTACTATTATCGCTTTTAGTTGCAGGTATACCTGGGGGAATAAACAATTTTGTTTTAATTAAGTGTATGATACTTTTAGTGTTCCGTACCAAAATTGGCAAAACGGAACACTGATAGAATCAGCTAGGTGCACAGATTACCCCCAATAGATACCGCATACAAGGCCGCCGATGCGCGCCACACATTTATGTTTTTTCACTGATATAAGCAAATAACTGATCACGCCCCTTCAGTACCGACCAAGTATTGGATCCGCGTGCACTCAATTTAAATTAAAAATTGCCTATCTTTTTACGATTTTCTGAGCACAAACTTTCTGAAAAATGACAGTTTGTGCCATAAAGTGGTGTGGGAAAAACTCTCGGACATCCAGCTACGAGAAAGATGGCATTACTTCCCATCGGTAAGTAACATTTTCATTATTTTTTGTTTTGCGGAGTTCAAGTTATAGTGGGCGGTACAATGGTTGCTTCTAAAAAATTGCAGCTCACGTTGATGTCTTTTTGAAATGGTCCCTTTCTCTCATTAGTTAATTTTGGTAAATCTATCACTTTCGTACATTGACACGAATTTGTCACGTGGAATGCTAGTGTTGTTCGTCTCTGCATTCGGGCCGGTATCGATGTTTTTATAATATGCCATATTATTACAAAGCATTTTTAGGCGAGGATTTTAAAACGGTGTGACATGTTGGGGACATTGACACGTGCAATAATAGTGTGTTTCTTCTATGCGGTACGACCGCTATCGATAGGTTTATTATATTCTTACAATTTTTTCTCTTATTTTATTATTATCTTAATCTTATAAATTTTACTAATATTATAAATTAAAAAAGTATGGATGGATGGATGTATGTTTATCACTCAATCTCGGTAATGCAATTGAACGGATTCAGATGATACCCGGTACAGTAATATACTATGAAATAGCACATAGGCTACTTTTAAATTGTGGGACATTATCTGATTCTCACGGAAAAACCATTTATCGCATAGGAAAACAAGAATAGGATATTTTTATACCGGGATAAAATAGTGAGGTGTATTATATTGAATACAATCTACTTGATTGAAACGTACCTAATCAAAAATTATGTCTATAAAATAAGTAATAAAATAGCAGAATCGAATTATCATGGTTTCAACATAGGTAATTTTTTTCAAAATTTTAAATAATTTTTTCGAAAATTTTTAAATTTACTAAACCCGATGTCAACCCTCCCCATGGGCACACTCACCCTACTTACTACCAAAACAAGATTATTAAAATGTATCCATACGTACGTTAGCGCTTTCATTCATTGCTGAAATGATAACAAATCATTTTTGCCTCTGATCTTAAAATGCGAATAACTTTAAATTTTAACTATCAAAATAATGAAATTATTGTTTCAATCTAATTCTTTTGTTATAAATCAGTTGGGGTGTATGAGGTTTTGCGTTAATTCATTAACACGTTGTATGTAGGTACTTACTATAATACTATAAAGAGAAAATATTAGATTTTTTGTATGTTTGTGACAAATAAACTCAAAAACTACTGGACCTATTTCAAAAATTGTTTCGCTACTGGCAAGCTGCATATGTCAGCGAGTAATATAGACTATATTTTATAATTTGAAATTCCCGAGGGAAAAGCGTTTTAGCCGCAGATGGAACCGCGAGGCGGAAGCTAGTTAGTTATTATACAACGTCTTAATAAATTAACGCAAAACTAGAAAGTAGTTTGTTTAGAATCGAGAGCAGAATCGAATTATCATAGTTTCAACATAATTATATATTTTTTTAAATATTAAATAATTTGTTTGTAAAATTTTAAATTTACTGAACCCAATCTCAACCCACCGCACAGGCACACTTACCCTACCACCAAAACAAGATTCTTAAAATGTATCCATTAGCACGTTATCGCTTTCATTCATTTCTGAAATGATAACAAATCATTGTTGCCTCAATACTTAATAACTTTAAATTTTAACCATCAAAATAATGAAATTATTGTTTCAATCTAATTATTTTGTTATAAATCAGCTGGGGTGTAGGTATGAGGGCTTGCGCTTATTCATTAACACGTTGTATAATACACTTCTATGATATCGGAACATCAGTGCACATAGTGCCTTTCTGAATTAAAGTGAAATAATAATCATTTTTTCAATAATCGAATAAGTTAATTGTTGTGTAATAACTATAATTTAATCACCTGTCTTAGGCTGAATAATCATTAATCATGACAACATTTATCGATACTTTTTATTACACTGTCGCATCACTAGTGTACACGCTCGGAGAGTGCTGGGAGTAGTGCGACCTTGAAATGGCCAATCATGTTGCATTTGTTTCGTGCCCCGCTACCCGCACCTACCGCCAAAAATGGTGACTTCGGGCGTGAACAAAATTTTCATCATGCGGTATCTATTGGGGGTAATCTGTGGCTAGGTGTCTATCTGTCTGTCAGTCCGTCCGTCTGTCATAGGCATTTTTCTCAGAGACCGTAAGACATAGAAAGCTGAAACTCGGCACAGATATAGCAATTACTGGTCCAATATCATACATGAAGTAAAAAAAAAATTTTTTTATATTGGGGTGAATTTGGCGATTTGGCGACGTAGAAAGAGTAAATAAAAAATTCTACCGTATAGTGTGGGTATGGTGGGGTATCAATTGAAAGCTTATGAAAAGACGAATCTAAAAATATATTTCTCAAATTATTTAGTAAAAATTTGTTTAACAAAATTAAATAAATAAATAAATAAATATCTTGGACAATGTCACACAAATTAACTAGTCACATTTAAAGTACCAGAATCTAGCCTGGACTTGTATTATGATGACTAGACAACGATATAGAATACATATATAAATACAAACATCCATGACTCGGGTACAAATATTCATATTCATCATACAAATATTTGCCCCTTACGGGATTCGAACCCGCGACCCTCGGCACGGCAGGCAGATTCACTACCGACTGTGCTACCGGGCCGTCGTTTAATTTTCAATTAAATCTGAGAAATTGCTGTCCCCACCTCTATTTCAAAAAATATAGCCGTATGAAATCTGAAAAAGATCATGAACATCAGAAATAACGTGTAGATGGCGGGAAAATTATCAGGGTGGCTCTAACTTGGATAGTTTTTTTTTCTATACCCAAAAACTATCAACAGTGTAAAATGATCTTCAGATACTATGTGACCACATACAAAGTAAGTGTCAATTTATAGTGGGTGTTATTAATGACCATGTTAGATAACTGGTAGTACGGAACACTAATTGCCCGAGTCCCGACTCGTACTTGGCCGGTTTTGTTTTAATCAAGTGTACATACGGTGTGTTGCCCTTTGTTCTTATCTATTAACGAACTTTTGACCTGCGACTTTGTCCGCGTGGATTACCCCTTCAGGAGGTCGATTTTCGAGAAAAAAACGTCCTCTGTAGAATTGAAACCAGCTGATCAGAGGTATGTATGAAAAGTCGAAAAAAAATTGCGAATTTCCTATAAGTTTCTGAGGGAAAGTTGTTCAGTATCATGGGTACTATCACCCCCTAAAGAAATGCAACTGTTTACCCTAACACCCTGTATACATATTTCCAATTTAATGTTTCTATCTTCAGCGGTTTAGACCGTGCATTGTCTGTTAGTCAGTGAGTCATTGAACTCTTTAATAAATATAGATATTATCACAGTTTAACGAAAAGTATGTACCTGCTACATACAGCACGGACACCCCCTGCCATTAAATATTACAGGTATTTTTGAAAACAGACTAGAGAATCTCTTTTTGATTTGCATGCTACGAAATTGTAGTTCACCAAAAAAAATGTTTATATTGGTACGGGTTCGGACTGTGCCACGACTTAACTAAATTTATTCCTGTCACTTTCTAAAATAAGATTAAGAAAAGAGACAGAAAACCAACAACTGACTTTAGTGCTATAAAAGTGACGTTACACGCCCAAAAACGCGTTAAATAAGATGGCGTACATTATGATGGCATCTTATTTTGGGCGTGTAACGTCACTTTGACAGCACTAAAGTCAGTTGTTGGTTTTCTGTCTCTTTTCTTAATCTTATTTTAGAAAGTGACAGGAATAAATTTAGTTAAGATAAGTCGTGGCACAGTCCGAATCGGTACCATTGTGTACCTCTTTTACAGGATGACAAATTCTGGACACGATCTGCGAGAAAGCAGTAAGATATAGGTATAGAGGGAGCCTCTCGGAATAAGTCTTGATAATTTCAGTCATTTCAGCCAGCACCGAGTGGGCGCTTGTATCGGCTGACGTCACTTCCACGTCGAGCCTGGGAAAGAAAGGAAAACATGTAGATTTTGTAGGTAACGTAGAAGTCATAACGTTGTGACTACTTAGGCCGCGGTCCGAATCACGCCAAAATCTATTTTAGCGCTCTCAAACGCGTCCCGATATGATGTAAGCGCGATCACGTTAGACGGCGTGACGTCATTGATGACCTCATTATCAGCGCCATCTTGGAATTTCTGAGCGCATGCTCCACAGCGATATATCACCGTGAGCCTTATGTCAAACCAATCAATCTTATGTCACTGTCAATGTCAAACTGATGTTTTATGGCGGTTTTTCATACAATACAACGTAAATACAACTGTCAGTGGTTTGAGACCGGAAAAAGCGGTCCGATTGATTACAACGCTAATAGCGCCGTAAGTTGTGAAATCGCGCTTTTTGTTTCAGACCAGCGATTACGGACGTTAGCACTGTGAGCTATGAAATGGTGAATCGGACCGCGGCCTTAATTTATATCAGGTTTAAACACAACAAACACGCTTATAATTCGTCTTCCTCTAACTCTTATGTGATTATTGGAGAAGGGATTTATGACTCTTGGTGCAAATTTTGCTCCGATTAACGTCACGTTCAGCCACAGATTACCCCCAATAGATACCGCATAATGAACATTTTGTTCACGCCCGAAGTCACCATTTTTGGCGGTAGGTGCGGGTAGCGGGGCACGAAACGGTGCAACGTGATTGGCTATTTCAAGGTCGCACTACTTCTAGCTCGCTCACTCGCGTTGCTTACATCAGTGAAAAATCACAGATGTGTGGCGAGCGTCGGCGGCCCTGTATGCGGTATCTATTGGGGGTAATCTGTGCGTTCAGCGAACGCACGTTTCATTAGCGTTCACTGACTACGACACATTGCCGTAACAACCGAAGCACTACTTTCTAAGCTCAACTTCTAAACAAATATGAGTAACGAGCAGTTACCCGCGACTTCGTCCGCATAAATTATATACCAGATTTTAAGTCAGATTATAATCTATCAAACAAAAAAAGTTTCATCAAAATCGGTTCAGTAGTTTTTGCGTGATACTCGAACAAACAAACCCACAAAGAAACAAACAAACAAACAAATAAACAGACAGACAAAAAATAAAAAAATTGGTGATTTGGAATCAGGGACATCTAAAAACCATATCTTTTTTTTGTAATTATATCTTCAATGTACAGACACGCTTCTGTTACAGTTTTATAATAGTTAAGATACGGACCATATAGAGAGCATCCTCGGCATGCTCTGGTAAAGGTATTTGTGACCGTACTGTAGCGCCTTGCCGTAGCTATTGAGTGCGTGCAACCGTCGCCTCCAGGCGTTGCTTGTTGTGTCGCCAGTACTTACTTTCTCGTAGTACGCGCCGAGGCAAACCTGATCGAAGTGAAAGAAATATTAGAAATCGAAACACTCGAGGAACACTAATAAAGTTCATATGCAGGGAAATTATGCTTGGTGAAAAGTAATTCGTGAGAGTAGACCGCACTTTATC
Source organism: Agonopterix subpropinquella (assembly GCA_922987775.1). Lineage (NCBI taxonomy): Eukaryota > Metazoa > Arthropoda > Insecta > Lepidoptera > Depressariidae > Agonopterix > Agonopterix subpropinquella. Next base: position 10,351,307 of record OV277695.1, on the reverse strand, counting down.
ATACGAGAATATTGTTGTAGGTGCAGCCAAGATGGCGACGGGCTCACTCCCCGTCACACTGGACAGAGTTTCGGTACTACAAGTGAAACGTGGATGTTCTGAGGTTTCAGAATATCTGTGACTACCCCCTCGGGGAATATAGTCGTGAGCATATGCTATGCTATGCAGCCAAGATTGTAGTCATAAAAAATTTGATGAATACTTTTAAATTTTATTTTCTTATAAATAAAGGTGAGAAATGTCCGTCAACTTTGGATGCTGATCGCACTAAAATGTCAGTGGGTAAAGTTAATGTGCTAAAACTGTGACGAATAAAATTATATTGCAGTTATTTATTAGTTTTACTTTCATCTAAGTTTTGCTAACTTTCCGAAAAACTGAAGTGACATAACTCTTTCACCTATAGGTAAACCATTTATATCGCGGAACGCCCGCGGGGCAAGAGGTAGGTGGGCGCGGAGGAACTCTCAGGCGTTTCGGAGGTGAAGGCGCGCGCGCGCGTCAGGGAGTACAAGTGACGTTTCTCAGTACGCTAGCGGCTCATGAGCGGATCCCGCGGCGTGCAGTCAGCTTTTTGGTAACGAACGCTCGGAACAAAATCAAGACGAGATCAATTTTCCAGAGATATTTCCCAAGATGAACGCTGAAGATGGACGGTCCAAAATGTTTGCTAACAAAATTAACACGCAAGCAAAACAATTAGTATACAACGTTTATTCTTTCTTTCAACAAAGAAAACAAGATCAATCTTCCACGGAGTGGAATATATAATATAATAATAATACTTATCTCGGGATTTATCTCGGAACAAGGAATTACGTGTGTATCGATACCCGCGCCCACCCCCTTCTTGCCCCGCGGGCGTACCGCGAGTTATATGGTTTACCTATAGGTATCTACTCTTACTGGGACATCAAGTAACAATCACTCAATTTTGAAACCTGTAACATGACAGGAGTGAGAGCGACACAGGTCACTTCTAAACGTCAAATTTAAGTGAGATGGCGGTTATTTCCATAGTATCTCACTTAAATTTGACGTTTAAAAGTGACCTGTGTCGCTCTCACCCCTGTCATGTTACAGGAGCTGGATGAATTAATACTTACCAAGCTCTTCTCCCACTGCTTGAAAACATCCACAGACTCTTTGTAATATCCTATATTCACGTCCACATCGACATTTGTGGTCTCATCATTGTATTTTGCTATTAATAACTTAGCTTTTGCACATATTTTCCTGAAACGAACATTATACAATAATGTTTAATAGATTCGATGAAAATTACACAAACTAGGTATATTGCGAAACCAAACTATCTATACTTTATTTATTTAAGGGACCACACCAGAACTTTAAACTTATTCACATTTACTGAAGATCATATGACTTCATCAACATCATCAGCCCGTATTTAACCCACTGCAAGGGCCTTCTCAACATACTGCCATCCTTTTCGATCTGGCGCTAATCGCATCCAGGTTTTACCAACGCTTTTCTAGATTGTAATATGGTAACGTAGCAAATGGCTACTTTTAGAGTTTAGCAGTAACATTTTGGTTTACCGCTACATAAACGCATATTGCCTGGATCAGCGATACCTACTTATTATAAATATCGATTCAATGTATTAATAAACCTCTTTTTACCACCATCTACGAGCCTCTCAATTACCTCCTGCTCTCATCATATTTCAAGATGTCATTAACCTATGGAGGTGCTACTGGGAATGTTCCTCCATTGAAAAGGGAAGATCTTCCACCAGGCTATGTGTGAAGCCTGGGGACCGGCCGTGGTCCAACAGTTCTTAGTTGGACCTTGTATATGTATCGAATCTCTGTGATTATTTCTCTTGCGCGATTTATGTCTCGCATTCGACTGTGAACCTTATGTGTAGTAGGTTACGAGTTACGTATTTAGGATGAACGTTGTCTTTGTATGGAGCATATTTCCGAGAGCGACGGTATCGCCATCTGTTGGCATCTTTGCTATAACTTGTGGGTGTTGACACCTGTGGCAAGTCCCCACAAACCCATCTGCATCAGCGGTTCCGGACCGCCGTGAACTCGTGTTATTTGAAGTTAAATGATTAAAAGTGGATAGACCCACCTCTGGTCCTGCGTCAACTTGTCAATCTGCGGGTAGGCGTCGTCTAGTCCGCGGCGTAGCGTCGTGAACGCGTGCTCGTGCTGCCCTCTAGCCCAGTACATCTTAGCTTTCTCTATGAACAACTCTTCTGGTTGATATTCCTCCGCGTTTAGGATGTACATGTACGACTGGAAACAGTATGGTATAATAACTTCTAAATGTTATAATTACACTTTATTGTACACACGGATATAAAGATGAAGACATAATAAAATACAAGTACCCATAGCGAACTTATGTAGGTACCTTTTCTAGTATTAAATGGAATAAAAAAAAATTACCCCTTTCTGAAGCCCGGTATCCACCAAAGCGGAGCTGTCTACCTATATCTCGCTCGCTCGATCGAGTCATACGGAAATTGAAGCTATTTTATTGGTTGATTTTGCACATCTCCATTCTGCTCAGCTTTGGTGAATTCAGGGCATTATTCAAGCCAAAATAATGGAAAAAACAGTTTGTAAGTTATATTTGCTAACCTAATTTAACACTATCGCCATTTCAACTGGATCTTACCGAGTTACGGCCAATCATAGCTGTTGTAAACTGCCGAAATATCAGGAACTTAAAATAACATAACTAAAAATGCGGCGAGAACCCATCAGAATCTTTAGATATAATAAAACCGGTCAAGTGCGAGTCGGGCTTCTCGCGCACCGAGGGTTCCGTACCACACCACCACAGAACACAACATTATTAACTTAGAAAAAAAAACTTTTTTGTCCGGGGCCTTTAGCGTGAGACCGACTCACACCGGTTTTTAGTGTTTGTTGTTATTCTGTAGAGTTTGCTCTATAAAAAACTAAGTTTGACGCTTGTATGTATTACCGTTTTTACGATAGAGCGTGAAGAAAAAACGTTGATAAAAACTAGTTTCTTGTTGAGAACCCCCCTTGATTTTTAACTTTTTGACATTTTTATTATTTGATAACAAATCCGCCGTAATAACGCATAATCTGAGAAAATTTCAAGTATCTAGCTATTACGGTTCAAAAGTTACAGCCCTTAATAGGTAGGACTGACGGACGGACAGATGGACGGACAACGTAGGCTTAGTAATAGGGTCCCGTTTTCACCCTTTCTGTACGGAACCCTAAAAAGCAGACCAAAAAACAACTTTCAGCATACCGCACAATTTTAGTAAAGCCTGACCAGAAAAATAAAAACCCTCCTCATGTAGCGAAAAATCATTGGAACTCATTTCTGTACTTGAAATAATTGTAATTAAAGGCTATAGTCGATTGTAGCGCCCCCTAAGCAGGTTTTTATTTTTGTAAAAAAAATTACAAATTAAACTTACCTGTTGAAAGATGCCTTCTTTCCTAGCATGCTTGGCACTCTGCAGCCACAGGTCACCGATACACGCTTTTAATTTATTTGCTGTGAGTGGATGAGTAGGCGCCAGTAGCTCCTGAAAAAGTGGTTGGATAATGTCCATGTATTAGTACAAAAATCACATGTATGTGTAATTAAATTAGTATAAAATGGAACAAACTGAATAAAAAAACTCAATACTCAAAATTATTTATTCATAATATAATATCACAATTTGTGCCGTGCGGTGCTGGCCAAGAATATTGCAGCACCCCAGCCCATCCCGTGGGAGTCATAAAAGGCGACTGAAGGGAGGGAACCAGTGGATGGGCGGCAGCATTCTCCGAGTATATTAACACCCAACTGCGATCGCCAACCCGCCAGCCAAGCGTGGCGATTATGGCAAAACCTCCCTTTTGGGGGAGGCCTATGTGCAGCAGTGGACGTATAAAAAAGGCTGAAAAGATGCTTACACAGAAGCCCCTATTAAAAAAAAGTGGTCATGAATTAAACCTTGCAAGTTTGTCAGCCTGTCGCCTTAATTTAGAATAATTTGCTTGTTCCCAGAATCGACTATTTTGCGACTTTCGCGGTTTACGTTTTTCATTCACTCCCAGAACAACGTGAAAGAAGATTTATAACAATGCAACAACATATATCATGGATTCAGACACATACCTGAGTTTGCTGCAACAAAATCCTTCTCAACCTCAGCAACGGTTCCACAGTGCGTACGTCGGACTGAACGACTGACAACCGTCGTCGCCACTCGTCCAGTATCTGATTCAATATCTCCACGCACTGACCGTCTCCGTCCCTTTCACTTTTTATTCTGAAAATCAATTATTGTAGGATAGGACTAGGAATTTTTAGGGTTCCGTACCCAAAGGGTGAAAACAGGACCCTATTACTAAGCCTACGTTGTCCATCCGTCCGTCCGTCTGTCCGTCTGTCCGTCTGTCCGTCTGTCCGTCTGTCCGTCTGTCCGTCTGTCCGTCCGTCCGTCTGTCCGTCTGTCCGTCTGTCCGTCTGTCCGTCTGACCGTCTGTCCGTCTGTCCGTCTGTCCGTCTGTCCGTCTGTCCGTCTGTCCGTCTGTCCGTCTGTCCGTCTGTCCGTCTGTCCTACCTATTTAGGGCTGTAACTTTTGAACCGTAATAGCTAAATAGTTTAAATTTTCTCAGATTATGCGTTATTACGGCGGATTTGTTAACAGATAATAAAAATGTCAAAAAGTTAAATATTAAGGGCGGTTCTCAACAAGAAACTAGTTTTTATCAACGTTTTTTCTTCACGCTCTATCGTAAAAACGGTAATACATACAAGCGTCAAACTTAGTGTGATTATAGAGCAAACTCTACAGAATAACAACAAGTACTAAAAACCGGCAAAGTGTGAGTCGGTTCTGCGCTAAAGGTCCCGGACAAAAAAAAATGTTTTTCTAATTTAATAATGTTGTGTTCTGTGGTGGTGTGGTACGGAACCCTCGGTGCGCGAGTATCCCGACTCGCACTTGACCGGTTTTATTTAATTATTCCGTTCAATTACATTCTATACACAAGGACTTCGCATCAGCGCGCTGCCGCTGTAAAAAATGTGCTTAATAGTTTTACATTACTGCCTAGTGAAGGAAGACATTTGAAAGGACTGGAATTGTGTGAAATGTTAGCGGCAATGTATGACAGCCAAGTTTAAGCATACTAATTGACATACAACAAGCTTGTAAGTAGATGAACACAATGTTTGCCTAATTTTATGTAGGCTCTTGAGTTTAAGTGATTCATCTGGCGTCATTGTATGGCGTGGTGAGTCCATTGCTCCGCTCTATAGGTATGTAAAATTTAATGCGTTCCAGGCAATCCTATTGATGCTTCTATCCTATTCGCTTCCCACAGGGGTAGGTAGAGACTACGGCACAGTATAAGAAAGAGTATCTATTTGACTATTCATCCACTTTCATACTCCATGCACTTCCGTCGGTTGAGGGTGCAACGCACTTGTCGCGGACCTACCTAGACCTTTCGAAAAACATGGTTCATGTCAGGTGCCCAATGCTCAGAACTATCCAATGGGAAATCAAGTAATAAACATGCAAGCATGTACCTTCGCAAAACCTCTTCAGCATGGCCCGCCTCAGTAACAATATGCAAACCAAGCACACTTTGATATCCACTGCGCAGGGCGCTTTCCCCTTTATTCTCGCCGTCCATCTGGGACAGTAATCTGCTGGTGGCGTCTTTACAGGCGTTGACGAAGACATCGTGGTCTTGGCTGCGATATGAGAGGAGTATGCGACCCATTAGCAGACCCCAGTTTTCGCGAGAAGTTGGCTGCAATATAAACAAAATAACCTTTCGTCAAACCAGTTGAAATCAGTAATAACAGGGTTTTTGAAATTTAGTTAATATTTCAATCAAATAACTTTAAAAGCATACCAGATATTCGTTATGATATAGGATAATCTGGTCTGCTTTTAATTACTGTATAATATTGTTAGTGTTGTTTCAAGGTTTGTATTAGAACCCTTTCACAGTAGCAAGTTTCTCATGTAAGGCCTACAAATTCAAAATCTTAAGCTCACTGCAATCTATCAAGCAACCTTAGCTTTAAAATTGTCGAAACGCTCTGTACGTTGCAAGAAAATGCCGCACTAAGAAATAACCGATAAATTGCTAGTATAAAAAGCCTGTTAGAATCTAAACTAAAGCCTATAAATTTTTACTAGTACACTCATTGGCCTCGATTCGGAGTGTACCACGACTAAACTAAACTAAATGTATTCCTGTCACTTTCTAAAATAAGATTAAGAAAAGAGACAGAAAACCAACAGCTGACTTTAGTGCTGTCAAAGTGACGTTAAATGCGCAAAATAAGATGCCATCATAATGTACGCCATCTTATTTAAAGTCGTTTTTGGGCGTTTAACGTCACTTTGACAGCACTAAAGTCAGCTGTTGGTTTTCTGTCTCTTTTCTTAATCTTATTTTAGAAAGTGACAGGAATACATTTAGTTTAGTTTAGTCGTGGTACACTCCGAATCGAGGCCATTGTTTACTTACCACAGGTTTCTTGACCAGTTCCTCGAGCTGCTCGAACCGTCCGAGTCTCCACAGCGGTTCGGCCGCGAGCTCCATCATGCTGTCTTTAGACTCGTGCTCGCTTAGTAGGCGATACGCCGTGAAGGGCTGGTCCAAGCCGAGGTAACAATCTATCATGCCCTGTCAGACAAAACACGTGTCAGGATCGTAGCAGAAGGTTATCGGTCATATCTGCCCTAGACCAATAAGAAACGATCACAAAAGCGGAGGTATTTGTCGAGGTCTTTGTCAGTGGAAAACAGAACATGCTACATTAAAAAAATTGTTTGTTTTGTAATAAAGTCTTGTTTATTTTTACAAGCTTTTATTTAGTTACACCTGTCCCGGTGTCTGTAATAGAATCTTGCAAGTTAAATTTGACCCACTTCCCGGTTTCTGATTGAGCTGAAATTTTGCATGCATATGTATATCGCGTGACGATGCAATTTAAAGCTTGTTTTTTAAAAAAGATTTTTTATCCTAATAAATTCTAGACATCTTACTTGTAAACTGTGTTTATCTAGTTGTCCTTCCTGCGCGAGACGCTCGTAGCACAGCGCCGCGTCTTGTAACCGCCCGGTGGTCACTTGCGCCAGGATTAATTCTTTTAGGGACGGCTCCGACCTCTTCATCGATAAAATACCTGGTAAGATTTTCTTTGTATTATAATATAATGCAAATTGTCATAAAACTATGTGTGTTGGTAGGTCGAATAGGTACAGTGAGAATCCACATTAACGATTTTTGAAGTGAAAACTTCTTTAGCGGCGTTGTGCACTTTTTGGTATGGGTAAAAAATGTTAAACTCGCGTCAGGACCGTGACGTCACCCTGATCGAAAATTGATCAAACACTCTTTCTACCTCTCTGCGGCGAAAATGTATGCCTGTTCGTGCTGTTTCGTATAAGCTACCTCTCCTTCTACCGCGCGGCGAAAATGTATGCCTGTTCCTGTTGTTTCGTTTACGCGACATAAATTGTCATGTTTGTGTACGATAGTGCAATAAATGAATATTGTATTTTACCACTTAAATGATAGTACTTTTATATGTTCAAGTTGTCACTTCTGCCGGCACTCCCTGAGTGCAACCCGTTGTTTTTTTTATTTTTTTATGTCTGTTTGTTCGAGCTCAAAAACTACAGGACTGATTTTGATGAAACTTTTTATGTTTGAAAGCTGATGCTTAGACTTAAACCAGGTATTCAAGGTCCTTCTTAAAATGCTGACGGTTTTTAAGGGGATTGTCAGACCATCAAACTGAACAACTTTCTGTATGGAACTAACATCTAAATCGCGGAAAAAAATCAGCTGGCTTATACATTTTGGTCGAATAGGATTGCAGTTTTGTATCAAACAACAGTTTTGTATCGAACAACAGTATTTTTTCGCGTTTTCTATTTTGGTCCCATAGGGAAAATTGTTCAGTTTGATGGTCTGATCATGACAGGAACCCATGTGAACAAAGCTCGTTAATCATAGATCTAAAAATGTCACTATCTAATAAACTATTATAAAACAGTAACAGAAGTGTGTCATACATTGAATATATTTACAAAAAAAAATTACGCTGTCCCTGATTCCAAATCACCCATTTTTTGATTTTTTGTCTGTCTGTTTGTTTGTTTGTTTATTTGTTTGTTTGTGTGTTCGTTTGTTCGAGCATCACGCAAAAACTACTGAACCGATTTTGACGAAACTTTTTTTGTTTGATAGCTTATGATCTGACTTAAAATCTGGTATATAATTTATGCGGACGAAGTCGCGGGTAAATGCTCGTTGCGTATAAAAATGTTTACTGTTTTTTAATGTTTTATTTTACCCTTACCAGAAACAGAATCGGGCTCGTCGAGTAAGGCGTATATCTCCGCCAGTAAGGGAAGTTGTTCCTGGACTCTTCCCTGCTTCTCCGCCATGTAGAGCTCCAGATATTGCAGCGCGCGCTCCAGCTCGCCGCAAGCGAAGTTACCGCGCGCTATTATCAGCTTGTCGAATTTATCCACAAACGATGCTAATGCCCTACGGAATAAGAAACATTGTCTTATTCAATATCACACAGTAATAAGATAGAAAGAACTTTAGGCTTGCTAAAGTTCAGGGTTCGAAATTATCAAGATAATTATTTTGTTTGTTAATTATCATAATATACAGGGTGAAATTGATATCATTAGCATCCTTTTAAACTAAGAGTCTACTCAACAAACTGAATAACTTTTACTATGGGAGCAAACCGATCGAAGCAAATAAAAAATCTGCTGTTCCATACTAAACTGCAATATCGACGCGCGAGTTCGCGACTCAAATGTATGCAACAGCTGTTTTTTTTTACTCCGATCTTTTTGCTGCCATAGTAAAAGTTGTTCAATTCGATGGTTAGACTCTTAGTTTAAAAGGATGCTAATGATATCAATTTCACCCTGTATAAGCATATGCTCACGATTATATTCCCCAAGGGGGTCGACAGTGATATTCTGAAACCTCAGAACATCCGCGTCTCGTTAGTAGCACCGAAACTCTTTCCAGTGTGACCTCTTCACACGGGGAGTGAGCCCGTCGCCACTTGTAATGGACAGTGTATACAATACTGTCTCTTTTGTTAGACTAAGGGCCTGTTTCACCACTTCTGAATAAGTTCTTGATGGCTTATTAAACAGACCGTGATGCATGCATGCATGCAGTTAAAAAGGCTGTAACATAGGTAAAGAATAGATAAACCAGTGAAAGAAATGTTTAAAAACTTACTTATAATTCTCGCTCTCCATCGGTCGTTGCTTCGTATTGCACCACTCTAGGAGCCATCGGTTCATGAAGTCGAATAACGTGTATATCATTTTACTACATTTGCTCTGAAAGATATAAATATATATTACGAGCTTTTACCCGCGACTTCGTCCGCATAAATTATATACCAGATTTTAAGTCAGATGATAAGCTATCAAACAAAAAAAGTTTCATCAAAATCGGTTCAGTAGTTTTTGCGTGATACTCGAACAAACAAACACCCAAACAAACAAACAAACAAACGAACAAACAAACAAACAAACAGACAGACAAAAAGTCCAAAAATTTGTGATTTGGAATCAGGGAAGCCTAAAAACCATATCGTAATATTTTTTTTGTAATTATCTTCAATGTACAGACACACTTCTGTTACAGTTTTATAATAGTTTACAATAAAGTGTCAATTTAAATGCGTTACATAGTTACATCATAGTGTAAAGAACTAATAGTGGTGAAGCTCAGCGGTCGCGGCAGACCAATCGTGCGGGGGCCGGGAGGAGTGTGTCCCGGCCCACGCTGCCTGCGCGCGTACCCTAACAGCGAATTGAGTTAGGGTACACCCGTCCCCAACCGTACCCCGCACCCCGCGCGGGCATAGACCCGCTGCGACCGCTGAGCTTCATCACTTATTTTATTTACACTATGGTTACATACTGTTTGGGGTAAAATTTTTTGTCCATTAGATGATACATAAATTAATCGCATTTTATAGTCCAGTTTAACGGGGAATGATAACCTCATTAGACTAGGCTACCTACTTGTTGTTGCAAGACGTCCCGCTTAAGCGAGAAAAAAATTCAGCTTTCCTAAATTCTGCTTTTTCATCTAAGTAGCCAGCAGGTAGGTACTTAGAAAAAAAATGTGTTCTATAAAAAGTTATGCATGCCTACCTAACGATAAATAATTTAATATTGTTGATTACTTCCTAAGTTCGTTCCTTCCTTTCCTTTGCAACTTCATTTTGCAAATAATAAATATATATTTTTTGTTGAATATAATCATCATCATCATGATCATCTCAGGACGTCCACTGCTGGACATAGGCCTCCCCCAGTTAAATATAATAATGGATTGTGACTATTGTCAAGAGGGTTCTTTTTCGATTTTTACGCCCTAGTCCTGCTTTTTTCCCTTTTAAGTCCAGATATTTGGAAAAACTGATCTGGCAACACTAGCTACAAGGCCGCCTAAACTTAACTTATAACATTTATCATGATTATAGTCAGTGCCGTGTCGGGACGGACGTGACATGGTAGCTCATTGACAGCGAGTTCAGTAAAATCCAATTTTAATTATTGTAGCCCTTATGGGTTTACTGTAACTGAACTGACCTTAGATCAAAGTAAAATTAATGGATAGGCCTTACGCGAACATTTCAAACCAGAAAAATGAGGCAAAACAATTGACAGTTTTACTTCGAATATGTACCGAGATGAGATGACAGACCAAGTGCCCTAGTTTGTATTGAAGTGCGCTAGTTGTTGCGTGCTTCAACTTAAAGCGCTTTGGGCCTATCCATTAATTTTACTTTGATCTAAGGAACTGACCTGATTGCCTTCCTCAGAGTGAACGGTGTTCATACTGGGGGTCATTCTGGTGTGACGCAGCATCTTGTATTTAGAACGCTCTGTAGGCACAACGCTCTCATTCTCGAAGTTCTCCAATCCTGTTTAAGTAAAAAATTACGTTTTTCACAAATTGCTTCTTCATCATATCAGCCGATAGACGTCCACTGCTGGACATACAGGGTCCTTCTTAATATGCTGACACTTTTTTAAGGCGATGACCAGACTATGAAACTGAACAACTTTCTCTATGAAATCAACATCGAAATCGCGAAAAAAAAACAGTTGTCCCATACGTTTGGCTCCGAGTAGGTTTGCAGTTTTGTATAGAAGTGATGATTTTTTTTTTCGCAATTTCGATGTTGGTCCCATAGAGGAAGTTGTTCAGTTTGATGGTCTGATCATCATCTTAAAAAAGTGTCAGCATATTAAGAAGGACCCTATATGCCTCCCCCAAAATAGGGGTACTTGCCATAATCGCCACGCTTGGCAGGCAGGTGGACAAAATGCTTTACATACAATAAATCTCTAAATAGTATAAAACAAATTCGCTATCCGCATCAGTCAGTTTTAATTCCGCTTACTTCTTCTAAACCACGCAACGGATTTTGATACGGTTTTCACTGTCATTTAGATAATTTCATCCGGATTTATGTGTACTTATATTGAAGTTGCCCCAACTGGGGCGACTCGCTGGTCAATTATAAAATACTTCGCTCGCTGCGCTCGGGCGATAATTCACGCCATGCAATAATGGACTACTTAGGTCACACGTATCGTAATGTACTATATTGAACACCAAAAATAGATGTTAACTACAAAACAAAATTATATCTTTTACTTGCAAATTGACCGCTAAGATATCCTATTTATTGTAACTAGCCTGTATAAACAATTTTGCGTTAATTTTCAATTTTATTTTATTTCGTTAACTATCGCCAATTTTTTAAGTACCTATAAAAAGGGACTGTATGCTTTCATACCTATAACAGCGAGAATCTCCTCCTGTATGTACTGTTGATTGTTCTTGGACATGACCGCGTGCAGCAAGGCGTAGGGCAGGAACAGGAGCAGGGTTCTGACGTCACGGCGCATGCTAGGGTGGACCGTGCGCAGCAGTTCACGTATGCTTTCAGACTCTACTAGAGGGATCAGTTGGCCTGTCCAGCTGAAAATAATTACGATTTAAAAATCTGTTTCTAATCTTAAAAAAATATTTATCTCTAAAATTATTGCATTAATGTTATTTGCAGACCGATGCATTTAAGGCTGGGTCATCAACAAAACAAACACCCTAGTAATATTTAAAGGGGTGGTCAAGACCATCAAACTATGGAGCCAAGATAGAAAAAAAAAATATCTGCAGTTTCAAACAAAACTGCAAACCTACTCGACTCAAATGTAGATGTAGTGCAGAACAGATATTTTTGAACTGAAAACTTCATTGGCGGCGTTGTGCACTTTTTGGGATGGGTAATAAATGTTAACACGTTAAACGCCGTCGGGTCACAATAACAATAGATTTTCCATTGTTTGTCGGTCACTTCGGTCCGTCACGTAACCGGATCGAAAATTCGTAAGCATGACCGTGACGTCACGTGACGTAAGATCTCTTAGTTTTCACTTCTGCCGGCACTCTCGGAGTGCAACCCGTTTTTTAAATAATATTTTCCAGTTTGATGGTCACAAAACTACCCACCCTTTAAAATATTACTAGGGTGTTTTGTTACAACCTGTAGATATAATTTGACCAAATCATATCAATTGATATATCATATACGGTTTTCCAAATTCCACATACGAGTAGGTCATTCAAAATAAATAGCTGTCTTTCCTACCTGAACTTAACAAATTAACAGAGAACACCGAAGCAAAACTTACTTGTCAGCCCATTCCAAGAACGTAGTCGCGTATGCCGAACCAAACAACGGATGTGTCTTCTTTGGTTGAGCTAGATGTGCCAAGGTATATCTGAAAGAATAAATTAAATTATGTTCATCTAGCTAGGCTTTGCGTTAGTGCGCGACTGTCCCGCGGTAGACAGACGTTAGAGGAGGCGAGGTACTCTAGACACATGATTAAATATCCAGCGGCCACTTGTACTTTTTAGGGTTCTGTACCCAAAGGGTGAAAACGGGACCCTATTACTAAGCCTACGTTGTCCATCCGTCCGTCCGTCTGTCCTACCTATTTAGGGCTGTAACTTTTGAACCGTAATAGCTAGATAGTTGAAATTTTCTCAGATTATGCGTTATTACGGCGGATTTGTTAACAAATAATAAAAATGTCAAAAAGTTAAAAATTAAGGGAGGTTCTCAACAAGAAACTAGTTTTTATCAACGTTTTTTCTTCACGCTCTATCGTAAAAACGGTAATACATACAAGCTTCAAACTTAGTGTATTTATAGAGCAAACTCTACAGAATAACAACAAATACTAAAAACCGGCCAAGTGTGAGTCGGTCTTGCGCTAAAGGTCCCGGACAAAAAAAGTTTTTTTTTAAGTTAATAATGTTGTGTCCTGTGGTGGTGGTGTGATACGGAACCTCGTCCTAGTACGGAACCTAGTACGGAACCCTCGCCTCGGTGCGCGAGTAGCCCGACTCGCACTTGACCGGTTTTATTATAGTTATTTAAATTGTGGTTTTAGCTAAGGGTTTTAGAATAGAAAAATATTTTATTGCCGGTATAAACTTTCATGGAGTCATGGAACGTCATGGAGAAATATGGAGGAGGCCTATGTCCGAAGACGGACTGATCTAGGGCTGTGATCATAGATATAGTAACTAGATGAAACCATACCGTGGCCGCACATGAAACAGCAATAGTGTGACTTTTGCATACAAAAAGTCGGTTTGTTTGGCAAGATGTCATCAACATTCCATAGGTTTGACAATGGTGGAACACTGTCCTCCAAAAGACAAATTACCTTGGATTCAAGGTAATCTAGCTTGGAGAACAGAGGTCCCTCAATTTCACATCCAACTTGCGCTCATTACAAAATAATGTATAAGTAACCGTGGTATCCTTCTGTTGGTATTTTGGTGTAAATAAAACATTTTTATTTTTATTATTATTTTTATCTTGCCAAACAAAAAAACCGGCCACGGTGACCGAAACAAAAAATAAAGTTTCTGTCTTTTTTGATTACATAAGTTTTTATAACTGGCTATCCCGCTCTCTCATTTCTTGGCTCCATCTTTCAGCGTAAGCGAAAAGTCTTTAATCTAAGGCTGTGATGGATGGATGGACAAACTTTACAAAAACTTTACTTTAAAAAAAATATGAGAAAGCAGAACATTGTTTTCACATTTTGAGTTAAGCATTATTTTCAAACGTTTTCAGTAGCCGTAGTGCGAATTGCTCGTTTTTTACTGAGAAAATAAGACGAAAATGTATTTTATGCAGTTAACTGTTTTTACAGTTTTTCAGGTAGTTTACTACCTGATATTATTATGAGTTAAGCACACCTCAAATGCTCTTGCCCTCAAATGTGTCTCTCCAAATTAATTAATTGGTCTCAAGTGCGCGCGCTTACACATTAAGTGTGATTAGGAGTTATTACTTTTAAGTTAACGCGCGAGCACTTGAGATCAATTATTTCATTCGGAGCCTAGTACAGTCTGCATAATAATTTAATTACTTTAATACCTGGAACTGAGAAGTGGGAACATGATCTGATGCATATGCTCGGGAAAGCTGTCCCATACATCCTTCTTGCTTCCAGTAGGAGATATCTCGTAAATCTTCAATATCTCCTGTATTGTTAGGGCGTAGCAATCCATATTCTGTGAACAAGTTAATATATTAATAACTAGCGGCCCGTCCCGGCTTCGCACGGGTGGACGTCTAATCTTTTCTAGCAATAAATATAGCCTATGTTACTCAGGGTGAATGCAGCTTTCTAATGGTGAAAGAATTTTTTAAATCGGCCCAGTACTTTTTGAGCCTATTCATTACAAACATACAAACATACAAAAATAGGTACAAATCTTTCCTCTTTATAATATTAGTGTAGATAAGTGTAGAATTACGAGAAGGGTTATACAACACTAGAAGAAAATAAATAAATAAAAATCAACAACACAATAAATAAATCTCACTTAACAGTCTGCTGGAAGAAAACTCGTTTAGAGTTATGCTCGCCTTTGTACATCACGACTTATTGTAATTTTTCATAATAATGAAATTTTTGTGTACAATAATAGTTCAGTAAATCTGTTTGGAAAATGATACCCTACCTTACAAAAGGTCGGGTATCCGGGATTTTTGGATATGTGATACAGGTAGAAGTCCTTAATAAAAATACAAGTTTTCGACCTTGGGGTCCTGCCGCGGGCTGTGGTGTGACCATAAAACAACGAAAATGTTGAGACTTTTTCAGTAAAACTTAAACGTTGGGTTTTAGAGCAAACTTGTTTACTAAAGCTTTAAAGAAGACCAAATCCGCTACAATTTAATAGTTGAATCATCTTTAAATACTGAGTAGTTCCCAAGATACAACACCTCAAAGTATGGAGAGGTATGACTAATTCCTTAAAATTTCGTTTTTTTTTTAAATTAAATATGTTATTAACTTTAGGTTTCACTGTGAAGGTGTTCAGAAGAAGTATAAATAATGCGCTACAATATGTTTTTTGAACCATAAGATGCGACACTTGTAAATTTTCATCAAATGTCAATTGGTAAACAAATACTTAGATATCGAACAGAATTTTTTTTTTACAAAATAAATTGTAGCCTATGGTAATCAGGGATAGTGTAGCTTTCTATCAGTGAAAGAATTTTACGAATCGGTTTGGTACTTCCAGAGATTACCTACTTACAAAAAACCCTCTTGAGCCCAGCTTTTCTGCACCCACAGGCATAGGGCAGTTAGGAATTAGCCCTAACTGCCCTTATTTTGAAGTGCTGTATCTCGGTAACTATACAGTATAAAAAGATGATTCAAAAACCGAACTGTAGCGCATTTAGTGTTCTTAATTCCTCTAAAACATAATTTGACTCTAAAACCTAAGCTTTAGATTTTAAATAATGAAAACTGAAAAATCTTCGAAATTTTCGTTTTTTTATGGACATGGCAGAGCCCGCGGCAGCACCTCAAGGTCGAAAACTTGGATTTTTAATAAGGACCTATACCCGTATAACATATAAAAAAATCGTGGATACCGGACCTTTTGCAAGGTAAAATGTTTACATTTACTAGGCTATAAAGAATCTAAGCAATAAAAATCAATGTAATTATGAGTGGTGATATAACACACAAATACAGAAATACTTATTACTTGTATACCTACACAACCAACTAAGATATACCTACACAATGTATACGGAAATGTATGCCTTTGTGTATACAAAGGCATACAGTTATTCAGCTATATCTTATTGTGAGAGGAATGTCTCATCCAATAGAATCTATTGAATAGACTATTGGGTTACATTAGTTGATACCTGGCAAAGGGGGTAAGGGGACTTGCGCGGTAGCGTTTTCGCCTACAAATGTTGTTTCTGCGAAGTCAAGCCTTGCTCAAGATGTTTGCTGGACATTATACCATCACTTTATAAAAAAATTACCATAAAAGCCTTTCCAGGTTCTAAGATTTTACATTTGTACATTTTTTAAGAAATCTTAAAAACAAACAACTCACCATAGTATCCTTCTCATACTGAAACGCTCTAGAAAGTTCGACCAGCGCGCACGCAGCGAAACAGTTATCGCCTATAGAGAAGGCGAACGGGGACCTGTCAGGTTGCACGTACTGCCGGGGCAGGTGTCCCGCTTCTATAGCCCCCAGCTGGCCCAAGCACGCACCGCTGGCTGCGCTCACTTGCGGGTCCGAGTCTTTGCAACCTGGAAGTGAACCGGGAGATTACTGGTTTCTTCCCCTGAACGGTATTGCTTTCCTCATTTACCACGTTTTTGAACAAAATTAAATGAATGAGAGCAGATTTACGAGTGCAAGCTATAAGGCAAGTGGAAATGTTGGAAGGGGACAGCCTAGACGTACATATGCTGAACAAAAAGACGACGTACTTAAAAGGGCCAGGAGTGCGATTTTTGAATCTCATTCGCTGAGTTCAGCAGTTGAAAATGACAAAATTACTATGGAGATACGCATCTTTCTACTGCTGATTTGACTTTCAAAAATCGCACTCCTGAAGTATGATTTTTGAAAGTCAAATCAGCAGTAGAAAGATGCATATCTCCATAGTAATTTTGACATTTACAACTGCTGAACTCAGCGAATGAGATTCAAAAATGGCACTCCAGGTAAGATCGACCCGAAACCGACGAGCATGCATGAAAGGACTAATGAATGTGGGGAAAGCTAGATTTGTCAGGGTCGTAGCAGGTGGCGTTCCGTTGTCTCTGCCTACCCCAGTGAGAGACAGGCGTGAGAATATGTATGTATGAAAAAAAAATGTCCAGGGGTCAGCACAAAAGATCCCATTGGGTGGGATCTCAAGTGTTTATGGCTTGCTAGCCCCCATAATAAAATAAGATAAGAACCTTGAAACAAAGAGACCTGGGCTAGATAGAACAGAGCCAGCCATCACAACTCCCATCGTACGATGGGACTAAAAGCTTACAGAGGATTGGGCAGGAGCAAACACGTATCCAGACACTTTTGGTTCGAGGGGGGCGAAAGTTATTGAAACAACAATTTGAAAGAAATCTTGAATTCACTGTACTATTCATATATTCGTCTTTCGGGGCGGGATAAATCCCAACCAACAGGCAGCTAGGTGGATTGATAGCATCAAGAAAAGCATCCTAAGACCTGGATGCGATTGCTAAGAAGGATGGCAAAATGGGCAGACGCGTTAAGCCACAGTGGTTTTGTTATGGGCTGATGATGATGATAAATCCCAACTCTGGCTATGTTGTGTTAGGGCAAAAGCGTTTACTTCCATTTTTTACTGTTTTCAATCCACCTGCCGCGTGATTTTAACCTGCAGTGGATTTTCTTTTTGAATAAAATGTTGGTCTCGCTGGATCAGCATAGGTTTAAGACACTGCAGTAAAAACTTTGAATCACTTAATTTATTGGTAGAAACGAAAGTATATTTACAATCTTACCAAGTAGGAGACAATCTATGAGTTCCACAACAACAGGATCAATATTTTTCCCACCGAAAATAGCTTTGTGTATCTCAGTTCTATTGCTCTTCAATAATTTGTCCAAATTGGAGAAAGCGTAAGCTTTTATCTTCGGTATTTCTTGGTCTAAATGCTGCAAATACCACTTTATCTTGTCCAAGAAACTGTCTGGCTGCGTTCTCTTCACATGCCTTTTGATGACCATCTTTATTTTTTCAGATATCTTTGTATCGCCCAAAAAGAACAGATCAGAAATGTGAGAGCTGAGCAAGTTCTCGTTGTTCAGCACAAGATATTGGAATATCTTGTTGATTTCCTGCGGCGCGTAATCAAACTGTTGTAATAGGGAAACAGCTAGGTTTGACAGCAGAGGGCCCAAGGATATACTATCGATGTTATGTATAAATGCTCCCCATGCTTCTGCAAGAATTTTCGGAAACTCTTTTGCCAATGGTAGGGCTGATCTCAAAGTCGCCAGCACTTTAAACCTCAGTGGAGTTAGGTACTTCACACCCATCAACTGCATTATATCTGGGAAACTCTTTAGAGCTTTGCGTTTCACTGACAATGCAACTTTAGCATTTACCAATTTATGGTCAAAATACGCAAGAACTCCCAGGAATTTAGGGTTCAGAAAGTCTGCTATTTGCGTTGTGCTCATACTCATGCTGCCGGTTGGAGTTGACGAATCAGGATCGTGACATGCGAGGTACCTGCATGCGTTCAGAACCTTTTCTGGGTTACAACAATATTGTAATAGGAATTCTGTTAGAATCACTCTAAAATGTTTCTTGATCAAGCTCAGAATGGAAGTGTTCGTCAACCTTTCGAGGACATCGTAGCATTTTTTCGACACTTCACTTGTTTCATTTAGGTATACATACACATAGATTTGAGGGAAGCGATCAATCAGAAAGTCGGGAACACTGCATTGAACTAAAGAAGCAATTTCCTCAATCATTGATGGCACTTCCTTTATGGTTACAGAATAGGGCATGAGATACGGCAGAAAGTGGTGCACGTCTTTCGATATGAAATCTCTGTAGCCAACGAAGCCAAATGCTCTAACGACTTTTAGGAGCGAAACGGCAAAGTCTTTCCCATTATAAAGACTACATTCAACAAACAGCCGACAGTAATCTTTTTTATATCGGTGATAAACTTGATTTGGGGTGTAATTATGTTTCTCGCAAATTTCCCACAGGTATACAACAGCTTTAGGCCCAAGGGAGCACTGTGGATGCATGATGAAATATACCAAAAGTTTAGTAACTGGTAAGATGACTGTATCGTTGCCACACAGGCCAAAGTATTTTATATTGTCAATTGTTTGTGTCTGCAGAGCATAATCATTGTTTTCTAGGCTTGACTGTGTCGATTTGACTAATAAATTTACACATAAACTGAAAACGACTTCTTTGTTTGCTAGAAAGTCTGGATCTTGGTCTGCCTGAAATGAAATTATGAGAAAGATATTAATTTTACAATCCAGCTTCTCACCAAACTTAGATTTTGATAAATACAACAACTACTTACTGTGTCGTGGATATAAGGCCTAAAAGCTTTCAGAATATGCTGGCAATTTGGTTCAGTAACAATTTCCTTTGATACCCCATAGTTAAATACATAAAAATGGTTGCTCAGTCTTTCAAGTTGGCTCCAATATTCACAATTTTCAACATCTGAATACTGTTTCCAGTTCAAAAACTTTGTGAACAAATTTATTATACCCTTCATAGTGGACTCATTGGCTAATGTCGCTGAATTCCTTTCTGAACATAATTCCATATCATCCTTATTCAGTTCTGTGGCAGATTCTTCAGAATTTCTTTCAGTTTTGTGACACTTTGGGCACAGTAGTGTGACTTTTAAAACGTTATTGGAGAATAATGAATGTCCTGTTCTGTCTTTTATACTATTCAAGACCACATTGTAAGGGCCCAGTGACATACAGGCAATAGCTGGCAGTACCCTTGTTATTTCTCTTTGAATTTCACTGTCTTTCGTCAGGAATGCTGGCATTAGTATATCTCCTATCAGTCTGCTTGGTGATATAACATTGTTCAGAAGTAGAAGAGGACTTATTGGTATTATCTGAAATTCAAAAAGGTAATTTGGTGTACATTTTATTCGTATAAAATAAAGACAAACAATTTGTAACTAAAGGGTGCCCTTATGAAAATAGCCACAGTTGTCGTTTAGCTAAATAAACGACGGCGATCCTTTTCGGGGAGGTCAGAAGCTTCGCTACGACTAGGTAGGTATAAAAATCATGAGCCACCCTTTAGCCGACACCGTACTAAGGTCCAAGATGTCGGTAAGAGAATCATGGAGCTCAAATGGAAATGGGCAGGACACAGGGAAGGCGAAGTGACGGCAGAGATGGAGCAAGGGTTTGTCCAAGTGATGGCCAATGACAGGGATGCGAAGTTTGGTCTTCCGGCGCGGCGGCACGATTGGTTAATAATATAAAAAAAGTCGCGGAAGCTACTTGGATGCGAGATGCTCGTGATAGAGTGGCATTAACAAACGGTGATCGGAGCTCAACTGCTGGTTGGCTGACCCTCTGTCTAGCAGAGCAGTAGGCTTTTGGGCTGTCCCTTGCCCTAGATCGATAAGAAAAAAATGTACTACCCCATGAGGCTGACATTGTCACCACGCGTGGCAAAAGCCTTGGCAAAAAATGGAAAAAAAAAAAAAAAAAAACACTAAGAGTCTACCCATCAAACTGAACAACTTCTACAATGGCAGCAAACCGAACGGAGCAAAACAAAAAGCAGCTGTTGCATACATTTGAGTCGCGAACTCGTGCGTCGACATTGCAGTTTAGTATGGAACGGCAGATTTTTTATTTGCTCCGATCGGTTTGCTCCCATAGTAAAAGTTGTTCAGTTTGATGGGTAGACTCTTAGTTTAAAAGGATGCTAATGATATCAATTTCACCCTGTATACCTAGCAGTGGATGAATTCAGGCTGTTGATGATTTGATAATATACCTACTTACCTCTTTATACATACTGAGTGTTTTGTTTCTAATCAGTGAACTCAGTAAGTATGTCAATGAATTTTTAAACAGCACCTCAGGAACTTTTTTCTTCAGAATAGCTTTTGAAGTTGCCAAATATTTCAATAATAGGGCTTTCAGTTGCTCAATATATTCTAGACTATTTTCTGAGAACTGAGACGAATTTTGAAGGCACAGTAGTTTATATATATGGGTAGTATCATCCCGTGTAATGCTGTCACATACAGCCAATGTACCAAGTATAATGTCATAGATTAGTTTGGTACAAGCATTGTTTTGGAGAAGCATATTTTTATTGTCATTAATAACACCTAACAGTATGTTCCAAAGAAAGACAATATCTCCTTTTTCCAGTAAGCACACAAACTCAGTCCCTTTAAATGTTTTTTTGACAGAAATGTAAACATTTTGTAGCATGTTCAGAGCTGAACAACATCTCCCCACATGGTATTCAATAAGAAACTTGTCCTGTTCACGGTCACAAGACATAAAGTTCCTTAAAACGTACAATATTCTATTATAGTACCAGTTTTCTTTCAATTTTACTGGTTTTTCACATTGCTTGTTAGTTTTTATTTGTGTTAATATGTTTTGGCAATAGCAATCTGTTAGTATTTCAATTTCAATTGAATCCATGTGCTGAATATTAATTATTTGTTGAGGAAATTCTAATATTTTGCTTAGCGATAAGCAATACAATCTTAATTCTTTACTAAATGTTTGTTTACTTTTTGTACTAAGAATGACCGTACAAATTGTGACTAACAAATCTTTGTACTCTGCTTCAAGATTATTCTCAGTAATTTTCATTAAATTCAGTGTAATTTTACTGAAATTTTCCAAATATGCTGCATCAACTTCACCTTTCTCATGAAAAATATCCATAGATTTGACCAAACATTCCAAACATTGCAACAAATCACTAAAAACTTCAGTAAAACTGTGTTGGAATCTAAAAAGGGATACTTGATCATAATTTGTAATTAAATCAGAAAAGAATTTCAGTGATATAAGTTTTAAATCGATACTGTAATTCTCCAGCATATACAGAACTTGGGTGAACATATTCTTGCAGCCAAACATATTCTTATCAATTTGTATTGAATTCATTGGTACACTCTCCGATAACAATTGCAAAGTCAAATCTATCAAGGCTTTACATGTTTGGATGTCCGTGACTTTCACAAATATTGGTTCCAATTTAAGCTGAACATTTGGCACATCAATCTGCTCGGATGAGAAGTTTTCGAGTATCAATACAGATTGGTCATCTTTCGGGTAGTCTTTGTAATACTGTATAAGTTCTATCAATATGGAGTAGTATTCTTTGTGAACGTCTCCATAGAATGATGCACCATTCATACACAATATGCTTAATATTTTTAACTGTGCATCTTTGCTTGATTTGTGTATCCTGAAATTAATTAATTATTTCACTTCCCTATAATGAGGGCCCAGAATTCTTATTGCAATTTTTTTTTACCATGAAAATCCAAGGGCTTAGTTACTATTATAAAGACTATTAATTTGAACAAATAATAGAAAACTCGATTTCAGAACCATATTCAGATAATTTCTGTATCACAAATCAATATGGGATCTACTTTAATAAAAGTAAGTAAATTATAAGATCCCACTGCAGGGCAATGGCTTCCATGATTGTGAGAGAGAAAGTGGGCCATACTTAAATAATTTAATTGAATTTATCTTGATTTCATACAGTTATCTAGTAGCTCACCCATTTAACTCCTTCACAGACCAAACATAAAACAATCTGCCGATCAGCCATGTGTTGAATGCCTTGTAGTACGAGTCTGGATATTTGGAGGAGCCTGGCCGTGGGACTAGCACTTCAGAGAAATCACTGCAAATAAAGTTTTCACAAAATTACATTATATTGAGGTAATCAACCATACATAGATACGTAGGGCTCTGGGTTTGAATAGTGCTTTTTACAGGTTCCTGGTTGTATTTTATTAGCATTAAAAAAATATCGTGTTTAGGTGTCCCTGAATCCAAAACATATACAGGGTCCTTCTTAATATGCTGACACTTTTTTAAGGCGATGACCAGACCGTCAAATTGAACAACTTTCTCTATGGGACCAACATCGAAATCGCGAAAAAAAAAAACAGTTGTCCCATACGTTTGGCTCCGAGTAGGTTTGCAGTTTTGTATGGAAGTGATGATTTTTTTTTTCGCGATTTCGATGTTGGTCCCATAGAGGAAGTTGTTCAGTTTGACGGTCTGATCATCCCCTTAAAAAAGTGTTAGCATATTAAGAAGGACCCTATATTTTTGAATTTTTTGGCTGTCCGTTACTTGTTTTTTCTACGATCTGCTATGATAACAGGAGCGGTAAAAGTTTAGTATCCCACGGGATGAATTTAGGGAGGGAGGCGGGAAAAGGGATCGGGGGAGGTACGAGGAAGGACTGTACAATGCGTGCCGTCGAGTTCAGGGTTCATATTTTTTTTCCAAATAGGCCTTCTTATAACTAAGCTATATACGAAATTTCAACTTGCAGAAATTTATAAATTTCGAGATATGATTTTTTGAAATTCACCAAATCTCATATAATTTTGTCTAAAAGAGCATGACAGGCATTAGAAAAAAAAAAAATATTTACAATGAAGGCTATGGCAAGCTATTGAATTGGATACGGCGACCAGCCTAACAGTAGCAATTCGGTTCTGGCACTCGTGCACTGTGGTCGCAAGAAACCTAACATGCTCATCGCTTCACTCCTCGCAACCTAACCAACCGAGTTGGATATGGCGACCAGCCTCCGCCGCCGTAACTTTTCAAAAAAATTTATCTCGAAAACTAAGCATTTTGTCTTGAGATGACCAATTTAGTATGAAATTTGTTGAATTTCAAAAAAATTTATTTTGAGAACTATAAATTTCCGCAAGTTGAAATTTTGTATATAGCTTAGTTATAAGACCTATTTGGAAAAAAAAATATGAACCCTGAACTCGACGGCACGCATTGTACAGTTGAGCCGAGGTACGATCCCCCAAAGTTTGGGGGTGAGGAACTGACCCGTTTTTGAGAAAAAAATTTAAGAAGACTGTGGCGTTCATACATAAAAGTGGGATTTTTAGTATGCTGCGACCCAAATTTAGGGAAGGGGTTAGGGGATCCTGAACAAAACAGAGTTTTTTTATTTGATAATTTGTCTGACAAAACATTTCGGGGAACTCGCTACAAAGGGAGCCGGCGTCGAAGTAGTACAAGCTTATTTAATTGTCCACCCAGATAATAGAATGTTATTAGAATTACCCTGATAACTTTAGTATAGAAGTCAGCAGTCTATCAAGTCCGTCTTCGGCGTGTTCCAAGTTGTTGAAGAGCACCATGGTAGGCGCGTTGAACATTTGCCACACGGTAAATGGCCCATCTTGGTTATCCTCTTCCATTATCGGTATATCTTAACACAATTAACATGCAAAATTATAAAAACATGCAGAAAAACGAATTCTCTTGAAGTTGACTGACATTGACAGACGGAGTTTGACGGTTTTCCCGCGAATTATTTGAATTTATTTTTTATTTCTTCCTTTCGGAAAGGCAAAACGATCTAGCCCTTATAGCCGTTATCTTCAGTGCAAATCGAATCTGTGGTCGATATTGGAGGCAAAAGGCACAGCAAAAAGTCTCGTTCCTATGTAAGTGAGAAGAAGCCATCAGCAACATGCGTGCGTTAGAAGAGTATAAGCCTACGATATCCATAAAATAAAATAGCAACAAAGCAAAGTACCTACTATTGATATCTTTATAGGGATAAAAGATATCAATAGTAGGTAGGTACTTTGCTTTGTACGACGGGTGTCGTGAAAAATACTGATTTCCTTGCTCACATTTTCTGAAATCCATTTTAAAAAAACAGTTTTGCGTGGGAACCAAGATGAAAAGGACGGGCTTTATTTTTTTCCTAGCTATATTATTGTGTGTGGTGGAATATGCCATTAATGGGCAACGATGTAGTAAAAGTGAGAAATAAAGATAAGCGCTCCCGTTTGATTCGAATTGAATTGATCCTCACGTAAAACTCCCTTGAACATTGGAATGTGTGAACCACCGTCGTATTTCAAAAGTGAGGTTTAAGGATAGAAAAATATAACTAAAGACAACGGCTGTAAGGGCTAGTTCCCATTGTTTTTCCTAAAGGATAAATATTTTTAAAAAAATTAAGAAGTAGGTTCCGGATCGGCTTGCCGCCATTATTCAAAACAAAAACTTGAATACACATACATAGGAAAGACCCATAGTCTAAAAAAACCATAGAAATATTAATTTACTACGTAAAACCTGGAATGCGGTCTTCTCGGAATATTGTGCAGAGCGGGATAAAGCAGCCTGGACGCGGTGTCCCTATCCTTAGTAGGGTGACAATGCGATTATGCTTTTAGGACTTTTATTATATTTTCACTATTTGTGTAGTCGATTTGCTTTGCTACAGAAAATGTTTACCTATACCTAACCTATTTACGCTACTTTGACATCAAACTAGCGTACTATGGTAAAAAAATAAATATTTCGTAAACTTCATTTCGTTAAAGGCACTATTTTTATCTGACCTAGGCACTAATTACTAGGCACTTTTAAGAAACTATTTATTGACTTTAAAATAATCCTGAAACCGGAGCATGTTGCGCGTGTAAATAGATAGAAGAGAGCAAAGACTCGATAGTACTAGGTGCTAGGCTGCTATACCTTTTGGATCACCTGTATGTGACTAAAAAGGTTCACAATACCAGAATTTTCTATGGACTAGGTACCTTAAGGTCCGCCACATACATACGGAATTGCAATCCGGAATCCTGAATCAGGATTACGATTTCGTATGGATTTCCCCCTCCATAATTGCATTCGGAATTGCGCAGCTGTCAAATCATGTACAAAATCACAATCCTGATTTGGAATTCCTGATTGCAATTCCGTATGTGTGTGGCGGACCTAACGCGAACACCCTGAAGTGCGATTTTTGAACATCATACGAGCGAATCGGCAGTAGAAAGATGCATAATCTCCATAGTAATTTTGAAATTTTCTACTGCCGAATCGCTCGTATGATGTTCAAAAATCGCACTACCTCCTACGTCCTACTATGTTTTATCACAGATATTAGAACAGTTTTATGTTCGTAATTTTTATCATAATAATAGGTACATGAAGGATTGGATTTTAATTCAACTAAAATGTTTTTTGCGTCCGATGCTTACCTTCTATATGTTTGTTGTTACCCTAACTAATTTAATATTTTCAAGACTAAAACATATTAAAAATACAAACCTTTGATACGATAAGCCACAATCTGGAAAATATTCGCTTTTGCAGCCGTCGATTAAGCAAATACGAACCATTTTAACATAAAATGTAGATAAAAAATAATAAAAATTAATTTGACGGCTAGCGACAATTTCAAATAATATGGCAGATTGGGTTGTGAATTTTTTTCTTTTTACTATCACGGCTTTGCAACACATAAATAATTTAAAAAGATTTGATACATTTTTGCTTCATTTGATCTTACCAATTCGGCTGAAATCATAACATATACATATGGCAACACCAGTACACTGTAGAATGGGACACCGGGTACAACTCATGCCTTCTTCTTCTAGCATGGTCAACTTTATGCGTGCCAAATAGTTTTTATGTGTTTGGGCTATGGATTATTTTTGATTAAACCGAGAGAAAGATAATTTGGCACAGCGCAATCCTCTATTGGATATCTATGATTATTGTACCATGGGAAAGACCATAAAGTTATTATACCTGTGGAAAGACCAAGAAAGTTGAAATTTTTTCCCTACAGAAATGGAGAGTGCGTCACAAACTATTTTTTGAAGTCAGAATCTTTGCCCTTGGAATGACCTTGGATTGGATGACGTCACTGATGTTTCCCATCTCTTTCTTAGGGTGACAATACGCTATTGATAGTTGACGGACACTGCCTGATAATGATCAAATCATAACGATTGTAAAACTGTAACGGAAGTGTAATCTGTACTTGCAGCCTAGCTAGCAAGTTTCACGTGATACTCGTACAGCTATATCATGAATTTTATCTCGTTCGTTCGCGCGCAAACAGAAAAAGTGCGAAGGTGCGGTGGCAATCTAGGGCTAAATTGATAGCATACTATCTCTATTTTTACGTCCATAAAGGAATGTATCGAAATACCAATAACCATGTATACAAACATTTATACTCACGACCGTAATCCCTATCGTGCAGGTCAAAGATCGAAACTATTCGAAACACTGGCGGACTAAGGGGGGGGGGGCGGAGGGGCGGTCCGCCCCGGGCCCCCAGTCCTGGGGGCCTCCGAATCCCTTTTTAATCAAATCCAAAATAATGACGTTTGTATAGTAAGTAAAGACAGTTTGGAGTTGGAGGCCCGGGCCTCAGGATGCCAGAACAGGTTCTGGGACTGCAGTTTGAAGTTGGCGGCCCCGTACTTTAGTCATTGAAAGTCAAAGAAAGAAATAGAGTCAAAAATATTGCGAATTTGCGAGCTCGCTTCGCTCACTCAATCTTTTTCAATTTGTTAAGCATTATTATGAGTTCGCTTCGCTCGCTCAGGAGGCCTGGGCCTCCGGTACTGGGACTGCAGTTTGAAGTTGGAGGCCTCGTACGTTAGTCATTGAAAGTCAAAGAAGGAAATAGAGTCCAAAATATTGCGAATTTGCGAGCTCGCTCACTCGCTCAATCTTTTTCAAGTTGTTATGCAGTTAGCATAATTATGAGCTTGCTTCTTGAAAAGTCAATGTGGTAGGAATCAGAATGTATTTCGTAAATTTGAGCTTGCTTCACTCGCTTGACTTTTTTGAGCTTTCTGTACTTTGAGACAGAGTTCTTGCTACAGCCCAGTCATAATTATAGAACTCTATTCGTTCGCTCCGGTTTTATTTTATACACGAATATACTACTCTATTTCAAGATGAGCTCTACGATAGAGTTATTATAAGCATAAGCTCATTTCAGCTATTTGTTTACATCAATCGCCTCGATTTCGGCATGAGCTGAAAAAATCGAGTTACAATGAAGAAAAATCTCGAGCTCGCTTCGCTTGCTCCAGAATTCAGTGAAATCTCGAGCTCGCTTCGCTCGCTCTAGGTTTTGGATGGTATGTCTTTTTCTTTTCATAGTATAGTTAAATCTTGAGCTTACTTTATTCGTTCCTGATTTTAGGTCGTAAAAAAACTCTAGCTCGCTACGCTCACTCCAGAATTTAAATCTTATTCCACTGATCTCATTATATTGCAGTAAAATCTCGAACTCACTTAGCTTCGCTCGCTCCAGAATTCAGTGAAATCTCGAGCTCGCTTCGCTCGCTCTAGGTTTTCTGTCCGGTATATTTTCATATTGCTTTAAAATCTCGACTTTACTTTGCTCGCTCTAGATTTTACATTGTACGAATCTCGGGCTCGCTTCGCTCGCTCCATATTGTTAGACCTGGATATCCCTGGGACAAAATACATGCTACCTACAAGTTTTTGCCACGGCTTGAAAGAATTGTAGATATCAATTTCTGGAAAGACCGGGGGGCCTCATTTAGTTTTGCCGCCCCGGGCCTCCGACGGGCTTAGTCCGCCACTGATTCGAAACATAAGTGTAAAAGGTTTGTAACTAACAATAGTAAGTATTAGCATAAGAGTAGTTAACAATAGTTCCATTACTAACTATACTTATGGCATTCGTTTTATAAAAATTAGCGTTTACCAGCGACTTCGTCCGCACAAATTATATACCAGATTTTAAGTCAGATTATAAGCTATCAAACAAACAAAGTTTCATCAAAATCGGTTCAGTAGTTTTCGCGTGATGCTCGATCAAACAAACAAACAAACATACTTCTTTTTTAAATTTACAGTTTTATAATAGTATAGACAATAAAACTGTAGTTATTGATTATTTACTTTTATTAATAATGTAAAATGCAACAAATCAATAACACATTTAATTATAATAAGTTGTAGTGGTGTTTAGGTGCTTTAATCATGCGAAAACAGCGTCTGGTTTAATTCATATTTTGACACTTTTGGCAGACAAATAAAATGTACCCTCTATTGGTATAATGGATACATAACCAAGTATTTCTTCATTCTCAATGTCTTGAAAGCTGAAAATTCAAATATAAACATTAAGTGTTAATTTATTTTGTCACTACTATTTCTACCGGGGCTTTTTTCCAGGTAGGATTTTTTTTATATCCAACCATAAAGTTTATTAATTAAAAATGAATGAAAGCCTTTAGAGTAAGTAGGTAATTACAGATCTTGTTGTAAAGGATACCATTAATTTATTTTATTTGGACACAAAATGGTGCTCTTAAAAGTGTAAAGCGGGGTCCGCTGCGCCATGTTATCGTGTTTGCAAACATTGTTTTTGCATCGGAAAACATCACCCGCGGGGGAGGGGAAAGTTAGAAAACGATGTTAGCAAACATTATAACATGGCGCAGCGGACCCGGCTTAAGACATTTTTAACTTTTGAGCAAGATACAATTATAATTCGTAACATCAGTGACGTCATCCAAGGTCATTCCAAGGGCAAAGATTCTGGCTTCAAGAAGTTGTTTGTGACGCAAACTCCATCTCTTTAGGTATGTAATCTTCTTGGGAAAGACCCACAAAACCGTTTCCACGGTTTATCTGTGGAATCAAGAGTCTCAAATGAGCGTTTTTCTTTTGGTTTTCTAGTGGATCGATAGATGGCGTTACAGTCTGTGCGAATAAAAGTTATAAAATCAAAATGTGTTTCTTTAAAATAATAAAGAGGGAGAAGATGAACAAAAAGATGCCAACTCATCTTTTGATTTAATATTCTATTATTTACGAATCATTTTAATCGAAAATATAAAACTTTTTACGTCTGACATTGTTGTATGGGCTCGATCCCTTGGCCTTTAAAAAAAAGTCAGGCACAGTCTTGACATGATTTTGACAGGATCAGAAGTGCGATTTTTGAAAATCATACGAGCGACTTGGCAGTAGAAAATGTCAAAATTACTATGGAGATTATGTGCCAAGTCGCTCGTATGATTTTCAAAAATCGCACTTCTGGCCTACGTCTCTATGGAGCGATAATCATGTCATCTGTCGAGTTTTTTAGGAACTAAAATTAAAAACTGCATAAAAACTTGAAAAAGATTGAGCGAGCAAAGCGAGCTCGCAAATTCGCAATATTTTGGACTCTATTTCCTTCTTTGACTTTCAATGACTAACTTACGGGGCCTCCAACTTCAAACTGCAGTCCCAGTACCGGAGGCCAGGGCCTCCGGAGCGAGCGAAGCGAACTCATAATTATACTAACTGCATAACAACTTGAAAAAGATTTAGCGAGCGAAGCGAGCTCGCAAATACGCAGTATTTTTGACTCTATTTCTTTTCTTGACTTTTAATGACTAACGTACGGGGCCTCCAACTTCAAACTGCAGTCTCAGAACCTGTTCTGCTACTGGCCTCCTTAGACCCGGGCCTCCAACTCTAAACTGTGTCTTTACTTGCTATATAAACGTCATTATTTTGGTTTTGATTAAAAAGGGATTCTCTTCTCGAGATTCGGAGGCCCCCCAGGACTGGGGGCCCGGGGCGGGAGAGAAAGAGATGGGGCGGCGCGCCTGAGCGCCAAATCAACTTTATTTAAATTGTGATTGTACTATTTATGTAAGTTCAATTCTGCTCTAATAAAAATTTCGAAAATATCAATCTCTTTTTTTTTTTAAATCAAGTCTTTTGTTTCTATTATTCACCGTTTAGCAGTTCCAAGCGTTTATAGGTAAAAACGGAGGCTACTTTGGCTTGTTTTTCTATCGGATTGTTATTCTTTCGTGTCTTAATCGTGTTTTGGCTCTAATCAAAACTTCAATTATATGTTCAATTTACTCATATCCGAAAATCATACTTCTACTGTTAGTACTTCATGATATACAACGTGTTAATGAATTAGCGCAAAACCTCATACACCCCAACTGATTTATAACAAAATATTTAGATTGAAATAATAATTTCATTATTTTGATAGTTAAAATTTAAAGTTATTCGCATTTTAAGTTTTGACGCAAAAATGATTTGTTATCATTTCAGCACGAAAAGAAAGCGCTAATGTACTCATAGATACATTTTTATAATCTTGTTTTGGTAGTAAGTAGGGCGAGAGTGCCCGTGCGGTGTGTTGACATCCGGTTCAGAAAATTTAAAATTTTGCAAAAAAAATATTTAATATTTTGAAAAAAATTACCTATGTTGAAACCATGATAATTCGATTCTGCTCTCGATTCTAAACAAACTACTTTCTAGTTTTGCGTTAATTCATTAACACGTTGTATACAGGGTTATTTGTAATTCGACGTATTCCTTTCAGGACGTTAAAGGGCAGCCTAAATGCAATTATGTGAACCCTTATTGTGGGGTCGGAAATTAATAGTTTTCAAGATATTTGGAATTTAAGGTTTTTACCAAAAACCCCATTTTTTCGCACTTTTTCTTAAATAAAAAAAAATATGCTTATTCTATGGCTTCGATTTTAATTCATAGCTAACACTTTTTCCGAGATTTTTTCATAAATCAATGTCCGATCATACTGAGCAATTCAAAATAAATCAATAACAATGACGGTTAATTTTTGAGAAAAAAAAATTACAAAGTCTTGAAATCATGCGGTTTTTCTCAAAAAAATTGTATAAAAAAAAGTGTGCGTTTTACTGAAATAACTTTCTCGTCTTGTTAGCTTTCTAAAAAAGTATAAATGATTTAGAAAAAAATGGAATTACAATGTCAAAAAAGGTTTTTCAATTAGTACGTGATACGTAGAGGCAACATTCTCTTGGAGAAAAATTTTACGAATTTTTTTTAGATAGGTAACATTATTTATTAATTTAAATGGACACATTTTACTCAGAGTGAGCCCCTCGGTTCCGAAACATACACACAAGCGCTTTCTTAGTTCATTTTTAGTTACTCTTGAAGTAAGGTAAAATCTCATTACCTCCGTTGCGTTTATTATGCGCTGCCTTAAGTCTTCTACGTTGTTTACTGGGGTTTGATAAACAAGGTCTTTCATTGTGTCCCCAGACATAAAAATTACATGAGATCAAGTCGGGGCTTCTTGCAGGCCAAGGAGTGGCCTTCCTCTACCAATACCTAAAATGGTTACGTTGCTGGCCCGACTTGCAACTTATTCGAATAGATGGATTGGTAGAGGACGGCCCACACATGGTCTGCAAGAAGCACCGACTTGACTCCATGTAATTTTCATGTTCAAACCTCAGTAAACAACGTAGAAGACTTAAGGCAGCGCATAATAAACGCAGCGGAGGTAATGAGATTTTACCTTTACTTCAAGAGTAACTAAAAATGAACTAAGAAAGTGCTTGTGTGTATGTGTACGGAACCGAGGGGCTCACTCTGAGTAAGATGTGTAGATTTAAATGAATAAATAATGTTATCTAAAAAAAAATCGTAAAATTTTTCTCCAAGAGAATGTTGCCTCTACGTATCACGTACTAAGTAAAAAACTTTTTTTGACATTGTAATTCCATTTTTTTCTAAAACATTTATACCTTTTTGGAAGCTAACAAGACGAGGAAGTTATTTCAGTAAAACGCACACTTTTTTTCATACAATTTTTTTGAGAAAAACCGCGTGATTTCAAGATTTTGTAATTTTTTTTTAAAAATTAACCGTCATTGTTATTGATTTATTTTGAATTGCTCAGTATGATCGGACACTGATTTATGAAAAAATCTCGGAAAAAGTGTTACGAGTAGCTATGAATTAAAATTCAAATAGACGCCATAGAATAAGCATATTTTTTTTTAATTAAGAAAAAGTGCGAAAAAATTGGGTTTTTGGTAAAAAAAACCTTAAATTCCAAATATCTTGAAAACTATTTATTTACGACCACACATATGGGGATTCACATAATTGCATTTAGGCTGCCCTTTAACGTCCTGAAAGGAATACGTCGAATTACAAATAACCCTGTATTAATAATATTATATAATTATATTAATTCCTGATCGATCCTGAGCTTCGCCGATCTGTTTCTGATCAAAAAAGTCAATTTGGCTGGAAAAAAATAATTTTATTTTTTTTAATTTTCAAACACCTAAGTACTTATACAACGTGTTAATGAATTAGCGCAAAACCTCATACACCCCAACTGATTTATAACAAAATAATTAGATTCAAACAATAATTTCATTATTGTGATAGTTAAAATTTAAAGTTATTCGTATTTTAAGTTTTGAGGCAAAAATGATTTGTTATCATTTCAGCACGAAAAGAAAGCGCTAACGTTCTCATGGATACATTTTAATAATCTTGTTTTGGTAGTAAGTAGGGTGAGTGTGCCCGTGCGGTGGGTTGACATCGGGTTCAGAAAATTTTAAATTTTGCAAACAAATTATTTAATATTTTGAAAAAAATTACCTATGTTGAAACCATGATAATTCGACTCAGCTCTTGATTCTAAACAAACTACTTTCTAGTTTTGCGTTAATTCATTAACACGTTGTATCTCCCAAAGTATACCACTTAGGTCATTTTACCAAAGTTTTTTTTCTGTTTGTAATCATTTTCCCTGTCGATTGGCATATGTTTCATCAGTGGCCGCAAAATCGTGATTTTTCAAAGTGGGGGAAAGTAGGTATGCCACCTTCCCAATCCACCTTCCATACTGAAATGTTCGAAGCTCTTTGACTATATACAGGGTGTCCCAAAACTCAACGTCAAGCCGCAAATAAGAGATAGGTGAGTTTATAACTGTTCAGGAGTGCGATTTTTGAATCTCATTCACTGAGTTCAGCAGTTGTAAATGTCAAAATAACTTTGGAGATATGCATCTTTCTAATTCGGATTTGACTTTCAAAAATCATACTTCAGGAGTGCGATTTTTGAAAGTCAAATCAGAAATAGAAAGATGCGTTTCTCCGTACTTATTTTGATAATTACAAAAAAAAAAACCAAGTTTGATAGTTTTCGAGATTTATAGTCATTTTTTTAACATTGGATAAATCGCCACCCTACCCTCAACTTTTAGATGTAGCTACTACAAATTTGTTATTTTTTTCATGAAAATACTTGTTACGCAATCCAGAATAACCTTTTCAGTGGACCCAATTCAAAAATAAACTATTAGTTCCATACTTTTCACAGAAAACACTTTTTTCTGTCAGACTTCTGCGGTAAACATTTTTTCTATGTCAACTTTGAGACTAAACCCCAGGCGGAGGACATTTGCCTTTTGGTGGTTTTTCGGATTCAGTTTGCATAGAATGTGCTGCCATCTGTTAAATATATCTTTTACTATGAAAAAAAAAGATTATATTGTCTATGCCAATGTCAAATTGACAAAACAAAATGGCGACCTAGGTACCTTGCGTAATGACGTAATGTGCGTGTTGTTTGTAGTTTTTGTTCAATTTTGTGCCGATTTAGTGATGTTCTGGAGTTTCAGTTGTTCTCTTACCAATGTACAGATTACAGGAATAGTAAGGATACTGGAATTTCACTCGATCGGTGCGGGATTGAACGAAAACTAGCATTCAAACAACGATATGAGTATATAAGTATATATATAAGTAGGTATGTATAGTATAGGTAGAATTATTTTCAGAGAAACACAGATGGCGCTAGCTAGCCTTCAATTTGACATAAGGTGGATGCATAATGTTGCCACGAGTGGGTTCTCTTTTCTAATATACTTATATTACTCTTTGCTAAACCCTGTATAAAAAATGTAACCAGGCAAGTCATTTCACAAGTTGGCCAATTTAATCAAGTTTCCAAAATGGTACCACACTTGGCACTTCCTTTTCTAAAAAAGTAGTAATCATTTATTTTCTCGTCGAACAACCCCATTTCAAAACAATAATTCTATTGGTACTTAAATTAATAAACGTGCACCGCCCTAAATTGCGGTGGTTTAGTACAAAGATTTAACTATGGAGTTATTGGTTTCAAATCGGGTTGTTCTGCAAGAAAAAAAATTATTACCTCTTTTTTAGAAAAGGAAGTGCCAAGTGTGATACCATTTTGAAAACTTGATTAAATTGGCCAACTTTTGAAATTACTTGCCAGGATACCGCCATACATTTTTTATACAGGGTATAGTCTCAAAGTTGACAGAAAAAATTGTTACCGCAGAAGTCTGACAGAAAAAGTGTTTTCTGTGAAAAATATGGAACTAATAGTTTATTTTTGAATTGGGTCCACTGAAAAGGTTATTCTGGATTGCGTAACAAGTATTTTCATGAAAAAAATAACAAATTTGTAGTAGCTACATCAAAAAGTTAAGAGCGAGGTGATTTTTCCAATGTTAAAAAAAATTACAAAATCTCGAAAACTATCAAACTTGGAATTTTTTTAGTATTTTTCCCTGAACTGTTATAAACTCGCCTATCTCCTATGAACGACTTGGCGTTGAGTTTTGGGACACCCTGTATAAGCTTCTTGGGTCCACCCCAATGATATTATGTCCACCCGTTTGCGCGCTATGATGCCCCAGACCTAAGAGCAAGGATCTCCTCAGAATAAAGGAGATAGCGCTAGACAGACAGACAGACCTACGTATATAAGCTTCTTGGACCCACGCCACGGACAGACCAAGAAGCTTACATATCTTGGGACAGACCACAGATTACCCCCAATAGATACCGCATACAGGGCCGCCGACGCTCGCCACACATCTATGGTTTTTCACTGATATAAGCAACGCGAGTGAGCGAGCTAGAAGTAGTGCGACCTTGAAATGGCCAATCACGTTGCTCCGTTTCGTGCCCCGCTACACCGCCAAAAATGGTGACTTCGGGCGTGAACAAAATATTCATCATGCGGTATCTATTGGGGGTAATCTGTGGGACAGACAGACAGACCGACATATGAGTCAACACATATAACATCTCTCTTTTTTACGTCGGGGAAACCTGTTGTTATGGGATCTATGCATGCAACCAAATCTATGATGCAACCTACAACAACAGCAAAGAATATTACGAACAACACCGGAACCACAGGTATTAGGATGTGATGGACAAAGAGAGCGTCAGCGCACACCTAGCGGATAATGACTCAATTGAAATAAGAGTTACAAAAAATCGCGTGCAAGAGATACCTGTCCCTGTTACGTATTCGCATTATTTCTTGCACACTATTTTCAAATCAATTTCAACAGTCATTAGCTTAATTATCCACTAAACTCCATTCCAGATAGGGGCGAAAAGAAGGTAAAAAAGATTCTTTATAGTACACACTTTAAAGAAATTATGAATATTGTATCAAACAACAAAATGGCGATGTTGAAAGACCTAAAGAAGCAGTGGTGCGCACATGTGGTTCGCCTTTGTCTCAATGAAGCTTTTTTAAAGACTGTTATGAAAAAATTCCGTCAGGTGGCGCTAGTAGTAGCCATATTGACAATTCGAAAAAAACATCTTTAAAAATTGTAAAAAATTTTACTAAAATTATTACGACTTCATTTAAATCGTTATGATCGTCATCGTATTATTAACGTATGAATAAATTTGTCTCTAAACTTGGAAATCTAGGAAAATACGTTTTGCAAGCATTAGTTTATTAATGTGGCAATTTTTATTAACCGACTTCAAAAAAAGGAGGAGGTTCTATGTTCGGCTGTATGTATTTTTTTTTATGTATGTTCACCGATATTTTCGTCAATTGTGAACCAATTTAAAAAATTCTTTTTTTGTTTGAAAGGGTATACTCCCGAGGTGGTCCCATTTTTTTAACCGACTTCAAAAAAAGGTGGAGATTCTATGTTAGGCTGAATGTTTTTTTTTATGTATGTTCATCGATATTTTCGTAAATTATGAAGCAATTTAAAAAAATCTTTTTTTGTTTGTTAGGGTAAACTCCCGAGGTGGTCCCATTTTAATTTTGTGAAGATCTGATGACGCGCTTCGGAGCTACACAATAGAACTCCTCAAAAGTTGACAGCAAATCGTCTGCAATTGAACCATTTGCCTAGTTTCAATGTACCCTTTGCGTATATAACTGATATCTGAATCGAACTAACATAATATTTAATCACTGAAAGTTGTGGGGACTCGTTGCAGATCAGCACCCACAAGTTATAGCAAAGATGCCAACAGATGGCGATACCGTCGCTCGCGGAAATATGCTCCATACGAAGACAACGTTCATCGTAAATACGTGACTCGTAACCTACTACAAATAAGGTTCACAATCGAATGCAAGACATAAATCGCGCAAGAGAAATAATCACAGAGATTCGATATATATACAAGGTCCAACTAAGAACTGTTGGACCACGGCCGGTCCCCAGGCATCACACCTAGCCTGGCGGAAGTACTTCCCTTTTCAATGGAGGAACATTCCCAAGTCGCACCTCCATATTGGTGACCCTCGACAAAGAAAATAGCAACCTTAACACCGCAGAGCAGCAGCAGCACAGAGCAGCAACCAGCTTCGCCCAACCCTTCACCCCCTCGACCAGGTACAACAAGCAGCAGTCACACCATCAACCCGAAGCCGCACCAGGTCCATCGCAGCTGTCTTCACACCGCTTCCTGGGCCTGCAGCTTTCTCAACGACAGTCAGAAAAGTAAGTAAGTTATGAAATAAAATTTTTTTTACAAAAAAAGTAAAAACCGACTTCAGAAGTAAAAAAGTAAGAAATAATATTTCAGCCTATGACTTATACGTTCAAATCTATAAGGAAATTAATTTGTTTTATCTTTTACTTTTAAAGTCGGTTTTTACTTTTTTTGTAAAAAAATTTTATTTACCAAAACGCCTCATTCATATAATAATCAAAGAACATTATAAGGGGGTTTAGAAATGCAAAGTAGCGCTTTTGCTTAGGAGACGACTGTCACCACGTATCTTCCCACTCACGCTGCTACAACTACTTATGCCCTCTCGCTCGCACCACGCCGCGCACCTTATGCAAATCATTGCATAACCGTGTGGCACGCGTTCCATGTCTAATTTGCACTTCTAACTTCTCTTATAATGTTCTGTGGATATAATCATCACGAGATAATGATGACAATTAAGCGACAGACTACAGAAGACTAATAGGTTTTTATTCACACACGCTGGACGCAAGACGGAGCGTCATACGGCAGCCCGTCATTTGTGAAGCAAGGAGTTGTATGAAACCGCACGTAGGAGCATGACACGGTGACGCATTGCCACTGCGTCAATTCAGCAGCCGTCACCGCGGCGGCGACGTCGCATGGTATGGCACACGGGTGATGCAGTGACGTGCGTAATGTTGCCAGCAGATAAATCATAAAATGACCTGAAGCTCTGCATTTTCGATTAAAATTATGAAACATTGTAACATATTGTAAACTAATTGCTGCAAAAGGAAAATAAATAATGTAGTTTCTGACCAATCGCAAATTTAAATATAGCTATTAGAAAAATGTATGGTTTCTCCGATCTTCGAACACGAATCTAAAGTCAGAAATTCAGAAAAGTGGCCGCCATCTTGAACTTTTTTGTTTTTCAACCGATTGCTCCCGAAATCGATATCTGGGGGTTTATGCGATCTCCGAACACGAATCTAAAGTCAGAAATTCGGAAAAGTGGCCACCATCTTGAACTTTTTTGTTTTTCGACCGATTGGTTCCAAAATCGATATCTGGGGGTTTTTGCTATCTCTGAACACGAATCTAAAGTCAGAAAT
This sequence comes from Agonopterix subpropinquella, assembly GCA_922987775.1. Lineage (NCBI taxonomy): Eukaryota > Metazoa > Arthropoda > Insecta > Lepidoptera > Depressariidae > Agonopterix > Agonopterix subpropinquella. Next base: position 10,312,618 of record OV277695.1, on the reverse strand, counting down.
TCGGAAAAGTGGCCGCCATCTTGAACTTTTTTGTTTTCCAACCGATTGGTTCCAAAATCGATATCTGGGGGTTTTTGCCATCTCCAAACATGACTATGAAGTCAAAAATTCAAAAAAGTGGCCGCCATATTGAACTTTTTTGTTTTTCAATCTATTAGTACCAAAATCGATATCTGGGGGTTTCTGCTATCTCTGAACACGAATCTAAAGTCAGAAATTCGGAAAAGTGGCCGCCATCTTGAACTTTTTTGTTTTTTAATTGATTGCTTCCAAAACCTATATGTAGGGGTTTCTGTGGTCACCAAACACGGGTCCGAAGTCAACATTCAGAAAAGTGCCCGCCCTCTTGAACTTTTTTACTTTACAACCGATTGCTTCCAAGATCGATATCTGGGGGTTCCTGCGATCTATTAGCATGAATCTGATATCAAAAATCAGAAAATTGGAAGGAAAACAAATAAGGTTAAAAAACAAATAAGATCATCTTGAATTTAATTGTTTGTTAACTGACTGCTTTCAAAATAGATATCTCACTCCGGAATCGCCGGAAAAGTACTAGATGGCGGCCACTTTTCTTTTTTTTCGCAGATGGACGATGGACCTTGGAAGCAATCGGTTGTAAAGCAAAAAAGTTGAAGATGGAGGCCGCTTTTTTGAATTTTTGACTTCAGATTCGTGGTTGAAGATGGCAGAAAACCCCAGATATCGATTTTGGAAGCAATCGGTTGAAAAACAAAAAAGTTCAAGATGGCGGCTACTTTTTGGAATTTTTGACTTAAGATTCGTGTTTGAAGTTGGCAGAAACCCCCAGATATCAATTTTGGAAGCAATCGGATGAAAAACAAAAAAGTTCAAGATGGCGGCCACTTTTTTAAATTTTTGACTTCAGATTCGTGTTTGGAGATGGCAGAAACTCCCAGATATCGATTTTGGAAGCAATCGGTTGAGAAACAAAAAAGTTCAAGATGGCGGCTGCTTTTATGAATTTTTGACTTCAGATTCGTGTTTGGAGATGGCAGAAACCCCCAGATATCGATTTTGGAAGCAATCGGTTGAAAAACAAAAAAGTTCAAGATGGCGGCCGCTTTTTTGAATTTTTGACTTCAGATTCGTGTTTGGAGATGGCAGAAACCCCCAAATATCGATTTTGGAAGTAATAGATTGAAAAACAAAACAGTTCAAGATGGCGGCCACTTTTCTGAATTTCTGACGGATTCGATTGAGTGCGTCCATACCACATCACACTACCGGCAACGCTCTGCGCGACGCAAGTAATACCAAATAATATTGATGTTACAAGCAGACGGATTAAATTCTAATGATTTCTGCAACATGGATTCTGCAACTGCATTTTTGGAAAAAAAAATGTTACAAATGACAATGCGGATTTTGTATGGAAGGTTGGCGCCTTATTTTTCGCCGTTGTTTTTGGCGCGGCCATCAACCAAACTTGAATATTTCAGTTCAGAATAAAGTAACAAACAAAACTCATTAACATGGTATATCCCTAAACTCAGTCCGGTCGGAGATATAAAGGCTTGAAGTTGAAAATATTACAATTACGTGCACTACAAGCGTTTATATCTCAGTTTGGACCGAGTTCCGAGATATTTGTGTTAACAAGCGTTGTTTTTAACTTTATTCTGAACTATAATATTCAAGTTTGATTGATGGCCGCGCTAAAAAAAGGAAATAGGCGCCATTTTCAGGCATAGGCTTTTGAGTTTGCTTGAGACATTTTAAGTGATATTAGCTGATACCGACTTGATCTATTTTAAGATGTCTTTTAAGGCTTAAGAAGTACTCGTTTAATACGTCTTCAAAATAGATTGTCAGCGCGGTTTATTAATACGGAATAAAGGACATTAGTGAGCACCAGTGGCGTAGCGTGGGTGTCTATCCCCCGGAGCACAGACCGATTTTGCTGCCTCCTTATCTTTATAAGAAGATCTACGTTAAACATAAAGGAGAGACCGAAGCGACCGAAGCCAGCTCGAAATTTTTTAGCACAACCTGTTCGGGTTGTGGTCAGACATCTTTAGGTCTTTTGGTTTTGGTTTGGTGGGGTTGGTTATCCTTTCAAAAATAGACTTTACTCTGCTCTACGAATTGGTTATACAGGTTGTTTATGGTAAGTAGTTGGATTACTAAAAGGGGTGATTATACTCATGATACTTAAAAATTTTACCTAAGAAACCTAAATAAAATTGATCAAAAATTTTTTGGTCTTCCTATAAGTAAATGCAAGCAGCTAATCCAAAATTTTTATGAAAAGTTGAAATTTTCATACAAACGTTAGATCAGCTGACTGAATTTTGCGGATTCCCTATAGGTTTCTTCAGAAACGTATTTCAGTGTCATGGGTACAATCACACCTTAAAGTAATGCAACTGTTTACTCTAACACCCTGTGGTTCAGTCAGAGCTCAATCAATTAATATTTTTCATACCTCTGGTAAACTGCCGCCCGGTGCCCGGGGCATTTGCCCCCCCTCGCTATGCTACTAAAGAGCACATACATAACAGACGTTTTCTTATTTTTCCATCAACTCCGATAGTGTGAACTAAAATGTGCCTAAGTATGTGAGTATACCCGGTGACAGCGTTTTAGTTCTAATAAATGCCAGTGCGCTACAGACTATTGACTGTTTCACTCGCTACCCCTAATTCTTATATTCATCAGTCATCAAACACTGACATAAGTGTTTCGAATTTTTTATAAAATGATCACGGTCTGAAAAGGTTTCGTAGCCCTGCTTCTGTGATCTTCTTTTTTTCGTCTTTAATAAAAATGGAGTATAGGTGAACCCTAGAGAAATAGTCGTTCAAATTCAGTACGGACAGAGGACTTATAAAAAAACATTGAATTTTTATACTTTTATTGGTATTATACATCATAAAATATTAACTTATTGTAAAAGTAACAAAACAATTATTCAGCAATGAAAAATAAAATAAAACTGAATTTCTAACTCTTTTATATTATGTAAATATCTAAATAAACTACTAAAGACAAGCGTTTTTACATGTATGCACATTTACATAGATGAATTACAAGGCCATGTTTTATCTAAAATTATAAAATAGCTACAGCAAACGATGTGGGTCTGCTTATATGAGATGGACGTTACATAGAATGTGATGATGAAAGGTGCTGAGAATTATATAAATCTTCAAATTATTCTAAGCAACTAGAATCGTCCAGACCTAAAAAGCATTGAAATAACTTCAATCCTAGATTTTGAAACACTTGTTTCAAGCAATTATTTAACGACTGACATTCTAATTTAATACAAAAACCCATTCAAACAAAAACACTAGCTTTCAAACATTCATTTTATCCCTGAATGTGTAGTACATAAACACTCATGAATACAACATGTAAAGGAAACGCCTGTAACAATTAATATTATTATCAAAAACCCTTTAATTTACAAATGTCAACATTTTTGTTTAAAAACACTTTTAGAATCCGCACTTGACTACTACTAGAATGTGCATAATTTATTGCGTAGTTTTATTACATACTGCCGAGTCTATCGAAGGATCATAACCAGTCATTAATACATAATATCTCTCCATAATAAATTACTTCTCAATCGAATCTTATTAACTCTGCCGTGTTGTTGTTGTTTTCAGGCTTGGTTGGTGTCTGAGACGGCTGATTTGGGTCGTTTTGTGGTTGACCAGGTTGCCCAAAGTTCTGTGATTGAATCTTCATAGGTTGGCCGGGCATGTTTGGGGGCATCTGCTGTCCTTGTGACATCTGCTGCCCTTGTGGCATCTGTGGCGGCATTTGTGTCTGAGCAGGTAATTGCTGTTGCATCTGACCTTGCATTTGAGGAGCCTGAGGTATCTGCCCTGGCATAGGCCCTGCCTGCATCTGCGGTGGCATTTGTTGACCGCCAACCATTTGCTGACTCTGTTGTCCAGTTGGTAATTGCGCTTGCGACATTTGCTGCCCTGGCATCATTTGTTGCTGTTGGCCTTGTGGCATGTTCTGACCTTGGGGGAGCATTTGTTGTCCCTGCATTACCATATGCTGGCTTGGAGGTTGCATAGGTTGACCCTGCATGGGTTGTCCTGGCTGGCCCTGCATGGGCTGTCCATGTCCAGGCTGACCCTGCATTGACATGTGTTGACCAGAGCTGATTTGCGGCTGAGCCTGCTGTGTCATTGGTTGACTTTGCGGTTGAGACATTTGCGGTCCCTGTTGTGGCATACTCTGACTTGTTTGCGGAATGTGGTTGGGCATAGGCATGCTCTGTGATGGACCAGGTAACGTGTGACCTTGCATCATTTGTTGACTAGGCATCGACATAGGCTGCCCGGGCAAGGTTATCTGAGAAGGCTGTTGCATATTTTGAACCTGTGCACCTGGCTGCTGAATGTTCTGCTGACTCTGCATGTTCATCGGATAACCAGGAATTTGTTGGTTAATATTGGACTGGCCTTGCATCATAGGCATTCTCATGTTTGACATTTGCATGCCAAGCATTGGGTTACTAGGGTTCATGAGAGATTGTGCGATGTTTTGTTGCCCGGTGGTTATCGGTGGTCCCATAGAGTTCTGCTGAGGTTGATTCTGTTTCGGTAATTGTTGCATCGACTGACCGTTCTGCTGGGGCATATTTTGTCCTGGACCGTTTGGAATATTCTGCGCCATCAACTGGTGCGTGCCGGGTTGTGCCGGCAATCTCATTTGGTGCAATTGTTGCATCATCATTTGCTGTTGTAGAGGCATTTGTTGGCCGAGGCCGGGTCGCATGTTTGGTTGGTTCATAGACTGTTGAGTGGTCATGGGTGCTTGGCTGATGGTCATGCCGGAGGTGGATAAGGCGTACGAGTTAGTTAGCTGAGGCATGGACTGAGCTGTAACAGTCATGGGGTTGACGCCCATCTGCATGTTGGCCTGTGACATTTGGGGTGGGCCTTGCATGGGCATGGAGCCGTCGATGGACGTCTGCGGCATCATCTGGGGGTGGAACTGAGGGCTCGCGTATACGGGCTGGTTGGGGTAGCCGGGCTGGTACTGGTGCAGGGAGACGCCGGGCATGTAGTAGCTGTTGGCTGACATCATGTACTGATGTTTCTGTTGCTCTTGTCTCATTTGCATCTCTCTTTCTTGTTCCTGGACAAAAATATAAACAATTAGCTTAGATGTTTTATTTTTATGAAATCAGACCGAACAATCTTTTAATATGTAACTATTGTTTGTTTGTCCATTACACTTACAAGCTGGGAACTTTTGTAAGTATGTGGTTTTTTTTTCTAATAAATTTTATTTTATGTTAGGTATATTAGATTTGAGGAGCGTCGCCTTCGGTGATGCGTTGCAGAGAGGTATGGATACTCAATCATGAGGGGTCCAGGTTCGAATCCGTACGGAAGACATGCCATTGTACCAATGAGTTTTCTTAACTTTACGTAATAACGACTAATCTCAAACGGGGAAGGAAAACATTGTGAGGAAACCTGCATACATACGCTGAAGAAGAATTTCTGATGCGTATGTGAAGTCTACCGATCCGCATTAGGCACGTGGTGGAATCAAACACAAAACTTTTATTCACAATAATATCACATACTTAGACGTTTTTCACCTATTTGCTGACGTCTTTTTTTTTACCACTGTGTCTGAAGGTGTTCTCTGAACCATACACCCTCCTTGAGAGTATGCCTGTGCCGTGAAATGGGACGTTTATAAGCTGCTGTTGCTGCTGCTGACTATGATATAAGATTTAAGAGTGAGTAATCTAATCTGAACTATTATAAAACTGTAACAGAAGTGTGTCTGTACATTGAAGATATTTACAAAAAAAAAGATTATGATATGGTTTTTAGGTGTCCCTGATTCCAAATTACCAATTTTTGGATTTTTTGTCTGTCTGTTTGTTTGTTTGTTTGTTTGTGTGTTTGAACGACCATCACGCAAAAACTACTAAACCGATTTCGATGAAACTTTTTTGTTTGATAGCTTATGATCTGAATTAAAATCTGGTATATAATTTATGCGGACGAAGTCGCGGATAAATGATCGTACTATTATAAAACTGTAAATTTAAAAAAAGACATTTGTTTGATCGAGCATTATGCGAAAACTACTGAACCGATTATGATGAAACTTTTTTTGTTAGATATCTGACTTAAAATCTTGTGCGGACAAAGTCGCAGGTAAACGCTCGTAATATAATATACCTGTACTCTCTGCAGGGCCAGCTGCCTCTGGTACTGCAGGTACTCGTGCTTCTTCTTGCGCATGGCCTGCAGCTTGGCCGCCATCTGCATCTGGCGCTGGCGCTCCGCCGCCTCGGCCTGCGCCGCCAGCCGAGCCGCGTGCTCCGCCCGCAGCGTGTCCAGCGCCGCGCGACTGTCTCGGACTTGATTCACTTTATCCTGGAAACCATTTTTAATTGAGAAGTCGAGTGGGAACCTGTGACTTTATACACGGTGTCTCGAAACTCAACGTCAAGTCGAAAACAAGAGATCTTAGACAATTTATATAGGGACGAGTTACCCGTGTCATTCTACTAAGAAACATTTCTGCCACTTTTTGCGGGGGGCGAGGTAACATGAAATCCGCAACTTTGGATTTTATTCCCCATAAGTTTAGATTCTAATTTTGAATGTAAAAAATCGTGAAAAGTAGTCTCGTGTGAACCCCAAACGTTCTAAGTTCAAAATTATTGTTTCGCTATTATAGGCTACTAGCGGCCCGTCCCGGCTTCGCACGGGTGGACGTCTAATCTTTTCTAGCAATAAATATAGCCTATGTTACGCAGGGTGAATGCAGCTTTCTAATGGTGAAAGAATTTTTTAAATCGGCCCAGTACTTTTTGAGCCTATTCATTACAAACATACAAAAATAGGTACAAATCTTTCCTCTTTATAATATTAGTGTGTAGATAGGCTATATTATCGTTTTGTGATAAGATATAAAATTGGGTGTAATAAGGCACAAGATCAATTGTTCTTATATCGTGGCAGAGGGAAAATGCTACCAAAAGGCGAGTCCCTATATAAATTGTCTAAGCAAGAGATAGATGAGTTTGTAACTATTCAGGGATTTTTATAGATTTTGTCAAATTTTTAACATTGGAAAAATCGCCACTTTGCGCTCAACTTTTAGATGTAGTTACTTCGAATTTATAAATTTGTTCAAGAAAATACCTGTTACGCAATCCTGAATAACCTTTTCAGTTGGCCTTTTACATACTTTTTTACAGAAGTGCCAAGTGGGAACCTGTGACGACGCTGTGTGCTGTGCACGAGATTAGCGCCATCCAACGTCATTATGGACCGGTGAATAATTTGTACTTAGATGTTAGGTTAAGGTTTGATATTGGTGTCGATTCGAACCGTGCCACGACTTAACTAAATTTATTCCTGTCCCTTTTAAAAATTCACTTTCTAAAAATGTCCGTGTGGTGTCGGCTAAGAATAGCACCACCCCATTTCCTCCCGTGGGTGTCGTAAAAGGCGACTAAGGGATCTACCGGAGGATGGGCAGCAGCATCCTCTGAGTACACACATTCAATCCAACTGCGATTGCCAAACCGCCTGCCAAGCGTGGCGATTATGGCAAATCCCCCCATTTTGGGAGAGGCCTATGTCCAGCAGTGGACGTCTATCGGCTGATATGATGATGATGATGATGATGACTTCCTAAAATAAGATTAAGAAAAGAGACAGAAAACCAACAACTGACTTTAGTGCTGTCAAAGTTACACGCCCAAAATATGAAGCCATCATAATGTACGCCATCTTATTTAAGGCGTTTTTGGGCGTGTAACATCACTTTGACAGCACTAAAGTCAGTTGTTGGTTTTCTGTCTCTTTTTTCTTATTTTAGAAAGTGACACGAATAAATTTAGTTAAGTCGTGGCACAGTCCGAATCGGTACCATTGTATAACTAAATAAAGACAAAGAAGGATGTCCACATTTTACCTGTCAAATAATTTAACAACTATTAACGTGTATTATTTTCCTCATTAATAAATTAAAATAAATTATTACCGATGTAAATGGAATCAACCTATAGTTTTCCTATATCAATATTAACTGTATACTTCAACATTTGAGTATTATACGACTTCAACTAAGTAAAAAATAGTTTGACAGGTAAACGAATGTATTCGAAGTGGTCGTTCTTCTTTCGGCCACAGCGTGCACTCATTATGTTTTCAAGCAGAAGGCGTTCATGCGTTAACCGTTCCGCGTTTCTGCTTTTCCTGCAGTACAAAAGTATTTGTCCAGAGTAAAGAACCTGCCTGCCTTCAGTTGAGAAATCCTTTAGGCTGGTTTTAGTGCTACGCACGCTGTCGGTACCGACTGTCTGCCCGGGTGTAACTATCGGCCTAGTCTATGGGCGTATGGAGCACTCCATATACGAGTTGCAGGTCGTTGATTGGTCCAAACCTTTTGTGCGTAAGATAAGCCTTACTCGCGTGTACTTCTCGGCAAGAACTTCCAAAGGAAAAGTACTACGGGTCAGAAATAATGAAGATCACCGACATTCTCGTTCTCGGCCTCTCTCGTGTCCTCGGCGAGACCGTAGTGCCTGCTTTAGCTTTTGTAATGAAGTTGGTTACCTGTAAGCTCTCAAGGTAAACTCTCTTATCGTCTTGTTGCTGGATGTACCGCAGCAGTCGAGAGTGCATGGCCGTGATGTTCATGAACAGGGTCTGGACAGACGTGTCGTTCGCGATCGATCGTCCTCTGAAATAAACAGCATGTCAGAACTCAGAAATATTTTTGTAAGACAATTTTATTTTTAACCCGATTCGACCGCATCGATTTTATACAACGTGTTAATGAATTAACGCAAAACTAGAAAGTAGTTTGTTTAGAATCGAGAGCAGAATCGAATTATCATGGTTTCAACAATTAGTAGGTAAATTTTTTCAAAAAATAATTTTATAAAATTTAAAATTTACTGAACCCGATGTCAACCCACCGCACGGGCATACTCTCCCTACTTACTACCAAAACAAGATTATTAAAATGTATCCATGAGTACGTTAGCGCTTTCATTCATTGCTGAAATGATAACAAATCATTTTTGCCTCAAAAATTAAAATGCGAATATCTTTAAATTTTAACTATCGTTTATGAAATAATGAAATTATTGTTTCAATCTAATTATTTTGTTAAAATCAGTTGGGGTGTACGAGGTTTTGCGCGAATTTATTAACACGTTGCATATAAAAAATTTCACGTAGCCTTTTCAGTGTCTCACTGCTGGGCAAAGGCCTCCCCTTTTACTCTCCAATCCTTTCTATTGTGTGCAATCGAGAATATAAAAACCATAAATAACAACTAAAATCTAACTAAAAACAATTATCTACAACTTGCAAAACTAACTAATTTATTGGATCAGCACGGCTAGAATGCCACCCACGACAAAGCGTTTAAACGAACAAAACGTCATGTGCGCTCTGTCTTGCCTACGTAAAATAATAAAGATGGAGTAAAGAACATACTAAAGTTGAATTAGTAAGAAACATATAGCTCTTAAAACAATGGAAAAACCATTATAATACCAGTTTAATTTTATGGAACTTGTTTTCCGAAATAAATATTTTGAATTGAATTATTCTTTTGGGAAAGGATGTTAATTCAATATAATTTCATAACATAACAAATGTGATAAAAAATGGCAATCATCATCATCACAGCCTATATAATATACGTCCCACTGCAGAGCACAGGCCTAGCCTCAGGGAATGTGTATGGGCGTTATATTCAGGTTTCTTCAAAAATTTGCTATGTAAGAAAATAATGAATACGTACCGAGAGGAATTACTCTTCATTCTATTAACAAATATTTCTACTTGAGACTTCAGCGACTCCACGAAGTCATCAATTTCTTTATCCTCGGCGTCATCGTCCTGAGACTTGCTTGACGTTGGCTTTGCATACTCCGGCTGTAATGTACAAACTTTTTTTTAAACTTGTGCAGTTACATTAGGTACTTTGTAATAACATGCTTGAAACCTGAAGTCCTAGCCTAGCAGTGTTCCGTCACTCGCGTTTGACAGCTAAGAGCTAAGTACCTTCCTATGTTGTCGCGTATCGCACACGATAATGGCTGTCGCGCATTGACATAAAAAGCGTTTTAGTTCGTCGCGGTTGGCTGTAAAAGCGCGTAAAATCGGGAAAGTGAAGTATCTGTTACGTTATGGTTACGTTAGTACTAGCTGTGGTAGCCTGTAAGTAGATGAACACAATGTTTGCCTAATTTTATGTAGTTTAAATTAAATTAAAAATAGTTTATTGAGTTTGTAATGTGTTTCATCTGTTGGTAACCCTAAATAAATAAATTAAATTAAAAATTAGTAACTATTAAATAATCTGTGGCCCTAGCGAACGCAGATAACGTTTTGATCTTGTAGGGCATTGGCCTTCGTCTTATTTTATTTTATTTACTAAACAAAACATAGCTTTACAGAAATACGCCATGCAAGTGAGCGTAAAAATCTAAAAAGAACATTTTATTTTACTTCAACATAATGACATTACAATTTCATTTAAACAATCTCAGAAACGGTCAAGCTCGTGCCGATAAGCGCATTACAGCTCCGTATGCACCGCTCATAATTATAGCTCGGTATCCTGCCTTTATGAAGAAATCACCGTTTTCAGCAGTCAATTCAAGTGACGTCTTTAGCTTAACTTATCTTATTATGGGGGCTTGCAAGCCAGCTACACTTCGACCCAATGAGATCTTTTGTTGACCCCTAGATATTTACTCGTATTTTCTTCACCCTTAAAAAACGTGGTAAATGATAGGCAATACTGTTCAGATGCAAAACCGTCTGTAGCTTATTCTGTGCACAAACCTCAACAGTTTCATTCGTGGCAGTAGAGGAGGGCGCGGTAGGTGCCGCGGGGTCGCGCGACAGTCGCTGCTCCCAGTAGCTACGGTCCAGGTACCGCGACAACTCCGAGTTGGCGGTCGTGCTGTGCTCCGGGGACGCGCTCACCGAAGACGGCGTCGGTGATACTAAGGATAAAGTCGCTGTCAGTAAGATGTTGCTTAGCAGCTGGTATATTGGGTACTTCTTAATATGAGACCAAACTGAACAACTACAGGGTGAAATTGATATCATTAGCATCCTTTTAAACTAAGAGTCTACCATCAAACTGAACAACTTTCACTATGGGAGCAAACCAAATGGAGCAACAAAAAAATCTGCTGTTCCATACTAAACTGCAATGCCTACGCGACACAAATGTATGGAACAGCTGTTTTTCTTTGCTCCGATTGTTTTGCTCCCATAGTAAAAGTTGTTCAGTTTGATGGGTAGACTCTTAGTTTTAAAGGATGCTAATGATATCAATTTCACCCTGTATATTTATGGGACCAACGTCGAAATCACACAAATCGCGCACACGCGACTGCCGACAAAAGACAACATAAGACGATAGGCATTGCCACAACATAACATAATAATTTACATATTTGTAATTTAAATTGCTAAATGTGAGCATTTTGCTACAACTGCAGTGGTAATTGTAGCAATTTTTCTGACCACCTCGAAAGGGATTACGGTCATGAGTTTATGTATTTATTACTAGATTTATTTGCATTTCCTTACACACATTTTTAGGGTCAGATAATCAGATCATTAAATCTCACCGGTAGGATGAGGAGTGGGATCGGGCGCGATGTGGACGCGGGACCTGCGCTCCTTCTCCTTGTGCTCCGCCTCTGACTGGCTGAGAGCCAGCGCCAGTTGAAGCTCCTCTTCCTCTTGCAGCTCTTCCGCCGTTTTGCCAGGGGGTCGTTTCTGAAATACATCATACTGTTAGTAGGTGGCCTTTGTGAAAGGATAGAAATTGGAGGTGGTCCATTTAAACCTAAAAGTACTTGGGCAACCAAGCTTTGCTCGGTGTCTTCAGAGTTAATCGAGATAGGTTACATCGCTGATAAAATTATTTTTACACAGAAAAAAATTGTTTCTTCTGTTTGTATCCAGCGCCACCTATATTGAGATAGAAGTAGCTGCAATATAATAAACATTTAACGTCGTCGTTCGTAACCACAACGACTGGTCTGCCCGGCCCTCAACCAATGGGTTCTATGGTTTCAATTCATCATCATCATCATCATTGGCCTTTCCATCTATAAAAGATGATTTAAGCAGCGTCTTGGCGGCACTTACGCTCGTGACTAAAAAGCCCGATACGAGAGCGACAGGTACGGCCGCATGTACGGCAAGTAAAATTCGAGTTTGCTGTGCCAGTTAGGTTTGCAATCCGATCATGCCTCCTTTCCCGCTTTTCAGCCAAGGAAGCAAACCACGCCCTATCGTGCTCAGCTCTTCCCTCCGCTAAATGTTTCCTCCACAATTCGCGATGCTGGTGTCGATTGAGAACGTGGACATATCTCGCTTTACGCAGTCCTTGAAGCGGAGACGTGGTCTCCCGACACTTCTCTTGGCATGCGCTACTTGACCTAGAAGGACTTGACGCGGCAAACGAGAGTGATCCATGCGGTGCACATGCCCTAGCCACCGTAGACGTCTCTGTTTGAGAATTGCGGTTACGCTGGGCAGCTGTGCAATTTCTAGCACTTTCTCGTTTGTCACTCGATCCCTCCAGGTTATGCCAAGAATGCTTCGAAGACATCGCATGTGGAAGTGGTTAATTCGTCTCTCCTGCTTTGCGTACGACGTCCAGGTCTCCGCACCGTACAAGAGTGTGCTTAAGATGCATGCCTGATACACGTTCATCTTCGTTTTAACGGTAAGGTGTTTGTTATTCCACACTCTTGCACTTAGTTTACCGAACGTCGTAGCAGCTCTACCGATACGCGTGCCGATCTCTCCATCGTTAGAGAGTTTCTCGGATACTGTAGACCCCAGATAACAGAACTTGTTAACCACCTCCAGCGGTGTGTCCTCCAATAGAATATCCGGAATCGAACCACAACCCTGCGATAAAACAACTGTCTTCTTAGCGTTTATTGACATGGAAAAGAGTGCGCATGCCCTGGAAAATTTGTCGATAAGACGCTGAAGTTCTTGAGGAGTGTTGGCGACAAAAGCTGCGTCGTCAGCAAACAAAAGACTGTCTAAGTACAGATCCACGCGATTTCGCTTGGATTTCAGTAAGGAGATGTTGAAGAGTTTCCCATCGGTCCTTGTGTGTAGATGAATACCTTGTTTGGCTTCACCGAAAGCAGTTTTCAAAATAAGTGAAAAAAAGATGCCAAACAAAGTAGGGGCCAAGACGCATCCCTGGCGCACACCTCTCCTCACCTCGAACACTTCCGACGTCTCGCCATCCAAAACAGCCGACCCCTTCATACTATTATAAATACGAAAGTTTCGGTACCTGTGGATTTTGTCCTCAAAATTAAAATTTATAAACATTTAGTTTATAAATGTTAATGGCTAAACCGATTTTGATTAAATTTGGGTATAGAGATAGCTTGAACCTTGAGGAAGGACGGACATAGAAAATCCACGCTGACTAATACGCAGGCACCAGCTAGTTAGTGGGTTCATATACAACGTGTTAATGAATTAACGCAAGACTAGAAAGTAGTTTGTTTAGAATCGAGAGCAGAATCTAATTATCATGGTTTCAACATAGGCAATTTTTTTCAAAATATTAAATAATTTGTTTGCAAAATTTAAAAATTTCTGAATCCGATGTCAACCCACCGCACGGGCACTCTCACCCTACTTACTACCAAACAAGATTATAAAAATTTATCCAAGAGTACGTTAGCGCTTTTTTTCAGTGCTGAAAAGATAACAAATAATTTTTGCCTCAAAACTTAAAATGCGAATAACTTTAAATTTTAACTTTAAAAATAATGAAATTATTGTTTCAATCTAATTATTTTGTTATATATCAGTTGGGGTGTATGAGGTTTTGCGCGAATTTATTAACACGTTATAATGGGAACTCAAATAACCACAAATGCGGTAAGAACCCGTTGAAAGTTTAACTCTAGTTCGAACTATTACATTTTTACATTTATCTATTTTGTTTAGGATTATTATTTACCTTTGTTTGTTGTTACGAGATTGTGATAAAAAAGAACTGGATAAAATGAGCACATGTTATTCTTGGTGCAACTTACTAACCAGGCTAGTTTCGTGGCGGCAATCTCGTGTGCCACTAAATTTAGGAATCTGGCTACCGCAGGACACTGGCGGACTAAGGGGGGGGGGGGGGGGGGGGGGGGGGCGGAGGGGCGGTCCGCCCCGGGCCCCCAGTCCTGGGGGGCCTCCGAATCTCGAGAAGAGAATCCCTTTTTAATCAAAACCAAAATAATGACGTTTATACATATAGCAAGTAAAGACACAGTTTAGAGTTGGAGGCCCGGGCATCAAGAGGCCAGAAGCAGAACAGTTTCTGAGACTGCAGTTTGAAGTTGGAGGCCCCGTACGTTAGTCATTGAAAGTCAAGAAAAGAAATAGAGTCAAAAATACTGTGATTTTGCGAGCTTGCTTCGCTCGCTAATTCTTTTTCAAGTTGTTATGCAATTAGCATAATTATGAGTTCGCTTCACTCGCTCCGAAGGCCCTGGCCTCCGGTACTGGGACTGCAGTTTGAACTTGGAGGCCCCGTAAATTAGCATTGAAAGTCAAAGAAGGAAATAGAGTCCAAAATATTGCGAATTTGCGAACTCGCTTTGCTCGCTCAATCTTTTTCAAGTTTTTATGCAGTTAGCATAATTATGAGCTCGCTTCTTGAAAGGTCAATGTGGTTGGAATTAGAATGTGTTTCGAAAATTTGAGCTTGCTTTGCTCGCTTGGTTTTTTTGCTAGCTGTCTGTGCTTTGAGACTGAGTTCATGCTACAACCCAGTCATAATTATAGAATCGTTCGCTCCGGTTTTAATTTTATACGCCAATATACTCACCTACTCTATTTCAAGATGAGCTCTCTACAATCGAGTTATTATAAGCATTATATTATAAGCTCATTTCAGCTATTTGTTTAATACATCAATCGCCTCGATTTCGGCATGAGCTGAAAAAGTTGAGTTATAATGAAGCAAAATCTCGAACTCGCTTCGCTCGCTCCTGGCTAGACACATTGCACTAAAATCATGAGTTCACTTTGCTTGCTCCAGAATTCAGTGAAGTCTCGAGCTCGCTTCGCTCGCTCTTGGTTTTGGATGGTACCTATGTCTTTTCATAGTATACAGTTGCAGTTGCACTGTTGGTGTGCAGTTAAATCTTGAGCTTACTTTGTTCGTTCCAGATTTTAAGTCGTAAAAAAACTCGAGCTTGCTTCGCTCGCTCAATGATTTAGATCTTATTCCACTGATCTCATTATATTGCAGTAAAATTTCACTTAGCTTTGCCCGCTCCAGAATTCAGTGAAATCTCAAGCTCGCTTCGCTCGCTCTAGGTTTACATTGTACGAATGTCAGGCTCGCTTCGCTCGCTCCGTGTTGTAGGACCTGATGTTGTTGTACCTTGTATATCTCCCTGGGACAAAATACTTGCTACCTATGCCTATGGAAGGAAGGGGCTCCGATGTTAAGTTTTTGCCACGGCTCGAAAGAATTGTAGATATCAATTTCTGGAAAGACTGGGGGCCTCATTTAGTTTTGCCGCCCCGGGCCTCCGGCGGGCTTAGTCCGCCGCTGCCGCAGGACAATCTTTGTCATGTAGTTTTGTTTCATAGAATAAGGCAGACATTCAGAGATATTTTTTAAGTTCTATTCTATTCTATTTTTGTTTAATGGCGTTTCCTTGGTGGATTTTGCAAATATCTAGTTTAAAAAGAGCAATTAGTGCTTGACGTTGTACGGTAATTGGATATGGCGATCTCAAAGCCCTGTTTTTATACAAAAACACACACTCGAAACCGCCATAAAATGGCGGAGCCGCGTGGCTACCTAAATCGCGAGCCAACGACAGATGTCCACTCGAAAGCCCTCTAGCCACGCGACTCATTTTTTAAGTTTGAGTTCTAACATTACGTCAACTCACGCTCAAAAGACGTCTCTGAGTCAGTCGTCTCATGGCGAAAGTTACCAATGAAATATAATACAGGGTGTAAGAGACAGAGCATATCCCAGGAAACGCGCAAAAAAAGCAGCCATCCCATACATTTGAGTCGGGTATAGTATAGTCAGTTTTTTATGAAACAGTAGATACTTTTTCGCATTTCCCGAGGTAGGCTCCATAGTGAAAGTTGTTCAGTTTGATGGTTTGAATTCACCGTTTCAATTTGTGGAGGTTTTGCTCTTCTCTTACACCCTATTATGCGGCAGAGCAAGTTTGCCAGAGGCTATAAATGTGGTGCCTTAACAGTACAGTAGCA
Organism: Agonopterix subpropinquella; assembly: GCA_922987775.1. Classification (NCBI taxonomy): domain Eukaryota; kingdom Metazoa; phylum Arthropoda; class Insecta; order Lepidoptera; family Depressariidae; genus Agonopterix; species Agonopterix subpropinquella. The sequence goes on along the minus strand of OV277695.1, from coordinate 10,296,320 downwards.
GTAAATAAAATAAAATTTAAAAGAGTACTTTTATTAAAAACTAAACTAAATTATGAAATTACACATGGCAGTTTCTTGAAACTAGTCTAAAGAATAAAAATATACAAGCTAAAAATAACCTTATAATAACAATGTCACTAAAGTAATACATGATAAGAAGGCAGTACAATAAAATAGGATCATAACATTTCAAAATTATGACACACTATCAGTATAAAGCGTTCACGCATGTTTCAACATTCAAAAGAGACATAAGGCGAAGGCGCGGGACGGCCGCGGCGCAGACATCAGTGCCGCGCCGCTTGAGTATAATCGACCACGAACAACGCGTCGCTTTCATACATTTCGTATAAAAAAGTTATGAAGTAGCACCAAGCGGCACAATATCTGTGCTGCGTCTGTCCCGTACCTGCGCCTTATGACTTTAGTGTATGTTTCACGCCTAAAAGTTTACAACTAGTTAAGAAAATAGTTAATAATTTCTGTCAGAAATTTTGGAAGCTAAGCTTCCGTTTAAGTTACATATTATTTTGTTTGAGTCTCCTAACAAACTTAGGTGTCTCCGGCACAGTCAGAGCTGCACCTGACTTCTCTGGAATAAACGGGTTAGTGATAGCTACGGGCATTGGTTTAGCATGATGTACAAGTTTTGATCGTAATTCCACTTTAGTTCTCTCTTCAATTTCCTCTTCTTCTTTTTCTCTTAGTTGCTTTAATCTTTCCTGTTCTTCCTCTTTCTGTTTCAACTGTTTATCAAATTTTTCTCTTTCAGCTGCTCTTTTCTGTGTAGTCAATTGGAATGGAGCAGACTTTACCATCTGCAAGGGTTGATGAACAGGCTTGAATGGTGCCTTGTATAGTACAAGTGGCGGTCTAGCCTCAAATTTCACATGATTTTCTTTGTCTGACGATGTCGATGAACTTCCTTTGATGGTGGTGCTTTGCATTCTTCTCCGTACACCACCAGGCAAGGGCTGTGCTTTGAACATAGATGCTTGTTTACGTTCCTCTTCGATTTGCTGCTTGATCCTTTCTTCTCTGCGTTTCTTCATTAGTTCATCACGCTGTTCAAATGAGAATGGTTCAGGGCGGATGGGGCCATGACGCTGCGGTGCTTTCTGTACTGGTTTTTCAGCTGATCGTTGTGTTGGTCTGCGAGGCACTTGCAGTTTGTAGTCCATCTTTATTCTATCGACAGAATTAGCTCGTTTATAGTGGAATTTGGGACTGACTGGCTTAGTCACTTGTACAGGAGGCTTCGGAGGAATGTGAGCCTTCTCTAGTATGTGCTTTGGTGCCGGTCGGGCTTTGAACTGGATTTGATCAGGAGATTCTGCAGCCTTCTTATGAATTTCCGTCAAATTGAATGGTTCTGGTATTGTGACAGGCTTTTTGGTTACCTCAGGTAGGTTCTTGGAACCTTCTATCACTGATTTAGGCACTGGATTGGCTTTGATCTTGAATTTCTTGATTTCTTCAATTTCCATTTCTTCTTTTTCTTTTCGGGAAATGACGTGCATAGGTCGAGAGCGTGCCTTGCATCGTAGCATTGGAGAGTGTGGCACGGTGAGTCCAGATGGTCCCATGGCTTGAGATCTGAATGTTTGAGGTCGAGTGGTGTGGAACCGCCCCGGGGTGTCTTTCTGGTAGTGATATACCGCCTCGGCCATTGACACATACCTTGTTTTGGATAACTCTTGCGGACCACCAGTAGGCCTCCTGTATCTTTGGTACACCTCTTCCTTGACGTTTTGTAAGTCTAAACTCATGAGATTTTCTCTAAGCGCTGCTATATCGTTCATAGACAGCGACTTCCTCATGCCGCCAAGCTCACCATCATCGTACGAAAAATCCATTTGATTGTGATCACCGAAATCCTCTTCAATTGGTGTTTCTGGTTCATCTTTGATGAGAAACTTTCCGGATGGAGTGTCATAGTTTTCACCGCGAAAGCTTGTTACGTAGTTTTTTGCCATTTTACTAAAGCAAACTGCTATTCCAATTTATTATTGTTCGACTCCAAAACATTCAAACAGCGCGAGCGGCGTCGTTATTTTCAAAAAAAAGCTTCAATTCGAAAAGTCCATAATGACAGTGACAGAAGACAAATGTTACCAGGTAAAAAATTATATTCACCGTAAAACGTAGTTTCTACGGAAAAGTACGGTTTTATTTCTTTAGTTTTGTTGGTAGTACTGCGTTTCGTTCTGAAACTGCAGATTCATAGTTGTCAATTGTTTCCGAACGAAAAGTAAAACGTCAAAGTTTCATGAACACACGCGACGCGAAGTGCATGTTATTATCAGAAAAACTTGCTTTTAGACTGAATTTATTGAAACAAACACTGATTCTGTGTAGCCCGAACGTTTGTCGCTAATAAACAAACATGACACAAGCTGCATTACCAAACCCGAACACATTGTTGCCTCTCGAACTTGTCGACAAGTGCATTGGCTCAAGAATACACATTATCATGAAGAACGATAAGGAAATGGTGGGAACCCTGCAAGGATTCGACGACTTCGTGAATATGTTGCTGGATGACGTCACCGAATACGAATCAACGCCGGAGGGGCGAAAAATCACGAAACTAGACCAAATCCTGTTGAATGGTAATAACATAGCAATGTTGGTACCTGGCGGCGAAATGCCGGGAGATTCCTACGAGGGACAGTGATATTAAGCCATACAAACTAGATATTTAATAAAACTTATTGTATAAAACATTTTTTGTTTAATTTATTACCACTTTGTTTGCCATTATCAACAGCATAATTTGTGAATTTTTAAATAATTCCTTTTCAGTAAAAAGGCAACCAATTGCGTTTTCTTTCTCAAAAGACTGTCACAGAAAGATCTCAAATAGTAGCATAACCTAAAAATTGGGTAGGCTGTATCACGGACTCGGCCACAAGTGGAGTACGAAAAACTTCATGTTCAGAGTAAGGCTTCTATCCTCTAAATAATGGCATAATAATGAAGACAGGTGTTATACTTCCAAAGTAATAAGTAATCTTATCGTAACATACTTCGTTACTTATAGTTTATGCAAGTGACCCCTTCTTCTTATCGTGTGGGCAGAGACCCCTTACTGACCGAAGTGAAAGATGTTACACGCCAAAAACACCAAGGATTATAATAAACAAGTTTTTGACCGGTGACTTCATCTGTGTGGACCCGTATTACCCTTTTATGGGGTTGATTATCGAAAAATCATTTCTTAGTGCACCCCTACATCGTTTGTAGAATGCATATAAAAAATTTCATGTTTTTATCTTTAGCGGTTTAGACTGTGCGAAAACTCTTATGTATACATAGATAGACAGATAGGGAGTTGTGTTGTAGGTCTGCTATTGGGTAGTTTTGTCTCATGTCGTTTGTCGGGTGCCCCCTTGTGTGCCCTCCAGTGGTGGCACAGGATAGTGTTCTTTTCTAAAAACAACCCTTGAAGTCACCAAAATACTTCTATAACCATACTACGTCAAGCACTTTTGCTACATAAACCCGACATTGGCAAAATCATCTGAAAACCAAGAATGACGCCATAATTTTATACTTAGAATAGCTTAGAATAGAACAGATAGATAGATAAGCTTACCTGAGGCTGCGTCGGGCCATAGTCACTGGCGGTGTCTACGATCTCCAGCTTGGCAGTGGACGCCGGTGGTCTGCTTACTTTATCATAGCAAGCATCGCACACACGCACCTGTCACAAGACTCCAATTTAATAAATAAAATAATCATTAACATGCCATGCTTAAGGCAAACCTCAAATAATACATACACATACATACATAAACTCATGACTATAATCCCTTTCGGAGTGGACAAAAGGTCTGCTACAACGACAGACTAAATTTTGAAGCATGCAGTTGTAGCAAGGCATATAACTAAACGGGAAGAAATGAGGTGGTCCATTTTAAGCCGGAATCAAATAATATAATGTTTAAAAGAGACTAAAAATGAACACACATCAATTTGGTTAACTATCACACAGAGGTATCGGAATTGGTAATATGCTACAATTTTTAAGTCGAAAGTCAAAGATTTATTATAATAATATTATAATATAATATTGATTGATTTCTTTTCAACTTTATTTTTATTTCGTTTTTCTCCTCCTACTGTTGTTTCCGTGTTGTATGTAGTACTCACTTATATGTATGTATATAATTTAACAAATATGTATGTATGTATGTATATATTTTAGATTATTTTATTTTTAAGTATATTTATACTTTCATTGTCATTCTGGATTTCTTTCTTCTCTTGATCTATACCGCCTACCTATTTTCGTTTTTATAATTTCTCTACCCTAAGGTTGTCTGGAAGAAATCGCTTTTTAGCGATAAGACCGCCTTATTTGTACGTAATTGTAATTCTTTATCTTTATTCAAATGTATATTCTGGTACTTTAAATGTGACTAGATAATTTGTGTGACATTGTCCAAGATATTTATTTATTTATTTATTTATTTATTTATTCTGTTTTGGTGTGCAATAAAGTATAATTGAATTGAATTGAATTGATGAAAAATGTTTTATACTGCACTAGCCAGCCACCCAGGCTTCGCATGGGTACACAAACCTTCCTAGTGAAATACAGTACTTTTGTCTCACGAAACAAAGTGCTCTTTACTTGAGGTACCTAATGAAGTTACAATTACAACAAATTGTGAATATCTCTGTACGAGGTGGTGCACATGGGATCTGTATTAAGTGTTGTAGCTGCATGGAAAGTAAATGTGAATTGTTTCAATAAAATTACTGTATCATGTTATGTGGTAACTGGTAATTTCAAACGTACTAACCTCCTTCTCAATTCCAAATTTAGGCAATGTGGAAGTCTTAGCACTGCACTGTTGGCAGAACACTTGTCCACAAGCACGGCAGTGGTGACGTCGCACCATCAACGAGAATGCGACACGGCATCTGCGTACATAGACAATCTTATTGTGTATCTGATAGCAAATTATGGGCATGCATAATTTGGAAGGTGAAGAGGATTTATCCTTAATCCTTCTTTCCTTTTCCTTTATCCTGTTCCTTTAGGAACTGAAAGAACACTATAGGGTCCTTCTTAATATGCTGACGGTTCTTTAAGAGGATGATCAGACCATCAGAATTCTCTATGGGACCAATGTCAAAATCGCAAAAAAAAAACGGCCAAGTACGAGTCGGGACTCGGGCAACCAGTTCCGTACTACCAGTTGTTTAACATGGGTCATTACTGACAACCACTATAAATTGACACCTACTTAGTATGTGGTGACATAGTAACTGAAGATCATTTTACACTGGTCGCGCTGGTGTTAGTTTTTTGGGTATAGAAAAAAAAATATCCAAGTTAGAGCCACCCTGATAATTTTCCCGCCATCTACACGTTATTTCTGATGTTCATGATTTTTTTCAGATCTTATACGGCTATATTTTTTGAAATAGATGTGGGGACAGCAATTTCTCGGATTGAATTGAAAATTTTGTTAAACAAAGTTTTTATTAAAAATTTGAAAAGTATATTTTTAGACTCGTATTTTTATAAGCTTTCAATTGATACCCCACACCACAGGGTAGAAATTTTTTTTTTTTATATTTGCCCTTTCTTACTACCGAAATTGCCCCCCAATATTAAAATTTAGCTTTTTTTACTTCATTTATGACATTGGACCACCAATTGCTATATCTGTACCGAGTTTCAACTTCCTATGTCTTAAGGTCTCTGAGAAAAATGACTGTGACAGACGGACGGACAGACACCGAGCTGATTCCATAAGTGTTCCGTTTTTCCAATTTTGGTACGGAACACTAAAAAAACAGACGTTCCATACAAAACTGCAAACCTACCCGACCCAAATACAGGGGCCTTCTTCTTAATATGCTGACACTTTTTTAAGGGGATGATCAGACCATCAAACTGAACAACTTTCTCTATGGGACCAACATCGAAGTCGCAAAAAAAAAATCTGCTCGTCCATACAAAACTGCAAACCTACTCGAGCCAAATGTATGGGACAGTTGATTTTTTTTTCGCGATTTCGATGTTGGTCCCATCCCATATTGAAAGTTGTTCAGTTTCATGGTCTGATCATCCCCTTAAAAAGTGTCAGCATATTAAGAAGGACCCTGTATTTGGGTCGGGTAGGTTTGCAGTTTTGTATGGAACATCTGTTTTTTTAGTGTTCCGTACCAAAATTGGAAAAACGGAACACTTATGGAATCAGCTCGGTGTCTGTCCGTCCGTCTATCACAGTCATTTTTCTCAGAGACCTTAAGACATGGGACAGCAGATTTTTTTTCGTGATTTCGATGTTGGTCCAAAAGTTGTTCAGTTTGATGGTCTGATCATCCTCTCAAAAAAGCGTCAGCATATTAAGTGAGACCCTGTATGTTTTACATACTTTGTGTAATAGTTGTGCTTGTATTTAGCTTCTGTCTATCCTGTTGGTAAGCAATGATATGATGGTGGTACAGGCTTAGAAACTTCATACAAACGAGCTCACACTGACAAGAAGAGGGGAGCACATGTTGTTCAGAGTGTGAGTGAGAGAAGAATACACCACTGCTGTCTGCCTTCTCCCATACCACCGAGATAGGCTGAGGTCAAAATTAGTGGGAGGCAGGAAATGTATGTACTGCGCGTAGTTAGTTTCATACTCTTTCCTACACAGCCCAATCCATGCCATTAGTATAATTTCAATCTAGTCCATTGTTTTTAAATTATTCTAGCAATTTCTTTTCCAAAGATACAATTTATAAACTAACACCTAAATAATTTATAATAATAGCACTTGAATAATAATTAATATGATAAAAATATTATTATTCTGTAACTGTTCGAAACTAAAGGAAATTGTAGAAATAATTGGGAAATATGTCCATGATAAGTGTCAACTAGGCTTTACCCAGTGGCAATATAGGTAGGTACACTTACCTGTGGCAGACCTCACCGTCAGCCCACTCCGGGGCCGTGTCAGCAGAGAACATAGCATCAGACTCCTTCAGGGTTGGGAACTTGAATCCTTCCGCTTTCAAAATGTTCACAGTATCCTGGTAACAACATAAACATTCGATTAGTATTTCACAACCATTACAAAAATTTCAGAATCTCTAATATTTAGCTACCATTGTTATTTCTTAGTTTAGTATTCACTGACTTCTGAATCCACACAAAGAATCGCGACAGATATTTGCACTGTTTTTATTTTCTACATGTAGATCAGATATGATTCATACCTGAGAATGACTGATAAGATTCGACGATGTGAAGTTGGCTATGAGTGTAGGAAGGAAAATGCTATAAGGATGAAGTTAGTCACGCCATGAGTGCGACCTCCGTCGCGCGAGTTTTCAAATCTTACCTCAACACCTATACATAATGAACTTGAGCCGAAATATAAGGAAAATTAGCATTTGTAGTATTCCTAGGCATAGGGTAATTAATGTGTACCTAATTATATTAACTACTATAATTAGATACAATAAAATAAACATTTGCAATTGATTAAATGCATTACAATCAACAATAGTTTACCAGCACAAAAACAATATAATGTAATCAGGACATTGACATGCTTATTGCAGTAAACATATTAATAACTTAAATTTATCTGACCAGCTGATTACAAGACTGATTGTCAGTTTAACAAAGCTTGTGAGTTTTGTAGAACTCAAAGACACTTTTATGAAATTGAAACACTTTATCTGGCAGTTGCTGGCACGAGCGCCAAGTGCCTAATTAAATTACAGAGACAAAATCAATATCGTAGGTGCTGTTAGTGTGACTGTTAGTTAACCTTGAGAGTGAATTCATCATGCAGTTCAGTGAACTGTAAAATTACAAATGTTTTTGTTTGTGATCCAGTTTCCACACATTTTATGCAAAACTTAGATATGACCTGACCTTGGTAGTGTCGGAATAAGTAATCACAATAGGGGAGCGGACTGCATAAGATATATTTTAGTTTTATCTTCTTAGTAAAAAAAAACATTTGAAAATAATGCTATAGTCACTATACTCACATTTTTAGTTTTTTTTAGCTAGAATACTATTTTTAATAACATAATAAACTATAAAAAGAAATGAAATGTTGATGAGGTCACTTGTTAGTATAGCTAAAAATTAATACAATGTTTCATAAATTCATACATCGCGCGCGTTTTGACATTCGATTAAAAGTTGCTAATTTGACTAATTTGTCCGATCCCCTATTATTTTCAAGCAAATAAGTGACACTCACATCACAGACATATGCACAGAACATTATGGGTTAGAAGCGCAAAGTAGGCGTGGAACGGTTATGCAATGATTTGCATAACACCATAAGTCGCGCGGCATGGTGCGAGCAAGAGGGCATAAGTAGTTGTAGTAGGAAGACAAGTGGCGATAGTCGTCTCCGAAGCAAAAGCGCTATACTTTGCATTTCTAACCCCTTATAATGTTCTGTGGGCATATGCAGTTTTGGCATAAACATTCTCTCTAGTATGATCTCTTCTCGCGCGCGGAAATGTCCTCCTCCCGCGCTTTTCGAAGAGAAAAACTCGCGCTTATTGTGAATGTGACATGTATTGTAGTATGAAAAATAGTCGCATCGCGCGCAAGTAGAGAAATCATACTAGACGGCCAAAGTCCGATAGACTTTCAATAAAGAACAAAGACTAGATCTATGACAGCAGGGTGCTTGAAGCACTTCTTCTTATCGTGTGGGCAGAGCCCTGGTGTCAGAGTTTTTTCAGACCGCCTTACGGCCTCTGACATGGTTTTTATGTAATAACTGTCACAGAGTGACATATTATCACTCTAGGTGTCCCACGTGGGAATCGAACCCACGACCTCCGTGTCGAGAGCCCAATGCTCTTAACCATTAGACCATGGAGGCAGTGCAAGAAGCACTAGAAATTAGTTAGACCATAGCATGCTACAGATCACAGGACCTACCTACCTACCTTTGGTAGACCATGCCATACCAATCATAGCAGCTACATTAATTTTGTTTGGAAAAAGTTATTCCAGACAATATTTATGTTTGTGTCATTGTATTGTTTACGGAACAGAGTTCTGTATGTGAGATCATAGTTAATTTTGTTACCTTGCTGACTTTGTGTAGTATTTATCTATATGTCCTTCTGATTTGTACATTAGCATTGTAGCATGTAACTTCTGTTACATGTCTATATAAAGACTTGCTCACTGGATTTTAATTTCCAGTGTTATGAAAGGTCAATGGTATCATTCTTTGTTATACCTACATTCGTTACAGTGGTGGAAGAGGGAATATGTTGATAGTTTTAACAAACTAAAATTTTTATTTTATTTATTTAAATAGTAGTCCTACAGTTTTTCTCCTCTCTGCTTCACAACCAACTCAACATATTTACTGCTCATCTCAAACTATTATTCAATGGTGTTCTAACACCACCAGAATGTGATATAATAGCCCAGTCATTTTACGGTTTGAGCCGGGACTAATTACTAATTGGTTTTTTTTTTCAGTACAGTATTTAAGAGCCAATTTGAGCTTAGAAATGTACCAAAATTAAAAAAAAATCTCGTCAGCAACAGTTCCAAATTTAAATTTTTTGTATTATCTCGTTATAAAAAAACCTGATGGTAATTTCTTTTTGCACATATTTAAGGCATTATCATTATACATACTTCAAACATGGTATAAATATTTTTGTCTATTTAGAAAGGTGTTGAAAAATACATTCGTACTTTCTAATAAAAACCTCATTTGTTAAATTTCAATGCCTATTTTATTGCTAAAAATAATGTATATTGTAAAATCTTATTCAAATGAGTGCATGGTATTAATATTATTAATTTAAAAGCCTTCTGGGACTCACAATTTTGATTTCTATGTTGCGTAGCGATTTTTGTTTATTTGTGTTGTGATAGTCTTTTTGTCTCTAAATAGTACCGGTTGCAGACTAAAAGTCCAATTAATAATTACTTCCCACCTCTCCTAACAAAAGTCCGTAAAATGACTGGGCTATAAATCATCCCGCTAAATGGGTTCTGGAACACTCCAGCCACATTATTACAGAACTATGAGGTAGGAGCAGTGAATGTGTTGCTATTAATCACCAACCTGAACAGCTCTGTATTTGGTAGAGTTGCGGAATGCGAAGGCCCACGCCTGTATCAGCTCTATGATTTTTGTGCGCAGGTTCTCATGCTGCGTTGTCTTCACCAGGTCCCGGAGATTCTCACAGAAAGCCTTTGATGCTACTTCGTCATGGATTCCGGAACCTTTGAATAAATTACAATGTTTTACTATACTATTGTAGCAGAAATGTACCTAAAAAAAAGATAATTATGTCTCTTCTTATCTATTATGCTAAATACACTGGCCTTCAAAACTTAGTACTACACTTTTAAAATTGCAATAACCTTTAAAGTGCACAAGATGTATTTTCGAAGCAAAACAATACGATTTTTTAATTTGTTTTATATAAAAACTTCATAGTCGATTATCTTCTTTTAAGGATGCCTGAAAAAAACTTTATTTTTAACAAAAACACTCCTTTTCAAATTACCGTCTAACTAAAGTGTGATACTTAGCAAATACTTAGTTTTGCAGGTCAGTGAATTAAAAGATAACAATTATTATTAGATGTAAGTATGAATGTATGAATATCTGTATCAGAAACCAGATATCTTTATAAAGGTCTTGAAATGTTTGCTGACTGTTCTAAGGTGTCACCACACTGAACCCGCTAACCAGGGGGCCTGCTAAACAGAGCCTTGTTTTTAGGTTAGTTGTTTATAAATAAACCCATCATAATCATCCCTATCATCCCGGCCCAGATTCTGAGTATATGGCAATACCCTGCAAAATTGGAATAAGGGCAAGACGATCATCATTTTCAGCCCGTATCTACCCACTGCATAAGTCTCCTCCCTATTTTGCCATTCCTCACAGTCCTGTGCCAGTCGCATCCAGGTCTTGCCGATACTATTCCAGATGTCGTCAACCCATCTGGCTGCCGGATGAACCACTTCTCTTTTGCCTTAACAAGCAAGCAAAGAGGCTGGCAAGAGGATGAAAGGGTTAAAATATTCCTACTTAGATAAAACATAAACGTACATAACCTCATGACCATAATCAATCAAACAATTATGCTTTATTCCAAACCAAAACATTATTAACATTTAAAATAATCCCTTTTGGGGTGGACACTTTGCTACAAGTCTAAAACTGCCAAATATCTTGATAGATAAGGAAGCAGTTGTAGCAAGGTTCACTTTAGCATTTTGAAGTGAAGATGGAATGATATGAGACTCACCGCAGTTTTTAACAACGCTCTCCAGCACAAGTAGCGCAAACATGGCTTGGTGTGGGTTCGGTGAGTATAGCTTCTTTTTGACAGCAGCCACCGCATACTTCGGTCTAAAAAAAATTGTTTATCAGCTCACAGCAACAATTAGTGTAAAGGACATTATTGGTGTTCCATAGATTTTTGGTCCAAATGTGAAAGTGCTGACCATATTTTTACTATATTTTTTTTATTTTTTTATTTATAATTAATGGACTCTTGCTTGTGCGTTAGCACTGCATTTCCGCCAGTGTCAAGTATGTTATGGGAGAATCTATCCCAATCTCAGGGATTGTTTTTGGACAAGAACAAGAAGAGACTGAGGATTGCGGAGCCTCGTGGCAGGCAAAATCGCGACGCGCGAAACCACGCGAGACGTGCGCTCGGGTCAGTCCCTGCAACGTGACTCGTTATGCTATATTATTCCATCAGAACTTGTCCGTCTAAGTATTTATTATTAAGACAAGAGAGCTGTAGCTGTAAATTTTATTAGGTACATTAAAAATATATGAAAAGGCAAAATTTTCGAATTTAAATAAACTCAAGGATAATGAATGGCCCTACAGCTTTGGTGCCATAATAATAAATGCTTAGACGGACAAGTTCTGATGGAATATAGAATTGATTTTTGGCCGGCACTTTCACATTTTGGACCAAATTTGATGATGTCTTTTCAGACTTTCTCTCTGCAAAATACACCGAAATGTTTAGACTTGGATGTGAACCAAACGGATAGACAAAACACGTTTGAATGTATACTTTTTCATCTAGACGCTTTTCTTTTCTGCATGTTTGAAGCAGCATCTATTTGGATTGGACACCAATATTTTTGGGAGTGACAAAACTTGAAAGCAGCACTTATGCTGTGTGTTGGTTAGTACAGGAGCTTGTGCGTTCCTGTGTCTTTTGGTTCGCTTTACAGCAATAAATTCAAATGAGACCATTATGACACCAGATTTGAATCAGAATTTGTCAGGAGTCTAGAAATAAGGTAGATTTTGCTTATTCTGGTCTGTTTTATTAACAATAAGCCACTGTGTTTACTGATAAAAGTCTATTTTATCTGATTTTTGGGTATGATAAATAGGTATTTATTTATTATAGTCAAATAATCAATTTCTAATGTTTGTATTATTGTAATTGACAATACCTACCTACCTACCTACCTACATACCTTTTGGGTACAAAAGGTAAATACAGTAAGCCCAAATATGTTTTTTATTGATGTGAGAATTTTCTCAGATTGAAACAAAAAGTTAATAACGCTTTTCTATCTTTTTACCTGAAATCTATGCATTAAATGATTTCTACATCTTAAGTTTTGATAATAATATACTAACACACTGTTCTTATCTTTTGTAATTGTAAAGTAATAAATTATAAGTAGTTTATAGTTGGACTATGGCCTGAGCACACCTTGAACACTTTGCTGTCACTTCATACAAATGGGAAAAACTGACAAGAGGTAAGAATGTGCAATACTGAGTGAGTGCGAGTGAGAGGACTATATTGTCGTATAAAAATATACTGCCGCTTACTGCCATCTTGCCCCGTCTTCCACAAGAGGGTGGGGTAAAAAATTTGTGATTGGCAGGGAATGTATGTACCTACTATACTGTGGCCTGAGTCAACAAATTGTCAAGACTGGTCTGTTATAGTTAGTGTTTGTATTATAGACTTACTGGAATAAAAGTGTGGACTTACGTGCAATCATTTTGTCTAATCAAGTCACAAATTTGAAGAATAGTCGGCCAATCGGGGTCCAGGCGTAGATTACTTGTAGCTTTATCTACAACAAATTATTTCACCATTATCAGAAAATTTGTCATCAATTCTTGAGACTACTTGAATATTAAAATAAAAAAAACCTGATAATGTCTAATGAAACGTGTAGATATTAGTAGAATAGAATAGTCTGAATTCGATACAAACATTTGTAGAAAGTATAAAATGCAAATCAGTGAAAAGTGGTCTCAAACAAAAATATCGCGACGAAAACCAATTCGCCCTACAGCACGTCAAAGGAAAATATTGTTGATGATGTAGTATTGGACTTACCTAGTAACTTATCGAAATTACTTGCTCGAAACATTTTTCTATTACTAAAATAAAACTTGTTTTAGAAAATCAACAGTGATTGATTTTGATGAATAGAAAAATGACAGCACAATTTTGTCAATTTTTTTCGGAATATTGGCTAGCCTGTTTATTTTTTTTTTTGCTTCAATTCAAGGCAAAGGGTTCTATATTTACATACAGCCGATGTCTTTAATAATTTTTTTTTCATTTAAATCAATTAAGCACCATTTAGACGGGCAACTGATCGCTGCTTTCAAGGCCAAATTGGCATAGCGTGAGTTTCTACTGCCCGGGACAGACCGATTTTGCCGCCCCCTTATCTTTTTATGAAGACCTACACGAAAAATACGGGAGCGAGCGGAGCGAGCTCGAAATTTTTTAGCTCCACTATTCGAGTTGTGATCAGACATCTTTTTGATTTATATAGATACGAAAATATAAACTTAGAGCGAGCGAAGCGAGCTCGACTCTTCTCCTAAATACGAATCAGTTGGAGCTAGAGCTTTTTACATGCAATATGTGCAAAGTAATCTAAGTAAATGTTATGGATGGACAGAGAAGCAGACTCGAAATTTTTCGCACCACGTCTTAGTCAGAATTCTTTAAGATTATGCGTAGGTAAGGTGCAATAATATAAATAATATAATATAATAATATAAAATAATAGGTATAAACGAAATCGCTCAATTACCTAAATAAACTTTTGTATAATTTTATAAACATAAAACTAATGCATTTACCATAACATATAAGGAAAGAGCAGTTTGATGAAATCTGAGTTCGTCAGGCATCACCTTGGACTCCTCGATACTTACATTGTTGACTGGCTAATCTACAATACACCATAAATAAATTGTCATCCGATATGGCTCATGCTGACACGAAAGAAGAAGAAAAAAAAGAAGAATACTTACATCTAAATACCTTTGAATTTTGGAATTTTCATTCATTCATTCATTCATTCATTCATTTATTTTCAGACTTCTTTTGTCCATATGTGTTAATAACAAAAATGCACTTATAATTATGTTAGTAGGCAGAATAACAATTCAAATTCCAAATACAAACAAACACAAAACATATAAAATTAAATACAATTATAGACATGTCATATAGATATTGGAAAAATATTTATTTAGAGGCGCGGCTAGCTGGCACTACATGGGTTGAAGTCCAGTGCCTGAGTATCGGGCCATCCACCCTATTTGCTACTATTTTAAAAAGACTGCATAAATTAGAAAAGAAACTTAACAAAGTTTTAAATCACGTCTTCTGAGTTAACTAAGCTCACAACTACTGCTGCCAGAAAGGTTAGCCAAAAAACGGGACAGTAAGCGTCCCGCACACATCTTTCGCGGGACGCATCCTCTACGGGTCCAGAAACGGGACGTCCCGCCTCTCGCGGGACGGTTGGCAACCCTAATGGTGAAACCGGAGACGCACCTCTCGAGAACCTTTAGCCGCTCAATGAGATGTTGCCCCATTGTTGCACTTTGTGCGTGCGGCCGTTTTATGGGGCCCACTCGACAAGTCGGCGAGTAACCGCCTGCCCTATTTACAATTTTGAGATTAGTTGTCATGGCAGGCGTCCGTTAGTCTCCTCCCATAGCCCAGTATCCATCCATCCAATTTTCACCTCCATAGCCCAAGACCTTATTTTTCCATCGCGGCCATAGCGCCGTACTCCAATAGTCTTTACACATCGACCCCTCTGGCCTCAATTGTCGTAAACGCCATAAAGGACTTTTTACAGGGGAAGCAAAAAACCAAAAATAGAAAAAAGAAAAATTAATATCTTTTTTACTTTTTTAGCTATATTGATGATTCTTACATAAAATAACTCGTACTCAAATGTTTCAAAAACTCATAAATATTGCACTGAAGTAGAAAGCAGATTTAAGAAGTTAGCATGGAGATACGCCCTAAAATAAAACTGTTAAATGGTGTTTACTACCCAAAAATAGTATAAAAATGTATTGATGATTAATAATAAAGTAGTAAAAGCATTTTTATAAACAAACAGGCAGTGATTAAGCAGTAAAAGGCTATTTTAATAAACTAATTTTTATGTTTGATTTATTGTGGGCTAAGGTAATTATGTGTTAAGGTAATGTGTTATATTCAGATACTTAGCAAAAACAATTATACCCTATTTCCATAAAAAAGATGTTCAAGAATAGGTGGGTATTAATTAATTTTAGGTAAAGGGTGAATAGCTCACCGTTTATTGTGTCTTTAATAAAAATATTTTATAATCTTTGAATCATTTATTTTCATAATTAAATTGTAGGCACATGTTTCATGTTCATACACTACATTTACATTTTTAACCTTCATAGGATAAGAAAAAGAAAAAATCACGCATAAAATTAAAAAAGGAACTTTTGGTAATTATTAATTTACATTACATTAAAATAATAGCTGCATTTTCATCCTCTTCGTCACTTTCTAACAGGACGTCCAAGACTTGAGCCACATTTGGAAGTAGTAAATATTCGTTATGGTAATGTTTAAATTCTTTAAATTTATGGATAATTTATTGTTAAGAGGATTGTGTAGTGATACGACAATCAAACAAAACGCAAGCCAAATAGATCAACCAAATGTATAAGCTTTCTTGCGTATCGTCTTTAAGCTTGGCCGGCGGCGTTAACGTTTTTCTCCCCTTTGAAAACAACGCATTTTGATAATTTTTGGCTCATTAATCCAAAGATAGAAAACTAGGTTTGTACGTTTTGATATTTTTGATGTACGTATGTATGTATATTAAATAAAATATAAGCGATTTTAGATTTTCATACATAACATTACATTTTTGCTTGCAATTTCGCTGCTATATAAAAAATTAAAAAAAAAATCAAAACGTACGAACCTAGTTTTTGATCTCAAGAATAAGTGTATCAAAAATCATCAAAATACGTTATGTTTTAGGGGTTGGGAAAGGTTTTTTTAACCGACTAAAACAAAACAAAAAACGCAGGAGGTTTTCAAGTCTCAATACCTTATGGAACATGCTAATACAAAATACATACATACACTACACTAGTTACATAAATACACTTATTTACACAATACAACGGTTTTCCTATATCCTGTTACTTTTTTTTGTAAATTAACTTTAGCTTTTAACTTTTTTATAAATGTACTTCTTACTCCTGGCGAGAGAAGACCTGGTGACTTGAAGTACAGATATGTGTATGCAAGTACACATACTTACCAAGCACCAGTCTCCACTCACAAACTCTTGTACTTCATTTAATATTTTTATTGTTTTTATTAAGTTTGTGTTTGTGGTGAGAAAAAAAATTTTTGTATTGTACTTGTATTTGTAAGTCGACGCATAACTTTTTACAGAGTACCTAATCCGATTTTGATAATTTTTGTTTTATTTAGTAGGTCATAGGCACTTCAGAGGTGGTCCCATTTTAATTTGGTGAAGATCTGGTAAAAAAATCTATAGCATATCATCGACGATTGAAATAAATGATTTGATAACTTCTTACAGAGTAGTCCGATTTTGATATTTTTTTTTGTTTGGTAGGTCGTACTTCAGAGGTGGTCCCATTTTAATTTGGTGAAGATCTGGTAAAGGACTTCGGAGATAGACAAAAGAACTCTTCAAAAATCATAGCATATCATCGACGATTAAAATAAATGATTCATGTTCATGTTTACATGTACAACGGATATGTGTCGTAAACGACATTTTAAGTTAACAATTTGTTCGTTTAGGGACGTAAATGACACGATTCAACGTCTGTTCAGGTGACACCGGGTCGTAAACGACATTTTAAGTTAACAATTTGTTCGTTTTGGGACGTAAATGACACGATTCAACGTCTGTTCAGGTGACACCAGGTCGTAAACGACATTTTAAGTTATCAATTTGTTCGTTTTGGGACGTAAATGACACGATATAACGTTCCTTTCTTTGCGCATTTGTTAGATAATTGACAAAAATATTTCAAATTCCATTAAATTATACTT
Source organism: Agonopterix subpropinquella (assembly GCA_922987775.1). NCBI lineage: Eukaryota > Metazoa > Arthropoda > Insecta > Lepidoptera > Depressariidae > Agonopterix > Agonopterix subpropinquella. The sequence continues at coordinate 10,278,938 of OV277695.1, read as the reverse complement.
ATTAATAAAAAGGTAACTTTTTGACTTGAAATCGACAACGAACGACGACGAAGGGTGCTAGTATCTCAAAAGTATGCCATACTAATAATTGTACTTGTTGTACTACTTGTAATACTTGTTTACTAAATAAATGTGGATTAACATGGTTAGTAATTCTGAAAGGTAAGCCGATAAGAGTCGGTATGTAGGTACGGCCACTGGCATTTACGTCACTACATCGTAGAGCGTATTTTGAAAAATCTTTTTTTTTGCTTTTACAACACATATTATGAAATTATGATTAAGGTTTGATTGGGTCGTAAACGACATATTTTGTAATCTTCGAATGAAAATGTCTTTTATGTCTTTTCGATTGGTGTTTACGTCACAGGATCAAATATTTTGTAAATGAAATGTCTTTTACGTTGACTTTTATTTATTTTATTCGTTTTAGACAAAAAAAAACAATGGTAGTAAACGACATTTTTTTGGGATTAGAAGAAGTTTAAATACATCGATCGATAGAGCGAAAAAAAATAAACAAAACTGCATTTTTAACTCATTTTGGCCAAAAGTGGCGTTTACGACAATTGAGGCCAGAGGGGTCGAATGGCGGGGACCATCCCCGTGTGTATCATGTTGTGCGCTCGGCGCGCTCGGAGATGGTATCCGCCATTTGTGTATCTCTTACATTTAGATTAACTTGTCTTTTGAACGGGCCTCTACATGTTGGCTTCGGCTCCATGCACGCCTTCCAAAGGTCCGGGACTTAATTGCCCGTGATTACGGAACGTAAGACATACAATATTAATAAATATATTTGCTCATACCTAATCGACCCTTCTCTGGTCAACGCCATCTATTGAGAAATTAGGAACAAACTTATTTTTTCTTCTAGAAAATCCCTCTCACCTTGATCTCTTTTTTATTTTGCTTTGATTGAAATTTTTCAGTTCGTGAAACCAAATCAAAGAGTACTTTTATTATAACCGGAAAAACCAAATAAATAGTGCCGCCAGGGTCGTCGGCGGCGGCGCCCCGGCGCATGGTGGAGCGCTCGATAGGCAGCATCTAGTGGTAAGTCTGTAGGTACCTAACCTACACACAGTGGCGTAGCGTGGCGGCCGATTTTGCCGCCCCCTTATCTTACCTACACCACACGTGCACCACACCTACACAAAAAATAAGGGAGTGAGCATAGCGAGCTCGAAATTTTTCTGCACATTGATTCGGGTTTTGGTCAGGCATCTTTTGGTTTATCCACGCAAAAATAGAAACTTAGAGCGAGCGAAGCGATCTCGACTTTTCTCCTCAGCATGAATCGATTAGTGCCAGAGCTTTTTAGGTATAAAACATGTGCAAAGTAACCGAAGCAAAAGCGAAGCTATGGATCGGGCGAAGCACTCCAGGAGTGCGATTTTTGAAACATATGTCTTTGTTTGAAACTCATTCTTTAAACTCATCAGTTGAAAATGTCAATATTACTATGGAGACGTTATTTTTCTACTGCTGATTTGACATAAAAAAATGGAGTGCGATTTTTGAAAGTCAAATCAGCAGTAGAAAGATGCGTATCTCCATAGTAATTTTTACATTTTCAACTGCTGAACTCAGCGAATGAGATTCAAAAATCGCACTCCTGCTTATACAACATGGTAATGAATAAGCGCAAAACCTCATACACCCAACTGCACTGGTAGCATGCACACCCGCGATAGCCATGAAACGGCTTTATCACGTCTTTTATCTCGTTCGTTCGCGCGCAAAAGAACGAGATAAAAGACGTGATAAAGCCGTATCACGGCTATCGCGGGTGTGCATGCTACTAGTGCTGATTTATAACAAAATAATTAGATTGAAACAAAAATTTCATTTTTTTACTTTTAAAAAAGTTATTCGCATTTTAAGTTTTGAGGCAAAAATGATTTATCATTTCAGCAATGAATGAAAACGCTAACGTACTCATGGATCATAGATTTATATATTACTAGCGTAAGGATAGGCCCGTCAGAATATTTTACAAAAACCTTCTTCATAGAAACAAAAATTTGCGCCATCTGTCATAACTCGTATACGAACTATATCGTGTCATATATTTGTAGTGCTCTAAATTGACATTTTTCCTTGCATTTTAGAGCCAACGAACTGGGGACAATAGTCAAGCTCATAGGCCATGTCCTTACGCTAGTAATATATATGTCTTTGTCATGGATACATTTTAATAATCTTGTTTTGGTAGTATAGTTCGCTGTTTGGTAGTACCTAAGCAGGGTGAGTGTGCCCGTGCGATGGGTTGACATCGGGTTCAGTAAATTTTAAATTTTACAAAAAAAAAAAATTGAAATAATTCCCTTTGATAAAACTGTGATAATTTGATTCTGCTGTCGATTCTTAAGAAACTACTTTCTAGTTTTGCGTTAATTCATTAACACGTTGTATTGGTTTTGTATAGCTTGATGTGTCGCCGTGTGTACATTTATTTATTGAGCCTCAACACACTGGGGCGGTGGTGGACTTCCCGCGTGGGCATGCACCACCTAGACAGGGATTACGGTCGTGAGTGTAGGTATATGTATGTACTTAGCAACATACAGTATGTAAACTAACTAAAGGCAAACCTTTTAAGGGGATGATCAGACCATCAAACTGAACAACTTTCTCTATGGGGCAAACATCGAAACAGCGAAAAAAAAATCAGCTGTCCCATACATTTTGCTCCAATAGGTCTGCAGTTTTGTATGGGCGAGAAGATTTTTGTTTCGCGATTTCGATGTTGGTCTCACAGAGAAAGTTGTTCAATTTGATGGCCTGATCATCCCTTTCAAAGGTTTGCCTTTAGTTAGTTTACATACTGTATATCAGAATCAGCCTTGTCTTTATAGGTATCATACGTGTATGAGGTTTTACCGCTCGCCAAGGAGTATTTTCAAGTTTCACCGCTCTTGTAAGGCAGGTACTCCAGGTTTAGACAATACCTGTTCCAACTTCCTGGTACTAACGTAATATTGATAAATAAATACAGACCAAAATCTATTTACTTTACACATTGCCAGGTTCACAATACAAGCTTTTCCCCGACTCGTCAATCGTCCGCATAAATTATATACCAGATTTTAAGTCAGATGATAAGCTATCAAACAAAAAAAGTTTCATCAAAATCGGTTCAGTAGTTGTTGCGTGATACTCGAACAAACAAACACCCAAACAAACAGACAGACAAAATATCCAAAAATTGGTGATTTGGAATCAGGGACAGGTAAAAACCATGTCGATTTTTTTTTGTAAATATATCAATGTACAGACACATTTCAGTTACAGTTTTATAATAGTTTAGATTAGACTATGATCTAACACCTAAAATTCCCTTGTCATTATCATGTATTTGCCCCTTGGTATTTAGGTACTTTCTGTACCTAAATACCAAGGGGCAAATACATGATCTAGGTAAACGCAACGCACGATAATTGCTTATTTTTTAAACCATGGGAAAATATACTAAATGTACTATAATACTAAATGTCCAAAAATGTACAAAATGTACGAAAATGTTCAAAATTAAGAAAATGTACAAAAATGTACTAATTGTACTAAAATGTACTAATTACACTAAAATGTACTAATTGTACTAAAATGTACAAAATGTAAGAAAATGTATTATAGACTGGTAGATTTTTTTCAAGTTGTATTGGATTTTTAACGTCTAACGGCGTTTTGAGAAACTTTTTGGCACCGGGTTTTTTTAGACTAATTAGACCCCGCTGAATACGATTCTGCCCAGTGCCACCCCGTCCCCCGCTTCCTTAACCCCCCACCCCCCAAAATGTGTCCCTAACTGGGTTTTTTTTAGTTTTATACAAAAACTATTAAAGATAAAAGAAAACCGTCAATAACAAAAATAATCTCCGTTAAATTCTCTACAATATTAGTACAACTATTTTTTTGATAGGAATAATAAGTTAGGAAATGTGTGTTCGAACTGCGTGTAAATTTTTGGTTTTGCAAATTTTTGGATTTGTTTTCAACTTATCGAAAAACGGCCGAAGCTGTGATATAATGACCAAGAAGCGAATTAATCTCGATACATTTACCTACAAAACGAGACCTTATTTATATTCGTACGAGTATTCGTTTACGATTTATAGCTCAGTGCAGACAGACTCCACCGCGAGTATCGAGTACTGTGCTACACTACTATGCTCGATGCATCAGAAAGATATGCATGCAATAATAACTATTTTGTTTATATTAACATTTTGTTGGTGACATTACAGACAGACAGAGGGTGTATGGGCGTTAGTCCACCACGCATGCCCAATGCGGATTGGTGAACTTCACAATAAGCATCGGAATTTCTTCTTCAATGTATTCGGGTTTCCCCGCGATGTTATCCTTCATTTATCGAAAAATGGCCGAAGCAGTGATAAAATAGTCAAGAAGTTAATTAATCTTGATACATTTACCTACAAAACAACACCTAGCTTATTCTTATAGAAGTATTAGTTTAGGATGTATAGCCTGCAGTGGCTGCAGTACAGATGCCGTCGCGAGCTTTTTAACCACGGTTTAAGAACAAAATTAATAGTAAAAGGGGAATTATAACCTTTTTTTAATGTTTATGTGCACGTTTATTTACACAATGAAATCGTCCAAAATGGTTCTTAAAATGTGCTAACACCTAGCCCCTTACCTTGCCCTGATAACTGCTTCCTATTGCCGTCATGCTTAGAACTAACAAATTTCATTACAAGTTGTTGAGGCATGTCGTACCATTCAGCAAAGACGGCATACTGTAGGTCTTGAAGGGTGGCATATGGGTAGGATCATGGGCCCGAACTCGTTGGTTCAGCTCGTCCCATGGTGTTCAATCAAATTCAGGTCTAGACTTCACGCCCCAGCCACTGCATAAAAGGGTCCCAATCTATATTGTAGACACACGATGCTTTGTGGGAACGGGCGTTGTATTACATAAATGTGAACCCATACCCAACAAAACCTACATATGAGAACACATGTACATCCAGGGTCCAGGATCTCTGCAATGTACCGAGGAGCAACCAACGACCCTTGACCTGTCCTGGAAACGCATGCGAGTTCGGTTTTGCCTTCGATTGAGTAGCCGCCCCAGAACATGAACGATCCACCTCCGTAGTTCATTTTCTTCTGTATACAGGCTTTAGAAAAATGGTCTCCCTGACTCCTGTATACTCTTTCGAAGCTGTCGTTGCAGAAAAGGCACAACCTCGTATTATCCGAGAAGAGAATCTTACTTAGTTGATTTGGTCGCAGGCTCCTACCGGTCTCTGCGGTGTTGTGCAGTTAATTTGGGGCTTGTTGCAGTTCTGAGGGCCGCAATTTTCGTCTCTCGCAGCCTTCTAACCGTAGAGATGCTTACAGAATTTAAAGAAGAAGAAAATGCAAATAAAATGATTTTGCGAGCTGTTGCTGTTGCAACTCAACAGCATAAATATAGCGGTTGCGCAAAGATATCGATCCGATATATCAAAATATTAGACTTTTATATTAGTTTTTCATTTCGTGTACGTAATACCGACTGCTCTCAAACGGTAAAGGAAAACATCGCGAGGAAACCTGCATACGCTGAAGAAGAAATTCCGATGCTTATTATGAAGGCCACCAATCCCCATTGGGCATGCGTGGTGGACTAACGCCCATACACCCTCCGTCTCTTTAATGTCACCAACAAAATGTTAATATAAATAAAATAGTTATTATTACAAATGCATAACTTTCTGATGCATCGAGCATAGAGTGTAGCACAGTACTCGAAACTCGCGGTAGAGTATGTCTGCACTGAGCTATAAATCGTAAACGAATACTCGTACGACAGTAAATAAGGTCTCGTTTTGTAGGTAAATGTATCGAGATTAATTCGCTTTTAGGCCATTCTATCACAGCTTCGGCCATTTTTTGATAAATTGAAAGCAAATGCAAAAATTTACAAAACCAAAAATTTACACGCAGTTCGGACACACATATTTCCTAACTTATTATTCCTATCAAAAAAATTGTTTTACAAATATTGTAGAGAATTTAATGGAGATTATTTTTGTCATTGAAGGTTTTCATTTTTCTCTAATAGTTTTTGTATAAAACTAAAAAAACCGCGGGTCGGGACACATTTCGGGGGGTGGGGGATTAAGGAAGCGGGGGACGGGGTGGCACCGGGCAGAATCGTGTTCAGCGGGGTCGAATTAGTCTAAAAAAACCCGGTGCCAAAAAGTTTCACAAAACGCCGTTAGACGCTGAAAATGATAGCATAATCTACCAGTCTATTAAACGTACGAAAATGTAAAAAATGTACCACAAAAAATTAAATTTTTCTGTATTAGTTTTTGGCCTGAATCCCATGGTCTACATTAATGTGACACTGTACTCCAGCACTGGTAGCATGCACACCCGCGATAGCAGTGATACGGCTTTATCACGTCTTTTATCTCGTTCTTTTGCGCGCGAACGAACGAGATAAAAGACGTGATAAAGCCGTATCACTGCTATCGCAGGTGTGCATGCTACCAGACTACCAGTGCAGGACCCTTTATGCTTGGAATGCCCACATGTGTATACCTAACTAAGTAGTGAAATTTCTATGACCGTGAGAATCGTGATCACAGAGTTCCGGAAGTTCCGGATCCAACGTCACCGGAACTCAGGTACCAAAACAGAAAGCGCTGTAGGGCTCGCATGCCAACCCCGCGAGAAAACGATAAAAATCGAGATGTGCCTCCATCTTTATTATTTTACGTATGCCAGAAAGAGCGCGCATGACGTTTTTCTCGTTTAAACGCTTTGTCGTGACTCGTGAGTGGCATGCTAGCCATGCATTAAAATTTTTCTATAATTTGAAAGAAAAATAGCTATAGAATCGGCATCTATACCTACTTATGACTATAACCTATCTTTAAACTAAATTAATCATCTCTAATAATATAGATAACTAAGTATTACATCTTATCACTCCTTTTATCTTGCCTCCATCGCAGACATGACACATTTGTACTTCACTAAAAGTACTTATAAAGTTGTAATTGTAAGCATGTTGTTAGTCAGTAAATAAAATAATGTAACCTAGGACATGTCGGTCCGAGCACAACTCGTTTTATTAGTTTCAAAGTTTTCCCATGTTAGTTAAAGTGAGTTTGTGACCATCATTCTGCCATGAAACTAGAACCTTGCAGTGATTTATAAAAAAAGTGTGTCGTTCTTTTGATTATAAAGACTATTCTACTTGAATTTTGGAAAATTGTGGGGTTCATCTTGTTGATGATTCTGCCTAGTTTATGTAGCAATTTAAGTGGCCGACGTTGTATGGTTGTAAATAATTAGTGATTTCAAAAGTCGTTTTTCAAAAACACTTCCTTGAGCCACGATACGAATTGTAGTCCGCTGTAGGCCAGGGAGGAGGCAACCGACGTGACGCGCGACCACCCAATATCAAACCTACAACGCGACTCAAATTATAAAGACAATGACTTTCAATACGAAAAGTCCAAGAAATTATTTGTTTGAACAGTGCGAGGAGAATAAAAAATTGTTAATAAAGTTAGACGTAGGTATACAGAATTGCAACACATTGTTAACTTCGGTCAAATTAAGACTTTCAGCAATGGAGCTACAGATGACGGCAATAAAGTCCATTTACCAAGACCTTATGGAACTAAGGAAGTTGATCATCATTATAAACCCTCATCTGAAGAAGAAAGCAAGATGAAGCAATGACAACAAATGACTCAATTTATTTAAAAAGAAGATACAAGTTTATAAGTTACTGACTTCGTTACTAAAGTTTTAGATTTATTATTTTCGTCAGATTTGTAAAAATAACTAAGCTCTTTGGCTGAACACAGTGGAGTATTCACACGACGTGTTTCATCAAATTGTGAGTAATCGATTACAAATCCGAACTTATTTCTCCGGTACGTCATCAAAGGAAGAAAGCGATGACCCCAGAGGATCTCATGAGTCGTGTAACTCGATTTCGCTTGTACAGGCTGACCGGTGGATTCGATAGTACCCTCGAATACAACAAGAATCTCCAATTTGGACTTCAACATATTATATGCTGACATTGAATACAACGGACTTTTCTCGTCTATTTTATGTATTGCACAAACAGGAAACATGAAAAAGATATCTTCGCAAGAGTCGACTATTATGTCCAGTTTGATTTGTTCATAGTTCAAAACGTCGCTCCCTTTAACGATGTATCGGATCAAATAGGCATGAATTTTCGCTGCTATGATTCTCGACTTCCTTGTATTACCGACTCTGAAAATCAGGCAAAGATCCCGATCTCGTTGGTTGATTATGGCGTTTTTAGAGAAAAGAAGAGTCTGTGCTCGATTTTTTGGTCGTGTTAACTTGGCGAAGACTATGCCAATGATGAAAGACTGGATGATAGTGCCGAGAATACTCTCCATGCACATAGTCAACATTGCTTCTGGACATTCCAGTGTCAAAGATCTCGTACCATAACCGATAGTTGTGTGTATTTCTATGCTAAATAGGAATATCGAAGTAAAGTCGTAGATTTCTCGCACGCACGGAGTCCATTCTGAGGAATTTTCAGCATGCGGTAAGTGTTCGGTTTGTAAATCACCATGGACGTAAAGAATCAGCCACCACACAACAGCAAAGGCGAGCCAGATCGTCATGTAGGTCAGGAAGCAGTAGACAAGAGTCCATCTCCACCTGGCCTCGACGAAAGCCGTGACGATATCAGGGAACACATGGTATTTTGATGTCGTTTTTTCCAGATTATATTGACCCGACTTGAATACCACACGCTCAGCTTTTTTTCGATGACTCGAATTTCTTTGATGGATGTGTCTGAAATCAGAGATGGAAGATGATATTTAAACTACAGTATTACCTACCTAAACGACGTGCTCACGTGCCCGCTATGTGCGAGGATGTTCTCCCAGAAGATTGGCTATGTAAGCCACATGAGAGCTCATCAACGCCAACAACGGAGTTGAAGCAGTCGCCGTGGCCGAAATCGGTCAGGAGCAATCATCATTATACAAAATAGGAGACGTCTTCTCACCTGCGAAAATTACAGTATCTGTTTGGTGCAACATTTGCAATTTCTTTAGCAATGTTCGGGGTTCCGCATCCATTCACAAAGAGAAGATTTTCTTTATCGTACACTTCCATGAGTTTAAATGTAGGTTTATATTTAATAAAAAGTTATTTTAAAATAAATTGTGTTTTCTGTTAAATGTTGTTAGCTATCACTGACTACTCATTAGACTTCCGTGAAACGTTTCATAGTGATATAATCTCATTGTTTGAATAAGAAAGATAAGTTTGCTAGTTTTCAGTTGAATGTTATTGTCATATTTTATTATGTGTTAATGATGTTAGTAACAATATCGTAGGTAGGTAATGTATATTATGATTGTTTTATAACACTTTGACGAGTGCGTTACCTGACTTCTAAAAGTGCAACACCGAATACCACCTCCCTGACAACTCATAAGAAAGTAAACAAAGGAAACTTGATTTCGTTCCTGGTGTCTAGTCTACACACCAAAAGTCGCCGACTCGCCGAATGTGTCGGCGATATTGCTGGCGATATTGTTGGCGATATTGTTGGCGAGTCAGCGACTTTGGTGTGTAGACACCAACAGTCATCATAATGTAGGTAGGTACTTAGCTTAGGGCCTTTTGTTTTAGATATAATAAGTTTTGAAATTATTATATAGTGCTACAAGTAGAACGTGGTAGAATTCTTGTCGATTACAAACTCTACCTAGGTAATAGGTACCTACTTCCTCAAAATGTTTATATTATGATATATTTGTTGGTTGAGTCTTAAATTTTTATCATTCAAAAACCTTAGAAACTGAAGTAAGTAGTTAGGTAACTAGTAGGAATATCAGTAAGCATTTAAATGCTAATGACAACATTGGTATAGGCACCTACAACACGTTTTATTAATCGCCTCAAACAAAATACCACTACTCAGCACAAGGTGGCGCTGTCTGCAATGTACATAAATTAGTCGTTAAAATACATAAAACCAACAACCTTAATATGGTAATCACTGCCATTACCTCTTTCTATAAATCTAGGTTTATTTACATGGATGTTATCTCGTTAATAAACGGAGGATACCTACAATTACTGAAGAATTTATTCGCAAAGCCGACGACGCGACGAGGTAATTTCTGCTACACGGGTAATTTAAGAAGATGGACGTTAAGTAAAAATATGCTTAAAACGATATATACTTAGGATGGCTAGCACCTATAAATAGCTAAGTATTTAATTTAGGCTTAAACTTGCTGAAATATGTGATGTTAACTTTACTGTCACTTGTAGCTTGTAGGCTCCGCCATACCAGCCACACACAGACGGAATTGCCATCAGGAATTCCGAATCAGGATTGTGATTTTGTATAGGATTTGACGGCTCCGTAATTTTGGAGGGGGAAAATCCATACGAAATCGTAATCCTGATTCAGAATTCCGGAGCGCAATTCCGTATGTGTGTGGCGGACCAAGGGCGGACCTTAAGTAGTTAGCGATCATTATCCATACGAAATCGTAATCCTGATTCAGGATTACGGAGCGCAATTCCGTATGTGTGTGGCGGACCTTAAGTAGTTAGCGATCATTATCCATACGAAATCGTAATCCTGATTCAGGATTCCGGAGCGCAATTCCGTATGTGTGTGGCGGACCTTAAGTAGTTAGCGATCATTATCCATACGAAATCGTAATCCTGATTCAGGATTCCGGAGCGCAATTCCGTATGTATGTGGAGGACCTTAAGTAGTTAGCGATCATTAAAAACCTACGTTAAAATCTAATCAAACCAAACGTTTAGACTTTTAGAGGGAGGTTACATTACACGGTCAGTATTTCATCAGTCTATGGTCAATCGTTGAATGATGCCAGAATGATGCCAGACCAGAGAATGAGACCGTGTAACCTCTCTCTTAGGTGCAAGCCAGCCTTAGTTGGTGTGCTCTAAAATGTAGTCGGTAAATTGTAGAAAAATATCTAATAGGAAAACCTATCCATAAAGGTACCTATGTACCTATACCTATAGTAAGAAAAGAAACAATGGCAGATGAGCTCGGCAGTGTTAAACGATAGCTTTTAGCCATTTCCGTCAGGTTTACACTTGCTGCATCCCCAGTGGCGTAGCTTGGGTTTCAGCCGCCCGGGGCAAAAACTGATTTTGCCGCCCCCTTAACTTTTTGCGAAGACTTACACAAAAAATAAAGGGGCGAGCGCAGCGAGCCCGAAATTTTTTTGCACATTTATCCGGGTTGTGATTAGACATCTTTTGGTTTACCCGCGCAAAAATAGAAACTTAGAGCAAGCGAAGCGAGCTCGACTTTTTCTCCTCAATACGAATCGGTTGGAGACAGAGCTTTTTACGTATCTACAAAACTTGTGCAAAGTAACCTAAGTAAAAGCTATTGGATTGAGCGAAGCAAGCCCGAAATTTTTAGCACCACATCTTAGATGTGGTCAGAACTCTTTAGGATTATGGTAATAAAATTGCAAAGTAATTAAATTAGAAACTTAGAGCGAGCGAAGCGAGCTCGACTTTTCTCTGCTCTAAGAATTGGTTATAGACGGAGCTCAATCAATCGTAATTTTTCCCGAATTTGTCGCCCCTGTTAAAGTGCCGCCCGGGGCATTTGCGCCCCCTGCCCCCCCCTCGCTACGCTACTGTGCATCCCGGATTACTGGCGACACGACACGACAGTCAGCGGGATGCACCAGAGGCCGGCGGAAAGAGCAGCGGCCATGACAGTCGAAAGAGCAGTGTTTCAGTCGGGGAGCGTAATTCGATAATCGGCATGCTCTTGAACGCGCTACTGCCGGTATGCTGTCAGTCCATCTGTCATGCTCGCTGTTATAAATTGACTATTATATCGTTACATTTATTTTAAGGCACACCTATGATTAGGGACCTAGTAAGGATGAAATAATCGACTGATCACATATGTTTCTTCAGAAAATTTGTTCTATTACCGTTACTGAATTATAATACAGTTCCGATAAAGCCTCTCCGAAGCGTCCGGCGCATCCCGGACAATCCTCAAGCCTCTATCCTACCGATTGGCATATCTTTTCACTACGGTGCGGTGTGGTAAGTTCAACTCAATAACACATGTCACCACTCCAGTACAATATTTCATATGGTTTTAATTCTTAGGTTTTAATTATAATAATAAGTAATAATTTTCATGTAGGTATCTATCTAGCGCAATTAGGCAACTTTGTGTCTTTCTAACGTCGCTCGACCGAAAGAAAACTATTTTTTAGAGAGTGCAAGAAAGTGCGTGTCTGTGCAGTTATCTTTGCATCTTTTTTTGGGTCTAAACTCTAACATAGACCAGCAGCTCAATGGAATTGCGGATCATGCGTATTTGCTGCATACATGGAGAGATGGAACATTAAACTTGCATATTGTACCTACAGAATGGGTTCTGACGTCGAGGTTTTAGATTATAATTAAATAAAAATGGTGGTGGCAGCCAGGTGGTCGGATGACATTGGCAAAGTAGCCGGTAAAAAGTGGATGAGACTAGCGTGGGACCGTTCTGGTTGGCCAACTGAAGATGAAGAGGCCTATACCCAGCAGTGGGGCTTACCAGGCTGATGATGATGATGATGATGAAATAAAAATTCACTGCATCCCCTTCTCAGATTCAGGAGGGTCGGGACGAGAGAGTGCTTTTGTGTTAACGCTAACTTCCCGCGCAAACTTATTTATGGTCTGAAACATATTCTGCTAACTGATAACTTTTGATTTGTTGGAATTGACTATGAACGTATCATGAGCATATTATCATTCGCGAACTAGTTGTAGGTACATTAATTTGTCAAAGGGTCAATGAATGACTCGCCTTGGTCGCCAATATCCTGCGCTTTGTTGACCAATCTTCATTTAGGCCACTACATAACTACATTAAGAAAGAATGTTATTTATTACAACAAATATTGGACTAAATACTCTAATGAGCATAATAATAAATAAGCCTAATTATTTAACTGAGTAACTTGCTATTGTTACGAAATTTCTCTTCTGGACCCCCAGCGTAGAAAGTGTTCACCCCGTAATCATTCAATTTACTAGTAGATTAGAGGAGAGAGGTAGACCTTATTGTGTTGGTCGATGAATGAATGATTGACAGACAGACGGACGACAAATGAGACATGTCAGTGACAGAAAGCTGCCGAGTGGCGAACAATCGAAGAAGGTGCGCTGGCGCAATGGTAGCGGAGGCGTTTTCGAGAATGATTTAGTTACCTACTTACAAGTTTTACTGCATTTTAAATAGGTATCTGTACCTACTAGTCTTGTCATATTTTCAGTATCGAATAATATTATACTAATCTTTGTTGATTGTTTTACAAAATTACGCATAACGGTTAGATTGTTTACTTGCCGTAGGTTTGCAGTTTTGTATGGAGGAGCAGATTTTTTTTTCGCGATTTCGATGTTGGTGCCATAGATAAAGTTGTTCAGTTTGATGGTCCAATCATCCCCTTAAAAAAGTAACGGGATGATCAGATCACCAAACGGTACCACTCTCCTAAGAGAGCATAAATAATACTGTAGGTGTACCTAAGTTACAGTAAAAGGACGGAGATTAACAAGCAAGATACACATTATTTGTTACATACATATCTAGATGTTTACGCCATTGTCCGAGGGGAGTAGGCAGAGATTACTCCCCGCAACACGCTACCTTTATTTTTAGGGAAGGCTAAACCTTTTACAGGTGCCTATGAAAATCTGATCACTTTATTTAACTACCATAGACGGATCCTAACGCAAAATTTGTGTTTAAACACTAACTGTAAACACAATTCCTTTTCCATATATCACTCAGATATTTAGATTTTTAAACCACATTTTCTATACAGGGTGGCCGGGGAGTTGACGTTCAAACGTAAAATTTAGGTCCGGTATGTCGTGGGGTATCCGAATCACCCCCATGTATGTTCCGCGATTTTTTATAGTTTTCGAGTTATGATGATTTTTCCGATTTTTTGAGGAAACTCGACATGACCGGCTTAACAACTTCTAAAAAAAAAAGTGTAAGACTTTTTAGAGATTCTTTTTTTGCAACTTAATCTTCATGAATTGTGCCTTTATTCATAACATCATCAGCATCGTAACTTTGACAAAAGTTTTGAAAATATTGGTCTAAAGTTAAAAATTTGCGATCCGTGAATTATGACTAAATTTTCAACTTTAAATTAAAACTCTAAACAGGTGACCTTATGATTTTTTAGCCAATTCAAAAAATGCGCCCAACTCTCAGCTTTCATAATCATAAATAAAAAGTAGTACTTAAGAGGGCTACTTTGGCTAGAATTGATCTTCAAAGACAACAAGGCGGAAAACTCTTAAAATTTTTTTTTTTTTTTTGCCATTATTACCACGCCTAAGGCTAAATAATGATTAAAGAATGCTGGAAACCGAAACGGCGACGGGTTATGCCGGACTCTTACCGGCTAAAACCCCACCGTTTTCCTCCTCATCCCATATTGCCGTAGAGCCTGAGGGCCCGTGAGGAATCTTCCACACTCTACGGCGCAGCGACCGACCTTACCAGGTCTCATCTCTGTTGGCCTTGACAAGCCTACAGGCCTTTAGGTGGTGCGTGGGAACACGCACACAACCACCTCGAGTCCTTATGATCGGACGCCGGACCCCCCAGCCCGACGCCCAGAGACTCAAAAATTACGGGGGAGGCAGACCGCGAGCAAACGCCCGTCTGCGCCCCGTGCGTCTTTGGCGGATCGGGAGTTCAGAAGTCGACTCCCTCTCCCTCTCCGCCGTCTCCTTCTGGAGCATTACTGCCTCACAGAAGGAGAGAACCGCGCGCCAAGACGCCTCACTGTCGACCATAGCGCGAACCATGGCCGGCAGCGAGAGGTCTGAAACTACCTGGGAGAGCTCACTGCGCTCTCCCGCCCTCGCAGGGCACTCCTGCAGCACGTGCTGCGCCGTCTCGTCGAGACAGCCGTCGCAGTGGTGGCACCCGGCTGTCGGCTCCCTCCTCCTAGGTTAGGTTAGGTTATCTACTTTTTACTTAAAACTTTCCTTATTCCACCAACACGATAGGTTTCCAGCATTCTTTAATCATTATTGATGAGACCTGGTAAGGTCGGTCGCTGCGCCGTAGAGTGTGGAAGATTCCTCACGGGCCCTCAGGCTCTACGGCAATATGCGATGAGGTGGAACACGGTGGGGTTTTAGCCGGTAAGAGTCCGGCATAACCCGTCGCCGTTTCGGTTTCCAGCATTCTTTAATCATTATTTAGCCTTAGGCGTGGTAGTTATGGCAAAAAAAAAAAAAATTAAATTTAAGAATTTTCCGCCTTGTTGTCTTTGAAGATCAATTCTAGCCAAAGTAGCCCTCTTAAGTACTACTTTTTATTTATGATTATGAAAGCTGAGAGTTGGGCGCATTTTTGGGATTGGCTAAAAAATCATAAAGTCACCTGTTTAGAGATTTAATTTAAAGTTGAAAATTTAGTCATAATTCACGGATCGCAAATTTTTAACTTTAGATCAATATTTTCATAACTTTTATCAAAGTTACGATGCTGATGATGTTATGAATAAAGGCACAATTCATGAAGATTAAGTTGCAAAAAAAGAATCTCTAAAAAGTCTTACACTTTTTTTTTTAGAAGTTGTTCAAGACGGTCATGTCGAGTTTCCTCAAAAAATCGGAAAAATCATCATAACTCGAAAACTATAAAAAATCGCGGAACATACATGGGGGTGATTCGGATACCCCACGACATACCGGACCTAAATTTTACGTTTGAACGTCAACTCCCCGGCCACCCTGTATATCACTCAGATATTTACCTATATTTTTAAACCACTGTGAGAATAAACCAACGTAATCCATTTGAACAAATAGTAAAAACAAAAGGTCATCATATTATTTGTCTATCTTCAACACAAAATCTTATCTGCAAAGTCAGTCAAACAATTGTTTCTGAACGCGTGGCCAGTTAATAAATAATCGCGGTTTACAATTGGAGTAGGTAATGCGCCGCAAGAGTGGCTGCTCGCGGCAGGCCAGCCAGTCCACGCAATCCTGGCGATCGTCACACACGCCTAGGACAACAACTGAACTGTCCTGGAATTAAAACAATACGCGGTAACCTCGCTTTTGAAAACGTATGAATCACACAAACAATGAGAGAGATATTTTAGTGTACCGTTCATGGATGGGAGATTAGCATCGGAAGACCATGGTGAGTACATTATACGTAACTAACTATATTGGATAACTAGCTTTGTCCCGCGACTTTGATCGCGTGGAATGGCGTCGATTTCGGAAAACGCCAACACCCCGTTGCACCCCTCTATAGACGTTGGTTTTCGACAATCCCCAAAATCCCCCAAGTCTGTAGAATTCTAGTTTCTGTCTTCATAATAGGCTGTTCGTTGTCTGTCAGTCAGTCAGTTAAGGAACTGTTTTGTATGTATATTTATAGACACCAAGATTCAAAATTATGTTACAAAAGATAAGAGCTTGTAAAGATATTATTTAAATAGCAAAGAACATAAAAATCTCTTACGAAACAGGCTGTTAAAAGAACAGCACATTGGTGACGATTAGTTACACTTTGATTAGGAATAGGTAGTCTCGTACAGGAGTGCGATTTTTAAATCTCATTCGCTGAGTTCAGCAGTTGAAAACGTCAAAATTACCGTGGAGATGTGCATCTTTCTACTGCTGATTTGACTTTCAGCAATCATACTTCAGGAGTGCGATTTTTGAAAGTCAAATCAGTAGTAGAAAGATGCGTATCTCCACAGTAATTATGACATTTTCAACAGTTGAACTCAGCGAATAAGTTTCAAAAATCGCACTCCAGATGTGGAAACGAATAAAAACATCAGTAAAACAACATCGACCTAGGACTACACCGACATCATATTAATTTGAATTGTAAATAAGACCACTATTATGTTTATAAAGTTAAATAGCAGCTGATACTATGCCTAAGTCACGCTTTCAATCTAAAACAAATAGTTATTACCACATTCACTTTAAAAGCAGCAACATAAAGAATTTCTAGATGTTTATTGAATTCTAGAATGACCTCAGAATTTATTTACCCTATACAAACGGACACCTGCTGTTTTAATAATACATTTATGACTTACAACTATACGTATAAGTAGTACTTTTTAGTTGTCGTTGGTATCTATCTACTTACTTATCTACCTAAATAAGTATTGTACTCCTACTTACTGCTGGCCAAAGAACACGATGTAATCTCGGAGACTCTAGGTTTATACAGGGAGAAATTGATATCATTATTAGCATCCTTTTAAACTAGGAGTCTACCCATCAAACTGAACAACTTTTACTATGGGAGCAAACCGATCGGAGCAACAAAAATATCAGCTGTTCCATACTAAACTGCAGTGCCTGCTCGACTCAAATGTATGCAACAGCTGATTTTTTAGTTGCTCCGATCGGTTTGCTCCCATTGTAAAAGTTATTCAGTTTGATGGGTAGACTCTTAGTTTAAAAGGATGCCAGTGATATCAATTTCACACTGTATACAACGTGTTAATGAATTAGCGTAAAACCTCATACACCCCAACTGATTTTAATAAGATTGAAACAATAATTTAATTATTTTGATAGTTAAAATTTAAAGTTATTCGCATTTTAAGTTTTGAGGCAAAAATGATTTGTTATCATTTCAGCACTGAAAGAAAGCGCTAACGTACTCATGGATACATTTTTATAATCTTGTTTTGGTCGTAAGTAGGGTGAGTGTGCCCGTGCGGTGCCGGTGGGTTGACATCGGGTTCAGAAAATTTAAAATTTTGCATTAAAATTATTAAACATTTTGAAAAAAATTACCTATGTTGAAACCATGATAATTCGACTCTGCTCTCGATTCTAAACAAACTACTTTTTAGTTTCATCGATTTAAGTATAAGTTTTGGAACTTCTTCCGTCTTACTTTGACGGTGATTTTGGTTTCTCAACAATAGTTATGTTGTTTGTTTCTATTTGTTTTGTGGTTAATTAAGAAACATATCGAATTAGTTTGAATATGACTCAATAATTCGCAAGGTGTTTTTTAGATAACAAACGCTTGCTGTAATCGCCTATGATTTGCACTTATCTTTGAGGAGTTCCATTGTCTATGTCCAAACGCCAACAGATCTTTACTCTTTCTGGGGGTATCCCCTTCATAACAGTAACATAATCAACTATATCGGTTTAGTAATGTAGGAATGATGGAAAAACAATAGAACCAACATAAGCTGGCCGCGCGTAGGTCGAGTAACGTACCTATAACGTCGCGCGGCGCGGCCAGCTTATGTTGGTTTTGTATAGCTTGGTGTGTCGCCGTGCGTACGTATACAATAGATGCATTGAATTTGATAACCTCCTCCCTAAACTTATTATTTTTTTGTAGTCGGTTGAAAATTAAATTCAGTGAATTATTGTATAATTTATTATGATGTTTGCTACGTATTTCCCAATTTTAAATTACCTTTGTTTTGACAAATTACAAGTAAGTAGTTATATTAGATAAATAACCTGTGATTGGAGTAGGTACCTACCTACCTAAATGAAACCTACATTTCAGAGTCGGTGTGCTATTTTTGGATTTCATTGATCCTGATTCGTATAATGCATACAGTATTATGCTCATTTCTTATGGTAATAAGTTTCGAAAATTTAAAAAAGGGACACCCTATGTCTTGCCTAAATTAAATTGAAATAGTGCGGAGGAAAATGCCTTATTCGAAACAATTATAACAAGTTGTGTTAGGTATACTTATTGATAGCTAAGTCTATTTATTTAAATAGGTACTAAAGTACCTAATTAGGTACACAAGCCAAATACAACATAAATAATAGAAAATCCCGACACCAGACACCAGGGCCTGCCCACACGATAAGAAGAATAGAAAATAATGATTGAGACGTTAAAAAGTTCTTTGCATAATTACAAGATTAACGTGTTATTTAGGCATTTAAATATTTATGAGTATGAGAACAATAACTCACTCTCACAACGAAAGCTGGAAATAAAATAAAAAAATAAAATACAGCATTTTCTGACATTAAAATAGGATTTATCTACTTAAAAACGGTTAACAATTTTTGCTATTAATTTTTACACGAGAATTTTGGAAGTTTTGAAGTTTTTCTGTGCCAACTTTCGTTTCGCGCGGGGTATGAAATAGGTGAAGTGTCAGTCGTCTACTTGCAAATATAACACTAATTTTGTGTTGACTCACGATTTTTATTCGGTCGTGGGTAGCTGTTACATTGCACGGTTATGTACGATATGGGTACTGACGGATTACCGTACTAATCTGTAATAAAACCGGTCAAGTGCGCGTCGGGCTACTCGCGCACCGAGGGTTCCGTACCACACCACCACAGAACACAACATTATTAACTTAGAAAAAAAACTTTTTTTGTCCGGGTCCTTTAGCGCGAGACCGACTCACACTTGGCCGGCCGGTAGGACGGACGGACGGACGGATAAACGGACAGACGGACGGACGGACGGACGGAAGGACAGACGGACGGACGGACGGACCGACCGACTCACACTTGGCCGGTTTTTAGTATTTGTTGTTATTCTGTAGAATTTGCTTTATAATCACACTAAGTTTGACGCGTGTATTACCGTTTTTACTATAGAGCGTGAAGAAAAAACTTTGATAAAAACTAGTTTCTTGTTGAGAACCCCACTTAATTTTTAACTTTTTGTAATTTTTTATTACTTGTTAACAAATCCGCCGTAATAACGCATAATCTGAGAAAATTTCAACTATCTAGCTATTACGGTTCAAAAGTTACAGCCCTAAATAGGTAGGACAGACGGACGGACAACGTAGGCTTAACGTAACTTAACGGGACCCTATTAGGTCCCGTTTTCAACTTTTGGGTACGGAATCCTAAAAACTAAAATTGAACCGAAAATTGAGTAGGTCCTAGCTTGGCAATAAAAATTAGAAAATTTAGAAAACGGTGACACCAGGAACAATGCATTTAGGCCATAGATTGAATATTCGCTTGCACTAGTTGCAACTGTCGATTCCAGGCCAGAGACCAAGAGGACGTCCGAAGACTAGATGGATGAACACAGTTCGTAGTGATATGACCGAGTGCAATGTCTCCGAGACGACGTCATCAGAAATAGGGCAAGGTGGAGAGAACAGACGTGGAGGGCTGATCCCCACCACCATATGGGATGAATAAGTCAGCAAGAGGAAGACTTTGAATTTTCGCTTACATTTAGATTGCAAATAGAGAAAAAAATTCTTGGTTAATGATTTAGATTTTGAACGGTCTTGCAGCGGCGGACTAAGCCCGCCGGAGGCCCGGGGCGGCAAAACTAAATGAGGCCCCCAGTCTTTCCAGAAATTGATATCTACAATTCTTTTGAGCCGTGGCAAAAACTTAACATTCCTTCCATAGGCCTTCGGTTCCTTCCTTCCTTAACTTTCCTTCCGTAGCAAGTATTTTGTCCCAGGGAGATCCAGGTCCTACAACACGGAGCGAGCGAAGCGAGCCTGACATTCGTACAATGTAAAACCTAGAGCGAGCGAAGCGAGCTCGAGATTTCACTGAATTCTGGAGCGGGCAAAGCTAAGTGAAATTTTTTTGCAATATAATGAGATCAGTGGAATAAGATTTAAATCATTGAGCGAGCGAAGCGAGCTCGAGTTTTTTTACGACTTAAAATCTGGAACGAACAAAGTAAGCTCAAGATTTAACTGCACACCAACAGTGCAACTGCAACTGTATACTATTAAAAGACATAGGTACCATCCAAAACCAAGAGCGAGCGAAGCGAGCTCGAGACTTCACTGAATTCTGGAGCAACCAAAGTGAGCTCAAGATTCTAGTGCAATGTGTCTAGCCAGGAGCGAGCGAAGCGAGCTCGAGATTTTGCTTCATTATAACTCGACTTTTTCAGCTCATGCCGAAATCGAGGCGATTGATGTATTAAACAAATAGCTGAAATGAGCTTATAATATAATGCTTATAATAACTCGATTGTAGAGCTCATCTTGAAATAGAGTAGGTGAGTATATTGGCGTATAAAATTAAAACCGGAGCGAACGATTCTATAATTATAACTGGGTTGTAGCATGAACTCAGTCTCAAAGCACACAAAGCTATCAAAAAAACCAAGCGAGCGAAGCAAGCTCAAATTTTCGAAACACATTCTAATTCCAACCACATTAACCTTTCAAGAAGCGAGCTCATAATTATGCTAACTGCTTGTTGAACTTGAAAAAGATTGAGCGAGCAAAGCGAGCTCGCAAATTCGCAATATTTTGGACTCTATTTCCCTCTTTGACTTTCAATGACTAACTTACGGGGCCTCCAACTTCAAACTGCAGTCCCAGTACCGGAGGCCAGGGCCTCCGGAGCGAGCGAAGCGAACTCATAATTATGCTAACTGCATAACAACTTGAAAAAGATTTAGCGAGCGAAGCGAGCTCGCAAATTCGCAGTATTTTTGAAGCTATTTCTTTTCTTGACTTTCAATGACTAACGTACGGGGCCTCCAACTTCAAACTGCAGTCTCAGAACCTGTTCTGCTTCTGGCCTCCTGAGACCCGGGCCTCCAACTGTAAACTGTCTTTACTTGCTATATAAACGTCATTATTTTGGTTTTGATTAAAAAGGGATTCTCTTCTCGAGATTCGGAGGCCCCCCAGGACTGGGGGCCCGGGGCGGACCGCCCCTCCGCCCCCCCCCTTAGTCCGCCAGCGGGTCTTGCAAAGAAAGTGGTGCCTTAAATTTTTTACTACTTTTTAAAATTAAAACGGGACACCTACTTAAAGGGGTGCTTCAGACCATCAAACTGAACAACTTTTACTATCGGACCAACACTGAAATCGCGAAAAAAAAAATCACTGTCCTATACAAAACTACAAACATAACTCGAGTGAAATGTATGGGACGGCAGAGTTTTTTTTGCGATTTCGATATTGGTCCCAAAGAGAAAGTTGTCCAGTTTGATGGTCTGAAGCACCCGCAAAACCAAAATAAGCTGGCCGCGCGTAGGTAGAGTAATGTATAACTACGCACGGCCAGCTTATGTTTGTTTTGCGTAGTTTGATGTGTCGCCGTGTGTACTTATATAATACGTCTTTTTAAATATTACCTATCTAGTTTTATGAGTAAAATAGACCAAGACAACAAGTGAAATACAATTTAATTATAGTTTAACAGTGACTAACGTGTTTAAGTATTTCTAACTAACGACAGAGTTAAACTTATCAACAAATTACACATTGTGCCACTGGTTTAGATTAGATCCGTAGCGTGATCTCTGTGATGACTGATGAGGCATTTAGCCCTAATCAAATCAGTGAACGTCATGTGTTAGGGTGTGATCGCACTAACTACGAAGCATATAAGTTTAGCAATATTAAATAAAACCAGTCAAGTGCGAGTCGGGCTACTCGCGCACCGAGGGTTCCGTACCACACCACCACCAGAACACAACATTATTAACTTAGAAAAAAAACTTTTTTTGTCCGGGATCTTTAGCGCGAGACCGACTCACACTTGGCCGGTTTTTAGTATTTGTTGTTATTCTGTAGAGTTCGCTCTATAATCACACTAAGTTTGACGCTTGTATGTATTACCGTTTTTACGATAGAGCGTGAAGAAAAAAACGGTGATAAAAACTAGTTTCTTGTTGAGAATCCCCCTTAATTTTAAACTTTTTGACATTTTTATTATTTGTTAACAAATCCGCCGTAATTAACGCATAATCTGAGAAAATTTCAACTATCTAGCTAAAACGGTTCAAAAGTTACAGCCCTGAATAGGTAGGACAGACGGACAGACGGACGGACGGACAGACGGACAGACGGACAGACGGACAGACGGACAGACGGACAGACGGACAGACGGACAGACGGACAGACGGACAGACGGACGGACGGACGGACGGACGGACGGACGGACGGACGGACGGACAACGTATAGGCTTAGTAATAGGGTCCCGTTTTCACCCTTTGGGTACGGAACCCTAAAAACGTGATAAGGATCCGTTGCAATTTTCAAACAATGAAGAAATTGGTATCGTCATCATCATCAGCCTACATAAGTCCCACTGCAGGGCACAAGCCTACCCTCAGGGAGGGTGGAGGGGCGTTATGCCTAATTGCAGATTGGTGGACCTTACAGGTACTCATCAGAATTTCTTCTTCAGCGTATGCAGGTTTATTACGATGTTTTCCTTCACCGTGAGAGAGCAGTATGAACAATAACTATTATGTCTTATCTTAGTTAAATAAGAACCAAATATATTACCTACATCGAGACCAAATAATGGGGAAAATGGCAGATGGATCAAGACGATGAGATAAAGAGATCGCGAGACGAACTTCGAAGTCGTAGAGAGATCCGCAGTAATAGAGACGGTTCAGCTTCGGGCAGGGAAGGGGTTGCTATTTATTGCCACCACTTAGGTACTCGCTAGTACTAGTTTATGACCTAGTCGTTTGCAGTAAAATTTTCAGCTCGCTTCGCTTGCTCCAGGATATATTTTTAATATTACAGTAAAATTTCAATCTCGCTTTGCTCGCTCCCGGATATGATTGTATCGGAAGGACTTAGACATATAGCATATGATATGCTCACGACTATATTCCCCGAGGGGATAGTCAGAGATATTCTGAAGCTTCAGAACATCCACGTTTCACTAGTAGTACCGAAATTCTACTTACCGAGGACACGACACATTGCTATAAATCTCGAGCTCACTTCCCTCGCTCCAGAATTCTAAGAAATCTCAAGCTCGCTTCGGTCGCTCTAGGTTTTTCATCGTATTTCACCGATCTTTTCATATTGTAGTAAAATCTCGAGCTGGCTTCAGATTTTAGGTCGTACAAAGCTCGACCTTGTCGGGGCTCGCTTTACTCGCTCCTGGCTTTAGATTTTATTGCAACGGCCTAATCTGGATCTGGAGTGCGATTTTTGAATCTCATTTGCTGAGTTCCGCAGTTGAAAATGTCAAAATTATTATGGAGATATGCATCTTTCTACTGCTGATTTGAAGTTCAAAAATCATACTTCAGGAGTGCGATTTTTGAAAGTCAAATCAGCAGTAGAAAGATGCATATCTCCATAATAATTTTGACATTTTCAACTGCGGAATTCAGCGAATGAAATTTAAAAATCGCAACTCTGGAGTGCGATTTTTGAATCTCATTCGCTGAGTTCCGCAGTTGAAAATGTCAAAATTACTGTGGAGATATTGAAAGTTAAGCAGTAGAAAGATGCGTATCTCCACAGTAATTTTGACATTTTCAACTGTGAACTCAGCGAATGAGATTCAAAAATCTCACTCCTGACCCCTCTGAGAAAAAATCATTGCTAAGCTCAGCTTTTGCTATACTTAGACAAAACTGCCTATGAGCATATCATCAAAAGTTCATTAAAATATAGTGTGCAATATGAAGGTGCGTCTTGAAACCGTTAGTACGGCAATCCGTGCAATTGCACGATGGGTCCCTGACTCCCGAAATAGACTCTTCCTGCCCACAATCGTAATTCAAACTAACTGTTGCAATAAATTTTGATTCTAGTGTGACTTAGTTGTTACCGTTGAATCGTGATGCTGGGAAGTAACAGGAAAAAGGAGGTGAAAAAGAAAGACAATGCCATTACCTACTTCCTGTTCTTCAATAATATTATTATCATCATCATCTCAGGCAATAGAAGATGATCTGATGGACATAGGTCTCCGCCAAGAATCGCCACATCGACCGGTCCTTCCCGTGCAATAATATCACTAATTATTAAAAAAATTTAAAGTTTGGACGAATAGATGTTTGGATGTTTGTCACTCAATCACGTTTACAGGGCTGAACGGATTTGGATTGGCACGCCGGCCGCGTCGCCGATAGAACAAGTTTTCTGGATTAATTTGGATACTTTTTTAACGTTCACGTAGAGGGAGTCACTAGTCAAAAGCTAGTTTTTAATTATAAATAACAATCTAAATTCTTATTATCACAATAAAATTACCTTATAAAAGATTGAAAATAGTTCGGTTTTCGAGATGAATTCATTGATCAATCAGTTATCACCCCATAAGAGAAAATATTGCCAGTGCGTAGGTAGGTATACAGGGTGTAGAATAAAATGGGACAGCTACTTAAAGGGGTGCTTCAGACCATCAAACTGAACAACTTTCTCTATGGGAACAATATCGAAATCGCGAAAAAAAAATCCGCTCTCCCATACAAAACTGCAAACATAACTCGACTGAAATGTATGGGACAGCAGATTTTTTTTTCGCGATTTCGATATTGGTCCCATAGAGAAAGTTGTTCAGTTTGATGGTCTGAAGCACCCCTTTAAGTAGCTGTCCCATTTTATTGTACACCCTGTATATAGGTAGGTATACTTTAGGTAACTTTATAGTAACTATACATACATAGTAAGCTAATAGCTATAATATTCATTAAATCGAGGCTTTCTCTTGTTTTAGCTGTCATAACTTCCTGTCAGGTCAGAATAAAATATGATAAAGTCAGTAACACTTAGATAACATCATTTAACCATTATAATAGTACACAATAAATTCTAATTACACTTATAATAGTTTGATTGTTGGCAAATCGGTGTTCTAAAGGTCGGTAAAATATCGTTATCAAGCAAATTTTTTTAAATATAATAATGGTAAATGGTGTTTGGGATATGCCTTAACAATCGAAGCCTTAACAGGGTTCTGTAGCCATGTTTCGGGTTACAGATAACAAGACTTTAAAAAAATCTATAAAAAATTAAAAAAAAAATGGTTCTCGCCAAGTCTACTATGAGTGTCTTATTACTAAAAAGTACGCCTATAAAATGGGCCCTTTTCCGTCGTTATAAACTTTTGCTAGCCTGTTATAGGCCTAGCTTCAGAACCACTATAAGACCACATTTTGTCACTTGGGAATCTGGCTTGAACGGATAAAAAATTTCATGGGGGTTTTGAAGGTTCCGTTTTTATCATCTAGCAGTCGAACCCTAAATCCAAATGAATCGTGATTGTTTTTTCTAGATATAACACTAACCTATCAATTAATTATAAACACCGATAGAGTAAAATCCACAGTATAATTGCTATATAATTTAAAACCGAAAATTCCCAATTACACAAGTCATAAGTACAAAATACGTAGCGGAATGTTCTCGGAATCCTAAAAAAAATATAAAAACAATGCATATTATTATCCGACCCATTTAAAAAGGTAGTAAAGTACATAATAATATGATCAGTAGTATCACAGTATAAACTGCCTCCGTGGTCTAATGGTTAAGAGCATTGGGCTCTCGACACGGAGGTCGTGGGTTCGATTCCCACGGGGGACACCTAGTGATATGTCACTTTGTGCGTTTTTCCCCAGTTGGTTAGGACATTGCAGGTTGAATCACCTGATTGACTGAAAAGAAAAATGATTCGTGCTTCGGATGGCACGTTAAGCCGTAGGTCCCGGCAACTATCTCTGGTGGTAGTAGTCGTTACATAAAAACCACGTCAGAGGCCGTAAGGCGGTCTGAAAAAACTCTGACACCAGGGCTCTGCCCACACGATAAGAAGAAGACAGTATAAAAAATAATTTAAGTACTTATAATATACCTAACAGTTATTAATATTAATAGGTACCTGTGGCACTGGGAATTTTCAATAAATATTAGTATTAAATAAGTAGATAAATTCTTAATTACTTATAAAGCGTCGGTGGCGCGTTGCGGAGAGGTATATGGATAATTCGACACCCAATTATGTGGGTCCGGGTTCGAATCCGCACGGACAACATGCCACTTACCAATGAGTTTTTCTAACTTATGTAAGTAATACCTACTGCTCTCAAACGGTTAAGGAAAACATCTTGGGGAAACCTGCATACACTGAAGAAGAAATTCTGATGTGTAAGTATGTGGAGTCAACCAAACCGCATTGGGCACGCGTGGTGGACTAATGCCCATACACCCTCAGTGAGGGTAGGCCTGTGCCCTGCAGTGGGAGTTTATAGGCTGATGATCATGATGACTTATTCACCACCGTTTAAAGGCTACATTCTATATAAGAATCGGGAGCATAATGGTTGCACGACTCTTATACAGGGTGTCCCAAAACTCAACGTCAAGCCGAAAATAGGTGAGTTTGTACGAGTAACTGTTGGGGAGAAAATACAATTTCTCGTTTTTTGACCCACATTCCTAACCAATGTTATTGAATACACCGCTTAAACGGTGGACTGGATTGATTTATTCTAAGCCGGGAATAACACGAAAAAATAAGGTTAATAAAAAACCACGTAACGAAAAACATAAATCCCTTCTACAAATGAAATGTGTGACGTCGAATAAATTAACGCACATGCTATCAAACCATTACCTGCATATTGGCGAAGGTCGATCTCAATTACCGCGTCAATGTCCAGTAGTAATTAATGTCTCTGTGGTACACGGCCCCATACCAAAGGCTGGTCAGTTAAATACATTATACAACCAGAGCGAATTAACTAGGCACCTGGCTCGCACGTGGCTCGGAATTTGACACCCCTCCTGCTACCCCCCCGCGGGACCCTGCCGTCGCCGTGCGAGGCCGTAGCATAGCATTTCAGTTACTGTTGCACGTGTCACTGCGCTTTAGCATTTTCGAGTTATTCTTTCCGAGTTTTCCGAGTTTTTTATTCCGAGCCACGTGCGAGCCAGGTGCCAAGTTAATTCGCCCGTGTTGTACGAATGTTTATAACTTATTTATGAGCTTTATCACATAAAACATAGTATTAGTATTTACCTACAGCAATGAGCCTAGTCTATGTCAATGTGAAAATACTTAATTAAAGGCTAGTTACGTTATAAAAATATACAAATGACGTGTCAAGTTAATAGGTGGTTAGCCATTCGTCTACAAAAACACTGCAAGAAAAGAAAGTCAGGAGCATTGTTACAACTATACCAACATAAGCAATGCGCACATTTAGCAATTTACGGAATATAATTCGGAGCGCGCTCCGTACAAACGAAGTCTGGTGATATTTTCAATCCTAACCAATTGAAGTCAATGAAATTTTTCATAAACAATCTAGAAACTAATCTTTATGTTTGTATGAAGTCAGATTTTAGTTAAAATGTATAATTTTAATGATACAGTGCCTCAAAGATTTCCACAAACATCTTAAATTAATCCTAGCATTAAAACTGTATATTTTAACGAAAATCTGATTAAACTCCATAAAATTATAAAGATTAGTTTGTAGATTTTTTCTGAAAAAAATCATTGACTTTAATTGGATAGTATTGAAAATATTACCAGACTTCGTTTGTATGCAGCGCGCATTTGCGCTCTCGGAATAAACATCTCTAGTTTCAGGAGTGCGATTTTTGAATCTCATTCTGTTAGTTCAGCAGTTGAAAATGTCAAAATTACTGTGGAGATACGCATCTTTCTACTGCTGATTTGACTTTCAAAAATCATACTTCAGGAGTGCGATTTTTGAAAGTCAAATCAGCAGTAGAAAGATGCGTATCTCCACAGTAATTTTGACATTTTCAACTGCTGAACTCAGCGAATGAGATTCAAAAATCGTACTCCTTGATGAAATGACGTGTCTATAATGGTGAGAGCCTTTCGCCCACATAGACAATACATAAGACACCTTTTATCCCTTTTAATTTAGATAATGTTTAAAACGAAACCAAAACCACCAGTATTCTTTCCTCCTATCGAACCACCATCTCTACAAATCATACCGCAAATCTTCCACCTTCCACAAAAGGATTACCTACTAACAAAGCTATAAAACAGCTTCCTCTCTCAGTTGACGTTCCAACGAGATCATTTCAAGAGGTTTTCCGCAATATCACAGATAATGCTAGTCGTGTAGGTGGTTATAAAGACTTCCGACACCGGTCTGGGCGTTAACAGTGTAAAGTATGGAGATAGAGCACATCCTAATGAGTGCAAGGACGGTTATTGAAATAAAACTGTTAGGTATACAATGAAACAATGTTAGATACGCTGAAACAACTAGAACTAGGTTGTAAGGTTACGAATTATGAATTCTTAAATTTTGGTTTTTGTTCTACTCGACGAAAGATGGCGCTAATTTGTAAGAATTTAATTTTTACACATACTTTGCGGGTGAAACCTGAGTGAAACGCTTTTTATAATCAAGACATATTTTAATGATAAGTATACCTAATTATTTATGCAACAGAGTAAATGTTTGAAACCATGAATTAAGAAGAGGAATTAAAAGCTTCCGCTATTTGCCAACAGATGCTGCCACTTAGCACAATTTTGTAACATTTTTAAGTTTGTAGGTACCTAGCTCGTACCTAGTACCTATCTAGATATACTTACTGTACTTAATTTAAAACAAGTACATTCTAAGATACCCCCGTTTAAAATATTCTTAGTAGTGAACACTCTAGTTGACCTAAACTTTACGGTCAATGATGGCCATCGCTTCACTAGACAGAAATTACCATGACTGCATAGATTATACAGACACACTAGTAGTTAATTAACAGACATTCACATGACACTTGTAGGTACATACACTACCTATAAGTAAGAAACCCGTCCATAATAAGTATTTCACTTCTTACCTGTTAAGTAGACGTAGCTATCATATTCACGTATTCTCTTCGTTAATTAGCAACATTTTTCATAGGAATGTATGAATTTTAGGTCAATCAGGAGTGCGATTTTTGATTCTCATTCGTTGAGTTCAGCAGTTGAAAATGTCAAAATTACTGTGGAGATATGCATCTTTCTACTGCTGATTTGACTTTCAAAAATCATACTTCAGGAGTGCGGTTTTTGAAAGTCAAATCAGTCGTAGAAAGATGCATATCTCCACAGTAATTTTGACGTTTTCAACTGCTGAACTCAGCGAATGAGATTCAAAAATCGCACTCCAGGACTGCGATTTTTTAAAGTCAAATCAGCAGTAGAAAGATGCGTATCTCCATAGTAATTTTGACATTTTCAACTGCTGAACTCAGCGAATGAGATTCAAAAATCGCACTCCAGAAGGCAGAGGTGTTCGTTCGTATTACCAACTCGCTTTCACCCTAAGAATTTTAACTTATAGGTTTTAATTTTTAATCTATTTATAATGAAATCACGTTTCAAAGTGATTTCCTCTAATCCATTCCAATATCTCTCTCAGAAACACAAGTAGGCAAGTACCTAGGTACCTACAATACAAATCAGAGTATATCTAATTTAAATAATTTTATTTCCAGGGACCACCGAAACGAATTGAAAATCAGACATAAAAACAATGACTTCCCAACCCAAAACAATGGAGAACCTGAAATCTAATTTGACGGCCATTTTGTGACAGCTAAAAAACAAAATGGCAGAGCCTACGATCGAGATGGAGGTCAGAAACGAAGATGAATGCCACAACGATAAGCCGAGACTGTCCACAGGAAAGATATTTTACAAACCTGGAGTTATAGAAGAGGAAACCGATGAAACAAGTGCGTTTGAGAGTTCCGTAGCCGAATCGAATCTTCCAATGTTGGGCGGTTTCATGAGTACAGGATTCCTTAGACCACCAATACAAATTCATCCCAGTAACAGTCTGCATAGGATACCTACGTATAGCAGTTCTATTGGACAGAGTACGGTGTATAGACCTGATTCTTGCCGGTAAGTTGATCCTAATTTGTGATTTTTAAATGTGACCAGTGTCTCCAAAGCGTTTACAAGTGTTTCCAAAGTATTTACCTATACAAGTCTCAGAACGCATGCGTGTGTGCTGAGATGGACGTTATACTCTACAAAAAACAAATAACGGATTTGTTACTCGACAATCGGTGTCACTGGCTCATAGTTATCATTATATAACCGCAGGCTATGTTATCGAGTTGATCTCAACCTACAAGCTAAAATTAAAGACATTATACGTATGTCTTAAGCTAAATTACCTACCTACTTTTTTATAGACACAACATTTGGGATGAAAGCAGGGACGGATTTAGGGGAGGGCAACCGGGGTTTCAGCCTTCAGACAGGTAGAGACTTCGGAAGAACAAAATTCAAATTCAGACTAGTAAACAACTTTTCCTTTCATATTTATTTCGCGTTTTACCTTTTCCTACAGCACTATGTACACACGGCGACAGATCAACCTACAAATAGTTCGACCTTATGTCCATGAACATAGAGTTCAACTATGGGTAGGTTGATCTGTCGCCGTGTGTACAAACATGATTATTTTCAATATTAACAGAAATCATCGATCTATATTTGTTCACTCCGATCAGGTAATCAATAAAATATCAAAATATCAAATGGCCCTGATAAGCACTTGCAATTTACTCCCCATCTTGAGGGAGTATCCCAATGGTTTCAATGGCTGAGTGGGGTGGTAGTGGTACTCGCCCGCAGCCTCGGAGGTTGGGTATTCAATTCCGTGTCTCGACTCTTTATTTTTGTTCTTTCAATGTAATTTAAATTAAATTTATATGTAATTTACATTAGCTTAAAATGGAAAAAAATTCCCATTTTATTTGGAAAATAATTTGGGTTTATGGGGCCTCCACTCCTTTGTTGCCCCGAGGCCTCTAAATCTGGCACTGGATGAAATATCCGACTTAGCCCCATCGAATGTTGGAAAAGTCACTGTCCATTATCTTAAAACAAATATCCCGATGTTGAGTGACACAATACATGACTCTTTAGCAAACAGAAAATATCCTTTAAGTCTTGTAAATACGTACATGAGTAGGCAAACAACCTGAATCACCAGGCCCACTATGAACCTTGACTTAAAACTAGACTGCTCTCTTATCGATCATTTTCAGCTTAGGCTGGCTTGCACCAACAAATATTTAGGCTTATACTTACGTGTTTAAATATGATGCTGTCACTTTCATTAGTACGAGCAATTTGAGAGACAGAGCGATCACTAAATAACTTTATGGCTTCGATCAAAATAATGTTAATCGAAGGATAATTATGACCCAAAATTCACAAATTCTTCCCGAGGGTGTGTTACGCTTGCGAGACGACTGAGGGCCATGGTCTTGGTGTGGACAGTTAAGTCACCTATCACCACTTGACACGTTATTACAGAAGGCAATGTGCTGCAGTACAGGTACAGACACCAGCAGATATATCGTAGCAAACAAGGTGGTCAAATATTTCTAAGCAGTTCTAATTTTCAATAATTTATTTACTCGTAGTCAATCAAAAATATAGGAACAACGCTGAGAACATCAAATATATCGACGCAGTCATGGTGGCCATAAACATCTGAACAGTTTCGGATGAAAAATCTTACTCCGTTGTTTTACATGTTAATTTTAAATAACATTGTAAAGAAATTATTGAAAATTCGCTGTTCACATATTTATGACAAAATACACGTTTAGATAAAATTTGTAACATTTACTGTAAATAATTTAATTTAAATTAGCACTGCTCAGAAATAATTGGGCACCTTGTATGCTACGATATATCTGATGGCGACTTTACGAGCCTCCCTTGCTACGATTGCACGATTGTACAAATGATCACATGACAATTTATAGGTTAGAAATGTACCTAAATGTATTAAGGACGAATAGAAGAAATCCGTAGTTTATAGATAATTATTCTACAAGAAGCTGAATTTATTGATAAGAAAAATAAATAATTTTTCAGGTTAATTAAAAATGAAAACATCCAAACAGTCCAGGAGTGCGATTTTTGAAGCTCATATAAGGTTAACTCAGCAGTTGAAAATGTATGGAGATACGCATCTTTATTTTACTGCTGATTTGAATTTCAAAAATCGCACACCAGCTAAAAATTTAAAGATAATAAATAAAACCAGTCAAGGGCGAGTCGGGCTGCTCGCGCACCGAGGGTTCCGTACTGCACACCATCACAGAACACAACATTAACTTAGAAAAAAAGCTTTTTTTGTCCGGGACCTTTAGCGCAAGACCGACTCACACTTGATCGGTTTTAAGTATTTGTTGTTATTCTGTAGAGCTTGCTCTATAATCACACTAAGTTTGACGCTTGTATGTATTACCGTTTTTACGATAGAGCGTGAAGAAAAAACATTGTTAAAAACTAGTTTCTTGTTGAGAACCATTTTTATTATTTGTTAACAAATCCGCCGTAATAACGCATAATCTGAGAAACTTTCAACTATCTAGCTATTACGGTTCAAAAGTTACAGCCCTAAATAGGTAGGACAGACGGATGGACAACATAGGCTTAGTAATAGGGTCCCGTTTTCATCCTTTGGGTACGGAACCCTAAAAAAGGTCGTCGGGTGCATCCTCACGAGACATGGTCCCGTCCCGAGCATGCTGAGAGGCCTTTGCCCAGCAGTGGGATGAAGTAGGCTAGTAAAAAAATAGACAAGAGTGGAAAACAATTGTAGTTCATTTCGATGTCGATAAATTACACAGTGCTACTACTTGATTTTTTTCTGAACCATTATACTTCTATTGTGTTTAAGGCGTAACACACACTATTACTTGTAAAATTCTGAATCATCCTTGAGGTACCGATATCTAATCAGTAAAAACAGATAAATACACTTTATTGAAATAGTTTTGAAAACGTGTGTTTTATTCGCATTGCTATTTCAATTCGCGTTACATACTGACATTGTTTTGTAAAAAATCATTTTTACGCGTTACAATTTCTTTTATCGAGTTTATTTTTCTTGAAGTGAATTTTGTGACTATTCCGATATTTTTCATTATTTTTTAAAGTGGTAAAAGTGACTGAAAAATGCGCCGAAGGCGTAAATAGTATTGTGATAAGAGAATATTTTATCATTGTTGACCAAGTTTGCTCTACTTTTGTTTAGAATCATCGGTGTGACTGACAGGGGGAGGTAGGTGTTTACTTGTTAACTGAATTCGTACAGGGTAATTAAATGTATTTCGTTGGATATTGGGTACCAGTCGAAATGGTAAGATTTTTTCTCTTTACAAAACTTTTAACCTTCTTTTAACATGGGATCAGGACTTACAGATAATTGTTATAAAAGACAATGCGGGTTTTGTATGTAAGGTTGGCGCCTTATTTTTCGCCGTTGTTTTTGGCGCGGCCAACAACCAAACTTGAATATTTTATTTCAGAATAAAGTAACAAACAAAACTTATTAACATGTATATCCCTAAAATCCCTAAACTCAGTCCGGACGGAGATATAAAGGCTTGAAGTTGAAAATATTACCATTACGTGCACTTCAAGCCTTTATATCTCAGTTCGGACTGAGGTCCGAGATATTTGTAATAACAAGTGTTGTTTTTAACTTTATTCTGGACTGTTTCTGTACAGTTCTGATTCTGAATATTCAAGTTTGATTGATGGCCGCGCTAAAAAAAGAGAAAAGGCGCCATTTTTAGGCATAGGCTTTTATCACCATCATCAACAGGCTAAATAGGTCCCACTGCAAGGCATCGGCCCACCCTCAGGGGTGTGTATGGTGTTTGTCCACCACGCGTGCCCAATGCGGATCAGCAGAATAGATAGGAACGCATCAGAATTTCTTCTTCAGCGTATGCAAATTTCCTATAACTATGTTTTCCTTCACCTTTTGAGAGCAGTCGTTTGCAAAAATGTTTGGTTCTTCATATACGAGCATTCTCGAATTGCTCTAAGGGAAGTTCTCAAATTAAAATATGTAACAAGACTAACAAGTATTGAGTGAAATATTTTTTTTTTATTCATTTGTATGAACGAGAGTATTGTATTATATTGTATGAACCATCAATCATTTATGCTTCGATTCATTATTTTTCTTCTGTTATATCGTTGTTCCGATTAAAAACGGTTATTATTTATTGTTCCTAATGCTTGTTCTTGTTATAATCATAAACGCTTTATTGTCTTGCAACACAATAATATAAATTACAACATGATTAAATTATAATCTCAAAATTGTTTAACAAAATCCAGTGAAATTAAATTTGGCTTTAAAGTTTTATTTTACCGAATTAGCTAATTGCGTGTTTATTTGACTTTGATATTTAAATATTACTGCAAAGACAATTTCAATTTTGTCCCGCAATTTTGAATTTTTTGCGAGCAAATTAAACAATTGTTTAAAAAAACCCGTGTTGGGTATTCTTAATTTCGATAACTATCACGCTCGCAATGTTTGTGCACTGAATAAAAAGTAACCCTTTATAATTTTTTTGAACGCAGTCTGTAAAAAGCAGAACACCATGTATCATTAACGTACGTGTATGTTATGTGGCAGAGCACAGTGGTAGAGCTATTTAAGTTGTGAGTTGAGATAAAAAAAAACTGTCATGAGGAGCGAATATAACAAATGAAGCCAACAATCAGCCTGTACTTTGGCCAATTTACGGTATTTTTAGGGTATATTACATGGGAAACCTTGTAGACTTTAGTTTTCTAGAAAAAAAATTTGCGACTTTAGCCTACTTGGCCTGACATTTTAAGCGATTCAGACTGGCTACAACGACGTACAATTAAATAAATAAATAACGCTCACAGGCACATATACATTGTAATGATCCCAAATAAGCCTCAGGCTTTTTGTTATGGGAATCATACAACGACGGCACAAACATATAACATCCATGACCGAACCGGGATTCGAACCCAGGACCCTGGTTTGGCAATCCAGCGTGGTAACCATCACACCAACCGGGTCATCAATTGAAATTCAAAAATAGTTTATACAAATAAGCGATGACCTTATAAAGGTTGCATACGCTGGAAACTCGTACTTGATCTACATTATTTAAAGTCCATAAAATGAGCTAGACGGTTAGAAACCAGGCACCATACGTAAGTAATAACATAATCTGCCAAATCCACCTAAAAACTGCAAACATTGATACGTGTCCACATAATCTTGATTAATCGCATCTCGGAGACCTTTCCACTTCACGTTAAGGACGACTTTCTTGATAAAATTAGTCTGTTAAGCCTTAAATTGTCGGTTGTGAGACTTATAAAACCATTACACACCTAAGTCTTATGTCAAAATGATCTCTAAACAAACAACAATGGGTTTATCCTTATCGTGACTTCAACAAAATTCTGTATTACTATTGGACTGTCAAGTAATTTTAATTAAATTTTATTTGCAAATCCATTTTGTTATGATTATGAGTTTATGATTAAATGTTATAAACTTTATCATGTGATGCTTTTTGGAGAAAGATTTTAATTCTTCTTGGAAAAGATAAATACTCAGATAAACCTATATGTAGGTACTAAAACGCACATGCATTTTATTATCAAAATAGCAACAATATTTAAGGACAAAAGCTAGTACCTAACTAATATAACTTTAATTCTCACCACTATTCTAACTATTAGAAGGTCTGAGGATGACTAGAATATTAAGGGATATACATACTTTGGTTTTTCTTGGCATTTTTCTTATTATTTCAGTGTCTAATGGTTAAGATTGAGCATTGGCTCTCGACACGGAGGTCGTGGGTTCGATTCCCACGGGGGAGACCTAGTGATAAAAGTCACTTTGTGCGTTTTTCCCCAGTTGGTTAGGACATTGCAGGCTGAATCACCTGATTGTCTGAAAAGAAAAATGATTCCGTGCTTCGAATGGCACGTTAAGCCGTTGGTCCCGGCTACTATCTCGGCGGTAGTAGTCGTTACATAAAAACCACGTAAGAGGCCGTAAGGCGGTCTGAAAAACTCTGACACCCAGGGCCCTGCCCACACGATAAGAAGAAGAAGAAGTAGAATAAAATAATAAACCTATTTCATCAAGTAGAAAAGATTTGGATAAGACTGGCACAGATCATAAAAAGAGTGGCATAAAGGGAAGGAAGCTTATACCCTGCAGTGGGTGGACAAAAGTGGAAGATGATGATGATCGAAGTAGTAGCCTAGTAGGAAGCCTTTCATGTTAGAATGATCTGTTAGAATAAAACCGGTCAAGTGCGAGTCGGGCTATTCGCACACCGAGGGTTCCGTAGCACACCACCACAGAACACAACATTATTAACTTAGAAAAAAAACATTTTTTGTCCGGGCGGGACCTTTAGCGCGAGACCGACTCACACTTGGCCGGTTTTTAGTATTTATTGTTATTCTGTAGAGTTTGATCTATAATCACACTAAGTTTGACGCCTATATATATATTACCGTTTTTACGATAGAGCGTGAAGTAAAAACGTTGATAAGAACTAGTTTCTTGTTGAGAACCCCCCTTAATTTTGAACTTTTTGACATTTTTATTATTAACCGACGAAAAAACAAAAGACGGAGGAGGTTCTCAAGTCGACGCATAGGTATATTTGTTTTTTTGTTTGTTTTATGTATGAACACGCATAACTTTTTACAGAGTAGTCCGATTTTGATAATTTTTTTTTTGTTTAGTAGGTCATTCAGAGGTGGTTCCAATTTAATTTGGTGAAGATCTGGTAAAGGACTTCGGAGATAGACAATAGAACTCCGCAAAAATGAAATAAATGATTCGATAACTTCTTACAGAGTAGTCCGATTTTGATATTTTTTTTTTGTTTGGTAGGTCGTACTTCGGAGATAGTCCCATTTCAATTTGGTGAAGATCTGGTAAAGGGTTTCGGAGATAGACAATAGAACTCCTCAAAGATCTATAGCATATCATCGACTGTTCAAATAAATGATTCGTGTTCATGTTCCCTTTTAGGGCATACTTCAGAGGTGGTCCCATTTTAATTTGGTGAAGATCTGGTAAAGGGCTTCGGAGATAGACAATAGAACTCCTCAAAGATCTAGAGCATATAATTGACTATTGAAATAAATGATTCGTGTTCATGTTCCCTTTTAGGTCATACTTCAGAGGTGGTTCCATTTTAATTTGGTGAAGATCTGGTAAAGGGCTTCGGAGATAGACAATAGAACTCCTCAAAAATCTATAGCATATCATCGGCGATTGAAATAAATGATTCGTGTTCATGTTTCCTTTTAGGTCATACTTCAGAGGTGGTTCCATTTTAATTTGGTGAAGATCTGGTAAAGGGCTTCGGAGATAGACAATAGAACTCCTCAAAGATCTAGAGCATATAATTGACTATTGAAATAAATGATTCGTGTTCATGTTCCCTTTTAGGTCATACTTCAGAGGTGGTTCCATTTTAATTTGGTGAAGATCTGGTAAAGGGCTTCGGAGATAGACAATAGAACTCCTCAAAGATCTAGAGCATATAATTGACTATTGAAATAAATGATTCGTGTTCATGTTCCCTTTTAGGTCATACTTCAGAGGTGGTTCCATTTTAATTTGGTGAAGATCTGGTAAAGGGCTTCGGAGATAGACAATAGAACTCTTCAAAAATCTATAGCATATCATCGGCGATTGAAATAAATGATTCGTGTTCATGTTCCCTTTACATGTTCCCTTTACATGTGCAATGAACATGTTAACCCAATATAACACCACCACTGAAAATTTTGAAATAAAAAATTTACTTCAAAACTAAAAAGTACCTACTAAAATAATTAGTTTTTTGGATTCGGTGTCAAGCTAGCCCAAAAAATAAAACAATAAAAGCACAATCGTGCTTTTTTATATTCTGATAGATAACGAAAAAACAAAAAAGTGTATGAACACGCATAACTTTCTATTCTACAGAGTAGTCGGTTTTTGATAATTCTTTTTTTATTGGATAAAGTATACTCCCGGGGTGGTCCCATTTCAATTTGGTGAAGATCTGATGACGCACTTCGGAGCTACACAATAGAACTCCTCAAAAGTTGACAGCAAATCATCGATTGCGATTGAAACGTTTGCTTCGTATCGATGTACCCTTTGTGTGTGCTGATATCAGAATCCAAGTAATGTATATCACCACTAAAAATTATGAAATAAAAATTTTTAACAAAAAAATAAAACCGACTTCAAAACTCAAAAAGTAAAAATAATATTGCAGCCGATGAATTTTACGTCAGCATCTATAAGAATATCAATTTGTTTGGCTCATCGGCTGCAATATTATTTTTTACTTTTTGAGTTTTGAAGTCGGATTTATTTTTTTGTTATTTGTTAACGAATCCGCCGTTATAACGCATAATCTGAGAAAATTGCAACTATCTAGCTATTACGGTTCAAAAGTTATTCAAGACAAAGCCCTAAATAGGTAGGACAGACGGGCGGACGGACGGACGGACAACGTAGGCTTAGTAATAGGGTCCCGTTTTCACCCTTTGGGCACGGAACCCTAAAAATGACTTTGATAGTAGTTTCAACTTCTCTTCAACCGATTCGACATGGGTACTCAATGATCCACGTGTTTTCAACCGCCGCTTGATTCGATGTCCACTCGACACGCGCTAAGTGTATGATTACTGACTTGATGTCATGATGTAGAGGTAGCTACGTTGCCATCCGGACCCGAGTAGTCAATCCAGAGTTATATTTGTTACCCAGGACTACTCACTTTTTGAGCCATCGAGCGGGGAGCAGGAAAATATTGTTACAACTTTTTGTATGGTTTCCTACGTTGAAAAACGTAGGTGTACGCAGCATCAGCAACGATCCATCTACAGGAGTGCGATTTTTGAAAGTCATTCTTCGAACTCCGCAGTTGAAAATGTCAATATTACTATGGAGATGTGCATCTTTCTACTGCTGATTTGACATTAAAAAATCATACTCCAGGAGTGCCATTTTTGAAAGGCAAATCAGCTAGAAAGATGACATCTCCGTAGTAATACTGACATTTTCAACTGCTGAACTCAGCGAATGAGTTTCAAAAATCGCACTCCAGGGGTGCGATTTTTGAAAGTCAAATCAGTAGTAGAAAGATGCGTATCTCCATTCAACTGCTGAGCTCAGCGAATTAGATTCAAAAATCGCACTCCTGCCCTCAAAAATTCATTGAAGTTAATAATCAATTTCTACCAAGCACTCCCTGTAAAAGCGTTAATTTTGGTTTTTATTAATATCTACTAATTTTGTCATAAAAGTATCTTAGAAAGACGAATGGGCTCATATCGTTATCTACCACAATATTTTTGATATTAAACATTTATTTTAAACATTTATAACATTTATGGGATGGGATGACCAAGATAAGTAGGTAATAAAATTTTTATTACCTACTTATCTTGCTCATCCTATTCCAATTCGTCTTTAAGATACTTTTATGACACAATTAGTAGATATTTATTATCAAATGATTGCTTATTTCCAAGAATAAGGACACTATAAGGTTTAAAACATTCTTATTTCAACTGCCGAACTCACCGAATGAGATTCAAAAATCGCACTCCAGATACCTATGTTTGTTATCGGCATTCGGCGATCCCTAAATTAAATAACAATATTTAAAAAAAAGGGCATTACTCGTACAAGCTAAATCTTTCTGTGCACTTTACGCAAACATGGATACCAATTACTATGTTTTTCTAAACTACGCAGGTACTATCTAAACATAACTGAATGTCACCTTATAAGTGCTTATTGTAATATCACGACAAAATTGTCACATTATTTACAAATGCTCAATAATAAATGAGTCGTGCTTAAGATTGTTGACGAAGGCGTGGCTTGCGAATTAGCCATATTCATAAACATGAAAACAGTCATAGGAACATCTTGTTATGATATTATGAAAATGCTTGGATCGTGTAATAATCAATATCACCAATGATTATCATGATCATGTAATTAATTATCATGCGATATATTTAGCTCGTGCTGACACGAAAAAAAGGGGAAAATGAAATATTTACTGTCGGCTTCAAATTCAATTTAATAAAGCTTTTTAGGGTTCCGTACCAAAAGGGTGAAAACGGGACTCTATTACTAAGCCTATTGTCCATCCGTCCGTCTGTCCTACCTATTTAAGGCTGTAACTTTTGAACTGTAATAGCTAGACAGTAGAAATTTACACGAAATGTGCGTTATTACGGCGGATTTGCTAACACATAATAAAATAACAAAGAGTTTAAAATTAATTCCTCATACAAGAAACTAACTAATCTATCAACGTTTTTCTTCTCGATCTATCGTAAAAGCGGTACTCAAGGAACACGCAAGCTATATAGCAGCAGCACAGGAGCTGCATACAGGAAATTTCCTTTATGCGGCTACTGTACAGCTGCTATATAGCTTACGTGTTCCTTGGGTAATTACACACAAGCATCAAACTTGGTGAGATTATAGAGCAAACTCTACAATAATAACAACAAATAATCAAAACCGGCCAAGTGTCAGTCTGTCTCGCGCTGTAGGTCCCGGAGAAAACAATTTTTTTTTGTAAGTTAATATTTTATATGGTGGTGTGGTACGGAACCCTTTGTGCGCAAGTAGCCCGACTCGCACTTGACCGGTTTTATTTCATTCAAAAATTGAAACTTAACAGTTAATTTAACCTAACAGTGCATTAATATGCACCACCATCCTCCCCCATTATTTGAATCTAATCATATTCATCAACTTAGTCGCAATTTCAGTGTTGCTCGACATACTAAACGTGTTTTATTTATACCTTTCTTACACATAATAAAACGCTAACTAATAATTGATCATATTAAATGACTATTCCTATCCTGCGATAACTAATAATTGATCCTATTGTATTATGGAAAACATCGTGAGGAAACGTATACATACGTTACTAGTTACTGAAAAAGAAATTCTGATGCCTATCTGAAGTGTATTGATACGCATTGGGCACGCGTGGTGGACTAACGCTGATACACCCTCCCTGAGGGTAGGCCTGTGCCCTGCAGTGGGACGTATGACACGCTGATGATAATTGTATGACTGCCAAGTGCAAACAGTTAGAGATCAGTAAGTTAAATACCTAAAGATTAAGTTACCTATGCATTTATTATGTAACTTCTTCTTATCGTGTGGGCAGAGCCCTGGTGTCAGAGTTTTTTCAGACCGCCTTACGGCCTCTGACGTGGTTTTTATGTTACGACTACTACCACCAGAGATAGTAGCCGAGACCAACGGCTTAACGTGCCATCCGAAGCACGGAATCATTTTTCTTTTCAGACAATCGGGTGATTCAGTCTGCAATGTCCTAACCAACTGGGGAAAGACGCACAAAGTGACATATCACTAGGTGGCCCCCGTGGGAATCGAACCCACGACCTCCGTGTCGAGAGACAAATGCTCTTAACCATTAGACCACGGAGGCATTGGTACCGATTCGGACTGTGCCACGACTTAACTTAACTAAATTTATTCCTGTCACTTTCTAAAATAAGATTAAGAAAAGAGACAGAAAACCAACAGCTGACTTTAGTGCTGTCAAAGTGACGTTACACGCCCAAAATAAGTATATTTAAGTAATAATAATTAATAGTTAAGTTAAGTCGTGGCACAGTCCGAATCGAGGCCAGTGTATTATGTAGCTACCTAAGCATTTGTCTTGTAGCTCATTTTGAGATATTTTATAAGCTCTTCAGTTAAATGTTTATTCTTAGAAATTTTGGTTATTCTCTGCCTGCGAAAGATATCGTCGTAGATACACAGTAAATAGAGCTAAAATGTGGGTGTGTAGGTATATCTGTTAACTTATTAATCAGTAGTCAAATACATAGTTGTGCCCGGCCTTCGTTACGAAAGCAATCGAGACCAACAAATTAGTAGGTACAAAAAATAATTTAATTTGCAAATCAATTCGCGTTCGGCAAATTAGACGCCATTTAATAATGGGGTTGTCGGCCATCTTGATATTTATATACAGGATGTTTAACTTGACACATACTTATGCATAAATAACTCACATAAAATAAAAGTACTTACAGAATAGTATGCAGAAATGACGGAGGTTTGCTAATATTTATACAAAACTTGTATTAAAAGATTTAATGTATAATTTTTTCTAAGAGTAACATGACTATGTATGAAAATAGGTAAGGTGAGGTATATAAGGTCCGCCACACACATACGGAATTGCAAACCGGAATTCCAAATCAGGATTGTGATTTTGTATAGGATTTGACAGCTGCGCAATTGGCTACTTGACAACTAGTCAAATCAGCTACTCTTTATCAGACGTCAAAACATGCGCTTTGTATGAAGATTTGTATACTAAATAATGAGTTGTGACGTCATCAACATTTTCATTACTTTTTATAGTTTATCTTGTTATTAAAAATAGTATTCAAGCTAAAAACTCAATGAAAATGGGAGTTAAGCGTTATTTTCTAACCCTTTTTTTATTGAGTAGATAAAAATAAAATATATTGAATGTAGTCAAATACCCAATTCCGAACGCAATTGTGGAGGGGGAAAAGCCATACGAAATCGAAATCCTGATTCTGGATTCCGGATTGTAATTGCGTTTGTGTGTGACTAGAGTTGTAAATGCTACGTAACCTACCACTGCCTACGGTAGTCTACCGGTAGACTATGGTAGACTACGGTAGACTACCGATTCATACCGTAGATTATGTAGATTTCAAATAAAAAATCTTCGATTTATTTAAAAAAAAAAAAATGATTTTTGTTCATGTAAATATGTAATATGAGAAAGTACTAATCAATACAAATTAATTAACATTATGTTAATATTTTAAAATGTCAACAAAATACGATTTTAAACTTTAAAGATTTTAAATTGTCATTAGACTATAAATTGCCCCTCTTTTCGGACATGAAGGTTTCCTCACGGTGTTTTCCTTCACCAAAAAACCAACCGTCCGTACCGACATGAAATATAAATGATAAAAACCACATTTCAGTATTACGTACGTGCCCTGGGGATCGAACCCATACCCGTAGGAGCTAGGCTATCGTGGCTTAGTGCATAATATCACATTTTAAACAACCTTTTATAAAATAGTGTATGTCAATGTCCTTTTTTCGCGATCTTGATTGATTTTTACTTTCTCAAAAATTATTGTTGAAGCTCTCTTAGCTTATTTATCACAAATAATAAATGGCAGCCGCCTTAAATATTGTGAACTAGCCAAAATTCCTACTACTGCATAATCTACAATTGCTACCGTAGCTTATGTAGCCTAGCTTATGTAGCCTACCGGTAGTCTACCTCACGATTTGGTAGACTACGGTAGATTTACAACTCTATTTGTGACGGACCTTAATCCATTTGCATAAGCAACGTTAGCGGTTATGAACATAGGTAAATGATACCTCATACTCATGGCAAATAATGAGACATAAATCAAAAGAAATACAATCGAACATAAACCAGAATGCG
The DNA here is from genome assembly GCA_922987775.1 of Agonopterix subpropinquella. NCBI lineage: Eukaryota > Metazoa > Arthropoda > Insecta > Lepidoptera > Depressariidae > Agonopterix > Agonopterix subpropinquella. Next base: position 10,234,769 of record OV277695.1, on the reverse strand, counting down.
CCATAGTTACGAGTAGGCTTAGAACTATTGTATTCTAGGACTGTTGTAACTTCTAACACAAAACAATTTAACGTTGTTGATTATTGAAAAAACCGGCCCAGTGCGAGTCGGACTCGCGCACGAAGGGTTCCGTACCATTCCATTATACAATATTACCAAAAAAAATATTTTTTCCGGGATGACCGGGACAACACACACCTGGAGTGCGATTTTTGAATCGATGCGATTGTTGTAAGTGACAAAATTACTATGGAGATACGCATCTTTCTACTGTTGATTTGACATTCGAAAAACATACTCCGGGGGTGCGATTTTTGAAAGTCTCGGTCTTCGGTTTTTGCACTCTTGATCGATTTTTATTATATGTTGATTACCTTTAAGTAGGTATGCACTATAATCAGACCAAGTCTGACGCTAGTATGTATTGCCGTTTTAACGATAGAGCAAAAACAAAAAACTATGAAAAAAAAACGTTTCTTGTATGGGGACCCCCTTAATTTTAAACTTTTTGTTTTTTTTTTTATTATATGTTAGCAAACCAAAATAATAACACATTATTCTGTTTCAACTCTCTACCTATTATGGTTCAAAAGATACAGTCCTTAGCTAGGACGGATGGACGAACAGCGTAGGCGTATGAATAGGGCCCGTTGTACCCTTTGGGTATGGAATAGTATGGATCCCTAAAAAGTACCTATCAAATTTTCAGTGCTAATAGATATATCGGGCTTTGAATACATACATTAAACAACGCCCATCTCTGTTTCATAAAACTGACTTTTGTATCATAGGTAAAATATATTTTTTCAAACAAACACCCTTTACAATACCTTATCAAAGTAGGCACTAACTGAAATTTGTTTTCCGTTGTGAGGTGAACTGATAATTTTCGATACAGAATCTCGCGATATAATTATACAACGTTTAGCGCTGTCTTGTGCTGACGAGTCGGAGTCGTGACCGCGGCATTATCGCACGATGCTTCAGGAGGTTCGCCAGCCGTGGGGGATGCTGCCGCAGACGGTCCGGTGAGCGAGTCGCGCGCACACGCCCGAGCACAACATGCACACCGACCCCGAGTCTCCGGCCTGCCGCGAGGAGACCCAGCTCCTCCCCGACGAGTGGCTCAAAGTCAAGACTGTGCCCGCCAACGGCAACCTCTCCCCAGGCGTCTACTACCCTACTGTCACTCCCAAGAGGTTCGTCGACGACCGACACCCTGTGACGTCCCCGACCGAATCCTACTGTTTCGCTTTTGTCTGACTTTTGTGCTTATAATCGTTGTCGTTTGTTTTATGTTGTAGGAAATAATTTACATTAGAAAGCTATTTCTTATAAGTAGTGCACATTATCGACATTGGCGAAGGTCGCACTGAGACGATGCAAGCGTGAACTAAACGTTCACACTTATAGAATGTCATAGATCTATAGACCGTCACTGGCGCGAAACGTCTATAATGATCGTGTATTTGTTTACAGGAACCGGTCGCACAGATATGGTGGAACGCGTAGGACGAGAAGGAGAGCCATTCTTAAAAATGGAGAGTGCAACATCCTCAAGTCGAAGATATCGCAGCGGCGGTTGCGGTTCCTGCAGGATATGTTCACGACCCTCGTCGACGCGCAGTGGAGATGGACGCTCCTGGTGTTCACTCTTTCCTTCGTCCTCTCCTGGTTGGGATTCGCGCTCATCTGGTGGCTGATATCATTCACGCACGGTGATTTAGAACTCGATCACCTGCCACCCATGCAAGAGACATCGAATTGGAAACCGTGCATCTTCAATATCTACGACTTTACCTCATGTTTCCTGTTCAGTATTGAAACGCAGCACACGATAGGTTACGGTTCACGTACAACCACCGAAGAGTGTCCGGAAGCTATATTTATAATGTGCCTTCAGAGTATAGTGGGTGTGATGATACAAGCGTTCATGGTGGGCATAGTGTTTGCGAAGATGACGAGACCGAAGCACAGGACCCAGACTTTATTGTTCTCAAAATACGCAGTGGTGTGTCAGAGGGATGGTGGACTGTGCTTGATGTTCCGAGTTGGTGATTTGAGAAAGTCGCACATCATCGGAGCAAGTGTGAGAGCTCAACTGATACGATCCAGAACAACAAAGGAAGGCGAGTTATTGTCCCACTATCAAACCGAGCTAGAGCTCAACGCTGACGGATGTGACAGTAACCTATTTTTCATCTGGCCGATAACTATGGTGCATCGAATAAACGCAGAAAGTCCTTTCTACGGAGTGTCAGCTGCAGATGTGTTACAAGAGAGATTTGAGATAGTGGTTATATTAGAGGGTACGATAGAGTCAACGGGTCAAACGACGCAGGCGCGTTCGAGTTATACGACTAGTGAAATAATGTGGGGACATAGGTTTGTGCCGCTGGTGTCGTACAATCGTGAGCGGCAGGGGTACGAGGTGGACTACTCCAAGTTCGAGGAGACGACGCAGGTGGACACCCCGCTGTGCTCCGCCAAGGAGCTGGACGAGTTCTACGGCAACCAGGCTGATCAGAGATCTATCGGTGAGCTATTTTATAACTTCAAATCTTGTGGGCTGGTTATCTGTATAATAAGGACATGCTTCAAAAATGTACGCTATGTTTTAACGCTATCACTTCATGACACAATTAGTGTAATCTCTTAACCGAGATAATGAATTTTCTTGGTCACTGTCACCTAGTCGTGATTTCTGACGTCATTTCGTATGTTTGTTTGTATTGCTCCTAAGTAATTCAAAAGAAAATAGCTATAAATTTCTGTTGCACTATTTCTAAGTTATCTATAAACTTTGTTTATCTAGGGTCAACAGACAAACTGTCTTGTTTACTTTCATTATGTCTTGATTCGAACTATTTTGCTCGTAAATATCTAATTAAGGAAAGAGTAAAGGAATCATTAATTAATGTGTTTCTTTTAATCGCTTAGCAGGCTTTGAACTCATTTACGATTTAAGCTGTTGAAAGATAAATATCAAAGTGATTGACAATGAAGAATAGGTAATAATAATATGGTTAATATGTTAATATTCACGCCGTGTAGGTTCACGTGATGTTTTGTGAGGCGTATCACACATTACAGTGGCTCTAGCTAAGTAGCTACTTGACTACTGCATTGATCGTAGATAATATAGATTTCAATGCAACGTTACACAATCGTAAGGAGATACTTAAGCTCGGGGGTTTAAATAAATATATTTACCTACATGAGATTTTATCAGACGTAAAAACTATCTTTACTGAAATAATGAGACTTAACCGCTTGTTACAGCCCTGTTTGATTGATTTGACAATGACTATAGGCTATTTTGGGATTTTTTTACGCAACCGACATTTATCATCTCGTCATAATTTTAATACATAAAAAATGTGACGAGTCGAAATTAAATATTTTCTTAGCTAATTTTATCAAGATCCAAATTCTTAATATCATTAAGAAGTAGGTATACGATTTAATTTATTTCATTGTTACCATTCCATTTAAATAATAAATGCTTATTCATCCAAAATTATCAATGTTGCACTTAACGAATCATGCTAATTAACTTACATTTATTGAAATTAAATTACCGCTCTAGTTATCGGCCACGAGTTCGTCTAACTAATCATAATTGTGTGTCAAGTACCTAGGTATCTAATTTGTTCGTGCCTAGGTACATAGGTACCAAATCATGACAACTATACAGTTTCATAGACGTAATTGCCTCCGTGGTCTAATGGTTAAGAGCATTGGCTCTCGACACGGAGGTCGTGGGTTCGATTCCCACGGGGGACACCTAGTGATATGTCACTTTGTGCGTTTTTCCCCAGTTGGTTAGGACATTGCAGGCTGAATCACCCGATTGTCTGAAAAGAAAGATGATTCCGTGCTTCGGATGGCACGTTAAGCCGTTGGTCCCGGCTACTATCTCTGGTGGTATGTAGTCGTTACATAAAAACCATGTCAGAGGCCGTAAGGCGGTCTGAAAAAACTCTGACACCAGGGCTCTACCCACACGATAAGAAGAATAGACGTATAAGTTTTTCTTTTTGGCTCTGACAACTGGTGGGGTGTCGGAGTTCTAGAGTGGAGACCACGAACTGGTAGGCGTAGTGTGGGACGCCCTGCTGCCCGACTGGATGAGGAAGGCCGAGGACAGCGTTTTGTGGCGCGCCTATGTTCAGCAGCGGACGATGATGGGCTGATGATGATGATGATGATGATATAAGTTTTTCGGCAAGGTGTAAAATTAATTGCGTTACATATTAAACGGGATGATTCAGACTATCAAACTGAACAACTTTCACTATGGGGCCAACATCGAAATCGCGAAAAAAACTCTGCTGTTCCATACATCTGGGCCCACAAGTTATTCAGTTTGATTATGTATGCATTTAAATTTACGCTTATACTGGATGTACAATAAAATAGGACAGCTACTTAAAGGGGTGCTTCAGAAAATCAAACTGAACAACTTTCTCTATGGGACCAATATCGAAATCGCGAAAAAAAAATCTGCTGTCCCATACATTTCAGTCGAGTTATGTTTGCAGTTTTGTATGGGAGAGCGGATTTTTTTTTCGCGATTTCGATATTGGTCCCATAGAGAAAGTTGTTCAGTTTGTTTGTTCTGAAGCACCCCTTTGAGTAGCTGTCCCATTTTATTGTACACCCTGTATACAGGTTGAAATTGATATCATTAGCATCCTTTTAAACTAAGAGTCTACCCATCAAACTGAACAACTTTTACTATGGCAGCAAACCAATCGTTATATCTTATCTGTATGGAAGCATACCTATAGCATACATTTGTCGCAAACTCGTGCGTCGACATTGCTGTTTAGTTTGCTTCGATCGGTTTGCTCCAATAGTGAAAGTTGTTCAGTTTGATGGGTAGACTCTAAGTTTAAAAGGATGCTAATGATATCAATTTCACCCTGTATACCTATATTCTATTTACCCGACTGCGCCAGAAGGAGGGTTATGTTTTTGCGATGTAGTTTTCTAGTTGTCATTTTGATAAATTAAAGTCAATGATCATTATCATCATCAGCCTGTCATCGCCCACTGCTGATCATTCTTAAGCTGCGTCACAAAACTTCGTTCTCTGACTTTCTAAGGTCCAGCGGGCCGGAAGGCTTTCCGCACTACGCCTGCCAGTTCTAAAGTCTTCATTCTAGAATTCAAACTAGCCTTCTGCTCAAAGACTGAATTATTAATTGAAATAAGGAGATAATAATATTAAGGAACCAAATATTATTTAGATGTCCATTGCTACGACTACGATGTAGCGCTGCGTAGCGCAACACGCTACGCTTCTACACGTTTTGCTACGCGTCTCAATGCGCTTGCGCATTGAAGCAAGCATTAATTATTTTCGACCCTAATCGTCTATTTTGGTTTAATAATTATTTGGTCCATAGGTTGCGGCGAACATTTCCTATGAGAAACGCGATCGCCCAACCCTACGAAAAGTGCGTGCGTGTGCCGTATTTTCGGTTAAAAAGAATTAATAAAAGTACTTTTTATAGATTTTTTTAATGATTTCACTAGATAAACTAATGGTCAATATGTAAGTAAAATTCCAGTAATTATGAACGGTTTCGAGTTATTCTAGTTTGAGAAAAATATGTGAAAAATTCGTTATTTTCTTCACTTTTCGAAAAGAAATTGTTTCGAGTGAAGTAATTTCAATCGTGTATTCAATTTATGATTTCACTAGATAAAGTATCCAAGTATTTTTTTCGTTTCGGTAACTTGTATAAATCGTGTCGAAAAGCGATAAATAAGAGACCCCTTCCCAGGTAATTCCGGGACATATGGCCCCTTAAATACATAAATCTTTTTCTGGAAAGTGTCAAGCCTACTGAAATATCGTGAAAAAATCTCGTTTTTATTTTTATCGACTTCCATATAGATAAGATATCGACAAATTAATCATTGTAAACATAACAAATTCTTTGACAATTCCTCTTGTTACTATATATTTCGTGTAATATTTGATTGATTACATTGTCAGTACAATCACAATTTGTGTTTCAAATAGTTTTCCAAGATTTTACTGAATTTATTAAGAGGATAGGCAGGCTCTCATACAAAACTGCAGTACCGTCTCGACTCAATAATGTATGGGACGGCAGATTTTTTATTTTTTCTCGACGTTGCCTCCATAGTGAAAGTTGTTCAGATTGATGGTCCGAAGCACCCTCTTAAGTATTACTAGGGTGTTTTTTTACACCCTGTACATATTTATACGATCCGCCCCTCCCACACACCCCGCCGACTAGAGTGCGAAAGAGACAACTGCAACTCGGACTGATTCTATCTACATAAAATGGACGAAATCAGCATTTCGTATTCCCCTGTTTCCTCCCCCAAAACTAGATCGATTTTAATAATTCTTTTAAGAAACTTTGGCTATGTCTGTACGTTTTTTTTTTTTAGTTTATATTCGTCTTTGTTTGCTGGATGTCTGAAATCGGGCGGTAAAATTTGGTATTTTCGAAGGTCCCTAGTTCTTTACAGTAATTAATTTATGCAAAAAAGCAAAACATTAGGACAAGGCAGAGGTAGCATAGATTGTATGGTAAAAATCAGTTTGCTCTAGTGTCATTATCCAGGGAAGAAACATTAAATATATTTGTATGGAAAAAACGATACTAGTCTATCCTCTTAACGTATCAAGTTTCTTGGAATGGTGTTTGCAAAAATTAGATTACAAAATCCTGTTGTCCTTTTTTAGTGTTCCGTACCTCATATTTTCATATTCATAAAAGTGACTGTTTTGACTTTGACAAAGAACAGGGGATTTTTCTCAAAATTGCCATATTAGGCAGACGAAGTGTTTCGCAATTGCGATGAGATAGAATTTACACAAATGTTGCTCTCGTTCCTTCGATTATCGTGTAACGTAAGTACATATAAAGGAACAAAATGGGACATAGGACAGACAAATTGAGAACCTCCTCCTGTTTTTGAAGTCGGTTAGAAAATCATTAACGTCGTCCGTGATAGGGTGACCTTAATGTAGTAGGGGACCACACGGGCAATTTTTAACTGATTCCCACCAATCAAATCCTGTACCGGCAGAGGATATGTAAATTCGTCAAATCACTTCTTGTAAAGAGTCCATCCCCTTTTTGGTACAGGATATCCACAAAACACCGGTTGGTTGGTAGTTATGACGTCAAGTAATGGTCAATTTGTACTGCTCGTCCAACTAAATGTAACACATTACTTTTGTCAGTTTTTACATTTAGTTTAAACGGCTGCTTATTTATTTAATGCGGTTTCTTACTTTATGATGTGTATTTTCTTTTGAATTACTTAGTATTAACTGAGTGTATGCATGGTAAATAATTGAATGACTTTTTATGTTTTTAACAATTGACTTCTACATGGTGTGATTACTTAAAACAAATGATTTTTTAAGTATTTTTCTTTTATCTAACAATAGTGTTAATTTCATACAAAATATTGTATTACTATAACATACCTATATGCTTTATTTTATTAGAGTCGGCGGCGGCGGTTGGGTCCAAATTCAGGATTTTCCAAATTGTACTTTGATGCGGAAGTTGCGAATTCCATAGAATATTATTTCTTCCCGAACTTTGTTTATCCGTTGAAAACTTCTCCGTAGACCAAAGAAGAGATTTCAACTTAAGAGGTTAAGAGGAGGTCATACCTATTTTGTCTGTTTTCGAACCGATTTTTGAGAACCAAATTATTACATTTAATATATATAGTTCACATAACAGTGTAGATACGTTCTTTCTGCAGGGCATCTAACCGTTGAAAACACGATTCTATTAAATTTTCTCGATAGAAAAGAGGTGCAAAGTAAGCTCGATTTCAGATTTATAACCAGTTTTACAAGAATCACACTACACCATTTCTTCTGAATATACCATCATTTGAAAGGTAAATAATTATAGCAGGGCTTCTAACCGATGGATTTTTCCCCAAACACCCAAGAGAAAAGATATTGATGAAAAATGCGTTTTTTTTGCGATCTTGCTTTCAATTGAAGCGGGATGGCTAATTGCGAAAGTTTGCTTGTTAGAAAGAGAGGCTTGTTCTACTAATACCCAGCCTTAATAATTAAAAAAAACTAGTTTCGATGATGGTTCGATGACAATAAATGTAAATACTGACCATTTTTCTAGAAAAAAAACGGTGTAGACACCATAAAATTATATTAAAGTTAATTGTTTTCTTTTTTTGACACTATAGGGCAATTTAATTTTTTTTAAAGTAAAACGGCCATTAACTTTGTAGTTTTTCGTAAAAAAGTATATTTATTTTAAAAGAAAAATTTAAACAGAAGACAATGTTTTGTCTGGTAACGCATACATTGATATTTTTATATGACAACAGTAGGTCAACTCAACGTGATGTGATGAAGATTGATTGGTTGTTTGTTTCCTACTGCATGATCTTATTCTTATCGGAAATTGTGTGGCCTTCTGCGGCAAGGACCTATAGGCAGAGCCGTGCGAAGGGGGGGGGCGAAGGGGGCGCCCGCCCCGGGCGCCTTAACCAGGGGGGCGCCAAAATCATGATGAAGCATAGGCAAAATTTTTAAAAAGTGTTATCGAAAAATAATTCAGAGGCCGAATACCAGGAAATACGCTAAATAGTAGTTACCTACTAACTACACACCATTAAATAAATAAGTATCTAAATCTTTAGCTATCTACCATAATATTTTATCGACTCCCGAAACGTATTGTATGCACCGACCCATCTGAGTTCGATGATGGGCGCGTACAATAGAAATGTCAAATATTTTATAACCCTTATAACCGCCTTCACACGGCACGGCTTCCAGATGTTGAATTTGCCAGTAAGAAGTACAAAGTAATTTCTTTTGTTTTGTCTTGCAAGCCGCTTTTAGTTTTTGCTGTGGTTTTTGCCTTGTCTGTCATTTATTATTATATGCGGCGACGACGGTGCCACTACTACACTGCAGTTCTTTACTACAAATCAAACGGTCTTTGTTTGCTAGCAGTTATTTTAATTTGTTGAAAATTATTATCGTAGTGCACTTTGTATTTTCAAGAAAGTTCTGAATCCTATCCAAAAACCCAAAGTAACCAGTATCCGCATCCATATTTTGGTGAGTAGGTATACCTACCACGTACCTATCCAGCGGGGCCTATATAGCGACATAAATATAAATAAATATCTTGGACAATGTCACACAAATTATCTAGTCACATTTAAAGTACCAGAATCTAGCCTGGACTTGTATTATGATGACTAGACAACGATATAGAATACATATATAAATACAAACATCCATGACTCGGGTACAAATATTCATATTCATCATACAAATATTTGTCCCTTACGGGATTCGAACCCGCGACCCTCGGCACAGCATGGTTCACTACCGACTGTGCTACCGGGCCGTCATTTAACATCATTCGACATTTGACATTCGTCATTTGACATTTAACACATATTTAGCAAATAGAAAGAGATCGGAAGCGTGATAGCGCTACATCACGCTATCGCGGGATGGCGTACTAGCCCCGCTGGGGCGTACTCTCCTAAGGAAAAAATAGGCAAATGATAAGGGCAGCCAGGTCAAGGGGGCCGGCCTGGAGGAAATTGTTGCCCAAAGAAATTCTGAATAGCCAGAGGCACGAAAGAGCAAAAAAATAAGAGCTCGCTTCGCTCCCTCCAGGTTATTAACTTAAATTCTTCAAGTAGGCAGCGCTTTTTTTACGTGATTTGAACTATCCTCGCTCTAGTTATTATTATTACCACTGCACCTTCGCAAACTCACCGAGTCTACAGACAGACAGTTTTCTGGCCTCAGCCCAGACATATTGTGAAAAAATTACGAGCTCGCTTCGCTCGCTCTGGATTCTCTTTTCTTTATGATACTACATAAATAGACCGGCAGTTACAATGACAGCCAAGCTGTATTGCGGAAAAATTTCGAGCTCGCTCCGCTCGCTCTTGTTTGTATTTCCATTTTTAGCACTGTATGCATCCATAGCATAGTAGTGAGGTAGCGGGGAGCGACTAGATGATGTAGGCTGAGGACAGAGTCTTGTTGCGCGCCTTGGGAGAGGCCTATGTTCAGAAGTGGACGGTGATAGACTGATGATGATGCGTCCGTGCTTAGTGATAAAAATACAAATAAACAGAGTTCTAGTCATAGACAAGTCATAGTGATGAGATGAAAGATTTCGAGTTCGCTTCACTCACTCTGTTCTCTATGTTTACTATTATACTGCATACAATAGCTACAGCCAAGTCCTATAATCAAAAAATTTTGAGATCGTTTCGCTAGATATTTAAAATTTTGCTGCAACTTACGCAAAACATAGTTTTGATCACAGTTCTGTCGAATTTTCAGCTCGCTTTGCTTGAAAGATTTGGATGTAGCTAGTGGAAATACTGTCTAGAAATAACTGAAGCACCCTAGTCGATATTTAATGCTTAAAATTTTACAATGAAATCAAATACGACACTTGTTGGTTGTGTGAGTAGGTATATAGGAATAGGATTGATATGGTTTTATGGGTCAGAAATTGGTTGACTGTACCTACACACGAATAGATAAAATTATGAGTAAAATCGAAATTATTAGTACCTAACTAAGTACTTTTATCATTTGTCTCTCCCATTTAGAGCGAATCTCATATCTCGAATCTCACAGGGAGTTATATAGAAAACAAGAGTTATACAGGGTGTAACAAAACACCCTAGTAATACTTAAGGTGCTTCAGACCATCAATCTGAACAACTTTCACTATGCCAACGACGAGAAAAAATAAAAATAATCTGCCGTCCCATACATTTTAGTCGAGACGGTACTGCAGTTTTGTATGGAAGAGCCGATTTTTTTTTTCGCGATTTCGATGTCGGTCTCATAGAGGAAGTTGTTCAGTTTGATGGTCCGATCATCCCCTTAAAAAAGTGTCAGAATATTAACAAGGACCCTATAGGCGTAGGTAGGGCGTAGGTACCAATGATAGGTACGTTTGAGCACTATAGGCCCTAGCGGAGCTAAGCATGTAATTTGTTTATGGACTAGCGACTAGACAAAGTGACAAAAAAATGGGGCGCCAAAATCAGACTTCGCCCCGGGCGCAGTTTTGTATTCGCACGGCTCTGCCTATAGGTAGGTATTTCGATTTATACAGGGTGTACAATAAAATGGGACAGCTACTTAAAGGGGTGCTTCAGACCATCAAACTGAACAACTTTCTCTATGGGACCAATATCGAAATCGCGAAAAAAAATTCCGCTCTCCCATACAAAATTGCAAACATAACTCGACTGAAATGTATGGGACAGCAGATTTTTTTTTTGCGATTTCGATATTGGTCCCATAGTGAAAGTTGTTCAGTTTGATGGTCTGAAGCACCTCTTTAAGTAGCTGTCCTATTTTAATTTACACCCTGTATATTTTTGGAAACCAAAGAATAGAAGATTTTTGTCCCATAAATTGAGTAACAAAACATCAGCACTGGTAGCATGCCAACCCGCGATAGCCATGATACGGCTTTATCACGTCTTTTATCTCGTTCGTTCGCGCGCAAAAGAATGAGATAAAAGACGTGATAAAGCCGTATCACGGCTATCGCGGGTTGACATGCTACCAGTGCAGAGTTACTAGAATATCACAAATTAACTAAAATAATTATATTTTATGCATATTTTGGTTTTTAAAAAAAACTTAATTTTACATTATGTAGGTAATTGTGATGAACATAAGTATGAATTATGATTTTTAAGAGATAAAATAGAGAGATAAAAGTTACACGAACCTAAATTTGATATTTAATGTTTAAATTAAAAAGAAAATGAATTTATCGTTGATACCTACATAGATAAAATTATCTCTAACATCAGAAACGTCGCATTATTAGTAGGTAACATCACTATAATGAAATGACAAAAAATGCTACCATTAAAAAAAAAAATCATATCTGTAACCTGTGTCTGTAACAGAAGTGTGTCTGTATATAGAAGATATTGACAAAAAAAAGTTACGTTATGGTTTTTAGGTGCCCCTGATACCAAATCAAAATTTTTTGGAATTTTTGTCTGCCTGTTTGTTTGTTTGTGTTTTTTTGTTTGATCGAGCATCACGCAAAAACTACTGAACCGATTTTGATGAAAAGTTTTTTGTTTGATATCTTTATGATCTGATTTAAAAATTTGATTTAAAATCTGGTATATAATTTGTGCGGACGAAGTCGCTGGTTAACTCTAGTAGGGTTATAAAAACAGATAGTTCGCCCATAATACAGCCTAAAAATGTTTTTTGCTAACACCTTGTATGTCTATGCTCTTATACGTCCTGTGTATGTATTGTCGTGTATGTATAGTGTTTGTAACGTGGCAATGTGTTTGTGATGTCACACAGAGAGCGCCGAACACCCGCCGCTGAAGCTTCAGGATCGCGTGCCGACCACGGAACCCAGGGCGGACCATACGGACGGCGACTACACCGTCACACTTTGAACCTTATGTCTAGGGGCATAAGACCTTCGTTAAGCTGTCGTTGCGATTGTGAAGAATGTTAGGCTCCGAATAAAGGCCAGGTCGGATAGAGGCGGGACTGCGGAAAAGCAGACAGGGGCGGTACTGCGGAAAGCCAATTCTGAAACCCGCACTTCACTCTCGCCGAGAACAATGAAGGGCATCCATAATCTCGCGGCGAGATTATGGATGCCCTTCATTGTTCTCGTGGCATCATAAATCGTAGTAACTTTCCTTAAAAGTTCTCGCCGAGAGTGAAGTGCGCGCTTTGAGCAGGCACTTCACTCTCGCGAGAACTTCTCGGCGAGAATTCTCGGCGAGAACTTTCAAGGAAAATTGCTACCGCTTATGACGCCACGAGAATAATGAAGGGCATCCACTGGTTAATTTGTCCAAGGCATCCACACTCTCGTTCTCGGCTGTTCTTGGCGAGAATGTAGTGCCCGCATTATACGGACGAGAGTGAAGTGCCTGCTTCGGACCGCGTGGATTTTCTGTGTTTTGTAGTGTATGGTGTGGTGTGGTGGTAATGTCTGTATGTACCCTGCCAAACACAGAAATCAGCGTGGTTCTGGAAATATTTGCTTCCCAAAGGTCCTTCCTCTGTGTGGCCTAACCTTAAGGCTAGATTAATACCAGCATTAGGTATTATTGCATGTAGAAACAATTTTTTGAATATGTGAGGTTCAGTATTTTCGAAGACTCGACGAGGCGAGGCCTTTTGTTGGAAATACATTTAAACTGTTTACAATTTTAAGAGAGTTATCGGTCAATTAAAAATTGTTGAACTCCACTACAATTCGATTAATTTATCAAAGGAAATGTGCCTAACTAGAATTTCCTATGTCTAGGATATGTCGATTCATGAAATAGGTCTGAAAATGTCTTACATTTTCTTTCAGACCTTTGGGTCTGATTTGTTACACAAACAAAAATGTGTTTAATATACGATGGGTATATGGGTATCTTTTTGGAGTCCATTTACCTAATAAAAATTTAGGATAAGCTGAAAACTCTATGTGCAATCGAAGACAGACTATATTTTCAAAACAGTAGGGGGAGTGCGGGATGGTTGAACCACCTTTTGCTTAAACGCGCACCATTTTTTATTGCATAGATGCAGTGATGTCACTTTAGTGGCATTAGATAGCACAGCTATTTGGCTACAAATAGTATGTACTAAGATGTTTGTGAGTATAATATTTATTGGGCTAGACAGCTTTTTACAAAAAATGAGATTTGGCTCAACCATCCCCAATGGGTGGGATGGTTGAACAGGGGGGTAGGGATGGTTGAACATACCCTTATATTTAAAGAAATACAACAAGATAGCGTTCAAAATTCATTGCAATTATAATAAAATATCATATTAAATGTATGGGAACAATCTAAACTTTCTAGGATTGAAAATGGAACAAAAAATAACGGCATGTCAACTTTGCACACTTTGACTACGGTTTTTTTGACTAGTATGAAGAAAATTACTACATAAGAAAACATTTTAATGTCTAATTTAGTATTATTATAAACACTATTATTTAATAAAATGAACCCACTAAGAAAACGTTAATAAGAGAAACTAATTTTTAAACCAAAACATGGCAAAAAAACAAAAAGCCCTTGCCCCTGGTATATGGCCCTTAGAAGCTTCGGAAGTCCGAATCTACAAATTTCTGCTTTTTGACTTCGTTTTTTGGGGCTTCAAGCCTATATTCTACTTAGTTTTGGATTGGAACGGCATTTGAATCTCCAACATAAATAAAATCGAGGAAAAATATTATTATTGACTATGGTCAACCATCCCTCTGTGGGGTGGCTCAACCATCCCTTATCGACCCGTTCCTACTTTTGTTTAGATTTCCGAAAAACTCTTAATCACAGGTCAAATAGGCTTTGCATTCAACAAACTACACTAGTTTGACAATATAACCATACATCAATATACTACATACCTTTTAATATAACGCAAGAACAAACAAATAAACCAAACACATTTTTTTCACTTTTTACTATGAAAAACACATAAACTCAGCTCGAAGTCAAACTACTCTGCCGGCAACCTAGATGGCACTTGTGGTGGTAGATGTGGTTCGCGGGCATGCAATGACCTGTCAACTGAATCGATAGCACGAAATTTTCAATCGAAAAATTGAGGTGGCTCATGTATCCCACCTGTTCAAGCATCCCGGTTTCCCCCTAAGCATGCGATTCGATAAACCGACTACTATTTTATAAACCAGTTATTCTGCTAGTCAAATAGATAACATTAATACACTGATATTATAATGAATCTCATATTAAGTAGTACAATAAGTCTTCAGAGGTTGTGTATTGTGTAAAATATCTACGAATGTAAGAAAACTTCAAACATTCCATTAATATTTTGTTGAGGAGTGACGATTCTTTCTGAAAACAACGATATCTTATTAGAATCGATTTGAATCGGAGGTCTAATCGATTCTCTAATCGAGTTCTAAAGATTTTGTGTTCAGTGTTAAAATTTAAATTATTTAGACAAAACTCGAATAAATCAACCAATGTGCCTTCTTGGTAGAAAATAGGGATTTTGTAAAACAAGCAAAATGAAGTAATTTTTACAACTTTATTCAAAAGTAATATTTTAAAATGTGTAAAAGTACAATAAAAGAAAGTTTTTCACTCAACAGGTTACATATAATATTCTAATGATAGGTAGACATTGAAATTAAGACGTCACAAAGTTATATTACCTATAAGCTAAGCGTAATATTGTTGTATGTAAATATGGAATGAATAATTTATGTGGTAATGTTTATTTGTCTTTGATTTATCCTTCCTTCTGTATAAGTGGCCTGCAAGGCCTGTGTCCTACAGTGGGACTTAATATGATGATGGATGATGATGATAAAAACGATTTTTTTAAAAGCTTAATAGTCAAAGAGCATGCACCAAACTTAACAATAATATAATTATGGAAGCAAATATGAAATCTGGTAAAACGTGCATAAACATTACAGCGAATGAAATACAGGGTGTAAAATTAAATTCGTTAGGTACATAGACATACCTACTCAAAGGTGTGATTCAGGCCATCAAACTGAACAACTATTACTCAGGGACCAACTTTGAAATCGCGAAAAAAAATGTGCTCTTTTATACATTTTGGTCAAGTAGCTTTCAAGAATAGAATAGGTACTTTATTTTTTAAATTTGGTCAAATAGTAAAAGTTGTGCAGTTTGATGGTATAAACCAGCGTTTCCCACTAGCCGGGTCGCGACCCGGTACCGGGCCATCAAAATAAAATACCGGGTCACAACATTCCCGCCTTGTTTTAAAAATAATCAAACTAGTTTACCATAAAAATAAATACCTATAGAAACCGACTTGAAATGGAACCAGACCTTGGGATAAAACTGTCATTTTCCGCGATCTTGGATTCTTTGGTAAAAAATAAGCAGCAGCTCCCATACCTACTTCGCACTAAAATTTTGTGCGAAGTATAAATATAAGTAAAAATATGTAGTAGGTATTATTAAAGCATAAATGTGTATCATTTTACCTAATGGAACCAGCTTGGGTTTAAAAATATTAAGTGGGTCACGAAGGGGCAGTGTGAAAATTACCGGGCCATGGCAGAACAATGTTTGGGAAACACTGGTCCCCTCTGGAAATAACGCATATATAAGTTTTTCCCCTGTAGGTATAAGGAAAAACAGATTTATGCACCAATATTAGTGAAAATTGTTCACTTTGATTGACGGGTTCCATAAGGTTTTAGATAGGTACCTATAAGTTACTAGGTAAATCATAATTAATTATCTTGTTAATGATTAAACGAAAATCAATTTTTTCAAAAACTATTAAATGGTGCTGGTTAACGTATCTCATTAGCACTTTAAATACTTACAATGTTAGGTAGGTACACACGGCGACACATCAAGTTACCCAAAACCAAAATAAGCTGGCCGCGCGACGTTATACATTACTATGCCGACGCGCGGCCAGCTTATTTTGGTTTTGGGTAACTTGATGTGTCGCCGTGTGTACATTATTATAGGATTATTATCATTATTAAGGGTCTGTTTCACAAATTTTTGATAAGTTCTCGTTAGCTTCATACAGGGTGAAATTGATATCATTAGCACCCTTTTAAACTAAGAGTCTACCCATCAAACTGAACAACTTATACGATAGGAGCAAACCGATCGGAGCAAAAAAAAATCAGCTGTTGCATACATTTGTGTCGAGTAGGTAGGCATTGCAGTTTAGAATGGAACAGCTGATTTTTTTGTTGCTCCGATCGATTTGCTCAAGATTTGCTCCCATAGTGAAAGTTGTTCAGTTTGATGGGTAGACTCTTAGTTTAAATGGATGCTAATGATATCAATTTCACTCTGTATATTATGTGCTCGTTTGACATATTTTGTGTTTTGTATGAAATATAAATTGTCAAACGAGAAGAAGTGGTGAAACAGGAGTGCGATTTTTGAATCTCATTCGCTGAGTTCAGCAGTTAAAAATGTCAAAATTACTGTGGAGATACGCATCTTTCTACTGCTGATTTGACTTTCAAAAATCGCTCTCCTGAAGTATGATTTTTGAAAGTCAAATCATAGGTAGAATGATGCATACCTATCTCCATAGTAATTTTGATATTTTTAACTGCTGAACTCAGCGAATGAGATTCAAAAATCGCACTCCAGGCCCTTAATTTATCAGATTTAGCGGTATTTTACCAAGACTTCCATTGAAATAGGAAAATCTACATTATTTTATTATTAGATAATTCTACTGGTAAGCTTCTAGGTGTTTTTTGGTTATAGTATCATAAATCATAATTATCATTATCATTATATTTTTATATTGTGGTTTCCTGTGGTGGTTTCTGTGTGGTGTGGTTTTTAGCTACAATCTGGGTGTTTGTCGCTGCTTTTTGTGATGTTCGAAATTAAGGTTTGTTTTTATTTATTATTATTATTTACTTAGCATTATTATTTATCTACTAAGATAAAGTATATGTCTAGATTGAGTCTAACGCATCTACGTTACTAAAATAAACGGGCCTACTTTCTCTCGTGACAGCTTATTTCTGACACTTTCTTTTAGAATTATCAGCCAACTGTTGGTTGATATCATTCGTGAAGGGTCGCGTTCGCACCTTCGATCTAGGCTATACTTTATCTACGATTATTCAATTAGGTGCCCAAGCTATATTTTCTGTTTGTTGTAGGGTGTAATTAATTCATCTCATGATTGACCCGGTCGATTGATGCCATACCTAGAACTTTTATTATATTCCGTGGCCATAGTAAAAGATTTTCGCGTTTTCCTCGGCTGAGAATTTACAAATTTTTTAATGCAATTTTACTCAAATTAAAAAAAATAGATTCAAAGATATTTTGAGTAAAGTAATTTAGTAAATATACCTACTTGTCTTTAATTTAGGTCTCTTCCTATAATTTGATTACTTTCTCTTTAGGTGGTTAAAATTTTCCAGCCAGTATGAAAAAAAAATACAATAAGTCATGATCATGATGCATAAAGTTCTCTCCTTGTGAAACTAACGTCATACAGAATTTTCAATACCGTAATACTTACGGTAGTAATCTACTGAAAGCTCAAGCGGCATAAGAATGTTTTGAATCACATTATGAAACCTGTCTAAAAATCTTCCAGGTTACATGGCAGTCGGCTCTCCGATCCCCGACGACATCATCCTCCGAAGCTCTCTGAACTCCGAGAGCGCGCCCGCCTCTCCTCTCATCAGACTATCGGACAGACTTGTCGCCGACGCTATACGACGGGCTAGCCTGACAAACAGACGGTCTTCCACCATCAAGTACCCACCTGACTTCTTCGATAGTCCGCCAGAACCATCTTCTTCTTCTAGCGAGGAAGACGAAAAGAAGAGGAAAAAGCGAAACTCTAAGATTGAGGCTTGAGTATTTTAAGTAGTTACAAGTCGATGCTACTAAAGGTCACTGTTTTAAGGTACAGCGCCATCTGTTATCGAGTAGCAATACTGTTTATAGTATTTTTATTCAGACCAAGAACAATTTTAATGATGGGGATAAATAAAAGGATGGGGTTGGGAAGTAAGTCTGTGCCCTGCAGTGGGACGTATAAAAAGGCGTCAAATTAAATGCGCTTATTATCGAACAGGTTGCTTCAGAACATCAAACTGATCAACTTTCACTAAGAAGCCAACAACGAAATCGCGAAAAAAAATCTGCTGTTCCACTAAAAATGTCAATAATACCTACTCGACCAAAATGTATGAAACAGCAAATTTTTTCTTTGCGACTTCGATGTGGGCTCCATAGTTAAAATTCTTCAGTGTGTTGGTCTGAAGCACCCCAATATGTAACGCATTAAATTTTACATCCAGGAGTGCGATTTTTGAATCTCATTCGCTGAGAATGAGATTCAAAAATCGCACTCCTGTATGGGCTGATGATGATGATTGATTGATGACAAATCGACAAGGAAAACTTCGTATAAAAAACTGTAAATAAATATTTTCATATTTTGGGCAGTTTGTGTAATTAAGTTAATTTAATTCATGATTTACATAAGTAATATTAAAGGATAGTAAATAAAAGTCGTGAGAAAAATTTATAAATACATTTTAATACCTGTTAATCTGATAAATAGATTATCAATAGCTTTGAACTAATCAAATACGGCGCCCGCGCCGCTTTAGGCCCCTGAATTTATTGTTAAGTACCTGTATTTTTATAAGTAGACAAATATATCTTTATTGTAAAGGTCATGGAAGCAATTAAATATATAATTCCAAAAAGTTTTTTTAGTAATTTAAAATTACAAAAGCTACTGTAATAACTTGGCACTTGAAACGAAGGCTTTCAAACATTTAACCCTACTAATAAATCATATAAAGTAAGTGATTGTCTTAAATAATACATAATTATTGTCACTAATAAACTGATATAGTGGGACAAACCATTCTGGAGTGAGATTTTTGAGTTCAGCAGTTGAAAATGTAAAATTACTGTATAGATATGCATCTTTCTACTGCTAATTTGACTTTGAAAAATAGCACTCCTGTGGTATGATTTTTGAAAATCAAATCATTAGTAGAAAGATGCATGTCTCCATAATAATTTTGACATTTACAACTGCTGAACTCAGCGAATGAGATTCAAAAATCGCACTCTAGGAACTAATGGATCGTCTTTACTAATGTATGAACGACCGACTGCAGTACATCGTAATTGATTCTTAACCTGAATCAACGACCCGTAAACTTGGAAAGAAACAAAAATTTCTTAAGAAAGAAATAAAATAGAACGTCAAAATATAGCTCAAGTTAAAATAAAAGAAGTGGGTCACATACGACCCATCGGTACAACCGGTCATTTTCAAACGACCGATATAAATTCTACCTAACAACTGCAATGTTACCATAATAGAAAAGTTTGTCCCACTTACAAAGTTTTACAATGACATCAATGATTCTATTACTTCTTACTTAATAAATCACAATTTACCAAATTTTTTATTAGTAAGATTTTTATTCCAACAAGAACTAATACAGGGTGTAAGTGACAACCCTCCAAATACTGAAACGGTGAACTCAGACCATCAAACAACTTTAACTATGGAGCCGACTTCAGGAAACGCGAAAAAATCTGCTGTTTCATACATTCGGGTCTGGTAGGTACAGCAGTTTTGTATGAAATAGCTGATTTTTTTTGTGTTTCCTGAGGTTGGCTCTATAGTGAATGTTGTTTAGTTTAATGGCCTGAATTTACCGTAATTCAGTATTCCGAGGGTTCACCCTGTATTTAAATCTAAAAGCATTAGAAAACACTAACACTTACATTATTTGTTTACACATATTAGTTTAACCTATGCCTATTTCTGTACAAGCAGTTGAAAAATTACTTTGTGTTTTGACTTATGTAGAGGGTGTAACAATACACCCTAGTAATACGTAAGGGGGTGCTTCAGACCATCAAACTGAGCAACTTTCACTATAGAGCCCACATCGAGAAAAAATTAAAAAAATCAGCTGTCCCATACATTTTAGTCGAATCGGTACTGCAGTTTTGTATGGGACAGGTGATTATTTTTATTATTTCTCGATGTTGGCTCCATAGTGAAAGTTGTTCAGTTTGATGGTCTGAAGCACCCCCTTAAGTATTACTAGGGTGTTTTGTTACACCCTGTATAATATGTATATAACAGTTATTTAAATACATATAAAAAAATATATATCACAAATTGTTGTTGTACATTTACTATCAAAATCTTTATATACTTTTGTACATTTTATACAATGTTATAAAACGGCTGATGCTCTCAAAAAAGTTGACTCTCAATGTTGCCATTGGTATTTTTTACTCTAAAATAGATAATATTCCCGTTAGTTTAGATTTTCTTTATAATATATTTCGGCCTTAGACAGAAAATTCAGTACAGTCAACTGCAGCTTTAACTTTTAAGTACATAGGCATTAATAGTAGATTGTTAACCAAGGGATGAAAGTGACCCATTTCACACGAGATGTTTGGCGCCCCGAACCAAAGGTGAGGGGCGCCCATAGTTCGAGTGTGAAATGGGTACTTTCACCCGAGTTAAACACTCTGCTTTTCATCACGATTACGAGGAAATTAACCAAAAAACAGATAATGAAAAATCAATTTCTGAATCGCTATTAGCTCGATGAATTCATTTTAGGCTGCGTTTCAAAACGTTTGAAAATCACTCGGGTACCAATACGAAGTAGAAAAAAAACATAGGAAGATAGTGGATGCTAGAATGAGACAAATATACTTCCCTATTAGTGATTTTTACACGTTTTGAAACGGATCCGAAAAATTAGCAACATGTGCTTTCCCTCCCTTTTTTTCTTTTTCGCGCAAGGCTGCGTTCCGAACCTACGCCCCAGGTGCACCCCGAGTGCAACTTTTCACACTAACGCCGTTCAGGAGTGCGAATTTTGAACATCATACGAGCGACTCGGCAGTAGAAAATGTCATAATTACTATGGAGATTATGCATCTTTTTACTGCCGATTCGCTCGTATGATGTTCAAAAATCGCACTTCAGAGCCTCTGTGAAAAACGTTCTACCATAGAGCAAGTTGAAAAAGAACCGCACCCAAAGTTCGTGAACGCAGCCCAACTTAATGACTTTTTTTTTAAACTTTTCTTCACGCAGAAAACAAAATGCGTATAATTTATACAAAAGTATTGAAATGTTACTAATTATTGTTATTATTACTAAATTCCAATATTTTTGTTCGTAATAATTATTAAAGTTAAGAATTTTAATATAATGTTATGGAAGTGTGGCTGTATAGGTTTCTGCCTTTGCTCAGTATAGAGTGGTATAGACGTAGATTTTTTTTTAAATTACTTTTCCGCCCTAGGGAAGAAATGTATCACTTTCAACCCGCTTCTTAGATAAACAATGACCTACTTTCAGAGTATGAGTGATGAAAAATATTTCTCAGTCACAGGATTATGATACCCATTACTCGCCTCCTGTATAGAAAATTTGCACTCGATCGAAAGTACGATTATTGTATTATATCATACATAAAGGATTTAAGTGAAGACATGCATTAGATACCTTAAAGGGTGGTTTTACTAATGATACTAACCAACTCAGAATCGTAGGGAAATTCGCAAAAAAACAATCAACTTTTATACCAAATGACACCGGAACGGATCAGCTGTTTGTATAAACAAACATCCGATCAGCTGATTGCATTTAGAATGTAAAGTTAAAATTTTTTTGCAAATATTTCTATAGGTTCCGTGGAGAAAGGTGTTCAGTATCATGAATCCCTTTGTAGAGCCTGTAGTTGGTCGAAAACAAAAAGAAAATAGACTCAAATTAATCAAATTAACAACTGAATAAGAATGCCGTCAACAAGTGGAGTCATTGATCTAGGTGTCCTAGTATGGAGCCAACGTTTTTCGGGAATGTCAGTCGATGTCAACGATCTACGTCAAAACAAAACAATAGGCACTTGTATAAAGCTATTTGTACATTCACAACGTCTTACGTAGCTCATTAGGGACCATTGAACTATTAATTATACACCACTAGTTTTTAATTAGTAACAAAATTTTATGGGTGTATTCAGAAAATGAAACTATATAACTTTCCTTATAGAAAATGGAGTGCGATTATTTTATCTCATTCGCTGAGTTCAGCAGTTGAAACTGTCAAAATTACTGTGGAGATACACATCTTTCTACTGCTGATTTGGCTGATTTGATTTGACTGCCGAAAGTCAAATCAGCAGATAGAAAAAAAATGCTCGTTTTCCGAATTCTGTTAGTAATTAAAAACTACGGTGTATAACTACACACTACAAACAAACGTCGTGCACCATATGAGGCTACGACGAGCACAGGTGGGGGAAAGAGATAGCGATAGCTATTTACTATGAAAGTGTGGCGATTTCACCACAAAGAATGGGACAGCTTTGTGAGGTGGAGTGTTAATTCTAGTAGGTACATAGTACATAATTATTCGATGCTTACAGACTTTTTTAATACTTAACTTTTATTCGCACCATTTACAAAACAATGATTGGATTTTAACCATAAATAAGCGACATAATTTAATTTACTTAATTTATAAAACAAGTCTCACTTTGAACTGATTTTTAAAATATTATAATTTATACATTTTTTGCATTTCTAAAACAGGGGCCACTAAATGTGATTTTTCAAAAAATTATGTAGTCGGGCCAATGACTTTATACGGCTTGTCAAAGGACGTAAAATAAAATTTTATCAATATTTCATGTCCTTTTCAGGCTATTAATTATTTACAGATAAAAAATAATCTAAAATGATTGTATTGCCACTTGTAATATGGCGACTCATTCAGTCAAACATAATTTTGATAAACGCTGCTTTTAATGCTTATGAAAATTATTTTTGTACGTTCTTGAACTCAACAAACAAAATTTTATTTTAATTTTTGACGTGAGTGCGTAATTTTTTTTTTTTTAGATTCCGTATAAAGTGTTGGCCCGGATAGAAACA
The DNA here is from genome assembly GCA_922987775.1 of Agonopterix subpropinquella. Taxonomy (NCBI): domain Eukaryota; kingdom Metazoa; phylum Arthropoda; class Insecta; order Lepidoptera; family Depressariidae; genus Agonopterix; species Agonopterix subpropinquella. The sequence goes on along the minus strand of OV277695.1, from coordinate 10,211,255 downwards.
ACTCCTTTGTAATTGTCAAAAAAAGGGCTAATTTAAACTAAAATTAAGATTTTTCCTAACTCTATCTTTAGTTTGACTGTCGATAGAAAAATTGCAGACTTTCGATTTCAACTAATTTGTAATCTTACACAAATACAGCGGAGATGCAACTTACTAAGATAGAATTTAAAGCTCAATTTCAAATGGTTATCTTCTACAAGCTCAATTTCTCCGCTTCTAAAATTATCTAAATAAATACTTGGTCTACAACCCTGTTTGGTACACACTCCAAGTTTAACAGACGATAGTAGAAATGTGTTAATTAATAGCAAATGATCAAGCTTTTATTAAGCTATATTTAATTACGGCTAAAACGCGCATTGACCGGATGAATAAGACGACTCATTGAAAAAAGACCGTTACGATCGCTTTATTTCACTTTAGTCAAAGTAAATTGACTAAAGTTGTACGAAACTTGCTACTGTATACAAATTTATCCAGGGACTGGACCAGGAGTGCGATTTTTGAAACTCATTCTTTGAACTCAGCAGTTGAAAATGTCAAAATTACGATGGAGGTATGCATCTTTCTACTGCTGATTTGACTATCAAAAATCCTGCTGTAAGCGTGCGGTTTTTGAAAGTCAAATCAGCAGTAGAAATGTGCATATCTCCATAGTAATTTTGACATTTTGTACTGCTGAGTTCAACGTATGATTGAGACTGTTGGTTAATTCGCATATTAACCGGCTAGTACGCGTACCTAATGAACATTTATGTTTTTTGACGTGCGTAGCATTGTACTAATTAGGTAAAGAAAACTAGGCTTAATTTTGGTGTAAGTAACGAAAACCTCGAAAATAAATAATTGCACCAGTCGAGTAGTTATTGTTAAAATTATCCTGACTTAATTTCTAAAAAACCTGCTTATAGCTTGGCAAAACAGAGTTAGACGTGGCGACAGAAGGAAATAATGAAAATCATGTAAATAGCATTTTTGTTTATCTAACCAATCAAATGCCTCTAATAAATTCATCCATTCATAAAAAACACATTTCCAATTCCTCTACTAATCTAATCGTCTGCATCAATCCTTATATTCTCTCTGCTCTCACTGGAGAACCTGACCTTGAACTTGACCTTGACCTTGACCTCGGGCGTCAGAAGTGCCGTGACCTTGGGGTTGTGTTCACGGAGGGGAAACGGGCGTCATGCGGGGTCGGCGTCCGGTGACGTCACCAGGATCGGGATCACCGGCGTCTTCTCTTGCACTATGAACGCCTCGCTTGGGGATCTGAGGTTAAAAATGGTGCACGCTATAGATACGTAGACAGCACGGCTAGAATTCCACCCACGATAAAGCGACAAAACGAGAAAAACGTCATGTGCGTTGTTATAACGATGATGGAGGCACATCTCGATTTTATCTTTTTACTCGGGGCTCGGGGGTGCCAGGCAAGGCCTACAGATTGAGAAAAAGGAATAAGTTTTAAAAAGTAGTGCTTCAGTTAAGAGTTTTTTTACATTTCGTCGGCCTCATCACAATGTTAAAGATTTCTCAATGGTGAAAACCCAAAATGAAAAAATGCTACTCCAATTTACTACAAAAACCTAAAAGCTAGCTAGTTTATAGAATAATGTTATAGGTTCTAAACATTCCATTCCAATATAAATATACAGTTTAAAGAAAGTTTGAAGTTTGTTTGTAAACCTATCTTCTTATCGTGTGGGCAGACCTATAAAAGTATTGTATAAGTAGTAAGAAGAGGGTAGCACTTTTTCAATTAACATTATTATTGATTGAGAAATTTGAAATATTGTGATGAGAGCTAATAAAACCGTAAAAGGACTCTTATAAATATTTAAGATTTTAATTAAAAGCTGATTTTGCATACATCACATACCGACATATTGCTCCAGAGTACCGAAAAGAATGATACTCATATTTTTACTAATATAAATATTCCAGGAATATTTTATTATTTAGTTATTCAAACTAGAACTATTCGTATATTTTTTCTCCTACTTCACTAGCAAATGTGCATCCTGCCTATTACTATTTTCATAAAGAGGCAGATGTGGTTAAACTAAAAATACTCACTTATTCATTCTATTATGGTCATCAATTTTATCGTGCCCACTACCCGCATGGCCTATACCATTAGGGATGTGGACATGACCCTTCTTCATGCTAGCGTGGCTATGGCTCCTATGCATGTGTGTGTGTTCTTTAGCTTCTGAACTCCTCGTATCTACGTGATTGGTCTTCTGTAACTCTTGCCCTTCAACAGCTAAGTGACTGTGACTTGAATTTCTGGATTTCTCATTGATATGCTGTATGAAGTTGTTCTGGGCCATCATTCTGTTCTCTCTGGCTCTTGCTTCTGGAATTTTGATCTCTATATGTTCGTCTAAAGATATGGAATCGACTGAGCTCATGTCTAGGGTGTCGTTGGAAAATGTCTTCGGGATTGTACCGAGCATGCGATCTGGAATTTGAGAAAATAAATTTTATACGATGAATATAATTACTTATTACTTGATAATATCAATTAGTTGATCAGATTCGATATAATATAATATTTGCTCAGCTTTAAAAATGGAATCAGGAAATATTTATTGAATATGTGTATAGCATGATATGTATATTAGATATAATTAGGCTGATCAAACCATAAAACTGAACAACTTTCTCTATGGGACCAACATAGAAATGGCGAAATAATAATCAGCTGTCCCATACGAGGCTCGAGTAGATTTGCAGTTTTGTATGGAAGAACTGTTTTTTTTTCACGATTTTGATCTTGGTGCCATAGAGAAAGTTGTTCAGTTTGATGGTCTGATCATCCCCTTAAAAAAGTGTCAGCATATTAAGAAGGACCCTGTATTGGGTGAAATTGATATCATTGGCATCCTTTTAAACTAAGAGTCTACCCATCAAACTGAACAACTTTTACTATGGGAGCAAACCGATCGGAGCAAAAAAAAAATCAGCTGTTGCATACATTTGAGTCGGGTCGGCATTGCAGTTTAGTATGGGACAGCAGATTTTTTAGTTGCTCCGATAGGTTTGCTCCCACAGTAAAAGTTGTTCAGTTTGATGGGTAGACTCTTAGTTTAAAAGGATGCTAATGATATCAATTTCACTCTGTACTTATATAAAATTATGTTGTAATAAAATAATCTATCGTGATTTAAAAGCCTCAAAATTATTTTACCCATGTACAAAAATCTGTATTAAGACTATGGAATAAACTGTCATAAATACAAACCTAATTTCTGTGAGGTGGAAACAGTGGCTCGTAGTTCATCAAGTTGTTTAGCAGAACATAGGGGAGTATCTACCTCATACGTGTTGTTGAACCTCGTGTAATCCACCTGGAAAATAGACATAAAGATTCATTTTATTTTTAATCTTGGGCACAGATGTATATAATATTAGATAACAGGTAGTAGAAGGGTACTGTGAGTTTAAAGCTAAATGGAACTTTTAAGTGCAAAAAATGTTTCTCCGATTTTTAGATCAACTTGAAAAATCTTGAAGCTTTTTATTTTCGATCGTCGATTGTTCAACATTCTTGAACACATTATTATCCTAGCGAATAAACAAATGATGTGAGAATAAAATGACAAACTGAGGTTATAACTAAACGGCAATATTTTCCTGTTTTTGCTATTGGCAAAAAAATTAATGATAGGTGTTGTATATAAGTACACAATAATAATATATAAGTATATAGGAACCTATAGCCAATTTAAAACGCTGAATCTGAAGAGGAAAAACAAATAAGAATTAAAGATCACCGGTAATTCCTATATACGCAACGTGCCAAGAAAAATATTAAATAATTTATACTTATTCAGAGAATGAATAAATCACATGGTTTCGAGAAATATATTTGCATATTGTTATTAACAACTTATGATCCCTAAGATATATAGGTAGGTAGCAGGTAGATATAGGTGCCTACCTATGTATTATTATATTGCGTATGAACTTTACAATCTAGTTCTAGATATGTTATTTCAATGTGAAATGGTTTCATCTTGACTGTAATCTACACGTCCGAGTAACTACCATATAATAAATAAAATAAAATATACCTAAAATATTTTACAGGAGCTGTTATTTAGCAAGAGAGTACAGAAATATGTATTAAGCAATACATCAAAGTAACTTTTACACTACGCGTAGACTTCGAATGATCCAGCTTTGGGAAATGAAGACAATATTTCGACGGAGGTTTTCGAGGAATTTTAGAAAACATTCAGTGTAAAATGTAAAATTCACAAAATGTTGCCCCGCATGCTTCCCGCATGTCTTGAATTATTTCATATAAGGAAGTATTCCTGCCACTCAGAGCACATGTTTGTGATTGTTCTAATTTCTACCCATGGCCACACACCATACAGGTACTGTATAAGAATAATTATAATCCATGGCTTACTTCGTTTTAGTTGCATATTTCAAAACATTATTTGCGATAATTTGTATACATATTAGGTATGCTAAAATTAGACTTTCCGGAGTTTCCGGTAGCCAATTAAAATTTATTCACAAAAACATTTGATGGATTGTTGCCACATAAATCATAATACAAAAGATATTAAGATACCTACAGTACCGTATGTACGTATTATAGACATTTTATAAAGTACCTTATGAATGAACAAACAATATCTTACAAAGGATAATAATTAATGGCATAAATTTTCCATTGCCGTGAATCTCAGACAAGATAAATAAGGGCAAACAAGATAATCGTTCAAGTGAATGACCAGCGTGAACGATAAATATCATTAACATATTAATTAACAAGTAGGTATGTATTATAATTGACGTAATTGTTACGACAGATAGTTTAACTGATGTAGTTAGGAGGAGGAAGGAATGTAGAAATTTCAAGAAAACTTAAACAATCGATAGTGAAGGAAAAATATAACTATTTTCCTGTTAAACAAATCAATTGTGTATTCGTTATTTTGGTAATTATAACCTCACTGCACAACGAAGTTGTTAGAGTATAGTTTATTGTGATATTATGATATTTATTAATATCGTGTGTAATATTTATTTTTTTCACGAATAGTGCTGCATCTATTGAAAACGTTAAATGCACAAAATATTTGTTCAATGTCGCACATTATGTGTGTTTCTTAAAATAAAATCTTAGCAAACAATATGTGTTGTTTATTTAACCTCTACCTTTTTTGTAGCTTTGATATCTAATTATTATCATTATGTTAACTATTATTATTCTCATATTTCTATACTAGGTACCTATATAACAACATTCATCTGTTTTTATTTATTACTACAGTCATCGTACTTTAAAGCACAGAATAAAAAAAATATATACGGTCGAATTGAGAAACCTCCTCCTTTTTTGAAGTCGGTTAAAAAATATACCTAAATTCGAAACAAACAACGCCCTGCTAGAAATCTCAATTGTCATTAAAATTAATAGACAACCCTATACAAAAGTCATGCTTCTTCAACTACTGAGAGCCGAAGGCAAAAAGACAACCTGTGTTAATTTTCCTTAATCAGTAGGTAGTACTATGTATGGATATTACAAAGTCAGCTATTCAAGTGAGGACACAAAACCCTTGCGGAAAAGACCCTAGATGGGTTGCCAAAGAGACATCCTATAGATCTAGATTCTAGATTCTAGACACTATGGCCCATAATGAGGTTAAGAATAGTATCTTATGCCTTGCCTTGTCGAGAACAATCAAACGTTATATGTAGGTGCACGGGAGCTCGATTATTTTTCGGTGGTGAAGGAAAACATCCTGAGGAAACATGCATACACTGAAGAAATTTTGCTTATGCGTATGTGAAGTCTACCAATCCGCATTAGGCATGCGTGATGGATTAATGTCCCTATCATGCCTCTTTGAGGGTAGGCCTGTACCCTACAGAGGGTCGTTTAAAGGCTGAAGATGATTGTGGAAGCATATAGTATATGCTCACGACTATATTCCCCGAGGGGTAGTCAGAGATATTCTGAAACCTCAGAACATCCACGTTTCACTTGTAGTACCGAAACCGATGATTGTGGAACTATAAAATAATACTATACCTCATATTCCCCAGTGTCTTTCCTGAAGGTCACCATGGTTTCGAAGCGATGTCCCCATAGGATCTCCGAAGGTAGAAAACTGCTTCTAGCCTGCGTCGTCATACCAGTTGACTCGATCACACCCTCTGGAAGTTATTATAATCATATTGTTAATAGGTAATAAAAATATTTATTTACAAGCTTTTACCTTATTATTATATACCAGATTTTAAGCTATAAAACAAAAAAAGTTTCATCAAAATCGGTTCAGTAGTTTTTGCGTGATACTCGAACAAACAAACACCCAAACAAACAAACAAACATACAAACAAACAAACACAAACAAACAGACAGACAAAAAAATCCAAAAATTGGTGATTTGGAATCAGGGACAGGTAAAAACCATGTAGTAATTTTTTTTTGTAAATATATTCAATGTACAGATACACTTCTGTTACAGTTTTATAATAGTTTAGATAAATCGATAACCAATGATCCAGGTTAGATGAACGGTACGCGACTACGCAATCTAAACTATTATAAAACTGTAACAGAAATGTGTCTGTACATTGAAGATATTTACAAAAAAAAAATTACGGCATGGTTTTTACCTGTCCCTGATTCCAAATCACCAATTTTTGGATTTTTTGTCTGTCTGTTTGTTTCTTTGTTTGTTTATTTGTTTGTTTGTTTGTTTGGGTGTTTGTTTATTCGAGTATCACACAAAAACTACTGAACCGATTTTTATGAAACTTTTTTTGTTTGATAGCTTATCATCTGACTTAAAATCTGGTATATAATTTATGCGAACGAAGTCGCGGGTAAAAGCTCGTATATTCATAAAACAAAACTTAGGCGCTTCAGGTGTATTTGCTGCATGTGTGCCATTGCGCATATCAGGGGTTTTATAGATTTTCTGTATGTATGGTCCTTCTTAATATGCTGAGGTTTTTTAAGGAGATGATCAGACCATCAATCTGAACAATTTTTCTTTGTCTGTTCCACACAAAAGTGCAATCCTACTCAACTGAAATGTATGGGACAGATGATATTTTTAGTTGTTTAGTTTGATGGTCTGGAGTGCGAGTTTTGAAACTCATACTTTGAACTCAGCAGTTGAATATGTCAATATTACTATGGAGATATGCATCTTTCTACTGCTGATTTGACTTTCAAAAATCGCACTCCTGAAGTATGATTTTTGAATGTCAAATCAGCAGTAGAAAGATGCGTATCTCCATACTTTTTCAACTGCTGAGTTCAACGAATAAAAAAAAAGAACCGTCAGTCAGTATATAGCATGCCACACACACATAATATACGGAATTCCGATCCGGAATGTGTGGTAGACGTATTAAGTTGGACCCTGTATACCCTAGTGTATACCTAATGGTTTTAGCAGCAATTTGGCTATTTCAACGTTATGAATCTGTACTCTTTAAATTATTTCTCTAATTGTTAGTAGCTACAATTATAATTCATGTGAAATTACATAAATAGCATAGATCATATAAGTAGATTAGCGTACCTAAGATTTATATTCAGGGCAGACTACCAAAACGTTTTCGCGGAAGTGCCAATAATTATGTCTAGTTATGTATACATTGCCTACGTAATAACTTATTTATTTCATAATGAACAAAAAATCATTACGGACTTTATTTGAAGCGAAATAGAGTTCATAATTCCTGCAATATTGGCTGCACAATGGACAGCGTCTCGACTAAACTGTTTATTAAAACAGAATAGTTCATAAATTATTACTATGCATCATAAACTGTCAAGAATGTTATCTCTACAAATCCGTGTTTTTGTTGTAAATGTTGGTTGTATTTTATCAATACAGCATTTGAACACCCATTGAGCATCTATCATACATATCATACATACCTACCAATGCTTGTGCCTACATAATAATAATATCCTCAATGCAGATAATGCTACGGTACCAGACAAGTATTTAATGATGCGTCAGCTTCATTTCCTAGCAGATTTTGTACTACAACAGAGTGTCATTATCATCATCATCTCAGCCAAGAGCCGTCCACTACTGGACATAGGCCTCCCCATCCCCAAGGATCGCCCCAACGATCGGCCCTGCACTGTCTACATCCAACGAGTTTCTGCCCTCTTCACCAGATCGTCCGTCCATCTTGCCGGAAGCCAACTCCTAGTATTTTTGAAGGATTTGTAAACAGAGTCCAGGAGTGCTATTCTTTAATCTCTTGGAGATATGCATCTTTCTACTGCTGATTTGACTTTCAAAAATCGTACTCCTGAAGTATGATTTTTGAAAGTCAAATCAGCAGTAGAAAGATGCATCTCCACAGTAATTTTGAAATCTTCAATTGCTGAACTCAGCGAATTAGATTAAAAAATCGCACTCCTGGACTCTGTTTACAATTCCTTCACAAATACTAGGAGTTGGCTTCCGGCAAGATGGACGGACCATCTGGTGAAGAGGGCAGAAACTCGTTGGATGTAGACAGTGCAGGGCCGATCGATGTGGCGATCCTTGGGGATGGAGAGGCCTATGTCCAGTAGTGGACGGCTCTTGGCTGAGATGATGATGATAATGAGGAATCATACCAGGAATCATACTGCTTGCAGCTATTATAGTTTTAGCAACTTACCTAACATAACAACGATTTCAAATCTCTCCCTCAGCATATCCGAAGCGGAGAGGTTGTACAGCGGTGATTTCTCATTGATCTTGTGAACTATGGTCATGGGCCATATGAACATGAGTCGGTCTTCTTCACCGTCAGCCCCGACCTTCAGCTCCTGCTGGTAGAACGGCAACACCTCGCCTTCTCTCGTGGTCTAAGTTTTAAAATAAACATTCATAAGTACATGGAAATTGTATGAACCCAAAAATAATGATAGGTGAAGTTGTTTTACTAATTAAAAATTGTATCTTTGACTATCTTTGTAAAAAATAATGGTAATCGAATAAATTGCAAGTTTTTTTTAGGAAAAAGTTTCGTTAATGTTGAATTATAAAAGCCAAAGATTGTTAAAGAATTCAAAATCGTCTACTTTCATTGTAAATATTGAATACGAAATTTTAACTAAAAGCATTTAATTTCTAGCAAAGGAAGCACTGGTTTACCATCGTATCGCCAAGGTGTCGAATAATAGTTCTTCAATGAAACTGGCAATGTTTTAAAAGGTAAAATTTTTATGACTTGACACAATCGACCCGATGGCGATCAGATTAAAAACTTGTTCGCAAACCATTATTAATTAGACAGTAAAGTAACTAACTTTTTTAATAGCAATACTCATTCACCAACTAAAAAGTTTAGAGAAGGTATTTTTACTATTAACGTGTTAGTCAGACAAATATTTCAAACATTTCAAGAGTTGGCTTATTGACTACTTGAATCAAAACGATACACATATGAAACAGAACATCATAATGATTATGATTAGTTCCAGAACTCATTTACAAACATTGAAAACAGTTCTATCTACGTGCTAAGAAAAGATTGACTCTATGCTTTCAAGTAGCCAAAAAGCTGTTGATAAAAGCGAAGCCTGGCAATGTTAGGAGATAGCAGTTAGATCTTTATAAGCAAGTGTAAGCCCTCATTAGTCCATAGATGGGTTTTAACATTTACAAATTAACAAACATCTAGGTATAAATAAGCCTAAGTATGCACATTTACAGCGCAAAATTTAAATTAAATTAAAATGCGACAAATTTTGAGATGTACCTTTTTCCGAATAATCTGGGCGCGCACATGCGCCTCTAAAATATGCGACTTGCGTATATCTCCCACTCGGAACAGAAGGTAAAATTCGCCGTCTCTCAAACAGATCACCGCATTCCTTGAGAACAGGAGTGTGGTGTTACGTTTTTTGGCCCGCGCCAGCTTTGCGAATATAAGACCCACCTATGGACAAGAGAGAAAGAACTTTTGAAATTTAGTAATTCCAAAACTATAGGAGTCGAAGCCTGAACCTGAGGTAGTCGTGAAGATGCTTCAGAGTTCGAAACCGTCAAGTTAGAGAGTGGAATCAGTGAACTCTAGTTAGACGTATCTAGGCGTGCTGACTGAAATCCCCAATCACTAACCAGTCTCCGTTTTGTTGTAATAATATACCTTGCGGCGGATTAGCTGTGCTCTTATATGGGCTTCGACAATATGTGATTTTCTCATGTCTCCTACTCGAAACATCAGACAAAGTTGGCCGTCTCGTAAGCAAATGACTGCGTTCCGAGAGTATAACAGGGTCTGGGCTCGCTTCTTAGGTCTAGACATCTTTGCGAACACGATTCCCACCTAAAATTAGAACAGCCTTGTTGGAATATCCATCGTGACGTGTGGTGCTCTGGAGCAGATGCTGTGTTGGTGACAGTTTCTAGATATCTTAGATTAACATTTATTTAACTAATTTTTCAATTCACTAGACAACTAGAGTAAACGAACTTATAAATCAATGTCAATATCAAGATGTCGAGAAAAATCTATATTTAAAAAAAGACGATGATCTTTAATTTTGCAATTATTATTAAGAGCTTCAGTATCATAGTTCGTTACGTTAATACTTTTTGGATCAGTTCCAAGTTTATTTTAATAAAACTTTAGATTATCATATCAGTTTCGATCGAAGCAGGAAGCTCTTCAAACTTCAACATGTTTAATATCTCTATAAATAAGTGAGAAACATAAAACTGCTTTACGAAGCAGACATAAAACTGCCTTCTAATTCACATAAACATTTTTATCTGTCACATACAGCACCGATTACGGTTTTCATGAAGAAAATAAACAGCTAGAAATATAACAAGAAACTTACCATGAAAGCTTGAATAAACACGCCAACAATACTCTGTATGCACATAACGAATATAGCCTCTGGGCATTCTTCAGTCGTAGTCCTCGATCCATAGCCAATAGTGTGTTGGGTTTCAACGGAGAATAGAAAACAGCCGGTAAATGAATTTACATTTGTAAGACAAGGGGCGTAGGTTGTGTTTGTGTTTTCAGGAGGGGGGCTGAGGTCGCCGTGGGTGAAAATGATGAGCCACCAGATGAGTGCGAAGAGGAGCCAGGAGAGGATGAAGGAGAGGGCGAAGACCAGCAGCGTCCAGCGCCACTGGGCGTCCACAAGGGTCGTGAAGATGTCCTGAAGGTATCGGCGCCTGCGCTTGGCCACGTTCCATTGGACGACGTTGCAGTCGCCGTGCTTGAAGATGACACGCTTGCGAACGCGTCTTACTGCGTAGCGAGCTTGTCGGTATCTGCAAACAAACACATTCTGTATGTTAAAATCATGAACATGGTTTAATTTAGGGAAACGCTTTAAATCTTAATAACAAGGCGTAACTAGGCGTAACATGGGTTAATAAATGAGCGCTAAAACCTTTTCTCAAGACTCGATAACTGAACAACCATTATGATACGGAACTTTTTGAAATTCCCAAAAACAAAATACGATACAAACATTTTGCCATAAATTAGTATTTCTATGCATTTTGAGAATTCAAAAAACTTAAATATTTACCTACAAACATTTTTACTTTTTACTTTGTGTGTCAATGTCAGATTTAAGTATAATTAAAACTGAGATTAAAACATTTAAACCTGTCATTACAAAAATCCTACTTTTGTAAACATCGCATATTAATGATGTTAAAATTCAACATTGATATAAAAATGAATTGGATAGCAGCTTCATTGTTCGGAAAATTTTTGTGTAAACAACATTCATCATTATCGAGTGGATTCTCCAAAGCTTTGTTTTGATTCGCATTTGCTCCCATATTACTAGATGATTTCATATTATCGTAGGTACCTATAGATAAAAAATTATGAAAAAATATACGCAAAACAATAAAAACGCTTCTACAGTATCGATAAATGTTATTCCAAGAAAAGAAGAAAACGCAAATATTTTTCTAGCCTTTTCAATAACAAACTCGACAATCACCGCGGTTTGTAGTAAGTACCTACGCTTTGCTTTCATTTTTATCACCTTCTAGAAAGAACAGAATGGTGATATAATTCTGTTATAAATATAGTAAAATGACAGTGAAAAAGTAATTGTTTGTTATTCTCTTACTAACTGCACCGGGAAGCAATGTTTCATTTGAATTTCAAACGTCATAGTTAATGCAATTAATGTATGCAATGACTCATAAGCTCATAAGCATACATAACAGAACCGTGTAAGTCTGAAGTAACATGAAATAAAAATAAACGTTTTTCTATAAAACGTGTAACGAATAAAATGCATTTTTTGCAACATTGATGGATAAGGTTTTATGGCATTTACAAACCACTTCATACAGTTTTATCGCATTCGAAAGTGAAATCAATTAACTAGGTAGCGACCACTTAAGAGTTATCAGAGCAAAAAGCTTTTATCTAGAACTATTTAGCTTCGTTCTAGGCTTTTATATAATAAAACGCAATTTTATTATCTTTTCGAATGATGACGTAGCTTTTGATACGCGTGACCACAAGAGTGTTTTGGTAAATGGGAGGAGCAATTTTATGTTTTATTCCGTTGTAGGTTATTTCACACATTTTTTGTAATCAAAATGTTAACAACTCGACTTGAAAGTCACGTGTATCACGATGTGCAGTCATCGGATCCTTGTACGATTAATTGCCTTATTAGACTTCGCTACTTTTATAACAAAGCTAAGGTTCAGGAGTGCGAGTTTTGAATCTCATTCGCTGAGCTCATTATTGAAAATGTCAATATTACTATGGAGATATGCATCTTTCTACGGCAGATTTGACTTTCAAAAATCGCACTCCTGAAGTATGATTTTTGAAAGTCAAATCAGCAGTAGAAAGATGCGTATCTCCACAGTAATTTTGACATTTTCAACTGCTGAACTCAGCGAATGAGATTCAGAAATCGCACTCCAGACCCTCTAGCATGATTTCTCTACTTGGGCGCGACTCGGCTTTTTGCCATACTACAAGTCGCGGCAAGCGCGGCTTACGCTCTCCGAAAAGCGCGGGATAGGTTATTTTGTATGCAGCGAAGGCGCGTCGCGCGCGTGTAGAGAAATCATGCTAGACCTGCGGGTTAGTACCTACCTACCTAATAATTTTTACTACAATCAGTTTTACTAAAATCATTTGGGCAAGGCACTTTTTTTTTAATGCATAATTTACAAACAAAACAAAATCATTAATTTTATTAGCAAATTATTTTATAAGAATTAGATCCAAGACTCATAATAATTAATTAATAAAATTATTGTCTTTTCCGATTATTACTACGTGTTTAAACATTAATAATACATATATGATGAATTAATGATAATGGTGGCATATAATAATTACTAATAATAAAAGAAAATATTCATAAATAAATAATAACGCCAAAGAAGGTAATCATAATATGTGACATACATTCCTCATAAGTACGACAGGGGCTGGCAATACGCGTGTTTTAATCGATTTGTTAGGTACCAGAGTTATAATCATATTGACTATAAAAGCATAGAGCGAAGGAAATTCCTCGCGTTTATAGAATTTTCATAATTATATAGATTTCATAATGTCCTAGTGGTCAGTGAGGCAAATACCGCATAACATGGATTTAGCGTGGCGCCATCCATTAAAAGACATTTAATTTCATTAATGCTAAGGTTCTGATTAAAACTCGACTGATGTTGGTTATAGTCTTTCAAAACGAACAATGATATAAGAGGATTATTATATAAGATATCAATGAAGAGGACAAATGCAAAGAAGAAACGAACGATAAATGCATCCAATAAGTGAGATTAACTAAACGATAATCTCATTTATGCATTTGCAAACAGCTGATACGCGTTTCGCTTTTATGTACTGAGCAACGTCAATATAATTTGTAGTGATTGCTAAAAACGTAACTAGTGATCGGTCGGACAATCTGAGCCTTTGATTTCTTGCTGTTTTCCTACTTTCGTAACTACGGAGCATTACATCTAGAATACAACTTTGCCCAATTAAGGTTAATTTAATTTTAATGGTGACAGTAAACGCAGTCAACTTGTCGGTAGGTACTTACGCATTGATTACAAACACAACACTGCTTTCAGGAATGTGTTGACGTAGAAATCACTCATTCGTTGTTTAACAAAGCTAGCTGTTAATGCCAATATTAACAATTCCGAGAACACCAAGAGAAGAAACGTTTTAGCGAATCATCCGTTGCCAAATATTTGTTCAGAGGCCCCCAAACTTTCCTTTTTATTGCGTTTATGAGAAACTTAATAACAATTTAGCATGAATTGGACAAATTTTCACAAACTTACTTGTGCAGCTCTTCTCTCCATGCTGATTCTGATGAATTGATCGGCTTTCCAGTCATAAACATAGACACCTGACTTATGCATCTTTTTATTCCCGACATCCTACTATCCAAACTATGATCCATTTTTCTCCTAATTAATTAACTTTCTTATATAAAACAACTCTACAAGAGAGTTAACTTCGGCCAACAGTCTTTTAGTAATACTATGAATTCTAGTGGCGAACCAGCGCCTTTGTTCAATGTTATATTAACCTTAAGCTAAGAGTTATCACACGAGTAAATACTTTCGTTTAACAGAGAGCGGATTAGGCTACACGATTACAGGATTGTCTCCTCTCTATCCTTCAGCAGAACATTAATAAGAGATTCACTGAACACTTCCTTGATGTCAAACAGGAGCACCACGAATTTACGTAGCATTATCTCTAAGGTCATTTCGACGAATGTTACAGAACTGAGACGGATAAAATAAAATGGCGGCGAGGAAAAATTGCGTTAATCGTTCAGAGCGTGCGATGAACTTTCCACTCACACCGATTGTGAAGAGGATTGGTCCAATACTGAAGCGGGTGGATGTTTAGTGAAACAGATGCGAAGACGTCCACAAACAAATACTGCATAGACGTCCCGTGCCAACACTGCTAGTGGCGCCGCGCCCGCGTCGCCCGTCTCGACGCAAAGTACCTAGTCCAGTATTGAAGAAAAATGTACCAAACTGTATCAATTTATATAAAACGAACGTCTGTCCATTCCATCTTGTGGTTTTTATTAAGATTTACGAGTCATCTTCAAATAAATATTTGGACTGCTCCTTTCCAGAAGCAAATTTTAAGTCGCACTAACTCACGCTATCATTAACCATTTTGATTTGGACAGTATGGCGAAATTGGCAGATACAGTGGAGGCTGGGATTTTACGGAACATTTTTATGAGGTTTATGTATGACGCAACGCAAACTATGCGAGCCTATACAGGGTTTAACAAAACACCCTAGTAATACTTAAGGGGGTGCTTCAGACCATCAATCTGAACAACTTTCACTATGGAGACAACGTCGAGAAAAAATAAAAAAAATCTGCCGTTCCATACATTTGAGTCGAGACGGTACTGCAGTTTTGTATGAAAGAGCTGATTTTTTTTTCGCGTTTTCGATGTTGGTTCCATAGTGAAAGTTGTTCAGTTTGATGGTCTGAAGCACCCCCTTAAGTATTACTAGGGTGTTTTGTTACACCTGTATATTCAATATTTATTTATCCTGTCTGGGACATGCATGTCGTTGCTATAACTTAGCTTATCAAGTTTTTCTGATTCAATGCGAACAAGTTCATCTACGGAACCAAGTGAAACCTAAAATAATACTTCTTATAGTCGATTGCAATGATTGTCCGAGTCACATAGGTCATATTATTAGAAGTAAATTACATATGAGGTAGCGTCGTACAAAAAATGACGTGCTAGTTTATTGTTTTACCACTTGTACGGTCACGTGACAAAGGAACGTGCAGACCAGTTGATGCGGTTTGATATCGGGCTGTAGGTACCTAACTAGTAGTTAAATACGTAGTTAGAGCCCTGGACATGTGGATAACGATATTCAATAGGCTTTAGTTTACATTTACAGCTCTATTTAGAATAACTGTCGATAACACGATGGAGATTGAAACGTGACAGATCAGAGCCTTGGCAATGCGTGATTTATTATTGTTACTATTTGAAACGGAAGATGTTCTTTGTTACTTTTAAGTTTAAATACAAAGTGTTGATGGAAATTAAAATGGTTTTCTATGATTAATAGTAGTGTTACATCTTCATCGATAGAATTAAGATCGTCCAAAATGTATGAGAGTTTATTAAAAAGTATGTTTATGTTGGCACGAACGAGATGTTCTTGCAATATGCATGTACGATAAAGAAATTAACAAATGAAATATGTTCCAATATCACAGATGAAATAAAAATGGGAAGATGCTGCGTGATTACAAAAAACATTAAAGAAAAGCTGACATACACTAACACACTAACACTGCTTTATGCATTTATTTATGTAGATGCACATGATTGTATATGTGGATAAGAAACTTAAATGAAACTCGAAGATAGAAATGGTTTGATGGATTTCGATAGTACTCCGAATGAAGAAAGTGGCAGCGATACACAAAGGAATATCTATTGAATGCACGAATATGATGAAAAAAGTCAAGTCTCTATTGGACTAACTGTCAGTTGCACATACGTTCATTAAAGATAATCCTCCATTAAATCTCATGCTGTCACTTTTTGTTTTGTTGACATAATAAAAGCTAGCAAGAGATTGAATGTCGGATTGTCTTTACCCTTTCCACGCCACAGATTTATTTAGAAAACGCTCATCACACCCACAACCCAAAATTTGTCACTATCTGGAAAACATATACGTACGTTGATAAGTTTATTTGTGATAAAAATAAAAGGATTTTTCAACAATTTTTTTTGTCTGATATATCCGACTTTGTCCGCGAGGGCACGAAACTTAAACGTCTGATATATCAGACTTTGGCGCTGAATAGGTTAATGAACGTACGTGCGACTGTAAGTTTTAGTAAGCACACACGCAGTAACTGCATATAGCATCATCCTCTTTTCGTGTCATCTATGGCTTAGATGGATATCGTTGTACGTTTTTAACATTTCGCGATGGCAACAAAAAGAATCAAAATACGAACACCCAACCTTTCCGATATACATATATAAATCATTTAGCATTCCTTATTCAGTATCTTTAGTAAGGGTTTTAAATGCCAAAAAGAGCAGACGGTCATTCTGTGACGTCATGTACATTGAAAAGAAGCAGGTGTCCTTTTGGACTGCTCGTCGCTTATAATGTTATTTTCGCCAAACACTCACCAGCAAAAGGAGAATGTATTTACAAGGCTGTTTCGTTACTGTTTTTAAACTGTGGATATTTTTGTTTTAAGATCATTCTAGTACTTACCTACATTAATTCTACTACTACTTGAGGTAGGTATTTTATTCAATGAGAGGTTTTTTATGTGCCTTTATGTATTCAGATTTATGGTGGCTCTATTGTAATATTGAATGGAAATAGAGAGTTTATAATAATTATATCGTTGAGCTATTTCCCAAGTTTACCGTAAGGAATGATACTATATACCTAATTGTGACTATTGGAAGTAATCTGATTAAGGGCCTATGTCGAAAAATAATTTAAGCGAAACAGGCGTGGGATAGCTTATATTACGACCTGATGCGAGAGAAAGAGATGGGGCGGCGCGCGCGCCTGAAACGAATCGAGCGCCAAATCAAACATTATTTAATTGTGATTGTACTATTCATGTAATTTCAATTCTGCTCTAATCAAAATTTTGAAAATATCAATCTCTTTTTTTTAAATCAAGTCTTGTGTTTCTATTATTCACCGTTTAGCAGTTCCAAGCGTTTATAGATAAAAACGGAGGCTACTTTGGCTTGTTTTTCTATCGAGAAAATGTGTCTTAATCGTGTTTTGGCTCTAATCAAAACTTCAATTATATGTTCAATTTACACATATCCGAAAATCATACTCCTACTGTTAGTACTTCATGATATATGAAGCTTTGAAGAATCCTATTTTTTTCACATAGCCCCTTAATAATGGCAATAAACTTTATTATATTCTTAATTTTCATAGGTAGGTACGTCAACCAATTTAAAATGTATGCCACCAAACAACCTTGTCAAATTATTTGCATAATATCGTTACATCGGTTAGGGAAGTAGAAAATTGTTATGTATCGTCTTGTAATGTATTTTGGAAAACATACTGGTTTTGATGTAAATCTTTGAAATTGTACCTACTTACATCAGGAGTGTAAGTCATCAGTTTTTGAATCTCATTCGGTGAGTTCAGCAGTTGAAAATGTCAAAATTACTGTGGAGATATGAATCTTTCTACTGCTGATTTGACTTTCAAAAATCATACTTCAGGAGTGCGATTTTTGAAAGTCAAATCAGCAGTAGAAAGATGCGTATCTCCACAGTAATTTTTACATTTTCAACTGCTGAACTCAGCGAATGAGATTCAAAAATCGCACTCCAGGTCTATTATCCATTACATTTTGTTTGGTAGAATGAACGAAGAAAAAAGCCACAACAAAGCAGACTTCAAACGTATATCAAACAGTTTAGAATCATCTTGACGTGGATAGAAGATAGAATAGGAAGAAATAATAGTTTATTAACATGGACAGTTTCATACGTCATCTACGTTCGCTGCCAAACGACTGGAGAAAATTGAACAAAATGTGTTAGTCGCGGTTATTTGAAAATCGATTATAACTCGGCTGGTTTCTATTAAAAGCGATTTAACGCAATTTGTGACGCAATCATTACACAGTCCCTTGTTAAAAATCTGTGATTCAAACGCCTGCGTCAGAATGACGGCGTTAGTTACAATGGTTAACTCTCATAAATCTTAGTTTTTACATAATGCGGATTCGTTTTAACTCGAGATTTTGAAATCTTTGTAGATGTAGGTATACCGTCTAATATTAAAACGGGATGAACTTCGTTCTCAATGGAATAGACACCCGCTCTGTTGCCAACTCGGCCTACTTCAGTGACACGTACGTTGGAAATAACTACACGTGATCGCGATCATCTTTCGAACTAAAGTCCACACCTCTGTATAAGTTTGCTTCATGGTCCACACTTCAGGGATAGATAAAGTTTCGCTACTCACTAACAGATGACACTAGTATCTTTATGTGTAAAGTTTTTTTTTTGTATAAGTATATTTTTTCTGTGTAACGGTTTTATTTACATCGAAGAATAAAGACAGTTAGTTTAATTTAAAATACGAAAGAAGTAAGTAAGTTATAGTCATATTACTTGCTTTATCTAAAGCAAGTAATATGACTATAACTTACGCGTTTTGTATAAAATTGACCCCTCTGCAACTGCCTTAATGTCCGAAGATTAAACTAGGTAGACCTAGTTTAATCTAGAGGGGTCAATTTTATACAAAACGCGTAGACGGAATTAATAAAAGTAATATTTTATATATCGAAAAATACTTCAGAAAATATAAATGTCGCGTATCAAATAATATTTGCTATCTACACTAATATTATAAAGAGGAAAGATTTGTACCTATTTTTGTATGTTTGTATGTTTGTAATGAATAGGCTCAAAAAGTACTGGGCCGATTTAAAAAATTCTTTCACCATTAGAAAGCTGCATTCACCCTGAGTAACATAGGCTATATTTATTGCTAGAAAAGATTAGACGTCCACCCGTGCGAAGCCGGGACGGGCCGCTATTTATAATATAATTACGAAATTTACGAAGATATAAAAATCACACCTCTGGAGTATGATCTTTTAATGTCAAATCAGCAGTAGAAAGATGCGTATCTCCATAGTAATTTTGACATTTACAACTGCTATGTTCAAAAAATGAGTTTCAAAAATCGCAATCCAGATCATATGAAACGGCTAGTTTTCTGATTTCAATGTTGGTCCCATTATCCCATAGTGAAAGTTGTTCAGTTTGATGGCCTATGACTATGAGGCACCCCCTACGGCTTAAACCTAAAGCATAGATACTCTTTCTTATACTGTGCCTAAAGTATGTAACGCATTTAAGTTTACACCCTGTATATTTCCAACTTAAAAACATTACGCAATGGTATCGTTTTAGAACTATTTGAAAAAACGTTCAGGAATAAAATACCTAACGTTCAAAAATGAACGTTAACTTTGCAAAGTTCATTTAGGTCAACGGCTTCGGCTGGTTTAGAACATGAGTCATACTTCGAAAAATAGCTATCAATTCGTATTATTATCAGCATCGCACAAAAAATTGATAGCAGACCAAAAAAACTAAATGAAAAGGGCTGTCTTTCTTTACATCCAGTCCAGCGGTCAAATGATGGCAAAAAGAAAACAAAATCCATCTTGGGTTCTGCGAATTCTTTTGAATGCCCAAAACGATCTTTGTTCGTGAATTCCAACTGTCTTTCTGCTTAAATTCAACATTATTAACAGACATAATTATGTTCCTAAGGCTGCGGTTTAATTGATTTCTAGCTCACATTTGTTGGGCAGATGCAGAAAGATACTAAAGTAATAGACCGAGATCCGACCGTAAAATTATGCACCCTATTTCATAGGCGAACGAAATGTCATTCTGCCCTAACTATAGGGTTGCCAGGTTCAAAAATTACTTCTTTCAACCTGGCAACCCTATAGTTGCGGCAGATTGAGAGGTGGTAACCCTAGTTTTTCCAATACTTTAGATCAGTGTCCTTCCGATGCCACCTAATTCGCTTCCCTAACAGACACGTGGAAAAAGTTATACCAAAAATTATAATGGAAAGGTACTTGCGGCAAGATTTTTCCAGGCAACTTTAAACCTGGCGGCGTTAAATTAACCCCTGTGTAAACATACACTAGAATCACATTTCGTTCGCCTATGAAATAGGTGCATAGTTTTACGGTCAGATCTCGGACTGTAATAGGTAGAGTTCTTGGTAGAGTTCTTCAAAAAACAAATGAATACCGAACTGTCACTTTTAAAAATCGAATGACATCATTTTATTGATAAAACGTGGTCGTAAAAGTTTGTATAATATACTATAGCTTCTACATTCGTTGAATGAATTCATTGAAGTCACAAAGGCTCATAAAGTGACGTGTGACCATGACTCAATACTTACATAATAATAAGAAGGTACTGTAGCACACCTCTATCTCAAGGCGTTTATTACTAGGAAATTACAGACTGACGACGGTGGCGCTAAGTTTAGAATAACCCTTTGCTTACATACCATAACCACAGTACTTCAGTACTTGTAAGAAATGTTATGCGTAGGTATAAGCTTTGCTAACTCCTGGGGATCTGCAGTTTTACATAAAAAATCACGGATTTCGTGACTCACACGACTATCGAACACATTGGAAATGAATCTACGAAATTCGAAAAAAAATTGTCTCAAAAAGGTTAGGCTATAGGGCAAACCCTTAACCCGCGATCGTCTTTCTTTTAGGCTCAAATTGTAGCTGACTAAATTGTCCAGGAGTGCGATTTTTGAATCTCATTCGCTGAGTTCAGCAGTTGAAAATGTCAAAATTACTGTGGAGATATGCATCTTTCTACTGCTGATTTGACTTTCAAAAATCATACTTCAAGAGTGCGATTTTTGAAAGTCAAATCAGCAGTAGAAAGATGCGTATCTCCATAGTAATTTTGACATTTTCAACTGTTGAACTCAGCGAATGAGATTCAAAAATCGCACTCCTGAGGAGTTTTACTCAAATTTGTGATATCATTCTTCGTTTCCAAAATAATATGGAGCGCCAAAATCACAAATTCGGAAAAAAATTATATTTTGTTCACTATTTCGGCCATAACTTTTTTCGTTTTTGACTTTCTTGAATAATTCTTTTTTCACCTTACAGCTCTTGTGAATACGCGTCTTTTAAACCTTTTTTGAATATCATATCTTCACAACTCTCCGATATACAGGGTGTACAATAAAATAGGACAGCTACTTAAAGGGGTGCTTCAGACCATCAAACTGAACAACTTTCTCTATGGGACCAATATCGAAATCGCGAAAAAAAAATCGGGTGTCCCATACATTTCAGTCGAGTTATGTTTGCAGTTTTGTATGGGAGAGCGGATTTTTTTTTCGCGATTTCGATATTGGTCCCATAGCGAAAGTTGTTCAGTTTGATGGTCTGAAGCACCCCTTTGAGTAGCTGTCCCATTTTATTGTACACCCTGTATAAGGGGATCGCACTTTTACGTGAAATCTGAGCCTATACTGGAGCGAACGAAATGACATTTAAAATGTCAAAAGTCAAATGATGATGCGATGTCCACCACGACCACGACGTACGTCAATGTCGACCCTCATTGGTTCCTGGCGTGAGCCCGGATGTGGCTGGAGAATCCGAGTTTTGTATCAAATATACTGTCACACGCAATACAATAGTTAGTCCGCTAATTGTATTGTGCATAAGTTTGGGGAGAGTCTTGGCATTTGGCATCAATGGCTTCCAACTCAGCAGTTTCGAAGAGCTCAGTTTCTTTGACAGCTTTTCGCCACTCTCAGGTCTCACATCTGTAAGTTCCTCTCAGAACTTGGAGGATATGCCGCTTACTGCCAGCTGACGCTTCAGGATATCCTTGGACCGTAAATACTGGCTTCCTGGCTTACGTTTTTTCAGTGGAGATCTCTATGAGAAGACAAACTTTGATAGACGGGAGTCGTCAAATAGACCACGGACTAGGTGCCCATAGCATCGCAGTTGGCCCCAAGACGCACACCATTCCACACAGTTTCCAAAAAATATGATATTTACTTATTATTTGAAGACTCCGGTACTGGTAATAACCTCTAAACTTATCTGGACTTTTCTAGCAATAATCTCTCTCCATACCTAACGTACCTACCTAGATGGAAAATCAGTAGTGCCATAGCTGGATAAAATTAATGAACTTTTACGATTTCAAGCAAGTTTTTCCAAGATAGCCGTCATCTGACAAATCAGCATATAATTATTATTATTACAGTAAATAGTATACAGTACCAGTAATTGTGGGTTCATGGATGACGGTGAATTATTAAGGCGGGTGTTACGCATAATATATTAGCTTATGAATAAAATCATCATACGAGTAGGTAGGAGCTGGTTAAATATATTATTTCAAACATGACTCATAATTACTCTGAAATGCTATGATTAAATGCAAAACAAGATATACTTTTGTAAGTCATTTATAGGTATTGAAAATCTTCATATAGAGAACTATAAAGATAATGCACGCAGTATACACACACTTAAACACACACACACACATACTGAAACCACTCATTCACTCCCACATACATCAACAAAAAAGACTCGTTCCGACCCTATGTAATCCCAAAAAATTGGATTTGGTCAAATATGCGAGCACAATTTTCAAAGTCCTGAAACCATTTCTCGAATAGGACATTTTCAGAATAGACTATTTAAAAAAGAATTAGCCTTTTTACGAATTAGTCCTTAATTGAATTAGTCTTTTCCGGACTCGGTA
Organism: Agonopterix subpropinquella; assembly: GCA_922987775.1. NCBI lineage: Eukaryota > Metazoa > Arthropoda > Insecta > Lepidoptera > Depressariidae > Agonopterix > Agonopterix subpropinquella. Next base: position 10,187,878 of record OV277695.1, on the reverse strand, counting down.
GCCATCCATTTCGCGATGTAGGCATTCCACGACTAATTCAAAAAAACTAATGTACTGCTTCGTGAAAGGAAAACGCCCAATCGCCCGTTTCGCCTACAAAACTGGTAAATTTGAATTTTATAAGAAATGCTACGATAGAAAAGGGTAATTTCCATTTCCTTAGGAAGTATGATATTCCTCCTGTTTTGAATTTTAGCTATTATATCATACTATTTTGTATGTGTTATTTGATCAATGATCATACTCATTCCTTGGTTGTGAAACGATTTGAAACGAATATATTTCCACACATGGGCAATGTCTTTTTAGTTAGATCTGATATTGTAGTTCCATAAACTACAAATTGTTTATGTACTTACCTGTTGTTACCTACCCTACCCGATATTCTCTACTCTATTTCCTCAACGTCAAGTTATTTTTTTGCAACTGACTAATCATGTTAGATCTTAGGTAACTTAATGAGTAATTTTATTTCCCGTATAGGTAGTTGAGGAGGTAACAAAATATACGAAAAGAGTCTCTTTAGTTTTACCATGACTTTTATTGCTGGAAAACAACAACAAACAATTTTCGCAGACGTGTATTGTAACACGAGGGTTGAGGAAGGAGCGGGGCGAAGGGGGTATGCCACTCAAAAAGTTTAACTAGCACACATTCTTGAGATCGGGATAGAACGTTGCACGTATATTGTGTTGTATTTAATTAAGTATGTTTTAGTAAATAATATATGGAAGATAAAGAGTGTTAACTGACTTTTAATTGATATAACCTCAGAGCGACTTTATAGTATGATTAGAAAAATTTGAGCATCGAAAATACTAATGATATTTTTTTTCACAGAACTTATGACTTCCCTCGTAAATATATTTAAAATTACATTTTCATTGTTATTTAATATTATTCATTATTATAGTGATTGTTATTAATGAATAAAATATGTAATTGTAAATATGATTCTTTACAATACTTAGGTTTCTTGTAATTTACTGAGAATTATAAATACGTCAGAATATCAGAGTTGCTAAGGGGACAATGTATAAAATAACTGTTTGCTCAAGTGATAATTTAACATAGTAGGTACCTACGTCTGCACTTTATAGTGTCGTAATATTTATCATTATCGGTATAACTGTACACGTCATTGCGGTCGAACTCATTATAAACTTTCATGTCCAAAACTGTAAATGTCCCGAAAGTTTCCAAATACAGGTGCAATGGCATTAACAACAATGTCGAACGATGTAAGAAAAAGCATTGACTTTTAGCTTTTTGCTGATTTATTGGCATAGCTATTTAAATGGTACGAATTTAATCGAATCTTTATGCTCCGAAATGGTTTAGTTCTTCTCTACAAGTTCTCTACTTCCATAGAGTGACAATATTTGTGTTGGTTTTCTTTTTACTCATGAATAGTACAAATCTAATTGTAAAGGAAGTGGCATATTACTCGGTATCGAAGCACTTCAGCGGTAAAAAAAAAATGTAAATGTTTGTAAATGTAATGTAATGACATAGCTCCTATGTAGTTGTTTGACATAATAATAATCCTAATTTTAATTTTTAATCTTTGATCTTACTTTGATATACTTGTATATTAAAAGTGTACTATGGGTGTTTTACCTGAAATAAAAATGATTTATTTATTTATTTATTATTTACATTATCTCACCTGAGTAGTTTCCGGTTTACTTACAAAGGAAAACCAGAAGTTAAAACTGATTAGTCCTGCATTGTAAATACTTTACTTATTTTCTAAAATTGTACCTACAAGTTTTGTAAAAGCAGGATTCATAGTGTAATTTTGTGGCTTACATTTTTAATAACTATAACTGCTGGAACCGATATCAATATCAATACAATAGTGGCTACAAATCTTACTAAATCGGCTCTTAGAAATCAGAATGGAGGTCTGCAAACCTAGACCATAGATAAGGCATGCGAGGAAACTGACGGTACTATTTATTTATTTCAAATATTGGCTTTTGAACACACACACACACACACACACCCCCACACATAATTTTTACACCAAACTCACAAGAGGATCACTTATAAACTACGGAGGCCCTTTTTATTTTGAAATGTAACATACAGGGTAAAATTGATATCATTATAGCAACCTTTTAAACTAAGAGTCTACCCATCAAACTTCTTTTTTGCTTCAATCGGTTTGCTCCCATAGTAAAAGTAGTTCAGTTTGATGGATAAACTCTTAGTTTTAAGCTAATGATATCAATTTCACCATGTAGAGTACTGAAAACCAAGATTTATAGCAATATAGGTACAATAAAGTGATACTGAATGGGAGTGATTTACAAAAAACCATGGGTCTCATTTCTTCTTTTTTGCAGTGATTGTTATGGTTTCTAATGAAATTGGTCTGTCTGTTAGTCATTTCCATGGAGCAGGTGCTTTCAGTGTTTACTTTTTAAATGGTGTTAACAAATTAGCGAAAAATCGTTCTTATATAAACAATCAGTTATTATATATAAGATCCAGAGGTGTCTCGTTTTGCCGGAGACAATTTTCGATGATACCTAAATGAATGTTATATTAATTAAATCTGGCACATTAAACTACCCAACTCAACACAAGGATATCATAGTACATTAAACATAAAGTGGGGATGCTCCTAAGAAATCGCGCACGATGCTGACGAAACGTCAAGGCAGACAACGACTTGGCATTTTAAAATCAATCAATCAATCGAATATATGGGTAGGTATATGGGTGGGTGTGAGTTCAATGTATGGGTTGTCTATTGTTTAACCTCATCGTATATAGTATTGAGGTAAAATTACACATTGACCAGGGTCCTGTTTAAAAAAGCGACAATTTGACAATTGACAATGACAAATCAGAGTACATTGCTGAGTATGCTAGGACACATGAAGCACTGCAAGTTTAGCGTCATTAGTAATCAGCAATTATTATTGTACTCTGAATTGTCATTGTCAATTGTCGCGTTTATTAAACAGGGCCCTGTACGCATCGCACGATTGACCTGTCCGCTTATTAAACAGGGCCCTGTACACGCTGCACGATTGACCTGTCGTCCGCTTATTGAACAGGGCCCGGTACGCACCGCACGATTGACCTGTCCGCTGAGAATGACTGCTGTATGGATTGATAAACTGAAGATACTGTACCTACCTCGTTTCAGTTACCAAGTGTCGAAGTTGTCAAACCGTTGCATGGTTTATGAGTGGCCCTGCAGCGCACCACGTAGTGCGAGTAACGATGTGAACGGCCTCGCATCGTTCTTGGTACGACCGTGTCAGGAATCCGCATATCAGTTAACGATAAGAAATAATTCATTGCCACTTTCTAGCCCTGCCTGTGCTTTCCGCAGATATTGTCATTGGGAATGTGCCAATGTGAGGAATGATTTTAAATTGTAATTTATGTGGCTGCACGTCTCGAATTAGATATAGAATAGGCCGTTAGCTTGGTCAAAGATACTTTATAGATGGTACACTTCATTCATCTATGCAGACTACAAAAGGCAGAAAAGTGTTACTTTTTCTTTCTATTCGGTCTGATACCTATATTTATCGGACTCCACTTATTAACAAGTTGTCGTACTTCTTTTAAACGAAAAAATACTTTTTCTCAAACATGCTTGGAAATGTGAGCATTATTTTGACAACCTTCTTTGAGATAAATCGAAATTGCTGTACTCGCCAAATACATGCGCGCAGCGGCCGGCAATGTTGTATGAAAATCCATATCTGTCGTGTTTAGCGGCCAAATAAATTACATAGTAATCTCATATCTGTCGTGTAATTTAAAAATGGAACGATCTTTTTCTCCGAAACATGGCGACCAAGGACGTAACTCATCAAAGGTTTTATTTAAATTTCGAACTGGCTTGCAAATTAGAAAGCTGGTTATTGAAAAAAAGAAATTGTTGTTCGTTGTTCGTCATTGATTTTAAAAAGAGTTTAAATTTCCGCGAATTATTTGAGAAAATTCACTGTTTTAATTTCCGCGCATTTTTTGAGAAAAGTACTATACAAGCCTTGGCCACAACTAGGCATTGATGGACTTACGTATGTGTGCCTCGGCTTCGCCTCGGCCCACATTTGCACGTTCGTCCATCAATGCCTCTGTTGCTGGCCGCTGCAGTAATGTACTATTTTTAAATCTTTATTAAAGAGCTTGGCCTAAGGCACTGTTTGAGGCCATGTCGTTTTGTAAGTTTCCCAAGTGTATAGGTTCACAGACTAGTAACTATACAGGGTATGATCAGAATGCGTTACATGCTTCAGACCATCAAACTGAACAACTTTTACTATGGGACCAACTTTCAAATCGCGTAAAAATATCTTGGTCGAGTAGCTATTGGCCTTTTATTTAACAGTTGATTTTTTTGCGATTTCAATATTGGTTCCATATTAAAAGTTTGAGGAATGTAACGAATTTAAGTTGAGAATAAGAATTTATTTGTTGAGTGTAAGTTCTGGTACTTTAGCTATTCAGTGTTTGTTGTACCTAGTTAAATGTCGCGTGCAGGAGAATATTTCGCATTCAGTGCCACGACTGAGTCGAGTGATGAGTCACTTGTAGCTGGAGGTGGTTTAATGCTGACACAAATACCTAGTGAAGAACCACTCTTTTTACGAGTTACGAAGATGAAAGTTTTTCATAATTACATCGTCATAATCATAAGTATTATTACCTGCAGCTGAGCGAATTACACGATAAAATTACGTTTAAAAGTAAATGATTGTTTTGTTAATACCAAAGTTGTTGAGCAGATCGAAACCTATTACGGTTTTGAGTTTGTGTATTACTTAAATATGCGCTAACGGTTTGTCATGTGTGATCAAACCATCAAACATTGCTGTCTCATAGGTAGGTCCATGTTGAAGATATCATGGACAGACAGCATTAGCAACGAGGTGGTCATGCAGAGAATGAATTAGAGAGTACAAACCTGAAAACCATAAAAACTCGGAAACTTCAGTACCTTGGTCATATTATGAGAAGTGAAAAATACCAACATCTCCAGATTATTCTGTTGGGGACAATTTTGGGAAGACGAATGCCTGGTAGATGAAGGACTTCCTGGCTTTAGAACCTGTGGGAATGGGTTGATATGAACTCGACTTCACTGTTCAGGATCGCGGTCTCCAGGGTCCGAATAGGCAGGTCTAGTAGGTTTGCAGTTTTGTATCAATAGAACAGCAGATTTTTTTCTAGTTTTCGATGTTACTCTGTTAACCATATTATCTCTTCAGCATATTAAGAAAGATCATACAGGGTGTAACAATACACCCTAGTAATACTTAAGGGGGTGCTTCAGACCATCAAACTGAACAACTTTCACTATGGAGCCAACATCGAAATCGAGAAAAAAAATCAGCTCTTTCATACAAAACTGCAGCCGTCTCGACTCAAATGTATGGGACTGCAGATTTTTTTATTTTTTCTCGTCGTTGGCTCCATAGTGAAAGTTATTCGGATTGATGGTCTGAAGCACCCCCTTAAGTATTACTAGGGTGTTTTGTTACACCCTGTATATGTCGTCGTTATTTAAAAAAAAAATCTGCCATACGTCATAGATTTTTTTTTAAATATCTTTATAATATGTTATCGTTATATCGTTATATGGATACAAAGAGAAAAAAACAGAAATCGCGAACCAATATTAATGTTGTTCCATAAAAAACGATCAGCTGATCCTTTGCATTGGCTGATTGTTTGCTGAACTCTGATGAAAGGTAAACTAAAAATAAATCTCATAGCTTACAACCTCGGTGAAGGAAAACATCGTGAGGAAACCTGCATGCTTCAATTTCGAGGCATGTATTGTGCCCACTGTTCATTACAAAAAGTGGCGACGGGCTCAGTCCCCGTCGAATTGGACAGAGTTACGGTACGAGTAAAACGTGTATATTCTGAGGTTTCAGAATATCTCTGACTACCCCCTCGGGGAATATAGTCGTGAGCATATGCTTATGCTTACAACCTACAACAAGTCACAGGCTCGCACCAGCACTGTTGTTGTTTATCGATAAATAATCCGTGACCCAACTCTCAGCGTGCACAACTCTTATCAATTCCCGATAAGCCGTTAGTTTACGACTAGTTAGAGATAACAAAATAATGGTTTCCGTTATATTTCGCATAGGTACCTACTGTGTATACATATTGATACAATGTATTGATTTTTAAACGATAGTCACGTTTGTGCTCTCAAATAAAATGTTAATATCAACCACAGTTATTACAATAGGTATATCAATGAAGAGTGTGAATTCAATTATTATTATCAAATATTTTAACAGAACATATTATTATTTAGAACACATATTCCTAGAGGAATCGATTCATGAGTACGCTTATGGATTAAAATATTGGTGGAATCGAATGCTCTTAAAAGGAAAAAAGAAAGATAGGAATACTTAGAAAAGAAAAATTGACCGACACTCGATCTGATCACATATTATTTATTTTATACCAACACATAAACAGCCCAATCAATCAATCAATCTGCTTCTTCTTCTTATCGTGTGGGCAGAGCCCTGGTGTCAGAGTTTTTTCAGACCGCCTTACGGCCTCTGACGTGGTTTTTATATAACGACTACTACCACCAGAGATAGTAGCAGGGACCAACAGCCGAAGCACGAAATCATCTTTCTTTTCAGACAATCAGGTGATTCAGCCTGGAATGTCCTAACCAACTGTAATTATGTTCACAAAAAAAGACCTAAGGGTGCCTAAGACAATTTCCCTGTATCTCCTGTGGTTGTGGATTTCTCCATAGGTACTGTCCTTGTTAAAAAATACTATATGTAATGTTTGGTGGTATGGAACCCTCGGAATAACGGAGAGCGGCAAAAAAAGGGTAAACATTTTCGTTTATAAATAATGTAGCTTAAATAATTCAGAAGGTTTCATAAAAGTTTACTCAAAGTAATTGGGTTCCGAGGTGAAAACCTCTATCGACTCCACTATTACTGTTATGGCTTTATTCTGAGGTGGTGTCACCTCACCAGGGCCCTTTGTACCAAAGGGGAACCTACCTTAACAGTTATGGGTATGTGAAATTAATAAATTGGCAACGTCAAACTAAAAACGACCTCAACAACGTGTCCCAGAGTGAAGGAAACAAAAGAAATATTGTGCTTGTCAGTTGTCAAGTTGTCAGTACAAGTGCATATCTAATTTTAATGCAAAGAAAAAAGCGTGGAGGAAAATTGGCAGTAAAATAGATGGCCATGGGACAACTTGAAAGTGTTAAGGCTATTTCTATTCATTGTCCATTGAGCATTGTTTTCGGCGCTCGCGCACTTCGATGCGGCGACTTATTTCCTGTAAATCATTGCTTTATAGATCTTTAAAGGACATCCGTTTCCTTCGTGCAAAATTTTGCATAATATACACTTTGCCGCTATGGTTTAAGTAACTTTCGACTTTAATTCAATTTACTTTGACACTTGTTTCAAGATCGTAAGGTTTGTTTTATATCGAAACAATTTCGCAACTTGGTGAACTGGTACTAGAAAGTTATTGTTTCAAAATGGTATTCAAAGTAATTAATAAACGGAAGAACCCATATATTACATTACGGCTCTAAAATATTCTGGTTGCTCAACAAAAGTTTTCAAATTAATATTCTTTTGATAACAAGAGTTTGCATACTCGGAACAGCTATAAATGACTGACATTAGCAGTATGAGTAATCTGGTAAATATTTTAATTATTTTAATCTACATAATAATAGCGCGTAGTAGTACCTACTACTACTGTTAATTATAAAATGTTTGTCGTTATTTTAATAAAAGTACCGAACAAGATAACATGAGTTAATTTTTACATGAAAAGAGACCACCACCTCATCTCTTCACGCAGGACCATGATAAGAGTATTGTTATGAACAAATGCATAGGTAGGCCACCGGCCACATAAACAAACTATTTACCTAAATATGCTTAAACTTGCTGCAAGTGTGTGGTGTGATTGTTGGTAGAATTCTACAATGATTTCTTACCATACCAACAACGCAACGCGGCAACGTGAACCCCTTTATGTGATGTGTATATGCATAATTTTCTTAGTTTAGTGTTAGTGGTACGAACATGTCATCAATTACTTATTGCACTAAACACTGAATTTGAATGCATCTAAAACGAAGGATGTCATAAACAAGGAACTTAATTATCGAGATGTACAGAAGCAATAAACGCGTGGTATGACCGCAGACGAAGCCATGCGGGCGCCGCCACTTATTCTTGACCTCTAAACATTTTCCAATGAGAATTCCACAATAAAATTACCAGACACGCGTGACCTAATATGCGACGCGTGACGACATGCACTTTTCTATTGTATTTCAATTGCATTTCGCATAAAGTTTTCCATTTAATTGATTTGCGGTGTTTGACTAATTCCATTTAACAAATGTGTTGTAGCATGAATATGTTTTAAAATCTTTACCATATCGAATAGGTACGTGAAACTAATTTGCAGTGCCACCGGAGGCTTGATATACCTCGCGGCACGAAACTCTAGCGCTCGAATGAGTGAATTTAGACGAAAATAGTGCATAGTGCCTTGTACATACGGTCAGCGCATTCAAGGTCAGCGCTAGAGATTCGTACCGCGACTTATAATATGGTGATGCGATCTGTATTACTGAAGAATTTTTTCTTTGGAGTACCTATCAACTTATTGATCAAAGACCGTTCCTTACTCATCACTCATCAGTCATCATCACTGAAGTTCGTAGCTTGTGGTATACACAAAATAAAATAAAGCGGAATAACGATACCGGAGAAACACGCAACCGACCTTCTTCGATCAGGTATTACACAATGGAGAAGCAAACATGCAACACTCACCTAAGAAGAAGATTGAGGGAGCTGTCATTCCTCGTGGTTGGGACGTCTTTAACGCTGGACGGTTCGCTGCGCACTCCTCGGAGGGAGAGCCGCAGCTGCCTCGGGATCGAGCTGAGGAGGCCGTTGCTGCTGTTCCTCCGCTGGTTCAGACTCTTCGAACGCGTCAGCTTGTTCGACTCCAAGTCCGCGGCCTGGGGATGCGCTGACACCTCCTCGATCGTCGTACTCGAAGCGTTAGTCTTCACTATTGTTGGCAAAGCATTATTCCCTTCTCCTAACAGTTTCTCCCACGGCGAAGCTAGGTCCTCCTCAGAAATCGTCTCAAAACTTCTCGGACCGACAGATGACGAAGTTTTATCAGACATATTGTATTGAGATTTAATCAGCATTAATACAACGGTGTAACGGAACGTAGCTCTATCAGACACCTACAGGGCACTTCGTCACTTTGGATTTTTAGTTTCTTGACAACACTTCACTCTTATCATAATATCCATTTGTAAATCATAATGTTTGGGATAGAAATGTTGACACTGTAACAAAAGAAAAGGATACAATTAGTTCATGGCTTATGGAAACAAAAAGTCTTTAAAAAAATCATAAGTGAGATTCTTTATTAAGATTATGTAAGTGGCCACCGAATTACTACTCTTTATACTTAATGCTGCAATTTTAAAATCATAAAGGTGAAACCGTCGATTGAAAGTAATGCCTTTCATTTCCTTTTACTTTTACTGAAATTTCGAGTTGTACACCTATTGATGGTAGCAATAAGTTACGGTCTAATAAACATTTCAAATGTGTTCTGTTCACAAATTCGATCGTTGTTATAGTCGCCTATTGGACAATAAATGAACCTTTCTAATAATCTCCACTTCATAATTGATGTTGTATTGTTTGAAGAGAAAGGCGTATTAAAATCATAGACTGGGAATTGCAAACATGAGTTAGCGAGCTTAATTACTAGGCACACAACACTAAGTTTGCCTAACAGACAATTAGACCTGAATTTTAGAAGAATATAATGACGCTGATTTGCATTTAGAAACTAAGCACTCACGTAACAATAACATTTTGGGGTAGATTTTATTACAGTAAATTATAAGTCGAGAAATCTTGTAATCATAATGATAAGTATGAAAAAAATTACAGGGAAAGGCCCCGTGTCCTTAATTATGTATTATTAGTTAGAGTTGCAAAAGGAAGAACAGATTATCGCTGGTTCAGTCCAGTCGACTGGAAACATTCATTTCTTCATGTAGCCCGAAGGCTGTGTGGTCAGATTTACTACCTTAACTATATTTTAATTGCATTCACAACTGTAACGGTGTGGTTCGCGAAAGTATAACATGTCCCTAATGCGAGGTTTGAGATCCATTTAGAAAACATTTGCAAGGAAGTACCTACCTGCCTATATAGAGGAAGGCGAATTGGACTTATATTATTTTCATACACGTTCGTTGAATTTAGACAAATGATAATGTGGACAGATTCTTCTAACTGTATTTACTAGGTTGCGTTTGACAAGAACATAATTTGATCCCGTTGTTCTAATATACGTGTGTGCCAAATCTTTGCAGTTTTTCTGAGAAACTTTCTTTGAACTCCAACGAGATTTCCTTATGGAAATTTTTAAATGATGTCACCAATGACTAAAGAGTATTCAGAAAATTATTTTCCAAGTAATAAAATAAAATGTGGCCTCAATACTCGGAACAAATTCATTTTGCATTCAAAAATGTTCTCAATGAATAATATTAACATTTGTTTCAAACCAATAGCTCTATACCTTTTCGACATTTATGAATGAGTCAATTTGTACTCGTGGGACATGGAACCAAACAAAAAGGTATTTATTTTGGGGACAATAACGTTCTACTCGTGTATTTAAAATGACTAATTCAAATTTTGTGGCGTATTATCGAAACTCAGTACCAATTGTCCAAGAAGACTATGCACAATAGAAATGGAATGATAGCTGACATTTTATTTTTAAGTAATCTCGACGTTACCTAATTATATTACGATATTCGTAGAAGAATCATTAACGGCAAAGTGAAGTGATTGAACTAAATCTCGTTTATTATCTCAAGACTCCATTGATAGCGGAAGATTCGAAATTAGAGAAACATTACACCATCGGTCACACGATTATATTCTCCTCGGCAACCCGGCTCATCGTATTTTAAAACGACGCGCGTTTGCCAAATGTCCCGCGTTCTGAATGTGGGTCAATGCTCCAGTGGATGCTGCAGGCATGGTTTAACTTCAAAAAGTTCTGATAACCCTCGAAAATACTAGGCGATAAAAGTCGTGGGACAAGTCGTCTGACTTCACGCTACAAATGTCCTGTTGTATCTTTTGTTGTATGCAACAAATCGCACGAAAAGATATCGGGTAACGTGATATCTATGATAGCATACGATAAAAAGATGTCGCATGCATTTTTCCTCGTGTCCAGTAGGCGTAATGTTTCAACAACTAACTGCTATTACCTATAAAATATGGTGCAGATGCCATTTCTGATCTGTTTGATCCAAATATCTGGCTATTCGCCTGACGCCCTCGCCCGATTGATAATGAAGATGTTTAAACAGATGCTAAAATTGTCTGTGTAAGTTTGACCTGCTTACAAAGTTTTCATGAATGAAACTCTTGAAAACTATAGTAAGTATCTTATCTACTCATCTTATATTTGAAGAATATTTTGGATAGGATTTAAATAAATTCACAAGATGATCTGCTGTTATGTGAGAAAGTCCCTGAGGAAAGTTATGTTATGCCAAAACAGACGAAGGCAATGTGAAAACGAGGAGGCGTTTACCAATTTCAACAAAAGTGTGAAAAATAAAACGATTAATGTTAACTATAGGAGACAGGAGTATGGATCAAAATATAAGTAACTAAATAGTGTCCTAAGGTATTCGGTATTCGAAATCCAGACACATAAATTCGAACGTATAGACTACTCTATCCTTCATGTTAATTAAAGTCCGGAATTTTCGCGTGGAATGTCCGTTTCTAAAATAGCTTTACACTTATCATTCTATATTTAAACCTCGTTTAACTACAGCTGCGTGTAACCATGTCCAAAGCTTTATTAATTTCAAATAACCGCAGATTTATTATCCTCTGTGGGAAACTGGAAACAATGACAATAGCTTAGTAATTATTTATATCTTGATCCTGTTTAGTACACAGGATTGGTTTGTTGTAATTTGATTCACGTGTCCAATTAATTATTTATAAATTGCGTGGTGTTTTTGCGTGGGCTCTTAATAAAATTCTTTTCGGTGCCTAAATAATAGATTTCCAATTATTCAATTTCATTTGGGTATCTTGTGTTATTTCCCCTTTATGAGTAGACCAGTCAGGCTGAAACAACTATGTGCTCTAAATGAAGACAGGCGCATAGGTAGGTACCACTAATATTTACGTAAAAATTTTAGAAGCTAGTTTTAAAAAGAACTGCATCATAGGCGTAGCAAGAGGGGGGGAGGGGTTGGCCCTGGGAAAACATCATTGCTACGCCCATGAACTGCATGCGTATAGACAAAAATAAGTCTGAATGCGACAAACAATGGAAAATCTATTGTTATTGCGACCCGACGACGGCGTTCAACGTGTTAAGGCTATTCTACCGTTGGCGCGCTCCATACAAACGTTGTATGGTGATATTTTCAATACTATCCAATTAAAGTCAATGAAATTTTTCAAAAACAATCTAGTAACTAATTTCTATGTCGGTATGAAGTCAGATTTTCGATAAAATTTATAGTTTTAAAGTTACAGTGCCACAAATATTTCCATACAAATCTTAAATTAATCCTAGCATTGAAACTGTATATTTTAACGAAAATCTGACTTCATACCGACATAGAGATTATTTACTTGATTGTTTTTGAAAAATTTCATTGACTTTAATTAGATAGTATTGAAAATATCACCATACTACGTTTGTATGGAGCGCGCCAAGGGTAGAATAGCCTTAACTTGGGCTGACATAACCTCAGGGTCAAAAACTTTTTCAGGGTTAGCTGGAAAACAAAAAAAAAAGGATTAAAAAAAGATATTAACTTGAAAATGAATTTATCATTATATCGAAAATAGGTTTGATGTAGTTATCAGAAAAACTTACTATCTTTTTACTGCGCATGAAACCCTTAAAACATTATTTTTTTAAATTAATAGTTTCGATATTACGACTGATATTACGAATTTTTTTGGGAGTCTGGTTTCTAACTCGAACTTGTAACAATAATTTTTGCTAATAACATTAAGTATGTCTAATGTTTATTTACAATGAGACAGTTACTTAAAAACTGTGTAAGTAAATAACAAAGATGTACCTACCCAAGTACAAAAGCAATCTTATGGCAGTTAGCGCAAACAGTCACAATTTTCTTGTCAATTATTCACAACCAAGTTAACCGAGGTTAACAACTAACCAATTGAACATTTGTTATCTACAAAATCAATATATTTACCGAACAATTTCAAACCACGAAATGAGATATTGTTATAATAGTGTAACATGTATAAGCTAACAGAAAACAGAATGACAAGAAAAGGGAAAAATATCAGATTTTATGGTAAACAAAGCAAGTCGAGATGAATGAGTTAATCGTGCGAGCTAAGGCATGGATGTTTTTGTTTACACAAGCGTGATTAACGAGGCGCAAGGATGTTATTATCACCCTGTAGTTATGATATTATGATAGCTATCTACCAACGTGATCCAGATTGGTATTCAGGACTGCACGTTAAAAATTACACGTGCTAAAAATCAGCCAAGTGCGGTTCGGACTCGCTGACGGAGAATTCCGTACCACCATACAATATTAGATACCGAAAAATTATGTTTTCTCCGGGATTTTAGAATAAGCCCGACACACACTTGACCGGTTTTCAATGTTTGCTGTCTGACCTTAGAGATGAATTAATCTTTTTACGCTAGAACAAATATAAAAAAACGTTTCTTGTCAAGGGGTCCCATAATTTCTTAAGTTTTGTTTAGTTTTTTGTTAGCAAATGCGCCATAATAATGTATATTCTGTGAAAATGTCAACCATTAGTAGTATAGCTCATAGTATAGAAGATATTCTAGCGGCGTTAAAAAAGTCAGATGTATGAATTGAATATGGTTCTGTTCACACCCTTTGGGTACGGAACCCTAAAAATTAAACAATAAGTAATACTATTTAATTGTAAATGCTCTATCGGTTCTTGCGCATGCGAGCATTTTATATTTTATGTTTTGCGTGCCTTATTTACCTAAATTATACATATTGATAATATAAATGCGCAACTAAATAGGTAATATTTATTGGAATGTTTCTTTGTGTAAATAATAATTTATATTTAATGTTATTGGTGAGAAAATGTTCCATTCTTCTTTGTGTGAAGTAAGAAATAATGCTATGATTAAATGCATTTATTTATGTGATGTAAACAGCATACATTTTCCATTTATTTCAGATGTGTAGAAATAGTTACTTACATAAAAATGTAATAAATATATTACTTAGCTACAAATACTTGTGATATTGCATGTTTCTTTTATAATCAATTTAGGGTTGCCATCAAAGTATACAGGGTATATAATTAAATGCGTTAGGTATAGGTACGTACTTAAGGGGGTGCTTCAGACCATCAAACTGATAAAACTTTCACTTGAGAGCCAACATCGAAACCGACCGTGAAAAAATGTTTTGTTTGTTCCATAGAAAATAGAATCAATGGCCCCTTGACCCAAATGCATTACAGCTGCTGTTGGGGTTAAATGGACATCAAAGGAAAGACCAAGTTAAGGATATCAATAATAATCGTTTATTATCCTTTTACTTATATATCTTGGAAGGTGTGTTTAGCTAATATTATGTGAGACGTGCGGTACCACGCCGGACTAAGTGAATACGCAGACTGTAGGAATGCAGGGATTTTAGTTAAGTGGTTGCATAGGGCTCTGTTCCATAAAAACAATATTTACGAGTTAGATAGAGAAGGACTACAGTGTTGAAGTAAGATAGATTTATTTTTGTTATAATCCAACACGCCCCCTCAAAAATAAATCCCTTCCTTTTAAAATGCAACATAATACTCATTATATCAAAAATCTTTATACAGTAATAAAATCACACACCTTCCTATTTCTCTCTCTCTCTGGGAACACAATCATCATGGTCCAACATTCGTTGCGCAGGATTAGGGAAAACCCAGGAAAACCTAATCAGACCAATCAATAACACTATTCATTATAACTACTTACTGTTAATGTTATTCATCTACTTATTATAACCAAGTTCTTATAATAATCATATCCTAATCATTTTTATTTACATACATTGTACATATTTACAACATAACACCGAGTTTCATTCTCATCTCGGTGAAATGCACCGAGGGTAATGATTTAGTCAGGATATCAGCCAACTGGTTATCTGTAGAAACATAAAACATTTTAATTACATTTTTCTCTACCTGTTCTCTAGAAAAATGATACTTAATATCAATGTGTTTAGATCTTTTGTGACTCGTAGGGTTATTTGCAATGCTTATGCATCCAGTATTATCCTCATAAATAGGAATAAAATTAGGTATCTCAATGCCAATACTCGTTACTAATGACTTAAGCCACAGAGTTTCCTTCACGGCCTCATATAGAGCCATGTACTCTGCTTCAGTGGATGATGCTGCCACTGTTTGCTGCCTCTTTGTTTGCCAGCATATTGTGCATTGATCAAATAATTTAAACAAATAACCCGTAGTACTTTTTCTGTCTACGTCATTACCACCCCAGTCAGAGTCTACAAAGCCACTTATAATATTTTTGTAATCATTTTGTGTGAAAGTTAACTTGAGATTTGTGGTTCCTTTTAAATAACGCAAGATCCTTTTCAAGTGTGACCATAATGAATGGTTGTTTTTGTTTGCATATCGACTCAGGATGTTAACAGAAAAACTTAAGTCAGGTCGAGTGCATAACATAATATACATCAAACAACCGATAAGATTTCTACAAGGAGAATTTGTTATTTCACACGAATTTAATGCTTTGTAATCTATTTTACTTTCAAGGGGTGTGTTGACACTATTACAGTCACTCATGTTAAACTTCTCAAGAACGGTCTTAATGTACACTTCCTGATCCAAAGTAACTTTGTTTTCAGACCTTGTAATTCTGATTCCAAGAAAACATTTGATCTCTTTTAAGTCTACCATTTTAAAAGTGTGCATTATGTATGTCTTAAAACTATTCATGGTATTTATATCTGCGGTTGAAATTACAAGATCATCAACATAAAGTAAAACATAAATGTTCTTTAAAACATGACCAGCATTAAAAACGTAAATGCACCGGTCCGCTGATGAGTATTGAAAACCTATTTTTGTCAAAGCTTGCTCAAACATTTTAAACCAACAGCGTGCAGACTGTTTTAATCCATATAACGACTTATTTAATTTGCAGACCATATCATTTGTCTGCGGGATACCCTCAGGAATTTTCATATAAATTTCCTCGTCTAGTTTCCCATTTAAAAATGCAGTTTTCACATCCATATGGTGAACCAGCAAATTAAATTGATTCGCAAAAGCCAATAAAAACCTAAAACTTGCGATCCTTGCCACTGGTGCAAATGTCTCGTTATAATCAATCAAATATTTCTGACTAAAACCGCGAGCAACTAAACGCGCTTTATATTTCAATGGGTTTCCAGACTCATCACTTTTAATAGTAAATACCCATTTACAATCAACAATATTTTTGTTCTGTGGTTTTGGTACTAAAGTCCAGGTATCATTTTCGATAAGTGAATTAATTTCCTCTTTGATAGCATTTTCCCATAGATGCTTATCATCCCTGGATTCAATTTCTTTATATGACTGAGGAATTTGAAATATCAAAGATTCAGCACACAACAAATGGTTATCAGAAATACTATCATTTTCGTTATAAGAAACAGTAGACATGTTTTTTATTCTATCACTTCGTCTCAAATTATGTGATGTTTTATCAATAAAATCATTTTCATTTTCTCGAGATAAAGTCAAGTCCTTGTGATATGGAGAACAGTTCAAGCGCCCATCTGTCTCATTTACAGATTTATTAGGTATCAAACCTAATGTGGCAGGTATTTTGCCCCGTTTGTCATCCGATTGATTCTTATCAGAGTCACACCTCTTTTTACAAAGGTGCCAGTCAGAGTTATAACCAGATTTATAGCGGTTTTCACCACCCATAATCCTTTCCAGGTTCTCAACAGATTTATAGCGATTTTCATCACCCATAATCCGTTCCAGGTTGTCAACAGAATTATAGCGATTTTCATCACCCATAATCCGTTTCGGCTCAGTTTTCGCTGGCCTATTTGATAAAAAATTAATCTCATCCACAACCACATCTCTGACACTCACAAACTTTTCCTCTACCACTTCCCACACCTTATAACCATTTGGTACATAACCAACCAAAATGCCCTTTAAAGATTTTTTGTCAAATTTAGTTTTTCTAGTTTTATTAACAAAATAAACAGTAGAACCAAAAACCTTTAAATACTTTAGTTGCGGCTTTTTATTATGCCACAACTCATAAGGTGTGTTATCTAATTCCAGTGCCGCCGTGGGGCTGATATTTATTAAATAGGTAGCAGTTAATACAGCCTCACCCCAGAACGATTTATCTAATTTTGAACCTGCTATCATTGCACGTCCTCGTTCTGTAATTGTTCTTATCATACGTTCGGCAATACCATTCAAAGCCGGAGTATGTGGCACTGTCAAGTGGTAGCTAATACCTTTTTGCACACAGAACTCTTTCATCTCATTAGACAAAAATTCCCCTCCATTATCACAATATAAGTTGACAATACTCAAACCAAAATGAGCTTCACTTTTTGCAACATAATCTCGAAACGCAACAAAAACATCTGATTTACGAGCTAGCAGGTAGGTGACACAGTAATGCGTGTATTCATCTACAAAAACAACAAAATAATTTTTGCCGTCAATGGTCGAAGGAGTAACGGAACCGGAAACATCTGTATGCAGTTTAAATAGAGCTCTTTTTAAATTTTGTTTTGTTTTCGATTTGTTAAATGGTAAACATGCTTGTTTTCCTTGAATACAAGCTTCACACAGTTTACCGTTTGGAGTAATATTATCAATTTTCTCAATATCAGAAAAAAGTTTCTTTCTTTTTATTTCCATAAATTTTGATTTGCCAATATGGCCCAACCTCTGATGCCACAATTCATAATTATTATTTACGACTCTATTTAATGAGCATTCAGTGTTTAAAGCACTTTTATCAAGCAGAAAGTTAATGCCAATTAGATTGTTCAAAGACTCACCCTTTATTACCGGCTTACCATCATTGTAAACAAGGACGCCGCCGTTTTTATCAAATACGACAGTCATTCCCGCTTGTTGCATTTTCTTTACGGACAACAAGTTGTATGGGATGTCGGAGCAGAAAAGAACATCATGTAGTACGCCTTGTACGCCCATCTTACTGGTGACCGGGAGATTTCCTTTCTTCGTCGCTTGTATAAACATGCCATTTTTCGCAATAGAAATGTTAATAGGTTGATCTAGCTTAGTAAAGTTCCGCGCCAAATCATCTCGATTTATCAAATGATCTGAAGCACCAGAATCCAAAACAAAAGTGATGTTGTTTTGTCCATCGTTTATCTCATTCGTATCACGTCATAAAAGCAAATCCGGATGTATTTGAAGTGTGTGGTTCAGAACTCACTACCTGAACTGTTCTAAGGTTTGTTCTTTTGTTTTCAATGACTCTTTTGTATGCATAACAATTCCCTTTTAAGTGTCCCGGTTTGCCACAGTAATAACATTTCTTTTGTTTAAAGTTGTTCTTGAGTGGTTTTACTGACTTTACTTTTTGTTGATGATTTATTGGAACCCTAGCAGGTGATGTATTTTGTGGTCTCCATGTTTTAGCCTGAAGTATTTTTAGGCTTGTATCATGCCCTTCGTTTGTCAGCTTCACTTCATGATCTAATAATCGTGTTTTCACAAAAGCTAATGTCATATTATCTTCAGCCAATGTCTCTATTGCGGTGACGATGCTGCTGTAGCTTTTCGGAAGTGTCATAAACAGGTGGGTCACTTTATGGGATTCCTCTAACTTTGCGCCTGCGGCCATAAGTTCCGTAACTAATTCATCAAACATTTGGAAATGTTTAAACAAAGTGGTTTCACTGTTCAGCTTTAAGATCAGCAACCTTTTTCTAAGTGATAACTGCGTCGCTACGCTTTTTCTTTCAAAAATAGAGTCTAGCTTAGCGAAAATTTGCTTCGCTGTATCTTGTTCAGTGGTCAGACCTAGTAACGAATCTGATAAAAACTCTATGATGGTGTTCTTAGCTGACGCATTCTTCTTAATCCACTCAGCACTTTGTTCCGTCGGAGCTTCATCGTCGATAACGTTCAATACGTCAAGTTCACGTAATAGATTGCGAATTCGAAGTTTCCACACACTATACTTTTCTCCATCAAATTGTGTAATGTTTCTTCTGGATCTTGAATTATCCATTTTTATAAACACTGTAGAACTCACAGAGATTTAAAAGTACAAGTTCGAACTATTTCACAGAATGCACAGAAAAATGTTTATTTAGTGTTTATTATAATTCCACTTTTTATTTATATTTTTACTATCACTTTGGCTTAGCACTCTGGGCCCATAACCTGTTGGGGTTAAATGGACATCAAAGGAAAGACCAAGTTAAGGATATCAATAATAATCGTTTATTATCCTTTTACTTATATATCTTGGAAGGTGTGTTTAGCTAATATTATGTGAGACGTGCGGTACCACGCCGGACTAAGTGAATACGCAGACTGTAGGAATGCAGGGATTTTAGTTAAGTGGTTGCATAGGGCTCTGTTCCATAAAAACAATATTTACGAGTTAGATAGAGAAGGACTACAGTGTTGAAGTAAGATAGATTTATTTTTGTTATAATCCAACAGCTGCCCCCTTACCCGCACTTTCGATCTTCACTATATCGCCACTGTTTCGGTCCGCACTTCATTGTAATAGAGTTGAAATTGGAACGAAAACATTCACGCAAAAGTTCGAATCGAATGTGCGGGTACACCCTCAGATGTGATTCGCTATTTCAATGTTGGTCCCTTAAAAAAAGTTGTTCAGTTTGTTGGTCTTAGGACCCCTTAAAGCATATAACGCATTTAATATACCCTGTATACTAATATAAAGTCGCTCTGAGGTTATATCAATTAAAAGTCAGTTAACACTCTTTATCTTTCATATATTGACTAAAACATACTTAATTTAATACAACACAATTTACGTGCAACTCTCTATCCCGATCTCAAGAATGTGTGCTAGTTAAACTTTTTGAGTGGCATACCCCCTTCGCCCCGCTCCTTCCTCAACCCTCGTGTTACAGTCGGCCATCCTTTATTAACGAGTCTCTTCGTTAAAGAAAATCTAAGTGAATAATTTAATATAAAACCAATTTTAAAATATTAGTTAAGAACAGTAATATAACAAAATTTCAGTGAATCCATTAAATGCAGTTAGTGCATTATAGACATAATATGCAGTATGCAGTACCTATAGACACTCTAAACATCGAATTTAATCTCAAAATATCATTAACATATATTTTATTGAACGGTAACATCAAAATTCATTCGAGATACCTACATCATACGAACTACATCTATATTTAACATCATACGAACGAACAAAGCTTAGTGTAGGTACTGGTAAAATCAAGAAAAATATAAATAACATTAATATATCCATAAATACAATCGAAATAATTATACTCTTTTCTTTAACAACATAAGCAAAAGCATAGCATATGCTCACGACTATATTCCCCGAGGGGGTAGTCAGAGATAACATCGTTCATCGTTCTTTAACATCAATTCAATTATAAGTAAGTACCATAAGTATAAATTCTTAAACATTCTTTCAACATTTTATTTACATTTAAGATAGTATGCAATCAATCCTAGAATACAATCTTAAGCGTAACAGTAGGCAAAGTTCTCTTTAACAACAATACAACATCGTTAATTACATAACAAGTTACAGGTTTATTGTAATAAAAAAAACATTTCATTTCTTTATATTTACTTCCCCTTAAATTTTAACTTTTAATAACAGAATTATTTTCAGTCATCAGCACAATAAAATATACCAATTCTAGATTTTAAAATTATTTCTTTTTATCCAACGCCGACGTGGGCAGGCAGACAGATAAAGATAACATTCATTCTGTGCTAATTTTAAAATATTAGAAATAAGTGATAGGTAGTAAAAAATTCAAATGCTCCAGAAACAAGAAAAGAAACCCCAAACTAAATCAAACCCATTCATTTGTTACATTACACAATTTAAATGACATAAAAGCTTGTAAAATTGAACATTCTACATTACAATTTTATTATAACTTTTCGGCCATCTTTTAGGAAACGAGTCCCTCGTTTTTTTTTTGAAGGATGTAGCTATTATTTGTTACACAATGAGATAAACTTTAAGATGTTTGACCACTCACGTTTAATTGAAGAAGTGAGTAACTTTCATAGATATAGTAACTAGATGAAACCATACCGTGGCCGCACATGAAACAGCAATAGTGTGACTTTTGCATACAAAAAGTCGGTTTGTTTGGCAAGATGTCATCAACATTCCATAGGTTTGACAATGGTTTGACATCTTGCCAAACAAAAAAAAACCGGCCACGGTGACCGAAACAAGAAATAATATTTCTGTCTTTTTTGTTTACATAAGTTTTTATAACTGGCTATCCGGCCCTCTCATTTCTTGGCTCCATCTTTCAGCGTAAGCGAAAAGTTTTTAATCTAAGGTAACTTTTAACATAACAAATTTTGAATTTGACAAAAACAGTAAGATATGAGTTGCCTCTTCCACATCCATCCAATTCAATCCAATTCACCACTCCTGGGCGGTACTTCCTTGCAGTGGCGTAGCTAGAGGGGTAGAGGTGGGAAACACCCACCTCAGAAATCCCGTTGCCCCCTTTAGAAAAATTTAATGTAAGGATAGAAAATAATAATACTCATAATGATACTGTTTCAATTCAACATCATCTTATAACATTTTAGCCAAAACTCAGAGGCAGTACTGCAAAATTTCAAGTTCGCTTCGTTCGCTACAGATGTATAATGGGCTAACGCACTTATACCAAAACTGTTATTATTTATAAAATAATCGTATGCACCTTTAAAACGTAATCTACAACCTCCTTAAAAATCCCAAGCCAAATTCTGATTACATGTGAGCCTTAGGAAAATTATCTTTTGGATCCAACCCTGCCACGAGAAATGTGAGTCTTGCCACTAGGGCAGTAGGTGTGAGCTAGGTGGTGGGTTACCCCTTCAGGAAAAATCTCTAGCTACGCTAATGCCTCCTTGTACCAATCCTGCCCTATGGTGAAAAGGACAAACCATGTTTTATCTAGAACCAATCCTTGGGCGGTACTTCTTTGTACCAATCCTGCCCTTTTGGTAACACATACAATTCACTTGTCTCAATACCCAACTAGCAAAATAAGGTTTTGAATAAGCCACTAATGCATTTTAGTAAGACTTAATACATTTTGAAATAGTCTTAGAATGGTCTTGTAGTGTTGTATACAAAACCCGTTTTGGGCACAAAATTCATATGATCTTGAATTTGTTTCGTATGTCATGAAAAATGCTAATAGCTCTAATTCTGACCTTCAACACACACTATTTGTGCTACAAATCCTGTACGCTGCTAACTTAGAATCATTATGAGATCAACAGCCAGTTACAAAATTAATTTCGGAGTGTTTGTGGATTTAAATTAAACACTTAATAAGTGACATAAATAAAAAACAAAGCGGCCATCACGCGATCATGTCACAATTGTGACTTTTTATTGTAATTGTGACTAGTTACTACCAGTTGTATGTACTAAGGTGAATTTTTCATTTCGAAGAATCTTTCTTGTAAAGGATTTTTAACATAGCTTGCACAATAAATAGCGTTCCCAAGACTACTAGTCTTGTATGCATCCTAGTAACGCATTTCCATAGAGAAGTATTATTCTACTTGGTTAAAGCTTTATTGATAGTAAAATGTTTAGCGTAGAGTCATAGTCCCATATCTTGCTAGTATAGGACTAGTACTTGAATAATATCACAATATTTTAATCTCTAATGTGCTTTCGTAACTTATTTTAGCAGATTAATTACTCTTGGCGTTAATTTATCATTTAGCAGTGCATTTACAAGTGGCATATATTATTCATGACTGTCCTGTGACTTGTATAAGACTTATAGCTCTATAAGCTGCTATTTTCATGAGCAATTTGCTTGTTGGGTAACCAATCTTCGGGCGGTACTTCCTTGTACCAATCGTGCCCGATTCATTGTGGCATTAGAACTCTTCTACATCAACCAGGCTGATCAACATCAATCATTTATTCTGTATTAGGTACACTCTAGTTTTAATATTCATTTTTCAACTCTGTTTAATAATCTATGGCTATAACGAAATACTAATTAATGAATGTGCTTTCCATTTATATTGACTATTTGTATTATCTTCGATTACACCGGAATATAATTTATGTTTATACTTTAATTATTAAAATTACCTTTGCACCTATCGGCTACTCCCTCAGATACTTTCAAAATACTCTTCCTTCAGGTTTTTTTTTGTACACTCAGAAGAAGTATGTTCTATTTCTATAGGATTGTATTTAGAACAATTATTTTGATGATAGGTTTAGAGCATATAATATGACCTTTCATATTATAATTTTAATTAGCAGATGATATCAAGTGCTGTTTTGTTTCTTTTGACCGTGGAGCGTGTCTTACGTGAAACTCATCAATTGACAGGAGCTTCATGTAGTTGTTATCTACGAATAAGAATGTATAGAAATGTAAATCAAGCTCAAAAAGTGACCCCAAAAAAAGTACACAGTGTTCGGTGCTTTAATAGAAAGTAGCCTTTGATACCTTATTTTAGCATGACCGACGAGCTTAGGTAATGCCTAATGAACGGTCTGCCTGTCACTCCATTTATATATCTGAACATTCGTCTACTTTATTCAACCCCATAACATTTTTTTATTCATTTGATAGCGAATCAAATTCTGGCATAACATTGTTCAAGTTAGGAAATCTATCACGTTCATTATTATATATCTCTCTAAATGCATTCATTTCCACTAAATTTGATGTTGAATCATATCTGAGATAGCTTTCATAAGAAAATTATCTATTAATATTTATCCGGGGATTGCAAACCTCTGCGTTGTTGATCACGTTTCTGCTGTAGCTGACATGCAGATCACTATAAATCATAGCTTTTCCAATTCCCGATCTTCTTCTCTATCTCTCCAGGGCTGACTATGTTTGTAGCTACGACTTTAACTGTGAACATTCAGTCGCCAGTTCACCTTAGGGTCTCGTACCTTACCACTTCTTCTATTATATCTTGTCATTGTCTCCGTCCCGTTCCATTGGTATTTATTTGCTGGGACGATCTATCATTGCCCCATTCCATCGCATTATCTGAAACTTGTCATAACAGTGTCTTTATATCAAATTAAAATCATGATTCCAAATTCAAGCCAGTCATTATGTTAGACCACATTGATCAATACCTAGTTTGCTAATCTTAATATTTTTTTCTTTCTATCGATTATTTAAAGGACAGTATTGAAATTTGGACCCAGTATTTTTGTCGTTACGCAACGTCTTTTTTTTTTTTTTTTTTTGTATCACGCTTACAGGCACATACATTGTAATGATCCCAAGAAAGCACTATTTATAGGCTGTTTATTATGGAAACCATACAACAACGGCACAAACATATAAAAATCCATGACCGAACCGGGATTCGAACCCAGGACCCTGGTTTGGCAGTCCGGCGTGGTAACCATTACACCAACCGGGTCGTCGAAAACCGGTCGTTGGCTTGGTTGAACCGATAGTGTCACTCGCTTTGGTTTCTGTCACAAAAACAATGAAGCATAGAAGATTGAGTGGACTACCCAATGAGAAAGATTAAGAGATTCATAAACCTGATTAAAAGGCATCATTAGTAGAAAGACCCGTTCTCCAACTCTAATAGATCACAATAATTAAATAGCTTTTTTTTTGACTTTCACCTTAACACTGAAACCCCAATAAATAAGAAATGGTGCATCTGCCATTCTTCTTTCTTAACACATCTTTGGCCCCTAGCCTCCACCCTAGTCGAGACCTAGTAATGCCATTATAATTAGGAATACTATCCATATTGAACCTACGTTAATTCAGTCACAGTAACTACTTTAGTATGGTTTAACAATTTGGGTTTAACGTCGTATAGCACGTAACTTGAACCCGATTTGAAGTTTCGATGAACTTGCGAACAAGGCACTACGTACTATTTTCGTCTGGCTGCTAGGACAAGACGCGTGCCGCGTACAATATTCATTTCGCTAAAACACTTGAGTACCCAACTCCTTATCTCGCTCGCAGGGGCTTGGGTGACGGTGGTAGTAACGTAAACATCCATACGACCCAACAAAGGCCGCTTTAAGTTTAAAATAAAAGTTTTGATGCCAATATTATTAGTCAAATGATTGAGGTACCTACTAGCCAACAAGAAAACATTGTAATTTGGTACTTTCGTTTTAGTAACAAAAATGAGTACAGACATTTTTTAAAGTGCGCCAATAGATTTGATCCTGTACATAAATTTACATCTAGTAAAATAGTATTTGATATTCTTTTCATTACTTTGAAATATTATCCATCATCATTATTATCAATCCGCCCATACTGGGGTTCAAACCTAGAAACCCATCATTATGCCGGAGACAAAAAGATTAATATTTTAGTCATTGATCCACCAAAATAATTAAGTGTGTAAGTACCTAGTTCATCATTGCATTATGCATTCTTTTTCCGTTCCGAGTTTCTGTTTTTTTTTTTCCGACCGTCTTACGGTCTCAGTAGCCGGGACCAATGGCTTAACATGCCATCCGAAGCACGGAATCATCTTTCTTTCAGACAATCCGGTGATTCAGCCTGCAATGTCCTCACCAACAGGAAAAACGCACAAAGTGACGTATCACTAGATGTCCCCCGTGGGAATCGAACCCACGACCTCCGTGTCAAGAGCCCAATGCTCTTAACCATTAGACCAGAGAATCGAACCCATGACCCCGTTTTAAGAGCCCAATGCTCTTAATCATAAGACCAAAAAGGTAATTATGTTAGTTTATGTAGTAGTTATGCCATTAAACACATAAAAGACTTCATTGAGTAATAAGGTTCGAGTGTAAACCATTTACTCACTGACAAAATAATCAAAATCTTTAATTCTATAATCTTCTTTGCTCAAAAGAAATTATAAACATTTAAAAAAAGTGTGAGCTTACATTCACATAATTATAATCTTTATTAACATCAGTTCAACTAACCTTGATCAATATGCAGCTTTTGTGGACGTGATTGATGCGGAATATGAAGTTCGTTTCATTATTTCCGCAATTATCCCTTCTTCTGATATATAAAGTCGCTCTGAGGTTATATCAATTAAAAGTCAGTTAACACTCTTTATCTTTCATATATTGACTAAAACATACTTAATTTAATACAACACAATTTACGTGCAACTCTCTATCCCGATCTCAAGAATGTGTGCTAGTTAAACTTTTTGAGTGGCATACCCCCTTCGCCCCGCTCCTTCCTCAACCCTCGTGTTACACTAATGCATGTATCACTAGTGGAACTAGCTTTCTGCTTACAGAGTAGGTACATCAGCTGTTTACCGAAGAAACTCAAAGCACGTAAAATTATCCTGCGTATGTATACCTAACTGCTATGCTGTTATAAACAAACAGTCTCTGCAGTCGAAAATGGCTATAACGAATCATAGTTTGATATAACATACACCGTTTTATACCTATAGGAGAAGATTGGCACCATTCGTACAAAGGGCACATACATACAGTAGATTTTACAGAAAAACCAAGTCGAGTACGGTCACGTCTTTTCGTGGGGCAGATTCGTTCGAATTTCGGATGAAAGAAAAATCACTTTAATTCAATAACCGGGTCATTATTTTATTCAGGGTACCATAATCCAGTCCCCTTCAAAGGCAACGGAACAAAGGCGATTTTGTTAGTAAAAAATAGGTAAATTCCAAAATAAAACTATTATCTGTAGCTACCGAATAAGAAACCAGTCTTAGAAAAACGTAGGACTTAAAGTAAAGTACTATCCTTTTTTGCAAATTACGGTAACTCAGTTGTTGTTGGTATGAAATGCAACATAATTTTGAGGGACGGTAACGCAGTGGTTATTTTGCTGAAAAAACATCAATAAATGTAAGAAGTAGCAAGAAAACGTCGTTGCAAATGTCTTTAATGATTACTATAAACAATAATGAACAAAAATCTGCATAAAACAGTAAAAAAAGACTTATAGAATCTTTACAATAAAAGAAAAGAAAATTTTATCCAAATTGTACCCTGAATAAAATAATGGCCCAACCCTCTAAGATAATCATTGATATATTTTTTTCCTGATAGCCAAATATATGCGCTATTTCAAAATGATTTCCATAAAGCTGTGAATCAACGTGGTAAAAAGAAAAAAAAATATTGTGAAAACTATACGAAGGGTCCCAATCTTCCCCTATTATAAGTACAGTACGTAAAAATATTCAAGTCTAGTCATTGACGTAGAATACTATGGACGCCGGGTTTAGTACAAAATTCTCGAAAAAAGTGTCCGAAACTAAACTACGCAAACCTAAGTCAACGAGTCTAGGCAACAAAGTAACAACTTCAAAATGTTTTTAATGTTTCTTGAGTTCCCACGTACAAACGTGACCACAAGGCCACAAGGCCTTGTGGTCTATTTAGACAGAAATTCTGTGAATCTATCTGTTAGAGTTCCGTGTCTGACTGACTGACAACGCACAGGCTAAGCCGCTGAAGATAGAAACATAAGAAGTTTGGCGAATTTGGACCCAGCCATTTTTACGAAAACTAAAAGCCCTTCAGGACGGTGGCTGTCATAATTATTATAAACTGAAAAAATTATGGCATTTTTTAAAAAACCTTCCACATCTCCGGAAGTCCGGATTCAAAAGTAGAAATTACTACGTAAAATAGACAAATCATCCAAAAAGCAGTAGCAAAACGCAACCACGACAGTTATTTTCATCTAATATTATCATTGAGGTATTTTTTGGACGTTACGGAACGTATTTGGCTTGGTTGAACTGATAGTGTGTATATGATTTCGTTTTCTTCCATTATCACAATATTGTACGGTTGTCGTGAATTTTAATTAAAATAAACACAATGAATGCGAAGAAGATTGAGTGGACTATCAATAAGAATGATTATGAGTTTCACACACTTGATACAAAAGGTATCATAAGGAGAAATACCTTTTCCCCCAACTTCTACAGGTTACAACCAATTTACTTTTCGTTAGTTTAGTTTCATTCTACACGTATTACTAAGTTTTGTTTTTATGTTACATTATTGTTCGGGACCTCTAAGTCTGGGTCTCAAATTATATGGCCTTCCGCCAAACTTCTTTCATGCATTATGAAAGGATTTTACGAAAATCGACCCCTTAATCCACGTAGACGAAGTCGTTGGTCAAAAGCTCGTAACTGTATTATTTAGGCAGGTTATTCTGATATCATACAAAAAGAAACTATTTGTAATAACGGGAGCTAACAACGTGATTCTATTTAAACTTTTAATCGAAAGAGGATCACGCTGGCTTTTTTATTCGCAAATAAAAATCTTTATAGCAATCTCTTGACACAAATCGAGCATCGATAAAATTTAAATCGATTTTTAACTTTAGCGGTTTCTTATCGATATAGTTATGATTTTTTAAACGAAAACGGAGAAGCGAAGAGGGATTTTGTATAAAATATTACAATTTTACTGATCGTAAAAGATTTTACAGTCTTGATGTTTATCCTATAGTATGAAGATTAAAAAGAGCAACAATATATTCATGGATCAATTGAAAAACTAGGTGTCTATACGAAACGCGAGTTTAGTGTTTCGAATGGGTTTATTTTTTAGATTATGATAACTATTAGCGCTTCTTTTGTCGGTAATGGGAACTAACTTTTGAACAAACAGTTTATGTTCTCTCACGTATTACACACTGAAAAAAAAATTGTTTACTTCAACCAACATCATGAATCCATATGAGCCTGACAACATCATGACTTCTCCGACTAAGAGAACTTTTTTAAGGGGCTATGTGAAAAAATTGGATTCTTCAAAGCTTCATATATCATGAAGTACTAACAGTAGGAGTATGATTTTCGGATATGTGTAAATTGAACATATAATTGAAGTTTTGATTAGAGCCAAAACACGATTAAGACAAATTTTCTCGATAGAAAAACAACCCAAAGTAGCCTCCATTTTTATCTATAAACG
The DNA here is from genome assembly GCA_922987775.1 of Agonopterix subpropinquella. Lineage (NCBI taxonomy): Eukaryota > Metazoa > Arthropoda > Insecta > Lepidoptera > Depressariidae > Agonopterix > Agonopterix subpropinquella. Next base: position 10,158,553 of record OV277695.1, on the reverse strand, counting down.
CTTGGAACTGCTAAACGGTGAATAATAGAAACACAAGACTTGATTTAAAAAAAAGAGATTGATATTTTCTAAATTTTGATTAGAGCAGAATTTTTATAACGCTCACAGGCACATACATTGTAATGATCCCAAGAAAGCACTATTGATAGGCTGTTTATTACGGAAACCATACAGCAACGGCACAAACATATAAACATCCTTGACCGAACCGGGATTCGAACCCAGGACCCTGGTTTGGCAGTCCGGCGTGGTAACCATTACACCAACCGGGTCGTCAAATGAAATTGAACTTACATAAATAGTACAATCACAATTAAATAAAGTTTGATTTGGCGCTCGATTCGATTCAGGCGCGCGCGCCGCCCCATCTCTTTCTCTCGCATCAGGCCGTAATATAAGCTATCCCACGCCTGTTTCGCTTAAATTATTTTTCGACATAGGCCCTTAAACGAATTCGGCTTGTTGTTACAACTAACCATCTTTTGTTTTATAGTAAACAATAATAACGTAATTTCAATTATTTTGGTGCTAATTAAGATAAATTATACTTCTTAGTCGGCTCGCATTTTTTTCAGTGTACGTAGTACTCTTCTCTTTCTTGTACTATGCTTATACCTACTGTTATGTGGTACTTATTTATGTACTGCGAAACGTAACAGAGAATTTTACAACAGTCTAATAATAATTGGCACACAACATTTTGATGTTTGATCCGATGTACTTACATTAGATAGACAGCATCGTGATTATTGTGCTGCGACAAAATTTGAGGCACCCGGAAATCGTCTGTTGCAGATTATTTTATCGTTATTACTTTACAAACCGCAAATATCAGCTCTAATTCAATGGGATAAAGTGCAAAAGAGCGAATAGCCAATGATAGCAGACACGTTTACGTCCCTGTGTGAATTTTAGGTTATTTCCGTGCAGTTTGTGAAATTATTCCGCGAAAACAGAACGTTGGCCCACCGTTCATTCACCGAAGAATCCTGATAAAACAATGACATTGCCATTTCATTCATGAAACATCGAAGAAGTCGGTTATTTTTGTTAGGATACCAGATGGACTATATCTTTGTGAATGGTTTCTATCGAAATAAGGTGTTGACCTGATTATGCGCTGTTAACATAAATTTTGTTTTATTACCTTTTTTAAAGCTTTAAACAATCGGAAATAAATTTCACTGAATTGCTACAGGAAAAACTAAATTGCCTATCTGTATTGAACTTTGATCGCAAATTTTACCTGCTTGATAAGTCGTTTTTAAACTAGCTGACATATAATTTTAATGTTGTTGCTATGACAGTCATTTGAGTCATAAATTGGCTCATATTTCTCTTCGGTTTGTTTCGTATTGTTTTATATAATCTGTTGCTATGCGAAAACAATTCGACATACCTACCTAACTATTTATTACGCCTTTGAATTCGTTCTTTGAATTTAATCCTATTTTAATTTAAGCATTATATTTGATTATATGTTATTATTATTGCTAGTCCAGTTCTATCACGATTGAAGACTAGGGGTGCGACTGATTCAGATATCGAAATATCGGTGACTTTGTCGATGTCAACTGATATGAAATACTGACTTCAGTCTATAGTTAGGAAACTAGCAAAACTCAAAATCAGGGACTATATTTGATCTTCTACCTAACTAATTTTTGAAAAATTGAGTACGAGTTTAATCAAACGTTTATTGTCACTGGTAACTAATAGGTAATACAGGGTTCTTCTTAATATACTGAGGAGATTAAGGGGATGGCTCTATGGCCTATGGGACCAAGATGAAATCGCAAAAAAAAACTGCTGTCCTTACTAAAATCTGCTATGTTTTTGTTGCTGTATGTTTTTGGTGTGCAAATAAAGAATATTTATGTTATATCCTCATACGTTTAGCTTGTGTAGGTTTGCAGTTTTGTATGGGACAGCAGATTTTTTTTGCACTTTTGATATTTTGGTGCCATAAAGAAAGTTGCCAAATCGGACCCTGCATGTATGGTAATGTAATCACTGCTTTAGTTTTACTTTTACCACTCTTCTTCGACTTCCTCGAGATTGGCTGTCAGGAGTGCGATTTTTGAAACTCATTCTTTGAACTCAACAGTTGAAAATGTCAATATTAATATGGAGACGTGCAACTTTCTAATGCTGATTTGATTTTAAAAAATCATACACCAGGAGTGTGATTTTTCAAAGTCAAATCAGCAGTAGAAAGATGCGTATCTCCATACATTTTCAACTGCTCCAGCTCTACAATCTCTGCATATCTCTAGCTAGACTAAACTGCTCTTTAACACTAGCGTGGCAATGCCTGTCTAATATAAGTATTTTAGAGACTTTTCAAGATACAAAATCATTTCAGAGAAAATTTCTTTATTTCAACTTGATTTTGTACCGGTATCGGTATCGCCAAATTTTTTTGTCGATATCAGTTTTATATCGACAAAATGGTGTATAGTTGCACCCTATTGTAAAACATAACATTGCGGCGTGACGATGACGTGGGTTTCCCGCCAACATGGAAACACAAAATTAATTAGTGTGGTCTCGCTGGTCGCTATCGACTCGTATATACTTATATACCAGAGTGCTACTGGTACCTACTGATGCGACATGAAATCGTGAAACAATAGGGACATGCCGATAACCGACGACCTTGTCGCATTTGTCGCGCTTCTAGTGATTTTGTTGTAATATGAATAAACAGATTCAATTTACAACCACAGTTATATAAACCTATATCTAACTAAATATGCACCATATTACTATTCAAAAATCTTCAAATATTTTTATTTGAATTCTTTAGAATAAATTCGACACTATTGTTAGATCACAATATTCACAATGAAATTTTTAACTAAATTACATGGAAACAAAGATAAACTTTCAAAATCAAATCTACATAACATTGAAGGTTTGTTTTTTTTTGAAATTCATGTAAATTACAAATGTTAAGTATTTCTTTTGTGTCTGTTTACCCGGTGACAAAGATTGAGATTGAGTTGCAAATTGCAATAAGCAAATAATGTAGCGTCAAAGTCACTTTGAATTTTATGCTTGTCGGTTTTAACTTTTAAGTAATATTTGCATTACATTTAAATTATAATTATATTTGCAAGTAGGTAGGTTTTGAATAGTCAGGTCTCAGGATAAATTGACATTAGTTATTATAATACTAAGTGCATTTAGTACGCTATGAACTTGCTTGAAATTTAGTTTTTAAGACCCATCAAGAATCTTCAAACAATTAATTTAATCTGCAACATTCGTATAATAAATAAACATTCGAAATCCAATAACATTTTGACACTCCATTTAACTTTTAGGGTTATTATGTTTTGTTTTCATATCTCTTTCGCACTTATCTATGTGTCATAAAAGACTGTCTTCTCGCTTGCACGTCTCGGTGGTTTCTTCCTATACAGGGTGGAACTTAACGAGGGACTTTCCCAAAAAAATCGCACAATATTTCTTTATGAATCCTATTGGTTACAGATATACCTACTATTCTAACTATCAAAGTAAATCATTTTTGATTATCCTGCCAACCCTGTAATTCGGATGACGCAAGCGAAATAACGTTAGGGTCGAACATTTGTAACTATTTAGGTACGTGAAACTTTGATAAGATGTAACTTTAAAACGGTTGAAAATTTTAACGTAGTTCCTTTGAGCCGAATTTTTTATAAATGCTATAGAATGTGAAATATTCGGGAAAGTCTCTGTATATCACTGGGCATTATTATTATACTCACATTGCAACTTTTGCATGTGTGCTTGAATCGATCTTAAAATTATTTTTATTAGTGCTAAAAGCGAATCACATGTTTTTATTTACTTACGTCATTCTGTATCGTATTGTAAAGTGGCGCTATAGTTAATCGACACATAGAGACATTGTGTAGATAAACTTTACTCTTGTATACTATAGTTGCTTACATAAACGGTAGGTATAGTACCTAATCGAAGTATAATACTACGTTGTTACTATCTACTTAACTTGTTACGTTAAGTATCTAACTAATTGCAAATATTTACGATTTGCATAATAATTATATTCTAGAAGCTATGGTTTAATAGGTCTAGGTAAGAAACATTTAATTTATAACTTTTTTAACCAGGCAACCTATAGGTAATCGAGATCTATACTTACTTTATACTAAGGTAGATTCGATTTAAATAACATCTGATATTAAGAGGTAGCATGTTGTATGAGAAAAGACAATAATTAAGTAACTTTATTGATAATTTTATCTCAAAAACGAAAAGAATTACGCTAAGAACTAATAAGCTACGAGGTGCACCTCTAGGTATACCAACTTTTATACATTTACAAAATGAGTTTAAATCTTTTAAAGCTCACGTTTCAAAATTAGGTACCTACATACTATTAATAATGCTTGTTCGTATTCTACATAGGGACTTTAAACTCTAACACATAAAGATATCTTCATCACATGACTCAATAAACATGGACTTTAAAAGGAGCTACGATTATCGTTTACTCCTTATTTGTTACAAGACATGCCACATTATCTTTGAGGAGACTTCGACCATAGAAGCAGCTTATGTTAAAATTGTATCTACTTGCTGTTACGTCAATTCATATTGTTCATGTGGTTAATCTAAACTATTATAAAACTGTAACAGAAGTATGTCTGTACATTGAAGATATTTACAAAAAAAAATTACGACATGGTTTTTACCTGTCCCTGATTCCAAAATCACCAATTTTTGGATTCTTTGTCTGTCTGTTTGTTTGTTTATTTGTTTGTTTGTTTGTTTGTTTGTTTATTTGGGTGTTTGTTTGTTCGAGTATCACGCAAAAACTACTGAACCGATTTTGATGAAACTTTTTTTGTTTGATAGCTTATCATCTGACTTAAAATCTGGTATAATAATTTATGCGGACGAAGTCGCGGGTATAAGCTCGTTACGTATATATCTAAACTATTATAAAACTGCAACAGAAATGTGCCTGTACATTGAAGATATTTACAAAAAAAAACATAACGATACGATTTTTAGGTGTCCCTGACTCCAAATCACAAATTTTTTTATTTCTTATCTCTCTGTTTGTTCGAGCATCACGCAAAAACAATTGAACCGATTATGATGAAACTTTTTTGTTTGAACACTTAAAATCTGGTGTGTAATTTGTGCGGACGAAGTCGCGGGTAAAAGCTCGTGTAATATAAATATACTGCGATATAAAAGAGACATAGTAAAGTATATCACGTGATCAGAAGTGTATTAACTTCGGTACCTGTTTTATTTAATTTAATTAAATTAATTTGTGCAATGCAATTTTCTCACTTTAAAATATTTGGTTAAATACAAAACAAAATTATGCAAAACCTCCTGAACATGGAGATATACCTATTGTACCTTATTATTACGTATAGTAAACATACAAACACAAACACGTCTTAAATTAGTTTCAATCAAGCGATTCTTTTAAATCAATTGCTTCGTTTAAAGTCACATTGAATCTGAACGTTCGTCAAAATAGATTTGATACCTTTTAGGCTTCAGAATATACCTATTCTGAAGCCTAAAAGGTATCAAAATCAGGACTTCTTTAGTACATTTTCTAAGACTAACTATTAGGTTTGTTTCATCAACTCCTACGCGTAACTGATTGATTATGCTATGGTATCAAATGCGTTAACATGCATTATTTTAGTACTCCATATCCATATAGAGTTCTTGTAAACATGCTGATGGTTTTTTAAGGAGATGATCAGATTATCAAACTGAACAACTTTCTCTATGGAACCAACATATCGAAATGACGATAAAAAAACCGCTGTTCATGATCGTCTTCTTAAAAAACCGTCGGCATATTAAGAAGCACCTGTACATATTATTATACAACATACTTCGTATTGTTAGCGGAAATGTGGTTTTTGGCAGACCCCTTTGCGTGCTCTATGGGTCGCCTCTTTGCCTGCACCCGGAAGCTGTCAATACTGACAGCTGTCACTTCTCCCCGCGCTCCGCACGAGTCGCATACGCCCGCTCCGATAGTTTTACATTAATTATTGATGAAAAGTCTAATAATATATGTTGTAAAAATTGGTGGTCCACATTACTGACAGAATTTTTTATAAATTTACTTGCCATTGTGGAGAAAAGATTTTCCAATCAGCGTTAGAGGTGGTTATAGAGTCTTGCTGATTTGCCAGGTTGTGCCAGACTATGGCCAGACGTCAATATTTAAAATGAACATTAATAACAAATTGGCCTAAAATTATATTTCCCATGTTTTAATAGTAGGCGTTCCACAGTGTAGTAAATACCATCATTATACTCAATTGTACCTAATCATAATCACGCTTCCATGCTTACAATGTTTAAACTGCCCAGTTATGTCAACTCTACTATTATATCACAAATGATAACAGCATTTGATGCCAAGTAAGCGAAGCGAAGTATCCGAAGCATCATTGGAATTTTTTATCCATTAATGAACTACCTATAGAGGTCACGGGCATCCGAGACGTAATCTAAAACAATTCTTTTATAAATTAACCTCATTTCACGTGCCATCGCGAGTTCTATTTTTAAACGTAGTCTTGTTATTTTAAAACAGATTATAAGAGTTATCTTTAAGGGGTTACCTGTAGTGAAATCAACTTGGCGTTAGTTACTAACAAATCTGTCGGATTTTCGTTTAGTGAAGTTATTATACATTACATACCTATTCGCATACATTGACTTTTCTATTCTTTTAATTTATTTCACGTCACGTCCTCAAGTACTTAGTTTATCCCACAGGTTTATCCGTACCTACATTTTATGTGTTGATAATTTATTTAGTACTTAGTCCAACTCTTCAATTCTGGTTAATTGATTTATTCTTTATACAGAGCCGTCTCTCCTATTAGAGATAGGCTATGATAGGTATCAATCATTTACTAATTACTAGTAATATTTTTGAAAAAAGGGGGAAAAAGATATAATATAATTGAATTAAATTGATTAATTTTATAAATGTGAAGAGAATTCATATTTGGACACCTTGATACAACATGTCAGTTGATTGTCTATCAAAACTGCGGCTACACCAAAACAGCCCAAACAGACCAGCAGATAGGCAAATTGAACTTAGATGTATCTGGCAAAGCTCCTGCAAAGATTGAATCCCTTCATGTCTTCAAAACAAATGTTCTAACACTATGGAAGTAGGTACGAGTTTACTATCGTATCGAATGGTACAATCTGGAAACAAACGCCAGACGGTTGTCAGAACTAATGCGAAGTCTACCAATGAATAACATTTCCGATATTATCCGTTGGTTCGTTAATTAAAGTTTGATTGCAAAGTTGTCAAAAAAAATTTTAATGTTCAGATATCTATTCTTTTTTACGCCAATTTTGCGCAGAATCGATATAATTAAAAAAACATTGATAAAGATTTTTTGACGTTTTTGATACGCTACAAATGGATGGGAAATTGAAAATCGTGGCTGTTGTCGGAATCTTCCACATTCACTCTCAAATTCACCAATCCATTGATCAGCATTTTGACGTTTTATTTGAAAATTTTTCTATTAAAAACCTTTCAGCAGTTTTAGCTATCGAAAACCCTTATATCTCGGAGAGTTGCGAAGATATGAAATTCAAAAAGGGCTCAAAAGACGCGTATTTACGAGAGCTGTAAGGTGCAAAAAGAATTATTCGAGAAAGTCAAAAACAAAAAAGTTATGGCCGAAATAGTGAAAAAAAAAACCAAAACCAACCACGATTTTTGATTTTCGCGCTCGATGTTTTGGAAACGAAGAATGATATCAAAAATGTTTGCAAAACTCCTCTGGAAAATTTTGTCAGGTACAATTTGAGCCTAAAAGAAAGACGATCGGGTTAAGGTTTTGCCCAGGAGTGCGATTTTTGAAACTCATTCGCAGAGTTCAGCAGTTGAAAATGTCATAATAACTACGGAGATAGGTACACATCTTTTTAATGCTGCTGATTTGAATTTCAAAAATCGTACTTCAGGATTGCAATATTTGAAATTCAAATTAGCAGTAGAAAGATGCATATCTCCATAGTAATTTTGTCATTTTCAACTGCTGAACTCAGCGAATGAATTTCAAAAATCACACTCCTGTAGCCGCCTGTCACCTTTTTGAGACAATATTTTTTCGAATTTCCTAGATTCATTTCCAATGTGGTCGATAGTCGTGTGAGGCACGAAATCTGTGAATTTTTCTGTTGAGTCGATGGCATTACATTATGGAGTTTGACTTAAAATGCAGTCATCGTGGTCATATTTATAGGTATCGGGGTTATAACTAAGGTATAAGAGGTACTGGAGTGCGATTTTTGAATCTCATACGTTGAACTCAGCAGTTGAAAATGTATAGAGATACGGATCTTTCTACTGCTGATTTGACTTTCAAAAATCGCGCTCCTGGAGTATGATTTTTGAAAGTCAAATCAGCAATAGAAAGATGCATATCTCCACAGTAATTTTGACATTTTCAACTGCTGAACTCAGCGAATGAGATTCAAAAATCGCACTCCAGTACCTAAAAGCGTTTTGAAGTAATACTACTTGTAAGCGTTTCAAATAAGATTTTTATTGGAAGAGTCGTTGTTAGATCAGGAGTGCGGCGATTTTTGAAACTCAAATCAGCAGTAGAAAGATGCATGAGATATGCATCTTTCTACTGCTGATTTGATATGGAGATCATAGTAATTTTGCCATCTTGTACTGATGAGTTGAACGTGTGAGTTTCAAAAATCGCACTCCTGTCTCTTTCTTTTACGCAAATAAAATATCGCTCGCCCTTCTCTCGTTTTCAAACGGACCCCTAATAGTTTGTTATCGAAGGGATTCAGTACATCACTTAACCGTAGGTCGTCAGCTAGCAGACATTTTAAACCGTTACGGAAGTAGTAATGGACATGAGTCATACAGTCGTTCTTCTGACTGTTGCTAAAAAAACTCGCTTGTGTGTTAATAATTATTTATTCGTGTGTGTGTCTTTGTATTTGTAGAGGTTAGTGTGTGTGTCTGTGTAGTCTGAGTTTCGACGAACCGAAGCGTCCAAAATGGATGGATGATCAATTTATTTTATTACTAACTTTATAAATAAACCTGTCGTATAATAATTTACTTTATGTTAATAGTGAGCTAGACATCACAGTCCGTCTCATCAGAAAACTGTTGGGGATTACCAAAAAAACAATGAGTAAAGTCACTAACCGTAGTAGGTATGACGACCCGGTTGGTGTAATGGTTACCACGCCGGACTGCCAAACCAGGGTCCTGGGTTCGAATCCCGGTTCGGTCATGGATGTTTATATGTTTGTGCCGTTGTTGTATGGTTTCCATAATAAACAGCCTATAAATAGTGCTTTCTTGGGATCATTACAATATTATGTATGTGCCTGTGAGCGTTATTTATTTATTTATTTATTATACCTATTATTAATCAGTAACTTCGTAGGAACTATCATTTTACCCTACTTAGGTAAGTACGTCAAAACCAAAAGGAGCGTAATGATTTTATCAATGGTGTAGTTTAGCAAGTCATAAGATTGTTTTCTAGAAGAAATTTTTTAAATTGACAGGAGCGATTTTTGAAAGTCACACGTTCAAAATCATGATCTAATGTAATGATGCATAATGTCCTTGGAAATTTTGTCATGTTCTCACTGCTTATTTGAACGTGTGATTTTCAAAAATCGCACTCCTGGGCTGCAATCGCGGTAAATATTCTGTGATTGAACCGTTATTGGACTACGTACGAACCATAACTTTTGACACATTTGGTATTGCGCTAATCGCGGTAGGTACTATTCTTGACAGCCGTTAGAGCCGTTTTGACAGATCGCTCAGACGCCAAGGGCTGTCAATTACATAGAGTTTAGCGCGGTGCGGAATTCAGCACAGTTGAATATATAAAGTGGATTGCAATGTGATTAGAACTGTAATTGGATAAGAATAGAACTTCGATGTTCTAACTTAGCACAATCGGGCTCCAGGTAGGGTTGCCAACCCTACTATATAATATAGTATCCTACTATATTAGGGGCCCTACTACTATAATTTTGAGAAAAATATATAGTAGGAAAAACTACTATATTTTGATAAGCAAATAATTTATAGAGAATTTAAATATATTGCTACTTAGGTCCAATAAAAATGACCAATAACTTAACATTATTTTAACAATTTTCTTTCTATTTGTTCCATAAACAATTTTCTATTAAATCTACTACTGGAAAGTGGCAACAAGTTTTCCTAAAGCCAGATTTATCAATTTTTTTAGAAATTGTATTATTTCTGTATCTAATCCGGCGACTTCTGCGTTTACAGGATGCATTATTTTCTATACGAATACGAAATAAAGAAATGATTGTTCCTTAAAAATAAGAATTTGGGATTCAAACCAAACAATTCGCAAAAAAATATCTTTTTGAAAAAAAATGAATTAACAAATTCGAAAACTACTATATTTTTTCTTATTTTTCCCCGATCTACTATATTTTTTCGGGCACTAAGGCTCGAAATACTATATTTGGTCTAAAAAAAGTTGGCAACCCTAGCTCCAGGTCGCCATCCTAGTAAAATTTTTGGTCAGAGAGTCATCTTTGGAAAGATTCTTGTAATTTTTGGTAAGTAAGTAGGTACTTACCTTTGTTCCAAAATGAATAGAAGTTGACTATACAGACCTACACAGTATTTTATCTGTATCTATGTATAAATCAGTAATTTCCACATAAAGTTCATACATTTACATAGCAATAAATATGTATTGAATACATTTGAATAAGTAGTTGTAGAGTTTATTTATCGTGGACATACCTAAACATAACGAATTTAGTTTAAATTAAAACTTCCTTGTTTTTGTTTGCTTGATCTAGTTTACAGTCGGTAACAATTTTAATTAAAAAATAATTAGACTTTTATCTTTTATGCCCAATGACATATTGCGCCGACCCCAAATAGTGGGAAATGGGCAAGATAATGACTTTTATGCTTAATAAGTGACAGTTGGAAACTATAATTTATTTATTACACATACCTATATAGATAGAGTGTTAACTCAGAGAGTGAAAAACCATTTTAACAAATGCGGTACAGGAGTGCGATTTTTGAATCTCGTTCACTGAGTTCAGCAGTTGAAAATGTCAAAATTACTATGGATATACTTACGCATCTTTCTACAGCTGATTTGACTTTCAAAAATCGCACTCCTGAAGTATGATTTTTGAAAGTCAAATCAGCAGTAGAAAAATGCATATCTCCACAGTAATTTTGACATTTACAACTGCTGAGTTCATATGAGATTCAAAAATCGCACTCCAATTTTTAACTTGGGAAGAAAACGTAGCTTAAATACCTAATTTGTTTTAAATCTTATAACTTAAACCTTTGTTATGGTGTCAAGGTTATACAATTATCTTTTTTTTATTTGATTAAAGCCTTTATCATTACATACTAACGGCGGCCGCGACTTCGCATGCGCAAACTCCTGACTTTAAATACTCATAACTTTTGAATGAATGAACCGATTGCAATGAAATATAGCTTTAATGTTAATCCAAACTAAGCCCTACATTTTTGTGAAAACTCAATTCAAATCGGTTCAGTAGTTTATTAATGGTGCGTGCACAAACCATTAGGTACGGTATCCTAAACGCTGCCGGTTAAGAGGAAAGGCGGTCTGCAAGAAATATAAAGAATAGGCTTTTAACAGATCTATTACTGTCATGCAAACCCCGCTGACTAGAATGCGAAAGAAACAACTGCAGCTCGGATCAATTTTACCTACATAAAATGGACGAAATCACAATCTGGTATTCCACTGTTTCCTCCTCCAAAACTGGATTGAATTTAATAATTTTTTCAATTATAATATGAGGAAGACTTTGGCTATGTCTGTACGTTTTCTTTTCATTGTTTATATTCGGCAGATTTCTTTGCTGGATGTCTGTAAACGGCGGTAGAATTGAGCAATTTGAGATAGTTCTTATAGTGAATATAGGTAGTTTATTGAAAAAATCAAAACATAGAGACATGGCTGTAGTAATGTTGATTAGGTATAACAGTAAAAATTTGTTTGCTGGTACCGACCGTTCTGGTTGGCGTGAAAATGAAGAGGCCTACAGATAACCAGTAGTGTTTTTTTTTTGTTAAATTCAAGGCAAAGGTATCTAGCTCATACAGCCGATGTCTTTAGTAAAGTTTTTTCAATGTTGGTAGCACTGATCTTGGAAGCACGTGCGATGCCGCCAAAATCACCGTACAAGTGAACTTGAACCAAAGCTTATGTCATCATTCAGGGAGGAAACAGGGGAATACGTTTATATGGACTAAATGGCACCCGCCTTTCCTCTTAATATTTTTGCAAATATCTCGCTAAGATTACAATTTTATTATTTTGTATAGATGAGTATGTTTTGTATGTTGTACATTTTAGTATTTCAACATGTTTGCTGAACAAACTAACACAAACATGTCAGTCTGTCACACATTATCATAACAAAACACAAACACCTAGACAGTTTGTAGTTACGATAGTTATCATAATGATTTATTAATAGATAACCAATGTGCCAAGTAGGTCAAAATAAGATACCAAATGAACTCACCTTCATATATGGACCTATCATAAAGAACTTTTTACGTAATGTTTCGCGAAATCAGATTTCACGAAACTAGTCAAAAGGACGAAATAAAGTTAATACACACTGGTTTTTACAAAAGTTTCACAGCAAACTACTATCACAGAATTTTATTATGTGAAAACGGCACTTAAGTATTCAGCCCGCAATGTCATTAGCACGATTTCACAATTTAGCACATGTTCCAGTAAAATATTTAACACGAAACAAAACAATTTAAAAGCTTATTTTATTTCTTTTTAGGCATATTTATTTAAATTTAAAATGGCCGGAAAGGAACTTTAGTTTGAATTTAGAACGAGGTTTTAGTTTTAAATTTGCGGCGGGAAAACGATTGGCTCGCGCAGCGCGAATGTCGTCCGTGTGTTGTCCAAACGGTGACTGGCTGAATGCCGCTAAAACCAACACTTGTATATTCGCCAGTCGTTTAAAAAATAAATACAAAGAGGTGTGATGATGGAGGTTTGCGGGCGGTTTCCGAGGAAACTGTTATCTAACTATACGCGCGTATCCGATGCCTCGGGCTACATCAAAAGGCGCCAGTTTCTTTTTGCAAACTTTTGGGGTTCCGTATCCAAAGTATCCAACGGGACTCTGACTAAAGCCTATGCTATCCGTCCCTCTTAGGTTTAAAGGGCTATATTTTTTTGAACCGTAGAAAGTAACCAGATGAAATTTTCACAGAATACCTTCAGTCTGTCTCTCTGTCTATAAAGTCGTGACAAAAAATGAGGGCGCTGCCTCCACGCAAGAACGTCAAAATCAAGCATAACCTGGCAAAACCACCATATTAAAATGATTAGTTCCTCATAGACAGACTGTAGGTACCTATGCATCATTATATTGGATTTGATAATAAACATTAAAAAAATCAAAAATTAAAAAAAAATTGGGGGCCCCATACAAGAAACAAAAATGTTTTCAACGTTTTTTCGTTCTTGCTCTATCGTAAAAACGGTAATATCCGCGTTTTACCTACCAATAAAACGCTTATTAACTACTTACCTCATTCGAAGCCTAAAAGTGAGAATAGCAACCCTATTTTCCTATGCTGTGGCGGACGTGACGTCAGTTTCCGTCCATAAATCCCCTCCAGTTTAATACGCTTTCCTTCCACCAGGTGGCGTCGTTGGCATTTTAAGCAACGAACGGTTTTTGAATCATTGCGTTCGAACTTTTACCAGGCAGGAATTAAAAATAGGCTTCGAATGAGGTAAGTAGTTAATAAGCGTTTTATTGGTAGGTAAAACGCGGATATTAACTCACTGTACCGTCATTCGAAGCCTAAAAGTGAGAAGTGTTTGATATCGCCTGGTGGAATATGTGTGTAGGTATGTAACGCCAATGTGACACTGTGTTGTTAACTGTATGAGTATGTTCATAACACAGAAAATCGTAAGTATTAAGTTTCTAGAGGTGTGATGTATCTTGAATAAATTCATGTATTGGGAAAACAAAAGTAAATAAAGCATAACTACTTGAGGAAAAACGTATTTTATTTTGTCTCTAATTTCAGAGTAATTTTCAATTAACAAGTAGTATTTATTCAAATCGTAAGAACTTCCGAATAATTACTTAAATATAAATGAAACAATGCCAACAAAATGTTTAATCAGTAACATAAATAGACCTTAAGATATTGATAGCTTTTTGATTTTGGTCAAAGAAAGAAATCCAAGAATGGATCCATCCATCTATTCAAGAAATGTACATGACGTATCCACGAAAAAGCAATTTTACAGTTTACAGGTTCCTAAACAAGTTGTTCTCATAATTTTTAGAAGAAGAAAATAAATTGAACTCTTTATGTTAAATATAAGTATAACAGCTATGATGGATTGTAGATATCTATGTACAATAATTATATTTCTATCATAAATGAAAACAAATTGTTTATTTGGTATATCATAGATATTATGTAATTGCTAGATTATTCGTATGACCATGAGGTACGACCAATACCTATTAATACCTATGCTATGGGTGAAAACATAGCTGACACCACGTTAGTTTGGACTGGGGTTGGTCGTATCTCGCGACAATAATGATTGATGAATGTATTCTGGGAGCGCCAGTTCCCTCGCGCTAGTATCTCGTCTACTGGGAGGTTGAGCACCCAGTGCTTGGATGCCACGGTCGGGCGTATGCTGCCTGCGCTGGCCTTTATACCAGCGTCCACAAGGACGCTCCGCACCCAGCCAGCTATCACAGAGCGGGAGGCGGCCTTCGCAGGACCGCACGCGGTTATAAACAGGTTATTTACCTTACATAGGGATCGTCGGGTCTGTGATAGGTCGATCACTCTTTTTATCCAGTATACTGAATCTATAGCTTGATGGTCTGTGTTAGATTTTAAACGCCAGCCAGATTGCCTTACGTCTGACTTATCAGTCTTAGACCCAAATTTAGGCCACATAATAATCTGGTCATCTGAAACAAGACAATGGTTTTCGTCAATTGCCAATAGTGTTAAGTCATGGGTCCTGCGGCCCGAGCATAATAGCAAAAGGGTAGCTGCCCTTTTTGAGCATTGATATAAGTTATTAGAGTCAGGGTTATTGTTTATGAGCCATGATGTGAGCACGTCTGTGTCCCAAATAGGTGGCTTATGGGATTGTTTTGGTTTTTGGGCAGCTATTGACTTTAACACTTTCTGAACAAGGATATGGGAGCTCAGTCTTTCCGATGTCTCGGGATTACAAAGAGTGGATACCGCTGATTTGTATACTAGGATAGTACTGAAGGAAAGTTTGTTTATTAAGAACAAATCTGTCAAAAACCTGGCTAATTGAGATCCTGAGGGATCGGAAGACGAGACATTATTCTTAGTGCACCAATTTAACCACTTTAGCCATGCATTATTATATGTTTTAATAGTAGAATCGCGCCAACCTGATTTCAGCAGTTGTTTCTGTTCTGGTGTCCAGGCAGTCAAGTCGGGGGACCACCCCCACATCTCGATATTTCCAGCGTCATTTCTCGGACTTGTGACGGTGGCAGACCGGTCGATGTGTCCACTAGCACTCGATGAAGGCGCCGGATGGTGAAAGGAGGAGATAGGGCGCGATTCTTCACATCCGGTCTCCAAAATACCTTCTCCTACACTGGGACTACTAATAGGTACACTCCCCGTGCAGTGTTTAAATGTGCTAGGACTTTGGGTATTAGAAAAGGAGGTGGGAAGACCCATGCCAGTGAGAAGTCCCAATTGTGGCTGAATGCGTCGTGGTAATAGGCATTCTGATCTGTCCTGTCCAGGCTGACGTATCGAGGTACAACATGAGCCGAATTTGATGCCATCAGATCTATGAAGGGTATTCCCCATTTTTCGAAAACTACAGACGTTACTTCTGTGAGCAGGTGCCACTCGGGAGGAATTTGAAAACGTGACAGGCGATCTGCTTCGCAGTTTAGTTTTCCTGGCAGATAATGAGCAATCAAATGTATCCGATGTGTGTCCAGGAGTGCAAATATCATTTTTGTCACATGCATCAGAATGGGTAACTTGTTCCCGCCTTCTTTTTTGATGTAAGACACTACAGTCCTGTTGTCGCTTTGCAACATAACTGTTGATGTCGCTAGGAACAGAGACTGCCCTCTTAAAGCGTAGTACACAGCGAGCATCTCTTTCACATTCGAGTGCAGCCTGTTCTCGTGAGCTTGCCAGGCTCCTGACATCTCTACATCGTCCAGACAAGCACCCCAAGCAAAACCTGATGCGTCTGTCGTCATAAAGTGGCTCACGGGTGGAGCGTGTAACCGGGACTGATTCGCGCGATTTTTCAGCCACCATTTCAGTTCGAGCAGCACTGATTCGGGGACATTGAAGCGGTGACAAGAATCTAATTTCAACAGATTGTTTTGAAACTGTAGGAGATTGCGATGGTTCAGTCGACCTCGCGGTACTGGGAAACTTGCGAAGTTTATCAGTCCAACCAAGCTCTGCACTTCTTTTAAGTTTGCAGTTTTTCGTTTTAGAATGGGAACTATTTTGTCTTTGAGAGATTGACATTTTCTTGGTGGCAGCCATTTTAGACCGGACCACGGGTTCCATCGAATCCCTAAGAATTCCAGGCATCTTTGAGGGGTCAATATCGACTTTTGGAAATTGATTTGCCATCCTAGTTCTTGTAGGAGATTGACAGTTTCCTGAATATGTTGAGAAAGTATTGTTTTGTCCTGATGGGCGATTAGATAGTCGTCCAGATACGTAACGAGTCTGATTCCTTTGCTCCTCAGGATTTGCGCAATCCAGTTTGTGAGCATCGCGAACACTTTGGGCGCCGTCGCTAAGCCAAAGGGAAGGCATGTCATTTCCAGAAGGCTGTTGTTGTAACTTAACCTTAGAAATCTTCTGTGGACCGGGGAGATCGGAACATGAAAGTACGCATTCGAAATATCGATTTTGGCAAGCCAATCTAGAGGCTGCAGGAAGTCCGGTATTTTTTGTATGTTTATTAGTCGAAACTTGGACACAATGACATAATCGTTTAGATTCCGGAGGTTGAAAATGGGCCGCATTGTACCATCGCTTTTCGGTGTCAAGAACATGGGGGATATAAAGCTTGGTGAGAGCTGCGCGCTCTCCAGAACTCCTGAGTTTATCATTTCTTTTATTGCTTTTGTCATTTGTTGAGAAACTGGAGTAATTAAACTGCGTTTCATATTTCTGGGGACAAAAAGTGGAGGCTTTTCCCCGAAGGGTATTTTGTAGCCCTTTATGATACTCAGAAGGGGTTTTGGAGTTCCCAGCGTCTCCCAAGCTTGAGCGAACCGCGCTAAGCGGCCCGCTACGCATACCGTGATCGAGTCAGAACTTTCGTTTTGCACGAAAATTTCTTTGATTATTATATTGCATGTTTCTGTATTGTCCTCTGCCATGCCCTTCGTTAAATTGATGCTTCTGACGTGAAGCTCTATTGTCAGGTCTATTTAGCCTGCTATTTTGGTTTTGCGGAAACCGATTTCCTTGTCCTTGAAAAGGTTGATTATATCCTTGCGGGGGATAGTACATAGGGACGGGCATCCCTTGCGGAGGGAAGTACGTAGGATAAGCACCTTGCGCAGGCGGCTGTGTGTATGTTTGCCGAACATGGTGGCTTTTGGACAGATCATAAGAACCCTGCGCGGGCGGTTTAACATGCGACGGTCCAGCTTGCGCAGCCGCCGGCCAGTTTGTTTTTTGCGTTGTACTGCGAGTCGGCCAGAAAATTTTATTTACACCACCCGCTTTTTCGAGAGCGGAAGAAAATGATTCTTTATTAAAAAGAGACTCGCTAGTAGGCGGAATCTTGCGTAAATTAGAACGTACAAACTTGTCTTTGACTAATCGCAAAATACCATCGCGTCTTTGTTCTATTGTATCGGCCCTATGGCCACAGGACAGTTGAAGCAAATCAGCGGAGATTTTGTTATAATTACCCTCAATAAATACTTCGTTAACTTTGTCCTTCAATGTCGATGGTGATAAATCATCAGTCTCAGATGCCCACTTTAAAAGAGATTGAAGGCCACATTGCGTAGCATCCCTTAATTTAAGTAAACCTTGAGTGAACGCCGCATAACTTCTTTCAGTAACAATTAAATTAGGAAACCTATCGAAAGGTTTTACTTCATCATTACACTCAAGTTCTATAAACCCGGGGGTGGAACTATAACTTTTTTGTACGTCGGCGTACCTCACATTGTTCCACTCGGGTGTATTTAAATGTTGGATTGAATTTAATAAATCAACATGCTCTTTGCACGATTTTGAAACTGTGGGTTCTTTAAGCACTGTGTTTAAGGGCAACTCAAAATTTGGACTAGACTGCCCCAAGGAGGCGTCATCAATATCAGAAAATAATTCTCCGCTGGCATCGAGACTCACTACGTCCTCATTTCTTTGTTCGTAAGGAGGTGCCTGATATATAGGGTAATTCGGAAAACTATTAACGGACACGAATTGTTGAAAACATTCTTGAGCGAATTTGCGCAATTCGTTACTGGATTTTTTACGTTTCCCGCTTTGAACAACTTTATCAGGCACCTTTCGCTTCCTATTTTTTCCGGAGGACGTTTCCGGTCGCGGCTCCTTCGGAGGGGGATTTAAATTATTCTCCGATTCGGATGAAGAGCTTGACGAACTACAGCTCGCCGAATCACTCATAGTAAAAAACACGAACGGTAAAACCGTTTACAAAGAAAAAATAACTTGCTTACCAGTGTGTTAGCACTTGCACTTTGATATTAGAACTTTATAAAAATTTTCAAAAGTTAAACTGACTTATTTTAAAAATGTTCTAACCAACGTTAGGGAAAAATTAAATGAACACTTTTGTGTTGGTTAGAATATGTCCGCACAGTTCGGAAAATAAACCGCCAATGATTCAAAAACCGTTCGTTGCTTAAAATGCCAACGACGCCACCTGGTGGAAGGAAAGCGTATTAAACTGGAGGGGATTTATGGACGGAAACTGACGTCACGTCCGCCACAGCATAGGAAAATAGGGTTGCTATTCTCACTTTTAGGCTTCGAATGACGGTACAGTGAGTTAATATACTAGAGTCAAACTTGGCGCGATTATATGTAGAGCATAGACTAACTCTAAAGTAAAGCAAAAAATAAAAAAACTGGCCAAGTGTGTGTCGGGCTCGCACTTCGCTCGCTCGCTTTTCACGAAGAAAACCCTTTTTTTTGTAAGTTGAAATAATTGGGGAGTTGACTACTTAAAATATATTTTAGTTTTAACTGCTCAGTAAATAAACCGTTTGAAAATAGCGCTAAACTAACATTTTCAGTAATTCTGTTGCTTGCATACTATTTTTAATAACTGGATAAACTATAAAAAGTATCAAAACGACGACGAAAAACAATGACGTCACTACGCAAATTTTAATACAATATTTCATACAAAGTACGCGTTTTGACGTTTGATAAAAAGTTGTTAATTTGACTAGTTGGAAACTCGCGGATTCTTAAGATCAGGAGTGCGAGTTCAGCAGTTGAAAATGTCAAAATTACTGTGGAGATACGCATCTTTCTACCTACTGCTGATTTGACTTTCAAAAATCGCACTTCTGAAGTATGATTTTTTAAAGTCAAATCAGCAGTAGAAAGTTGCACGTCTCCATAGTAATATTAACGTTTTCAACTGCTGAGTTCAAAGAATGATTTGACTTTCAAACATCGCACTCCTGATCATCCTCTCAGAAAACCGACCCTGGTCGGCGATGGTGCGCAACCATGTAATAATGGAACCCTTGGTCCGTAGTCCGACTCGCACTTGGCCGGTTTTTATATGGTCCTATCTAACTTGGAGGTTGACACTAGTTGGTACTACCACCGTCAAACACACCATAGGCTGTCAATCACAAGTGTCCATACACGTTCCATACAAAGTCTAAACTAGTTTCGCTGTCAAATTATATTGACAACATGTTGACAAGTTTAAAATCGATAATTTATACGAGTATAATATGTGCTTTCTTTTCTTTAAATAATCGTGTCTTTTGCTCAGTAGATTACTGTTGCATTATAATTTTTTGTTGCTTTTTAAAGATTGACTGTGACCAAATTATCTATGTAAATATACTTATTTTTATATTGAGTGTATTTTCGTATTTTTCCTTGACATTAATGTTCACATATTGGTTAGCAATGAGCCAACAGCGTAATAACTTTGTTCAAAAACCACTATATGTTGCCTCTGAATATGATAGCTGTTAGCGCGCTCCATACAAGCGAAGTTTAATAATTCTCTTGTATTAACCAAATAAAGTCAATAAATTTTGTTGTATCTTTGAAACTATACATTTTACTACTGTAGTGCAGTGTTTCCCGAACATTTGTTCTGTCATGGTCCGGTATTTTCACACTGCCCCTTCGTGACCCACTTAGTACTTTTAAACCCAAGCTGGATCCATTAGGTAAAATAATAGGTACTTACACATTTATTAATAGTAAAACTGTTTTATTAATACCTACTAGCTACTACATATTTTGGTATCGCCTATTTAGTCACAAAATTTTAGTGCGAAGTATGGAGCTGCTGCTAGGGTTGCCAACCCTACTATATAATATAGTATCCTACTATATTAGGGGCCCTACTACTATAATTCTGAGAAAAAAATATAGTAGGCAAAACTACTACAGGGTGAAATTGATATCATTGGCATCCTTTTAAACTAAGAGTCTACCCATCAAACTGAACAACTTTTACTATGGGAAAAACCGATCGGAGCAACTAAAAAATCAGCTGTTCCATACTAAACTGCAATGCCTACTCGACTCAAATGTATGTAACAGCTGATTTTGTTTTTGCTCCGATCGGTTTGCTCCAGCTATAGTAAAAGTTGTTCAGTTTGATGGGTAGACTCTTAGTTTAAAAGGATGCCAATGATATCAATTTCACCCTGTATATTTTGATGAACAAATAATTTTTAGATAATTTAAATACCTATATTGATACTTAGATCCAATAAAAATGCCTAATAACAACATTATTTTTACAATTTTCTCTCTCTTCATCACATTTGTTCCATTTGATCTAGACTGGACCATGTAGATACTTCCTTAAAGTCAGGTTTAAGTATTTTTTTCAAAATTATATTGTTTCTGTATCGACTCCTTCTATCACGAATACGAAATGGGGAGATGAGTGTTCCTTAAGAATAAAAACTTGGTATTCAACCCAAAAAGTAGCAAACAATTTTCTTTTTGAAAATTTTGAACTAAGGTGAAGCGGGGCTATTCCGGCATTTGGATATAACTTTTGTTCTATAAGCTTTTAGTCAGTCGCGACACCTGGTACAGGTAGAGAAAAAGCATGTTTCTTCGGGCTAATGCCCGAAACAATATAGTAGATCGGGGAAAACTCGAAGACTCGAAGGCTCGAAATACTATATTTGGTCTAAAAAAAGTTGGCAACCCTAGCTGCTGCTTATTTTTTACCAAAGAATCCAAGTTCGCAAAACAAGGCAGGAATGTTGCGACCCGGTATTTTATTTTGATGGCCCGGTACCGGGACGCGACCCGGCTAGTGGGAAACGCTGCTGTAGTGGATCAAAGATTTCCATACAAATCTTAAAATAATCCTGGCATTGAAATTCGGATATCGGTCTATATTTTAACGGAAATTTAACAAACCCCAGATGTATTATTTAAATCGCATTTAAAAAAATGCATTGACTTTAATTGGTTTGTATTAAAAATAGGATCGATCTCTCGTTTGTATGAAGTGCGCTTGGGCGCTCTGTACTGTAAGGACTATTATCTCTTAACCGATCAGCTACCATAACTGACCAAGTTCCCATTGTTAAACAGTCATTTTGGTAATTACAATGACAAATCGAAAAATAATTCATAGTTTTTGTGGTCTTAAGACCAAGGCGAGGTGATTTTAAAATCGTGTCCCTATTTCCTTATTCTAAGTCCAGGGCCCCAATCGTCCTAAGTTTGAACGATACTATACTACCAAAACAAAACACAACCAAAAACGTTACGTTATGCACAATTCGTATCGCGCAAATTATATTAACGGTAACGATTCAGCGTTATTTCGGAAGATACGTTGGCGTAACGTTTGATGTTCGTTCGATCGAATTTTCTGTATTGTGCGATTTAACCGTTCAGAAAATAATATCGCGATAGCTTTTTTACTTCAGCTAAACCAAATCTAAACCAAAACTAATCCAAAACCAAACCAAAACCGTATTAAATTGCGCAATTGATTCCCAGTTATTAGTAAGAAACACGTAGATCTCCAATGTACTCTACTCGTAGCTACTATCGCGGACTTTTCCGCCTGGAGTGCGATTTTTGAATCTCATTCGCTGAGTTCAGCAGTTGAAAATGACAAAATTACTGCTGATTTGACTTTCAAAAATCATACTTCAGGAGTGCGATTTTTGAAAGTCAAATCTCTCCGTAGTTATTTTGACATTTACAACGGCTGAACTCACTGAATGAGATTCAAAAATCGCACTCCAGATCACATAATTTTTTTTTGCATAATTTCGCTCATAATTTATTGTTTGGAAACTATTCATTCTTTGGTCTATTCAACAATGGGGCGGGGCTAGACAGCGCTTTTATTTTTTATATGCAAGCAAAAATGATGATGAAGGATTCGGTACCTTAGTAACGGTACTAAGGTACAGAATCCCGGACCTCCCGGGAAATCCCGGGATTTTTGGTTATATCCATACTTTTGATAGCAATCGCACAAGTAGTTCCGATCTCAATAAATTGTAAATTGGAATATTGTGCCAAAGAAAAATCTGTTGCCAATCGTGACATAATGAAAGTTACCTATACAGGGTGTAAGGAAAAGTACCTATCCGTTAAAACTAGAGTATGTTGGTCTGCAGTAAGTAACGCATTTAAGTTTACACTCTGTATTATTTATGACGTTCTTGCGGCAAAAGGACCTTGTTATCGGTATGGAGTTATTAATGGATCCGAAATCTACATAAATTTCCTAAATAATAGGTACAATATCCAAGATATTTAATAGATAAGTATCTTGGAAACTAAAACCGGCAACAAGGTCCCTAGAGAACGTCAATAATTGTAAGTCTTGATAACTTTGTTCTATAGAACAAAGAATATTATCTGTCTTATGGAACAACAAAGAAGAAAATATCTCATTTCTCGATGACGTCATGTTCGCAACAAATAATTTTGTAATGAACAGGGTTGAAGACTTTTGTCCACAGAATTACAGGGGAAAAAAAGGATTGATTTGTAGGGTTCCGTACCCATAGGGTGAAAACGGGTCCCTATGACTAAGCCTACGTTGTCCGTCCGTCCGTCCGTCTGTCCGTCTGTCCCGTCTGTCCGTCTGTCTGTCCGTCCGTCCGTCCGTCTGTTATTTAGGGCTGTACTTTTGAACCGTAATAACTAGATAGTTGAATATTTTTCAGATTATGCGTTATTACGGCGGAAACAAATAATAAAAATGTCAAAAAGTTAAAAATTAAGCGGGGTTCTCAACAAGAAACTAGTTTTTATCAACGTTTTTTTCTTTACGCTCTATCGTAAATACATACAAGCGTCAAACTTAGTGTGATTATAGAGCAAACTCTACAGAATAACAACAAATACTAAAAACCGGCCAAGTGTGAGTTGGTCTTGCGCTAAAGGTCCCGGACAAAATAGTTTTTTTTTCTAAGTTAATAATGTTGTGTTCTGTGGTGGTGTGGTACGGAACCCTCGGAGCGCGAGTAGCCCGACTCGCACTTGACCGGTTTTATTTATGTCCTTTTATGACAAATTGTATGTAATAACCATTGTATTGTATTGTATTGTATAAATACCTAATAATTTTAATTTAGATTTACACAAAGATTGTTGTTGTTTATTCGCTAGCTAGGTATTTTTTTACAATTTTAAATGTATTATTATTATTATCAAAGACATTACGAACGACAGTTTATTTTCAAAGTTAAATAAGTACATTATTTTCTTTAGTTTGTTAACTACTGCAGGCTTTTCGGTCTTTCCTTTTATGTCTTCGGTGTCAAAACTGTCAAAGCACATGAAACGTTTAAAAAAAGTGTAGTCTATTTTGGATTTGCCACGGTTATACAAGTTTGTAACAACATTACTCATATCGAAGTAAATATTATGGTTAGGAATCGTAAAACATTTTGTTTATAAAAGCTATATTCAATCCTTTTCGTTTTGATGTTGTCGTTATGCATTTTCAAACAAGTTTTTAACTCGATTTCCAGTTTACAAAAAATCTTGATTTGTATCCTATAACTTTTTGTTTTACGACAAAAAATAACTAATAGAACAAAAATGTATCTTCCCGTACCGGGAATCGAACCCGAGCCTCCTGGGTGAAAGCCAGGTATCCTAGCCACTAGACCATACGGGATATGAACTTAATGCTGAAATACTGGTTTATATCTTATTTAATTTCAACGAAGTATTTATTTATATTTTATCTAGTTTGGACGTGTAAAACCTACACAATATATTATTAGTCATAATTATATCACAGAGTACTATTAATAATGTTTTTGAATCTTGATACCACTACCCTTCCACTACCATGCAAAAAAAAATGTCTATCAAGTGGCATCTGTTAACGAGTAAGCATTTTACTAAGTTGAACATAGTTCATCAGCTCTTGTAGTTTAGCTACTCCACAACAGATGGCAGTGTAACAAAAATATTTCAAAAGTTCAGAATCAAGACAATAGATAGCAGTCTTGAGCTCACAAAGTTATTAGTTCTACTATTCAATCATAGATGGCGCTGACTATAGAATTATAACTACACGAGCTTTTACCCGCGACTTCGTCCGCATAAATTATATACCAGATTTTAAGTCAGATGATAAGCTATCAAACAAAAAAAGTTTCATCAAAATCGGTTCAGTAGTTTTTGCGTGATACTCGAACAAACAAACACCCAAACAAACAAACAAACAAACGAACAAACAAACAAACAAACAAACAAACAGACAGACAAAAAATCCAAAAATTGGTGATTTGGAATCAGGGACATCTAAAAACCATATCGTAATTTTTTTTTGTAAATATCTTCAATGTACAAACAAATTTCTGTTACAGTTTTATAATAGTTTAGATTGAAGATATTTACAAAAAGAAAAAGAAAAAGCAGAAAAAAAGATTACGATATGGTTTATTGGTACCCCTGTAGGCCTCGCATGCCACCCCCGAGAAAACGATAAAAATCGAGATGTGCCCCCATCTTTATTATTTTACGTACGCCAGGAGAGAGCGCGCATGACGTCGTGGGTGGCATGCTAACCGTGCTGGAGAGCGATTTTTGAACCTCATTCGCTGAGTTCAGCAGTTGAAAATGTCAAAATTACTGTGGAGATATGCATCTTTCTACTGCTGATTTGACTTTCAAAAATAGCACTCCTATAGTATGATTTTTGAAAGTCAAATCATAAGTAGAAAGATGCGTATCTCCCTTAGATCAATACTTTGATCTAAGGTATCTCCATAGTAATTTTGACATTTTCAACTGCTGAACTCACCGAATGAGATTCAAAAATCGCACTCCTGACTCCAAATCAAACTTTTTTAGAATTTTTGTTTGTCTAATTGTTTGTATTCGACCATCACGCAAAAACTACTGAACCTATTTTGATAAGAATAATTTTTGTTTGATAGCTTATGATTTGACTTAAAATCCGTTGTATAATTTGCACGGACCAAGTCGCGGAACTCTAGTTTATTATAAAAAGTTTTGAACAATTAATTTAATAGCAATAAAACAATTTAAAAAAAGTTTGTTGCAAATATAACATTGGAGCTAAATTATATAGGATGTATAAACGTATACTTTTTGTATAATTGATTATTATTAGGTAGGTACATAGGTACGCGGAGGGGCGGCAGGTGGAGCAAATGCCCCGGGCGGCACTTTATTGGGGGCGGCTAATTAATCGAGATCTCTCTGCTTATAAACAGATTCTCAGTGTGAGAAATGTCAATACAAGCGATTTATAAAGCTTCGTTCATCTCATCTAGTTCACTAACCTATGGAGTTAAATGGCCACGTGATAGCAAATGGATACGTTAAACTTAGCGTAGCAGGAGCAAAAATACAATTAACGCGATAAAAAGGTGATTATGATAAGGTATTAAGTAGGCACGAGTAGGTACTCGGTACAAACTCACATTGTAGTACAGACAATCTCTAACACGTTCTAACTTAGAAGAAAGTTATGTGACCGTAAATTTTTTTTAGCTTGGAATTTTTTTTTTTACTACTCTTTAGGTACCTACCTGGTCTTTATTAAGTACAGATTGGTAGGTATATCTAATTATTTATAAATAACATTAAAACATTAGTTCAACAATTTCAATTATTCGCAAATCAAAATTAAAATTGACTTGAAATTTAATTGAATTGACGACCCGGTTGGTGTAATGGTTATCACGCCGGACTGCCAAACCAGAGTCCTGGGTTCGAATCCCGGTTCAGTCATGGATGTTTATATGTTTCAGTACACCTTACACCTACACAAATTATTCCATCCCTTTGGCAGCGTGGCTTTTATGACAATTTTACTAGATTTTCATGTAGCATCAAATATGTATTGTGCATACCAAATATAAACAAACAAAGTCAAGTGAATGACCTAGCTAGAGTATTCTTTGCGTGCACCAACTGACAGCGGCAAGGAAATATTAAAGAAATCGCTTCCTACGACTGACTGTTTATTTATTATACTTATACTGTATATACTTAGGAGTGTTAAACGTTAGGTATGTACTTACCTAGCTTGTAGTGTATACTGTATCAGGAGTGCGATTTTTGAATCTCATACGTTGAACTCAGCAGTTGAAAATGTATGGAGATACGCATCTTTCTACTGCTGATTTGACTTTAAAAAATCATACTTCAGAAGTGCGATTTTTGAAAATCATACGAGCGAATTAGCAGTAGAAAGATGCATAATCTACATAGTAATTTTGACATTTGCTATTGCCAAGTATGATTATGATTGTCGTATGATTTTCAAAAATCGCACTTAAGGAGTGCGATTTTTGAAAGTCAAATTAGCAGTAGAAAGATGCGTATGTCCATAGGAATTTTGACATTTTCAACTGCTGAACTCAGCGAATGAGATTCATAAATCGCACTCCAGTTCCAGAAGGTACCTATATCTATCCAGGGAAAATTACTCTAAATAAAAATAATACAGGGTGCAACAAAACACCCTAGTAATACTTAAGGAGGTATGGTTTCACTATGGAGCCAACATCGAGAAAAAATAAAAAAAAATCTGCTGTCCCATACATTTGAGTCGAGCCGGTATTGCAGTTTTGTATGGGACAGCTGATTTTTCTTTCGAGATTTCGAAGTTGGCTCCATAGTGAAAGTTGTTCAGTTTGATAGTCTGAAGCACCCCCTTAAGTATTACTAGGGTGTTTTGTTACACTCTGTATAAATAAGAAAGCGTGCCTGTCTGTAACATATTCACGGCTAAACAGCTGAATAAATTTTGATGAAATTTGGATACCGAGATAGCCTAAACCCAGACGTAGAGCCTATGCTCTATGTATTTTTTATATTGTTATGCCTATGCATAAAAATAGGTATAAAAAAGGTGCAGACACGCTCGTTAGAAATGAACTCTACTTAACTCTTATATAACTTCGACATTATGCTGTGTTAAGTTGTTAAAATTTAAGAATAATCTGCAACATAGGCGTAACTTATGTAACAATAGAAACCACAGTTAAAATTAACATCCAAATCTAATTGACTTTTACTGAGGCACTGCAAGTAGGTATGTGTGCTAACTGCAGAAATGTCTTGTTATAAATTCGTAAGTACAAGTTATTGCTATGAACCATACCATCAGAGATGTCGGTATTATAGCACTTCTGAAAACATTTATATTATGATTTCGCTTAATTTCCTGGAGTGCGATTTTTGAATCTCATATGTTGAAATTGTATGGAGATACGCATCTTTCTACTGCTGATTTGACTTTCAAAAATCATACTTCAGGAGTTCGATTTTTGAAAGTCAAATCAGCAGTAGAAAGATGCGTATCTCCACAGTAATTTTGACGTTTTCAACTGCTGACTGAACTCAGCGAATGAGATTCAAAAATCGCACTCCTGGTTCGCATGCGATCCAATTATGGTTCAGTTGAGATTTATTTTGCGCGATTGCTCTCTTGGAATGTGAGCGGCAATGTATGGCAGCAGAGCACAACTCAAGCAAACTAAGGTAATAATTTTGGGATTTGTTATTGTAAGACGTGGTGAGTGATTTTTTTTGTCATTGATCAAGTGATCTTGAGGTTGATGATACAAGTAACAATAAACCTGACATAAATAACCAACTAATGAGTAATCACAATAATATATTCTACTGATCCTGTATAAACTACGCGGAAAATTATAATGTGGAATTTACAATCACGTCATATTATCACAGGTAGTTTTGAGAAAAGACAACACTTATCTCAACTGGATAAGGTTTAAACTCAGTGCACCTACGTTATCATTTGCTTGTACGTATTCTAAGGCTGTGGTTTTACTAATAGTATAGCATTAGGTCGAATAATTTAAACTAAGAAGGATGTTATTGTGTTGTGTTTGAAATGTATTTCTTAATATGCTGACACCTTTTTAAGGGGGTGATACGACCGTCCAACTGAACAACGTTGTCTAAGGCAAAACGAGATAATAAAAATCAGTCGAACATCGAACATCGAAATCGAGATAATAAAAATCAGTCCTTCCATACAAAACTGCAAACCTACTCGAGCCTTCGAACCAGCTGATTTTTTTTTCTCGATTACGATCTTGGTCCCATAGAGAAAGTTGTTCAGTTTGATGGTCTGATTCTGTTCTGATTCCCTTAAAAAGAGCATATTAAGAAGGTCCCCTGTATTTTGTTTACAATAAACTTTACAGATTTTTTTTAATACTAATATTACTTACTACAATTATAATAGAGTTTTAAACCTAATCAAAACGTTCTTAGGTATGCTAAATGTAAACCACATAGAGAAATCTTTAAACTGAGTATTTATCAAACCATAATCCTTTTCGCGGTGGTTAGAAACTTTGCTACACTAATACCTAGTCCTTTTACATGCCTTTTACATGAGCAAGGCTCAACGTTTTAGAATACACAACTAACACATATTACAGTATTTTTAGTTTTTTGCGTTCATTTGTTATCAGTGTCACATTGCTGGTACCTAACTAGTACCTACCTATGTAGTCTTCCAGTTAATACTTTAATAAGTATTCACTGGAGAACGAATTTATAAACTTTTTTGCCAATGGTTAAACCACAGTTTTCCGTGATGCTGTTTCAAACATACAAACAGACAGAAAAAAATTTTAATCTAACAAATGTTGATTTGGACTTAGGGATACCTAAAAAGTCTAAAAACCATATCGTAATATTTTTCTTGTAAATATCTTGTACAGACACGCTTCTGTTGCAGTTTTATAATAGTTTACATATCTTTTTTCTATTATATTCACGTCTTATACCCAGTGAGGTAGGCAAAGTCATCAAACCTTCTGCTACGTTCTTGAAAAATATATTCTTTCTGTCTCGTTGACTCAATGACTGTACATTTATTCAGTTCATTCACATTGATATTTATTTGTATTGTTCCACATTATTATCATAAAATTATTTCTTAATTGTATGTAGGCGGAGGGTCGTATCAATGATTCAATAAAACAGGATCTCCATAGCATTCATTTGAGTCATAATATAATAATTATTTTGTGATGATTCGTCATTAAAATTAATACTTAGTAGAAACTATACAACGTGTTAATGATTAAACGCAATAATCGATTTATCAAGGTTTCAACCATGTTTTAACATAGGTAGGTTACTTTTTATTAATCAAAATATTAAATAATATTTTGTTTGTATAATTTAAAATTGACTTAATTCGATGTCAAGCCACCACACGGGCACTCTCACCCTATTTACTTCCAAAACAGTATCCATGAGCACGTTAGCGCTTTCATTCATTGCTGAAGTAATAACATAATTATTATCATTTTTGCAAGAAAACATAAACTGCGAATAACTTTAAATTTGAATTAAAAAAATAAAGAAATTATTGTTTCAATGTAATTATTTTGTTATAAATAAATCAGTTGGTGTGTATGAGGTTTTGCGCTTATTTATTAACACGTTGTATACCTAGACATAGTGATGATGATGAATAATGATGTCCTCGACGGCGATCCTTATTGTTGGTTCCTAGTTTCCTACGCATCAGAATTTCTCCTTCAGCCTATGCAGGTTTCCTCACGATGTTTTCCTTCACCGTTTGAGAGCAGTCGGTATTATTACGTACATAAGTTAGAAAAACACATCGTCCGTTCGGATTCAAACCCGGACCCTCAAAATTGAATTTCCATACCTAGTTCGGATGTAACTGGAAAATTCTAGTTTCAAGTTAAAGGGCATAGTATACTCTACCACCACTGTACCTCCTGTAGGATTAGCATGCCATCCCCGAGAAAACGAGACAGATTCGATATAGTGCCTGTATCTTTATTTCAAATCAAATAAAAATGTTTTATTGAAGATATTAATATCACCACAGAGTACTATAATTAATTACTAAATATCACATATAGCTTTCTGACGTCATTGTTGACGCTACCACTGTGGGTGGGGTGTCGTACGAGGAGACTAAGGGATTAAAGATTTCTTATGTGGTCGAAATGCTGCCATCTCTCACCACTTGACACGTCATTCCATCCTGAAACTTGAATTGCTAAATGTGACCATTGCGCTAAATGTGTCTGAGTTTGAGTTGATAGCTGTACCAATGTTTCTGACCTCCGCAAAAGCTATTGCGGTCGTGAGTTTATGAATGTATGCATCAGTCTGTCATCGCACATTACAGCTGATGCTAAACAGAGTAGGTACCCAACCTATGACTAGAGTAATTGATGTTTTCTTCTAAGGATTTTGATATTTTTAAACTGTTTTTAAACTCGAACTTTTTAGAAAAAGATAATTAGGTACTAACTTTGCAAATGGTTAAAAACGGTGTTGAATGTTGCATTGCCTTTATTGTTACACTTAGAACCCTCTGCAATCGGTGCGGCTATAGACAGCGGGACCCTTCGTCTGGCAGGGGTGAGACTGCGACCTTGGACCACCCTTGTTATCCCTCGATAAGCTTATATTCTATTATACGTTTCATTTGCTGCACACCTTTGCATCTACATTTATTATAATAATATGCCAGGGTTAGCCGGTTCGAGTGATGCCAGTATGAATACTTAATAAACTTAGCATTTAATGAGTTCTATGTGCAGAATTTATTTACGTTCCATATAAAGCATTGTCTTTATCGTCAGGTGAGATATGAAGTCAGCGGTACATTACTCAGGGTCCGATTGTTTTATTTGTTTGTGTCTGCAATGACGTAGCGGTGTGGTCACGCGCGAAGAAGGCGGCGGCTCTAGCGCGAGCCCGAGGCGCCCACCGCACCGGCGACAGTCGCATCGCCCGCGCCAGCCGCGCCGCACGCTCCCGCGCTCCCGCAACATGCACGTGCTGCTCATCCTCGCCGCCGTCGCCGCCGCGGCCGCGCAGAACGACACACAGCCCCCCCGCCCGCCCGCGCCCCGCCGCGAACAGTTCAGAGTCATCTACGAATGGAACGCCATCGACTACGAATGGGAATCCCCGGGAGACCGCGAGGCTTACCTCAATACCAGCCGATACATACCCCAAAACGTCCTAATATCTGGCATAAACTTCTACGGAGAAAACCTATTCCTGACGGTGCCGAGGATGCTGGACGGAGTGCCGGCGACGCTGACGACGGTGCCGGTGCAGCAGTCGGACACGGCGCCCAAGCTGAGGCCGTTCCCCAGCTGGGCTGACAACCAGGTCGGCAACTGCAAGGCGCTGCAGTTCGTGCAAAATGTCGAGATCGACCGGAACGGTATCATGTGGATCCTGGACAACGGCCGCGTCGGAACTCTCACTCACACCCCTGACACTAAGTGCCCTCCCTCTCTCGTTTTGATTGACCTCAAGACCGGCAAAAATGAAATGGAGCGCATACCGTTCCCAGCGGATACAGTGAATTCGAACAACACGTACCTTAACGACCTTGTGGTGGATAACCGTGATGGTGATTACGCCTATATTACTGACAACAGCGCCATCGATCCAGGTATCATAGTTTTCCGCCGCAGTGATAAAAAATCTTGGAAGGTGCGTGATAAGAAATCAATGACATTGGTCAACGAAGCACAATCTTTCCGCATCAACGGAACCACGGTCACGCTCCCTGTGAACATCGACGGCATAGCATTGGGGCCACAATTCCGAACCGAAGAGAACACAATCGACAGGACAATTTACTACTGCCCGCTTGCCAGTTTCCATTTCTATGCCATAAATGCATCAGTGGTGCGAAATGAATCTCTCACTCAGATGGGTCCGAATGCAATTCGCCCCTACGTCGTCGACGTCGGAACTAAACCCTCGCAGAGTGACGGTATGAAAATGGATTCAACAGGTGTGCTATTCTTCGGTCTGATAGGCAACTCGACAATTGCGGAATGGAACACAACTGTCGATTTCCATCTCGGCCTGCGTACGATAGCACGCGATCCCAATTACATACAGTGGGTGGATCGTTTCACTTTCGATGACCGCGGTAACGTTTACGTGGTGGTCAACAGGTTATTTAACTTCGTGAAAAATCAGGTTTCGTTGGATGAAGTAAACTACAGGATTCTGAAGTCGCACACGGGGTCTAAGAGCTACGTGTTCTCGGAGGACTTGCAGCCGGCGGGCGATCACTCGGCGGCGGCGGCGCCTACGCTGGCCGCCTCGCTGCTGGCGCTGGCGCTCGCCCACCTGCTCGCCTAGTGCCCACCGAGGCTCTCGGTCGCGGTCCGCTCGTGACCCTGGCCCTGAACACCAGTGCTCATTATGCGGTGCTCGAACTGATGCGTAACATTACCAAATATTAATAGTTACCTTGACCTCAGGGTCCTGCCAGTGATAAAGCATGTAGATAGCTTTGTTATTTTATTTGAGATATTTAGTAGGTAAGATGTGAGGATGTGACCTTTGTGCCGCGGGTGGCTGCGGGTCGCGGGCGTGCCGAAGACGAGCACCGTCGCAGGTTGCATGCGAAGCGATGCGCAACCAAAGGTCGGGGCCGCGTTGCCAAATGCTACGCTCCCTCAGTAAACATTCCAGCTCATTCTTAGAGAAAATGCATCTTTGCATAATATTATTTAAGTAACTTTATAATTAAAACAGAAGAGAATTCTAACTTCAATGTGACTATGAAAACGGTAGCTATATTCGAAGTCCCAGTCATTTAAAATGTGTAATAAAAGTAAACAGAGAGCGGAGGTAATTATCTTGTTAAACATATGGGTAATATAGTTAATAACTTAAACTGTATAATATATCTACACTATTGTAACTAAAATTGTATGGCTGTGGTGTGAACGTGACGTGACGGTGTGTTTGACATAATAAACGTGGTTATCATATTATTGTGTTTGCTGTTTTTATTTTCACGCTAATGTTAACTCCGTGCTCATAGCATAAAATACTTTGTTGAAGTCAAATATATTTGCCTTTTTAATTTAAACGAAGGCTATTTCTAACGTATGAGCAACAAATGTAATATTAGACATTATCACATTACGATTATCGTAGTACTGATTGTAAAACTATTGAAGCAATAAGTATACATTGTATATCCCATCCGATTTCTAATACCAATACCTCAAGGTAGGCAAACAAGAGAAACCTTAGAATGCAATGGGTGTTGGCCTTAACTTAACAAATGTTTTGACAGCTAGCTAGAGTCAATTATGATGAAATACTTTGTACAAAGGTACCGAAAGTTATGTAAAATACCTACCATCGGAAAATAAAATAAGTTAGCGCAAAACGCAGTGTCACAAGTCTGCTAACTAACGAAAACAGCATACAGATCATTAAACTGAAGAAATGTAAATATGGGACCAACAAGGAAATCACGAAAAAAAAAATCTGCTGTCCCATACGTTTGTCTCGAGTAGGTTTGCAGTTTTGTATGGAACTGCAGATTTATTTTTCACTATTTCGATGTTGGTGCCTCAAAAAAAGTTGTTCAGTTTTATGGTCTAATAGCCTTAAAAAACCATCAGCATATAAAGTTGGACCCTGCATGTATTGTACTGGTTTAGGTAGTCACCAGTAAAGAATAGGCTACTCTCTAGTCATCAGACACATCTTAATATATTGCTTCAAACAAAAGAACCATAATTATAAAATAACTACTGTTAAAATGCAGCAAAACTCGAAGATAGATGTTTTATTTAAAACTCAAATAATAATATTAACTAACTTTTTGAGAGAGGGAATTCATTTCATTTGAATTATTATAAAAAATAGAGGAAGAATTCGATATTTCAGACATAATTAACTAATATTTCATTAGAAAATTACTTTCATTATTAAAAATGGTAATATAAATCAAGCATCTTAAAAAAGGGCAAAACAATGGCGAAAATACGAGTTAGCAGAAAACAGCTGATACATCTGACGCATGCGTAGTTGATAATAAGTTCTAATGAGAGCGGACCACTTTGGTTGGCAAGATAGCTTGGGGACGCTGCGCGGAAAAGTTAAAAATGCAAGGAGTAAAAATTGGCGCGAGGAGGATTTCGCTAGCTAAAAATGAATCTTATGTCAGGGGAAGAAAGCTTAATTGACTAAGTTTTTACTATAGGTAGTCTGCGCATCGGGCTGTAAGACCATTTAATTAAGAAACTAAAATTATGGATAGTAGTACAAATGAAATTCATCTTTAATGAAAAGTAAATAGAGGTCAAATCTTTTATTAAGTAAATATCATCAGGCATAACTGAACGCAACTTTATTTTCATCAAGATAGAGCTCAATATTGTGTATTTGAAAGTCGAGGCAGGCTTGGTCATTGAGGATCGCAGGGAAATGGCGGACATCACGGAAACTACGGTTCGTGTGGATGCCACGGAGGTCAAGGAGTTCAGGGACGCGTGGGATTGAGTATAAATAGGCGGGAGTGATAGGAGATCGGGTCTTTTCTTCAATTTTATTCTGAGAGCTCACTATCTCGCTGCCGGTTTGCGTTTTGATTTTAGTTAAATTTTCTAAGTATTTTTGGGAGGTTTTGTTTATAATTTGGAATAATTGTAAAGTAATTTAAGGGGAAGTAGTAAGCTTTCTTTATTGATTTTTGGGATAAATTCTGGAAGTTTCATATTTTTAATCATTTGTTAAATTCATTTATTGGGGAGTTAATATTTAAATTGTGAGCTCAAGGAATCTTTTGGTACACGATGAAGTATCGTGGGTTTTTGGTGCTTTCACGACTAGCAGTGCTATACTGTGAAAGTGTCATTAACTTCCATTTTCATAGCCTGGCTTTGTGGTGCGCCGGCGATCGTTTTTTACCTACATAGCGATCTTTAGCCACCTGAGTTTTGTAACCTGGGCCAAATGCTGCTTGGTAATCCACCGTTCAAGAGGAGGATGTTCTTTAGGGAGCCAAGTACTTTGTTTCTGGAGTGCAAAATTTAGTCCCCTTTATTTATATATTTCACACACTTATATAACTCACCTTGGGGACTCCTGATCTCTAAGCTTCGGCCGCACGGAGTTCCCATAAAACACAAGTCCATAGGAACTAGGAACACAAGAGTTGACTTACTCGCACACCTAATTTAGCTATTTAGAAGGTTCTTCCCTAGACAACACGGGAAAATCTGCATTACACACCTACACGATTAAATGTAAATGTGGGGTCTGCCCCTAGCTTTGCAGATGCCCTTACACCGGGGTTATCTTAACACTAGGGAAACTTCTTTAGAATAGGAATATTTTAGACATTGGTTAGATTTTAAAGTCCGCGTTTTATTTTAGAAATAGGATAGGATAGGTAACTTTTCTAGATTATTGGGAGGGATTGATGATAGTTTTCATAGGGAAATCATATTTCCTATACTTGCGCAATAGATGGAGCATATTAGTTTAGCTGATAATATCTTATTTTCAATATTGGTTTCATGAAAGAATGGAACTATGTTAAGAATAATTAGTATGAATTTTACATCAAAGCTGATGACTTGTTAATAGAGAATGTTAAGCATACTATCAGGAAAGAAAACCTAATTTACTTGTTTTAGTTTCATAGAATATTTTCTATTTTTATCCCAGATGTCTTATAGACTATAACAAACGGACTAAGACTAATGAATGAAAGTAAATTCTCCTGTCCTCTTTATTTTAAATACTTAATCATACTTACTGAATTTTGAAGATATCACTGTAGAGTTTCTGGCCACATCTTCTCTGCAGTTAGGACCCCTAGTGACGTGGTGGTAGAATCTTTTTGAGGTCATACCCTATCCGAAAGAAGTATTTGAGAAGGATTTTGTATTTTAAAATTTTACCAGGTACTAAAGGGTACTAATTTAATGTGAATTATAATTATTAATATTACAAATAATCCTCTTGGAAAAGTCAACTTGAGGTTCTGATAGTTTTGGTTTGTCTTTGGGTGAGCAAAGAGCAGCCCGTAGCTAATCTCCATACTAAGATGATTGGAGACGTTACACTTAAGATAAAGCTGAAAATATCAATGTCTTAACTAATCATGGTACAAAATCATGGTATTTATAATATAAGAGTATAATAATCGTTCTCCATTACTCCTTGTAACCGATCTCACTAACTAGGTTGGGGTGTCCCCATAAAAACAATCACAATGTTATCTAATTAAGATATGCTTACCATTTTCTTATAACATTTAATTAATTTAAAATTTACACCCTGTATAATTATACTGTTTAGGAAAGAGTTTATTCAGGTTAGGATTATTTCTAGGTTCATTTCAGAAAGATCTAGGTCACTAAATCCTTCTAAACGAATCTGAGTTGTTGCTAAGCAATGTGGGTTCCTAGACGATCACATCTTTTAGCCAATACTTAGTTTAAGTTAAGATCTAAGCTCAAGGAAAATCTAAGTCAGTTATCATGAAGTAGCACTTTGGTTAGGCATATTATAATAGGAACAGGTTTTACTTATCGTTAGGTTAAGTAGGATAGGCTAAGTTAGGTATGACTGATTGAATTATGTTGATAATAAGTTTAGGTATTTCTATGTCTCTGCTTATTAGAATACTAGATAAACCTCGAGTCTGTTGCAACCTAGGTTACTGTTAGGCGGTTCACAACGTTAGTTCTAACCACTAGAGATCACAATTGGCCAAAACAACATCTTCAACTCAAAAATAAAATCATAATTAAGTTTAGTTCAAAGTAAATTTAAAACCTTTATTTAGTTAGGCAAATTAGTTTAAGTCATCTGTTAGGGATTGTAGTTTTAGTTAGGAATCTATTACAATCTAGTGCTTTAAGTAGGATAGGTTTAGGTTTAGGATTCATTACATCTTGGGTGCCGGTTGCCCAGGATCTAGTTTAGGATAAGATAGGGTATTTTACAGTATGTAGGTATTTAGATTGCGTAGGTGTCCTGTATTGAACTGTAGATTTTTGTAATTCATAATGATTTTCATATAAAAAGTATTTTTCAGACTAAAGTCATCAGTTCCTTTTAAACAATAGGTATAATGGTTTCATAAAAACCATATTAGTACCGAACCATAAAAAAAGATAACAAATCGTTAAACAATAATTGGGTTGTCATTACGGAACGTACGAGCTTTGAAACGATAATGAACCTATCGCCTTGATTCTTTTCCGCGACTCTGATAAGCATACGTGATTAACGCTGTTTACCTTTATTTAGGTAGCTAATATTCAATTCATGTGTATATACATATATCTTCTATTCAATAGAATCTATTGTGTTGTTATTCTTTACAAAAGGTTCTGAGATATCTGTATAATTTTATGTTTGGGTGTTAGAAGCAGCGCGGCAGCTTAGTAGAGTTGACTATAATAATAGGTATACCTACAATAGGCACAGAATAAATCTTGACTATTATAAAACTGTAAATTTGAAAAAAGAATTTAGTTTGTTTGTTTGGGTGTTTGTTTGTTCGAGTATCACGCAAAAACTACAGAACCGATTTTGATGAAACTTTTTTTTTTGGTAGCGTAACATCTGACTTAAAATCTGGTATATAATTTATGCGGACGAAGTCGCGGGTAAAAGCTCGTATGATATACTTATATGGTCTAAGACTTACTTCCATAAATAGGGGGAAACAAAAAGGTTCGTATCCTCGTTCATGAGAACCAGTAAGGTTTGTGTTTGTTGGTTTGTGTTTGTGGTAAGGTTGTTGTAGGTGGTCCTTGCATCTGTTTTTCCAAACAAATACAATCAGAATATTGTAGACTTTTTCTGGGTGAGCGCGTACATCCTCGGCTTCATCTACAGTTTCCAGGAGAGCTGAAGTCAAGCGCAAGCCGATTTCGAATAAAAAAGTAGAAAAAGACACATAGCTAAAATTAAAGAAATAAATATATATTGTATTTGATGACCGAAGATTTCTTTGTACCAAGGAAAATTTTCCTTTGTTTTCTAGCCTACCATAAACAATCTGGGTAATTTCAGAGGAAGATTGTAGGCAGGTATGTACCTACAGCGTAGGCAACGCGCCGGCTTCGATGCTTCTTAAAATATAAAAAACGCACCTTGAAATATAAAAATTCGTTGTCCTTTAAGAGGAATAATTCATTAAAGCATCTTTTGTTTCTATCATGTTTTTTGTTGGTTTTTTGTAGGTAACTCTACCAGTAATTCAAACTAAGCGCCACCAAAAAAAGGTTCGAACGCCAATTAACAAAAAGTATGTTTAGATTTCTCTTAAAGCTAATGATATGCCGATAATTAGCGTTACCAACTATTTGACATGTGTCACAAATAACTGGTTTTATGATCGATCCGGAATAACTTCTCTGTGGCCGATTTTCACATTTTTTGTCCACCTTGTTTTGTTTGAGAGGATAATCTAGAAAGTAAATACCTCTCTATATGTCTTCAATGAAAGTGAAACAAGAATTTCTGATAGTTATATCTGTAAGTACGTCTCATACCCTAATAAGAATGTTTGTAAAATCATTTATATAAATTTAGTTTAGTATTAAACACAAAAACACAATATACCTAATTTATATTATTTTAACCGCAGATATTCCAAATAAGCGTAGCATATTCACAATATCCACGTGAAAAATTTATCCAAATATTATTTGGATAAATTTTTCACGTGCATATTGTTAAATTCATCAAAACGTGAGTAGGTAGGGTACGATCCACAGAATCATTAAAACAGTGAAGGTAATTTATTCTTTAGCTCAAAAGCTAAATACAGACAGTGTGCTGGTTTTGGAAATAATTTTCAGGTAGACCTACTACTAGTACCTAGTACCTGTACAACTAATACCGTATCTATACCTTTTTGAATTAGTTTTTACAATTACCTATATACAGGTTGTGCCAAAACTCAACGTCTACTTTTATGACTACTTTTTAGATAAAAAAGTGACAAGTGTGATACCATTTTGAAAATTTGATTAAATTGGCCAACTTTTGAAATTACTTGCCAGGTTGACGCCATACATTTTTTATACAGGGTGTAGTCTCAAAGTTAACATAGAAAAAAAAATTTCCGCAGAAGTCTGACACAAAAAAGTGTTTTCTGTAAAAAGAATGGAACTAATAGTTTATTTTTTGGGTCCGCTGTATAGATTTGTCTGGATTGCGTAACAAGTATTTTCATGAAAAAATTTACTGATTTGTGGTAGGTACATGTAAAATTTGAGCGCAGGGTGGCGATTTTTCCAATGTTAAAAAAAATTACAAAATCTCGAAAACTATCAAACTTGGAATTTTTTTCGTATTTTTCCCTGAACAGTTATAAACTCACCTATCTTCCATTTGCAGCTTGACGTTGAGTTTTGGGACACCCCGTATATTTCTTTGTTATTATAATTTTAACATAATATTAAAGGCAGGAAACGGTCCTATGTGTTTTGTGAATTCATACATAGGATCAGCAAGGTTAGCAATAGGAAAACTATAAAGATGTCGTCAACATACGTGTAAGTTTTTACAAAACCCTTCCTTGAAGATCGCAGTATATTTATTTATACCTTTACTACTGTAGGTACTTAGTACTTACGTATAGCAATAACCAGTGGAAATTATATCAATTTAACGAATTATTAAGAAATCTGAAGAAAACATAAAAGATAAAAACCCTAAACACACACTTTAAGTTTTCGATATAATATCATACCGTAATTTGTTTGTATATAGTTGACATTTGAATGGAAACATAATATCAGAAGTCGAAAGTCCGAGTAGACCCCCAGACTAATGTGATATTTTAGCCAAATTGAATAAAATTGAGGCAG
The DNA here is from genome assembly GCA_922987775.1 of Agonopterix subpropinquella. Classification (NCBI taxonomy): domain Eukaryota; kingdom Metazoa; phylum Arthropoda; class Insecta; order Lepidoptera; family Depressariidae; genus Agonopterix; species Agonopterix subpropinquella. The sequence goes on along the minus strand of OV277695.1, from coordinate 10,118,026 downwards.
TTGCGGACTTTTCAATATTACGTGATTTAAGTAAGTATACATACAGACCACGTATTATAATTTAAAGAATGGATGAATTACAGACCCACAGTATATTGTAGAATTTAACGAGTACAAAGAGAGAAATGTAAATGTCATGTTATTGTAGATGCAAAAGCCGTGACATTCAATTGACTGAATATAACAGAAATTAAAAGTTCCGCCAAACGCTTGTTACTGAACTAGTTTAATTTATGAGAGTAGGTAATAGTATAGCAGAGAATTGTGTCATTATTTATATAACCGGTGTGAAATTGGTAGCCAAAAGTAGTAGCTTTTTATAACCTGACCAAATTAAGGAGTCGTCAAGTTTAATACATTATTAAGCTTTAAAAACATGCAAAAATAATAAAATGAAAGTGTTTTATTATAATAACACGTTTCCTACGTAAAGTGCATTAAAAAAAAGTTCATATAAATAACTTTTTTTTTCTATACATTACATTGTTCGAGATTGGTTCCAACCATGATGCCAAAAGACCTGACAGGTTAAATTGTAGGTAGCCATAATATATGAACACTAAGCTATATTTTCAGCTTTATTTTATATGGTTTGATATGGTATGTGTGCTCGATATGGCAGACAAAATGTAGGAGAAATTTTTTCGCAATGTTAAAAAAAAAGCTACTGCAAGTTTGTGGTATGATGCAAGAGACCTGACAGGTTAAATTGTATAAAGATATAATACTTGAATACTAAGCTTTATTTCAAGATACATTTCATCAGGTTTGATATGGTATGAGTGTTCAATATGATCGACGGAACGTGGGAGTAATTTTTTTCGCAATAGTACCAACTAAAAAGCAAGCTACTGGTACGATGCCAGAGACCTGACAGATTTTATTGTAGATAAGAATAATACTGGAATACTAACCTATATTTTAAGACTAATTTTATATGGTTTGATATGGTATGAGTGCTTGATATGACCGATGGCACGTGGGACTTATTTTTTTCGCTAAAGCGCCAAATAAAATGCTAGCTACTGGTATGTTACAAAAGACCTGACAGGTTTAGCTGCAAATATGCATGAAACTTGAACACTAAGCTGTATTTGAAGACTAACTTTATAAGGTTTGATATGGTATGAGTGCTCGATATGCCCGACAAAAGGTAGGAGAAATTTTTTCGCTGTGGTAAAAAAAAAAGCCACTGCAAGATTGTGGTATGATCCTAGAGACCTGACAGGTTGAATTGTATATATACATAATACTTGAACACTAAGCTATATTTTAAGACTAACTTCATAAGGTTTGATATGGTATGAGTGCTCAATATGGCCGACAAAAGGTAGGAGAAATTTTTTCACTTTGGTAAAAAAAAAGCTACTGCAAGATTTTGGTATGATCCTAGAGACCTGACAGGTTAAATTGTATTTATACATAATACTTGAACACTAAGCTATATTTTAAGACTAACTTCATAAGGTTTGATATGGTACGAGTGTTCGATATGATCAACGGAATGTGGGAGTATTTTTTTTCACTATAGTACCAACTAAAAAGCTAGCTACTGGTATGATGCAAGAGACCTGACAGGTTTTATTGTAGATAAGCATAATACTTGAACACTAAGCTATATTTTAAGACTAACTTTATATGGTTTGATATGGAACGAGTGCTTGATATGACCGATGGCACGTGGGATTTATTTTTTTCGCTAAGGCGCCGACTAAAAAGCTAGCAACTGATATGTTAAAAAAGACCTGACGGGTAAAATTTTAGATAAGCATGATACTTGAACACTAAGCAGTATTTTAAGACTAACTTTATAAGGTTTGATATGGTATGAGTGCTCGATATGCCCGACAATAGGTAGGAGAAATTTTTTTTTACCACAGCGAAAAAATTTCTCCTACCTTTTGTCGAGCATATCGAGCACTCATACCATATCAAACCTTATAAAGTTAGTCTTAAAATACTGCTTAGTGTTCAAGTATCATGCTTATCTACAATTTTACCCGTCAGGTCTTTTTTAACATATCAGTAACTAGCTTTTTAGTCGGCGCCTTAGCGAAAAAAAATAAATCCCACGTGCCATCGGTCATATCAAGCACTCGTTCCATATCAAACCATATAAAGTTAGTCTTAAAATATAGCTTAGTGTTCAAGTATTATGCTTATCTACAATAAAATCTGTCAGGTCTCTTGCATCATACCAGTATCTAGCTTTTTAGTTGGTACTATAGCGAAAAAAAATACTCCCACATTCCGTTGATCATATCGAACACTCGGACCATATCAAACCTGATAAAATTTATCTAGGAATATAGCTTAGTGTTCAAGTATTATGTCTATGTACATTTTAACCTGTCAGGTCTCTTGCATCATACCACAATCTTGCAGTGGCTTTTTTTTTACCTCAGCGAAAAAATTTCTCCTACCTTTTGTCGGGCATATCGAGCACTCATACCATATCAAACCTTATAAAGTTAGTCTTAAAATACTGCTTAGTGTTCAAGTATCATGCTTATCTACAATTTTACCCGTCAGGTCTTTTTTAACATATCAGTAGCTAGCTTTTTAGTCGGCGCCTTAGCGAAAAAAATAAATCCCACGTGCCATCGGTCATATCAAGCACTCGTTCCATATCAAACCATATAAAGTTAGTCTTAAAATATAGCTTAGTGTTCAAGTATTATGCTTATCTACAATAAAACCTGTCAGGTCTCTTGTATCATACCAGTATCTAGCTTTTTAGTTGGTACTATAGCGAAAAAAAATACTCCCACATTCCGTTGATCATATCGAACACTCGGACCATATCAAACCTGATAAAATTTATCTAGGAATATAGCTTAGTATTCAAGTATTATGTCTATGTACATTTTAACCTGTCAGGTCTCTTGCATCATACCACAATCTTGCAGTAGCTTTTTTTTTACCAAAGTGAAAAAATTTCTCCTACCTTTTGTCGGCCATCTTGAGCACTCATACCATATCAAACCTTATGAAGTTAGTCTCAAAATATAGCTTAGTGTTCAAGTATCATGCTTATCTACAATTTTACCCGTCAGGTCTTTTTTAACATATCAGTAGCTAGCTTTTTAGTCGGCGCCTTAGCAAAAAAAATAGATCCCACGTGCCATCGGTCATATCGAGCTCTCATACCATATCAAACCATATAAAGTTAGTCTTAAAATATAGCTTAGTGTTCAAGTATTATGCTTATCTATAATAAAACCTGTCAGGTCTCTTGCATCATACCAGTATCTAGCTTTTTAGTTGGTACTATAGCGAAAAAAAATACTCCCACATTCCGTTGATCATATCGAACACTCGGACCATATCAAACCTAATAAAAATTTTCTAGGAATATAGCTTAGTGTTCAATTATTATGTCTATGTACAATTTAACCTGTCAGGTCTCTAGGATCATACCAAAATCTTGCAGTGGCTTTTTTTTTACCACAGCGAAAAAATTTCTCCTACCTTTTGTCGGGCATATCGAGCTCTCATACCATATCAAACCTTATAAAGTTAGTCTTAAAATACTGCTTAGTGTTCAAGTATCATGCCTATCTACAATTTTACCCGTCAGGTCTTTTGTAACATACCAGTAGCTAGCTTTTTAGTCGGCGCCTTAGCGAAAAAAATAAGTCCCACGTGCCATCGGTCATATCAAGCACTCATACCATATCAAACCATATAAAATTAGTCTTAAAATACAGGTTAGTATTCAAGTATTATTCTTATCTACAATAAAATCTGTCAGGTCTCTGGCATCGTACCAGTAGCTTGCTTTTTAGTTGGTACTATAGTGAAAAAAATACTCCCACATTCCGTTGATCATATCGAACACTCGGACCATATCAAACCTGATAAAATTTATCTAGGAATATAGCTTAGTGTTCAAGTATTATGTCTATGTACATTTTAACCTGTCAGGTCTCTTGCATCATACCACAATCTTGCAGTAGCTTTTTTTTTACCAAAGTGAAAAAATTTCTCCTACCTTTTGTCGGTCATATCAAGCACTCGTTCCATATCAAACCATATAAAGTTAGTCTTAAAATATAGCTTAGTGTTCAAGTATTATGCTTATCTACAATAAAAGCTGTCAGGTCTCTTGCATCATACCAGTAGCTAGCTTTTTAGTTGGTACTATAGTGAAAAAAAATACTCCCACATTCCGTTGATCATATCTAACACTCGTACCATATCAAACCTTATGAAGTTAGTCTTAAAATATAGCTTAGTGTTCAAGTATTATGTATAAATACAATTTAACCTGTCAGGTCTCTAGGATCATACCAAAATCTTGCAGTGGCTTTTTTTTTTACCACAGCGAAAAAATTTCTCCTACCTATTGTCGGGCATATCGAGCACTCATACCATATCAAACCTTATAAAGTTAGTCTTCAAATACAGCTTAGTGTCCAAGTATCATGCCTATCTACAACTTAACCTGTCAGGTCTTTTGTAACATACCAGTAGCTAGCATTTGATTCGGCGCTTTAGCGAAAAAAATAAGTCCCACGTGCCATCGGTCATATCAAGCACTCATACCATATCAAACCATATAAAATTAGTCTTAAAATATAGGTTAGTATTCAAGTATTATGCTTATGTACAATAAAATCTGTCAGGTCTCTTGCATCATACCAGTATCTAGCTTTTTATTTGGTACTATAGCGAAAAAAAATACTCCCACATTCCGTTGATCATATCGAACACTCGGACCATATCAAACCTGATAAAATTTATCTAGGAATATAGCTTAGTATTCAAGTATTATGTCTTTGTACATTTTAACCTGTCAGGTCTCTTGCATCATACCAAAATCTTGCAGTGGCTTTTTTTTTACCACAGCGAAAAAATTTCTCCTACCTTTTGTCGGGCATATCGAGCTCTCATACCATATCAAACCTTATAAAGTTAGTCTTAAAATACTGCTTAGTGTTCATGTATCATGCTTATCTACAATTTTACCCGTCAGGTCTTTTGTAACATACCAGTAACTAGCTTTTTAGTCGGCGCCTTAGCGAAAAAAATAAGTCCCACGTGCCATCGGTCATATCAAGCACTCATACCATATCAAACCATATAAAATTAGTCTTAAAATACAGGTTAGTATTCAAGTATTATTCTTATCTACAATAAAATCTGTCAGGTCTCTGGCATCGTACCAGTAGCTTGCTTTTTAGTTGGTACTATAGTGAAAAAAAATACTCCCATATTCCGTTGATCATATCGAACACTCGTACCATATCAAACCTGATAAAATTTATCTAGGAATATAGCTTAGTGTTCAAGTATTATGTATAAATACAATTTAACCTGTCAGGTCTCTAGGATCATACCAAAATCTTGCAGTGGCTTTTTTTTTACCACTGCGAAAAAATTTCTCCTACCTATTGTCGGGCATATCGAGCACTCATACCATATCAAACCTTATAAAGTTAGTCTTCAAATACAGCTTAGTGTCCAAGTATCATGCCTATCTACAACTTAACCTGTCAGGTCTTTTGTAACATACCAGTAGCTAGCATTTGATTCGGCGCTTTAGCGAAAAAAATAAGTCCCACGTGCCATCGGTCATATCAAGCACTCATACCATATCAAACCATATAAAATTAGTCTTAAAATATAGGTTAGTATTCAAGTATTATGCTTATGTACAATAAAATCTGCCAGGTCTCTTGCATCATACCAGTAGCTAGCTTTTTAGTTGGTACTATAGTGAAAAAAAATACTCCCACATTCCGTTGATCATATCGAACACTCGGACCATATCAAACCTGATAAAATTTATCTAGGAATATAGCTTAGTGTTCAAGTATTATGTCTATGTACATTTTAACCTGTCAGGTCTCTTGCATCATACCACAATCTTGCAGTAGCTTTTTTTTTACCAAAGTGAAAAAATTTCTCCTACCTTTTGTCGGCCATATTGAGCACTCATACCATATCAAACCTAATGAAGTTAGTCTTAAAATATAGCTTAGTGTTCAAGTATTATGTATATATACAATTTAACCTGTCAGGTCTCTAGGATCATACCAAAATCTTGCAGTGGCTTTTTTTTTACCACAGCGAAAAAATTTCATCTACCTTTTGTCGGGCATATCGAGCTCTCATACCATATCAAACCTTATAAAGTTAGTCTTCAAATACAGCTTAGTGTTCAAGTTTCATGCCTATTTGCAGCTAAACCTGTCAGGTCTTTTGTAACATACCAGTAGCTAGCATTTTATTTGGCGCTTTAGCGAAAAAAATAAGTCCCACGTGCCATCGGTCATATCAAGCACTCATACCATATCAAACCATATAAAATTAGTCTTAAATATAGGTTAGTATTCAAGTATTATTTTTATCTACAATAAAATCTGTCAGGTCTCTGGCATCGTACCAGTAGCTTGCTTTTTAGTTGGTACTATTGCGAAAAAAATTACTCCCACGTTCCGTCGATCATATCGAACACTCATACCATATCAAACCTGATAAAATGTATCTTGAAATAAAGCTTAGTATTCAAGTATTATATCTTTATACAATTTAACCTGTCAGGTCTCTTGCATCATACCACAAACATGCAGTAGCTTTTTTTTTAACATTGCGAAAAAATTTCTCCTACATTTTGTCTGCCATATCGAGCACACATACCATATCAAACCATATAAAATAAAGCTGAAAATATAGCTTAGTGTTCATATATTATGGCTACCTACAATTTAACTTGTCAGGTCTTTTGGCATCATGGTTGGAACCAATCTCGAACAATGTAATGTATAGAAAAAAAAAGTTATTTATATGAACTTTTTTTTAATGCACTTTACGTAGGAAACGTGTTATTATAATAAAACACTTTCATTTTATTATTTTTGCATGTTTTTAAAGCTTAATAATGTATTAAACTAGACGACTCCTTAATTTGGTCAGGTTATAAAAAGCTACTACTTTTGGCTACCAATTTCACACCGGTATTTATATACAGGTACCTAGGTATTGCATCTTTTTGTTTCTAGTCGTATTACACCATAAGAATTCTTATTGCGTGCTGTGTTTTCTATAGGGTGTAACAAAACACCCTAGTAATATTAAGGGGGTGTTCAGACCATCAATCTGAACAACTTTCACTATGGAGCCAACGTTGAGAAAAAATAAAAAAAATCTGCCGTCCCTTACATTTCAGTCGAGACGGTACTGCAGTTTTGTATGAAAGAGCGGATTTTTTTTTCTCGATTTCGATGTTGGCTCCATAGTGAAAGTTGTTCAGTTTGATGGTCTGCAGCACCCCCTTAAGTATTACTAGGGTGTTTTGTTACACCCTGTATACAAAGTTCATAATGACAAGTAAATGTTAATTCGTTCGGTTTGATCGTATAATAAAATACATTTTCTAACGTACCTTCCTACATACGTACCTTGACGTACTTTAATCGATCTCTATAGATCTATTGGTCAGATCCATGAGGATCTAAGAAGACGTTCTTTTTTTCATTAGTGTAAAATATTTTGTTGGCCTCGTTGATGTCTTTTGCTCTGAAACAGATTTTAATAAGTATTATTAAAACATTCTTTGTAGAGTTCAGTATAAAAAGGCCTTAAAAAGGTCAAAAGGATCTTGTGGGGTCTGCATTGCGCGTGATAAAGTTCTATCGCGTTTTTGTTCGCGCAAAGAGAGATATTATATCGCGCTTCCAGCACCGACCGGGCTGGCATGACTTCTAATAATAGCAATTGCTATATAGCCCAGTCATTTTACGGTTTGAGCCGGGACTAATTAATAATTGTTTTTTTTTTCGCTATAATATTGAACAGCCAATTTGAGCATAGAAATGTACCAAAATATAAAAAAATCACGTCAGCAACAGTTCCAATTTTAAAATTTAGATATTATCTCGTTCTAAAAAACCTGATGGTAAATTTTTTTTGCACATATTTAAGGCTTTATCATTATACATTATATATTATATTAATATTGTTGTCTACTTAGAAGGTTTTTAAAAATACGTTTGTATTTTCTAATAAATACCTCATTTTTTAAATTTCAATGCCTATTTTATTGCTCAAAAATAATTTAATTTGTTAAATCGAATTCAAATGAGTGCATTGGTATTGATATTAGATATTAATTTAAAAGCCTTCTGGGACACACAATTTTGATTTCTATGTTGCGTAGCAAATTTTTTTAAATATGGTTTAGGATAGTATTTTTGTCACTAAATGTTGCCGGTTACAGTTTAAAAGTCCAATTAGTAATTACTCCCTACCCCGCCTAACAAAACTCCGTAAAATGACTGGCCTAAAGATGTTCTTCCTGAAAAGCGGATCAAAAGATTTCAACTAAAAATTAACATTATTCAATAATGTTTGCTTGAATGATTGTCAGTTTTAATTGGACACCGTCAGCTGATGCCCCATCGTGCATGAAGGTCGCATCATTGATGATGCGATTCTTGCCGATTGTTTTTTGGGTTTTTTGTTATAAAAAAACATAGTCAATGCCTTCACAAGTACAAAAGTAATTACCTAAGTATTAGGTAGGTTATTACATTAATTTGATAAGTTTATCAAGATTCCATTGTAAATTTTCCGCACTATTTTTATTTTACATCTTCAGTAATTTCGATCCCCACGGGGGCCGGGGGACACTACAGGGTGAAATTGATATCATTAGCATCCTTTTGAACTAAGAGTCATCAAACTGAACAACTTTTACTATGGGAGCAAACCAATCGGAGCAAAAACAAATTAATCAGCTGTTGCATACATTTGAGTCGAGTAGGCATTGCAGTTTAGCATGTAATAGCTGATTATTTTTTTGCTTCGATCGGTTTGCTCCCATAGTAAAAGTTGTTCAGTTTGGTGGGTAGATTCTTAGTTTAAAAGGATGCTAATGATATCAATTTCACCCTGTATATGTCACTTTGTTAGTTTTTCCCCAGATGGTTAGGACATTTGCAGGCTGAATCACCTGATTGTCTGAAAAGAAACATGATTCCATGCTTCAGATGGCACGGTCCTGGCTACTATCTCTGGTGGTAGGTAGTAGTCGTTACATAAAAACCACGTCAGAGGCCGTAAGGCGGTCTGAAAAAACTGCTGCCCACACTATAAGAAGAAGAAGTACCTAATTTACTACTGTTGGCAAACAAAGTTTGATTATATTTTAGTATTTTTTTTTATTCTGTTTTTAATTTTTTTTTTTAATTGTAGCTTTTAACCCTGAGGTTATGTCAGCCCTTTAGTATTATCAACTAAAGTCACTGCAGTTTTAAGACACGATCTAGAAACCAATATAACCTACTTTGTATTTGTCAGATTTCCGTATATTGACTTTAATTGAAAATATAATCCGTCATTTGTGTATGGAGCGCGCCAAAACGGTAATATCCCCTTAAGTGATTTTTCATGATTTGGCGGATTTTTGAATGAATTCATCTTCTATGCTATTGTACTTGTGTATTTACATCAACTAGGATCTGGTTTTGGCCTCTTCGAGCATTTCGAAACGTTATTTGTGCATGTAGGTATAAAAGCATAATAAGACCTGTACTAACCTATGGTAGTGAGACATGGGCAACTACGAAACGGCAAGTCCAAACCATTCAAGTCGCTGAGATGAAGATGTTACGCTGGATGTGCGGGGTTACGAGATACGACAGAATACGCAACGAGTTCGTGCGAGGTAGTCTCGGAGTCCGTGACGTAGCTGATAAGATTCAAGAAAATCGACTGAGATGGTTTGGTCATGTAAAAAGAAGACCACCTGATTATATAGGCAACAGAGCAATGGACTTAACCCTACCAGGTCAACGTGGCCATAGATAAATTAAAGTAGGCAAGATTGCTCACGTCAAACAAAGAACAAAGCTCTCGTAAAACTTATTATTGTCGCCGGTACCTCGTAGTTCGACTTATTATATTAGATGGCGTTACTATACTAGCTGAAGTCGCGCCTATAAGTGGAATACCTAGTACCATCTATCGAAAAATTTGATGAAACTCAACTTCGATGCAGGTGTGCGTAGACCTAAGATGACATAGGAGTGTGTGTGTCTTTTAGCTTCTCGAGTTGAAAGAAAGATTACATTCGCAATTTTATAAAGTAGGTAGGTAAGGTAGGTAAAAGGTACCTTATGAGTACACCTTGGCTTAGTGGTTAAAGTGTCTGCTTGATAATTCTTAATACAGCAGGGGTTTGTTTTTATGAATCACCACGACTTACCATGTTTTATCTACATACAAAAATTTACTCTGCTGCTGTTTACCGTTGAGGGTACTCCTCAACGGTAAACAGCATTGGCTTGATATTTTTCTGTTCACGTTCAGTTTTGATAGCAAAACAAATATTTAATCAGGATCTGGTGCAGAAGCAAGGAATGACTCCGTACGAGGGTACTCCTCAACGGTAAACAGCATTGACTCACAATTTTCTTGTACACGTTCAATTTTGATAGCAAAACACACATTGAACCAGGATCTGATGCTGAGGCCAGTAATGTCTCCGTACGAGGGTACTCCTCAACGGTAAACAGCATTGGCTTGCACTTTTTTTTTCACGTTCAGTTTTGATAGCAAAACACATATTGAACCAGGATCTGGTGCTGAAGCCAGTAATGTCTCCGTACGAGGGTACTCCTCAACGGTAAACAGCATTGGCTTGCACTTTTTTTGTTCACGTTCAGTTTTGATAGCAAAACACATATTGAACCAGGATCTGGTGCTGAAGCCAGGGATGTCTTCGTACGAGGGTACTCCTCGACGGTAAACAGCATTGGCTTGATTTTTATCTCTTTCTGTTTAGTTTTGAATGCAAAACACATATTTAACCAGGATCTGGTACTGAAGCCAGGAATGTCTCCGTACGAGGGCACTCCACAACGGTAAACAGCATTGGCTTGATTTTTTTTTGTTCGCGTTCAGTTTTGATAGCAAAACACATATTCAACCAGGATCTGGTGCTGAAGCCAGGGATGTCTTCGTACGAGGGTACTCCTCAACGGTAAACAGCATTGGCTTGATTTTTTTTGTTCGCGTTCAGTTTTGATAGCAAAACACATATACAACCAGGATCTGGTACTGAAGCCAGGGATTTCTTCGTACGAGGGTACTCCTCAACGGTAAACAGCATTGGCTTGATTTTTATCTCTTCCTGTTTAGTTTTGAAAGCAAAACACATATTGAACCAGGATCTGGTACTGAAGCCAGGGATGTCTTCGTACGAGGGTACTCCTCAACGGTGAACAGGATTGTCTTGAAATTTTTTTGTTCACGTTCAGTTTTGATAACAAAACACATATTGAACCAGGATCTGGTGCTGAAGCCAGTAATGTCTCCGTACGAGGGTACTCCTCAACGGTAAACAGCATTGGCTTGCACTTTTTTTGTTCACGTTCAGTTTTGATAGCAAAACACATATTGAACCAGGATCTGGTGCTGAAGCCAGGGATGTCTTCGTACGAGGGTACTCCTCAACGGTAAACAGCATTGGCTTGATTTTTTTTTGTTCGCGTTCAGTTTTGATAGCAAAACACATATTCAACCAGGATCTGGTACTGAAGCCAGGGATGTCTTCGTACGAGGGTACTCCTCAACGGTAAACAGCATTGGCTTGATTTTTATTTCTTCCTGTTTAGTTTTGAAAGCAAAACACATATTTAACCAGGATCTGGTGCTGAAGTCAGGAATGTCTCCGTACGAGGGTACTCCTCAACGGTAAACAGCATTGGCTTGATTTTTTTTTGTTCGCGTTTAGTTTTGATAGCAAAACACATATTCAACCAGGATCTGGTGCTGAAGCCAGGGATGTCTTCGTACGAGGGTACTCCTCAACGGTGAACAGGATTGCCTTGAAATTTTTTGTTCACGTTCAGTTTTGATAGCAAAACAGATATTTAACCAGGATCTGATGCTGAAGCCAGAGATGTCTTCATACGAGGGTACTCCTCAACGGTAAACAGCGTTGGCTTGATTTGTACTTATCTTCTTCCTGTTTAGTTTTGAAAGCAAAGCATATATTTAACCAGGATCTGGTACTGAAGCCAGGTATGTCTCCGTACGAGGGTACTCCTCAACGGTAAACAGCATTGGCTTGAAATGTTTTTGTTCACGTTCAGTTTTGATAGCAAAACACATATTGAGCCAGGATCTGGTGCTAAAGCCAGAGATGTCTTCGTACGGGGGTACTCCTTAGTACGAGGGTAAACAGCATTGGCTTGATTTTTATCTCTTCCTGTTTAGTTTTGAAAGCAAAACACACATTTAACCAGGATCTGGTGCTGAAACCAGGAATGGTCCGTACGGAGGCACTCCTCAACTGTAAACGGTATATGCAAGTCAATGCTGTTTACCGTTGAGGAGTGCCCTTGTACGAAGACATTCCTGGCTTCGGCATCAGATCCTGGTTAAATTTGTATTTTGCTATCAAAACTGAACGCGAATAAACAAAATTCAAGCCAACGCTGTTTACCGTTGAGGAGTACCCTCGTACGAAGCCATCTCTGGCTTCAGCATCAGATCCTGGTTAAATATGCGTTTTGCTATCAAAACTTAACGCGAACAAACAAAATTCAAGCCAACGCTGTTTACCGTTGAGGAGTACCCTCGTACGAAGACATCCCTGGCTTCAGTACCAGATCCTGGTTGAATATGTGTTTTGCTATCAAAACTGAACGCGAACAAAAAAAAATCAAGCCAATGCTGTTTACCGTTGAGGTGTACCCTCGTACGAAGACATCCCTGGCTTCAGCACCAGATCCCGGTTAAATATGTGTTTTGCTATCAAAACTGAACGCGAACAAACAAAATTCAAGCCAACGCTGTTTACCGTTGAGGAGTACCCTCGTACGAAGACATCTCTGGCTTCAGCATCAGATCCTGGTTATATATGTGTTTTGCTATCAAAACTGAACGCGAACAAACAAAATTCAAGGCAACGCTGTTTACCGTTGAGGAGTACCCTCGTACGAAGACATCTCTGGCTTCGGCATCAGATCCTGGTTAAATATGTGTTTTGCTATCAAAACTGAACGCGAACAAACAAAATTCAAGCCAACGCTGTTTACCGTTGAGGAGTACCCTCGTACGAAGACATCTCTGGCTTCGGCATCAGATCCTGGTTAAATATGTGTTTTGCTATCAAAACTGAACGCGAACAAACAAAATTCAAGCCAACGCTGTTTACCGTTGAGGAGTACCCTCGTACGGAGACATTTGTGGCTTCAGGATCAGATCCTGGTTAAATATGTGCTTTGCTATCAAAACTGAACGCGAACAAACAAAATTCAAGCCAACGCTGTTTACCGTTGAGGAGTACCCTCGTACGAAGACATCTCTGCTTCGGCATCAGATCCTGGTTAAATATGTGTTTTGCTATCAAAACTGAACGCGAACAAACAAAATTCAAGCCAACGCTGTTTACCGTTGAGGAGTACCCTTTTACGAAGACATCTGTGGCTTCAGCATCAGATCCTGGTTAAATATGTGTTTTGCTATTAAAACTGAACGCGAAAAAACAAAATTCAAGTCAATGCTATTTACCGTTGAGGAGTACCCTCGTACGAAGACATCTCTGGCTTCGGCATCAGATCCTGGTTCAATATGTGTTTTGCTATCAAAACTGAACGCGAACAAACAAAATTCAAGCCAATGCTATTTACCGTTGAGGAGTACCCTCGTACGAAGACATCTCTGGCTTCGGGATCAGATCCTGGTTAAATATGTGTTTTGCTATTAAAACTGAACGCGAACAAACAAAATTCAAGCCAATGCTATTTACCGTTGAGGAGTACCCTCGTACGGAGACATTCTTGGCTTCAGCACCAGTTCCCGATTAAATAATGTATTTTTCTTTCAAAACTGAACAAGAATAAAAAAAAATCAAGCCCACGCTCTTTACCGTTGAGGAGTACCATCGTACGGAGACATTCCTGTCTTCAGCACCAGATCCTGGTTAAATATGTTTTGCTATCAAAACTGAACGTGTAGGGAACAGGGCGGCGTTAGTCCACCACGCGTTAAAATATTTTATTCATTGATATTTTTTAAATGTGCGAGTATATACGCAAGCTTAACAATTTCAAATTTAGTTTTTTTTTTCAATAGCCTGGAGTATGATTTTTGAATCTCATTCGGTGAGTTCAGCAGTTGAAAATGTCAAAATTACTATGGAGATAGTAGGTATAAGAAGTATCTTTCTACTGCTGATTTGACTTTCAAAAATCGCACTCCTGGAGTATGATTTTTTAATGTCAAATCAGCAGTAGAAAGATGCACGTCTCCATAGTAATTTTGACATTTTCAACTGCTGAACTCAGCAAATGAGATTCAAAAATCGCACTCCTAGCAATCTTGTTTAGTATGAATTTTGAAATGTGCGCCATCTACCGGAATTCTCTATAACTGCATGCTACTCCCGCTTAGTATTATATCGTATTGTAGATCAATGAAAAAAATGTAAAAAAACCTGCTTATGAAATTGCTATTTTCAATGTGATGTTATGAAAATAATATATTTTGTTGCTCAAAATAAATAAATATGATGAACCAGAACAGTAAAATGCGATATTTCGTCGATTTCAGACAAATTTTACTTCTAGCGGACCAAGTAATGCCATCTAGTGACATTTTAAAAATTATTGTGAGTTATACAAGGAAATAGCATTCTATGCTTTTCCATCTTCTTTGACGTGGCGTAGGCAGGCCAAAACTCAGATGGTCTGATGTTGTAAAGAAAGAAATGGACAGCTGCGAGCTCTCCGTCGACGATGTTCAGGATAGAGCGAAGTGGAAGAAACAGACTAGGAAAGCAGACCCTGCTACCCAGCGGGACAGCAGCTAGGAAGATGATGATGATTTGTGCATGTAGGTATTATTATTTGCGCGGTAGGTAACCTAGCTGCATTGTCGATGATGTCACTTTTCGAACTATGCATGCAATTTGTTGATTTTGATGAGATGAGTCCGTTGATCTGACTAGATGTGTTTATCTCTAACTCGTATTGTGATGTCTCTTACAATGGCAGACGTTTGAACAACACCGTTTTATTGGTTTTTATTTACGTATACTCCTCGCTTATTTATTTACCTGCTCTTTGTGTTGGGTTATAGATAATGTGGATTATTCTTCCCTCTTTATTTATTAAATTAAAGTAGATATGTAGGTAATATAAGCACGTACCTATCTAGGAGGTGTACCGCCTTGTAAGAACAAGGCGGTACACCTCCAGTAATGGAGAGGTTACTTACCCTATACCTTACCTTAAGAATTTTACCTTAAAATATAAGTAAGTAGCCTTTTACATAAAAAAATCCACAAATTTGTAAACGAATTATAAGTGTAATAGAACGGATGACTTTTACAATGCCCAGCAATTGGTTTAAGAGGAACATATAAACGAATTAGTTTCTAAATGGAATTTAAAACATTTTGTTGACTTTAGATGATTAATCTTGAAAATACAATCAACTTATCAAAGTTCGTTGGTGTGCAGCGTGCTCGAGGACACTGACAGGTATATCCTCTTAGTACGATTTGCTGCACTGCACTGTACCTATATTTTTTATAAGATGCTAATAAAATGTGTATAATCATGTTTCAGATCCGGGTGATGAACAAAGGAAACTAATTAGATTTACCTAGGTAGGTATAGTAAGTAGGTACCTACTTGTTCTTTCACTGAATGACGTCATATTAGAGTTATAATTACTATTGTCGTATTGTATTTATTTAATAGAATACATAAATACTTATAAAAAGTTGTGCTGAGGTATGTTCATAATCCCTTTTTTAGAATCTAAAGTAGGTATTCTAATTTAATGTTGCACAGATTACACTCTGATTTGATATATTTCTAGCCACGTTGCTTTGTTCTTTCGAAAAGCAATAGGTAGTTGTGATGTCTTGCAACGATTTGTTTTTTCCAGACCCAAAATCGTGTTAAATCAACATTTAGCAAATAAGCACAAGAAATTAATTAATATAAAGCACTTTACTATAGATAATTATAATTATTCTAAATATACCTCTGCAACTTTTTAAAACTCTCCCCTTGTTAATTAATCTCCCCTAATAATAATAGTTATATCCAAATATACCTTTTTTTTTGTGTACCTAATTACATATTATGTTCCGTAATCACGGGCAATTAAGTCCCGGACCTTTGGAAGGAGTGCATGGGGCCGAAGCCAACATGTAGAGGTCTGTTCAAAAGATAAGTTATTATTATTATTTTATTTATTTTTAGATTTATTCTCACTTATTTTAACAATAGCATTCATACTTTACCATCAAATATTTTGAAATCCACAAAGTTTAATAGGTATCAAAATTAATGTGTTATCAAGTCTGTTAACCACATGCTTGATGTGGTTCATTAATTACATATTAAGTTCCGTAATCACGGGCAATTAAGTCCCGGACCTTTGGAAGGCGTGCATGGGGCCGAAGCCAACATGTAGAGGCCCGTTCAAAAGATAAGTTATTATTATTATTTTATTTATTTTTAGATTTATTCTCACTTATTTTAACAATCATTCATACTTTACCATCAAATATTTTGAAATCCACAAAGTTTAATAAGTATCAAAATTAATGTGTTATCGAGTCTGTTAACCACATGCTTGATGTGGTTCATTAATTACATATTAAGTTCCGTAATCACGGACCTTTGGAAGGCGTGCATGGGGCCGAAGCCAACATGTAGAGGCCCGTTCAAAAGATAAGTTATTATTATTATTTTATTTATTTTTAGATTTATTCTCACTTATTTTAATAATAACATTCATACTTTACCATCAAATATTTTGAAATCCACAAAGTTTAATAGGTATCAAAATTAATGTGTTATCGAGTCTGTTAACCACATGCTTGATGTGGTTCTCAGGGTTTTTACAGTCTTAATTAAATTTAAACTTTGTAGTAGTAGCGTGTGTGGACTGCCAGATAGAGACGGATGTCATAATTAGAAGCATGCGTAAACCTCATAATTAATAGAAACTTAACACGAAAAAGTCATTCATAATTTACGCACACAATAGAACATTCCTATTATCTATAGAAAGACCTCACAAATAGGCAGGGCTTGTGAACACCATTGTCTCGCTTCAATGTCACGGTTTTACCACAATTGTTGTTTTTGTCATGGTTGATAATTGTCGATGCGCCCGTAGCCCTTGATATCCTTGTAAATTTCCTCATCTTTCTATGGCATTAGTATTACAATATCCGAGAAGTAATAAAATTATAAATTGTAATTTAACGTTGCAATCTTAGCTACAAAAGTTTACGTATGCAACGTGATAAAGCAATATGATCAAAGTTTATGGTCTATACATTTATCTACTAGCGTAATAGACAAACGCACATACCTTGTTGACTGTTATTTATACCTATATATACTTTACAATAGTTACAATAGACATACTACATTACAATAGACACTCTCGACCAAATTGCTGTAGTCTCGCTGAAAATTTTCAGACCGTTTTAAAACCAACTTCCTAGATATCCCGAGAGATATTTCATATAGGAATGGTTTTAAAAACCTTGTCCTCTCAATATGTTAACAGATAAACTAATATTGAACAAGACAAGATAGACACTATGATCTAATATACTAGTATAAGTACATAGATATAATATTGTATGTACTTACTTAGGTACTTATAACAAAATCAGAAAACTTGCTTCAACTACCAAACCATTATTTTTTTATGTATACATAGGTATTTTTTGTACCTAAGTACACGGGTAAAAAAAGATTGCTTGAAATAAGAAATTACGGTTTCTTCGATATATATGAGAGCGCCATATTCTTGGTTCAATGCAATTTGCTTTCAGTCAAGACAATTATCTTGTGTAAAAGCAAATTGCATTAAATAATCTGTGATTGAACCAAGAATATGGCGCTCATGAGAGCGCCATGAATATAATATATATGAATATATCGAAGAAACCATAATTTCTTATTTCAAGAAATCTTTTTTACCAGTGTACTTTTTACTTTAATATGACTTTTATCAGTTTCAAGATGGAATATAGTAGAGGAAGTAAGGACCCATATTTTTTGTTACTCTGCTGTGGCTAGATCTTTACACTGAAATATGTCAACATATACAAGGTGTTAACAAAAGCTATATTATACCTTAGACCTATAAAACGTTGTTCAAATTAGGTATCGATTGTGGAAACACGGATTTAAAATGTTGCGTTCATTTATACCTTATAAATAGTATCTATATGACGGATTACCGAGCTATCCATAGCCATCATTGGCTGCCGTGAGTGCAGGATGCAGATTCTTTAAATAACACCAGCAAAGATATCTCCAGAAACTTTTATTTAGGAATTTCTTAGTCTTAGTATTTACACGAAACAAAGACAAAGAGGTATGTGAAATTGCAAGTGATACGCACAGCGTCACGACTCAAACAGAACTGAACTGCAGCTACGAGCGCCACCGCTTAAGTAGTCAATCGGCCCCACTATGCGACGCTGACGTCACTTGCGAGCTCACTCGGACAGGTGTCCCCTCTTTGCAACTAAGCAATCAATTGAGTGACTTAATTTGTTCAATCTAATAAAAATACGCTTGAAACTAATTGAATAATAACTTTAAGCTTTAAAACTAAGTTAATGATCGCAGCGCGCCGTCACGGCCGTCCTGCGCATCACACGTCCTCGTGTGTATCATCATCTGTAAAGAAAGCAAAAACTGGTAAAGCACTTAAATTCGCTCGGCCATGCTGGCCTCAAAATCGATTAAATGAACATCTCTTTTTCTCAATAAGATTTTGGCTACACAGGCCCTGTACCCGGACTTTCGATGTTTCGATGATCGCCACTGTTTCGGTCCGCACTTCATTGTAATAGAGTTGACATTGGAACGAAAACATTCACGAAATTGCGAAGTTCGAATGTGCGGGTAGACCCACAGGCTGAATCTTACTCACAAATTTGACATAGTACACACAATCGAATTACTTTAACACACATACACACAGTTTACCACACAGGTTGCCACACAGGCTATTGCCACACAGGCTATTTGTCACACAGACTTGTCACACAGACTTTTGTCACACAGACTTTTGTCACACAGACTTTTGTCACACAGACTTTTGTCACACAGACTTTTGTCACACAGACTATTTGCCACACAGGCTATTGTCACACAGACTATTTGCCACACAGGCTATTGTCACACAGACTATTTGCCACACAGGTAAAAATGGAAAAGGGACATTGTTTAGAAACCTATGCCTAAAACGAATTCTACTCACTATTGCCGTCATCGGCACATCCAGACATTATTATCTGTTAGGTATTTCAGAGTCATTTTGTTGTTCTACCAAACAAACTAGATATCATCAATATCTTTAAGTTTTGGTCGTTTTTGGACAATTTTTGATTCAGGTAGAGGAGACAGAGCGACAGAGGTGAGAGGATTTTGTGAAATACTCGTAAAGTCTAAGTGTACCCTATGTTTGCCTACCCAATACTTCATCATCATCATCATCATCATCATCATCACCATCATCATCATCATCACCATCATCATCATAACGATCATCATCATCATCATCATTATCATCATCATCATCATCATCATCATCATCATCATCATCATCATCATCTCGGCCGATGGACGTCCACTGCTGGAGTGGACAGGCTAAAACAGGCTCGTTACCTAGTTAGTATGGTCTTTTTTTTTTTTTTTTTCACTTATGGTCTCAAATTTAGGGTTCCGTCAGTGTTATGTAAGTATGATTGATTGATAATTAAATTACTGTGTGAAACCTCAAATAAGCAGCCTAAAACTAATCAGTCTATTTAGGAATCGTTGGTTAGCTAATAATACACTGGACACAATGACATTGAACATTAACTGTGGATAATAATTGAAAAGAACTTTGGCGAATTTGGACCCAGCCATTTTTAGGAAAACTAAAAGCCCTTCAGGACGGCGGTCATAATTATTATAAACAGAAAAAATTAAGGCATTTAAAAAAAAAAAACTTCCTCATCTCTAGAAGTCCGGGTTCAAAAGTAGAAATTACTAGTAAAATAGACAAATCATCCAAAAAGCAGTAGCAAAACCTGCAAAACGCAACCATGACAGCTATTTTCATCTAATATAATCACTGAGGTAGTTTTTGGAAGTTACGGAACGTATTTGGCTTTATTGAACTGATAGTGCGTGTGATTTCGTTTGATTCCATTATCATAATATTGTACGGTTATCGTGAATTTCCATTAAAACAAACAATGAATGCGTAGAAGATTGAGTGGACTATCTAATGAGAAAGATTATTAGTTTCACACACTTGATACAAAAGGTATCATAAGGAGAAATGCCTTTCCCCCAACTTCTACAGATTACAGCAACCAATTTCCTTTTTTGTTAGTTTTGTTTCACTCTACACGTATTACTAAGTTTCATTCATGTATGGGACCTATATGTCTGGGTCTCACATTATATGGCCTTACGCCAAACTTATTTACACTGTACACTTGTTTTGCCTATGCCTAATAAGGACACTAGGATCATAACGTATTTTAACTGAAAAGGTTTAGGATTCATATTCTTTAATCAAAAGCACTCAGCACCAGAATGAAACCGAAATGAAAACATCTCACCCAGATTGTAAAGGTAGCCAGTAGAAGGCTTGATGGTATAGACCTCCACTCGTTGCACCACTGGACGCTCCTTGTTGTCGCCAGGCTTCATCACCTCCCGGAGACAGCGTGGTTCCACCTGTCTCGGCTCGTACCGCATCGAAAACAGAAATGAAATGATATTTATTGCGATAAATGTGGTACATACTGGGTTAGTTGGCGGTAATTTACAAAAAAAAATACAGCAGTCAGGTGTCTGACATACAAAATATCCCTTGAGCTATGGACTCCTTTTACTGTAGAGGATTCATTGTAGCTGGTGGCTATACTGATTTTCCGCTTCCTGACTAGTCTCATTGTCCGTTCGGCAATTCTGTCTATAGAGTTTTCTTAAAACTTTTTCTGTTGCAGTAGTATCAGTTCACAACATTTTGTAAAAAGAAAACCACAAATCAATCCAAATAAAACAAATAAGATGAGTTGCCCGCGCTTCAAAATAGCAACAAAAAAGTAAGGTAAATGCCTGACTTTTCATAGCCACGCGCAGTCTAGTGTACGGGCTACAAGTCACTATATCGAGCCATTTTAAAGTGGAGTGATGTTAGCGTATGACACGTCTATTTGTAAAACGTCATTGGGCACAGGGGAGTGGTTTCTCGGCCAGAGAGTGGTTTTATTCTGTGTGGGTGGATGTTTTTTTCTGTATTTGGTTGAGCTTAAAGAGTCCATAAGCATTCAGTCATCATCGTTATCATCACCATTTGTGTAAGACTTCACAAACGAAATCAAAAGCAAGCGAAATTGACCAGATTCGACCATTTAACACCACCATATCCATAACTGCCTCCGTGGTCCAATGGTTAACAGCATTGGGCTCCCAAAACGAAGGCCGTAGGCTCGATTCTCACGTGGGACACTTTGTGCGCTTTCCCCGGTTGGCCAGGACATTACAGGCCGAATCACCGGACTGTTTGAAAAGAAAAATGCCTCCGCGATTCGGATGGAACGTTAAGCCGTTGGTCCCGGATACTATCTGTGGTGGTATTAGTCATTACATAAAAATCACGTCAAAAAAAGAACTCTGACGCCGGGGCTCCGCCTACACGATAAACAGAAGAACTAAACTAGTTACGACTCACCGGGCATAGTCACATGATGGAAACTCAGCAGTCGCACACCAGGCTCAGGTTGCATCATCCAGCTGCTACATGGCGCTGGCTTGGTCACGTCTCCGGTACCTCATAAGATACGAATCGATTATCATCGAGTTGGGGCGCGTTGTCCGTTTCTTTCTTCTGATGACGGATTACCGAGCTATCCATAGCCATCATTGGCTGCCGTGAGTGCAGGATGCAGATTCTTTAAATAACACCAGCAAAGATATCTCCAGAAACTTTTATTTAGGAATTTCTTAGTCTTAGTATTTACACGAAACAAAGACAAAGAGGTATGTGAAATTGCAAGTGATACGCACAGCGTCACGACTCAAACAGAACTGAACTGCAGCTACGAGCGCCACCGCTTAAGTAGTCAATCGGCCCCACTATGCGACGCTGACGTCACTTGCGAGCTCACTCGGACAGGTGTCCCCTCTTTGCAACTAAGCAATCAATTGAGTGACTTAATTTGTTCAATCTAATAAAAATACGCTTGAAACTAATTGAATAATAACTTTAAGCTTTAAAACTAAGTTAACGATCGCAGCGCGCCGTCATATATAACATTTCACGTAACTACACGAAGTTTCAGGAAATGTTAGTAACTAAATAAAGACATTTAAAAACTATTGTTAACTTTTATCTCAATTGATGACTCTTACTTTAATATTCTCGAAACAAATCCTTAGAAATCGGAATCAGGAGTGCGATTTATGAATCTCATTTGCTGAGTTCGGCAGTTGAAAATGTCAAAATTACTGTGGAGATATGCATCTTTCTACTGCTGATTTGACTTTCTAAAATAGTACTCCTGAAGTATAATTTTTAAAAGTCAAATCAGCAGTAGAAAGATGCGTAGGGTATCTCCACAGTAATTTCGTCATTTTCAACTGCTGAACTCAGCGAATGAGATTCAAAAATCGCACTCCTGATAGTGCTAAACCAAATGGTTTGTAAACCTAAACAATTACATCATCTCAAAGATAAAATATTGGTAATAACGTTGCCAAACAAATAATTTCATGGGTGTTGAACCGTGCAACGCAACTCTGACTGTTGCTACGATATTATAGGTATTGTTAGGTATATAATATTTAATGTTATACCATTGTTTTGCTTGAGATTGTATAATTATGGATAGGAATGGAGTTGATGTTCTTACCAAATACCAAATAAACAATTCTTGCTCAAACATTAATTGCATTGCATTTAAGCTGTCCAACGATGCGTTTGCATAGTAATTTCCATATTTTTTATAGTATTTGATTTTCTGAAATTCGTTTTTATTAAAGAATTAATTTTAATTTACCTTACTAACTAAACTTTAAATTATTGTAATTTGTCATGTTTATAGAAAAATACCAATATAATTAGAAATTATTGCTAGTATTTTGCTGTAAAATCTGCCGATTATTTTTTAAACATTACAATAAATCAATTTTATTTTTCGTATGTTTACAAAATAGGTAGGTAAGTAATTTTTATTGGGACATAAAGAAGGAAATTGATGATGTGCTGTAATCAACTGCCTACTTTACTGTGTCTATTATTTAGGCCGGATATAGACTGTGAAGGTATTGTGTACTTAGCTTGAATTGAATGAAAAAGTGAAAAAAATTGGCAAAATTATAAAGGGGCAATTCACTAATCAACATGACTCATGTCATGTACCTAGGTTAGAAAACCTAGTACCTAAAATTCTTTTATTCGACTTTTTTGAGAGAACCCCTAAAAAATCCATGATGCGGGAATTATTTTGGGGGCGTGGCAAGGCAAGATAACAAATCCTATCCACCAATTCAATTTGGCCAACGATACACCAAACACCCTGTATTTTTCTTCGAATTCAAAACCAGTAAATTATTTTGCCCTTTTGTATGTACAAAGAACCTCCATTTTCTGAAGTCGGTAAAAAAAAATAGTCTCACCCGCTCGCGGTAAGCCTACAGTACAACCAAGTCGAAATTGAAGCAGTCCTCAAACCTGTATACTGAAAAGACCTTTAGACTGGAATAGACCTTTAAATAGACTGAAAAAGACTGTGTTGAATGTTGAACATTTTGAAATTTTCCATAAACGTACCAACAGATTTGGCATGTCGAACAAAAACTTTCAGATTTTCAAAAGTTTTATAAGTAGATAATCCCAATTGTTATTTGTTGTTTCTAATACCTAGATACCTACATAAAGGTTTTCATTTTCTGCATTCATTTCAAAAACATCTCAATCTGTTTATTAGTAAAAAGCATCGCTTATAAATAGGTAACACTAAAAACGTTCATACTAACAACCCACTTTCCCGATGAAGATACTCTAGAGCTCCTAACTACTACCCATTCAAGTATTTCTAAACGTAAACGTAGCACACAACGGTGTTGTTATAAACGGCTGCTACGCTACAGAGCGATCGATTAAAATTTAACATAACTTTCCTTGTGCTCAGGGCCGGATTAAGCCATATAGAGGCCCCTAGGCAATGCCAGCCTCGGTGCCCCCTTGGGATGTATTTGTCTCTGTGGCCCCAAGGGCTAGATACTAAATCTCTGCGCTTTTAAATTTCTGTGCTTTTGTAACGACAAGCTAATTTTTTTTCGCGTTTTCGATATTGTTCCGATATAGAAAGCTTTTCAGTTTGATGGTCTGATCATCTCCTTAAAATAGTTTCAGCTAATTTTGTATATATTATGTTGATAAGTGTAGCTCATGGCAAAATAGAGCTAGTTTCTGTATGAGACAAAAGCATGAGCGATCAGAAAGAGCTTTATATTAAACAGGATATAATAACTCGGTTCTAGCGAGACCTCAGTTTTAAAGCGGCAAATAAAACAACAAAAATGAGTGAGCGAAGTGAGCTCGAAATTTTGCAATAAGCACATTTTTAATACCTTTTTTTTATTGACTGTCACAGACTTGTAAATAACTCTTTTTAATTTTGGGGTAGACTTAAATATTCGAGTTTTTACTTATTGTTCTCTCGGGCTGCGGGGCCCCTAGGCTGGGCGTCCCTGGGCCCATAGGCACCTGCCTACTTTGCCTCTATGGTTAATCCGGCACTGTTGTGCTCCATCATGCTTGCTGTTATAGCAGCGTTGCGTGACACGACACGAGACTGCAAGTGTTTCAACCGCGTTCCTAATAATTCACTCCGCTCTACCTTTACCATATAAGTACCTTATACTGGGTGTAAGTGACAGCCTAGCAAATACTGAAACGGTGAACTCAGACCATAAAACTGAACAACGTTCACTATATGGAGCCTACCTCAGGAAAGGCGAAAAAAAATCAGCTGTCCCATACAAAACTGCTGTACCTACCCGACTCAAATGTATAGTTTAAGGGTCTGAGTTTAGAGTTTCAGTATTTGCTAGGCTGTCACTTACACCCTGTATTATACAGGGTGTAAAATTAAGTCAGTCAGATGTACCCTCTTGTGGGACAGAAACAAGCAAGTGATAAACGAATCATGATCATCATCTCAGCCGATAGACGTCCTCTGCTGGACATAGGCCTCCCCCAAAGATCTCCACATTGACTGGTCCTGCGCTGCCCTCATCCAACTCCCGCCGCCTTCACCAGGTCGTCGGTCCACCTTGCGGACCTACCCACGCTGGGATCATGACTTCTTACCGAAAGACATCTCGTCGAATCCCATTTGTACCACGTTATCAAAGCGCCATTGAAGCGGCAGCCCATTTGTTCGAAAATATATTTCATCGATGAGGGGAGGTGCCCACTCGAGAACTCTTCGGCCCCATCGACCATCATCGGTTCTACGAGCGATTTGCCCCGCCCACTGCCACATTATAATAAACGAATACAAACCTAAATTCGCAAAAATAATCAGCTGTTTCACGTATTTTGGATATGAAACAGACGATTTTTTTCACGATTTCAAAGTTGTTCAAATAGAAGAAGCACATGCATGTAACACATTTATTTAAATTTACACCCCTATATTTGGTCTTTTGGTCTTTATAGGTTAAAGCATGTGTGATGTAAACCCGAAACATTGTTTCATATCTTTTTAGGGTTCCGTACCCAAAGGTTGAAAACGGGACCCTATTACTAAGCCTACGTTGTCCGTCCGTCCGTCCGTCCGTCCGTCCGTCTGTCCGTCTGTCCGTCGGTCCGTCTATCCGTCTGTCCGTCTGTCCGTCCGTCCGTCCGTCTGTCCTACCTGTTTGGGGCTGTAACTTTTGAACCGTAATAGCTAGATAGTTAAAATTTTCTCAGATTATGCGTTATTACGGCGGATTTGTTAACAAATAATAAAAATGTCAAAAAGTTAAAAATTAAGGGGGGTTCTCAACAAGAAACTAGTTTTTATCAACGTTTTTTCTTCACGCTCTATCGTAAAAACGGTAATACATGTATACAAGCGTCAAACTTAGTGTGATTATAGAGCAAACTCTACAAAATAACAACAAATACTAAAAACCGGCCAAGCGTGAGTCGGTCTTGCGCTAAAGGTCCCGAACAAAAAAGTTTTTTTCTATGTTAATAATGTTGTGTTCTGTGGTGGTGTGGCACGGAACGGAACCCTCGGTGCGCGAGTGGCCCGACTCGCACTTGACCGGTTTTTTTTAGTAAGCCTCATTTTATGCCTATTCTTCTCGCACTGATATGAAAAGTTGTTCAGTTTGATGGGTAGAGTATGTGGTTTGAAGGTTAATGATAGTTTTCCTTACACCCTGTATAGTACTTTGTGATAATACTTAATTATTATTTTCTCAAACATGCTTGGAAATGTGAGCATTATTTTGACAACCTTCTTCGAGATAAATCGAATTTGCTGTACTGGCCAAATACATGCGCGCAGCGGCCGGCAATGTTGTATGAAAATCCATATCTGTCGTGTTTTGCGGCCAAATAAATTACATAGTAAACTCATATCTGTCGTGTAATTTAAAAATGGAACGATCTTTTTCTCCGAAACATGGCGACCAAGGAGATAACTCATCAAAGGTTTTATTTAAATTTTGAACTGGCTTGCAAATAGAAAGCTGTTTATTGAAAAAAAAAACAAATTGTTGTTCGTTGTTCGTCATTGATTTTGAAAAGAGTTTTAATTTCCGCGAATTATTTGAGAAAATTTACTGTTTTCATTTCCGCGCATTATTTGAGAAAAGTACTATACAAGCCTTGGCCACAACTAGGCATTGATGGACTTACGTATGTGTGCCTCGGCTTCGCCTCGGCCCACATTTACACGTTCGTCCATCAATGCCTCTGTTGCTGGCCGCTGCAGTAATGTACTATATTTCGAATTGTTGAAAAATAGTGAATCATAGTTATTATAATCCATCCATCTGATAACGGGGTCAATTTGGCAAATCAACATTCATAAACCGCTCACGTAAAATTTTTCATTGTTACAATAAATGGAATTTAGTTTTGCATTGTTTTCTTTCATGGGAGACAGGCGTGCGTTTTTAGACGAATATGTATGGAATTACATTACAATATAGATACACAGTTCGACAAAAAGAACAGTCATACATAATTTATACACATGCACGCTTAAGTCTTATCAATAGTGATCATATTCGCTTGACGTGAGTGAATGCTCGTTTACAGACGTATATAACAAGTTAACCTGCTTTGTTTCACCTTTTTCACATGTAATGAAATTCAGAAACTACGTTGGTAGATACCTAATTAAACATAATAGAAACCTAGGTAGGTACTTTCCTTGGCGAAAATGCGGTAAAATTGGTCTGAAAAAACCATTTAGTCTTTAATTAGAAAATATTGTTAACGCTTATTTGTTACATGTTTGTTTGTACCTACACTGGTTGTGTTACAGTACCTGGAGTGCGATTTTTGAATCTCATTCGCTGAGTTCAGCAGTTGAAAATGTCAAAATTACTGTGGAGATATGCATCATTCTACTGCTGATTTGACTTTCAAAAATCATACTTCAGGAGTGCGATTTTTGAAAGTCACATCAGCAGTAGAAAGATGCGTATCTCCATACATATTCAACTGCTGAGTTCAACGTATGAGATTCAAAAATCGCACTCCAGTTATAATTTTCTTAGAAAGTACTTATTTTAACTCTAGTACAGTACCTATAGAAGTTAGAATAGGGTGGCGTACGCCCTATTTTTGACTTTGAGCGCAGATATTTCGAGACATAAGCATTATAACAACTTAGTTTCTATGGGTGTTTTGTTCCATTAGACAAAACCTATCCAACGACACCTCACAACTACCACATTTTCTGTTTTTGGGTTACTGTTATCAATCTGTCTTCATGCCAAATTTCGATTCAATAGGTGCGAGTTATTGAGGCGGGGCATACAGACAGACAGAATGAACAAAAGTATAAGGGTTCCTTATTTGACTACGGAACTCTAAAAACGCTTCTAGTAAACTAGGTTACCCACAGAACAGGAAAATAAAAAGATTTATGTTTATAGCTACCTCAATTAAGTTACAATTTCTACGACGTTAAATTTCTTGCATTCGTTCTCGACAACTAAGCGTTCTAGTTCTATGGTATTTTAAAATTGAACTATAGCACGCTTGGTCATTTCAATTGTGAGCACGCCATCGTCCGAAGAAAATCAATGGCGAACCTCTAAATAACTCTTTGCAGTCACAAAGAACCGTGTATAGTATAGTAAAGAATTATTTCTTGACACGCACGTTGTACCTACCTCAAACATTCACTAGGTACCTTAGGTATACCTACATATATTGTTAACTTTAATTAAGATTGTAACCGGAGTGCGATTTTCGAAACTCATTCTTTGAACTCAGCAGTTGAACATGTCAATATTATTATGGAGACGAGCATCTTTCTACTGCTGATTTAACATAAAAAAATCATAATCCAGGAGTGCGATTATTGAAAGTCAATTCAGCAGTAGAAAGATGCGTATTCAAAAATCGCACTCCTGACCCTGAATTTGGTACTTCTGAAAACGTTGTTTGTTGTTGGGTTACTGACGACCCCAAGTCTGACTGACTCAGAAGTCAGAAGTTAAAATTCACGTGAAATTAAACTACAATATAAGTAATTTATAATACTCTATACTATACAATTAAGTAATATAATATACTACCGAATTACTTTGAATCCATTAGAATACAGCCTCTTTGAATGCCACGGCGAAGTTTAATGTTTTGTTTAGCCATAACAAACTAACAGCTCAGTGATTTCATATGGTATAGTTAGGCCTGTGCCTAACTATACCATATGAAATCACTGAGCTGTTAGTCTCAAAGTCAAAGTCTGTACTTTGTAGTTAGGTACAGCAAGGGTACAGCCACAATGTTTTTAAAAATAAAAAATGTTTTTACTACACGCAGACTTTTAACGCTGGCGTCTTTTGTAGAAAAAAATTGCCGCCATTTGATTCAATTAAAAAGAAAACAAAATTTCTTCTTTTTGTTTTTATGGCAAATTGAATAAATTTTTCACTCTACGCTGCCTGTATTAATACAAGTTATATAAAGAGTTTTTATTGTAATTAAAGAAATGGGTATGAAATTAAAACCTATAAAGGATTGGAGCCTGCATCTCGCATATATTTGTGGTGATCATACAAGAAATGAAGAAAAATATGGGAAATGAAAACATGTTTTCATTCCCCATATTTTTCTTCAATACTCAATTACTAACAAACAAGGCAAGTTAAATAAAAGGTTTTCAGTCGGCTTCAGTTCCCATGCGTATTGAATTTTTTGTGATCTAAGTATCTATACCATATCACATATTATCTACATAGAAAATTGTCCAGTAACTGACTGAAGACAAAAGTCTAATCTAGACTTTTATAAAACTGCAACAGAAGTGTGTCTGTACATTGAAAATATTTACAAGAAAAAACATCACGATATAATTTTAGTTTTAGATGTCTGTCCCTGACTGCAAATCAACCTTTTTTAGAACATTTGTCCGTCTGTTTGTTTGTGTGTTTGTTTCTTTGTTTGTTCGAGCATCACGCAAAAACTGCTGAATCGATTTTGATGAAACTTTTTTGTTTGATAGCTTTATGATCTGGAGTGCGATTTTTGAATCTCATTCGCTGAGTTCAGCAGTTAAAAATGTCAAAATTACTGTGGAGATAAGCCTCTTTCTACTGCTGATTTGACATTCAAAAATCGCACTCCTGAAATATGATTTTTAAAAATCAAATCAGCAGTAGAAAGATGTATAGATAGATATGTAAGATGCATATCTCCACAGTAATTTTGACATTTTCAACTGCTGAACTCAGCGAATGAGATTCAAAAATCGCACTCCTGACTTAAAATCTGGTAGGTATGTAATTTATGCGGGCGAAGTCGCGTGTAAACTCTAGTTATTAATAAAAGTCGAGTCAGGGACAGACTGGGACGAATATTTTTCACTATTGACACATATTTTGTGAGTGATTGGTTGTCAGGGTTTTGAAGCTTCACGCTTCATAGCCCGATTCCAATGCTAAGCAGATGACGTATCTCGCAGACGGTGTGGACAATTGGATTATTTTACTATCCGTCGCATTCAGCGACTCTTTACAATAATACGTTCAAAGATTGGTCAATGTAGACCAAAAAAAAAACGTTGAATACATCCAACAATATTTTTCATAGCTATCTATCTATCTATCTATAACGTCACGCCTCTTTCCCAGTGGGGTAGGCAGACCCCAGGGCGCGCCACTTACTACGATCTTTACATACCTCTTTTGCCTCATGCACATCCATACATCTCTTCATACATGCCCGTCGGTTTCGAGTACTCCGCACCTCCCCTTTTTGTAGGACGCAACTGATTTGATCAGCATACGTCCTACGAGGGCGCCCTCTGCCGACACTTCCACTCACATTAGCAACATATATCTCTTTCGTACATCTGCTGTCACTCATCCTTTCCACATGACCAAACCAACGAAGCATACCTTTCTCCATTCTTGTCACAACATCTTCTTTCAATTTACATCGATCTCTTATTACACAATTTCTCACTCTATCTCTCATCGTCACACCACACATACTTCGCAAGGAACGCATTTCAACAGCATTAATTTTACTTGCATGCTTCTTCTGCCATACCCAGCACTCACTGCCATACATAAGTGTAGGCACCAACACACCACTGTGTATAGCAAGTCGTGCCTTTTTGGACACTACTTGGCTAGCCACAATAGTATGCAGAGCACCGTTTACTTTGTTTCCCGCTGTAAATGTAAGTAAATGGAACTCAGTAGCATTTTCATAAAACGAAAATGCTACTGAGTTCCATTTACTTACATCAATAGTCGATACTTAAAGAATTGGTAGAGCCTCAGATTTCATGGTATTTATATAAGAGCTAAAGAATATACAACACGGGCGAATTAACTTGGTACCTGGCTAGGAATAAAAAACTCGGAAAACTCGGAAAGAAGAACTCGAAAATGCTAAAGTGCAGGGACACGTGCAACGGTCACTGAAATGCTATGCTTCGGCCTCGCACGGCGGTGGCGGGGTCCCGCGAGGGAGTAGCAAATTCCGGAGGGGGGAGGGGTGTCAAATTCGGAGCCAAGTGCGAGCCAGGTGCCAAGTTAATTCGCCCGGGTTGTAGGTAACGCTTTTTAGAGCTTTCTTCCTATACAAGTCTGCCATTTTTTTTAACTTAATTTTAGTGGCATCGCCATCATCGAAGAGGTGTTTCGTTTGGCTAGAGATACACGGGGATATGCTGATCTGACTACCAACCTCCACTCCAGTAATGGAGAGGAACCCGAAGAAGAAGAATTTTAGTCATTCTGAAAAAGTAAATCGAATTAGTGAATGTTTGAAAATGAATCGAATGATCACCTCCTATTTATTAAAGCAGAAGGAATCGCTATCCCTGCCGTCCTCTCCAACACCGTTCCATCTAGGAGCTTGCTTCCAAGGATACAGAAGTATTGATTTATCGTATATTTCATCATCATCATCATCTCAGCCGATGGTCGTACACTGCTGGACAGAGGCCTCCTCCTGAGGGTATATTTACTTTACGTCAACATTACAAAGCTATGCTCTACATAGTGGAAAAGTCTGTAAACGCAGATTACATGTACTATACGTCAACCCTAATTATATAGAAGGTGTTATCAAAATAAACGCAAAACCTGAAAACTGATTCTCCATAAAATAACTGAACAACACGTAGGTATACGTTGATACGTACTTTAACTTAAGGTAATGTATATTTTTTTATTTTAGGTGTCGCATAGAGCAGGCGCGGAGTGCATTTTTGAAGATGAACCAATTTACTATGTAACCGCTCTCTTTAAGATCTCTACCCGTGTTCGTCTTGTAAGGTGTTACGTATTCTCCATCCTTCTGTATGGTGTTGAATCCTGGACACTCACTCAAACCATGTGCAAACGACTTGAGGCTTTTGAGATGTGGGTATACAGGAGGATGTTGAAGATATCATGGACGGACAGAATCAGCAACGAGGTGGTCCTGCAGAGGATGAACAAGAGAGTAGAAATCTTGAAATCCATAAAAACTCGGAAACTTCAGTACCTCGGTCACATTATGAGAAGTGATAAATACCAGCTTCTCCAGATTATACTGCAGGGGAAAATTTTGGGAAGACGGCTGCCTGGTAGAAGAAGGACGTCCTGGCTTAAAAACCTGTGTGAATGGTTCGAAGTGGACACAACCTCACTGTTCAGGGCTGCAGTCTCCAGGGTCCGAATAGCCCTATTGATAGCCAACCTCCGACCGATAGGAGATGGCACCATAAGAAGAAGAAGATAATTATTTATAAGGTTGTTTGAAAGGTTTTAATGATTCTCTGGTGTACTGTATTTATTGTGTTTCTGTCTTTAATAAACATGTATTATGTAAAAGAGTAGGTACACAAACACGAGATAGTTTGTGTATAAATCGGCCGAAGTTTGTCAGTTGAAAAAAAATTATATGTTATAGGGTCCTTCTTAATATGCTGACACTTTTTTAAGGGGATGATCAGACTGTCAAACTGAACAACTTTCTCTATGGCACCAAAATCTAAATCGCGAAAAAAAACCAGCTCGTCCATACAAAACTGCAAACCTATACTCGAGCCAAATGTATGGTCCATAGAGAAAGTTGTTCAAATTGATGGTTCTGATCATTCCCTTTAAAAAGTGTCAGCATATTAAGAAGGATCCTGCATAATTTCAAAAAGTTACGGAGGTGGTTTTCACTTATCTTTACTTCTATTATGTGAAAAATTAATACTTCAATAAGGTTGTATTAAAAGTATTTAACTTACATTAAACGAATGAATATTGTCAGCTCTTGAATGAATATTATGGAGACATGTTAGTATAGTTAGTCATTATCGTAAATTATTTTTTGTGAACCAGACTAAAGTGAGTCATGCCTTCTTATGTAAATTAGTTGGCGAAGGATACACTGTTAGCACAGATGGTTGAAGTTTGCATTATTTGAGTTCCTTTGTTATTAAGAAATAATTGTTGACATTATTGTAGTAAACTATGTAAAAATCTTTATTTCATATGCCAACAGACCATCAAACTAAACCACTTACCTACTACTACAAATTAAATCGTACAAAAAACTGTTTTTCCATAGGTACACACGGCTACACATCAAATTACCCAAAACCAAAATAAGCTGGCCGCGCGTAGGTAGAGTAATGTATAACGTCGCGCGGCCAGCTTATATTGGTTTTGGGTAACTTGATGTGTCGCCGTGTGTACATTTGGGTCGAGTAGTTTAGTATGGAACAACAGATTTGTTAGTCCCATGGAGAAAGTTTTTCAGTTTTTGTTAGTTGTTAGCTTAGATTTTTTTTTTGGTACTACTTATGAAACGTGGATGTTGTGAAGTTTCAGAATATCTCTGACTACCCCCTCGGGGAATATAGTCGTAAGCATATGCCAGCTTTGATTTTAAAACAATTTTTATATTATTACTAGCAACCGCCCGAGCTTCACTCGGGTGGGGTATATAACATAAATAAGTACCTAAATATATTATACACAAAACTTCCAGAAGAAATTCCCTAAACGACAGCACGGAATAACGACAGTGAAAACCGTAGGTATAATTATGCTCAAGTTGCGTTGCGTGGCGTGGTAGAAGAAGTAAGAAGAAACAGAAATGATGAGGACAGATGCGTTTGCGACATTGTTTTATACTATGTATTTAGAGATAAAACACAGAGATAACTAGGCACTTAAGAGGAGAGGCGGGCTGAAACGGAAATTTGGAAAATAGGACACTTTTCTGACCGTATACGTATGTGTCCGATCCACCCTAGCCATACACACCGCTGACTTCAGTGCGAAAGAGACAACAGCAGCTCGAACCAATTTTAATATCTACATAAAGTCGTCGAAATCAGCATTTCGTATTCCCCTGTTTTCTCCTCCAAAACTAAACCGATTTTAATACTTCTTTCAAAAATAATATGAGAAAGACTTTGACTATGTCTGTAGGTTTGGATTTTTTTGTTTATATTGGTCGAATTTGTTTACTGGGTGTCTGAAAACGAGCAGTAAAATTTGTCATTTTCGAAGGTCCCTAATTCTTACAGTACCTAATTAATGAATGCAAAAAATCTAAACATAGGGACATGGCAGAGGTGACATATATTGTATGGTAAAAACATTTTTGCTCTAGTGTCATTATCCAGGGAGAAAACAGGGGAATTACGTTTGTATGGAAAAACGGTACCCGCCTATACTCTTAATAGCTACTACTTTACTATTACTACCACGCAATTACTTAGTAGTTAGAGTGGAAAAAATCGTTATTTTTCTAGACCTGATGCTAACGATGAGCACTACCGGTCGTGACCCTGTTTTGCAGCTCGTTTGTTATAGGTACCTACTTAATTATCGTAACGTATTTATTAAACGACGTGATTATAAACTAAGTAGCAAGATTAATTATAGAGGTAGATACCTGTTGAATATTGATTATTTACCCTTTTATGTCGTCGAAGTCCTATAGCGTCGAAGTAATGCAATAATAACATGAGAACTAGAAGATGCCTGGAGTGCGATTTTTGAATCTCATTCGCTGAGTTCAGCAGTTGAAAATATCAAAATTAGTGTGGAGTAGTGTTTGTGTGTGTGTGTGTAGTTTATCAAAATCATACTTCAGGAGTGCGATATTTGAAAGTCAAATCAGCAGTAGAAAGATGCGTATCTCCTTAGTCATTTTGACATTTACAACTGCTGAACTCAGCGAATGAGTTTCAAAAATCGCACTCCAGGTAATATAGAACAAGGAAGCTTATTATTACGTAATAATAAGTAGTACAAATATTGTGAGTGCCTTATACTATACCTACAAGTTTGGTAATAGTGAAAACTGCATCAAAATTAGTTCAGCCGTTCGCCCGACAAAGCCTAGAGCTAGACAGAATGAAAAAAGTTAGTTGCAATACTGAGGCCGAGTTGTATATTTTCTTTGGCCGAGGAGATTTTGAAACGTTTTGTGTTAAGACACAAGCGATTTAAGAACAGGGTGGGGATACAGGGTAAGTGACAGCCTAGCAAATACTGAAACGGTGAACTCAGACCATCAAACTTAACAACTTTCACTATGGAGCCTACCTCAGGATTCCCATGCATTTTAGTCGGGTAGGTACCAGCAGTTTTGTATGGGACAGCTGATTTTTTTTCGCGTTTCCTGAGGTAGGCTCCATAGTGAAAGTTGTTCAGTTTGATGGTCTGAGTTCACCGTTTCAGTATTTGCTAGGCTGTCACTTACACCCTGTATAGGCGATATTGCAACTGCACCACCCCATGAAGTCGCGACTATATCGCCGCGATTTTTAAGCACAGGCGTAGACTGAGCTTTATCGCAACGATCGACACTGGGGGTCTATCCGGACATTGGAACTTCGCAATTGCGTGAACGATTTTGTTCTAATGTCCAACTATTACAAAGAAGTTCCGACCGAAACGGTCGCGATATATCGTAAATCGAAAGTCCGGGTACATACAGCGTCTGATTGGTCTTAGAAGTATCGGAACAATAACGCGACGATGTCGCGTCGATGATATCGCGACGATATCGTTCCGTCAACGCCTACGTTCAAAAATCGCCTGTATGATGTGGCCCTTTTGTGGCCCTCAATCCTGTAACGTACGTCAATAAAAATTTTCGACCCTACTTAGACTAAGCTCACGTGGGCGTACAGACAGACATACAGAATGACGACCCCAGTTGGTGTAATGGTTACCACGCCACTGGACTGCCAAACTAGGGTTTCCACAATTTAAAAAGCCTGATAACTTACGTTTGAAATTATAATAATATTATGTGCGTACCTTAATATATTTAAACTTGTTTTATCCCACACAATCATTTTATCTAACAAAGAAGGACCTGGATGCAAATACTCTTTATGGTCTCTCATGTATAAGTGAACAGATGATGTGTGACCTAGTAAAACCGGTTGCTAGTTAGATGTTAGCTGAACATTACTGCCATGCTAATAAAATAAACACTCGCATATGGTTGTTACCTTCAAACCTTGACCTAGAAAACGTGGCCAGTTAGTTGTACTATAATAGGATATGAAAACCGACAAAATGGTTTTCCGCCGATGAATAGTGCAATAATTACTGTCCGATAATTAATGTAGTTTATTTGATTTGAGGTATAAGAAATGTCTCTACTTACTCAAAGCTTCTTCTGGCAATAATAATGGGAAAAAGAAGCGTCGGTAGGTAAAAAAAAGCCCGCACTACACCGAGCCTTCTCGGCGAGAACTTTCAAGGAAAATTACTATGGCTTACGACGCGACGCCACGAGAACAATGAAGGGTTTCCACGTGGTTTCCACAGTCTCGTTCTCGGCGAGAATGAAGAGCCGGCATAAAAAAGTAGTAGCTCGCGAACCTGAAAGAGTGGACAGGCGTCGTCGCCAGCCTCGAAGAGCTGTTTCGTTCGTTTGTTCCCTCTGTACCAGATTCCCAAAATACCAGATGACCAGCATACCAAATTCCTAATTTATCTGATTCCCACAATAGGTACCAGGAGTGCGATTTTTGAATCTCATTCGCCGAGTTGAGCTGTTGAAAATGACAAAATTACTGTGGAGATACGCATCTTTCTACTGCTGGTTTGATTTTCAAAAATCGCAATCCTGAAGTATGATTTTTGAAAGTCAAATCAGCAGTAGAAAGATGCGTATCTCCATTCTCCATACAATTTCAACTTCTGAGTTCAACGTATGAGATAAAAAAATCGCACTCCATAAGTACATTTATTAAGAAAAGAAATGAAAATATAATTAAAAATAATTTAAGTATTTGACCATTTTAGGATTTGACTCGTTTCGTTTGCCGACTGCCAACCTCCAGAAATGTAGCTAAACCGAAGAAGCACAAAGTTTACACGTAAGTTAGATAGGTACCTATTAAATAACAAATAGGTAGGTAATACTAATGGGTGATAATTAGATCATTAGCTAAATTCTCAGGGATGGTTCAAACTGAACAACTTTAATTATGGGAGTAAACCTGAAATAGCAGAAAAAAACGGCTGTTTCATAGGTAGTTTGAGTCAAGTAGGCGTTGCATTGCAGTTTCGTTGGTTATATAGTAATATGAAGGTATGTTGAATGTACCTACTTATTTTTAATACAATAAAATAACAAAATATTTAGAGTTGTATGTATCGCTATAGACACTCAAACAAAGGCCTTAATTTCATTAACATTGTACATGACATTAACAGTATCGCATTACTAAGGTCACCACCTGTTCAAACTGTCATAATATCTCGATTTTATACATAAGAACGGTGCATTGATCAATTCACGTTCGTAATACCACGTAATTAATACTTAGTAGGTATTTACGTAGCAAAGCAGCGATTACATTACCAAACATTTAGGGCCGATTTCGACATACATTGCTTGCTTTGATCGCTATACTTTAAAATAGAGAGAACAAATCCG
Organism: Agonopterix subpropinquella; assembly: GCA_922987775.1. NCBI lineage: Eukaryota > Metazoa > Arthropoda > Insecta > Lepidoptera > Depressariidae > Agonopterix > Agonopterix subpropinquella. The sequence goes on along the minus strand of OV277695.1, from coordinate 10,080,358 downwards.
GCAATGTATGCCGAAATCTGCAAACTGCAAGTGTAATCGCTGCTTATCTTATTATTAATCTGTGGTATTCCTAACGATCCTATTGTTTTAAAGAAACAGGCCAGCTTAAAACAGCATTGGTGACATCATTGCATGTAAATAAATTATCAAAGTTTTTATCGTGATTCCCAAGTCAAAACCAATACAGTCATAGATAGAACGGGATATAAATATATCAATCGATTAATATACCTATATCATAAAAACTCAAGGTTGAAATTGATGATTCACAAACATCTTTAGTGCCAGTATGAATCCCAACATTTCTAGTTCGCTTCATATTATACCCAGGAGTGCGATTTTTGAATCTCATTTGCTGAGTTCAGCAGTTGTTTGTCCACGTCAGAGGCCGTAAGGCGGTCTGAAAAAACTCTGACACCAGGGCTCTGCCCACACGATAAGAAGAAGCAGTTGTAAATCTCAAAATTACTATGGAGATATGCATCTTTCTACTTCTGATTAGACTTTCAAAAATCGCACTCCTGAAGTATGATTTTTGAAAGGAGGTACGCATCTTTCTACTGCTGATTTGACTTTCAAAAATCGCACTCCTGAAGTATGATTTTTAAAAGTCAAATCAGCAGTAGAAAGATGCATATCTCCACAGTAATTTTGAAATTTTCAACTGCTAAACTCAGCGAATGAGATTCAAAAATCGCACTCCTGAAGTATGATTTTTGAAAGTCTAATCAGCAGTAGAAAGATGCGTATCTCCACAGTAATTTTGACATTTTCAACTGCTGAACTCAGCGAATGAGATTCAAAAATCGCACTCCAGGTAAGTAAAATTAAGTCCTAAATTACGAAACTTTCAGACAATATACATTCCTAATTATCTTTAAACTTATACAGGGTGTAAATTAAAATAGGACAGCTACTTAAAGAGGTGCTTCAGACCATCAAACTGAACAACTTTTTCTATGGGACCAATATCGAAATCGCGAAAAAAAATTCTGCTGTCCCATACATTTCAGTCGAGTTATGTTTGCAGTTTTGTATGGGAGAGCGGATTTTTTTTTCGCGATTTCGATATTGGTCCCATAGAGAAAGTTGTTCAATTTGATGGTCTGAAGCACCCCTTTAAGTAGCTGTCCCATTTTATTGTACACCCTGTATTATAGTCCTGTGGAATATTTTTTTAGCGCATCTAAATATGAATCATATCGTTAAGAATGAAGATAAATAATTCAGTTAATAGTATATAAACATTTGTTTTAATGTGTTTACGCCTTACGCCCCCTATAACAAGAAGTAATTTAATATAATGTTCGACAAATAAATAAAATTATAATTGTGATGGTAAGGTAATCTTCCATAATGTCGTTAGATAAAGAACTCAAGCAATTCAACAGTTATTGACCCAAAGACGACCACAAAATTCGATTCGATTTGAATTCAAAGCGTAAAAATCTGTCTTGATTAAAATAGAAAGCATGAAAACATAGATAAATAACTTTGGCGGCTCGGTGAGCTCAGTCGGTAGTCGCCAAGGGCCGCAGGTTCGAATACCGTAAGGGGCAAATATTTGTATGATGAATATGAATGATGTCTAGACATCATTATACAAGTCCAGGAGTGCGATTTTTGAATCTCATTCGCTGAGTTCAGCAGTTGAAAATGTCAAAATTACTGTGGAGATATGCATCTTTCTACTGCTGATTTGACTTTCAAAAATTATACTTCAGAAGTGCGATTTTTGAAAGTCAAATCTGCAGTAGAAACATGCGTATCTCCATAGTAATTTTGACATTTTCAACTGCTGAACTCAGCGAATGAGATTCAAAAATCGCACTCCAGGCTAGATTCTAGATGGGACTAATAATATGTGTGATAATGTCAAAGATATTTATTACCTACTACCTATAAGTAATTGAATTTTTCGGTGGAAATAAAAAAATTTTCAATCGCATTCTCATTTCCCGCAAATCTCATGAGTGGAGGCTCTTGGACCACTTTTGCCCATCGGTATTGTCATAGGTTAGACCCCCTCATCAACTGAACTACTGAAAACAAAGGGAATCTATGTAGTTTGATTGTAAGGTATCTTTTCAATGTATTCTCCGTGCTCTTATAAAGTACTCGTGCTTTTAAGTATATTAAATTCATTAATTTCGTTCTGCCTATCCTTTAGTGGACTAATCGATTCATTTGATAACATCATAATAGTTCTATAAGACGTAAACAATATTGTATACCAAACTGTAAATGATTAATCGATGGAAAGGTAATAATAAATCATGCCCTAATAATAGTGTTATTTATTCATCAATATAAGGCAGTATGATATTACATTTTCAGCTACAGTTTGCGCAACAAACGTTACGTTTCACCGACATCGGAAAAGGAAGCCGGTTCCTATACTTCACGGCCTGCCGAACAAGTGTTATCGAAAATGTGTAACTAGTTCATTTCATATAAGACGGTAAACCAAACGATCAATTAGTGAACTGTAAATTATTTAATTTTACGTAGGATACACTATGTACCTATTCAGTATTCTCACGCTTGTCTCACATTGGGGTAGGCAGAAAGAATAGAACGCCACCCGCCACGATCCTGACATAATATTAATTTAGGCTGTCCGGCTTGCCGAGCACCTGGCTAAACAAAGAGTACTTTGCTACTAAAATATTAAAACATATACCACAGATAATTATCTTCTTTAAAAACGTAGTGAATAATTTTTATATAAGATGCACCGTTTAGAAGTTATCAGTCGGACCTCTGAAAAAAGTCAAAAAATTTCGAGGTTTTTCGGTTAGCAAAAGTCTTTCGAAGCTGCAAAATTGGTATTATACTACTGGTATCTACCCTAACAACATACCAAAAAATCAGCTCCGTGCAATTTATTGCGACCTAACGCGATTTATATGTCTACGGTTAGGTATACTGGTAAAACCATTGACACTAAAAGAAAAAGTCAATGCTCACTCCACTCGTGATTACTAGATTGTTATTTGATTGTTATTGTGATTGTTGATTGTTATTAATTCTTTTATGCAGGTGTTAATAGATTATATGCACCAAATAAAGCAGTATCTTTCGTTTCGTCACGGGCATAAGTATTGAACCCCGAGCGTAACAAGGGATCTAGGGAGTCCAAAGTTATTGAGCGAAGAGAGGTGAAAGTTGTTCAGCTTTTTACACAAAATAGACAACGTCAAAAGGCTAACTTTATACCTTACCATACCTGCCTTGGTCACTTAGCTTTTATTTTTCATATAAATTGAAAAAAAATTAAGAAAAGGTAAGCATGTGCGATACTAAGCGCGAGGGAGACAGGAACACACTATTGCCTACATTTTACGCCACGCTTCCTATCAGAGGGGGTGAATTAAAGATTGGTGGGGGGCAGCGAGTGTCCTTACATACTTTATGTAGAGACTTGTGTAGGTATTTATTTAGTTTAGATACTCTTTATTATACTGTGACCTTAGGTACACCACAGTATGAGAATGAGTAGATACTTACCTAAATTCTAACTAATGCTAGAACTATGACTGTAGTAATATCATTCAAAGGTTCTAATTTCGTGCATGTCAAAAATAAAGCCGAATTTAAATTTTTTTGCGAATTTACATAAAATACTACATTGCTACATAATATAAAGTTAGTTTGTAAGTCAGTGCTATGGGAATATAATATAGATAACCAAGAACAAACTCGATCATATGACAAACTAATCACATTGTGAAACGATTAGTCACTTGTTGACTCTATATAAACCGCATAAGCAATATGTCCATAAGATCTTAATGACGGCTACGAGGATTGTATGACAAAATGTATTAAATGTATATCTACGAGATAAAACTACCACAAACTGTTTGCGTCTGTGAAAATTGCTAATATTTGTATAATTGCTTATACAGGGTGTTACAAAACACCCTTTTAATACTTAAGGGGGTGCTTCAGACCATCAAAATGAACAACTTTCACTATGGGGCCAACATCGAGAAAAAAAATCTGCTGTCCCATAGAAAACTGCAGAACCGACTCGACTAAAATGTATGGAACAGCAGATTTTTTTTTCTTGATGTTGGCCCCATAGTGAAAGTTGTTCAGTTTGATGGTCTGAAGCACCCCCTAAGAAGGACCCTGTATAACACAATATACAATACAGGTTCCTTTTTAATATGCTGTCAGGCCATCAAACCATATGATAGTTTGTGCATTAAACTAAATCCGCCGAACGTTTCATACAAAACTGCAAACCTTGGTACTCGATCCAAATGCATTTGGATTTATAAACACCCCTAGTTTTTAATTATTAACATAACTGACGATGAAACTAAACAACTTTCCCTGAGGAACATGACTCGAAAAACGATTTTTTCTTTGGAATTCTTTTCATAACAAATCGATCGGCTGTTGCGCACTTTTGTATGGAAACAAAAGAAGTCTGGCGGAAGGTACTATAATTTGAGACCCAGACATAGAGGTCCCATACATGAATGAAACTTATAATTCGTGTAGAGTGAAACATAACTAACAAAAATGTAAATTGGTTATAATCTGTAGAAGTTGGGGGAAAGGTATTTCTCCTTATGATACCTTTTGTATCAAGTATGTTGATAGTCCACTCAATCTTCTACGCATTCATTGTGTTTACTTTAATGAAAATTCACGATAACCGTACCATATTATGATAATGGAAGAAAACGAATTAACACACACTATCAGTTCAACCAAGCCAAATACGTTCCGTAACGACCAAAATTACCTCAGTGATAATATTAGATGAAAATAGCTGTCGTGGTTGCGTTTTGCTACTGCTTTTTGGACGATTTATCTATTTTACTAGTAATTTCTACTTTTGAATCAGGACTTCTCGAGATGTGAAAGTTTTTTTTTAAAAATGCCTTAATTTTTTCTGTGTCTAATAATTATGATTTTCGTAAAAAATGGCTGGGGCCAAATCTGCCAATCTTCTTTCTAGTTCTTTGACCCATGTTCCTTGGGGAAAGTTGTTTAGCTTCATTGTCTGAATACACCCTTAAAAGTTGTGTCTAGTAATTAAAAAGGGGTGTATTGGTTCCCACAATTTTTCTTATCGAACGTAACAGGAGCCAAAGAGCCAGGAGCGAACGTAACTGGAAAGAGGTGCTCAAATAAAAAAGAAAAAGCCATAAATAAAGATAATTATGTATATTCCATTTTCTTACAAAATATTTACAACATCATTCATTAATTATGCACATATCCATTGTCATATAAAACATTACAATTGAGATAAATTAGTATTTGTGAAGCGAATTTACAGCAATTACTAGGCATACTAAACTAAAACTAACGCTATTCTAGTAACAGATCTTTTAGGCACCATTCCCTAAAACAATAGTATAAGAGATAAGTGTACTTTTTGCAACCAGTGTTTATGGGGTGTAGAGCTTCTCTGTGATGGGGATGGACCAGGTCAGCCTGCATAACTGGCTGTATCTCCTAAACCGACTGACAGAACTTGACAGTTTTTGTACTGTTCACATAGCTACAGTGCATACTACAACAATAGCATACGATCAGCCTTGCAGCTGATCGTTAATTTTTTACACACCTTTAATCATCAGTAACTCCTAAACCGACTGGAGTTATGCAGGCAGACCTGGTCCATCCCCATCACAGAGAAGCTCTACACCCCATAAACATTGAATCAGCCTTGCTGCTGATGGTTGCAAAAAGTACACTTATCTCTCGGAATACAAGACCTATACATGACCTGACCAACTGATTTGGTATCAAAATAAGCTCTTAAAAATAATTCATCATCAATTCACCATACAGAGCTTTTTTGTTGCCAATAAATAATTGAATCAAATACATATAATAAGCCTTTTAATGTTATATATAAATTTGCTTGTCTGACAATGTTGGATGCAATTTAAGGACGCGTTACAAGAATTCTTACATAAAATTGAAATAAGACTTTTAAAGAATTTGAGAAAGATAAAGGAGATAATAAATATGAAAATAACAGATGTATACAGAAAAACTACGAAGGTCTTCCAACGCGCCCCTTATTACAAAATTCGATAACTTCATCCATAAAACCGCTTGACATCGTTAATATATTATTATTCCATTTAGTATTTCATAAATCAATATTAAACTCGTATTTTTACGAATCCATTTACATTTCATAATAATTATGAGTTTTTTTTGAATAATATGATAAAAAAACTTAATAACAGAGGAATGTTAACCAAACATTGTTAGCCAGACAATCAAAAACATATTTTATACTAAAAATCCTAAATAACTGTCATAAAAGCTGTATTTACAATCTCTTACGAAAGTAAAACCCGACGCCTAATTTACACTAACAATGTTAACAATATTACTATTTTTACATATTCGTTTAACACTACACTGTATTATTTTACATAACGTTTATCAAAGTAATACTTTCATTGAATACAAACTCTTAATAAAAGGTTTAACCAAAAGGCAAACCATGCTGAGTAAATTATTGTCAAGGCAACGAGAAACATTGATAATTTCCAAAAATCTAAATCAATAAATTTTATTTCTAGCATGTGACAAATTATCTTAAGGTACAATTTGGCAGTAGACGCAAACGATACACGTTTCAGCAATAATTTCTCGGATTGTACTCCGAAAATTCTAAGATGGCGTTTTGTATGGTAACTGAAAGACAAAGCTCATACAAAATAGATACCATCAAGGTCACCGTGACATGAATTCTCGAAGCAAATAATAATGTATATAAACGTACATTACTGTTCAGTCTTACCTTCGTTATTTACATGGACAATAAGCCAACATCGTGAAGCGCACATTCATATTAATATATTAACGTATTGTTTTTGATATGTACAAAACAATGTACAATATTTCTTTGTCAGTTGTTTAATGGCTGTAAATATCACATTGAAGTCTGACTAATGACTAACGCCAATTATATAAACATAAGTATTATTATGGACGTTTCTACGCAACATTCGTGTTTATAAGACGTGGTCTAGTTTTAGGGCCTGGTACCTTGCCTGGCCTGGGCATTGGTGGCCTGGGCCTCTTCTGTATAAGTTGTTGATAGCTTATCAGACAGCTCGTAGACATATTTTGTATGAAAAATAGTATGTCGAACGATCTGTCAAATAAGCATCAAGAACTTATTCAGAAGTGGTGAAACAGGCCCTTAAATTAATAAGCAATACAGGGTCCAACTTTGACGGATTTTTTAAGGGGATGACCAGACCATCAAACTGAACAACTTTCTCTATTGGACCAACATCGAAATCGCGAAAAAATCTGCTGTTTCATACATTTTGATCGCGTAAGATTGCAGTTTTGTATGGAACAGCTGATTTTTTTTTTGGGATTTCGACCTTGGTCCTTTTGAGAAAGTTGTTCAGTTTGATAGTCTGATCACACCTTTAAAAAACGGCCGGTACTTTAAGAAGGACCCGATACCGGATGATTTTTTTACCGTTCCGAAACTTTGAGAGGTGTTTTGAAACGGTAACCTGTATATTGCATGACAATCATACATGCTGTAGTGCAGCCAATCAGCCGGCCGTAGCATGATGACGCATGATGTTCGTTCGCATATAGAAAGAGAGCTAAGGCGCGATAGTGCATTTCAATACAGAAAACTGTAAAATATATTGTCTCAAATGAAATGGATTCTTATGTCTTTGAAAACAAAGGATAAAATACTGGACCACGTCTCTATCGGGTTGTCAATTTCGACAATATTCCTTCCCCGCTATTTATTTATAAATTTTCTTCAAGTAGTTCCGTTTGAGTTTATATAAACATACTGTTTATGGACGAAGGCCATTTCGGACTAACATGATTGCATGCTTGCATATCACACAATATCCAAAACAATTAACTCACGCAATATTTGACATTTCTAGTTAAACGTAACAGTTTCTTCACAAACACCTTAACTTTAGTTTGCATTGAGGGGTTCACGATTTAAAGAATAGCTTCAGTTATATCTCTCGTTAGAAACTTCTCCCGTGTTAAATAGAGTTGTCCCTTTTTGTGACACATACTAAGTCTATCTACTATAAGTCTGTCTAGACGACCCGGTTGGTGTAATGGTTACCACGCCGGACTGCCAAACCTGGGTCCTGGGTTCGAATCCCGGTTCGGTCATGGATGTTATATGTTCGTGCCGTTTTTGTATGGTTTTCATATTAAAAAGCCTATAGTGCTTAACTTGGAATCATTACAATGTATGTGCCTGTGAGCGTTATTTATTTATCACTTACGCACGCACGGCCTCCACACTTTGCGGATGATATTAATTTGTCTCTCATGGACAGTAGGGAGCTTGTATTTAGGACATTTTAAAAGCGTCAGCTTCATACTGTTTTTGGCTCTTAACACCTGCATGAAAAGCTATAATGATGTCATCAAAAGCTTCATCCATTGGTGGGAACAGTAGTTATCAACACCAGCGGCCGTAGATTATACGCGCGATAAGGCAATATCACGCCTTCTATCACGTTTGTTCGCGTGCAAATTGAGAGCTACGGCACGATAGCGCTATATCACGCTGCCATACTACGCTGATTTCATCGTAAGGCAGCGTGAGCGATAGAACGGAATTGAGTCGCCCTTCCAAGCTCACTTCTAACAACCATGAGCGGATCGCTTGAGTGAAGAGAAGCGCGAACCAGTTAGTCTTAGACAGATTATAGACAATCTGACGAAAACGTTCGCTCGAAGCCGATCAGTTGTAATTCGCGAGGTATATAGGAATACCTCTCAGTTCATATCCGACACATATCACAAGGATATCAACAAGCTGGCGAGTGGTGCGGTGACTAGTGGGCGTTGTGCACGTTGTGCTGCGCCTTCTTCTTGCGCTGCGCCAACATGTCGTAGAAAGGGTTGTGGCTGATCGACCGACGGAGGCACTCGATCCATTCGTCTCGCTCTTCCACCGTCGCTGCTGACATTCTGTAAAGGGAAATACACATTTTAATTTTATACACAAAAGAAAGGGACAATTCTGAGAGAGTGGACAGACGTCGTGAGCATCGAAGAGCTGTTTCGTTTGGCGAGAGATAGACAGGGATATGCACAGCTGACTGCCAACCTCCAGTAATGGAAAAGAACCCGAAGAAGAAGAATTTTATAAAGAACGAGCTTTTACCCGCGACTTCGTCCGCATAAATTATATTACAGATTTTAAGTCAGATGATAAGATATCAAACAAAAAAAATTTTAATCAAAATCGGTTCAGTAGTTTTTGCGTGATACTCGAACAAACAAACATCCAAACAAAAAAAACAAACAAACGAACAAACAAACAAACAGACCAAAAATTGGTGATTTGGAATCAGGGACATCTAAAAATCATATCGTAATATTTTTTTTGTAAATATCTTCAATGTACAGATACACTTCTGTTACAGTTTTAAAATAGTTTAGATGCAATAACAAAAATTTTACTAGGAAAGCTTGATTGATTTTTATTAATGGATCATTCCACGTCAGTAAAACTAAAAGAGACATCTAAGCGAAAATCGGTCTCCCAAGTCAACGCTCCGTCACCCGTGTCTGACAAACACTACGGCGCCATGTATATCATGAGAGGCTGTCGTGTATTGAGGCGCGTTTTATTTCGTTGTTCGTCACGATTGGCTGTGAAAGTGCGCGAAATCGGGAGAGTGCAGTATCTGCCACAAACTAACTATTAAATAATGTGCCCAAGTGCCGATTAGTACCTCGTCGTTCATTATCAGGATAAACGGACAGATTTTAACAAAATTTGACCAACACAACATACTTTAGATTGATTCACGACTACGATCCCCGCGGGGTGTAGTCAGGTCATTCTTAACAACCGTAACCAGTATATCCCCATTTCACTCAATGACATTAGTAAACAAGAATGGACGGGCCTTACGCGAACATTTCAAACCAGAAAAATGAGGCAAAACAATTTACAGTTTTACTTCGAAAATGTACCGAGATGACAGACCAAGTACCCTAATTTGTATTGAAGTGCCCTAGTTTTACGTGCTTCAACTTAAAGCGCTTTGGGCCTATCCATTCATTTTACTTTGATCTAAGATTTCACTAGCATGACAAAACTTTCCTAAACTATCTGACAGGTAGTGAGCCCAATTTTTTGAATAGACATCGCCCAATTATGATTCACTACAACTATTTATGTAGTCTACAACTACCACTGCAACTAAAAAAGATAAAAGCAAATTTTGCTCATAAGGAAACTAAAGCCTGACCAGAATAAAAAAACCAATGTTGCGGAAAATCAAAGGAACTAATTTTTGTACTTGAAACATTGGCATTAAAGGTTATAATTGATCGTAGTGCCTCCACAGCAGTTTTTTTATTTTTCTGGTCAGGCTTGAATACCTCGTAGCCAAACCAAAATGGCGAAATAATTGTCACGAGGAAAGACCCGTTTCCCCATCAACGTTTTCCTTTACTTCTTGGCCGAATGTTAATCAATTATGATTCATCTGTTTCTTTACCGCACGCAATAACCACGGACATAAAGAAGTGAAGTTTACCTGTACACAGTATGTTTTCCTTCGACGACTTTCCCCTCGGAATCAGTTTTACATGCTTTTATGAGATCAGCGCCTCCGCTGGCGTAGAGTTCGAGACAATGGGGCCGCTGTCGATCACTCGCCGGTCGGACCTGAAATTTGAAGATAAATAATCACATTTACTTTTGAAATAAATTGCCGAATTATGGTGGTGAGTTTAAGCCTGGCAATAGACGTCAGACATTTCATCCGATTGTCTTTTTCAATAGAATATAAGTCCCTCTCCCTCCCATCACGAAGGAGAGGGATGGAAGCATCGGACAAAGCTTCCGTCCCTCCTCTTCCTGTAGAAAGGGAGAGGGACTTATACTGGGTGTAAGTGACAGCCTAGCAAATACTGAAACGGTGAATTCAGACCATCAAACTGAACAACTTTCACTATCAGAAAACGCGAAAAAAAAAATCTGATGTCCCATACATTTGAGTCGGGTAGGTACAGCAGCGCGTTTTCTGAGGGTGGCTCTTTAGTGAAAGTTGTTCAGTTTGATGGTCTGAATTCACCGTTTCAGTATTTGCTAGGCTGTCACTTATACCTTGTATAAGGTTAAATCAAATTAGCTGGCGAAACTTATAATTATAAATCCATACTCCACCATGCGGGCCCAGCAAAGTTAGTGGTGATTGAGTGTTATGTATTATATGTATAAATTACTGATTAATTAAGGAAAACATAATTACATAATTCTAAGGAAGAAAGTCAATCATTTACATACATATATTCTTTCCTCAACCGTAAACCACAATATTATTCAATAATACATAAGCATAAGCATATGCTCACGGCTATATTCCCCGAGGGAGTAGTCAGAAATATTCTGAAACCTCAGAACATCCACGGGCTAGATTCTGGTACTTTAAATGGCACTAAATAATCTGTATTTTATATTTTAATAATACGTAGGTTACTTCAATAATTGAAGTCTCACTGTGAGGTGGAAAAATAAGTCTTATGCATCTTAAATTAGCGCATAAATGTGTTCGACAAAACTATGCATAACACGTATATTTAGCCAAAATTCTTAATAAACTAGTACATGATGAGTAGGTGTTGAACTTACAGATATGTTTTCTAATGGAATGATCCCTCTCGGCTCCTTATCCGTCGTGTATTCGAAGTAGTACAAGCAGTTATCGTTCAGTATAAACCACCGTCTCTTCCACGACTTGTATCTGGAATGATAAATTGTATTTATTAAAACACGAGCCTTTGACCCGCGACTTCGTCCGCGTGGATAAACACTTTAGGGGTCGATTTTCGAAAAATCCTTTCTTAGTGCACCCCTCCATCCTTTTTAGAATATACAGGATGTAAGGAAAAGTATAAAACTAAGTCGCTTCCCGCTGTCTGTCCCTATGTATGCTTAGATGTTTAAAACTACTCAACGGATTTTAATGCGGTTTTTTTAAATAGAGTGATTCAAAAGGAAGGTTTATATCAGCATTGCACCCGTGCGAAGCCGGGGCGGGTCGCTAGTTAACCCTTAACACATTCGCAGACAGTGACCGACTATAGCAGTGATAACAATAAAATTTCTATTGTGTTTCGTTCACTGTCCGCGAATGTGTTAAACCACATACTCTTCCCATCAAACTGAACAATTTTTACTATGGGAGCAAACCTTTCAGATCAAAAAAATAATCAGCGGTTCCATATGTTTGAGTCGAGTAGGTATTGCAGTTTAGTATGGGACAGCAGATTTTTTTTTGCTCCGATCGGTTTGCTCCTATAGTAAAAGTTGTTCAGTTTGATAGGTAGAGTATGTGGTTTAAAGGTTAATGATACTTTTCCTTACACCCTGTAGTTTTCAATGCTAGGATTAATTTAAGAATTGTATGGAATACTTTGAGCCACGATAACTTTGAAACTATATATTTTTTACGGAAAGCTGACAAATGTAAAACAAGTACAGATATTGATTTATAGATCGTGTCAAAAAATTTCATTGAATTTAATTGGTTAGTAATATAACCAGACTTCGTTTGTATGGCTCTGAATTATGGCGCCTTAAGCGAAAATCACCTACGAGTAAATAGTCACTTTGAGCCGTGAGCACATTTGAACGTGACAAAAGGCAGGACAGAGCCTTTCCGTGCGTTGAACGCGCCAGGAAATCATGAAGGCTCGACTAGTCATAGTCACACGGAAACTCTATAAGTTTTGTCCTGTTCGTTGAACCATTGACAAAATAAACCATAAAACATTACATGGCTCGCCCTAAGCCCTAAGCATTATTCTAAGTTACACTAGCGTTAACCTGGGTTAGCAATTAACTCCAGATTAAGTAGGTATTCCATTATTTTTAGTACCTGTAGAAAAAAACCTAGTTAAGCTATTTTAACCCGGAGTTATAACTTGAGTTGAAAATAACACCACAAGATAGATTAGCAAACAAATGCCAATTGACGTCATTACAACGTCATTAAAACTAAACAAAAACAACTTGATGTATTCTCGCTCATTTGGGTGTTTAGAAGACAAGATAAAAATATTGTTTACCCAAGCGTAGTCTCTGCTACTTAACACAACACACAATCAATGTAATTGTTTGTTTTTAATAGGAGTCTAACAACATAACTCTTATTTCTACGACAAGAGAATTAAAATGGCTTGCTACGATGTTCCCATGATTATTCTATTCTAAAATAAACTCTATTATGTAAAAGTAATAAAGATGATTACAGACCTGCCGCCTTGCTTCCATAGCCACCCCTCCTTGTCAGGATTGAAGAAGGTATGCATGAGATCGTTGCCGTCGTCTTCTGGTATTTTAAATGGCTCAGTCTTTATAGACTCGTATAGCGACTGGAAACAAACGTAATTATATTAATTTAAAACCAAAACTACATTCAAACATCAACACTTGGCGACGACTAATAGAAGTTCAAATAAATGTCAGTTTATTTGATATCATTAAGTGTTAGTTGATGATAAGAGTTCTAACGGTTGTTTACAACTTATTTGCTAAGAGGTTAGGCGGGTGAGAGCGCTAAAGCTATTTATAAACCAACTATTTATGTCGTATCGTATCAAACAGAGTACAAGTTCAGCAATCTCAAATCAGGTTATCCCTCTGATATAGGGTCGATTCACACCAGAAGAGCATTATCTCACAGCGGCAATCTTATCACTAGTGAATAAAGGTTAAATTTATTTGCACGTCGACGACGCGGCGCGGCGGCCGCGCGCGGCACCGATCTGCCCATATTTCTTCAAATAAACGGGACCTTTATTCACTAGTGATAAGATTGCCGCTGCGAGCAAATGCTCTTTGATGCTCTTCTGGTGTGAATCGACCCTAGATCAGAGGGATAACGTGATTAGTATCCATTTATTTATAATACTTTTTCTATGGAACAACAGATTTTTTTCGCGATTTCGATATTGGCTCCATAGTGAAATTTGTTCAGTTTGATGGTCTGATCATCGCTTTAAAAAATCGTCAGCATATTAAGAAGGACCCTGTATGTACAAGAGAATACCTCAGCCTGTCTATTCTCTGTCTATATCGGTTTTTATACATCTTTAGGAGCACTGAAAGAAGACCAAAATAAAGCTAACAATCTTAGACCATAATTATAACAATGGACGAGTTACGCGTGTAATTCTACTAACAAACTTTTCTGACACTTTTTGCGGGGGCAGTAAGGTAGCACGAAAACCACAACTTTGGATCTTTGCATTTTATTCCAATACTTTAGATTATAATTTTATTTGTTAAAAATATTCTCGTGTGAACCCCAAACGAGACTACTTTGAAGTTATTGTCCCGCAATTATAGGCTGTCACGTTTAGTGATAAGGTATAAAATTGTATGTAAGTGCACATGATTAATAATTAATCTTGTAACATAGTGTAAAGAACTAATAGTGGTGAAGCTCAGCGGTCGCGGCAGGCCAATCATGCGGGGCGTGCAGGGGCCGGGAGGGATGCGTCCCGGCCCACGCTAACAGCGAATTGAGTTAGGGTACGCCGCGCCCGTCCGCCGCCGTACCCCGCACACCGCTCGGGCATAGACCCACCTCGACCGCTGAGCTTCATCACTATCATTTTATTTACACTATGCTTGTAACGTGGCAGAGGGAAATGCTAACGCAAGGCTGGTCCCTAGAAATATGGTCTAAGCAAACAACTCACCAAGAGCAACTCCTGAGGTAGATCTCCACCGTTATTGATGCCTCGGTTCATAGCGACGAACTGTTCGGGCAAAGGTTTGTCCTTCACGCTGGGGTTGTGCAGAGACGTGTTCAACATTATAATGGCGAAACTCAGCACGTAGCAGGTGTCCGCATTTGTAAATATGTCGGGGTTCAGTTGGCAGTAGCGTTGAGCGAAGCATTCCATCATTCTGTCTATTTTTTGAGCCTCTCCTGGCAGACGGAAACTCCAGAGGAATTGTCTGTAATCGAGATAGTTGGTATTAAATATAAGTCCAGAACAAATCCAGATCCAACAGAGTAAAAGATCAAACAGATGTGTTATTCATCGACTTTATTAAATCTTATGATATCTCAAATCAATCATAGTCTCGAAATATTGTTTTTTTTTTTAATCAAAAAACTACGAAACAAACAAACGATACATCGAAAGGAAAACGCCCAATCGCGTTTCGCCTCAAAACTGGTGAATTTTATAAGAAATGCTACAATAGAAAAGGATAATTTCCATTTCCTTGTGAAGTATGATATTCCTCCTATTTTGTGTATAATTTTAGCTATCATACTCTTTGTATTTGTTCTTTGATCATACTCATTCGTTAGTTGTGAAACGATTTGAAACGAATACAGTTCGTCACGTGGGCAATGTCTTTTGACGACGCATGTTGCTGAAGTGGATTAATATTTGTAATGTTATAATATTTTTTTGATAAGAGAAATAAATAAAATAATAAAGTTTTTTTAATAGTATAATTTGATTTCTTAATAATCAATTATGATAAAGAAAAAGCAAGGGGTGCAACCAAAGAGCCTCCCCGAGTGACGAAACCTGAGTTCGTCACGCGCACCCTGGGCAGTCAGCTTCGATACGACCATTGCTGCCTGGCTAATCTTTCCACCACAGCATGAGTGATTTTTATACGATATGGGTCATGCTAACACGAAAGAAAAAGATTATCATAAAAACGCATCAAATCGTGACACGAATCTTGTAATTAGGATGAAATCTTAGAAGGAGGTTACACGCTCAGTATTTCATCAGTCTGGTTCATCAGTCTGGTTCATCAGTCTGGTCCATCAGTCTGGTCAATCGTTGAATGACGCCAGAATGATGAGTGGGTTACACGATCAGTTTCCCATCAGTATTTCATCATTCACAATGGAATAACGGAAATGATTATATTAAATTTTCATCAGTCTGGACCATCATTCCGTCAGTCCGTGGGTTACACGATCATTCTCCCATCATTCTGACCAGACTGTCGAAATACGGAGCGTGTAACCTCCCTCTTAGGTATTTCACGAATTGTATTTTCAGTAAGCGCATGACATTCTAATTACAGTGTAACATGCAGTAGGAACTTAACGTGTCAAAAACTAATTTCCTCGAATATTGGTCATCGAGCGTAAAGTCAACCGAAAACGTTTCCCTGCAGTCTTGAGCCAACAAAAATAAATTACAGGATCACGTTTACTCAATCTCTTAGCTTCAATATCTTAAAATATTTGGCTCATTGTTCAAACGTTTGCGCGAAGTAAACAGAGATAATTTAATAACACAGCCGTTTCTATGAAATTCTATCTTGTTTGTTGAGGAATGAGATGAATCTTATAATCGTTTTGATAATACGTATAGTTGGTATTGAGTAAAGAAATCATTAGTTAAAGGCGTGTGAAAAATAAAGTAAGTGTAAAATTGAGATATGATAATAAATAATTAGGTAGGTTAGGTAACATTATCGACGTAAACATAGCAGACGAGGTGCCATTAATGTCATGTATGACGTTCACAATTCTTGTGAATTTATGATCATTCAATAATGATTTATTTCTTAGGGGTATTTCCATGCAAGCGATATAAGTGAAATATTACAGATCACTCGCAAACAAAAATGCAGTCATCTCGTAAGAATTACTCGACTGACGCAAATCGTACCAAATAAGTCAAATACTTTCAATACAATGGACATTTCTGGCACCATTTCACTTCCAGTGAACACCCCCCATTTTAAATCACAAACAGCTTATTCAATTGTTTGCCAAAACGCACACGCAAAATACTAAATTGTCGTTCTTGTATGTACAGTCGCCATCAGATATATCGTAGCATACAAAGTGTTCAAATATTTCTGAGCAGTGCTAATTTTCATTAAATTCTTTACTGTAAATGGAACCAATTATATCTAAACGTGTATTTTGTCATAAATATCTGAACAGCGAATTTTCAATAATTTCTTTACAATGTTATTTAAAATTAAAATGTAAAACAACGGAGTAAGGTTTTTTTCCGAAACTGTTCCGATGTTTATGATCACCCTGACTGCGTCGATATATTTGATGTTCTAGGCGTTCCTATATTTTTGATTGACTATGAGTAAAGAAATTATTGAAAATTAGAACTGCTTAGAAATATTTGACCACCTTGTTTGCTACGATATATCTGCTGGTGACTGTACATTAACGATAACACAAGATGAACATTAAAAATGGTAAGATTTAAAAAGCGGTCAAGTGCGAGTCGGGCTACTCGCGCACCGAGGGTTCCGTACCAAAGCACTGCAAAACACAACATTATTAACTTAGAAAAAAATACTTTTTTTGTCCGGGACCTTTAGCGCGAGACCGATTCACACTTGGCCGGTTTTTAGTATTTGTTGTTATTCTGTAGAGTATGCTCTATAATCACACTAAGTTTGACGCTTGTATGTATTACAGTTTTTACGATAGAGCGTGAAGAAAAAACGTTGATAAAAACTAGTTTCTTGTTGAGAACCCCCCTTAATTTTTAACTTTCTGACATTTTTATTATTTGTTAACAAATCCGCCGTAATAACGCATAATCTGAGAAAATTTCAACTACTTATCTAGCTATTACGGTTCAAAAGTTACAGCCCTAAATAGGTAGGACAGACGGACGGACGGACGGACGGACGGACGGACGGACGGACAACGTAGGCTTAGTAATAGGGTCCCGTTTTTACCCTTTGGGTACGGAACCCTAAAAATGATAAAAAAAAATCTATACAAATGAATCCCTATTTCCCTTGGTCACTCGAGAACGGCTGGACCGATTTGGCTCATTTTGGTATGAAATATTTGTGAAAGTCCAGGGAAGGTTTATACTGTAAAAAAATGGCCAAGTGTGTGTCGGGTAAAAAAGTGGAATTGGGAAAAAGTTTCATCAAAATGGGTTCAGTAGTTTTTGCGTGATGCTCGAACAGACAAACTAACAGACAAAATTCTAAAAAAGGTTGATTTCTAGTCAGGGACACCTCAAAACCATTTATCGTAATCTTTTTCTTTTAAATCTCTTTCGTGTATCTTCAATGTATATACAAACTTCTGTTTCAGTTTTATAATAGTTAAGTACATTGTTTAAATAGATTCAGTTTTATAATAGTTACATAGTTTAAATATATGACGGGCATATCATATTTTAGTCAAACTAACCTGAGAGCCTGGACTAGTATGAGATCCGTGAAGTCGTGTAGTTCGACAAAAGCCCGCAGCACCGCTTCATTGAATTCCGACCGCTCCCCGAGGTAGTCTCCGATCGCTGTTTTACTTAACCCTTCCCCCTTGTGAAGGAACTGCGCCACGTCCTCTGGCGTCCTTTGAAGTAGTCCGTTTTCATACAGGTACTCTATCCCTGGAAAATATTAAAACAAACATTGGATCAATAAAGATATTTTCCATTAGAACCTTTCGCGCATTTCTTAGAATTCATATTGCAAATAAATTTATTCGAGTGAAGTAATATCTACACTAATATTATAAAGAGGAAAGATTTGTACCTATTTTTGTATGTTTGTATGTTTGTAATGAATAGGCTCAAAAAGTACTGGGCCGATTTAAAAAAATCTTTCACCATTAGAAAGCTGCATTCACCCTGAGTAACATAGGCTATATTTATTGCTAGAAAAGATTAGACGTCCACCCGTGCGAAGCCGGGACGGGCCGCTAGTCGTTCATAAAAAGAAATCGAGATCACTTTTTTCACTTGCAAATCAACTCGTGAATAATCAATAAAATCACGTAGGACTGTCAAAAAAGAAAATCTCTTGCACATGTGAATTTCATTACAGAAAGAATGAAAATAACGGTTGTCCTAAAATTGTGGAACAATGGTGCGAATTTTATGAGCAGACTTTTTCTTTGTACATTTCTTCGGTATTAATCATTTAAAGAATGTATGGAGGTGCTACTTGGAAATGTTCCTCCATTGAAAAGGGAAGATCTTCCACCAGGCTATGTGTGAAGCCTGGGGACCGGCCGTGGTCCAACAGTTCTTAGTTGGACCTTGTATATATATCGAATCTCTGTGATTATTTCTCTTGCGCGATTTATGTCTTGCATTCTATTGTGAACCTTATTTGTAGTAGGTTACGAGTTACGTATTTACGATGAATGTTGTCTTTGTATGGAGCATATTTCCGCGAGCGACGGTATCGCCATCTGTTGGCATCTTTGCTATAACTTGTGGGTGCTGACCATCTGTAGTAGTTCCCCACAGGACTCCCCTCTCAGACCGGAGGTCGTTGAGTAGTTCGAAGTGTGCAGTCTGTATCCATGTAGTGTAGGTGCAGGGCTCCAGTCAAGTGAGTCTGACGAGCGATGTGCTGCGGTGTGTGCATCTGTCAGGGAGACCAGTCCTGATGTGATGCGGGCGAGTGACAGGCGTGGAGAAGGCGAGCAGAACTGCCACGTGGAGGTGAGCTCAGACACGTGGGCTGCGGGAGATCCTTCTATGCAGACGCTGACTGTCGTTGAGGAAGCTGCAGGCCCAGGAAGCGGTGTGAAGACAGCTGCGATGGACCTGGTGCGGCTTCGGGTTGATGGTGTGACTGCTGCTTGTTTGACCTGGTCGAGGGGTGTGAAGAGTTGGTTGAAGCTGGTCCTGCTGCTCTGCGGTGTTCAGGTTGCGATGTTCTTTGTCGAGGGTCACCAATATGGTGGTGCTAGTTGGGAATGTTCCTCCATTGAAAAGGGAAGATCTTCCACCAGGCTATGTGTGAAGCCTGGGGACCGGCCGTGGTCCAACAGTTCTTAGTTGGACCTTGTATATATATCGAATCTCTGTGATTATTTCTCTTGCGCGATTTATGTCTTGCATTCGATTGTGAACCTTATTTGTAGTAGGTTACGAGTTACGTATTTACGATGAATGTTGTCTTTGTATGGAGCATATTTCCGCGAGCGACGGTATCGCCATCTGTTGGCATCTTTGCTATAACTTGTGGGTGCTGACCATCTGTAGTAGTTCCCCACAAATGTCAATTACTTTCCTGTACATAAAACATAAAGGCATTTTACTTTTAGATTACTTATAGCGTCTTATGAATTATTTCAGCTCACGCTTCATCGTTTATTGAAGAATGTTGAAGCGTACATAGATATAGTAGTGTACTAAAAGCTTAGAACAGCACTTATACTTGATATGCAAAATGCCGCGAATGCTATGTGACCGCCATGTGGTGCCATTTCCGCTGCAATGGCAACAAGAATGGAATGTGAGTTGCAATCAAACAACGCAGCCGTAAACACTTATCGTAAAACCTGCCGTGAACTCAACCCTAAACAAGGCATCAAATAAACTCTAGCGAGCTAATATGACTTTTGAAACAAAGTAAAAAGTACAGTTTAAACTTTAATGTTGACTTTAATGCTTTAAGGAAAACTCAGCCAAGCCCGTGATTACCTACGCCGCGTTTGTATTATACCTACTTATTAACTAAACGCCAGCCAACTTCAAACAACAGACAAAGGGTCCTAATTATTTCGGGATTTATGAAGAAAATCTTTTGTGTGCAAATCCTCTAAATCTGACGTTATCCCCTCAGTGAGATTGTGTCGGTGTGGCAAGAATTATGCAATAAGTTCCCAATGTAAAATCGATCTTTGAATATTCGCATGAAAGTTCCAAATCGGACGACACGTATACCGACCGACAGACAACCGCATGGAACTCGCCACGCTGCCATATAAAAAGAAAACCGTTCACATAAACAGTGGATTATGCCATTTAATCTAGAGCCGCTGTGCCACTAGACTTCTACAGCCTCTCAAATACACTCGAATTACGTCACACACCCCCGCATCTATCAAATGCGTGGGTAGTCAGCGAGCAAGCGTGGGAGTACAGACGCTTTTACAATATTATTCCTTTGACGGACCGACCTTTATTTTCGCATCATCTCGCAATTTCACAGTAAAATCTGAATTTTTACATTGTCTGAAAAACGATATTATCCAGAATCTGAAAATAATATAACTTGAGATTCGTCAAAGGAATCCAGCATATCTTCATGGGAAATACAGGGTGTAAGTGACAGCCTAGCAAATACTGAAACGGTGAACTCAGACCATCAAACTGAACATCAACACTATGGAGCCTACCTCAGGAAACGCGAAAAGAAAAATCTGCTGTCCCATACAAAACTGCTGTATCTACCCGACTCAAATGTATGGGATAGCTGATTTTTTTTCCGCGATTCCTGAGGTAAGCTCCATAGTGAAAGTTGTTTAGTTTGATGGTCTGAGTTCACCGTTTCAGTGTTTGCTAGGTTGTCACTTACACCCTAAATAGCATCCAAACAAACTAAATGGTACTCATGTGTACCTATCTTGTAATATTTATAATGTCCATTGCAGAAAATCACCTTTATTTACTCATAAACACAAGTACTAAAGCAATCAAACAATGTCATTATCCTTGATAATGTTGGAAGAGCCATTAATCCTGTATAAGGAATAGATAGATAGTGATAAGTTGAAAAAGCTCATCACGTCATCGTTCTTTTAGAAATAAGTTGAGTGTATGCTGTGGATGCAATGTTGTGGCATGCAAAATTGCAGATAGCGGCATGACGAATTGGCATGTCGGCTCTGGGTGAAAAAAGGTGTTTATGACCTGGCTTTATAATGGCGGCCGATATAGCTTATTAGCTGCAGTCATTCTGCTATGGGTTATGCTAACTTATGGTTCAGTCGAAAACTAAGAAGAGTTAGAGTCAGTCTATCTAAAGCTCATTCAAAGCAATTTATTCCTTCTTTGATATGAAACCTGTGTAGTTAGTTAACCATGGTTAATTCACGAGTTACAATAATTATTTTCCTTTGTATGTTAACTGCAAAAAAAGCACACAAATGCGACTTGTGCATGTAAGTTCGTAATTTAGTTAGTTATTTCCTGGGGGGTAGCGAATCCCCTCAGAGTCACGTACTGTGCAGCATATTATTTGAATTATGCATGATCATCGCATATGCAAAGGATAAAGCTGAACATTATGCAATATGGTCAGGACATTCATGTCTATGGCACATTTAATTTGTATGTGGAATTGTTGTGCTAAAATGTATATTACTGATAATAAAATATTGGTAGAGTTGATGAGAGTGGACGTTGGTAGATAATAGAAACATTTTGTTTTAGTAATACCTAATTTACGTAGGTAATAAACATAAAAAAGGAAACAAATATTACATGCACAAATTCCTAATACGAGCCTTTTGGCCACAGAATAAATACTAGTACTACTCCTTTTCAAAAGAAATAATAATACGATACGGACTTCCCCCTTTGCCATAAATAATATCAACGGTCGGTTAATCCGATGAGTCTAACTTAATCCATGACTGAAGCCATCGGTCACTGAAGGAAATAAAAAAAGAAGGCAGTTTATAGAGCGAAGCCTACAATTCGTACGTCGCTAACGCCCCGCAAAGGGTCGAACCTGAAACGGTCAAATGAGTTAAATATACAAAAATGCTCCATTTGTCGAGCTCTGTCCTCGTGAAAAGACAAAGCTCTAAGACCAATAGAAAAGACAAGATTGACTGCGTATCTTAAAATATGGTCCAAATAAACGCGTTGTCGGGAAAAAACCATAACTGGCTCTCCTGTAAAATCTTATTTAAGGTTCGCCCCTTTGCGGCGAAAAAGACATTTAAACCACACACTATGAAATTTATTACAGATGTATGTATGTTTTAAGATCCCCAAAACTCATCTTAAGGACATGAAAAACACGACGAGAAAAAAACAAAATTAGTTTCGTTGACGTCACATGAAGAGAATTCGTTAAATACACGGTACATTTGTGCCAGGTTTCTAGGTGTAGGTACTTGCCCTGAATTTCCGCTCGGAGACATCATTAGGAAATTGTGTGTCCGTCCGTTGGTAGAGTAGGCTGAAGTACTGTTGCCAACTTAGCCGCACTGTGCCAAATCTGACGACTTTTCAGTTTGAGTCAGTTTATCTAAATGGTGTAATTTAGATTTCATTCAAATGAATTTTAAAAGATGATTGAAAAAAAATATTTTTTTTTCTAAAAGAAGACGTACCAATTGTGATACCATTTTGAAAACTTGAGGCCATCTTTCGAAGCCAGGTTAGCGTAGTACATTTTTGTTACAGTGTGTATACGCAAAATTGACAAAGAAATAATTTTTCCGCATAAGTCTGACAAAAGATGTTATACTTTATCTATGGGACGTCTAACGTCGAAATAGCGAAAAAAAAGTTATTCAGTTTGACTGTCTGATCATCGTCGTGAAAAACGGTTAGCATAATTTTTTATTAAGATGGGACCCTGTAAGTTCGAAAATCTTAATATGCACAAAAAATATCTTTATTAAAAAATAATATTAGACGAATCTAGCCACAACATTTTGGCGCCAGTTGGCAACACAGGGCTGTAGGCTTTTGTGTCTCTTCGAGGAGATGTTTGAGAGACAACCGTGGTTGGAGTACGTATTCAGCGAGCAACATTCTTGCTTGCATGCATGCTGCATCCGAGCGGTTTCAACTAGATATAACTGACTCCGTAACCTAATTAGCAGAGGACATTTTATGTATTGTTAGTAGAAGTAGGAAGCAATTTGGGTAGATTCTTTCCGGTTAACTTTAAAAGCTCTTATAAAAGAGACTAATGTAACTAACTAACCAGAATGACATCACCAAAATCGTCATAATCTGTTTACTAGAGTGCAAAGAAACATGAGTGATGATGATGGATGACTCAGAGTATCCACAATTTTATCTAATTGCTACATCAATTTAAGTTGGTGCCTTTCCATTCTAGAACTATATTTTTGGATACAATAATGTGTACTAACATAGTTATTTAAGTGTGTTACTAACATCAATATGGATTGTAATATCTGAAATAAAGATTTTTTTATTTTTTTTTGTTTTATTTATTTAATAATTAACGAATAGGTTTTGTAATTTTTCTTTGTCCCCGTTTGCGATACCTACCTACCTAATAATAATAAAATAACATTCAAATTAGGTATATTTGCACGAACAAAGTTGGTACAGCTGATTAATGATTATACAGGCTGAAATTGATATCATTAGCATCCTTTTAAACTGAATCTACCCATCAAAATGAACAACATTTACTATGAGAGCAAACCGATATGAGCAAAAAAAAGTCTGCTGTTGAGTCGAGAAAGCCTTGCAGTTTAGTATGGAACAGCCATAGACATTAGTTATAATAATGTCAATGGGAACAGCAGATTTTTTTTTACTCCAATCGGTTTGCTCTCATAGTAAAAGTTTTTCAGTTTGATGGGTAGACTCAGTTTAAAAGGATGCTAATGATATCAATTTAGAGCTTGTTTTTCTACTTTCAGTTACCATTTTTTTAAGCTCGAGCGTTGACTGAGCGTTATCGCCGCGACACTGATTGGACTCCGAATATCACGGCCGTATCGCAACGATATCATTCCGTCAACGCCTACCCTCAAATATAGCTTGTGTGATATGGTATCCATTCCCCACCCACCCTTACTGGTATCCATTCTATATAGAAACTGGTCCAGATGACTGGAAAGTCATGTTCCTTGGCCATTAAAATACGAGTAATTTACAGTTAGCAGAAATCTACGTAACCCATATAACTATGCCTGTCGATCTAACTTAATTACAGGACGCAGAGTGCAGATAGGTAGCAGGCAGAGATCGCATCTAACGTAATGGGATATCATCTAAGTTATATCAGAAGCGAACCGCAAGCACCCGAAGTAACTAATAAGTAACGTTATCTCAGTACGCAGCCATGTACCCGACCTCTAGGCCACAAGCAGTAAAGCGGTTCACGTGAACAAAATTACAATTCTGCAGCTGTGCTCCGGTAACTTTGAGCAGAGGAGTTAAACTATCAAAATTTCTAATTTTGTACTTGATAGGTAGGTACAGTAAACAAGAAATTATAAGGTAACTGGATGTTACCCACGAATTTGGAATTGTTAAGCCATATGTCCGTTTTGTGAGGGTTTAATTCAAGCTATCTCTATACGTAATTTCATCACAATTGGTTCAGCGGTTTAGCCTTGAAAACGTAGCAGACAAGAAAGACTTTCGCATTTATATAATACTAGTTTTTTCCTGCCATTTAGTCTGCGTGGAATTTGTATGCCCATGTCCTTCGTTTCAAGCTATCTCTATTCCAAATTTCATCAAAATTGTTTCAGCTGTTTAGTCGTGAAAAGGTAACACAGACAAACAGAGAGACTTTCGAATTTATAATATTAGTATGGATGGATAAATTTATCATTAACGACGAGCAAGCAATTGGACAAGTAGAATGTATTGTTATAGGTAGATATGTGGAAACATCCGTTGGTCAGGTGTAAAAGTGCAGGAATAGAACAATTTGCCGTGTATGTAGTCCGACGAGTCCGTGGGAACGCCGCACCTGCCGTTGTCGCGTCGAATGCCATACCACGAAGGCTACTCGTCGAACACCATTCTTTTAATTGGGTTATTCATCAAATTATCCTCGTAAAGAACTTAATCCACGAAAGCAAAACAGGACACGATAAACTTTGTCGTTTTGCGTTTTTCTTATATCCACACTTCTCTAACAGTGCCCGAAATGTCCAGCGTGAGAGGTAGCGATATTATAGTACGTTTTTCTATCTATAAATAACGGCACCAAAGCGAATTGGTGAAATCATAGAAATTGCTAAGCATGGTGGAGACCATGAGAGCAGATATGAGAAATCACTCACGTAGATATTCATAAAAGGAATTCTAAATATCGATATCAATTTTATGTTCTGAAGCACATTTTACTAAAACTACTTCCAACGTCTCCGTTGTCTACGTAGCTACAACACAACTTACGTTTTAGTGCTAAAGTAGAGATTAGCGTTACCTTCCAATTAGTTTACATTACCTTTATTGAAAGGGCACGCCACATACCTGCTGTTATGATCCCCAACAGAAGCTAGTAGGCTTTTTATTATGGTAACCATACAACAACGACACAAAACATGTAACATACAGCAATCTGGCGTCATTACCACCGAGTCGTCGTCGTATTGAATGATTAAGGCCGGTATTACAGAACGAAACTCAAGTGGAGATCTCTTCTTAAGTAAAGATAGACAAGGATGCATGTATACGTTGTATGTATTTGCATCATTTTCTATCTATACTCAAGAAGAGATCTCCACTTGAGTGTCGTTCTGTAATGCCGGGCTTAGTCTCCGAAAAGGTCTAAGCAAATATTGGAAATACGCAAGTATCCCTAAAACACACAGAAGTCTTATGACGCCTCGAATAGAGGAGTATGGTTTATTTTGTAGAGGTAAGGGCTTAGGAATACTTCATATTCAAATTCCTGCATTCAGTGTGCAATATTTCTAACTACGTATATGTCTGCTCATATATTTATATCAATTCAATACATAATGTGTGTACAATAAGTCAATGACACATTAAATAAATTACAATATAACTACTCCAAGTATTTCTTATTTTTTATGAAAATGTTTGCTGTAAGGACGCTAATTAAAAACCCAATTGGGTCATTTTCGAATATTCACTTTGCGCGCGCAAGTAACATGTCTGTGCCCTTACCTTTTTTGGGGTCCATGTTGAATTTCTTTCTGCCTATGCTCATCTGTTTGGCTTTACTATTCTGTTTGCACTCCTCCTGCCCGTCCAGGGCCTCCAGCTCGGCCACCACCTCGCCAAGCTCATCTTTCAGTTGCTGAAAAGAAGAAAATACCGCTATTACCTTACTATCTGAATACAATATAGTCTAGGACTCGTAATAGCTCTTTTGTCAGGAATTCTCCGAGGACAGTTTTACTTTAGGTAGACTTTTATTATTCCTATTATCCTAGCCCCAGTTGGAGAACATTTGTGTCGGCATTCCTTGCTTTGCTAGCGGGCGACTGTAACTACAAGGTGAACCGCAATGCATCTGTACAGCATTCTACACGAGGAATGTATGTATCGCATTCACAATGATACCAGATTATCAAACATGGGCTTAGGTACAACTTCAACTGTATCAGAAATTCCATATTTATTCCTTACTTGAAATAATTAGCACCAATATCAGTTTTTCTTGCTTATACAGCCACGAAAGTCGGTGTCTAATCCAAACAGATAATACGCGGATTGAAACATCTATTTCATGACGATGATGACTGTGTTTTAGTGTACATAAACCATTACATAAACAATAATTCAGCCATTCTTTTATTCCCTGTTACGTAATTCAAATTAATAAAATAAAGGAGTAGAAAGTTTACATAATATTTGGGTTTCCATCGCAATGCGTACAATTACAAATTATAACAAACAACTAACCTGAGAGTATAATAACTAGCCAATAAATTTAAGTAAAACTGAATAAACATATTAGCCCGATTAAGCAATAATCTCCAATCTAAACTATTATAAAACTGTAACAGAAGTGTGTCTGTAAGTACATTGAAGATATTTACAAAAAAAAATTACGACATGGTTTCTACCTGTCCCTGATTCCAAATCACCAATTTTTGGATTTTTTGTCTGTCTGTTTGTTTGTTTATTTGTTTGTTTGTTTGTCTGGGTGTTTGTTTGTTCGAGTATCACGCAAAAACTACTAAACCGATTTTGATGAAACTTTTTTGTTTGATAGCTTATCATCTGACTTAAAATCTGGTATATAATTTATGCGGACGAAGTCGCGGGTAAAAGCTCGTTAATCAAATAAATCTGAATTTACTCGAATATTCCCAGAAACTGCACAATTTGTAAAGCTGTACGAATCGCAGTACAAATAGAACCCGTACCAAATCGTGAACATGCGACTGAATTTGAAAAGCACAATGTACGACAAGCCGAAAACAATGACAGCGCAGCGGTTCGTTTTGTTATTTGCATGGGATATGCTTTTGTAACGGATTGTACCACCCTGTGCTTTGATTTTGTGATGGGATTTATGTTCTACCAAACGACCTTCCATTTTATTTAAAACGAGCTTTTACCCGCGACTTCGTCCGCATAAATTATATAACAGATTTTAAGTCAGATGATAAGCTATCAAACAAAAAAAGTTTCATCAAAATCGGTTCAGTAGTTTTTGCGTGATACTCGAACAAACAAACACCCAAACAAACAAACAAACAAACAAACGAACAAATAAACAAACAAACAGACAGACAAAAAGTCCAAAAATTTGTGATTTGGAATCAGGGAAGCCTAAAAACCATATCGTAATCTTTTTTTTGTAAATATCTTCAATGTACAGACACACTTCTGTTACAGTTTTATAATAGTTTAGATAAGTAGGTAGGGTACTTCGTTAAACATGGTGTTAACTAATGAATGCAAAACGTGAACAAGAAGTCATAATACGGTTCTTCTCAAGAGGGCTATCGGAGTCCAGTGGCGCCCTCGCCACAATAATAAAGATTTCTCCATAAAGAAAGCCTAAATTAAAAAAGTGCTCAACAGATAAACTACAAAAGCCTTCAAGCTATTTTCATAGAATACTTTTATAGGTTTTTTAAACATAAAAATTTATAAAAAAAAAAACCGCCGCTTTTGTTTATTCGAAATTATCTAAAAGTGGAATGTTCAGAACCTATAAAAGTATTGTATAACAATGGCTTGAAGGCTTTTGTAGTTTTTCTGTTGAGCACTTTTTTAATTTAGGCTTTCTTTATTTAGAAATCTTTATAATTGTGACGAGGCGCCACTGGACTCCGATAGCCCTCTTAAAGTGCTGACTGTTTTAAAGGGATGATCAGACCATCAAAACGTAACAAGGTCCCCACAGAGAAAGTTGTTCAGTTTAATGATCTGATCATCATACCCTTAAGAAACCGTCAGCATATTAAGGAGATAAGGAGGACTCTATATTTAGGTATATCATTCTTTTTCGACTTTTAAAGAAATTATCCTCGTCAATATTCGATTTCAATACATAGATCAAATGTTATTTTAGTTACAATTACCGTGGTTTGATTTTATTTTTTTAAAACTTTTTATCGGAGTCTTGGAAAAAAAAACTATTAAAATTAATTACTGGGCAACATCTTAATGTATTTCAAACATACTCATAATAAACAATGCAATAGCGAACTGCCATTGTATTTGCATATTAATTAAAACGGTAATTTGTTCGCCCAGAGGGTACTCACACTAATATGTCTAACTTTGCAGGTTATTGTAAAACTATCATTAAATGTAGGTAAGTAGAAAACAAACAAGTAAACACGTAAATCACACTGTTATAACTTCAGTATCTTAGCAAAAAGAAAAAGTATTAAATACAGGATGTGAAATTAAATACTTTACTAATCTTAAAAAAAACTTCATTATCTTAGCAAAAAGAAACGGTATTAAATACAGGATGTGAAATTAAATACGGTACATATCTTAAATCTTAAAGAGTGCCAACAGTACGGAGGCAACTCCTACAAAAATCTGCTGTTTTTAAAATTGAATTTGTGAAGAGCAGAAACAAAAACAAAGATGAATGGGTTGATTAGCCAACCCAATTTCACGGTATAGATATTAGTTCCATAGTGACAGTTTGATGGTCTGAAGTACCATAAGATACGTAACGTCTTTAATTGTACTTATACACCTTGCAAATCTGCCAAGAACATTATTTTTATGAACAATAAAGTGTAGCAGACTCGCAGCTATCTAGCCAGCTATAAGTATAAGTTTGTACAAAGCCAAAGCAAACATTAGGAGAGCTCTAAAGGCTAACAAGCATACAATGCCGCCGCCGTCCCAGCCGCCACGGTCTGGCAGAGCTGAGCTAACATAATTTGCGGTCGGCTACCTATACCTATCCCCCGGGGACACGATGCAACTCTTCCTCTTCTAAATGATGAAAATACTAACAAAAATTCCTGACGGTCTCTCACCATTGTACGGGAATAAAGCTCACGATATGAAGCAGTAACCCTACTTACGAGACTCATAAAAACTTGCTATCAAGACTGCCTAAGAATCTAATTAACTTGTAATGATGTACCTGCTTTTAGAGAATGGCGAATTAACATAAGTTATTTTAACTCTAAACATAAAGACCAACAAATAATCTAAACTATTATAAAACTGTAAGAGAAGTGTGTCTGTACATTGAAGATATTTAAAAAAAAAAATTACGATATACAAATCAACCTTTTTTAGAATTTTTGTCCGTTTGTTTCTTTGTTTGTTTGATCGAGCATCACGCAAAAACTACTGAACCGATTTTGATGAAACTATTTTTGTTTGATAGCTTATGATCTGACTTCAAATCTGGTATATAATTTGTGCGGAAAAGTCGCGGGTTAACTCTATGTCAAATAAAACCTGTAATAACATGTATAAGTTTATGCCTTAAAAGAGACAGGAGCCCAATTGCGCTAATTTAAAACATATTAAAGCATCGAAGTTATATTCTTATCCAATTACAGTTCTAATCACATTGCAATCCAATTACTATCCAACTGTGCTGAATACCGCATCGCGCTAAACTCTATGTAACTGACAGTCTTTAACGTCTGACCGATCTGTCAAAATGGCTCTAACGGCTGTCATGAGCTAGCGCAATACCAATTGTGTTAAAAGTTATGGTCCGTACGTAATCCAATCATGGTTTATTCACTATATATTTACCGCGATTGAAGCCCAGGATTGGCGAATACTCCACTGACAAGAGCATTATTAAATAAGATGCCTGTTAGACTAAAGGAAAAGTTACGGATTCTGTCTCATTGTTATCCTTCCCGGAGGTAACGATTGATATTACGGGAAAGGCTTACAGCTTTATTACAAACGTCGCCTTCGGGAGATGACACCTCCCTCTTCATTTCAGTCCATCGCCCAACTGTCAACCACTTCATGCGAAATAATAAGGTCGACAATCATTTGGAACGCTGGGCTATCAATTTATTCGCAAGAATAGGCGCACAAAACGTCGTTTAGAGTTTCTTGTCTAGACGAGTTTTTAGTCTGGTGCAGGTGGTGCAAGCATATTCATTAGTCTAACAAGGAAAAAGGCATCTCAGATCGATTAAGTAGCGTCTGTAAAATGAATAGCATCATTTCGAATTGTAAACACGATATTATAACGGTGCAATACTAACTGCACAAAAGTGCGCTAGATCGCGGATACGTTATCAATAAATCAGTAGAGTGTTACAATCAGGGCTCTAGCTAGAGCCGGACGGCTCGCCGCCGTTTCGACACAATGGCCACACGTTCAATCTATCAGTACAGTACACTAGCTGACACATAATCTATTTCTAGCTACTATAATCAGCACTTGAGTCCTTGAATGCATAATAGTTGCAGTAATACGCGATTTTGACGTCATCGATCTGGAAAATATACTCATTATAAGAGCATAGTATATGCTCACGACTATATACCCCGAGGGGGAATAGTCAAGAGATATTCTGAAACTTCAGAACATCGACGTTTCACTAGTAGTACCGAAACTCTTTCCAGTGTGACGGGGAGTGAGCACGTCGCCACTTGGACAGTACACAGTAATGGACAGTAGGTACAATACATGCCTCGAAATTGAAGCATGCAGGTTTCCTCACGATGTTTTCCTTCACCGAAAAGCCAGTGGTGTTAAAAATCGTACATAAATTCCGAAAAACTCATTGGTACGAGTCGGCCTGGACGGGGATCGAACCATCGCCTCCTGCACGGCAGGCAAAGTTACTCGCCACTGGACCACCACGGCTCTATATAAGAGCATACCTTTAAAATAATTACAGACTTCAATGGTGAGAACAAAGGCGCAATATCCACAGCTGGATATTGCTTAGATATTCACTTTCATTGTATTGTAAGTGAACCTTTCACCAATATCATATTATCAAAAGTGAAGGTGGCAGAGACGACCGACCTCGTCATCGCTACTGAAAGTTATCTGAACAAAAATGGCGAATACGAATATTTTAACATACAACTTTCACTTTTTATTAGGGTTCCGTACCCAAAGGGTGAAAACGGGACCCTATTACTAAGTCTACGTTGTCCGTCCGTCCGTCCGTCCGTCCGTCCGTCCGTCTGTCCGTCTGTCCGCCTGTCCGTCTGTCCGTCTGTCCGTCCGTCCGTCTGTCCGACCTATTTAGGGCTGTAACTTTTGAACTGTATAAGCTAGATAGTTGAAATTTTCACAGAATGTGCGTTATTCCGGCGGATTTGTCAACAAATAATAAAAATGTCGAAAAGTTAGAAATTAAGGGGGGTTCTCAACAAGAAACTAGTTTTTATCAATGTTTTTCCTTCACGCTTTATCGTAAAAACGGTAATACATACAAGCGTCAAACTTAGTGCGATTATAGAGCAAACTCTAAAAAATAACAACAAATACTAAAAACCGGCCAAGTGTGAGTCGGTCTCGCGCTAAAGGTCCCGGACAAAAAAAGTTTATTCCGGTTTTTATTCTATTCTACCTCTGCATTTTTAAGGTCTGAGGCACAGGGAGTCGACAAAAACAGAATGTCATTTGTATGTGTCGTCAACACGAACCTGAGCTAGGGTTGTTCAACGGAGTGCGATGAAATGCCGAGCAGACCAGTATCATTTGTGAAGATTAATTGCGGATACAGTGGGCCCTGTAGCCAGCAGTCGTTCGATCACAACATTTATCTCAATCTGAATAAGAACTAGGTTCATTTCTACAGCAATCCATCCTATAGTTGATAGTCAAATTTGACAAATTAATGTCTTCACTCGTCTTATAGATTTATGTATCACGTTGTTTTATCTAGAGCACTGGTTCCCAACCGATGGGCCGCGGACCACAGGTGGTCCGTGAAAGCCTCGGGAGGGTCCGCAGGAGAATTGCCAATAATTTGCGATAGAAACCAATGCTATAACCACTGGTACACCAATACTACATACGATACCGGTGACTATACAGGGTGAAATTGATATCATTAGCATCCTTTTAAACTAAGAGTCTACCCATCAAACTGATCAACTTTTACTGTGGGAGCAAACCGATCGGAGCAACTAAAAAATTAGCTGTCCCATACTAAACTGCAAAGCCTACTCGACTCAAATGTATGCAACAGCTGATTTTTCTTTTGCTCCAATCGGTTTGCTCCCATAGTAAAAGTTGTTCAATTTGATGGGTAGACTCTTAGTTTAAAAGGATGCCAATGATATCAATTTCACCCTGTATAATCTGTTGAAGTTAAACCTTTTGTTTATTCACCTATGTGGCAAATGAAATGTCTTCAAAACTTTAGATTCTTTAACTTTGTGGTCCCTGATAACAACAAAACAATCAAAGTGGTCCTTGGTCGAAAAAAGATTAGGAACCACTGATCTAGAGCAACGGAACATGGAATGACTGAGAACTGACCAAGCAAGCCGATGAATCAAAGGCTTTATCTCGTCTAGACGCATCGGAACACTCAGCTGCAGTTGCAGCCTGCATCTAAAGGGGGGAAATTGATATCATTGGCATCCTTTTAAACTAAGAATCTACCTATCAAACTGAACAACTTTTACTATGGGAACAAACCGATCGAAGCAAAAAAAATTCTGTTGTTGCATACATTTGAGTCGAGTAGGCATTGCAGTTTAGTATGGGACAGCTGATTTTTTAGTTGCTCTGATTGGTTTGCTCCCATAGTAAAAGTTGTTCAGTTTGATGGGTAGACTCTTAGTTTAAAAGGATGCCAATGATATCAATTTCACCCTGTATATAGTTGAAATGATACAGATTGCTTTATCCCCGATCTCTCTAGTTTACAGTTTATTTTTTCCTCATAAAGCAGCATCGTCATGGCGGATTTGTTGTGACGGCTGGCTCATTTGGATGCGATGCAAGCTAAGCCGATAATGGCCTGCGATTAAGTCGCGTTGTATAAATAGCTGGGGGACATAAATGCGCGGCTGTGTCGAGGCGACAATGGCGAAGAAAATAACAACAACACTGCACGTGTTGTCTACTTTTAAATGGGACAGAAACCAAGCGCTTTTTAGCCATTTTCACTCTACCTGAACCTTGTGGTTAGCATTGAATACGAGTAAGCAGGTTGACTTTAAAAAATTTCGACCTTTCAAACAAACTTTCGATCAGCTGATTGCGTTTAATATGGAAAGTACAAAAATTTTTTTGCTTATTTCCTATAGGTTTTTTTAGGGAAAATTGTTCAGTATCACGGGTACAATCACCCCTTAAAGTAATGCAACTGTTTACCCAAACACCCTGTATACAGGGTCCTTCTTAATATGCTGACACTTTTTAGGGGGGTGTTCAGACCATCAAACTGAACAACTTTCTCTATGGGACCAATATCGAAATCACGAAAAAATAATTAGCTGTCCCATACATTTAGCTCGAGTAGGTTTGCAGTTTTGTATAGACGAGCAAATTGTTTTTTCTCGATTTCGATGTTGGTGCCATAAAGTATAGTCGCCCTAGGCGCACGTACGCTGACCAAATAGGATGCGTACTGAAGAAGGGCCAAATAAAATGTACCCGGAACCGACGAGCTTGTATGAAGAGACTTATGGATGTTGAGGAGGCGAGAGATGTGTGTCAGAATCGTAGCATGTGGCGATCTGTTGTCTCTGCCTACCCCAGTAGTGGGACATAGGCGTGAGCATATGTATGTATGTATGTATGTGCCATAGAGAAAGTCTGATCATCCCGTTAGAAAAGTGTCAGCATATTAAGAAGGACCCTGAATAGATTTTCATTGCATCATTTCCAGCGATAGATAGAACAATTATTATCGGTAATAGAGGACTGCGCCGTATCCGTGCAAAAGTATGAAAATGGATCAACTGTTACCTCATAACCAAACTTTCTATAAATCATAATGACGCCGACCTAAAACAATACAGCTAGAGAGCGAAAATTAAGAAGTAACAAATGCTTTACGTAATATTGAAAAGTGGGTGGATTTTAACATAAAAAACATTGAATGAAAAATGTCAGACCACTATTTTAACATCGACCATAAAGGCCAATGCTCAATCGATATTAGTTGAATAGAAGATACTTTACAAAGGCGACCATGGAATGCTTTTATACGAGCGACGGACCCACATCGTCCCGAGCTAAATTGAGGGGTCAAACATAGCTAACAATTGATATTTGACCTAAAGTTTGTTCAGTATTGATATATCAAGTGACGTTTTATCGAAAGCATTCGTTACTTTATTTTTCACACGAGCCCACATGTAACTAATTAATGTAACATTCAAAATAAGTCACTGATGTGTGAGGAGCACACGTGGTACGTGCATTAGTTCTACCTAGATTAGAATGTTATTTTTAACAGCCCCTTCCACTGGTTACTATTCAAAAATAATTCTAGGGAAAAATAATTCTTGATATTATCATAGCATAAGCGTTATTCTAAATATACCACAATAATATTCAAAACATCCACATTTCACTGATAAAAAAATATCTTGGACTTTGTTACACAGATTATCTAGGCACATTTAAAGAAACAGAATCTGGCGTGGACTTTTATATTTATAACTAGAACTAGATAGATATTAGAATACATATCTACACAAAATGTCGTGTCGTGGCACACACCGCTACTACCTACTATTTCTTTTCAAAGTACTCTGTTTGCTTCGTGTGTGCCTTTAATGGTGACTAAAGTATTTTATTTTTTTCAATATTCATGACTCCATACAAATATTCATACTCATCTACAAATATTTG
Organism: Agonopterix subpropinquella; assembly: GCA_922987775.1. NCBI lineage: Eukaryota > Metazoa > Arthropoda > Insecta > Lepidoptera > Depressariidae > Agonopterix > Agonopterix subpropinquella. Next base: position 10,044,654 of record OV277695.1, on the reverse strand, counting down.
CCCCTCGCGAGATTAGGAACACGCAACCCTCAGGTCAGCTGGCAGGTTCACTATCGAGCAATCGTAGTGTCCATACTCTCTCCACTCCACCCAATACGACAGGTAGTTAGCCCGTCACCACTTATAATGGACACTACTCTACCATAGCGTAAATAAAATAAAGTGGGTGCGCTTAGTGGCCGCGTTGGGTCTATGCTTGCGCGGAGTGCGGGGGGTCTCGCGCGGTGTGCGGTGGGGTGAGGCACCGGCCGTTGGGGTACAGCGCGCAGGTGAATCGGTACTGGGACCGCGTCCCCCACCACTCGCACCCCCCGCACGATAGGCCTGTCGCGACCCGAGAGCGCCCTATTAGTATATTCACTTTGACTCTACTCTAACAAAAAGGATGTATTATTATTATTGATTATTTGTGGTTGGGCTATTGCAAGCAAGGGTCGTTTGTAACACGGAGACCAGCGCTGGTCCTTTTGTGTTCGCCCCAAGCTCACCCATATTTACGCATACCTCCGAACTTTTGGTATTTTCTTTTCGTTCTCGGGAATGCAGGTTTCCTCACGATGATTTCCTTCACCGCCGAGCTAGTAAATGATAAATACAACCGTACATAAATTCCGAAGAACTTAGTGGTACAGGCCAGGAATCGAAAAAGGATGTAGGTTTCCTCAAAATTGGATACTACGCTGCATCCGCCAAAACATTATACCTCGTGCAAACTTAGAAACACAGAGATAAAAACAGTTATTTTATTACACTTTAGACGACAAACTAAATGTGCATCTTCGCACTCTGATCACGTATCAATTGTAAAGCCACTCTAACAAAAACAGACATTTATCCGACAGCAGGTTTTAAATATGAATAGCGTGGCGTGCGACAAAATGAGGGGTGACCGGGAATGGTGTGGCACGTGACCCACATACTCAAAACGTTGTCAAATTCCCTTTACGACAACATAAAGAACCGATCATAAAGCTATTTCACACGTATCTACATACAGAAGAAAATACACTTAATATTATCTACAAATTATTAGATGCTTATCAAAACAGACTGCCTGGTTTCTGATATGATAAAAGTCTAGACTAAGGGCCTGTTTCACCACTTCTGATCTGAATAAGTTATTGATAGCTTATTTGAGAGATCGTTTGACAAATGTTTTATACAAAATATGGCAAACGAGCTGTCAGCAGACAACGACTAATCCAAAGGCCCTAAATACACCGTGGAATCGAGGTCGTTCTGAAGCCAGAACAGGGTGCATCAGACCCTAAAAGTGAACAACTTTTACTATATGACCAACTTAGAAATCGCAAAAAAGAAAACTTGCTGCTATTATTGTCGAGAAGCTATACGGGTGTAACAAAACACCCTAGTAATACTTAAGGGGGTGCTTCAGACCATCAAACTGAACAACTTTCACTATGGAGCCAAAAACGAAATCACGAAAAAATAAATCCGCTCTTTCATACAAAACTGCAGTAGCGTCTCGACTCAAATGTATGGGACAGCAGATTTTTTTATTTTTTCTCGGCGTCGTCTCCATAGTGAAAGTTGTTCAGATTGATGGTCTGAAGCACCCCCTTAAATATTACTAGGGGGTTTTGTTAAACCCTGTAGACATTTACAATGGATTCTTTTTTTTCGATTTCGATATTATCTCTATAGTGGAAGTTGTTCAGTTTGATGGTCTGAAGCATCCTATTCCGGCTTAAAAACAACCCCAATACCATGGTGTATACAACCTTTAACATATGCTCACTAAGATGACGTGTTCAATCGTGCACCACTTACTGTCATTTGCATGCAACCTATTTGAGAGTAGCCCATAAATCCATATCAAGAGTAACGATGCAGCGAGCAATCATGTAATTCAAACTGCACATCACTGTTTGCAATTTCATCACCAATTTATCATGGAACGTTTAAGCTTATCCGCTAACCGCATTAGACTGTTATTTAATTGGAACAGAACGGGTGGTCTCTTTGACTCTTAACACAGTTTGATTAAAGTCAAGTACAAACGAGGAATTAAGAGGACAGTCCTTGCAGGGCGCCCGATCGGGCTATACATATAACATACAAACGATGTTAGATCCTATTTTTAACACTAACCAATGATTTTTTTAAACACGATCTAAATAATCTCTGTGCCGGTTTGTAAGATTTCCGTTAAAATATTTAAGATTTTTATGAAAATCTTTCGAGCCACTGTAACTTTGGAACTAGGTATACATTTTAACGTTAACAAACCACAAGCACAGATATTAGTTTCTAGGCCGTGTTTAAAAAAATAATTTTCTTTAATTGGTCAATATCAAAAAAAAATTAAACTTCGTTTGTATGGAACAAGCGCAAATTAAGGAAAAGTCTAGGTAATATAAAACACCCTCGTCCTTTAAGGCATTCCATGAAGATGTGGATGGAGACCTTATTTTAAAGCCTGTAAAATATATTTAGGGAAAGTATCGGTTAGAATTTATGTGCCATTAATCTGCCATGGAGCACGTAAAGAGAGCGAACACGCGAATCCTTTGAGACTTTCCCCTATTTAATTCACTTTCGTTAGCTTCTGTTCCGCAGCCAGATCCGCATGGGATTGTGCCATGATTTTATAAAATCTAAGAAAGCTAAGGAAAGTTTGCTGTCGATTTGACAAGCGTCACAAATTTTAAGGAGATAAATAAAGCTGAACATTCAAAACCTCACCAAGAACGTATTGTGCCCATTCACATAGAAAAAGTAGAGAAAGTTTTGATTACATTTCTAAAGTAAACAGTTGACAATGCCAATTGAAATGTATTACAATCATGAACTAATAAAACCAAGACAAGAACATTGTAAACAAAACAATAAAATGGTAAATAAGTTTCATTACCTCTCCATAAAAAAGCTATAATAATATGATTCTCTTTTTATTAACAAATTAGCAGTTGAGGACACGGATACGAGGTCATAATGAAGTTACTATAATTTAGTTGTATAATGAAGCCGGGGTTAAAGATCACGAAGGGCCAAGCTGCACTACGTCACCACGTGAACGTGAACGACTCACGTGAACAAACAAAGCCCGGGTGCGGAAACTAATAACTATTACGGCGGATGGATGAGTATGTTTACACTTCCCCCGAACCTTGCAGCTACTGAAAACACATCAGTTATTACTAATATAATGATGAGAAACTTTTAATGGTTCAGCCATGGCCATTTAAAGCATATTACATACAGGGTGTAACAAAACACCCAAGTAATACTTTAGGAGGTGCTTCAGACCATCAAACTGAACAACTTTCACTATGGAGCCAACATCGAGAAAAAATTAAAAAAATTTGCTGTCCCATACATTTGAGTCGAGCAGGTATTGCAGTTTTGTATGCAACAGCTGATTTTTATTTCGCGATTTTCAAGTTGGCTCCATAGTGAAAGTTATTCAGTTTGATGGTCTGAAGCACCCCCTTAAGTATTCATCATCATCATCATCTCGACCGACAGACGTCCACTGCTGGACGGGGTGGTTTGTTACACCCTGTATAATATGTGGTGGAAATATGTAGGCGGCAGGTGGGTGCATAGCATACATAAGCGGGCAGCATAGCAGCGGAAAATGCGTACTTCGCACACTAGAGCGTGCCGGGTTGCAAGTTGCAACCCATTGACGGATATTAGTTTGACGTAATACTGGAGACGTTGTAAAAAGTTCCACTTGGGTGGCACACTTCGACGGGCCGGGCCGCATCGGGGTGGAACGGGCCGCATCGAACGGACGGAATGCATCGATGGCTCGATGCGATCGTAGTATGCGCTTACCTTAATTAAAACAACAAACACTAAGTGGTTTATGACAACTGAACAAACAATAGCTTTTAACTAATAAATCCGCGGATAAATCAAACAGATCGTAAACATAGTGAGTAGAAAGAAGTTGTTATACATAGGAATTCATTTAAACGTTAAACGCGAGCCCATGTAAGAATTTCCAACAATAGGTTCCAGGTCATTACTCAGCCTGTAACGACGGTCCATCGGCCTAATGGGCTGGCTAATGTATGCCAGGCTATAAATAATATAACCTATATTATAAGGGCTTCAACGTTTTCTAATAACGTGGGTTATTTGGGGATAAACTCCTGATTACACAAAATATTGTCCGGGCATGAAAAAAAGATTTATTAGTATCCAAATCGTATTTTAATAAGTAAATACTGTATGTAAACTAACTAAAGGCAAACCTTTTAAGGGGATGATCAGACCATCAAACGGGACAACTTTCTCTATGGGACCAATATCGAAATCGCAAAAAAAAAACTGTTGTCCCAATTGTCAAATACAAAACCGCTGATTTTTTTTTGTGATTTCGATGTGGGTCCCATAGAGAAAGTTGTTCAGTTTGATGGTCTGATCATCCCCTCATAGGGTTTGCCTTTAGCTCAACCCAAATATATGGAACAGCTGATTTTATGTTCGCTATTTCGATGTCGGTCCCATAGAGAAAGTTGTTCAGTTTGATGGTCTGATCATCCCCTTAAACGGTTTGCCTTTAGTTAGTTTACATACTGTATAAACTACATTAATTGGTTTTTGTAGTTGAATGAATATTTCCATTCCATGCACGGACAATATTTTGAAATAAAGGAGTTTATCTCCAAATAACCAATGTTATTTAAAAAGGTTGAAGTCTATAGAGACTTTATTATAGAATAAAGGTTATATTATTTATAGTCTGGCATACAATGAACCGTTAGCAACATTTTAATAATGAAAATAATCGATACAAAAACGATATGAAATTTGCGAGGTGATTCGCCTCGGAAAGCATTATGAACAGTACATTTGCGTTGCCGTTGGCAATCTTCCCAACCGCACAAATAATACGAGTGTCACTTCACTGCACATATACTTCTGACCTTCAATAAACTGACTAACTAAAAGGAGTAACAATATTATACAGTTTCGTAATAGTTACAATGTATATCATATTCAGGGTTGAGTCAGCGAAATGGGTGCTGTCTAAATGGAATGATTCTGTGGCTAAATATTTTCGATGGCAAACAAAATACTTGAAAGATGACGACAGAGGTCACGGAATATTAAAAGGTTAATAGGGATAGGCATCTAATGCCAATGGAAAGAGAATATACAGTTTTAATGCTAGGATTAACTTAAGATTTGTATTGAAATCTTTTAGGAATTGTAACTTTAACGAAAATCGGACTTCACACAAACATAGGGATTAGTTTCTAGATTGTTTATGAAAAATTTCATTGACTTTAATTGGTTAGTATTGAAAATATCACCAGACTTCGTTTGTATGGAGCGCTACCATCTTGTCGGTGGAGTATTCGCCAATCAAATCTCTTTTCCGCCAGTTCCTTAATTTCCTGATACGACACGACATCAACCTTGTCATTCACTTGTGCTGTAGGCCTCGCATTCCACCCCCGAGAAAACGATAAAAATCGAGATGTGCCTCCATCTTTATTATTTTACGTATGCCAAAAAAAGCGCGCATGACGGTTTTCTCGTTTAAACGCTTTGTCGTGTGGGTGGCATGCTAGCCGTGGGATAACTCTGTCCAGGTCTTCCTCTACCTCTCCTATTGTGTTTCATTAAAACTTAAATATCATTATCAGATCTTCTATCACAAGTATTCGGCATTTTAATACCCCTAAAGCCTTACCGACGACGTATATTTTCGGCACTTTGTAGTGCCCTAGTGATATTTGCGATTGCGGCGTCCGATTGTCTGCCATGCCAACTGTCCTATTTCTCAGTCCTGCCATTTTTGGATGAACTATGATATTTTCGAAGAATCTCTCTTTGATTCAGTTACTATCATATTTTGTAGATACTAAAATATGAACTAATTATTATTCGCTTACATGTTGGTGTCAATGACATAACATGGGTTGGTCAAAACGTATCCTAAACTTGTGTCGATGATATCATTTCAAAGTTTAAACTTATAGCTTTAGCGGGTATTGTGCACGAGCAAATCAAAATCTGGTTTTAAAAACCTGTTAGGAAGAGCTAAAAGGCAACAAACTGAATAAAATGTGATTATATTTACTAATTGAGCTAATTGTAATCCGGAAGTGATTTAGAAGCTTTGCGTCTCCGTCTCTTATTTCAGATGCGCGCAGCAAAGTTATGTCGCTCGGTCTCTTTATTTATTGTTGTTATGTCTTGAGACTTTGCTATGTCGCGCTGCCATGCTAGCCCCTCTAATGGTGTCTAGTTTTGTTCATAAGACGACAATACGTAGAATAAAAATAACAAAATTATTATTTTTACATATTCATAACAATACCCAGATCGGGGCCAAGAACAGTTTGAATTATTCCTTTTGTAAGGCGGATGGTGAAAGGAGGATGAAAAGCTGCGGCGCGGTAGTATCATCCATCAGATTCCCTAAAGCGCTGCCTACAAGGCCAACTGAACCGTATCAGAAACAATAGCAAACGCAATCAGAAATAATCACAATCGTTGCATAATACCAAGAAGACTGCAATTACTGCCAATCTTTATTAAATTAATAAAATCAGACTGTCTAAATCTGCACAAACACAAGTTCAATGTAAATTTTGCTCTTTGGCAACAACGGAATTTAAAATTTTCTTGAATTCACGCCAGACTTTTTAAAAGATAAAGAATGCAATGCTATGAATTTACGACTTTTGCAATTTTTACTAAAGCAGGATTATGCAACACATGAGGTTTACTAGACAGCAATGCAAGATTAATATTGTTAATTGATTTCCCTTTAAACGCGTTTAATCAGATAATACAATACATCGCATGCATACAAGCACTTCAGCGGTACGCTATTTTAAGAAATTTGATACTGAAAACGTGTTTGCCCAAGTTCATAAGAAACGTTTTATTATGCAGCAGAAGTAGCAGAATCAAACATAATGCAGTAATTATTCAGTTATTCTTTTCGTTGGGAAATGTTGAATGTATGTTAGTGACTATCGAGGTGCCGATCGAAGTACGGAACTTGTCAATATTATCATACGCATCGTTCATTTTCACTGATTGCTCCAGTTAACACAAGCATTGGCCAATGTATTATTGTTGTTTGTAGAGCCACTTACTAATGCATACAATATTTGGTGAAGCGATAGAGATTCTCTAAAAGTAGCGAAACACTTATTTGATTTATTTCCACATTAGTCAACTTGAGAGGGTTCCACGAATGTCAGACGTAAAATATGCCCTAAAAGTTTAAAAGGTTCGTAACCAAGAAAATGTACATATACTTAATTATTCACGTAAAAAATCAATACTTACTGAAACTATTAGTTTAGAAGAAATACAGAGACCCGAAGGATATTCCGAACTGGCACCGAAACTTAATCAAGAACTTGAAGACAACCATACGATTCGCCTAAAGACATACAATCCCGTAATAACTTTTGCAATCTCTTCTTCATTTCGGTATGTGAAACTTTATCTATCATGGAACTTTACAAGATAGATAAAACAGTTCGGTAAATACAGTAAGCAAAGCATGTTCAGTTCAATGGCGTTTTAGTGGATATTTCACCACTTAGCACTCGATGACGCAACTCAGGAATTTTTTTGACAAAAGATATTATCATTAATTTGTATGAGACAATCTGCCCTTCAAGTGATTCTGAGAAAAACGACTCGATATTAGTGACTATAGAACACATTGATGATGATCATTGGAATCAATTCGAATTTAAAAACTGGGTCGAGAAAGAGTCTAATAATAGAGTTATTAGAGCGAAGAGTTTTGTGTTAGGGAATGAGCAGATGTCTCTCATTTATAACAGAGAAGCGAAGCTTATATTGTCTTGTCTAATATTGGCCTAATATCCTGAAGAAGCTAAAATCTTAAAACAAAAATATACTTGCTTCGAAAGAAATACTGCGAAATAAATATAAACGTATCATTTCCTTATTTTTACCTTCAGACATTTTTTAAAAGCCTACTCAGCTCATATTTGTTTTAAAATTGTACCTAATATGATTCACTTTTGCGCAGATGCGGAATAAATCGAAGTGCCAATATTTTAGGTCATTAATTGCTTGAAACGATTGGCCTACAGGTACGCAAACATCGTGCCTACACAATTTTAAATTAAACAAACAAGCAAATAAATAAAATCTCACAAAAGTAGAGTGTATGTGAAGGAAGGAAGTTTAAGTATTTCAAAGTTTTAATGAGCTACCGATGAAAACAGTTTTACTCCGGAGTCTTTGTTTGTTCTGTTCAGACAAGAGTTAGGACTGAAATATGTCATCTGGGTGAGAGAATAAGTCGCCGAGGCGTGCGCCAGAGCATTGCCATTCTATAATATGAACGTAGCACGATTTGCATATTAGATCTGTGTAAAACTGTAGACTCACTATTGCGCACAATACTCGCATAAGTCAAACGACAAGAATTATTCAGATAAACATATTTTTTTTAAATTGATAATTTTGTTATTCAACAGAAACACAGGATCAAAGTTCGACAAGGTCGGAAACGTGAAACATCGATAACTACCTACCTCGTGTTTGAATAACAAGTCGGTATACATGGTGAGTAAGAGGCGAGACTTTTAATTTTAAATTATGTATGGCTAAACGACATGCATACAAATCCGTAAGAAAGGGTTCAAAACAGTCGTTACTTGGTAGCCAGGCCACAAGTGACTCAGTGCATAATTCACGTCTAGCATTCAACGTTTCTGGGAATGGTCGACGAAGCGACGACGCCCAATTCCGTTGGAACAAAATAACTTTTGATATTTAGCTGAATCGGAGAAAGTTGAACAGATTGCTTGTTTGGTCAACCTTCGCTAATAGTATTATTTTTATTTACGTAATAAGGAGAAGGGAAAGTTTGTTTCCTCCTTTATTATTTTAGCTAAACTATCTACATAATAAAAAACACCTTTTGAAAGCAAAAATATGGAGCAAAATCCGAAATCGCCTAATTAAAGTGTACATCTGAGTATTGTACTGTACGGCAGCGAGACGTGGACATTGACTAAACGAGATCGAGATAGGCTGGAAGCTTTTGAGATGTGGTGTTGGAGGAGAATGGAGGGGATAAGTTAGACGGAACGAATAACAAATGAAGAGGTATTAAGAATGGTTAAAGAAAGGAGAAATATTTTGAAGACAATAGAAAACCGGAGGGGAAAGATGATCGGACACCTGATACGAAACGACAACATCTTTAAAACCATACTGGAGGGGAAGATAGAGGGGAAGAGAGGCAGAGGAAGACCTAGACAGAGTTAGAGTTATCTAGCCCAAGTGAAGGAAAAGGTTGATGTCGTGTCGTATCAGGAACTCAAGACACTAGCTGAAAGTAGACAGGATTGGCGAATACTCCACCGACAAGAGCGTAGCTCTTGAATAATGAGATGATGATGATCTACATAATTAGCTACCTACTACTGACAGTTTAAACGTGGTGACAACGCAGTGGTTTGATCGAATACATTGGGACCAGCATGACCTCGATCCTCAGCGGTTGGTGCCACTGCATTCCTGACCCACGCGTTGGAACTCTGTGACATTATTAAGCGACACGTCAAAAGTAACGTTACAACCGCAAAAACCTACCTTGAAAGATTCCGAGACAAATATTTTGTTTCTCTTTAAAGACACTCTTACCAAATTCTCGGAAGATCAAATTGAATACGTACCTGCAAAAGAAAAGAGAAACACATTATTGTCTTGATTGCATTATGTTGTTTTGCTGTTTTTTACTGTCAAGTCGGTTCAGTTAGTCACATAAAAATACCCACATTATCATGAGAGCGGATGCCCTTATCAAATTATAAAAAACCGTTATACTGTACATGAGAACGAGTATGAAATGCAGAATAAAAATAAAATTAAATAAGCTTGTATCAAAGTCTCAACTCAATCCGCACTTAAAGTATAAAAAGCGCAAATGATTACAATAACAACAAAAACACTAAAACCAAAACCCCAGCGCTCTCCGTTACAAAAAGACTGCGAGTTTTACACAATGGGCTCATATTTCCGGCCCACAACAGGCGTTCGTGGAGTGAGTTCGGTGGTAGTGACTCCAGCAGATTTTTGCTAAAAGAAGCTTTAACAATCTGCCCAAATGAAGGCCGATTGTAAATTTGGGTTGGAGCCAAAAAAGGAAGGCGTATCATTAGAGACATTTCACAAGCACGAGCCCTGTGTCACCCAGCATTATTATATCACTGCAGCAAGCCTGATGTTGAACTGTTCTTTTGATTCTAATTATTTACAAGGCTCATTATTTTCGTGAGAAGGTAATTTAATATTACATTGTTATATCAATGCCAAAAAGATATCAAGATCTAATAATATTTTAATAAACACGCAGTATCATAATAATCTTCCTAATATCGAAGTGTTTATTAATATAGCACGTCGAAACCGGACTTTCGCTAATTTTCATTAAAACCAACCGGTCAAACTTGCTTGGCATATATTCGTACAGTATTTTATTTAATGTGTAAAACTTTGAGTAAACATTATTTATTAAGTACCAGTCCAGTATGTACTTCTACAAATATTTCACAATAATACTAAATGACTACAAAACATCATTAGCAAAAGTATGATGCTATAAAAAACCGGTCAAGTGCGAGTCGGGCTACTGGCGCACCGAGGGTTCCGTACCACACCACCACAGAACACAACATTATTAACTTAGAAAAAAAACTTTTCTGTCCGGGACCTTTAGCACAAGACCGACTCACAGTTGGCCGGTTTTTAGTATTTGTTGTTATTCTGTAGACTTTGCTCTATAATCACACTAAGTTTGACGCTTTTATGTATTACCGTTTTTACGATAGAGCGTGAAGTAAAAACATTGATAAAAACTAGTTTCTTGTTGAGAACCCTCCTTAATTTTTAACTTTTTGACATTTTTATTACTTGTTATTTATTATATTTTTATTACAGTTCAAAAGTTACAGCCGACAGACGGACGGACGGACGGATGGACGGACGGACAACGTAGGCTTAGTAATAGGGTCCCGTTTTCACCCTTTGGGTACGGAACCCTAAAAACAAGATAATTCATTTCAATTAAACGTCCAAGAACAACTTCCTACAAACAAAACAAGTGCTATGTCCGTCGACATTATACTTCGATAACGAACGAGGGTTAAACATAATACCGAGCAAAAAAACGAACCGAGGGAACTAACGAGACAGTTTGTATGTGAGTGGGGAACGGAACACATGCAAAAGCGACGGCCAACGCCCCCGCCCAACAAATTTCAACGCCATTGAAAATAAATGAGATTCGTAACACCAATATAAGTCCAACCGAATCAAAAAGTTGAAGAACAATGCATAGAATTTGATACTACTGTGTTTAATTACAATAATACCGGTCAAGTGCGAGTCGGGCTACTCGCGCACCGAGGGTTCCGTACCACACCACCACAGAACACAACATTATTAACTCAGAAAAAAAAACTTTTTTTGTCCGGGACCTTTAGCGCGAGACCGACTCACACTTGGCCGGTTTTTAGTATTTGTTATTTTGTAGAGTTTGCTCTATAATCACACTAAGTTTGACGCTTGTATGTGTTACCGTTTTTACGATAGAGCGTGAAGAAAAAACGTTGATAAAAACTAGTTTCTTGTTGAGAACCCCCCTTAATTTCTAACTTTTTGACTTTCTTATTATTTGTTAACAAATCCGCCGCAATAACGCATAATCTGAGATAATTTCAACTATCTAGCTGTTACGGTTCAAAAGTTACAGCCCTAAATAGGTAGGACAGACGGACGGACGGACGGACGGACGGACGGACGGACGGACGGACGGACGGACGGATGGACGGACGGACGGACGGACAACGTAGGCTTAGTAATAGGGTCCCGTTTTCACCCTTTGGGTACGGAACCCTAATAAAAACGAAAGGAACTGAAATAATTTGAAATCTGCATTTTAATCTAATATCAAGTCTCAGGCTTGACGTGGGAAACCGAGTACGTATCTACCACACTTTTGCGCAATGATAATTTCCCATTTGACCTGAACAATTACAAGTTACAAAGTCTAGTATTCAGAACACGTTATTGGCATGCATATTTACTTGATGTATTAATGAAATACACGTATTTGAATAAAAATGTTGTAAGATTGATTACCATTTCACAAACGAATCTACCGACAAACCAACAGAAGTTAAACAAAGTACCTATACAATTTGCATATAACATTTCAGTTCTGCCTCTGTAACAGTAATATTGTCTCGAACTAAATGGATTTTATAAATAGCCGTGGACGAAATGAAAATCATGAGTTTTTATTCGTTCCATAGTAACGCAAGATGGAAATGAGTCCAAATGCTGACAGAATCTTTCAAATTATGTAATAAATAATTATTTGTCCGTTGCAGGTTTAGGTTTACAGTGGCAGGTTACATTCAGATGTTCTACAATCTACATAAATATTATTATTGACTGTCATATAAACAAACATTAAATATAGCAAATTGTCGCTGAAATGACAAGTTAACCTTCACGAAAGGTGGAACACTTAAGTTCTGACTGGTTTATTTGAATGTTTGTTTGCTTTCAATTGGTTAAGATAGTTAAACCATATGGCGAGGCATGTGTTGGGTAACCAGCCAGTGTTTACGATCGACCATGACCGTGAACTTCCGTAAACAGAATCAAAATCTCACTTTTAATAGGTCGTCATAAAAGGAAATTATTTTTGTATTCATTTATTTTGATAATTGGAAACCACTTAACAAAAATGTAGGCTGTATGCAGCCGCGGTGGAGTACGTGGAACGTCTTCTACCAAGTAATGGCTTCTATGCTTCTATGCTCTAACTAAATAACAATGGTTAAAAAAAACCGGTAGGTGACATCTTCCAAATCTTGTAATATTTTATAACAAAAGATTTCATTATAATTATATGGTTTTTGCAAATGATCCCCTAGTACTAAACGAAATGAAAGAAGTTTCTCGTCAAAATATAAATCAGTAATTTACAACTTCTCCTAATATCGGCAACATACTATTGGGCTTAGCTAGATATAACTTTTACAAATAGGATTGACATTTTAATTTTATCTTCCAAATAATTCAAGTGCAAGGAGAAGACAAGGTCGGTGAAAAAATAGAACGTTGACATAAAACATATGGCTTACAATATAGATAGACAGACACACATGCCAGTGAAGAGTATTATTACAGAAAGTTATTTTTAACTTAGACAGACAATGAAACGAAACACAAAAACTAATTAGTTAATCTGAAATACACCAGTTTCAAATACTGTAGAATGTTCTAAATAAAACAGTCAACTGGGATCAAATATCTTCTAATTTTAAAGAGAGGGCTAAGGCTACTTGCCAGTCTTGCCACCATCGTGATAAAAAAAGTGACGATAACCGTGCAAAAAACCAGAGTAATAAATTACTGTCCCTAAACAAACATTCGAAGAGACGCTCTACAATATAAGGGCAATTATGTCTTTAGCGGGGTTTCGGCGGGTATTAGTGCGCCCCATGGGAGAATCGCAGGCTGTTGCCACACGCCTTCCCAAAAGGACGACATTTCAAGTGGTTCCCTTTCGTTGCGCATCACTGACAAAATATGAATAAGCCAAAGTTTCAAGGAAATAGAGCTCAATTTACGACAGCTCTAATATAATTGAACAGTCACTGGAGACGAAGTTAGTTGGATCACAATCCACAATAATTTAATATTACAAGAACCAATTTAAGTAAGTGAAGTGACTCTTGAGGGTTTATAAAATGCAATATCGCTACATGCATACGGTTGTAAAAGGCAATTTCTTACGTATGAGGTGCGGAGGCAGTAGCTGTTGTGACATGAAAGTAATTTGTTGATATTACCGAGTACCGCCCCATTTCGCCTGGTAGGAGGGAAACCTTATTTACAACACGAGTCAATTTATGACTCTATGTACAAAAAATAAGAGAATATTTCCTAGACGATAACAAGGTAAAGGTAAATCGTTCCTTTAACGTTCAACGCTACTAGTATCTATTAATTAATGAGACCTTCAGAATCACTAAATCACGAAACTTATTTATTTTGCTCAGTTTCTTTAACAATTAATTTAGTTTCTGGAAACAAGATACTTTTTTCATCCAGAATGTTAAGAATACAGTACGTATTACGGTAGTCACATCACGTACAAATTACCAGACGGTAGCTACGAACTACGAAATAGCACGTAAATCTCAAACGTGGTAACTGATATCATTGTACCCAGACCCTAGTTTTGTATTATCCGACAAAATGGTATTCCAGCAACTGCTTTAACGCGCTTATGGTACCTACTTTAGACACTTATAGCCCATTAGCTGGTTTGGTCAAGTTGTTGCGTTTTTAAGTAAACTGTATCGCATTTCCTAGAACATCGGTGTCCGCACTTACTACTCGTGTTAACTTACTCGACCTGTTCTACGGAACTGCTTTCTGTGATAGTTACAAGAGAAATCACTTAGAAAACGTCAAAAGAAATGTAGAATCTGGAATTACTCAGTATGTAGAGACATGATGGCAGTTATCAAAACATTAAAACATGACAAGTAGGTACTAATTTTTGCCCAGTTTTATATCCTACGAGATTTTGCCCGCGACTTCGTCCGCACTGGTTCCCGTCATCATAGCGAGATAAATGGCATACCTACCAGATTTTAAGTCTAGTCATAAGCTTTCAGACTCAAAAAGCCTTGGTAAGCCTTAATAAATAAAATAAAAATAAATAAATAAATAAATAAAAAATTTCATCAAAATCGGTCCAATAGTTTGCGCGTGATACGCGAACAAACAAACATTTACAATTTTATAGTAACAGTTTAGATATCATAAATTTATTTACTTTTAATGAGGTACCAGGACTTGCAATTTTCAACAATTTATTAACTCATAAAGAGCAACTAGAAGAGCTCAATAAATCATTTACAAACAAAGGCAAGTGTTAAAGGCCTTTGATCTAGCAGTGTGGAGTAAATCATAATGCAAGTCAAACCAGTCGGGCGAGTCAGTGACCGTTCGGTGCAGACGTGCAGTTCAGGCCCTGGCCTCCCCCCTCACCCCCTGCAAGGTCAAGGCACCCCTCTGTTCAGTCAGGCTATTCCCGGAACGCTCCGTGCTATTGAGGTACAGATTAGGAACTAATGGAAATTACTTCATTTAGATTTGCCGTCGTTAGTTTATTTCTTTGTAGGAAACACGGTCCTAATTACAGTCTATTGGCTTTTTTCGTTGAACCAGTAATTAGACAGAGTCTATATTTATTTAGTTGAAACAGTACTAAATTACCTACTTTAGAGCTATTAACTAACGATGAATCTTTGTCCGGAAATCGTAAACTCCCACATGTGATGCATGAATTAAATCCGCACATAGATAACATGTATATTTTCCCCGTAATATTATGTACAAATCGTTGTCCAATCTAAAATATAGCATGACGTATATATGTTACAGAAGTGGATCACGACAAAATTTGCAAACGCGTGACAATATACAAAGGTTGTTTGTCGCCCCTGTCACGCAACTAATCAACCTTATTAGCAGCTAAGTATAACGAGAGGCTACCTCGTTTGAGTTCAGCCGCATGCAACTCGAAGCCCGGGCAACAGTTTTACAATTTAAAAAGTCGTGTATAAACGTTAATTAACTCTAGATGTAGTGCTCCCACACACATTACTGCGAATTCGCATCGCATAGCAAATATCAGCGAGCGCTCGATTCTTATTACGACGACTTATGTATGATTTTCAATCGTAGCGCTCGCAGATTGCGAATTCGCAGTTATGTGTGGGAGCCTTTAGATCACAAAAGAGAGAGGTGCAGAAGGGCGGCTTCATACAAATGAGCGAAACAGGCGCACGCAAACAGACGCGCATGGTCGGCGATCTCGGATCAAGACGGTCAAACGCCAGTACTATCTAGATCTATTAATTTTGTGTTCGTACAGTACCCAGCAAACTACTTGAATGGGGCGGGGGTGAGGGGCGCGTTTTCGCCTAAAAATGTTGTTCTGTGCAGACAAGATTGTTAGCCGGCCGTTATACCTACGTGCGCCTCTTGTGTGCCTGTATCGCTCATTGTGTGGAGCCGCCCTTCTGTACCTGCCTCTTTTGTGTTTAGATTTTTCGCAGATAATAATTAGTGCCAGCAGTTG
The DNA here is from genome assembly GCA_922987775.1 of Agonopterix subpropinquella. Taxonomy (NCBI): domain Eukaryota; kingdom Metazoa; phylum Arthropoda; class Insecta; order Lepidoptera; family Depressariidae; genus Agonopterix; species Agonopterix subpropinquella. Next base: position 10,028,489 of record OV277695.1, on the reverse strand, counting down.
ACGCAAACAAACAACAGTATTAAAGACGTAAAGGTCACCCATCACCAGTCTAGATCGCGAACCGTAACATTATTGTTCGGAAACGGTGCAAATTGGCAAATTGTGGTTTACATAACTGTTTCAAGTTTGTTCGAGTAAAACGCAATGCGGATGTCAGAGGTCTTTTTCTTTACTCATCCTAATTCTACTGACCTATTGTGCTATTTACCCGACGAGTAAATTGTCACAATTACTAGCATAATTTGTATTTCAAAAAACACTGAAATGTCAGGCTTTAAACATGTAGGTGGTCAAATAGGTGAAAATAAACGACAACGTGGTGCTAAACAAAACCTACTGACGCAAACGAGCATGTGATCATTAACTAGTAAATACTATGTTACATAGATCGTTATCTAGCCAGTTTCGAATGGCGAGGCTAAGATTTACGTGGAACAAAGTTATTATAGTACTTCGGAGCTAAGTGCCCAGAAAGTTATAGCCACGAACAATTATTTAGTGCCTCTAAAAATTGTTTATTTCCTCGCTTATCGATATAGAAGTAGTAAGTCTAGGTATCAACGACAAAACTATGTAAATTTCGTTTCTACGTTTCTACGTGAAATGGCAGCGGTGACGTCAAACCTTGGTACCGGTCTCAAAACGATTTGCATAGCAAAGTTTTGCCGTATATTTCAGAGAAAATACAGTGGTATTAAATAGTAAAATAAATTGTATTCCAATTATATGTTTATGCTTTTGAATACATGGTCAGTGAACATTAGTAACGATGTCAATGACTTAATTAAGGCTTGTGATTGCAAATCAACATTAATTTTAAAAGGATAAATTCAAATTGATACGTTTTTTATTATAACAAATGTCGCAAGCCAGTGAGTCAGTATTACTGAGAAAAAGGCAACACTCGCTGCTAGTTTTGAAAAAATTTCAGGACGAACCTGACTATGAAAAGAACAGAGTGTCACGCATGGCCGAATCTTTTATGTGAGAATTTCATTTTGTCCTGGTGAGTCACATCACGTATGCGACTACACCAATGCATTTTGTAACAGCGATTTCATTTAAATTGAAATGCCGTGTGAAAAATGTAACAAAAGCTGAACTGGATACATTGGAAAAACTTCCAGACGAATTCAATCCGACCTCATTTTAGCGAGCTATTGCCTAACAAAGGCGAAAGTTTGAGGCTGCCTAAAATTTATATTCTACAAGAGAGCTTACATGGAGGGAGGGTTATTCATTTAGTTACAAATAATAATATCAAATTGACGTTTTGTTTCATCTTAAATCATATAAAACTTCCAGACATCCTCCAAGGTTAAATCATACTACAAACTCTTTGAGTCCTGAATGAATAAATAAATATGATGATTGTTATGATTCGGTTTTTTTATCGGTTTTGGGTGTGTTTGCAACACTAGGTTACAGATTTGGGATATAAAATCACAATGAACGTCACTATGAGATCAGACCGCTGTCAACGAAGCTTGACCCACATCAACATTTCATACATGCACAAGACAGGACAGGAGTAAAATATATTTAAAAGAAATAGCCTATCGCATATTTTTAAAAGAACCTTGCTTAGATATACTTACTTGTAGAAGCAAGGGAAAAGAAAAATGATATTACATTTGCATACCAAAAGTAGCATGCATAATTTATATGGTTTTACCTAAAAACTTGAAGATATTACAAGTACTTGTAATAAATATAGGAAGCGTTTTAAAAACCTAAACAAAAGCGAACGTACGTGATACTTTGTTTACAAATATGAAGTAAAATTTAGAAGCTTTCCGCTTACAATACATTACAGTATTCTCTCTCGCTTGGCTATCTCGGTATTTTCTTTTCTTTTTCCAGGAGAATTTCTAAAATGTTTTGTATTACATGTAGAAGATAGGCTAAGTCGGCCAGAAAGTAAATTTACCGTATTGTCATGTTTGGGTAGTTGGCACGTAACGTTATGTTACCAAACGAAACACGCAGAGGCGAAGTTAAAAAGACAAAAACATCTACTTGTTCTAATTTTTAATCAGTATTTTAATCGTAACAAACGCATTTTTGTATTCATTTAATTAGCTCGATTTTATGCTCAAAATCCTCACTAGATCGTGACTTGAATCCATTTGATCGATGCCGGTGGGGATTTCGGGAAAAAGCGAACATTGGAGAATACTCGACTCAGATTCACTTCACTTCATTCGATTGCACGAAATTGATTTCGATCGGTTTTGAGATTTGTAAATGAAAACGAAACCGCGTCTGGCCGTGTTTCGCCACTTCAGCATAGCTGTTTAAATGGTATCTTATCCATATCTTATCTAATTTTTATTACCTTAAGTAGTAAAGTTAGTTTTAAAAATCTAAAGTGTGTGTCATACAATACCCATATTAAAGTAAATGCGGAAAACACTTCCCAGCGATGTAAATAAATACCACAAATAATGACTAACAAACCTAACAAACAAATCAAACCGATAAATTAACACGAACAAAATACCATTTACATAGGACGAGGACAAAACGAGTAGCTGACAGGCAGAACTAGAACCTTTACAGGTTATACGAAAAATGAGTTATCTATGACCGATGTCATCAATATAAATGTCATTTATTCTTAATTTTGGTAATTTTTTTTCGATTATGCTATAATTTGTCTAATTCATATCTGTATCTCAATGTGATGATTATAGATCGGTAACTATTGTGCAATTCGCGGCATTTTCAGGGTTGGTAATAAGCGAGTTTTTCGTGGCCTTGAGTTTTTATTATTATTCTTACAAGTTCATGTTCTAATCGGTGTGCCAATTCAATTTTATTATGAAATTACCAATATGATACATAGATACAGCGAGATCACGTCAAGTTCGACACCTTGATCTTCGAACTGTTCGTTCTTACGCCGTTCGTATAAAACACGATATCGCACTTCAAATCTCAAGCTTGACGTGGTCTTGACTGCACATGGCTGTATGGGCTAGTTCCCTTTGCCTTTCACAAACAGGAAAAAATAAAACAGTGAGAAATGTGAAACTAATTTGGGGCCGTATTAGAAAAAAACTAAAAGAAAACTATTGATAACATTGTCATTCTTAACCAATGATATGTGTTACAATAATTGTCACCCCTAGAGTTTGCCGCAAGTTGCACAATAGTTACCGATCACTAGTGATGATATAAATACATTGAACATTGATATGAACTACGATATGACTACCTACATTGATATGAAGATAAAACAACTAGTACACCAAATCTAACCTAATTTTTTGCTGAAGTATATTTTCATTACAACAATCAAATAAACGAATATATAGTCCAAAACTAATGTTTGGTTAAAACTACATAGTTAAAATAAAAAAGATGTTAGCACCATGTGATACGATATCGATACCACAAGATAATATGTCGGCAATGTTTACTTCTCAATAGGGTTGATTCAACATAAACCAAAACTAGAGAATGTCAATAAATAGTTTGCAAATTCTTTATGGAATTAAATAAAAATCTTTTCATAACAATAGAGTAGACTCACGAAACAGAGTCCCGTCAGATTTTGTGTTTTTAGAGACACGATGTCTAAAATAATTTAATGATTTGTACTTGCATAACTTGAAAACCCGACATTATAAAAAGGTAAAATTTGTTTATTTGTATGATAAGCATATGCTCAGGACTATATTCCCCAAGGGGATAGTCACAGATATTCTGAAACCTTAGAACATCCACGTTTCACAGTACCGAAACTGTCGTTTGTTTGTTTGTACGAGGGAAATATCTGGACTACTGAAGCGATTGAACATTTTTCCACTAATAAAAAGCTACAGTATTCCTGAGTAACCTAGGCTATATTTTATTTTGATACGCGATCAAATCTGCGAGCAAAAGCTAGTGCTTAGTGCTATATGCTTGTACAGAAATGATAGAAATAAGAAGTACGATTTTTGAAACTCATTCTTTGAACTCAGCAGTTGAAATTGTCAATATTACTATGGAGACGCGCATCTTCAACTGCTGATTTGACTTTCAAAAATCACTCCTGGAGTATGATTTTTAATGTCAAATAAGCAGTAGATATATGCACGTCTCCATAGTAATTTTGACATTTACAACTGCAGAGTTCAACGAATGAGTTTCAAAAATCGCACTTCAGATTCTAGTTCTATAGATTTAAACTCAAATCGTGTCGTTTATCAACCCTGCTTCTCATACAAACATGTGCACATTATTGGGTCATACAAACACTGTTGTAGTCGGCTACCGTTTGTTTAATGATGTCATTAGTTAGAGTGAAGACAGCAGTACGGACTGAACAAAATAATATTAAATACCAAGGCTAAATGAGTTATTATTATGGTTTAAAAAAATATGGCAAAGTCATCTCCATCACAAATTAAAAAGGAACGAAGAAATGAAGAAGGGACGGGAAATAAAGAAGGGAAGAAATGAAGCAGGGACGGAAAATGAAGAAGGAACGAGAAATGAAGAAGACCAACAAGCGGATCATGTATAATATAGGGTCCTGCTTGATATGGTGACAGTTTTTTAAGCGGAAGATCAGACCGTCAAACTGAACAACTTTCTCTAGGGCACCAACAACGGGATCGCGAAAAAAAATCAGCTGTTCCATACAAAAGTGCAAACCTAATCGAGCCAAATGTATGGGACAGCAGATTATTTTTTCGCGATTTCGATGTTGGTCCCATGGAGATACCCTCTCAAAAAACTGTCATTACATCATATTAAGTACCCTGTATAAAATTATACAGGGACCAACTTAATATGCTGAGGGTTTCTTAAGCGGATGACCAGACTTTTAAACTGAACATCTTTCTCTATAGGACCAAAATCAAAATCAAATATATGGGACATTTAGGTCGAGTAGGATTGCAGTTTTGTATGTCTGATTTATTTTTTGCGACTTCGATGTTGGTCCAATAGAGAAAGTTGTTCAGTTTGATGGTCTGATCATCCCCTTTAAAAACAGAAGAAAGTTAGTGATCAACGTTTATTTACCTGTCTGGCATTATTTCTTTCAGTCCTTTGTGCCGATTTTCGGTTAAGTTTTAGAGGTCAATGAGCGACGACATTAATTAACGAAATATTCATTTCAGGAGAAGACTTGTGAAACTCTTTATTAATTAAGGAAGGGCCTCTGAAGCATTTTAATGAATCTGAAAAGGCTAGAAATGTTTTACTGTAAATTTTTAAAGAGGTTGCTGGACAATTTTGCAAATAAATTTAAAAAGTAAATCAAAATATAAGTGATTATTTATAGTAGGTAGATGTTATCTAGTTCGAATGCTTTTTTACAAAAGTCAGGTGCGTAAGAATATATTAGACCTAATTATGATAGGATAATTAAATTTTGTAGTCTTAAAACGACTGAGTGAGTTACCGGCACATAAAATCGCGATTCGTATGCAAATTTAAGAGAAAAATCTAATAAGCTCCTACGTCAAGGCAATTTTTATTTTGCGTCGCTTAAAATCCACGACATCAACTGTGTATCTGGGTCAAATGCTGTGCCAACTTTTAACGATATTTCACAAATGTACTCTAAAATCTATTTAGCTTACATCCATGTTTGTGCATGTATTTCAAATTTAAAACAAGATATATTTAGATAATGAGTCAGCGACGCATTATCTGTTCGGCAAACAGTGAGATCAGTAAAAATATGTACTTAGGGACTTAAGTGGATATTAAGTTACAATGCCCACAAGGGCTTGGTCCCTCCCAAGCCTATTACTTACTCGTAGTTAAAGCATAAAGCCCTAGCCGCCATGAACGAGGTGGCAACGTATGCTCAAAGGCGGATGCGGCAGTGGCTTTGAAGAGTTGCCGCTCATTTAGCCTTCATTAAATACTGCAAACGCATTACGCTTGCATTTAATTGCATACTTATTTCAAAGAACTGACGGTTAATGGAATTATTTCATATTGTCAACATAATTTTTAAAGGAGCACAACATCTACATTAAAAATTGTGGACAACTTTTATGTGATAATTTATTATCGAGTAAAAACAATAATGTTATTGTTAAGTATCAGATAATGATAACCTAATACACTATTCGATTCGATTCACACGTAGACTTATCTCAAAATATTTCCACGCTGATTCTAAGCAACAAATGCTTATCATCTGATAATGATAACATCCGTTCAATCGTGGGTATTGATGATAAAATTATAAACAACGTATTATTCTTTATGCGTTAAAAAAAACCACACAAATAAAGCTAATAATTTGTGAAAAAGGAAGAGTATGGTTAGTTCAGACATTAAAGGAAGTATAAAGTGAAAACAAACATAATAAAAAGAAATCAGTGAAAATCTCGTGCAGTCATAATTCCGTACGCAGACTCGAAGAGCGTGATCGATCCAGCGCATTTGGATACCGGCCAAGTGGAATCTCCAGCGGGCATCGTGTCGTTTTAAAGCTTTATAATTGTCGAATGCAATACAGACCAGTCTGGAGACAGTGGTGAGGTCCCAGGCGGAGCGCGTCTTGCCGCGCGGCTGGGTACCGTCCTTCCGCCTGCCCAGCGAGCCGTAGCTCGAGGGCGCTGCGATCTCCTCGCGCTTACGTCTGCCGCCGCGTCTCAGGGATGAGAACCAGTTAGACACGGAGCCGCGGCGCTCCTGCTCGGCCGCCGCCGGCCCGCCCTTTATGAACATTGCTTCTGGAGCCAGCGCTCGCCGCACATGCGACACAACCGGTCGTCGAGCTCGACCACGCGAACACACCAATATTAGTCAAGCTAATGCCACACGTACCTACAAGCCCACAACATTTAAACAAAAGTAAAATTTGCAAGGTAATGAAGCAAATAAAGTGGAAAACTGGAATGACTGCACATCGTCGGAGCCTACGTCAGAATAGTTGCCAAAATAGAGCAGGTGAAGCTACACGAGATGGAATGTATTTGGTAGCGAAGTGCACAGAAAGCGTCATCGATGGCTGACACACCTGTTCGTAGTCGTCGTCGTGGGAGCGTGCGGCGCGGGCGATGCGCATCAGCACCGGCCACCACAGCGCGCCGCACAGCAGCCGAACATGCAAACACATCGCGCGCCATACACTTCCCACTAAGGATCTCACTCGACTGAAGACAGTCGCGGGCGCCACCGCAGTTTGGCACTGTGACAACTATACGTAGGTAAGTAGCTTATCTTTCCACAGTCTCTGACAAGGCCCTCGTCACACCTTTTGTTTATCGCCAACGTGAAAATACTACCTATACGAGCTACGCTATAATTAAGGCGTTACTTATATCGACGGGTTCGTTAGCCTCACATCAAAAAGCTGACTATGTCAAGTTTTGAAAGCAGAATGAGATAGCTAAAGAATGGTAATGGGAACTAGGTTCTCAGATCTGGGCGAGTTAGGTATTGCAAATGTTAGTTGTTGCGGGAACACCGATAGTTGTTATCGAAGCTGTCACCCACACTACGGAAGCGACAGAGGAAGCGCGATAAACCGATGAATCGCAAACATTGTCCACTTAGAGGGAAAAACATGCGAGCTTCAAAACAAACTGCATGCAATGAGTCAACTGCGGAGCCGCCCCCCTGCCGAAGCTTCACAACTTAGTGTGGAAATAACAAAAAAATGATGTCTTAGTTGAGAATTGAGATGTCATGACATGAATGAGTGTATTCCTGATTCCATTTCAACATTTCAACGATTTATAAATTATTATTATTATCAGTAATTAACAGTCATCTAAGAGATAGGAGATGAATGGCATGTAATAACGTCAACACTTGATTGATGAGTTGATGTCAGTTTTTCAAAATCTTCCTTATCTAATCAAGTAGCAAAGAATATACAAACGTAATTAATTTATAATCACTAAGCTGTGGAATTCGCCAATTTTTTACCCCGTATGCAAAAAGAGGGTTATATGTGAGGTGTTACATGTTTGACGCCAATGTATGTGTGTCTGTCTGTCTGTCTGTCTGTGGCATCGTAGCTCCCTAACGGGTGGACCAATTTCGATGCGGTTTTTATAGAAAGCTAAGTCGCGAGAGTGTTAGCTTTGTTTCATGAAAATCGGTTCCGTAGTTTTCATGTAACTTTAAAAATTATGAAATAACATTAAATTACAAATTTAACAAACCCCCAACGCCAAAAACAAACATAAAAAAAAACGTTTTTACTTATTAAATTTTTATTACTTTTTAAACAAAATTTATGTTATGAATATAATTTAAAGAAGCAATGTAAATGTAAACCAGAAAAATTTACAATTCCTAGTTACAGTATTCATGTAGATAATGAAAGAGTATAGACGACTAAACTAAACGTTAATAATTATGTAAGTACAATATAATAATTAATAACTGCTGTACAAATAAGCAGGCAATTAATTACATTCTTCAGTCACAATAGCAATGTATTTCAATGTACCAATGACGCATTGGCCACTTGGCTTCATAGTCATGCCGTGATTTAATTATAAGACCTTAGATAGAGACTAAGATTAGCAATTCATAAAGGTTAACCTGTCTAAGAACACAGTTAGATACAACGCAGGTAAAACGTGTAATAGGAATGGCAAATATTTCTGTGACGTAAACAAAAGGACAAAGTTAAGGATAATAAGCGAAAAACAGAAAATGAATTTCTTGATGTTAGTTCAAACCCGTTAACAGAAAGACAAAGATCAAAAATTGACACCAAATCAATTTCTCAAGAGGTCCTACCACACATCAAAATTGATAATAACAAACTGAACCCCCGACCGACGATGGAGTCATAGCGATTTCCACTTATCCGCCTTATCACTTGAAAACTTACGATAGATAGCACTACACTTGGAACGTTTGAATGAAATATTTAGGATAACTCGATGCACTATACCGAATGTTAATTTAGGGTAAAATCACAGTAATTATCCTATCAATGTTAATGACAGTGATGTGATGTGAACAGAGAGCGCGGCGCGACGCGACACCCCCGCGCCGCGGTACTACGGTTACTGAATACTGGCTGACTTACTACCTCTCGGTTGTAGTAAGCGGAGCATTGACGACTTACGTCAGACTGGTCGACGCGTATTGAATGAAATGGGTTGGGGGTTAGGGATGCTCTATATTTTGTATAAATATAAGAAACGAGCTTTTACCCGCGACTTCGTCCGCATACATTATATACCAGATTTTTCAGATGATAAGCTATCAAACAAAAGAAGTTTCATCAAAATCGGTACAGTAGTTTTTGCGCGATACTCGAACAAACAAACACCCAAACAAACAAACAGACAGACAAAAAATCCAAACATTGGTGATTTGGAATCAGGGACAGGTAAAAACCATGTCGTAACTTTTTTTTGTAAATATCTTCAACGTACAGACACATTTCTGTTACAGTCTTATAATAGTTTAGATATACGGGGTGTTAGGGTAAACAGTTGCACTAATTTAAGGGGTGATTGTACCCATGATACTGAACAACTTTCCCAAAGAAACCAATAGGAAAATAGCAAAAAAAAAAACGACTTTCCATACTAAATTAAACGCAATCAGCTGATCGAACGTTTATATATGAAAAGTCGTTTTTTTTGCGAATTTGCTATAGGTTTCTTTAGGAAAGTTGTTAAGGATCATGAGTACAATTAGTGCAACTGTTTACCCTAACACCCTGTATAACAGAATAAGGAGAATCTCTTGACATCTAAATGCAAAGAAAGTAGAGATAACTATTGAGATAGTGGATTGACTCATAATCATAATTCTGCGTCATAAGTGACACAACAATAAAATACTCATGATCTAAGGGCATATTATGGTACTTTCCTAAATTAATCTGTTAATCTTATTTAAAAAAAAAACAATGATAAACAAAAAATTACAAAGAAATTCTATTTCAATGCTATTTCGAATAGTAGAAATATGTAGGAATATCATTCTATTGCTTATCGCCTTGTTTGTTGCTGAATCATACCTAAACAGTAACTAGAAAACGATAGCAATTTGAATGGAAGTCGTCACCACTAGCTTCAACCTAACTTTTAATCACTTCGCTATTTCTCCATGGTTCTACAGGTTACAATGAATTTACTTTTTTGTTAGTTTTGTTTCACTCTACACATATTACTAAGTTTCATTAATGTATGGGACCTCTAAGTCTGGGTCTCAAAATACATGGCCGTTCGCCAAAGCTAACTAAGCACCCCATGTCACATTTCATCTCGCGCGAATTGTACGGTTATTTCTGCAGTAATTTTGTGGACGAAACATCAGCCAGCTGTTAACTCGTATCTTAGGTCGTGATGATCACGCACAACACACCATTCCTAAAACTTTCTAAGTTTCTTACCACCCCAGAAAAAATATATGCTCTGGTTCGTATTTATATTGAAATAGCATCCTAGATTATTAATGGAAAAAAACCAGGTCAAATTGTACCCTAAATGTCAAGACAATCTTGCACAAAATATGTAATTGTAAATGTTAAAGATGTGTGTCATGATTGTATCAGTGATCAATATTATCTGTGCCTACCCCAAAAAGACAAAGGGTAGGCAAGCGAACTAATAGACTAAGGTTAAGTCAGTATTTCTACGCTACGCCGAAATAAGAACTTATTAGTAATAAGAGTAAGATGTAAAATAATAAAAATACTAAATATTTTGCTCATTGTATGGGCATGTTCCAGTATATATAGACTCATAGGTCCCACTATTCTGGAGTTATTGGGACATAACGATTTGCATCATCCACGGTCCATATTAATTTTAATCTGTTGAAGCTCCACCCATATTAAACAAAACTATAGATTTAATTTTTTCCGAAAATTCGCTAGCACATAAAATCAATGTTAAGGGCCTATGTCGAAAAATAATTTAAGCGAAACGGGCGTGTGATAGCTTATATTACTGCCAGATGCGAGAGAAAGAGAACGAATCAAGCGAAAAAACAAACTTTATTTAATTGTGATTGTACTATTTATGTAAGTTCAATTCTGCTCTAATCAAAACGTAGATAATAGCAATCTCTTTTTTTAAAATCAAGTCTCATGTTTCTATTATTCACCGTTTAGCAGTTACAAGCGTTTATAGACAAAAACGGAGGCTACTTTGGCTTGTTTTTCTATCGAGAAAATTTGTCTTAATCGTGTTTTGGCTCTAATCAAAACTTCAATTATATGTTCAATTTACACATAACCGCAAATCATACTCCTACTGTTAGTACTTCATGATATATGGAGCTTTGAAGAATCCTATTTTTCTTACATAGCCCCTTCAATAATAAATGAGACATTATTTCCACTATATTCAAAAACTGAGGCATGAAAAAAGGTCTCCTCCCAAACTAGCTAGTTATTTTCAAAAAATTTGTAAGTGTGCATACAAAATAAAATTGTAGTGTGAGTGACACCACAATTATATTTTAGATACCTATTTCATCAGTCTAGATTTCACGAATAGGAGGATTTCTCATTTCATCTGGATTAAGATTTTTGAAAGTCACACATTCAACATTTTCTACTGCTGATTCCAATGTGTGATGTTCAAAAATCGCACACCTGGAGTTTTAATGATGTCAATGTGTGACATTGTACCAACCTCTGTTACAATTATGTATAATCAATTTAAAAACAGGAGTGCGATTTTTGAATCTCATTCGCTGAGTTCAGCAGTTGAAAAAGTCAAAATTTATATGAAGATACGCATCTTTCTACTGCTGATTTGACTTTCAAAAATCGCACTCCTGAGGTATGATTTTTGAAAGTTAAATCAGCAGTAGAAAAATGCGTATCTCCACAGTAATTTTGAAATTTTCAACTGCTGAACTCAGCGAATGAGATTCAAAAATCGCACTCCAGGAGATGGTTTTGTTTACCAAAACAATTGATTGTACCCTAAGATTAAATACCTACATTACATTTATGACAATATTCACACAAAATTCCCAAAAAGCATTATCAATTTGAAGATAATTTTATTGACTGCTGTTGTAATCAATTTAAAAACAGGAGATGGTTATGTGTTTATCAAAACAATTAATTCTGCCTACTTACCTAGTTACCTACATTACAATACTGAGAATATTCACACAAAATTCCCAAATGGAGTTTCCGCACTGTATGAGGAACGTGATGAGATACTGTTTCTTATTTCTAGTTCTAGTTCCCAGTCGATTTATATTTCTAGAAGAAGAAGACCGAACACAAGCCCTTACATTTTTTATTTAAAAATGCCTGCATTATGCAGAGCTATTTATGCAAAATAACATTCGTTTTTAATGTTCCTGTACATGCATGTTTAGGGTTGCAATCTAGATTTAAGCTATAATGTTCTTGTGTTATTATTTCACTGATTGTTTCCTGTTTTGTGTGTCAAATAAAATAAAATTAAATAAATAAATACTTAATAAAATATTTATATTATTACTGAAATTGAACCCAAACGTTTCTAAAGCTTAAACTGCAATGAACAGTACTGTACCTACCTGCATGCAGAGACATGGAAAGTCACTTGTTAAGGCTGGGCCACACAACAGTGCGGTTGGCCTGGCCGGGCCGGCTGCGGGATGGCAGTAGTTGTAAACTATGAAATTATATTATGTGAGGCACGGCTGCCGAACAGCTGCGGAATTGTAGCCGCAGTGTGACACCTCACATATAATTCCATAGTTTACAACTACTGCCGGCCCGCAGCCGGTCCGCAGCCGGTCGGCAGCTGGCCCGCAGCCGGCCTGCAGCCACGCTCTGTGTGGCCCAGCCTCTAATTTTATATTCACACTCATTGTTTGTACTTACCACCACGTCAAGATGCCGAAAGGTGGATTGAAAAAACTCTTGACACCAGTGCTTACTGACCACACGATAAGTAGATTGTTTGTACATTGTTTAGTTGTAAAACATACAAAGCGTTCTACAACCATCATAGTACTGATACTTTACCAACGTACCTACATACCCTATCTCAAGTAGACTTATTTGGAGTTGTTATTATTGTGGTGAGCAAGTAAAGAATATCATGTTATGTTTACAATTTGCGAATTTAACATAACATTGCTCAAAACAATAGGTTAACCAAATATTCTGGTTTCGTGCCTTACGAAAACGAATTATTTTGCTCTAATGCAGAACGTGACCAGTGTTGCCGTTCTATAAATTTAAAACGCGCTAAATTGTCTGAAAATTCCGCCAGATATGACCAAAATATTGTAAAAAAAATCCGCTAGAAAACGCTAAACTTTTTCACATCTGTAACATGAGCAGATTTCTTTTTAATAATTTATAAGCATTAAGCAAGCATTATGTTATGCTAAGTTAACCAGGTAATCATTACAAAAAAGGCAGAATAAAATTTAAGTAAAGTATTTAATAATAATAATTAGTATTTTACAATCAAGTATTTTATTTATTTATCAAATCAAATATTGCGTCCACTTCGTCTTCAGCATCTTCAGCTGCAATGATACTCGTACTAGAAGTTCCAGCCTCTCCTTGCTCTGTAGTTGCTTTTGGTTTCCATTTGCCGACTTGACTAACAACGTCATCAGGAAGTTCGTATGTTGAGCAAGTCTTGTCCTTTATCTTTAATTGGTTTCTGATGGTAAGCAAGGAATTTAAAGTTTTTTCGGATAACTTGTTACGTAATTTATTTTTGACAATACTCATGGCACTAAATAATCTTTCGACTTCTGCATTTGAGTGCGGCAATGACAAGACGGCGATAGCAAATTCACATAATTCGTGGAAGGTGTTCACATTAGCTGCATTTTTGTATGCCGCTACCTTAGCCCAAAATGTAACAGGGTCTCCATTTAGTGGACTCCAATCTACGAAGTTAATTGTTTGCCACTGCTGCAAAACCTTATCGATCTTTTCCTCGCAAATTCCTATTTCTTTTGCGAGATCTGTTATGGAATTATCTTTTATTTGTTTTAATGTTTCTTCTTCAGACAACAGTCTCATTTTTTCCAGAGTTTTGTAGTTCGATGGTAATCGTTTTTGAATTTCTTCCCCCAGCTTCACATTGAAATCTATACAGCGTTTTTTTATTGTGGCAATATTTATAGTGTGATTAGCTGGAAGTTTCTGCAGTTGTGATTCAAAAATATAGCCAAGGTATGGAACGGGATTGAGGTGATCACTTATTTTCAAATTTATAAAATCTTCGTCAGTTGTTGCTGCTGTTGGCATAACAACTCGTTGACATATTGAACGTAATAACATCATCAGAGTGCTCAACAGTTTTATTGGATTTGCTTTTTCGCTTTCAAATATTTTTATAGTTTGCTGCACTTCGCCGAGGACGCTTTTTAAAAAGTACAAATAGAGTCGATTTGTCTCATCACTATACATGGCATAAAGCATTTCGGCTGTGTAGCAGTGTTCTCTAGTTGTATGGAAATGTAATTTTAATTCATCCCACTGTGATAATATCCTGACGATAGCAGGTTCAATAGAAAGCCACCGCGTGTCACATACTTTGAGGATCTTTAAAGGTTCCTCACCACAATTAATTGTTTGAAAAATAAGTTTGTATTCAATTTGGCGTTTCGTTGAATGCGAAAACCAATTATATGTTTCGCGAACAAGAAACTCAATATTTCTCGGCAAGGTATTTTCCGAAGCATGAGTTACCGCCAGTTGTAGAGAATGGCAAACACAGGGAATTAAAATGAGGTGTGGTAGATTATACTGTTCTTTAAGAATCATATACACACTGTGCCTGCATCCAGTCATAACTGCAGCGTTATCAGTTCCAATTCCCATTAAATTTTGTAAGTCTAGATTATTATCTTTTAAGCACTTCACCAAAGCTGTTACAATCCCAATAGCGTCTGAACTTTCAAGCGATTGCAAAGCTAAAAAAGCAGACACAACTTTGCTTTGCTTCAAACTAAAATATCTTATTACTATTCCAAGATACTTCGTGACGCTTATATCTGTAGACTCATCTAACAATAAACTGTATTTTTGATCACCAATGTCAGTCAATAGTTCATTTTTAAAATGTGGTGCTAGAATGTAATTTATTATCTGTGTACATTTAGTCCTGTGCAGTTTCATGTCTATCGATGATTTCGAATCTTTAAAACATTTTTTGCATACATCAGTCAAGTGATCGATTTGGCGAATTGATGTATGTTCCGCAATAAATAAGGCTAACGTACATTCAGCTCTGGCGCACTGCTTGCACTTCGCTGGTTCAGTTGTCGGAAATTTAATCAGTTTATTTTGGGAGATTAGTTGTGATTTTAATTTATGTTTCTTTGTTTCCATATGCCTTTTTAAATCAATCAGTTTTGCGCAAATATCGGCGCTGCAGTAAGTACAAAATGCTTTAGTTGGATCACTTGGCACGGGTCTAAGCCAATGTTTGAAATCTTCATTGTTCTCCCACTCACTTCTATAGTTCTGTAAATACTGTTTTTTTTTCAATGGCGCCTCCATGTTCAAAGCTTTTATTATAACACTTAAACTCAGTTACAACTTACAGCGAAAGAGATTTTTTACCACATTAACTTAACAACCATTACACAATAAACCAGTTTTTTCCACTTGAATGAGTGAATTAATGAATGTGATTGATAAAGTTTATAGTTAAATACTTTGGTCTCCCTCATTTTTAATATCAACGAAAGAGAAAGACAATGAGCGAATGAACCACTTTGACAATCTTATCTGTAGTGGGGGAATTCCCGAGCAATCTGTTCCGTTTCAGTGATACCAGCATCAGCATACGAATTTCTAAAAGATGGAAATTAACATAACTAAAATTACTTCTTTTGATTAGAAACTCATGAATTTCCATCTTCCAAAAGTATTCAAAGTTAAGTGGAAAAATCCGCCAGAAACCGCTAAATTTTTATTTCCCGCTAAAGTCGTCTATTTTCGCGTGAGAAGATCACAAAATCCACCAGTTCTAGCGGGAAAAGCGCTAAAACGGCAACACTGAACGTGACTATTCATTATGACGCATACCACTATCACTTACTACAAGCTACGAGGTATCAGGTGAAGCAGTCGCAAGGGTTTTTGAATCACATTAATTGCATTTCGAAACATACCTGAATCTCCAAAAGCAACTCTGTCTTTCGACGCCGTATGTCTATTAGTGTCTTTTGTTGCTCAGGTGTCAACTCTGAAACGAACGGTATTGTGACCATATAAATACAGTAATAAAAAGCCATTGAGGTCATGTTATAATTGGAAAACAACTAGTTCTACGTCTATAAGAACTCTGAATTACCGGTGTGAAAGGGATCTCCATGATTACTAGCAGCATTGTTTCCTCCAAGGGACAAGTTCTCGAAATCACTTATCATTTCTTTACGGATTATTGATAAAATTTGTAAAACAATAAACAAAAGTTTACATCGTTACAAATAGCTGCGTGGCGGCCATATTTATTTACTACTTATAACTTTTTTTTTAAATCTCTTTCACGGCTCTAGATTCATGTTTTTTTGAGCAAATACTATAGAATGTTACCAGTTTACCCCACACAACCTTTGATTAAATTAAATAAAAAATAGCATCTCTACTTTCCGCTTTGGTGGATAGGTACCAGCGGGGCTAGTACACCAACCAGCGATAGCGTGATATAGCGCTATCTCGCTTCCGCTCTCTTTCTATTTGCGCGCGAAAGAACGAGATAAAAGACTTTTGACAGATGGATGTTTTAAATGTCGCTATCTATACTAGCCCCGCAGACAATAGAATAGGCTAATTTTGTAGTTCGACCAACGAGAGACGCGACGACGAGGCCGACGCGGAAATAATGCCACAGTGAAATACGTCACGGTAAAACCGGTAAAACTACGAAGCAAAGAGGAAATGGGTCAACACTGCTTCCAATGCTACCATCATGCTAAAATTTTGACGTTGACATGATACTGTCAACTTGACAGCTGTACAATACACAGTTATAAAGTACTGTTTTGTTCAGAAAATTGCTTGAAGCGAACAACGAGCTTTGGGTCGAGCAAGCTCGTCAAGCAAGCAAGCGTACATTTTAGGAGAAAGAAAAACCAAGCCAAGCAAACCATTACGAACCCGAAGCGTGTACACGCCCGCCCCGTGGCCCGTGATTCCTCTCATTCTCGTTTTTGTATATTCTTGCATCGCGTCGAACTCTTCATACAGATAAATCTAGTGATATAATGTGTTTATTGTAAATTAGTGGCTAAAGAAATCAGAATATCGCAAACCGGTATAATTTTATATAAGCGAAATAATGAATGACAATGGATGCATACACTTGAATAATTTTAAGGCTGCGAAGGGGACGAATCCTTACAAAATAGTACATGCATTTTTCGTGTCGTGTACTTCTTTTGAAGCCAGGCGATACAAGGTAAGCAAGCAACAAAGAACAAGTTTAAATTGAAGAAAAAGAAACGCGACGTATTTTTACTACGCCAACGAAGTTATCATCAATTAGCGTAGTTAATTCGGAGATAGCAATAGCCACATTCTGCGCAACAATTGAGAGTAATTTCAACTTTGTAGTCAGCTGCAAATAATCAGCAATCAGCTGATGCTTGATCTTTGACCTCAAATCAGCTGATGTGAGTCATGTCCTTTCCACTGATTGGTTTGAGTATTACCTACTCATTGTAATGAATAACGTTATGTTAAATTGAAGCCATTAGTTTAAATGCTACTCAAAAATTATGTAGCAAATTGTAGTTCTAAATATTTCCTATCTATTGTTCAAAAAACAACAATAAATAATACATATACTTTCATGAATTATAAGATAAATAAAGATACAGTCAGCAGCAATAAGGTTATATACATTTTAGTACTACGACGTAGAACAAAAGTGTACATACAACTTATTGCTGCTGACTGTACCTAGATCAATAATTTAAATGGTTATCTAACACATTTTATTTTATGTAGACAACAGAAGAGTACAGGGTAAAATTGATATCATTGACATCCTTTTATAAACTAAGAGTCTACACATCAAACTGATCAACTTTTACTATGGTAGCAAAAATCTGCTGTTACATACATTTGATCGAGTAGGCACTTCAGTTTAGTCCAGAATTATTTTTTGCTCCCTAAGTAAATGTTGTTCAGCTTGATTATATTTTTTTTTTCAATTTTTAATAAACACAAATCAAACAGTTCCAAACGTTTTGAACACGCACCTCATAAACCTTATAAGGTTTATCTGAAGTATGCGTTGTCGCTGATCTACAGCACATGCAATTATATATACTTCTAGCTAACTACACTTGGGTAGACTTAGTTTAAACGAATGCCAATGATATAAATTTCAGTCTGTATAAGAAGGTAAACATATAAAAACAAATATCTTGTTTGTCTCAGGCAACATCATGCCTGTGCTTCGCGTGTGGGCAGCCCGGCCCCCGGATGCACTCCTGTCTCCACTGCATCTACTTTGCATGTTACGCCGGCCACATTCAGGACCATTCCAAGACTAAAAAGCATTTCCTCTATGTGGACCTTAGTTATGGAAATATTTTCTGTGCTCAATGTCAGGACTACATCTACGATCGGGAGCTCACTGATATTGCTATGAACCATAGATCTAAAGAAGCCAAGTAAGTTTAAAAATTTATTAATTTGAACTGTAGCAATCGATTCTCGTCCTTACTGGTATTTTATTTAGTTAAGCTATAGATTACACAATTCAGTATAATTAATGAAATTAGTTTTTATACATGGTTAAAAATGTGTTACAATATTAAATCAACCCCTCAAACCAACCAACTGAACAATTTTCTCAATTGAGCATTTGAGTAAACATCAAAATAAAATAAAAACTGCTGTTCCATACATTTGGGTCGAGTAGCTTTCTATGCAACATTCTCTATGGAATAGCACTTTTTTTTTGTTGAGATTTTGGTATTGACTCCGTTGTGGAAGTTGTTTGATGTTCTAAATCTAAACTAAAGCACCCACTTTAATATGTAATACATTTAAGCTCTGTTACCTACGCCGGAGTACTGCTTATCTAAACTATTATAAAACTGTAACAGAAGTGTGTCTGTACATTGAAGATATTTACAAAAAAAAGATAATGATATGGTTTTTAGATGTCCCTGATTCCAAATCACAAATTTTTGGATTTTTTGTCTATCTGTTTGTTTGTTTGTTTGTGTCTTTGTTTGTTTGATCGAGCATCACGCAAAAACTAATGAACCGATTTTTGAAACATTTTTGTTTGATAGCTTATGATCTGACTTAAAATCTGGTATATATAATTTATGCGGACGAAGTCGCGGGTAACTGCTCGTAACATATAAAACTTTAATTTTATTCTATTATTGTTAAAATACCAATGGGAATTTGTTGTTGGGAATGTGATGATTTGCATTCTAAGAATACATTTACTTAGCCTCGTCATATAGCTATTATACTCACCATATTGCTGTCATACTGTGTGTTTTAGTTATCAAACTGGTGTCATTTGCTTTTATAAAGGACATGAAACTCTGCAATTGCTAAAGATGTTGAGATAGATAACACGTTTTTTAATATGGAATGACATATGAAATCTTGTAAACATTCACACAGTTAGAGCAGTGAGGTTTTTTAGAGCAAATTATGTTGGTTTTGTCAACAACATTTTAAATAGAGGTCACTAGGTGCATCATTTAGTAGATATAATCAGTTGATAACTGACTTTATCAGCATGACACTAATGTCATGCTGATAAAGTCAGTTCCTACATTAGTGTAGGAAATAAAGGTTGTGCA
The DNA here is from genome assembly GCA_922987775.1 of Agonopterix subpropinquella. Classification (NCBI taxonomy): domain Eukaryota; kingdom Metazoa; phylum Arthropoda; class Insecta; order Lepidoptera; family Depressariidae; genus Agonopterix; species Agonopterix subpropinquella. The sequence continues at coordinate 10,008,776 of OV277695.1, read as the reverse complement.
AAAAACTAATCTTTTTGACAGATTTTGCTATCACAAATGATGTACTTTTATTGAACACACTTGCTTTTAAAAGACTGAACTGCCTAATCATCAATCAATCATCAATTTCATAGATAATTTTGTAACGAATTTATAAAAATATGTTTCTATAGTTGTTTGTATAACTCCACCTAAAATCTAGTATGTTACACGTTACACAATGTTTTGTAATTTTTATATCAACTTTCATATTGCATCGGAAAATGAAAGTTACTGTTAATTTAGAACAAGTCAAAAATCATTACTTATATTTTTTGTTTTCAGCATGCCTTGCTATTAATTTGATTTTCTTTTGATTGATTAATTTTTTTACACTAGGTCATTAGGTATTAGCGTGCCATTCACACCCTGGCTGCCCAACAACAACGAGGCCATGGCGTTAAGGCGTCTTCGTAAACGCCGCCTCATCAGTCCACACACCACTATCGGGCTCCGTGGCCTTCAGAACCTTGGCTCCACCTGCTTCATGAACTGCATTGTACAGGTAACAATCTTATTACTCCTGACTTTCGATGACTTTGTAATACTTACAATATTTATTCCGAAAGAAGATTGGCAGATTTGGACCCAGCCATTTTTACGAAAACTAAAAGCCATTCAGGACGGCGGTCATAATTATTATAAACAGAAAAAATTAAGGGATTTTTAAAAAAAACTTCCACATCTCCAGAAGTCCGGATTCAAAAGTAGAAATTACTAGTAAAATAGACAAATCATCCAAAAAGCAGTAGCGAAATGCAACCCCGACAGCTATTTTCATCTAATCACTGAGATATTTTTTTGTCATTACCGAATGTATTTGGCTTGGTTGAACTGATAGTGTGCGTGATTTCGTTTTCTTCCATTATCATAATATTGTACGATTATCGTGAATTTTCATTGAAATAAACACAATGAATGCGTAGAAGATTGAGTGGACTATCAACATACTTGATACAAAAGGTATCATAAGGAGAAATACCTTTCCCCCAACTTCTACAGATTATAACCAATTTACATTTTTGTTAGTTTTGTTTCACTCTACACGAATTACTAAGTTTCATTCATGTATGGGACCTCTATGTCTGGGTCTCAAATTATAGTACCTTCCGCCAAACTTCTTTTGTGGACCTTCCATACAAAAGTGCGCAACAGCCGATCGATTTGTTATGAAAAGAAGTCCAAAGAAAAAATCGTTTTCGAGTCATGTTCCTCAGGGAAAGTTGTTTAGTTTCATCGTCTGTTATATTAATAATTAAAAACTAGGGGTGTTTATCCAAATGTACAGGCATCTGGATCGAGTACCAAGGTTTGCAGTTTTGTATGAAACGTTAGTGAACTGATAGTGTGCGTGATTTCGTTTTCTTCCATTATCATAATATTGTACGATTATCGTGAATTTTCATTGAAATAAACAAAATGAATGCGTAGAAGATTGAGTGGACTATCTTTTAAGAAAGATTATGAGTTTTACACATTTGATACAAAATTTATCATAAGGAGAAATACCTTTCCCCCAACTTCTACAGGTTATGTTAGTTTTTTCATCCATGTATGGGACCTCTAAGTTTGGGTCTCAAAATACATGGCCGTCCGCCAAACTTCAATTTTGTAACTTTTATATTCGTTTCACAATATGCTTTGTAAACAATAAATATGATCAATTGATACTTAACTTTGTTATAATTTTGTCATGCTGACTAGGGTCTACCTTTGTTTTATAATATTCTGTGCTTGTGTACCTATGGCTATTTTATGGCCTGTGTGTGGTGTGTATGATTTTGTACACAATTGGTCAAGTCTGATGACATTTCGTTATTTTAATATTAGGTATTCATCTGTATATACAAAGACGTAACCCAGAGGGGAGGATAGCTGGGATTTATCCCAGCCAGGCCCCCCACCCCCTTCCCAAGCTTTTCCGCCCACGCTTCTATGCCCCACGCTATTTGCCAGTCTGCTTTCACTGCAAAGGAACCAACTCTAATAAGCATCCATATCGCCGCACAATCGTTTGGAATACGCAAACAAAATATGTCGATAATGTACGAGTAGGTACCAATAATTGCCTAAAGTTGTTTATACAGGGTGAAATTGATATCATTAGCATCCTTTTAAACTAAGAGTCTACCCATCAAACTGAACAACTTTTACTATGGCAGCAAATCGATCGGAGCAAAAAAAAATCAGCTGTTGCATACATTTCAGTCGCGTAGTTGCGCGTCGACATTGCAGTTTAGTATGCTACAGTTGATTTTTTATGTGCTCCGATCGGTTTGCTCCCATAGTAAAAGTTGTTCAGTTTGATGGGTAGACTCTTAGTATAAAAGGATGCTAATGATATCAATTTATCATATTGAATTCTATAAAAAACAACAAATCCAAGAATTGATATTTTTCAATGATTACGAGCCAGGTCAGATCTACCCGAAACCGACGAGCATGCATGAAAGGTCTTATGAATGTGGAGGAAGCTAGAGAGCTATGTCAGGATCGTAGCAGGTGGCGTTCCGTTGTCTCTGCCTACCCCAGTGGGAGACGGGCGTGAGAATATGTATGTATGTACGACTGAATTACGTTCCAACATACAGATGTCTGAGGAAATAAATGACTTATATTATGTTCAATTAGCCATTTATATTGACGAGGAAAACCTACGAAACAATAAAGAACAAAGAATATATTCTAAAAATAGCCCAGGCAGAATAGTATGGAAATCAGTATCCATGTTATTGTCAATATATTTTTATAACTACGCATAAATCATATTTGTTATTTCGTCTTTATGTATTTGTGATTTCGAATTTATCAGCTTGAATTAATTTTAAATCACCCTATAATGCTTAAAAGGTGGTTGTTGCGAAAACTGCTTTAAAAACCATCGTTGTAGAAATGTTTCTGCCCATCCTGTTGGGGAATACGGCATATAATTTAAGTATGTGTGTATTTCATATTTTTTTATCTAAATTGCAGACATTGATCCATACTCCACTGCTGCGGGATTATTTTCTAGGGGAGAAACACAAATGCAAAACGCAGGGTTCCGGGAAATGTCTCGTTTGCGAAGTTTCCAAGCTTTTCCAGGTAAGAGCTTGAGCTAAAAATAATTTAATATACGAATTATTGATTTTCAAAAGCTGCGCTGTAGTGCACTTGTCATGGGATGAAATTAATGTTTGGCGATGGATAAAAGACCCGTTTTAGCATATCGACTAACGTGTTTCTCAATAAACAAGATATGCTAAATCGAATCCATGGATTGATTTAAACAAAACACGTTGCTAGCAATTTTATGACGTGAGCAGCAAAAAGCTTAAATATTTCGACGTCAGACTGAGTTATTACTACTTGGTTTGAATTTTTACTTTTACGTAATTTAAAGGAAACTAATGAAAGAAATACAGATGTTTAACTTGCCTGGAGTCAAGTAATCCTATTATATACATCTTAATGACAAGTTTTACTTTATAATTTCGAACAAAAAAAAAGTCTAATTGTATGTATACATTTTGAGGGTTCCGTAGCCATAGGGTGAAAACGGGACCCTATTACTAAGCCTACGTTATCCGTCCTTCCATCCATCCGTCCGTCTGTCCGTCCGTCCGGTCCGTCCGTCCGTCTATCTGTTCTAGCTATTTAGGGCTGTAACTTTTGAACTGTAATAGCCAGACAGTTGGAATTTTCACAGAATAGGGGTTATTACGGCGGCGGATTTGTGAACAAATAATAAAAATTTCAAAAATTTAGGAGGCTCCTCATACAAGAAACTAATTTTTATCAATGTTTTTTCTTCTCGCTCTATCGTAAAATCGGTAATACATACAAGCGTTAAACTTGGTGTGATTTCTGATTATAGAGCAAACTCTACAGTATAACAATAAATAATAAAAACCGGCCAAGTGTGAGTCGGTCTCGCGCTAAAGTTCCCGGAGAAAACAAAACTTTTTTCCAAGTTAATATGTTGTTTGGTGGTGTGGTACGGAACCCTCGGTGCGCGAGTAGCGCGACTCGCACTTGACCGGTTTAATTTGTAAATGCAGGAGTTTTACTCCGGTGCCAAGACTCCGCTGACGCTGCACCGACTGCTGCATCTAATCTGGACGCACGCGCGGCACCTCGCCGGCTACGAGCAGCAGGATGCCCACGAGTTCTTCATCGCTACACTCGATGTATTGCACAGGTATATTCATCATTATTCTTCTTCTATCGAGTCATTATTGAAAATTAAAGATTGATACTTATGTATCCGTCGGAACGACGGCTCGAAGCACCCGCTCCAAACTGTTCTGCCCCCTCGGAACAACACTGCAAGTAATGGTACAACCCGGGCGAATTAACTAGGCACCTGGCTCGCACGTGGCTCGCACGTGGCTCGGAATTTGACACCCCTCCTGCTACCCCCCGCGAGACCCCGCCGTCGCCGTGCGAGGCCGTAGCATAGCATTTCAGTTACTGTTGCACGTGTCCCTGCGCTTTAGCATTTTCGAGTTATTCTTTCCGAGTTTTCCGGGATTCCGAGCCACGTGCGAGCCAGGTGCCAAGTTAATTCGCCCTTTTTGTAGGTTTAGACGATGACAATTTCGCGGCGCCAATTCTGCGGCGCCTCAAAAAAAGCACCGTATAAACACTTTTCGCACGACTATTCTACGGCATGCGAACTTAGCAAGGAAAAAGCACGCGTCGCTAGTTACCTCTGCCCGCGTCTCTCGCATCCCCTTGCTAATTTTTCGACTCGTATAAACGCGTCGTGCTAATCGTTGGCACGGTTTTCTCTAGCAAATCTATTCACATGCGAACAATTTGCTGCTGGAAATTTGCAGCGTGTAAACGAAAGCGTGCCGTGCATTTTTTTCGTGCTAAAAAATAGGCGCCGCGGAATTGTCATCGTCTAACTAAACCTACCATAAAAGCGTACCGCTCGCGAAGCATCAGCGTTCTTTTTCAATGAATTCAAGTCCATAATTCTGTGTGATCGTAAAAATTTTTACTAACCCTTTTTATATGCAATAATGTATAGGTAATAACATAATTGAGGTCAATGTAACTTTGAAGCACAGTCGGTTTTATGGCAGCTGAATTAAATAAGGGTATGCTTGTAAAAGTTTATCATGCTGTCTATGTATTAAACTGAAACTCAATTACCTATGTAGTCGATTTAAAAAAAAAATTATACCGTATTTTAACATCCTGCCTTTTCTATGATTCCAGGCATTGCATGAACGGAGTTGAAGACACAGAAAAGAAAGAGAATGGCCGTTGTAACTGCATCATAGATCAGATATTCACCGGCGGCTTACAGAGTGATGTCGTTTGTACTTCATGCTCTGGAGTCTCCACCACGATCGACCCCTTCTGGGACATCAGTCTCGACGTAGCAGGGCCCGGCTCGTTGCAAGCTTGCCTAGAGCGGTTCACCCGAGCTGAACACCTAGGGTCCGGAGCGAAGATAAAGTGCTCCAGCTGTCGCGCCTATCGCGAGTCCACGAAGCAACTTACCCTCGAAACCCTACCCATCGTCGCCAGTTTCCATCTAAAACGCTTCGAGCATTCATCGCAAATAGATCGTAAAATATCGGCGTTCGTTTCCTTCCCGGCGGAGTTAGACATGACCCCGTTTATGTCGTCGCACCGGCGGGCTGTAGATGTGGGGGTGGATAATAATAATGCTCCCGAGGGCGTGTTTGAAGACAATCGCTACTCTTTGTTTGCTGTTGTGAATCACTTGGGGTCGTTGGACGCGGGGCACTACACCGCTTACGTCAGGCAGATGAAAGGAAGCTGGTTCAAGTGCGACGACCACATGATCACCCGCGCCTCCTTGCGTGAGGTTTTAGATAGCGAAGGGTATGTGTCTAGCTTAGACAATTTATATAGAGACTCGCCTTGCCCCTAGCATTTCCCCTCTGCCACGGTATAAGAACAATTGATCTTGTACATTTACACCCAATTTTACACCAAATTATTAATTTACCTTATCACTAAACGAGACAGCCTATATAGCGAAATAATAATGTTGAACTTAGAACGTTTGGGGTTCACACGAGACTACTTTTCATGATTTTTAACATTCAAAATTAGAATCTAAACTTATGGGGAATAAAATCCAAAGTTGCGGATTTCATGTTACCTCACGCAAAAAGTGGCAGAAATGTTTCTTAGTAGAATGAAACGCGTAACTCGTCCCTATATAAATTGTCTAAGGTGTCTAGTCAATTATTTGTATCTAGAATTGAAGGGTTCTCTTTTATTGTGCTAATGATAATGTTTTGTTGCAGATATCTTCTCTTCTACCACAAGACTGTTTTGGAGTACGAATGCGATGTCTCTTAGGTAGGATTTTTTAATAAAAATGTATACAGTATCATGTATATTCGATGTTTGTCCTATAAATATTAAAATTTGCTTTTAAATTGGTATACAAAAAAAAAGGATAAATATAAGAAAAAAGTCATGTTTTCTCTCGTGATATTAGTAAGTAGATTAAAGGAAGTTTCGATGATCATCTTGTTTGAAGTTTTGCGCGGAATTATTCACGAATTTGTTAGTATTAAGCTTTAATGTACTGTTAACTTGTAGTTATTCCATCAAATTGTTGAAGCAGTAAATTATGCATGAACAGTGTCTTCTCACCTTTATTTAGATTTATTTTGTGCGTATATTGCTTTATTGAGCTGCAAATCAAACTACTATGAACATTGTATTTGCTTTGTAATTATAATAATGAAATAATGACTTAATGAGTTTCCAGCTTATCTAGTATGATATCTCAACTGGCGCGCGACGCGCCTTCGCTGCATAAAAAATGACGAGAGTCAACGTTGCGCTTGCCGCGTCAAGTAGTATGATAAAAAGCCTAGTCGCTCGCAAGTAGAGAAATCATACTAGGTGTAGCTCTACTATTTTATGTAAAAGAAAAAAAACGTCTAGGCGAGTCTTATCTAAACAAAGAAATAGACAAAAACTATAACTATTTGAAATTATTAGTAATTTGAGCGTGTCATTTTAGCAAACAATAATTTGCATGTTGTTTGTGTGTGATTGTCTGAACTCTGAACAAATGTTTCTAACTACCTCGCTATTTCTGTCATGCATTTCGAGCTCTGTATAGAATACCTAAATCTGTATTGTGAATATTATCGCTTATATAGGTACCTAACCTTATTATAAGGGTAAATACACGTGAGCGGGACATAACGTACTATTTTTTTAAATCTACACGAGTTCACGAGAATGTATCATAAATAATGTAGTAGAAGTGATTAAAGTAGATAATAATGGACCACGATGACCTTTTGTGCGTTTTGCGAAACACAATGTGTCTAGCATAGTGTTTCGCGAACAGAATCCGATATATGTGGAAAATCTGAGTGTTTCCAATTATTATGACTTGCTATGAGGTTTCGGTGGAAACATTGCGCAGTGAAACAACTGCAAATAGTTTTCTGTTTAAGCTACTATGGCGTAAAGTTCAAATTGATTAACAATTGAAATACAGTTTTAAACTGTCAACCGATACGAACAAAATTAGGTGTACTGAAATCAGCATACATATGCTTATGCTCACGACTATATTCCCCGAGGGGTAGTCAGAGATATTCTGAAACCTCAGAACATCCACGTTTCACTAGCGAAGGAAACAGAAGTTATCTAATTACAATATTTCATTTTGAAAATGATCATATCTATACTTATAAAATATTTTCTCATTTAAATTAAATGCAACTTGCAAAACTGGTATTTTTTTAAACCAAAATGGATAATAAAATTATCATCAATTTACATTGGTACCGATTCGGACTGTGCCACGACTTAACTAAATTTATTCCTGTCACTTTCTAAAATAAGCTTAAGAAAGGAGACAGAAAACCAACAACTGACTTTAGTGCTGTCAAAGTGACGTTACACGCCCAAAAACGCCTTAAATAAGATGGTGTACATTATGATGGCATCTTATTTTGGGCGTGTAACGTCACTTTGACAGCACTAAAGTCAGTTGTTGGTTTTCTGTCTCTTTTCTTAATCTTATTTCAGAAAGTGACATGAATAAATTTAGTTAAGTTAAGTCGTGGCACAGTTCGAATCGACACCATTATGTCCCGCTCCAGTGTATTTTAATGATTGGTGGATAAAGTAGTCCGTAACCTACGACTGAACTGACATTAGCTTAATGTGATATTTAATATTTATGACTTGTATTAAATGTAGTTAGTTGTATCGATTTACATTATCTGGAAGTAGATTATTTTTTTGTTTTAAATCATTGATTCATGTTCTTGTCTGGCTAAAAGAAGACGGGCATTTGGGTTACGTTTGAATTTGAACCTAATAGCGAAGTATTTTACCATTTTTATTTATGCATGTATATTCATTATGGCTTTTAAAAATCGATTTGAGCTGCATGATGCTCTTATATCGCGCCTTTTACATCGTTCGTTCGCGCGCAAATAAAAAGAGAGCGAAGATGCGATAGCGCTGTATCACGCTGCGGTACTAGCCCAGCTGATCATTATGAGGGCTATCGGAGTCCAGTGGCGCCCTCGCCACAATAATAAAGATTTCTCAATAAAGAAAGCCTAAATTAAAAAAGTGCTCAACATCAAAACTACAAAAGCCTTCAAGCGATTTTAATTGAATACTTTTATAGGTTTTTTAAAGGTCCTAAAACATACAAATTTTGAAAAATGAAAAAAAAACGGCCGCTTTTGTTTTTAATTTTTTATTCGAAATTATCTAAAAGTGGAATGTTTAGAAACTAAAAGTATTGTATAACAATGCCTTGAAGGCTTCTGTAGTTTATGTGTTGAGCACTTTTTTAATTTAGGCTTTATTTATTGAGAAATCTTTATTATTGTGACGAGGGCGCCACTGGACTCCGATAGCCCTCTTATCGTTGTCTTAGATCAATGTAAAATGAATCTTGTTTACTAATGTCATTGATCGTTGTGGAAAATCTATAAAGGGGAAAAAATTAAATACTATAAAACTACGTAACTGAAACAATACTATATGAGCCGATGCGCACCTGGCGAAGCAGCGCAGAACATTTTTCACAACCAAACCATTATCGACTTAGCTTGCGTTGAAATAACATCGAAAATAAATCAACGCAACTTTTGCCTCAAGTGGCTTCGATGCTCTTGAGGACTAGTAGTTCCGTTAATTGATTTTTGATGTTGTTAACGCAAGCAAAGTCGATTATGGTTTGGCTGTGATAACTGCTCTGCGCTGCGCTTTACCAGGTTTGCGCCGCCGGCTCTATAGCTTTTCTGTTGAGTCTATGGCATATATCATGTTTTTCTAACCATGTATTTTGCCACACGAATAGCACTACCGGCACCCCATAAGCTTAGTTCGAGTACAGGGGTCTGGGTAGGAGGTGCATGATATAAGATGGGTCTTAGTTTGTCGCAGAATCGATATCCTGCCAGAAAAACATCTTCGTACAAGCTCCGCGGCCAGTACACCCCTACATACGCAGCCATGTTTCTACGTAACTGCCGCACATTTTCGTACGTGAACGTTTACGTTTTTCCGCACGCTGCGCATTATTTCTACGGGTCGCTTTTTATGAACCTGCTTTTCTGGTAGGATATCTATTGCAACTAGTTTGAATGTTTGTAAAAAATGATTATCAAGGTAGAACTTTCATGAATTGTAAATTAATTTAATCAATATATTTAGATTAATTTTGTAAATAGATGCTCGTCAAAACTATCGAGAACAATATACCTATAACCTACCTATAGTTTGCATTTATTAAGATTTTAGTAATTTGGATCCGAGCCTAATAAATAATAATTGTCTGAATCAAACTAGTAGTCTGTATAATGATGACAATGTGATAGATAGTGAAGCGATGTCGCTTTTATGTTCGATTATTATTTTGCAACATTGGTACCGATTCGGACTGTGCCACGACTTAACTTAACTAAATTTATTCCTGTCACTTTCTAAAATAAGATTAGGAAAAGAGACAGAAAACCAACAACTGACTTTAGTGCTGTCAAAGTGACGTTACACGCCCAAAAAGCCTTAAATACGATGGCGTACATTATTGCTACGGTTCAAAATGCGCAAATATGCGCTATCGGTAGAGATAGCATGCACACAATCGGTTCATAATGCGCGAATGTGCGGATACGTTTGCTGTCTGACGTCATCAGTGACGTCATTAACTTGCGCTTACGCCGCACACAAAAAATAGGTAGTGCAGCATATGCACGTCAAATTGACAGCTAGTTCAAATTGTACAAATTGTTTAGCAGTGTATTCGTACTTACTAATTTGGACCGACCGGTAAAGCGTGTGCATAGCGTTTGCACTATTGGCATAATTCGAACCGTAGCATATGATGGCATCTTATTTTGGGCGTGTCACGTCACTTTGACAGCACTAAAGTCAGTTGTTGGTGTTCTGTCTCTTTTCTTAATCTTATTTTAGAAAGTGACAGGAATAAATTTAGTTAAGTTAAATCGTGGCACAGTCCGAATCGGTACCATTGTGAACCAATTATATAATTATGTCGATTGAAAATTAAAATCTATTTTAAAGTAGTTTTAGAATTTAAAATGCCATTTCCTACATTTAAAGATTCATTAAATTATGTGACGAATGTGATTCAATAGGTTTTTGGACGTAACCAATACGTTTCAAATTTGCCATAACAAATGTGGATTCAATATTTCGGCGATCCCGGTGTACTTGCGAACTTACTGTACAGGAGTGCGATTTTTGAATCTCATTCGCGATTGAGTTCAGCAGTTGAAAATGTCAAAGTTACTATGGAGATACGCATCTTTCTACTGCTGATTTGACTTTCAAAAATCACACTCCTGGAGTATAAATTTTTGAAAGTCAGATCAGCAGTAGAAAGATGCATATCTCCACAGTAATTTTGACATTTTCAACTGCTGAACTCAGCGAATGAGATTCAAAAATCGCACTCCAGATTTCACTTTGCTAAGCGTTATTTAACGTTTCATATCTCAACGTTTTGATATCACTAAATACTAGAATACTAATTATAATTAGACGTTCGACAAAAAACCATCTGAAAAATAACTCTTAGCAAAGTGAGATCCGTATAGTACCTACCATAAAGTTATTATACCTGTCGGAATAGAGTAACTGACATAAGTTGTCAAATGAAACCGTTGTTTGTGAATTTGTCGGCACTTATCGGCACCCTAAAACTTCGAGTTCTGTGTATAATTGTGAATCTAACGTGAAATTGTAGGTAATTTAATGAAATAGTGTTAGTATATATCACAAAATAATCTACGACTTCACTTTAGATTCACTAATTATTCACAGAGCATGAATATTTACCCAGTCGATTGTGCTGACAAGTTCCCAAAAACGGTTCTATTGCCTCGCGTCACGTATCTCTTTCTATTATACAGTGGCGCCGCTAGGTACAACTCGCTCTCTCAGCTGTCCGTTCCTCTATATGATACCTTTATGGTACCTACTAGTTTAAAAAAACAAATGTTCTAAAATATACAAGTTGTTGAAAATAATCAATTGTTCAAAATCTTCTTCTGTTTAAATGTCATACATTTGTATGTATGTGATGAACTTGTAATTATTAATGGAATTAAAAATACAATGATGCTACCTCCAGGTTATTTTTATTATTATTATATTTAATTATTCCTTATTTATTATGAATCCGAAAGTAGTTGTTCTTATCATCACTACATAGTATAAAACAAAGTCGCTTCCCGCTGTCTGTCTGTCCCTATGTATGCTTAGATCTTTAAAACTACACAACGGATTTTGATGCGGTTTTTTAAATAGATAGAGTGATTCAAGAGGAAGGTTTATATGTATATAGTATCAGCATTGCACCCGTGCGAAGCCGGGGCGGGTCGCTAGTCTTAGATAAATGATTGGTCTTCGCTGAGCACATGGAAGACTAGCTAGGTGTCTTGTGATAAATAAAACCAAAATAAAACTAATTGACATAATTTAAAAACAATACATTTTATTAAAATATCACAAAACAGTTGCCTATTAAAATAATTTTTAATTGCTTTAAAAGCAGACTACAAAAATATCTAGTGTGTTACTAGCAATTTGTCAAATAAATAAAAATAAAGGTTTTTGTGACTACAGTCCTTTACATCTATTCGAGCAATGAATATGTCTCGGGTATTACAATGTTACAACAGTATATCAATCCCAGATAAATAGATAAATACCCATCTTGCATTAGATGTAATACTATTAAATAATCTGTGGTAATACCTATAAAGGGTGTAAGGAAAAGCAACATTAACCTTTAAAGCTTTAAACCACACGTACTCTACCCATGAAACTGACACACCACTGACAAACAACTTTTTCTATGGAAGTAAGCCAGTCAGAAAAAAAATCATCTGTCTCATTACATATGGGTTGAATTGCAGTTTAGTATGGAACAGCTGATTTTTGCTCCCATAGTAGAAGTTGTTCTGGAGTGCGATTTTTGAATCTCATTCGCTGAGTTCAGCAGTTGAAAATGTCAAAATTACTGTGGAAATATGCATCTTTCTACTGCTGATTTGACTTTCAAAAATCATACTTCAGGAGTGCGATTTTTGTAGGTCAAATCAGCAGTTCTACTCCGTAGAAAGATGCGTATCTCCATAGTAATTTTGACATTTTCAAATGCTGAACTCAGCGAATGAGATTCAAAAATCGCACTCCAGTTTGATGGGTAGAGTATGCGGTTTAAAATGTTAATGATACTTTTCCTTACACCCTGTATCATGTATTTTGTCTTGATTTATATCAAGACCAGAAAAAAATTCTCCTCGGTTTGATTTACGTATTTTTCCAAGCTTAATTTTTTAATATCTCGTATAACCTGAGGCATACTGCATACGTTAACATTGTTATTTTTGAATAATTACATTTTAAGTTTGCTATCACAATATAAATCAGACTAATCTTCTTTTAAATTTTGGCTATCATAAGAATTAAATGATTCTTGAGAATCTACGAGACATCTAATTAGAACAGTGATAGATAATTGATATCAAACTATGTTTTATGTTAGAACTACTTACTACAAAATAAGTATTATTAAGTTTAGTATGAATAACTACAGATCTAAAAAACTAAGATAAGACAATACTCTGGAAAAATTATTGTCATTCGAGAGCAACTACAATAGGCCAATGCTAAATATTCCATGAATATTGAATTTGTCAAAACCTAGATAAAATAAAAAAGTAAATAGATACAGCAAATACTACGTGAGATCTAAAGTGGTTGTCATAGCTGAAAATTGAGTATAATCTATTACAGGGTGGTCAGAAAAGTAGTTGCAGCTATATTTTATGCGTGTTTACTATACGGTAAGCCAATATCACACAAACTAATCTGACAACTTAGCAGAGAATACGCAGTTAGGAAAATAATAAGAGGGTTTAGTGTGATTCCAAGATTCTCTATAAGTACCTGTTCCATTTTGCTAAGCGTTATTTGGCGTTTCATTTTCCTTTGAAGTCATTGTTTGAAGCAGTAATTGAAAGTTTTCAAGACATTATTTAGTGATCATTTATACTTTGTGTTCGCTTTCAATGTAAAATTATTCGATATCATAAAATTCTACGCGTCAATTAGAGTAAATCGATCTGTCAAAAATAACACTTTGTAAAGTGAGTGAGGACAGGTATAGAGAATAATCTTGAAGTATAAGTAAGAGATGCGCACGAGCAACTTTTGTCTCTGCAACTAATTTGTCTCTCACATCAAGTCTACGGGTTTGTATGAAAGTGCGCGCATGTAACGACGCGAAAGACGGGAGACTTTTCATATACATACAAACCCTGTGAGACAAATTAGTTGCGCAGACAAAAGTTGCTCGTGCGCGCGATCTCTAAGAATTAGGGCCTGTTCATCATAAAGCTGTTAGTAGACGAAATTTTTTTCGCTTACGTGACCAGCACTGGTAGCATGCACACCCGCGATAGCCGTGATACGGTTTTATCACGTCTTTTGCGCGCGAAAGAACGAGATAAAAGACGTGATAAAACCGAATCACTTCTATCGCGGGTGTGCATGCTACCAGTGCTGGAGTGCGATTTTTGAATCTCATTCGCTGAGTTCAGCACTTGTCAAAATTACCGTGGAGATATGCATCTTTCTACTGCTGATTTGATATTCAAAAATCATACTTCAATAGTGCTATTTTTGAAAATCATACGAGCGACTTGGCAGTAGAAAATGTCAAAATTACTATGGAGATTATGCATCTTTCTACTGCCAAGTCGCTCGTATGATTTTCAAAAATCGCACTTCTGGAGTTACATTTTTGAAAGTCAAATCAGCAGTAGAAAGATGCGTACTTCCACAATAATTTAGACATTTTCAACTGCTTCTTCTTATCGTGTGGGCAGAGCCCTGGTGTCAGAGTTTTTTCAGACCGCCTTACAGCCTCTGACGTGGTTTTTATGTAACGACTACTAGCACTAGAGATAGTAGCCGGGACCAACGGCTTAACGTGCCATCCGAAGCACGGAATCATTTTTATTTTCAGACAATCAGGTGATTCAGCCTGCAATGTCCTAACCAACTGGGGAAAAACGCACAAAGTGACATATCACTAGGTGTCCCCCGTGGGAATCGAACCCACGACCTCCGTGTCGAGAGCCAAAGCTCTTAACCATTAGACCACGGAGGCAGTCAACCGCTGAACTCACCGAATGAAATTCAAAAATCGCACTCCTGTTTGACCACTTTTGGACAAGTTCTTAAAAGCTTATCTGACAGACCGTTTGACTTATTTCGTATGATAGACATGTCAAACGATCTGTCAGATATGCAATCGAATTGATGCAAAAAAGCTATTATGGTGAAACCGGCACTTATAATAGGAAATTAATTGCCAGTTTATTCCAATCGAATCTTTATGAACCAATCTGTCATTTTCGTCTATTGCACTTACGTATTAATTTTTAACGGTTGGTTATTTATTACTTTCTTCAGGGACATTAAACTATGTAGGTCGCGCAACGGTTTATGAGCGTTCTGCGAAAGTGGTAGGTATTTTCATAAAAAAACGACTGAACGGCCAATGGCGCTTGTTCGACGATCGCCTCCCGCTTCCACCCGCCAAATAGATCCTAAATTTGATTTCTGCTTTCACAAACCGTTGCGCGGCCTGTACAAATATTTTGGAGTTAGTTTAATTTTTAGAGACAGTAATGGCCGGGGGTTCATCCAGCAAACTCTCCAGCTGTTTCACGTCGGTCACGGGCAGAGAGCACGCGTACCGACGACAAACGAACGCGCGGGGCACGTCACTTGAGGACCTGATGCGGGCCAGCACTGGAAAATAATACCCAAAGACTGATGAATAAAGTTGGAAATAAATAATGATTTGTTGAGAGACTAGAAACTATCAGCAATAATGGATAATACACAAAGGCATTTGCATAAGGTCAAAGTTAAGCAGTACCACAGCCCGGACACTGCATACCAAAATTTTAAATTGACAAGATGACCTCAGCATATGCGAAACCAAAGAAATTGAACCTTAAGTCTTCTTCTTAGGTAACGAGTAACCAGTGCAAGGTAAAGGGCGATAGAGGGGGTGAGGTAAAAAGTTGGTGGGAGGAAGGGAGTGTCCGTACTGTATCTAGTAATAGATAGGTAATCTTTCTTATACTGTGGCAGTACTTCGCAACTGTGTATCAAATGAACTGGTAGATTTAATTCGAAACTCCTTATTCAAATCTTCTTTACTTTTTCATTTTGAAGAAACTGAACTGACGGACGACGGTAAAGGGACAAGAGTAAAATGAAATGGTTTAATAATAAAATGCATCAATCATCATCAGCCTATGTACATCCCACTGCAGGGCATAGGCCTACCCTCAGGTAGTGTGTATTAGCGCTAGTCCACCACGCTTGCCCAATGCGAATTGATAGACTTCACATCAAATTAAACCAGAGCGTCAGTGGCGCGTTGCGGAGGCCTATGGAAACTTAATCTTGAAGTCCAGGTTCGAACCCGCATTTTTTTTTGACTGACTTAAATACAGTTTGCTCAGGGAGCAAATACGGGGGGACCACACCAGTGACGGCGAAGCGCCCTGGTAGGTCTACCGAACCAGTGAATGAACTTAGTAACCTGCCCAAGGGGCACCCCTAAGGGGTACGGACCTCAGCAATGGGCGTTGCTGGGATTACGCGTACCTACGATTGGGTAGCGGGGATCGGTGAGACCGAATCCGCACGGATGACATGCCATGGGCCAATGAGCTGCTCTCAAACGTTGAAGGTAATCATCGTGAGGAAACCTGCATACACTGAAGAAGAAATTCCGATGCGTATGTATGTAAATAATTTGGGTTGGCAATCTGCATTGGGCATGCATGGTGAACTAATCATATAACACCCTCCCCGATGGTAAGCCTGTGCCCTGCAGTGGGACTAGTATATGAGCTGTGATGATGATGACATCAAATCAGGATTTTTTCTTCAGCGTATGCAGGTTTCCTCTAGTTCTTCACGATGTTTTCCCTCACCGTTTGAGCGCAGTCGGTATTTTGTACTTTTAAATAAACTCTTTGGTACCTGGCATTTCCGCAAGTCCTGTATAGGTGCTGTATGATGTATACTATAGGCTGATGTGATGTGATGATAATGATATTTCATGCATCTTACAATAATATTAAAATGTATTGTATCTGTGATACTCTACACGTGTGACATGCCACAGAGTAGAATCAGACTCACGTATATCTGACATACCCGCTGGTGATTCGGAGGCCGGGTCGGCGACGGCGAGCACCCGACCTGGTAGCAAGCGGGACCGCACTACGCGGACCAGTTCCAAGGTGCGAGGATCCGATGTCCCGCCTGATATCAGCACCTGAGGATGGTGAACAGTTTTTGTATTTACTAGAGTTTACCCGCGACTTCGTCCGCACAAATTATATACCAGATTTTAAGTCGAATCATAAGCAATCAAACAAAAAAGTTTCATCAAAATCGGTTCAGTAGTTTTTGCGTGATGCTCCACAAACAAACACCCAAACAAATAAAAAAATAAACAAACAAACAGACAGACAAAAAATACAAAAATTGGTGATTTGGAATCAGGGACATCTAAAAACCATATTGTAATCTTTTTTTTGTAAATATCTTCAATGTACAGACACACTTCTGTTACAGTTTTATAATAGTTTAGATTTAGTTTCGTTATCTGTTAGGTCAAGATTCAGAGACGTTTTAAGTTTTAGGCTGATTCTACATTGGACGTGCGCGTTCCTCGAGCCGAGCGTGTAAACGACGCGAACGCGACGTGTGCATCGCGTTTTACCAGCGTGCGGCGTTTGTTAATTGTTAGTTCACATCGCGTTGCTGTTTTTATCACTAGCATGTATGTGCCTGTGAGCGTTATTAGCATAATGGATTCGTTAGTGATAATAAAAACAGCAGAAAGAGAACGCCCGAAGACTAGATGGAAGACCACAGTTCGCAGTGATATGACCGAGTGCAATGTCTCCGAAGACGACGTCAGAATTATAGGGCAAGGTGGAGAGAACAGACGCAGAAGGCTGACCCCACCACCATATGTTATCAAAAGCCAGGAAGAGAGATTGAGGAAGGATGTCGTATAAGGGGATTGTTTGTTTTACAGTGGGTTAGGATTATTTCATCCCATCAATCTACATTGGTACAAATCACAAATGTATACATTTCTTGCCACCCCCGAAAGGCATCACGGTCGCGAATGTACATTCCTGTATGTAGTAGCATATTACAAACATTCTACTGGCATAGGCACAACACATCAAAGGTCAAATCAAACGCAAATATGATGTAAATTAATGTTGATTAGTTTTACACAGCCATTTTCCTTCATTTGAAATTCAAGTTATTCAAAAGGTAACAAACCTGTGTTGGTGAATCATTGTAAAACATTAGCGCAGACATCATCTCGGGCAAAGAGGTTGGCGACTTAATAAGTCGTTCAGCGAAGATCTGTAGTATCTTCTTGGCCAAGTCGCGCTCGTGGTCGCCGCCCTCGGTCGCGGTGCTCTTGTCGGAGTAGGCGGCGAGGCGAAGGAGGTTGTGGCACGACACACTGTTGCCTGATGGTTCTGCTCCATCTTGATCTGTGCAAATAGTCAAAATGCTTAAATTATTATCATGAAGCAACAGCGTATAAGATTTTAAATATTTTAACCTGACAATTTAAACTGTTGAGCAAACAATTTGTATTGTAGGAACTACGAAGTACAAAACGTAAATAATTCAAATGAAGTATTAAACCTCATTATACATATATTACGTTATTATTGTACGTGTGGTGTCGGCTAAGAATAGCACCACCCCATTTCCTCCCGTGGGTGTCATAAAAGGCGACTAAAGGAACTACCGGAGGATGGGCAGCAGCATCTTGTGAGTACACACATTCAATCCAAGTGCTATCGCCAACCCGCCTCCCAAGCGTGGCGATTATGGCAAATCCCTCCATTTTGGGCGAGGCGCTATGTCATCATAGACATCATAGTTTACTTATAATTTATACCTACATAAAATTTTAAGGTATTACTAAGACAATGGAAAAACAATGACCGCGTGCAGCACGCTATCATACCAGTATATACATTAAATTCTAAAAGCAGGTCAAAAGATAAATTAAAGACTAATAAATCCAAACAGGAAAACTAACAATATATTGTTGATAATACCCAGCTGTTTTTGATCAGCAACTGCTATAAGTATCTAACTAAGCTATCAGAATTCATGTAGGTATAATTAGTTTGCACTGTATCCTTGACCTTTGTTAACATAATGATGACCTATTTTTGTTGTGTCTGCCAAATTTTTTTTCGTTTTTGATTTGTTTGTTTTTGTCACAAGTGGTCCATTTGCAGGCCTTACAATCAAAACAAATATGAACTTGATTAACACTAAATAAATTCAGAAGATATCTCACCTTCTTTCAACCTCAACACAACAGTGCTATCATCAGCTGAGCATGTGTAATATCCACCATTGTCGGTATCCCAGAACAATTCTTTCTGCTTCTCTTGCAATTCTCGTGCCCAGCTCAACCAACTCACATCAAGTGACGCCTCGTAAAGGTCAAGTAGACCTTTGATTAGAAACGCGTAGTCATCCAGGAAGCCCTTAATTGGTTGTTCTCTGAAAACCGTTTAATAGGATAGTCAAATAAAAGCCTATTAGAAATCCACAAACAGATTTGTCTATACTTACGTTTGTGCAATTAATCCATCATGACCTCTATAGCAGGAATGCAATAAGGTTTTTGTGGACGAATCATACAAATACTTCTTTACAAACTGTGCTGTTTTGATAGCGTCTTCAACAAAATCTTTATCTGCTAATCCTTGGCCTGCTTGGGCTAGACCAGCCATCATCAGACCGTTCCAGGAGCACAACATTTTGGTGTCGAGATGTGGACGGGGCCTCTCCTGACGAGCCTTGTATAAGATCTCAGTACACTCTGAAATAACTCCATTAAACTGGTCTAAAGTGAGACCAAACTTCTTAGCAGTTTCCTCTTTACTGCCATAGATAATTAAAACATTTTTGTTGGTCAATTCAGAATGGGGATCACTCTCTGGAGATATATTTCCATCTTCTTCTACACTGAAGTAATCACAGAAAACATCTAGATATGGTATGGAATTCACCATTTTGTCATTAAGCAAGGCTTTCAGTTCGTCGTATTCCCAAACACAGAAAGCTCCTTCCTTCTTATGAGGAGCACCAGAAGTAGGGTAAGAGTCAGCATCTTCAGCACTATAGAAGCCCCTGGTTTCATGTCTCAGATCCCTGTTGACATATTTTATAATGTCACGGACCACATCAGCATAAAATTCATCTTTAGTTGCAAGAAAAGCGTCAGTGTATGCAACACACAACTGAGCTTGATCGTAAAGCATTTTTTCGAAATGTGGCACATGCCAATCATTGTCAACAGAATAACGAGCGAACCCACTGGACACATGATCATGGATTCCTCCGTTGGCAATTTTAGTCAAAGTATAAAGACACATGTCCAAGCATTTCTTTCCTTCGGGGTGAGATTTGTCACGAGCAAAATAATGGAAGAGGAAGTTAAATATTGAAGCCTGTGGAAACTTTGGTGCTGATCCGAATCCACCAAATTCTGGTTCAAAATTGGATACGTATCTGCGAACACAGTTCTCCCAAGTTGATTCTCCGGGGACCGATGTTGACGTTTCTGATGAATCACCTAAAGAGATTTTCTTCAGTGCATCCAAGATACTGGCACTAGCTTCTTTAAATTGTGCACTATTCTCTTTCCATCTCTTAGCTAGAGATAGCAGAATTGACTTAAAGCCTGGTCGGCCCCAGCGATCATCCGGTGGAAAATAAGTTCCACCCGTAACTGGTCGCAAATCTGGAGTAAGGAAGACAGACATAGGCCAGCCACCGCTACCTGTTGTAGCCTGGATGAAAAGCATGTAAACACGGTCAATGTCTGGCCTTTCTTCGCGGTCTACTTTGATGTTGATATAATGTTCGTTCATTACTTTAGCAACTTCTTCATTTTCAAACGATTCTTTCTCCATAACATGACACCAGTGGCAAGTGGAGTAGCCAATAGAAAGAAAAATGAGTTTGTTCTCTTGTTTAGCCTTGTCAATGGCTTCTTGGCACCAAGGGTACCACTGCACAGGATTGTGAGCATGTTGGAGTAAGTACGGTGATTTCTCTGTTACCAGTTGATTGGTGTGTTTGGGTTTTTCTACTGGGTCAGTTTCAGAACTGGGAGTTGCCATTTTAATAATGTTGTCGCTGTAACTTCTTGTCAGTTGAGGTTTTGTCAAATTGTTACAGCCTACTGTTGAAAATCTGTGGGAAATAGTTTTCAGATATTTATTTATATACAATGCTAAAGTAATTTGTTAACTAAGTACTTACATTATATTATACTAAAACGAATTTGTTATTTATACCTTGTTTAAGCAAAATTAGTACTAAGTTTGGACTTTCTGCGGTGTCTTTAGTTCAATTTGCTGTAAGCAACATTTTTAAATTATTATTAAAACATTTAATTAGTTGATATCAGACAGATGTGATGTTTCTATACAATATCATTCCATCAACTGAGAATTCAGAATATCTCTGACTACCTACCCCCTCGTGGAATATAGTCGTGGGTATAAGCATTCATCAATCGACGACCCGGTTGGTGTAATGGTTACCACGCCGGACTGCCGAACCAGGGTCCTGGGTTCGAATCCCGGTTCGGTCATGGATGTTTATATGTTTGTGCCGTTGTTGTATGGTTTCCATAATAAACAGCCTATTAATAGTGCTTTCTTGGGATCATTACAATGTATGTGCCTGTAAGCGTTATTTATTTATTTATTTATAATCCACCTTGAAATGGGAAAAAGGTAAAAACATGCCAAAAGTAAATCGAGCACCAATTGCATGCTTCAAAAGTAAGCTGTGAATTGTATTAGTTACTGTCAACCCCAGAATGGAATAAGGTTTAGTTTAGGCACAGCCCAGACACTGCATACAAAAATTTTAAATTGACAAGATGACATCAGCACGTATGCGAAACCAAAGAAATTGAACCTTAAGTCTTCTTCGTAGGTAATGAGTAACCAGTGCGCGGTACCTAACCAGAGGGTGATAGAGGGGGTGAGGTAAAAATTTGGTAGGAGGAAGGGAGTGTCCATACTGTATCTAGTATTAGATACTCTTTCTTATACTGTGGTTTAGGTATGAATATGGTCATTTTGAGAATTTTATTAGGGATGCAACGATTACGAAGCGGTGCATCGTTTTGCATCTGTAATCGTAATAATCACGATTAATAACGATGCAATGCACCGTAGTAAGAATCGTACGATTATTAAATCGAATTGAAAACGTCAATCGGATTGCACTTGTTGACGAATACACGACCTGAATACCAGATTCCAGAGACAAAAAACAACTTTTAAAAATCGGATCTCTCGCTGCCATTTTAGCTCATTTTGAGCTAAATCTGACTTTTTTTTTGGTCAGATTTGACTCTGATTAATTTTTTTTTAAATTCTACTGAGGTCTATGATTTGATGTTCGGATTGTAGTATTACATACATTCTCGTTCCCGCGATATCTCATCCACATTATAAAAGATTAATCTCCCACGTAAATCGGACGCGATATCTCTTGATTAACGAGATTATACAGAATCATGTTCCATATTCTGTTTATCAAATAAAATTGGCCTCTACGCATCCAAAAATCAGAATCCTGACCAAAGTGAACCTTTTACTTCGATCTCAAATTAGTAGAAAAATTTACAAAATCTTGGAATTTTTTAAAGTTTTTTTTTAATGATTTAACTTTCATTGGAATGCAAAGAAACACTATGAGAACTCATTCTGAGTATAATCTCAACTAAATTTGTTTAAATAATCGTAATGCATCGGTTATCGTAATAAATAACGATTAATATCGTAATCGTAATCGTAATCGTAATGGCCGAATCGTTGCATCCCTAAATTTTATAGACTATAAATGGGAACTGGTGACATTAGTATCTACTTGTGAAACAAGTCACATAGGTTTTGCAGCTCGTTGCATAATTTCAAGTCAGGTTATGGTTCCTTTCTCTAGTAAACACAACATGTCAATAAAAACAAGGTCATGCGACAGTATCAAAATAGATTTGTTCTATACATTTGATGTGGTGCATACGACAATTTGCGCTATCTCTGTTGTCGTATTATTATGTATGGCTGTTATAAAACTAAAAATACCTTTTGGTAAGGCCTAAATCGCGGTGACAACACACCGGGTTCGGAGGCAGCTCCTTGTTGAAATTCTGGCTCAAATTGATGTTCTTTAACTTGGTATCTCCCGTCGACAGTCGTCTGAACAGCAAGACAGCACGCCCAGTAGGCATAATAATTCAATGTGATATGATAAAGGGCTTCACGACATAAATTTCTCGATTATTACGTAGTCTACTTCAAGAAGAAAATATTTTGATTAATTTGTTTGGCAATGGCACTTTGACAGTGACAGAGTGACACAGTCAGTGTGACCATTTGAAAAATAGATAATCTGCTAGTCACTAGTAAAAAATCTGCCAATATCTGCCAAACACCCTGAAGAAAAATGCGAAAAATATGCCACATAATATTTTACTGTGTTCAAAACTTCAAACCCTTATTTTAAAGAATTTGTCGCGACACGAATCTCTAGCGCTGACCTTGAATGCACTTACCGTATGTACAAGACACTATGCACTATTTTCATCGAAATTAAATACACTCATTCGAAATTTGAAATAAAATAAAAACATTAAACTCCATCGACTCCTTGTATTGTAGAGACTGCCTTGGAGCAGGAGTTACCTGTGGGGCTAGTACGCCAACCCGCGATAGCTTGATATGGCGCTATCATGCCTCCGCTCTCTTCCTATTTGCGCGCGATCAAACGAGATAAAAGACTAAATTTGACAGATGGATGTTTTAAATGTCGCTATCGCGGGTTGGCGTACTAGCTGCGCAGGTCCTTTGCGTTTAATAATATTTCTTCTCCAAAAATTATAAAGAGTAAGGTAAATATTCCCAAATCTGACAAATCCTGCCACTTTTGTAATGAGGGTTTTTCCAAAAGCAAAAGTAACAAAAAATTTAGTTCCTAATTTCTCGATAGATGGCGTTGACCAGAGAAACCGATTAGGTAGGAGAAAATATGAATAATAAAAATACACAGAACACACGGCGACACATCAAGCTAAGCAAAACCAATAGGTATAAGCTGACCGCGCGTAGGGTGAATAACGTATTACGTTGGTTTTGCGTAGCTTTATGTGTCACCGTGTGTACAAACTCTTTCTTATTGTTGTTGGTTTATTATCGACCATCTGGGTGTAATTGTCTGTCAACAACGAATAAAGTATCAGACATGGCTGTATAGGCTTCGTATCTATTTTGAATATAGGTATGAACAATATTTAAATTGGTCACTTTACTTTTCGTTTTCAGTGAAGGAAAACATCGTGATGAAGCCTGCATGCTTCAATTTCGAGGCGTACCTAATGTCCATTACAAGTGCCTTTAATAATAGTATTGTAAAATTTTAATGTAACTACTGTTGGTAAACCTAAATAAATAAATAAATAAAGTGGCGACGGGCTCACTCCCCGTCACACTGGACAGGGTTTCGGTACTACTAGTGAAACGTGTATGTTCTGAGTTTTCAGAATATCTCTGACTTCCTCCTCGGAATTATAGTCGTTCGTGAGCGTATACATAGACATACATACTTCACTTTTCAATTTTCTTTGCTTTAAGAGTGAAATTTTTCGTCTATGGCTTTGCTTTTCATCTTTTCATTCACGGAATCTGACGTATCCATTGACGAAGTAGCGATTACAAGTTTTCCGGTTTATTTTTGTTGAAATTTTTAGTTTCTGTTAGGTTTTTGTATATTCGTATAATTTCGTATATTCGAAATGGATACGAAGCTACCAGCAGCCACGTCCGATACTTGATTCATTGTTGACAGATAATAACACCGAAATTGTTAATAATAAACCAACAATAATATGAAAGGGTTTGTACTGTGTCTTTTTATTAATAATATTAATAAATATATTTGCTCATACCTAATCGACCCCTCTCTAGTCAACGCCATCTATCGAGAAATCAGGAACTAGCTTCTTGTTTTTTTTTTAATTCCTCATTCTATTCGTCAACAACAGCTGCTAAAGTGAAAATTCGATACCCAAATCTGCCAAAATGGCAGAAATCTTCCACAAATGGTCACACTGTGTGGACACCGAGTGACAGTGACAGCTTTTTCTAAAGTTCCTAAAGGGGCCCATTCACAGTAGTCCTACATGCAGGACTACGAGGCCACACACTATCCTGCAAGTAGGACTACTCATACATTTTGCCCAAGGTCATCGGACGCTTTGTAGGACTGCAACACCATTCACGATCCGATATTGGTGTAGGACTGCAAGACGGACTACTGTGAATGGGCCCCTTAAGTTGACAGAATATTTTCTGCATTCTGCATTGGTGTTGCAAGGAATCATATTTGAACTTACTAACTTTTGTCACTAGAGAGAGCTACTAGTTATTCAAAATCTTCAAGTTCTCAAATTAGTATCTCGAGGTATCTCGGAGCTATCTATTATATCTAATATGAAATTGGTAATAAAATAAGTTACGAGTATTATCATAGTTTATAGACCTATGCACTTGGTTATACAGGGTGTACAATAAAATGGGACAGCTACTTAAAGGGGTGCTTCAGACCATCAAACTGAACAACTTTCTCTATGGGACCAATATCGAAATCGCGAAAAAAAAATTCGCTCTCCCATACAAAACTGCAAACATAACTCGACTGAAATGTATGGGACAGCAGATTTTTTTTTCGCGATTTCGATATTGGTCCCATAGAGAAAGTTGTTCAGTTTGATGGTCTGAAGCACCTCTTTAAGTAGCTGTCCTATTTTAATTTACACCCTGTATATCAATCAAATACCTATTAAATACTTATTAATCTTATACCAAAACATAGGCAGCAAGAAATACTGAAATAAGTAGTTTTCCGAATACCTATCTCTGACTAGTTACACCTCCTCGAGGGCTCGGGGAATATAGACGTGAGCATATGCTATGCTATGCTAGAAATCCTCCCCTCCTCGCATTCTCTTTTAGGGGGTGGTTCAGAACATCAACTGAACAACTTTCATCGTGGTAATGACGTGGTCAACACTGCAATCGAGAAAAAAAAATTGGTTTCACATTCTATCTTGGCTCTACATAAATAGTCAAAGTTGTTCAGTTTGATAGCTTGAAGTACACCCTAAAATTTTAAGCTAACACTCCACAGGTGTACTTAGTTAAAAAGTGAACTTATTACAGGACGTTTATTTAATATTCATCATCATCATC
The DNA here is from genome assembly GCA_922987775.1 of Agonopterix subpropinquella. Taxonomy (NCBI): domain Eukaryota; kingdom Metazoa; phylum Arthropoda; class Insecta; order Lepidoptera; family Depressariidae; genus Agonopterix; species Agonopterix subpropinquella. Next base: position 9,982,833 of record OV277695.1, on the reverse strand, counting down.
ATCTCAGCCGACGGACGTCCACTGCTGGACATAGGCCTCCCCCAAGGATCGCTATAACGACCGGTCCTCCGGTTTATTTACTTAATATTATTTTTATTTATTTCCTTTTTGGAGAACTTCTAGCTGAATATAACAGTTTGGTTTTTGATGGTCAGCTGAGAACAAGTTCCCACTCCATTTACTCCTTGTATAGGTACATGTTTCGGTGATAAGACCGCCATTTTGATGTTAAATCGGACTTGATCCACCCTCTTAATTTTTATTGTTTTTGAGTGCATATTAAGACTAGGTACATTTACTTACTTACCTCATAGTATAAGAGATAAGTGTACTTTTTGCAACCATCAGCAGCAAGGCTGGTTCAGTGTTTATGGGGTGTAGAGCATTTCTGTGATGGGGATGGACCAGGTCTGCCTGCATAACTCCAGTCGGTTTAGGAGTTACTGATGATTAAAGGTCTGTAAAAAATTAACGATCAGCTGCACGGCTGATCGTATGATATTGTTGTAGTATGCACTGTAGCTATGTGAACAGTACAAAAACAGTCATGTTCTATCAGTCGGTTTAGGAGATACAGCCAATCAAAGTTCCGACCTTTGAACGGCTGTATCTCCTAAACCGACTGATGACCCATATCAGTTTTTGTACTGTTCACATAGCTACAGTGCATACTACAACAATAACATACGATCAGCCTTGCAGCTGATCGTTAATTTTATACAGACCTTTAATCATCAGTTACTCCTAAACCGACTGGAGTTATGCAGGCAGACCTGGTCCATCCCCATCACAGAGAAGCTCTTCATCCCATAAACACTGAATCAGCCTTGCTTCTGATAGTTGCAAAAAGTACACCTATCTCTCGGAATGTAAGGATTGATTGAGACAAGCCTAAATATAAAAATTGGCGGCACGACCATCGTTCCTTGTTTACAAAAAATAGTTGCAATGATTTTCCTCAACATGGCGCGGTTTTTTATTTTTCTGGTCGGGCTTTACCTATACAGCGTGAAATTGAAATCATTGGCATCCATACTTAACTGCAACGCCTACTCGAATCAAACAAATTAATCAACGATTTATTTCGGTAAGTACAAAAAAATCTTTGAAATTAATGATATACTTACAGCTTTATGCAATTTCAGGTTTATTCCCATCGAAAAATTTGTTCAGTTTGATGGGTAGAGTAGAGTCTTAGTTTAACACATTCGCGGACAGTGAACGAGACACAATATAACTTTTATTGTTATCATTGCCATTTGCTGTAGCCGGTCACTGTCCGCGAATGTCTTAAAAGAATGCCAATAATTTCTATTTCACCCATATTATAAAGTTGTTAATATAATACCTACAAATCTTACTTAAAATTATGTATGTATTTACTTATGTTATGTTATTTTATTTACTTATGTATGTTTAGTTACACTTAAGATTAAGAGTCCTTTTACTCAGCAGACAACGGACAGCAACAGCAGATTTTTTTGTTTGCTCGCTCTGTAAAAAGTTGTTCAGTTTGATGTGTAGACTTTTTGTTGATAGCTTTTGTAGTACGTATAACATACCCATATATACGTAATAATAAAAATAAGTTGGATTTGAAATTTTTTTATTTAAGCACAGAGGAGATTTAGGCTTTCTTGATTGAAAACTCATAAATATGGTGATGAGGGCGCCATTGCAACTGTAAAAATGCTAAAAGGAGCCTTAATCTGCCGACATTGTAGGACCTATAGGTACTTAGATCTATCTAACAAAACACCGCAGTTAGAGACGCTGGACGCACACTCCACAACTCAATGCGTTGCACCCTCGTGCAATATTCAGCACGCACGCATGCGCTGAAATCTGGACGCCATTCTCACTTTCACTCCATCCGGACGTGTTTTGACGTATCTAAATGTCCACCGCGTTTGATCTAATGTGTTCTTGACACGAAATGTGTAATATTTCGGAAATGAAGTGCCGTGTGAAGTTCCCCTTATGATATCGGTGTGAAATATTAGAGAAATTAAAAGGTGAGTTTGAGTTGGTTATGTTGGCATCGTGCCGTGTTGTCATTGGCTACCTACCTATTTTATAATGTAAACAACCCTTAGAAATGCTTCAAGGGGATGGTCTGAATGGTGACTGCGAAATTAATGAGATAAAGTTAGGTTTGATGTCGTTTTAGGAAACTGTAGACTTTATTATTGATTGATTTACCTATATATTATCTGTTAACTACCTATTAAATTATATTAACATCTAATTTGCTTTCTTACTACATACTTATTACCCATTCTGTGATCTAGGTACCTATATATATCTTAAAAATTGTCATAGACATATCTTTAGGTACCAAAAAAAGTTTCATCAAAATCGGTTCAGTAGGTTTTGCGTGATGCTGCTCCAAACAAACATTTACAGTTTTAATAATAATATAGATAGAACCTTAGATAGAACGTGTTTATTTTTCACGGTTTCGATGATGGCTCCATAGTTAAAGTTGTTCAGTTTGACGGTCTGAACTCTGAAGCACCCTGTTTGATGTGTAACGCATTTAATTTTACAGCCTGATATTTATAGACTTTAGATATACTAGAAAATATAAAACATGAAAACAAAAGCCTGTTTATGCCTATCGCTACCTAATTAGGTTTTATAAATGGCACCTTACCTAATAATATAAATATGATATGTTTTACACACATACCTTAGTTCTTAATAATTGTTAACAACAGAACACCTTTGCACGTGCCTAACCGACGTATTGCATTAACTGAGGGTATGAAATTGCGGTTCGTTACCATAGTAACGGTGTGGGAGGGTTGAAGCCCTTTTTTAGGGTTCCGAAGTCAACAGGAACCCTTATAGTTTCGCCATGTCCGTCCGTCTGTCCGTCCGTCCGTCCTTCTGTCCTCGGCTTAGCTCAGATACGCTTAGTACTGGAAAGCTATAATTTGTCATGGATATACATATTAATCACGCCGACAAAGTGGTAAAATAAAATCTTGAAAAAAATAATTTTTTAGGACGCGCTGTGGGTATTTTTTTCTCGTCTATCCCATGTTGTGGGGTATCGTTGGATAGGTCTTTCAAAAATATTATGGGTTTGTGAAAGCCATTTTTCGATTTAGGGATCCGTTAGCGAAATATTAAGCTTTAAAGCGAAAATTTTGGTTAGATTCAAGTGTACCCAGCTAAACGGTTGTAGTGGAAGATGTGAAATAATTCATGGTAATAGCATATATAACGAATTTAAAAGAAAAACTATCACCGCTAAATAGGCTTTACAAGTTTAGGAGTAATCCATCGACTTATAAAATGTACTTTTTAGACTTTATTAGCCGTTAAACTGTAGTATAAAGCAAAATATTGTGACGGGCAACTACGGAACCCTATCCTTAGCGTGGTCCGACACGCACTTGGCCAGTTTTTTATTTAATTCTGTAGGAGGTTGATCCGTTTTTCCTCCTCTCACTGACTGCCCCGATATCCGGAAATTCGGTTGCGCATGCACTTTTTAAAATTTATTTGATACCTGTATCTGTAGTACCTACCTAATTAGTAATTTTTACGAATAGACTAGGGATAAATAGGACCATCCTATTGGGTGTTGTATCGTTGTATATGAGACTAAGATTGGGTAGGTACTGGAGTTAGCAACATGAAATTAGCACAGGAATTTCCCTGCCCTATTTCTAAAGTTATACATACAGGGTGTAATTGATATCTTTGGCATCCTTTTAAACTAATAACTGAACACCTTTTACTATGGGAGCAAACCAATCGGGGCAAAATCTGCTGTTGCATACATTTGTATACGCATTGCAGTTTAGTACGGAACAGCTGATTTTTTTGTTGCTGCGATCGGTTTGCTCCCATAGTAAAAGTTGTTCAGTTTGATGGGTAGACTCTTAGTTTAAAAGGATGTTAATGATATCAATTTCACCCTGTATAAGAGAATTTCAAAAATTCTGCAATGATAAATAATCGATCGTTATCGTATTTTTGGTCATCCGTGGATAGTTTTAGTTTGAGATTTTCATAAGATAGACAAATAATTATTATTTTACACATCTGTTAAATAAAACAGGTATTAATTTTCAATTCCAAACTTTTGTTCCACACTTTGTACATAAATATACAATATTCCTTGCCTGTATACTAAGAAACCACTCAGGGTTTTCGATTCACACTGACATAAAACACAGGGGTTGGCAGTTCAGTTGTATTAGTACCTGTACTTCATCTTGGATTTATTATCCACTGAACTATTCTGTGCCCCAGAATAATTGAATTACTCTGAATAATTGAAGGAACTGACTCCGGGAATGTTTATTGTATGTGCCCACCCTTACAAATGGCAATAAAGGGCACTCCCTAACTTATTGGATTCTTGTAGGACCGCTTTTGTTCTTAATTTCTTATGGGAACACTCGTATTCATGAAAGTAGGGCAAATACGAAGGCAAAGCAATTAAACGATTGTCGAATAAAAAGAGTATGAAATATACCAGTAGGAAAAAAAACGTAGGTAAGTAGGTTTATTGTTTATTTTACTAAGTTACAAGGGGGTAGAGCGATGATAGCCCATATCGGAAGAGAGTCAGCGCCTCAATCATGAGGTCGCGGTTCATTTCCTGGCCTGTACCACTAAGTTCTTCGGAATTTATGTATGGTCGTAATTATCATTTACTAGCTCGACGGTGAAGGAAAACATCGTGAGGAAATCTGCAAGAAAATACCATAAGTTCGGAGGTATGCGTAAAAATATGGGTGAGCTTGGGGCGAACACAAAGGATGTCTCAGTTTTACATAAAGACCCTTGCTTGCAATATTTCAACCAGAAATAATCAAATAACGAGATACGTCTGTCTGTATCCTGCTGTAGAACGTTTATAGGCTGATGATGATTGGAAAATCAACTTTTTTTTAAATTAATTGTTCTGTTTATTTCAGGTGTGCCGCTAAGAAGCCTAAAGAAGAATCAAAATTACGTGCCTTAATTATCTTCCTCCTTTTCTCTAACTGCTGTTTGTGTAGTCAATAATTCTTCTGTCCATGTCTATTCAAGTCCAAATTAAAAAGTGTCCAATTCCAAAATTTGCATTAACATCGATATATTTCGGTCCGAAAAATTCTGTCCAAAAATATTTATTTTCGAACTTATTTCACGTTCAGTGTTGAAAATGGTAACAATAAAGTTCAGTGAGCAATCCAAGACTAGTATTTTTAATTTTTGAATAATTAGTGAAGACAATACTGAATAGTGAAGTAGTGTGGATGGTGTTGCCAACAAAATGTCAGTGTGGGTGCGCAGCGGGTGCGCCGGCGGCGGTGGCGAGGTGCGCGCGCCGCCGGCGCCGGCGCCGGCGCCGGCCGCTACCACCACGCTCATGTCGACCAACACCTCCATGGAGTCCGGGATCGAGGCGGGAGTTCTTCCCACGGTCACGGGATCCCTTGCCTCGGCGCGGGACTCGCTGGGGTCACTATCCCGGGCCGCGGAACCTTTGTACGACACTGATCATACAGACCTTGGTTCGGAGCTGGACGAGGCGGAGGTTAGAAGGGAGTTGATGCATGATGTGAGTTTATTTATTTACAATTATTTATCATAAAGTCTTTCTCTTATACAATATTATTATCAAGGTTTCGAGTTGCACAAAAAAGCAGCCAACCGCTCTTTCATTGCTAAAGAAAACTCTTGAATGATACTGAACTTACCTACACTAACTCTCACATCACATCTCAATTTTTCTTAGCACTAAAAGAAACCTTTTTTTTTCTTTTCAGAAATGGAGACTCCTGTTTGATAGGGTGAGTACCTACAAAGAATTAACTAAATGAACACAGAATAAAGAGGTCTAGAAAAAGAAACATTTCTATGACTCTACATTTTCGTTCCATTTTCATTTGGTGCAAAAGTCAGCTTAATAATTCACGATAATCTTAAAACGTCTTTAATATTTTCTTCTGTTTATTTATCAAAGAAACAAACACTACCCAACTTAATACTATTTAAATAAAGCCATCATTTTTAAAAGCTCGTAAACAAGGCGACTCTTTCACCATAAAGGTTAGGCTTTAAACACGCATATTTCATAAAAACTGTCGTTTACGATACGGAAACCAATTTCAGAGAATATTCTTTGTTTCTGACTGATTAAAATGTACAGAAGCGGGGTATAAAAGTTTTTTATAAGCAGATAAAGTGGCGGTAGCGCCTCGCTTCAAACGATGTGTCCTCACGTACCAAACATTGAGATAATGCGAGGTAGAAGATAGGCGCTTACCTTTTTTGTGCTACTCTTTTTGGAATCGCATGAAGATATCATAACACACGTGTGAAACGTCACATGATTATGACCTTTTGGGTGCTCTCTTGAAATCATAATTAGTATATTCGTACGTGACCGTATCGAAGTCTATTTTTAATCTCGTGGGAATATAAATGACATTTGTTTGGTTGCAGTTCGATCCTGAGGGTTTCGGAGAGATACCGTGGCCTGATTTCTTACAAACTCTTCAGCATCCTGATTTTATAGCACAAGTGCCTCCTCATAAACTGGAGGTATGTATCATAACATAATATAAAACTATATTCTTCAAGCTAATCAGAGAACCTATTGGTGTTAAAGTAATTTCATTATATTCAGAACATCCGTTTTTCTCTAGAAGTATTCAAACTCTGTCCAGTCTGACAACCAGTGAACCTGAGTGGATGTACATGTCATATACCTATATGACATACTATAGCCCTCCAAGACTAAACCATACCATACCCACCTAAATAATCTCAGAAAAGGAACATAAAATACAAGAAAGATGTGCGTACCAAGTTTCAAAGAGTTGCGAAGCGAAGTTTGATTAGTCACTGATGCATAATGATTAATTAGTAATCTTTTGTGGTCGAAGTTCTATCCGAAATATTGTTTGCTACAAGCGGTAGTAATTATAGTAGGTACTCTGTGCTACAAGTTTCAATTTTAATAGTTTTCCTTAACTGCGTCTTTAAAACCGGGTACGGTAGGTATCTACTTAGTTTCGAAGATATGCAACTGTTAATTCCGCGTTTGTGTCCGCTCACGTCTCATGCAGCAAACTGAATTTGAAAAGAATTAAGAATATTCAAAGAATCTGTATTATGGAACGAAATATTTTAGATGTACTAATACGCACAGTATAGGTACGGTGTGCTGCAGTATACACAAAATGCTTTCTTATCCTCAGATTCTCCTGGACAAGGCTCGCAGTGCGACGAGTGACGCTATTACCTTCCAAGAGTTTGTGAATGTGGTGAGTTGACTTTTAAAGTAACTACTATTATCAACTTGCAACCTTTAAAAAATTATGCTATAAAGATGATTATTTAGCCAAAGCACAGATTACTAAAGAGTTACTGCGCCAAGGTGCCATCTAACTCTAATTTATCTTAACCTACCCAATTAAGTCCATAAATCGTTGTCGCGTATTATAAATACGGCGATATATGCGTCAGTATACCGTCCTTTACCTTCGCAGTGGGTTAGGTTATGTCCCACAGCGCCTCCCACAATACAAGACAACTAAATTAAGATGCAACGCCGATTACGCTCGACTCGCGCGCGTCCGAAATATACACGAGTCTCTACGTAAAATTTAACATTCACAGAAGTTTTAACTGACAGGTAACGTGTGGTAACGAAACGTGAACGAAAAAGTTAAGGTATCCAAAACTGTCATTCCGAAAGGACCGGGGTCCTTATCGGGTTCTTACTGTCGCGTCTCGAAAGACGATAAGGTCCGGCACGATTTATTAGGTGGACATTTATTTTTGTATGGTAAAATATATTATCTTAAATGCGTATTAACACTGAGCACCGTCGTTTATTATTTTATTTTGATAACGAACATTTAAAGACATAATTAATAGTACTGCCTACTTAGGACTTGAAAGTAATGTTTAGTATACATATTATATATTTTATGAAGTGACTTGCATCAAAGTCCTTTTATATAAAATGTTTATACATAAGAGTGTTTATATCATGATTACAATCCATTTTCTGTACTGTAGAGATAAAGTTAGTTTTCAGGCTTAGGACAGGACCACCCCAGTTCCTATACCTCCTTGGTTTGGTGTCATACAACGCGACCAGGGATAAAACGTTCCTTTTGTATACTGCTTGTGTAGTGTAGAACTGCTTTTCCGTACGTATAGGTAAGTGTACAGTCAAGAGCACGTCAAGCTTGAAACTTAGGACTTTGTACCGTTCTTATTTAGTGCGCCATAAGCGTTACAATCGAACTGCAAGTGTATTGATGTGCTCTTGACTGTACCTACTTTGTCAAATCTGCAGAGCACTTGAAAAGAAAAGTTTTGAGTAAATAGTTGGAGCGAAGTTTCTGTCCACCTATCGTGAGTTTATGGTTATAATTATAAATGTACAGGATGTAACAAAACACCCTAATAATATTTTAAGGGGTATTTTAGAATTTAGACCACCAAACTGAACTATTCACTACGGAGCTATAGAGAAAAGTTAAAAAATCGGCTGTTTCATATACAACGTGTTAATAAATTAGCGCAAAACCTCATACACCCCAACTGATTTAAATAACAAAATAATTAGATTGAAACAATAATTTCATTATTTTGATAGTTAAAATTTAAAGTTATTCGCATTTTAAGTTTTGAGGCAAAAATGATTTGTTATCATTTCAGCACTGAAAGAAAGCGCGAACGTACTCATGGATACATATTTATAATCTTGTTTTGGTAGTAAGTAGGGTGAGTGTGCCCGTGGTGGGTCGACATCAGGTTCAGAAAATTTTAAATTTTGCAAACAAATTATTTAATATTTTGAAAAAAATTACCTATGTTGAAACCATGATAATTCGATTCTGCTCTCGATTCTAAACAAACTACTTTCTAGTTTTGCGTAAATTCATAAACACGTTGTATTTACACTTTGGTGAGTTTTGTGGCATACAATATACGAGTATATATCATTACAGATGGTAGAGCCAAAATAAACTAAACTCAGACAGCAAAATGGTGCAACTAAAAATAAAGCAAAGCTTAATCAAAATTTATAAGCTGTTTAAAATAATTAGACGATGTGATTAACCCCCATATATCACTTTAATGCATGAACGTGCCAAATGCAAGGGTACCCTCAATTAATTATTAGCCAGTGATACATTTTTACCAATATTTGCATAAAAGAATCTTAAGAAGCACTTTACGTCTCCCTAAATGTGTCTCGTGATATATGACACTCGCTCCGCTTATATTAATTAAGATATTAATTCTAAGGGTAATTTTATTACTGTTCTCCATTTTAGTTAATATTTTTTAGTACGAAATTCGACAGCTTGAAATTATAGAAGGTTATAATATCAATTTATAGCTTTGTATTTTATACTTAGTGTCTTCATTTATTTATTATGAACTAAGTTAATTTTGCTACTTAGTATACTGTGATAAATTGATAACAATATCCGAAGTGCGATTTTTGAAAATCATACGAGTGACTTGGCAGTAGAAAATGTATAAATTACTATGGAGATTATGCGTCTTTCTACTGCTAAGTCGCTCGTATGATTTTCAAAAATCGCACTTCAGGTCCTCCTTCGTCTTTCAATAAAATAATTTTTTTTCGACAGTAAATGTTTTAATTAGCGAAATCGTAGCTATGAAGGACGGGACGTTAGAAAATACAGGTACTCTATCAAGCTCTACAGCTCTATCTACTGTTAGCTGACAATGATAACATTGTAAACATACAGCTTTACAGCTTCAACTGGTGGTGGTTGATTACGGCCACTCCCAAAAACAACCAAACCACTAACCCCCCAATAATTAAACCAACATATTTTGAAGGTAACATTTAATACATGCTAATACTTAAGTATTACCTACCTACCGAGATATCTCATCAAAACAGATGGGTTGGTAGAATGACTGTTCAAATATGAAGCGATGACTCTGACTGGCTCCATTTCTTAGTTCATAATGTTTTGCGTACAATTGTATGAATAGTCGTAAATCAAAATTAAATTCGACGTATAAAGAGACAACGAGGGACAGTGGAGGGTCGTGGGCGTTCATGATGCGGCATTCTTATGCTAATCCGGAGAACCACATTCGAACGGGGTGGGCCAAATTGTTATTTATATTGTCATCTCGCGCTTTTTTGTTTGCTCCTACCAAAACTCCTGGCCTAAATTACTGAGTTCATTGCAACATACGATAATTTAAGCAAATCCAAACGGTCTATCGAGAGATGTGATGTCATCTTATAAGCCTTTACTGACCACCCATATTATAATGCAATGCAACACATAACAATATACAACTAAGTAATATAAAACGATAGACCACACAATGGAGCGACCTAAATAGCTTTTATATTTCCTATCGCCAAAAGCGAAAACATCATTGTCATTTAATAACGTAAGAATATGCGGTTTTCGTACAAAACCTCGTAGTTTTTGTTATGAAAATATGTTTTTACTGGTCGAAAGTGAATGATTGATGTTCAGACGGTGACTGGAACAGAAGCTTTTAGGCAAATCGCAGTCTACTCGCTCGGACGAGGCAATTTCCTCTCAGGAAATTAGTTCACTCCATTATACTGATTTGGGCAACAAAAGATTAGCTTTGTGTTTAACATACTATCTCGTTTCCTTTATTAGGTAAGTAGCAGAATTTTTTTTGTATAGAGCTACCTAATTAAAGAATCCATATTTATTTGAAGATGTAAGTAAACCTTACAACTTAGTATCTCTGTCTTTTTCATACTCTTGAAAATATAAATCTTAAGAGTAGGATAGACTCCGCGGTTTTCGAAATACCAGTCGAAAGTGTTACCTGTCTCATAGCACAAAAAAGTATTGTGAGACGCCGCATACCCTTAATCAATTTATGGGCCGCTAACTGGAACATGGAAAATGTATTAAAGCCATATTAAAGCTCGCTATGGGAAAGAGCCACACGCCCAACAATTTTGAAATAGACGAATTCCTCTCTGAAGGTGTTAAAATAAAGTTTCTTAACCGTAGGAGAAATGGAATACAAAACCTATGTAAGTTTTTGGGAAGGAAATCTTTGGGAGCATTTTGGTGTGCTTTTTTATTGCATTTTATATTTGGAATCATACCTACGAAGAATGTCAAGAGGTTTTGTATTTCAGGAACGTTTCAGCAAAACTTTCTATGTTCATAGGTCCATAGGAACTAGATATTTCTACTCTACATTTTGTTCTGCAGAACATTAACATCTCTTGAAGTTACACAAAGGTTGCTAATTATGCCATCTCCTATATGAAGTAAAGCAGCTGATATAATCAACCCTTTCAATGGTCCTCACATAACAACTTCACGGTGCGATTCAAATCCAACATTGGGAACAAAAACAATTACTTAATAAAACACACCTCAATCAAAATTAATTGCTTTACGCATAATCTCTTTATCTCCTCTCACCTACAAAACAACGTGTCCGTCCGTTCTCCAAGGTAATGGAAGCAATCATTCCAGATAAGATCCCTCTAATGTGAGAAAAGGTAGACGTTCAGTTCGGATCGTTAATTTAATTTGAAATAATAAAAGTTATATCCATCATTTATCACTTTCGACAAATTTATTTTTAAATGCCCACATCGACGTCCTTCTTATCTGTGACTGGCCAGCGGGGTGGGGGCAAAAAGACAAAAAGGTGTGTTATAAATAGGCGTAGGCGTGCCGCTGTCGGCGAGGCGTCAAGCCGTCGTTAATTCGAGGTGGCGGAGACGCGATGCGGCGCGGGCGCTGGCTCTCACCACGAGGTCCTCGTACTGGGCACATGGTAGCACAAAAAGTGCCATCTTCATGAGATACCTGTCAAGCCCGAAGACAGTTCTTGTCTGTACGTCTCCAACGTACTACATCGCCAGGACGCCAGGGAAAACAAGAGAGCGAGCACCCTTAAGTACCCTTTAGACGTGCAAATGATTGCATGCTTTCTGCCAAGGTCAAATGGGAATGCTGAGACCAAGTTTGCGATCGTGAGATCGGGAGAACGTGTGATTAATTGGCTTTCACAGAAAGCATACAATCGATTGCTCGTCTAAAGGGTACTTTACTGCTTCCAGGCTTAGGTACGTCTTCTATTTACTCGTATACCGCGAGGTAACCAATAATCTGTGGCATGTGGCGGTAATAAATTAAAAAATAAAAATTGAACTCGTTTATGTCAAAGGCAATTTGGAGTGGGTACCTAATTCGTTAGCAGGTCCTGTCGAGGGCGCATTCCATCGTCGAGTAGGTTTTCGTGTTCGGTCGGTGTGTCCGTCCGTAACTCACGCGGTATCGGTGCCATCTAAATTGAGATTTTATTGACGATTACTGTTCTAGACGGTATCGTTGCGATCTTGGCGCCCGCCGGACTTCGTCGCCTCTCTTTGATCCCACCCCCAATGTACTCAAACACAAGGATTTTTAAAACAAAGGATTTTATAGATTGTCTCATTCATATGGGTGTATTTACCTAAAGTTGCTGAGTAGTCCTACCTGGAGACACATCGCCATAAAACTTTTTACTGAGTTTAGAGCTCTGGAATTGTCTCGACGATTTTTATACAGAAGGACTATATAGTTTGAATTGGCAACAATTAAAATAAACGTGAATTAGGCATTAGGAGCATTAAGCGAGTGTCGAGGGACAATGTTGACATTGATCAGGACATTAATTTCTATATCACCTATTGTGTTTGACGGGACAATGCGAGGCATTTCAGAGGTTCAGTCGTTAACCGATTAAAGTTTTTTCCCTTTAAACCATGATAGCCATCTCGGAGATGTACAATCAACATTATCATACAAAAGGGAGGATACTGAGTTTTGGAATATGTGATCAGCAAACAAACTTCTTTGTTCTTTATTATCCTATTCGATTTAATCCACTTATTTACAATATTATACACTTATACTTTTCCAACCAAACCTTTTTGTAAAAGGGCTTTTGATTCCACCGTGACCATTCGCTCGCAAAATTATCCTCCTCGCATGTTTTTGTTAAAATGTACGATTTGGTAAACAGTCATCATGATGCATATTTGGGTTTGGACAAAAAAGGGCGGCATCCCTCCTCGGGGTAATGTCTAATGTACCCGGGAGGGACAAATGATGATGGCCGGAGGTCGCCGTGGCGTGGCGAATCGTTGGGGTTGATGGCTCGTGTAATCCTAATATTTTTTTCTAAGACCACACCGGAGCAAATTTACAGTAATTTCACGCGCGGTGAGTTCACACGCACCTGTGCCGTCACAATGGGTTTGTTTACGTAGAAATATCTCATAATAAACGAAAGGGTTTAGGATTAATGAATTTACATTAATTATAACTGGTGTGAAGTTTTATAGATATTCCGGCGCCTGTGATTGTTTCAGCAAAGGTTTTAGTTATGAAGTGTATTGTATAGCTGGAATTTATACGTGTTAAAAAATTATATTCTACTAGCTTTTGCCCGCGACTTCGTCCGCGTGGAATTTGGAAAACCCCAAGTATCCTTGTTACTTCTAATACCTCCAAGAATGTGTTCAGAGTTTCATGATGATCGGTTAAGTCAGGGTTAAGTAGCTTTCGCGTGAAAGCGTAACAAACAAACATACATTCACATTTATAATTTTAGGGATACCATTATTGCACTGAAGGTTTTAGTATAATAACGCACTGTAGTGCGATTTTTGAAAGTAGCACAATCCCAATTCGTATAGGACGAATAATGCATGAAACTCAATACTTTTGACATTTTCGTATACGAATTAGAATGTGTGAAATTAAAAATCGCACTCCTGGAGTGCGATTTTTGAATCTCACTCGCTGAGTTCAGCAGTTGAAAATGTCAAAATTACTGTGGAGATATGCATCTTTCTACTGCTGATTTGACTTTCAAAAATCATACTTCAGGAGTGTGATTTTTGAAAGTCAAATCAGCAGTAGAAAGATGCGTATCTCCATAGTAATTTTGACATTTTCAACTGCTGAACTCAGCGAATGAGATTCAAAAATCGCACTCCTGCACTGTAAGTCTGTAACGCTAGTTCTAATTTCTTTACAGTTTAGAATCGTTACAGCTAATTATAGTACGCTGTGGTTACAGAATGAAAGAGTATATAGGTGGTGAGAACCGTAACAGGGAGCAAAAAAAAAAAAAAAAATAGATACAGCTCTCGATGGTAGTATTTATTACTCTGTGCCTATACAGGGTGTTAGGGTAAACAGTTGCATTACTTTAAAGTGTGATTGTACCCATGATACTGAACAACTTTCCCAAAGAAACCCACAGCAAATTAGCAAAAAAAAAAATCAACTTTTAATACAAACGTTCGATCAGCAGATTACATTTACTATGGAAAGTCGAAAAAAATTTTTGCGAATTTCCTATAGGTTTCTTTGGGAAAGTTGTTCAGTATCACGGGTATACAATCACCCCTTAAAGTAATGCAACCCTAACACCCTGTAGTAAGCTAGTAGCAAAGTTCGATAATGATTAGCTCTGAATTCAAATTAAAGTTAACATAGCTACCTACCTGTTTGTTAATGTAGGCAGGTATATTTGTTATCTATAACCTTGGCATCGATTAGGCTATCGAATAGACAATGTAGGCAACTAATAGGCCTATGACCATAATATTACAATTGTTCGTTCATCGGAATAATTATCTTTGTCGTATGCTATTTACTATGCTAATAAGCTTGTACTAGCATAATGACATTAAATAATTCAAGGTTCGATACGAAACAAAGAATGAAGTAAAAAAAATCGCATCCATCTATCTACAGGGTATTAGGGTGTTAATTGCATTACTTTAAGTGGTGTTTGTACCCATGATACCACATGATACTGAACAAGTTTCCCTGAAGAGGGATAGGAAATTCGCATTAAAAAAAAATCTTTTCATACAAACTTTCGATTGATTTAGTATGGAAACTAATGGAAAGTCCAATATTTTTTTTCCGAATTTCCAATAGATTTCTTAGGGGAAATTGTTCAGTATCATGGGTACAAACACTCCTTAAACTTTTTACCCTAACACCCTGTATACTATAATACAGTTGCGTGACTGACTGACAGACTGACAGGTAATGCATAGCATAAACCATTCTGAAGGCAGAAAGGTTTATCGTGAAAAAACATAACAAGGAGGGTTATGTTTTTTCACGATAAACCTTCTCTGGCGCAGTCGGGTAAAAATGTTAGTCAGAGACAGTTGTTTAGTTTGATGGTCTGATCATCTCCTTAAAAAACCCTCAGCATGTTAAAAGACCCTATATAGAGGGACTACCCCTACCCCCTACCCCTTATTCATAAGTTGCAGAGGGGTAAGAAACGATTTTCCGAAAATCAACTCCTAAAGGGGTGAAGTGGGTTGTAAACTTTTCTATGGAAAAGTGTATTCCCAGTTTGTATCCAACATCCACGTGGACGAAGTCGCGGGTAAAAGCTAATTTAGGATTGACAATGAATTAAGGGCATTACGGAAACAGAAACACTATTGCCTAGTAAGTTACAAGTAAAAGCCTAGATAAAAGTTGACAATGACATTGTTAAACCGGTGAATGAACTGTTGCGAATATAATATGTGGAGGTGTTGATCGTAAAGATTCCAAAACGGGCCCCTTGCGATGATGGCATGGACCCGGTGCCGGTGCCGGTGACATCACCCGCCAACCACAACGACACTGTCCAAATAGGAGCACACCATCCTCGCTCCAATCTATCTGAACAAGTACCATTTTAAATAAGAAATTGTTATCTAAAAAGGATAATAAAACAATTGGACAGTTAACCGAGAACAAGGCGCCTGCGCAAGGAATGCCGCTCTCTATATTTAGCGAGCTCGTTTGCGTTGTGTCGAAATGAATAATATACTATAAGAGAACAGAAGTTGAGCAGCGGTGCGTATAAATTAGCAGATAATCGACCGACATCACCTGTCGATGCGATGCCCACGCGCACGCGACTCGGACGCGCCTGCGCCGACGCGACGCCGAAGACTCCGACGATGCTTGATTTACTGCGCATTCTGTTGCTATGATATTGAAAGCACGTGGCCACTAACTACCAACGTCTTTTAATAAATAAACTTCCGTATTATCTGTGCACGGATGTTTTCAAGCTCGTTGAGGTGCCACTTTGTAATCACTATTTACAAACTAGCATCCTGTTCGGTGTCTTGTATCGGGGCGTCGGGGTTGCTCTTGTAAGTTTTCACGCCCGATGCGGAGATAAGACAAGGGCGATGCCAGACGCCCCGTACTCGGGACTAAATATTTACAGTGCGACTGTGAGGAAACATAAATAGTGTATGTCCGACAGCATTCGTTAGTGCTGTTAATTGGATTCGTCATGGAGCCGCGGGCGCTGGGCGCTGCCCGCCGACAGCCGGCGGTCGACAACACCCGATGATCGCCGCGGACAATCGCACCCGACCCCGAACATTGCCTGCCGCACAATAAACCACTGATTACGATGAACGATATGAATAATAACAAAAAAGCATACATAAGGAATGGGAACGAACAACAATGTTTAAACAAAGTAGAAAGTATGCCCTGCATTAAATAATAAAGCAGGCATCGACTGTAAGTGGGAATGCTCACAAGCGCGAATTACCGTCCATAGTTATGCACATAGAAATATAGGGTAAACGCCCCTAATGCGGCCGCTAGTATGTATTTGAAGTCCAGATAATAACACATGACGCGGCTCCGGCTGCAATTAACGTGGCGTTCTCAGGGAGCTGACAATTAAGAGAAGCACTGGGATCGAACCCCGACCTGCGGCGACTGTGCGTCCACTCCGAGATAGTGATTGCTCCTCGGAAATAATAGGCAATGGAATCAGGAAGCCAGTTATTTGTCATGCTTGTTTGCTCACCTTTCTAATTTATCACTAAAATATTACAATGAAAACTGTTAACTATCGTAGGTTAACTCACGGTAGACGCTAAGTAAAATAGACTATGCTACGATTAAAATTGAATTCGTAAGTCATTAAAATAATGAAAGTGGCAATCTCTAAGAATTAATCAGCACTCTAGCGGTTATTGTTTTTTGAAATATATGTGTTTAAATGGTATAATTTCATGGTGGATGCGCAAGAGCAATTAGTCTTCGTGTGACGTGAGAGTAGAGAGGAGATAGGGATCTGCAGCGGCGGTGTTGCCACATTTTGTCGGCAGGCAGTCGGTCACACACTGGGTGCTTCGAGATTAAAGTTCTCACGAAATCCGTTAATTGTGTACTAAATAACATAATATTGCTTATTGTTTGTGGACCTACTTCTGTCTACAGGTAGGCAGTTGGTATAAGAACAATAAATCCATGGATAACCATCATAAATCCATAATTGTACCTAGTAGTCAAATAAATGATCCATGGATTATTTTTAAAATAGAGTAAGATATGGATTTTTATTATTTGATAGGTATCAATTCCAGTAATGATTAACAATTTCTTTCATCTGAAGTGAAAATAATTATTGAATGAATAATTCACATAATAAGTAGGATAAATTCTATTGAGTTTATAATGTCACTTTCGAGGAAGGATGTGTGATCTATGTGTGATACTGATAATAACATAAAATTTAAGAATTCGCTATTCCGCTTGTATTATTCCGATTAAGAGACCGCGCGCAGTAACGATGTGTCTGTTTATTTTAAATTAGGGTGTGAGTACACGACGGTGCTTACGATAGGTACAAAAGCAGGCAGTAGTAGAGAGGTGCGTGTTTGACTAGTACATTAGCAGGCTGCGCCAGCGCAGCGCAGCGCCGCCCTCGCGTCTTTCTCACGCCCACGCCCCCGACACGCTTGCCTTTCTTCTTTATTGCTCACTATTCACTGCCATTGTTCTAAATCTTTAATATTATCCATCTCTTAACAGTATAAAGTTATTAAGTGTATGATTGGTTATGATTCATCAACATTTATTACGCTTTCTACTTATGCCCACTAGAGGAAATAAAGTCATGTCTTATTTATCAAACATAGGATGCCTTCATTTTAAGCTCAAAAATAGTTGTGTCCGACAAATTTTTACATCCGTATCCGATCGGAATTGCTACAGAACGTGCGCCACACAAGTCGATTCTTTCTAATCCTCTGCTGTTACTTGGAAAACGTCAGAAATAAGTCAGAGGCCGGACACGTTCAATTGTTAGTGGCTACTAATGTGCTGTTTACCCTATATTAGTCGCGCTACAGAAATAGACGTCTTTGTCACAGACGTACAAAACGAATAACGCATTTTGTAAAGGATTCAGTGCGAAATGCCGCGGGTGGCCCATTTGTGACTTAAGCCGATAACACCTGAGATTATGTTTTTTTTGAGCTTCCGAAACACCTAAAGTATTTTAGTACGATTACAAAAGCAAATTTTGAAACGTTAGCGTTATCGATTTATTTTGTAAGACTGCCCTTATTATATTCAAGGACTATACCTATTCATCACATATACCTACTTAAAATCAACTATCGGGATATAGAATCTACCTCTATTCATCATCAGCCTGTATCCATCAACTGCACATAAGCTTCCCCCCCGCCCCCCCCCCCCCCCCATATTTTGCCCTCCATTTAGGTCTTGCGCCAATTCCTATTACAGATCTTACCGACGAACGACGACGTTTCTACTGTCCCTACCTCAATTTATTATGTATGACAAATAAATTAACATAGAGATTTGACTGTTGCATACAATCATTTGTTTTTCTTAAATTCGCCAATCCTCCATGCGACTTAATTAGCCAATATCATGTAGATAACATGACATCACGTCTCCACGTAGTCTCGTGGGTCCCGGTGCCGGTGGGTAGACAATAGTCCAGCGTGGGCCGTGGCCAAAAAGCAAGCCCACGCGGTCACGCCGCCGTCTGACCCCGCGTGTCGTTCAACACGCTTATTATTTTGTTATTTATCGATTCATTAACACACATCAACTATGGAGAACATAGCTTTTGGGTCAATTATTTTATACAGGGTGAAATTGATATCATTAGCATCCTTTTAAACTACGAGTCTACCCATCAAACTGAACAACTTTTACTATGGGAGTAAACCAATCGGAGCAAAAAAGAAATCTGCTGTTGCATACATTTGCGTCGCGTAGGCATTGCAGTTTAGTATGGAACACCAGATTTTTTTGTTGCTCCGATCGGCTTGCTCCCATAGTGAAAGTTGTTCAGTTTGATGGGTCTCTTATGATATCAATTTCACCCTGTATAATTGAGAGTCCGGCTGCCGGCTTAGAATGGAATCCATTCCAAAAGATTGAGATGGCTTAGAATGGCGTGATCCATTCTAAGCCATCTCAATCTTTTTCCTTTAGATGTCGTATGGGAAGACCAAGGGAGATGGTTTCGTGTTTCTGTGGTCGAAAGGGTACCAAGATGTAATCAAGCTCAAAAAATTTCACCAAAAAAAGTAGGTACTACATACCAAAGGGATCACCATTTCACAGCTTGAAATATTCAAAATGCGAAAAGTAAACATTGCTACAACTGAATGCTTCTAAAGATAGTGTGGTAGTCGTAGCAAAGCTTCTGAACACCCCAATAGGGGTTATATTATAGTTGTGAGTTTATTTATGTATAATTGAGATACTGATGTTCCAACAAAGTTACAATATCAGTAATCGGTTGGTTACTAACTAGATGAGATTATTTTTCAGAAGAAGAAGTTACATCAGCAATGATTAGGGGTAGGCAGTCTATTTCGATGAGGTAAGAAACGACCATACTAGTATCTTCTATTTTAGTTGAGTTAGACAGCTTCTACGAGTAAGTATCTCAGTGAATAACTCTAAAGACTCCAAGAAGAAAGTATGCCATCTCCATCAGATTGGTGGCTATACAGACACACAGACGAAAGGCTTCTATATTAAAACATCGTTCTTGCTTGGGGTTACACACTACAATTTTTTAAGAATAACTAAGTAGGTTTAATAAATCAGTTACATAACAAAAGTAATGAGTATGATTAACGATTAATGATTAATTAATTAGGCAATTAATGTTAAAATTTAGGTAACTTCGCAAAATTCATATAATAATATCACACAGACAGCATCTTGACGTCATTTTTAATCTTGACTCTACATTTGTTATACGTATAAGGCCAGAAACTCTTACTTGCGGTTCCTAACTTTCGTGTCTCTACTTTTATCCCTTTGATTTTTTATACGATCAGAATTGGTTGGTTGTTATTTATTATGCATCCACTTTTATTATAAGCAATCAGATTTTCTAGAATAAGGTAGAGACTATTAATTATTAGGTAACACAATACAAACTCTACATCACGTTAACTAATGACTTGGACAACTTTCCTTAATAGGTAAACTCCATAAAAGTAAGTTTATATGAGAAGAATAGTATAATTAGGAACAAAATGTCAGCGAACTTGAATTGCCTTGAAATGTTTTCAAGTTTGATAGATACAGTATGATATCATATCAGCCAAAATAATAATTTTGTAATCTTTTTATGACCCAGTAGGCAGTAAGTAAATTGGAAAGTGTCATATTCATAATATTATAACCAAATCACGCGGTGGTATGCGCACACGCAAGCCTCGGTGGCCACCCCCCGGGGGCTTTGTCGGCGCCCCCCGCTGCTGCCATCAACCACTTACGTGAAAAATTGTTCCAAAACATATTTACTTTATATCAAAATGAACTTCAAATCTATGTCGTAACCCATTGAAATAAAATGCCTTATTAGCTTTCCGTAGCGGTGGTTGTTATTACGATTTTATTAGTTTGTCTTGATGCGTTTGTTTTGTCACTTATACGTAAACTAACAGCTAAGCAACAGTAAAATGTATAAGTACAATAAGAGCAGTAGGTAGGTAGATATGTAATGTAATCCTTCTAACAAAAGTATCAAAATCCAACCCTATTAATATTGTGGTAATGCTATCCGTCTGTCCATCCAATATTTGCTTTTTTGTCCCAAACAGTTTTGTCAATAAAAATAAAACAAGAAGGAATTTCAACGTAAAATACTTTCCTACACGTAACGTGGATTGCATAATCAGAAAGGTATGTTGATTTAATTATTCTTATTTTCAGACTTTTCCCACGGATCTAAAAAAAAAGACTTTTCCATGATAACCTCAAAAAGATGTACCTACGTATTGTATTCATCTCATGACGAAGATAGTACTAAGGTATAATTTTGAGCCTGATGGCACGACACATCCTCGGTGCGTTCGCCTCGCATTTGACCAGTTTTAAAGTAGCTTTCCTACTGCTATGTTTCTACTGTGTCAAGTGCCGCATGCGTCTTAATAAAGTGGATCCTAGGCTCGGTGGGCCGCCACCACTGGTAGGTGATATATCACAGTGGACTAGACAAATAAAGGACACCGCTCCAGTTAGATTGTCCGTTTAGTATATTAGTTTCTTCTTCTAGTTTTATTGCCTTGGGTTTACCTAAAACATTAATTTAGGGCGAGATAGAAGAAAGTAATATTTTCGTTTACCTCTTGTAGGATAGATAAATAAAGCTAGATTTAGAAGGAAACAAACAATCAGCCTGAAAACTTAAGCATCTTAAAGCTCAACCTTCCTACTATAATACTGCAAGCACGCTTATAGCAGATTCTGACCTCCCCAAAAGGGACTCTGGTAGATGGGGCACCTATTATTATTTTTGGGGGTTGAGGGTCTGTGCCACTGCGAACATCGCTGGTCTTTTGTGAATGCTCCTTTTATAGTACCCTACTGATCCCCACAGCGGAATAGGTTTCTAACTTGGAGGTCTTGTCTACCTATAGCTATACCTAGGTACAGTCAAGAGCACATCAAGCTTTACACTTGCAGTTCGATTGTAACGCTTATGGCGCACTAAATAAGAACGGTACAAAGTCCAAAGTGTCAAGCTTGACGTGCTCTTGACTGTACCACATTCACAAAGAAGAAGCGAAGGAGTTCAAACATCTCTTTGCAAAGTCTGCTCCTGGTTGAGTCATTTAGTTTCAGCGTGTGCATAATAAATGTTTGTTCAATTTGCAGTAGCCTATATTACAAACCTAGTAACTAATGGTATTCCAAAGACGTCAAGGTCCAATAGGTCGGGATAATTAACCCGGGATGTCTAGTATCGAACACAACTCGAATGATCTCATCAACGTCACGTAATCGATTCGTCATCGGTATCGATGTGATCTACCGTCTCGATCGCGATCGTGACAGGTGGTAGATCGACACGCTCTCGATCGGTAGCCGATGACGCCGATCGATTATTTACAAATAATTGGCCGATCTAAGATCTCTACTGACCGGTCACGTCTATTCCCAAAACATCGATTTTGTTGAATCGTGCGTAAGCCTGTGATCGTTTACGTCCGTGTTCCGGTTGAGAACTTTATTCGGAATCTAAGTAGGTACATTATATTTATTTTTCTCAAACATGCTTGGAAATGTGAGCATTATTTTGACAACCTTCTTCGAGATAAATCGAAATTGCTGTACTGGCCAACTACATGCGCGCAGCGGCCGGCAATGTTTGTATGAAAATCCATATCTGTCGTGTTTTGCGGCCAAATAAATTACATAGTAAACTCATATCTGTCGTGTAATTTAAAAATGGAACGATCTTTTTCTCCTAAACATAGGACCAAGGAGGTAACTCAAAAAAGGTTTTATTTAAATTTCGAACTAACTTGCAAATAGAAAGCTGTTTATTGAAAAAAAAAAACAAATTATTGTTCGTTGTTCGTCATTGATTTTGAAAAGAGTTTTAATTTCCGCGAATTATTTGAGAAAATTTACTGTTTTCATTTCCGCGCATTATTTGAGAAAAGTACTATACAAGCCTTGGCCACAACTAGGCATTGATGGACTTACGTATGTGTGCCTCGGCTTCGCCTCGGCCCACATTTACACGTTCGTCCATCAATGCCTCTGTTGCTGGCCGCTGCAGTAATGTACTAATAATGTACCTACCTACTTAGATTCATTCATCAGCTTTGTTTCTTCTTCTTGTGGAGTCATCTCCTATCGGAGGTTGGCTATAATCATTAGGGCTATTCGGAGTAATTCGGACCCTGGAGACTGCAGACCTGAACAGTGATGTGGTGTTCATATCGAACCATTCACATAGGATTTTAACTTCTATCAGTTCGTCTCCGCAAAATTAATCTAATTTCGGTGTTTTTTTGCCATGTTTACTTTTAAGAAATAATTTGTCATCTTTGCACGTACTCTTGAGAAAATATTTCAGTTTCAATTGGTTTCAATGCTAGGATTAATTTAAGATTTGTTTTTTTTATTGAAAATTGATTGGAAATCTTTGAGCCATTGTAACTTTGAAACTATACATTTTAAAGAGAACATAGATCTAGATCTTGTTTAAAAAAATATTGATATACGTTAATTTTAATTCCAAAATACAATTAAACTTCGTTTGTGTGGAGCGCGCTTACAGTTGAATCTAAAACTATACAACGTGTTAATGAATTAACGCAAAACTAGAAAGTAGTTTGTTTAGAATCTAGAGCAGAATCGAATTATCATGGTTTCAACATAGGTAATTTTTTTCATAATATTAAATAATTTGTTTGCGAAATTTAAATGTGTGTGTGCGAGTTGCACCTCGCGTTTTTTTTTTCATTGAAACTTAATGATTAATTTACTGCAGGTTGGTAATTATCTGTTAACATCGTTGGCTAAAGCCCCATTTATAATTTTTTATAAACCGATTACAGCTAAGGTGGTCCGTCCGTGCCGACTTCAATGTCCCTTTCTTTCTCGCGTTCCATTGTAAAGTGTCTCTTTTCATAAATGTCATAATATAAAGTAAACATAATATATTAGAGAACTCAAAAATTGCCACCTTCTTTTCTTAATATGTTCTAAAAGAGTCTTCACATTTGTTATAGTTTTTTTTTAATCGAAACTTTTGATCCGCCGCCAGTTTCTTCTGTTGACGATTTTATTCATGAACATCTAACTTTTATAGAATAAAGCACAATGAATGTGTGATATAATATAAGTATTTGGTCAGTGTTTCGACTAATATTAGCTTGCATGACAATTGACAAAAAGTACTACTTTCCCGATTCCTTCACATGGTGGTTAGTCGGCTAGGTAGACGTGTATATGTATCAAGATCAAGTTTTCTATTAATTATATCAATGCGTCAATATATTATTTGTAAGTGTAACTCTAGTGTATTTGAGACGGTCAAAAGTGGTGTTAATCAACATATTCCTAGCTAAATTGTGCTTCGGCTACTCCTTCCTTATCTTCATTAAAATCAAGACTTATCTAACTTTCTTCGGCTAACTCTCGCATTACAAGTGAAGTTAAGTAGTAGCGTTGATTGCAATTTAGATGTTGGTCTGAGTATCACTGCTATTCCTGTCTTGTCCCGGGTTAGCGGTTCCCGGAATGCGGCGGAAGTCCCGCTCCGAGTCTCGCGAGCCGCCTCCTTATTAATGGCCTGTTTAGACGAGCTCCTTTGTTACTCGCTCACGTCCTGCCACTTCAGTACACCACATACTAATGTCTACACTATAAGATGTACAACATCCGATACTGGTTTTATTTTACGCGTTAATTTAAATGTAGAGCTAAAAGAGTAACGTATACTGTGTAAGTTGGGAAGATTGCTAGTTAAAACAATAGGACGAAGGTGTGCTTTGGCGTATTTGGTCTCAGTTTCGACGGATCGACTAGTTTAAATTGACGTATCCTGTTGTCAGATTTCCTGGCGTTAATCCTGTGGATCGTGTGTTTAAATTAGTCTCGAGCCGCTTGACTCTTTCTTTGATGTTTTCAGTTGATGTTTTTTAAAGATCGATCTCGATACTTTCCGTGATCGCAGATGGTTCGGTTGTTCACTTTGTTTTGGTGTAACTGATAGGTTGGTTATCCCGATTGTCTTAATGAATCACTACACAATCTGCGTGCCGGTCGTGAGTCAATTCCGGCGACATTCGCAAGGTCGTGTAGTTTATAGGGTCGAATGAGACCTGTATTGTACCTATCTGCTAACTGCATACCACACCACGCCCTTCACATTTTAGTCCGTTCTATTTCCAGAAGGATATTGATATATCCTTGTTGCTAATTACTTGTTTATACTGACTGCATTGGCCGTATGATACTATACTGCATATAATTTACAGTTTAAATGTTTATACAGGGTGTAACAAAACACCATAGTAATACTTAATGGGGTGCTTCAGACCATCAAACTGAACAACTTTCACTATGGAGCCAACATCGAGAAAAAATAAAATAAATCAGCTGTCCCATACAAAACTGCAGTACCGACTCGACTAAAATCTATGGGAGAGCAGATTTCTTTTATTTTTTCTCGATGTTGGCTCCATAGTGAAAGTTGTTCAGTTTGATGGTCTGAAGCACCCTCTTAAGTATTACTAGGGTGTTTTGTTACACCCTGTATAAAGATACCTTAACAGGCAATTATGTAAGCAATCACTTAACCTAGAAGTACAGTATATTACAAGGAGTAATTAATCAAAGCAGCTACCAAAAAACAAACTAAACTACATAAACTAATTTCTCCATTGTGTACCTCCCCAAACAACGTGGGTCTTAGCAAATAAATAAAACAAATAGTAAATTTCATTTATTTTCGATGCGTTGCTTACCGCAATGGGCTAGAGTAGATGATTGCTCAATTACCAGGACCTCCTTAGTAAAAACACTAACAGCTACACAGAATTTAACCGTATTTTCAACTTTATTTCAATGAGCGTAGATGTTTTTCACTGGTTAATCTCAGTCGGCTTTACACAAAAGGTGGCTTGGAGTCCGCGCCTTGTCATTAGTGTACAATCAAACATTATGTTTAGGGATCGCCGACAGCTTAACCTGAGTTTTTCATCCATTTCATAATTTGTTATTTGGGATTATAGGGAGCGTGCCGCAGCGCAAGAGACAAAGTAAACATAACCACTGCTGGCGGCGTATCAAGAAATAACGAGCCGTGATAATTTACCGACCACCTTTTTTGCATTTAGGGTACGGCACAGCACCTACCCAGAGGTATAATCAAGGCATCAATAGATTGCGCGCGTATTCATATATTTCTTTGCCAGTTGGTTTCTTAGTCGCATAATCGCATTGGTAATGAGGCGGAAATCTGTGGCTCCGTAGAAAACTGTGAGACTGCCGGATACCAACAGTCAGTGTTCTTTCCAGCGCTGCGTGCGAGTGGAAATATTGCTGCGTGCCCATTTCCTTAAATAATTAAAAAATTTTTTAATCTAAACTTTTGATCCGCCGCCCGTTTCTTCTGTTGACGATTTTATTCATCAACATCTATCTTATATAAAATAAAGCACAATGAATGCTTGATATAATATAAGTATTTGGTTACCCTTGTAAGTCTTAAGACTTACAAGGGTTTATAATCCTTATATAGATACCCACATAATATACCTAAACTGACGACATATATTTCTGAAGACCTATGTAGAGACTACAGTTCTTAACTTTGGGTGGTCTACTTGACATGACTATTACCTGCCCCTCTCGCTTCCTCTAGTCACTTAGATCCATACATTTTGTCATTCATTCTCTTCGATTCTAATGACGTTCCCTCCAATCTCCTCTTAGATTTGCCTTTACAAATTGGCACTAACTAGGTCTTCAGTTTTATAAACGTTATCATTATGATCTTATGAATACTGTTTTCTTTGGATTCCAGAACTTCTGTCATTAACACAAATATTTTAGTAGATTTAGAACTAAACAACACATTGACAGGGTCCCACGAGTCGATGTGAATGCTATAAAGATGGTTTATAATCCCGAAGAACATATAAACGTGCACTTAAGCCAACCTTATTTGCACGAATATAATTGTTTCACACACTACGCAACAATAAGACAGTTGTTACAGCGACCATTGTCCTCTTGGGCTGTCGGTAATCCTCGAATTTGAGGAAGTAATTATAAAAATTTAGAATTCGATGTTTTTTAATTGTGCGTTAGTCAATTTTAATTTTGATTAACGATCTATAGTTGTAGGTGGTGGTATACTGACTTAGTTGTTATGTTTATTTTATCAAATATTTAGAACTTAGGTTAATAGTGTAGGTACATTAGGTATAATTTTATCAACTGTTAACTACACGTTGTTCTGAAATTAATTAACTAAATATTTGCAGTTTCACTGAGAACTGCCAAAATAGGTATTTTATACCGATTACGATTGAATCGGGTAATTACACAATAAGACCCCATAATTTACAGGCAAACTTTAGCAAAAGTTTAAGTGCCTAACAAAGTTATAAAGGATCGCAGGCGAGACAGTAACAAAGTTAAAACTGTAAATTTAGTTTAACATTCCAGGTTTGCTATGAAACTCCAGTAATAAAAATAACAGTCCAATTACTCTACAAGAATCTGCTTATCAATTTAATATTTGCATAAAACGATTGCGTAGCGTGCGTGGTTCAGTACTTTACGGGTTTACGGTAAAATACGGTAAATGGTAATGGTAATGCAACTTGTTAGTTCCGCCACATACCGGCCGGCGCTGCGACCGCTCGACGCTCCGTTTCACGCAGCAGTCACGGTTGGCGACACCTAACCACTACTGTTTGTTTCTGTTTTTTGTTACGATAGTTGTATTTGTTAGTACCTATATTCGTAAAAGGCAATGGAGAAATGGGTACAAAGTCTGTAACATACACCTAATTGTAAAAACACAACTTTTTACACCAAGAGTCTGCCATCGATAGCGATACGTGTAGGTAATAGGTATACCCACATTGCATACAATGTATAGGTGTGTATAAATTATAATATTTCCTTTGATTCTTTGAAGCATTGATATAGAAAATAGCTTTTGTTATAGACCTTTATATTTTCACATTCTATACAGGGTGTTACAAAAATAAAAATAAACATTTCAATCTTTTATGGGGGTTGTTCAGATGAGACTATCAAACTGAACAACTTTCACTATGGGACCAACATCGCAATCGCGAAAAAAAAATGTTTGTCCCATTCATTTAGCTCGAGTAGATCTGTAGTTTAGAATGAAACATTGCAAACGCATCGCATCTGGGCGATTATGGCAAATCTCCCCATTTTGGGTGAGGCCTATGTCCAGCAGTGGACGTCTATCGGCTGATATGATGATGATGATGGTCTGATGGAACATCAGATTTTTTTCGCGATTTCAATATTGGTCCCATAGTGAAAGTTGTTCAGTTTGATGGTCTAAACTCTAAACTACCCCCTAAAATGTTTATTTGTATTTTTGTAACATCCTGTATTTACGCTTCATGCATTTTTATGCCCATCAGCTTCAGTTCATAATACGATAATTCCCTAAGATGTTATTCTTTACTTTCATTGTCATATTATATCTACGGATCTACCTTCCTGAGATTAACACGTGTTTACGGTCCAATAAACAAATGGAATAAACCCTTTCATACTTTGTTCTTTACAATGGGCAAATGCTACTGCATAAATGTACATTAAATTATGCAATTTTCAATTCGTTGAGCCTTAACGAAAAGGTGAAATCGAGTTTTAAAAAAACGTCTTTCTACCTGCCGAACGCGACGAAAATTCGAGTCCTCGATAAAACTGTGGAAGAACCTGCCTAGATGCCTATTGAAAGACATTAAGCCACTATTATAATATAATAGAGCGATAAATGATTCATATAACTTTGATATATCCATCGAAAACGATACCACTTAATTATTAATTTGACGGCCCGATAGCACACTTAATTCGACGGCCCGATAGCACAGTCGGTAGTGAACCTGCCTGCTGTGCAAAGGGTCGCGGGTTCTAATCCCGTAAGGGACAAATATTTGTATGATGAATATGAATATTTATTCCAGAGTCATGGGTGTTTGTATCTATATATGTATTATATATCGTTGTCTAGTCATCATAATACAAGTCCAGGCTTGATTCTGGTACTTTAAATGTGACTAGATAATTTGTGTGACATTGTCCAAGATATTTATTTATTATTTATTTATTAACATCTCTATCGCCCATGCCAATATTATTACACTGCTTAAAATGTCTGTTTTGTCCTCAATGTTGTGTCGAATACGTTTGTACCTCCCATAAAAAGGTAAAATACGCTTTACAATTATTTATAGGTTGTTAGCAAAGCAAATATTGTCAATACGAAGAGGCATGTAATATGCGTGTTACCTAATTGGCCGCATGATGCAGCTGATGCGTTCCGACAGTTATTGCGATTTGTAAACATTAGTGAATCACAATAATAGTGTAACACAAAGGAGGACCCGGATCTACGAGTACCCTCTACCTGCGGCTTCCGAAATCGCGCAAAAAACGCAAAATTGATTCAATGGTTCGGCACAACGACGCACAAAAAGCTCTACATTGAGTCCCCTGTATTTAGCGTTGCCGATTCGAGTCGACAAATAAGGTTATATCGTTTGGAAAAAAATGTGAATTATTGGTTGGCTAGAGTTTTGTTGTGCTAACAAATCTGATGAGGAGAGCCATAGAGATCCATCGATGATAAAAACTATACATGTACAGGGTGTAAGGAAAATAATAATTTACCTTTAAACCACGTAGAGTATCGATCGAATAAGTACTCAGAGGAAGGCTGAGATCGGATAAAAATGCTACCTAACGTCGAAAATCCATTACGTCTATGAATGAACATATCTATAAGTTAGCATTATTACATTTGTAATGCTGTAGATTTTCCAATTAATAAAATAAAAAATAGTTTCATCCGATTTGGATGGTTCAATGTGGTTCATTGGATTGTATTCGACTTACACTGTAATAATGTGGTTTAAAGGTAAATTATATTTTTATTTACACACTGTAGAGTAAAATCTCGAATAGTATGGATATTTGAGATATTTTTACAGAATAGATCGATAACAATGAGATCTAGTTCACCGACTGATCCGTAGCCTTTTGATTGACTATCGACCCGTTTATCTGGGTTCCCGGAATGTGGGTCAGTGTTAGACCACTAAATAGTCAAGTAGTCGGGAATTGGAGACAGGACGAGGGTAATGAGCGACCGGATGCCCTAACTGTTGAAGAGTCAACCCACTCGCCCTAGATTAGTGGTCTTTAGTGTGTCTACTTAGGGATAGGTCGGATTATAGTTTTTTAGTGTCAATGAACTATCTAGACTTTTTTTTAACAGCGAGAGTAATGTAATGCCCTAAGTTTTGCGCAATCATAAATTATTTGAGCACTTAGTTACCATAATGTTTGTGTACCTACGTAAAAGTATAGCCTGTGGGATAATATATCCCACTGCAAGGGAAAGGCCTCATCTCAAGAATAAGGATGAGAGGGAGTGGTTCATACTCCACCACGTGGTGGGCCCAGTGCGGATTGATGGAGCCAAGTTAGTGGCCAACATGATATCATAGAAATTTCAACTGCAGGTCAGTTGAATTAACTTTTGCTTAACGAATAGTTACACCTGCGTCCGACGGAACTACCCGAGACCAACTGCTTAATGTACCTTCCGCAGCACAGAACAATAACAATGAAATACCTATATAGGACTATAATTATACCAATACGGAATTCTTTTACTTCACAACTACGTACTTTTCTTGTCTCGGAGAAGCACATTACATTGAACATAATCAGAGTACGGAATAAAAACCGATAAATTGCTTTAAAGACTGCAATGGCAGTTGAGACAAAAAGAATAGCGTCGCAGCCGGCGCGGGCGCGTGCGGCAATGAGGAAATGCTTCGGATGTCCCTGCGCAAGACATGCGACCGTGTTACGTACGAGTTTAATGCGCTGACTGTATAATCTTGCGCATTCATTTGCTCAAAGCATTTTACGGTTTTTTTGCGAATAGCTCTTAGGTAAAATGCACCCGTATACGTAAGTGTAGATAGGACTCATTGTAACATATTTATAATTTACGAGCTTTTACCCGCGACTTCGTCCGCATAAATTATATACCAGATTTTAAGTCAGATATCAAATAAAAAAAGTTTCATCAAAATCGGTTCAGTAGTTTTTGCGTGATACTCGAACAAACAAACACCCAAACAAACAAACAAACAAACGAACAATCAAACAAACAAACAACCAGACAGACAAAAAATCCAAAAATTGGTGATTTGGAATCAGGGACATCTAAAAATCATATCGTAATCTTTTTTTTGTAACTATCTTCAATGTACAGACACAGTTCTGTTACAGTTTTATAATAGTTTAGATAGATAATTGGTGGAAATTTAGTGACCTACATATTTATTATTATATTTTTTATTATTAAGGCATCTCCTTGGAGTCGGCCGTAATTCAGACCTTTGGAAGACTTGCATGTTAACAGATTAGTGTCCGAGTCTATTATACATATTACTAGGTATTAGGTAACACATATGTTAGAATTATTTCCCTTAGCTATTCAACCATCGCATCGTCTATTACCTATCTTTTAGCTCAATTGGACATCTTTAGATAGGTCAGGTGTGGGGTCTTAAATGCCTCCGGGTCGAGCGGCGCGGCGGCGCGCTGCTGACACGGGCTACAATGACAATGAGAAAATTGTACACTTCCGCGGATGGCGTCGCGGCGCCAGCGCCACGCCATGCGCCATCGCCACGCTACCGACTGCATTCATCTTATAACTTTTAGACCTGAAACGATACCAAAAATTCACTGTTAACAAGACATGAAGAAACCAGTTTATTTTACCTATTGGGATAAATAAATTGTTTATTTTTGAAAATGAAAAGCTTCGTTTAAAGTATTCTTTTTGAATGATTTAAAATGAGACTTCAGGATTTAATTTCCAAAAGATCAATTTTTTGTGTCGACTGCCACCACATCCATGTACATATAAAAGTATATAAAATACGTGAATTAGGACTCGTAACTATGTAGTACTAGATCATACTAGATATACTCTTTCTTATACTGTGCTCGGAACTTTCGGAAGTCAGAATCCTACAATACAATATTTTAGGTTAAGTTAGTTTTAGGTTCCATGGCCCCGATTCGGACTGTGCCACGACTTAACTTAACTAAATTTATTCCTGTCACTTTCTAAAATAAGATTAAGAAAAGAGACAGAAAACCAATAGCTGACTTTAGTGCTGTCAAAGTAGGGTTGCCAACCCTACTATACATATAATATAGTATCCTACTATATTAGGGGCCCTACTACTATAATTCTGAGAAAAATATATAGTAGGCAAAACTACTATATTTTGATGAGCAAATAATTTATAGAGAATTTAAATATATTGGTAGGTAGGTCCAATAAAAATTACCAATAACTTAACATTATTTAAAAAAAAATCTTTCTCTTCATCACATTTGTTCCATAAACAATTTTCTACCAAATATACTAATAAAAAGTGACAACAAGTTTTAGTAAAGTCAGATCAAAAATTTTGTATAGTAACTAGATTGTACACTACGGTGCTGGCACCGGGGCAAGTGAGATTACCTAAATCCTCGTGTGTCCCTTTCTAACTAGGGAGTCCATTCATTTTCAAATTTGACGGGATACCTAATATGCATTTATTCAAGCCTGTTTCTTACCATCTCGTTGAGGATTCAATATTATCTTTTTATTCTGAAAATGTTTTTAGGGGGTAAACTCAGACTAAAAAAAAAATATATATATAATTAATTTTGAGTTTACCCGCGACTGTTCTCGTTCATCCGCAAAAATAATACAACGTGTTAATGAATTATCGCAAAACTAGAAAGTATTTTGTTTAGAATCGAGAATTGAATTATCTTGGTTTCGACATATGATTCTTTCTTCAAAATAAAATTTACTGAACCCGATGTCAACCCACCGCACGGACACACATACCCTACTTACTAAAATGTATCCATGAGTAGGTTAGCGCTTTCATTCATTGCTGAAATGATAACATTTTTGCCTCAAAATTTAAAATGCGAATAACTTTAAATTATAATTATCAAAATAATGAAATTATTGTTTCAATCAATATTTTGCTATAAATCAGTTGGGGTGCATGCGGTTTTGCGCTTATTCATTAACACGTCAGTTCCAATACGTACTTACCAGATTTTATGTCAAATCATAAGCTATCAAACAAGAAAAGTTTCATCAAAATCGGTTCCTTAGTTTTTGCGTGATGCTGTTACAAACAAACAGACAGGCGAATATTCTAAAAAAAGGTGGATTTGCAGTCAGGGAAACTTAAAAACCATATCGTAATCCTACTCATGTAAAGATCTTCAATACGTACAGACACACTTCTTTTACAGTTTAATAATACCTTGTTTCGATTTTTATTTAAATAGGGATGCTGTTCCAACTCGTTTAAATTTATGTACCTAATCTAACTTAACCATTTTTCTCTCAGCGTTTCATCCCTGGGAAATCTACAAGCAACACACATTTTGTGTTTAATACATAGGTCGCCAAAATGGTCAATGGTCACCCTAGTTAAGAAAAGTTTAGCGAAACAATAAAATACCTATCTAACCTGTGGAAAGAAAACCCACAGCCTGGGTAAATTTCATTTTTGCATCAAGTAACACAACAAAAATTTACCATTTCGAAGGTTTACAATGTTATTATCAGTTATCACAACAATTTAATTTGTTATTTTATGACTTTTCAAATTTCAAATATGTCCGCCATAATAATATTTTTTCATAACACCAAAGAGTTGCCATTAAAAAGTTTTGAAATAATACACTAAAGTATTGTACTTACCTTATTTGTTTCGTCATAAATTGAACAAAATTAGTGTAAAACAAATAAAAATTATCAATACCTAATATACTTTAAATTATGAAATTTCAAAACAAAAATATTTTTTTAATTTACATACATCTTTTGTTACAGTAAATTCTAAAGTGGTAGCTTAATAAGTTGGCAACACGTTAGAAAGAGACACACGAGTATTCTGGTTATCTCACATTTGCTTGGTTGTCAGCCTACAACAACATTGAAGGAAATTAATACTTATTACGTAAAATTAGAGTTTATTTTGCATTCTCCACGAAATTCGAGAGTTTGGTCCACCTATAGGATACTATATACAATGTTCTTGAGTCAGATTTATCTATTTTTTCAGAAATTATATTATTTCTGTATCGAATCGGGCGACTTCTGCGTTTACAGGATGCATTATTTTCTATGACGAATTGTATTCGAACCAAAAAGTAGCAAAAAATATTCTTTTTGAAAAAATTTAAATTACTTAACAAATTCGAAAAATACTATATTTTTTTCTTATTTTTCCCGATCTACTATATTTTTTCGGGCACTAAGGCTCGAAATACTATATTTGGTCTAAAAAAAGTTGGCAACCCTATGTCAAAGTGACGTTACACGTGCAAAAACGCCTTAAATAAGATGGCGTACATTATGATAGCATCTTATTTTGGGCGTGTAACGTCACTTTGACAGCACTAAAGTCAGCTGTTGGTTTTCTGTCTCTTTTCTTAATCTTATTTTAGAAAGTGACAGGAATAATTTAGTTAAGTTAAGTCGAGGCACAGTCCGAATCGGGGCCAATATTTTCATTTATTTTTAATGTACTTATCCAATTTTATTTTTTTTACCAATAAATTAATTCCCATCCAAATAACTTCCTAATGATAATCGTTTTGTCTATTGATCCTTTCGCTTCAAATCTGTGGCAGTAATGTGCTAGATGGCGGGCGCCGTGTATTTATTGGATAATGAGGCAATCCTGCGGCGTCCGCCGTCTCAATCAATTGGATGATTGAATGATTGCGCAGACGTCATATCTACGCCACACGCTGCGGTTCGGGAGCCACGCGGTGTGGCGCGTGGTCTTAGCTTCAGGGATGTCTGCATATCCGGATTTAACAGTTTAAGTAATATATTTTCTCGTGCAGCTATTGCTTATTATTAGGACTTTTTGACAATGGATGATGCAACCCAAGGAACTCAAGTCTGTACCGGAAAAATAGGTTAAAATAAGATAGGACCGGCAAATCATTTTCTGTCAGGTCTTTCCATTTCTTGTAAAGAGATCACTAGAAATCAATAGTGTAATTACATTATTTACAGGGATTTGAGAAGATGTTTAAGTATAAGATAAAATTGCACATCAACATTTAGTTTTACATTCTTTTTATGTAACCGAGATAGGAACCTACTTGGTAATGGTAACTTTACCACACAGGTCCAATTTCCTAATCAAAAAATCCGAAAAAAAATCAACGTTGCCGTTGTTCAGTGTCGACTAATTAAAACTCATTTTTAATATATTATTTTCTTTTGTACAATCAGTCACCCTGTATTAAAATTATCATGTTGTTTTGAAAGTAGGTTGGAAGTCTATGAATCGTAAACAGGATGAACACGGTTAGAAGAGGTATAATAATGATCACCTCTGACTCATCTCATCTTTGCAGTCGTGTAGTCCTACTCTTAGTTGGATATTACATGAGGAATTATTATTACCTAAGGAAGATGAATAAAATAAATACTTATTTATTGTCACAGCATAGCACACAAAGTTTAATTAAAATATATTACATTAATAATGGTAGTTTTGACAACCCTATTCCTATAAGCCGCCCTATGTATGGGGTAATCAATCAGCATTGACTTATAAATAATTGTCCAACCTTGTAAGTTTCTTCAGAAATCCCTGGTACCGTGGACCGAAACGGTTGCTATACAACGTGTTAATAAATTAGCGCAAAACCTCATACACCCCAACAGATTTATAACAAAATAATTAGATTGAAACAATAATTTAATTGTTTTTATAGTTAAAATTTCAAGTTATTCGCATTTTAAGTTTTGAGGCAAAAATGATTTGTTATCATTTCAGCACTAAAAGAAAGCGCTAAAGTACTCATGGATACATTTTTATAATCTTGTTTTGGTAGTAAGTAGGGTGAATGTGCCCGTGCGGTGGATTGTCATCGGGTTCAGTAAATTTTAAATTTCGCAAAACAATTATTTAATATTTTGAAAAAAATTACCTATGTTGAAACCATGATAATTCGATTCTGCTCTCGATTCTAAACAAACTACTTTCTAGTTTTGCGTTAATTCATTAACACGTTGTATATCGAAAATCGAAAGTCCGGGTACAGGGCCTGGGCTGCAATCACGGTAAATATTCGGTGATTGAACTGTTATTGGACTACGTACAAACCATAACTTTTGACACATTTGGTATTGCACTAATCGCGGTATAGCTCATCATAACAGCCGTTAGAGCCGTTTTGACAAATCGCTTAGACGTTATTGGCTGTCAGTTACATAGAGTTTAGCGCGATGCGGAATTCAGTACAGCTGAATAGTAATTGGATTGCAATGTGATTAGAACTGGAATTGGATAAGAATAGAACTTCGATGTTTTAACTTAGCGCAATCGGGCTCCTGGAGTGCGATTTTTGAATCTCATTCGCTGAGTTCAGCAGTTGAAAATGTCAAATTACTGCGGAGATATGCATCTTTCTACTGCTGATTTGACTTTCAAAAATCATACTTCAGGAGTGCGATTTTTGAAAGTCAAATCAGCAGTAGAAAGATGCATATCTCCATAGTAATTTTGACATTTTCAACTGCTGAACTCAGCGAATGAGATTCATAAATCGCACTCCTGACAGATTTCCTTCATTTACATTAATTTTCTAGAAAAGATAGGCTGATTTGTAAAGAAGCCCGAGTTTACTATTAAACGTATATTTTCTCACACTATTCTTTCTAAATCACTTGCATGAGAATAACTCTCGATCATTATATTAATAATAAGAGAAGAAAGCAGGAAAAACGAAAAAAACGAAAGACATATGCAGTAAAATATTTTATCCAAGTTCCAAATACCAGCAAAGATAATCAAGAAAGTAATCTAAAGAGAGACGCAACGCGATTCCCATCAAATTGCCGCAATAACTAAGTTGGAACCGTTTTTCCGCATTTTTCTTTTCTTTTTAAAATAAAAACAGCTATGTACGTTCCGGCGTCTACCGCCACGGTCGCTGGGTCCACGTGAACTCGGCCAATTAATTGTTCTGTGTTGTTAATTAATGGATTAGCAAGCGGTCGCGGATCAGAAGCACTCGTGGTTATTACTCTTGGGAAACGGCATAGATGTTTGTATGTCTAGAGCTGCATCAGTGCTTTCGACTTTTAGGGTTGAACTTCATCTGGCAGCACCGCATCGCCTTTTTCTGTCGCTCTATTCTTTTCTGTCACTCAGGAACGTTACTATTAGCGCAAAACCTCATACACTCAAATTGATTTATAACAAAAGAATTAGATTGAAACAATAATTTCATTATTTTGATAGTTAAAATTTAAAGTTATTAGCATTTTAAGTTTTGAGGCGAAAATGATTTGTTATCATTACAGCACTGAAAGAAAGCGCTAACCTACTCATGCATATACAACGTGTTAATGAATTAGCGCAAAACCTCATACACCCCAACTGATTTATAACAAAATAATTAGATTGAAACAATAATTTCATTATTTTATTTTGATAGTTGAAATTTAAAGCTATTCGCATTTTAAGTTTTGATGCAAAAATGATTTGTTGTCATTTCAGCACTGAAAGAAAGGGCTAATGTACTCATGGATACATTTTTATAATCTTGTTTTGGTAGTAAGTAGGGTGAGTGTGCCCGCACGGGCATCAGGTGGGTTGACATCGGGTTCAGAAAATTTGAAATCTTGCAAAAAAAATATTTAATATTTTGAAAAAATTACCTATGTTGAAACCATAATAATTCGACTGTGCTCTCGATTCTAAACAAACTACTTTCTAGTTTTGCGTTAATTCATTAACACGTTGTATTTAGAATATCTGTAATTACTTCCTCGAGGAACATAGTCGTTAGCGTAAGCTACGCTATGCTACGAAGTTTCAGCCACTTCTAGCACTCTCTAGACTCTAGGCGGAGCGTGTAGGAAACCGTCACGCTCGCCGCGCGCCGAGCGCGCTTTCACGCCAACCGCGGCACTGCACTGCATTGCATTATTATCTAAACAAATCTCTGTTACAACACTCTATTTAATGCATTATAATTAGGGATGCAACGATTACGAAGCGGTGCATCGTTTTGCATCTGTAATCGTAATAGTCACGATTAATAACGATGCAATGCACCGTAGTAAGAATCGTACGATTATTAAATCGAATTGAAAATGTCAATCGGATTGCACTTGTTGACAAATACACGATCTGAATACTAGATTCCAAAGTTGAAAAAAAACTTTAAAAAAATCTGATCTCTTGCTGCCATTTTAAATCATTTTGAGCTAAATCTGACTTTTTTTTGGTCAGATTTGACTCTTTTTTTTATTCTACTGAGGTAAGGTCTATCCTTAGACTACTTATATCCGGACCGGCCTTGCGGAAGCATTTCCCCTCTGCCACGGTATAAGAGCAATGATCATGTACATTCAACATTCAATTTTATAACTTTTCACTAAACTAGATAGCCTATTATTGCGAAACAATAATTTCGAACTTAGAACGTTTGGGGTTTACACGAGACTACTTTTCATGATTTTGAACATTCAAAATTAGAATCTAAAGGCACAGGGGATAAAATCCAAAGTTGCGGATAACATGTTACCTCGCCCCCCGCAAAAAGTGGCATAAAGTTTGTTAGTAGAATGACACGTGGTTACGCGTCCCGATATAAGTAGTCTAAGGGTCTATCATTAGATTTTCGGTTTGAAGAATTACATACACTCACGTCCTCGCGATATCTCATCCACATTTTAAAATATTCATCTCCCACGTAAATCGGACGAGATTATACAGAATTATGTTCCATATTATGTTTTTCAAATAAAATTGGCTTAAACGCATCCAAAAATCATAATCCTGACCAAGTGAACCTTTGACTTCGATCTGAAATTAGTAGAAAAAGTTACAAAATCTTGGAATTATATAAAGATTTTTTTATGATTTAACTTTTATTGTAATGCAAAGAAAACACTACGAGAACTCATTCTGAGGATAATCTCAACTAAATTTGTTTAAATAATCGTAATGCATCGGTTATCGTAATAAATAACGATTAATATCGTAATCGTAATCGTAATGGCCGAATCGTTGCATCCCTAATTATAATATGCACGTACTAGTAAAATTCCATGTAAATTGAATTTTGAACGCCGATGTTTTCATCGGTGTAACGAATAGATACCATGAAAATGGAAGCATTTTATTAAAATTACAATATTAAAATCTTTATCCCTGCTGAAGTGCACGCTTTTTTATACAGGATGTAATCGAAAAGTATCATTAACCTTTAAACCAGAGTACAGACTACCCATCAAACTGTACAACTTTTACCCATGGGAGCAAAGCTCTTAGCGCAAAAAAAAATCTGCTGCCCCATACTAAACTGCAATGCCTACATAACTCGAATATATGAAACAGATGATGATTTTTTTATTGTTCTGACATCTTTGCTCCCGTACTAAAAGTAATTCAGTTTGATGGGTAGAGTATGTGGTTTAAAGGTTTTTTTTTTTTATTCTGTTTTTTATTTTATTTTAATTGGAGCTTTTAACCCTGAGGTTATGTCAGCCCGGTTTAAAGGTTAATGATACTTTTCCTTACACCCTGTATTTTTGTAA
The DNA here is from genome assembly GCA_922987775.1 of Agonopterix subpropinquella. Lineage (NCBI taxonomy): Eukaryota > Metazoa > Arthropoda > Insecta > Lepidoptera > Depressariidae > Agonopterix > Agonopterix subpropinquella. The sequence continues at coordinate 9,943,248 of OV277695.1, read as the reverse complement.
GTTTTGGTTACCGAGATTATTGTTATTTAGTTTATATCCGTACCTAGTTCTAGCAGAAGTTAGTTGTATAATGTATATAGCTTCTTTTCTAATTATAATCAAGCAAGATTTCTTTCTTGGTATTATTATTTAATATGGAACATCATATGATAAATTTTAATCATCCATTATTATGGAACACAAAACAACCAAATCCAACAAACACCAATTACCAAACAAACTTAATTCTCATGAAAACTCAAAGTTCAAATGTTGACCAACCCCAAGTTATGTTGTCCCGGTCACAGTTTTCCCATAAACTTATAAAATACTCGAGCTTATTTGTGGTGACCGGCAAACTGACAACGCAAACATAGTGGTCAAATCTTTTAAGTAGGCAGCGTGGGTCAATATTTTTGTTAATAATTTAGTGTTAGGAGGTTCCCACGACCGACGGTAATGGAGAGGGCTCGCTTACAGATCACACCCTCGGGAAACAGGGTTCACTTTGTTTAGAGAGCTGTATTAGAGTTACTGGCTTTTATTGGTACTTTCTACTTTAATCTCAACGGTTCGGGAGACGGTTTGATAGCTCTGTTGGTAGTCAAACTTACTCCTGTGCCAAGGGCCGCAGGTTCGAATCTTGTGAGGGATAAATATGAATATTTGTACCCAAGTCATTGATGTTTGTATCGATATAACGTATTCTATATCGTTGTCTTATCATCATAATACAAGTTACAAGACCGGGCTATATTCTGGCATTTTCAATGGTGTGATGTGACAATGTCGAAGGTAAAAATTGACACAGTGTATAGAATAGGTGTTTTGGAAATAAAATCTATGGTACCTAAGATGGCATTATTGTTTGAATCCGAAAAACACACTTACCTATTCTTATTATATTGATCCCTTGATATTTGAATCGTGATTCGACAAAAATATTAGCTTGGATTAGATTAAACCGTATACAAGATGTTAAAAAAGCATCACCGTCATTGTTTTCGATTATCCAATAATTACGGAGGTTCATAAACGAAGCAAGAAGTCGGTCAATGGACAAATTAACAATACAAGTGGCAAACAAAAGATAATTAAGAGGTGGTGCAATAGAGATAGTACTCGCTAAATTGACAGAACAAAGGGACGCAAAAAAATAGGAAAAGACTATGTTTGTTAACTTTAAGTACTTCCTGTTTTACATGCTTCTGTTTGTTTGAATATCACTAGTGATCGGTATTATAACCAACCCTGAAAATGCCGGGAATCGCACAATAGATACTGATCACTAAATATCACACAGTACAAAAGATCACTGAATTGCTAATATACAGGGTGGCCGGGGAGTTGACGTTCAAACGTAAAATTTAGGTCCGGTATGTCGTGGGGTATCCGAATCACCCCCATGTATGTTCCGAGATTTTTTATAGTTTTCGAGTTATGATGATTTTTCCGATTTTTTGAGGAAACTCGACATGACCGGCTTAAACAACTTCTAAAAAAAAAGTGTAAGACTTTTTAGAGATTCTTTTTTTGCAACTTAATCTTCATGAATTGTGCCTTTATTCATATCATCATCAGCATCGTAACTTTGATAAAAGTTATGAAAATATTGGTCTAAAGTTAAAAATTTGCGATCCGTGAATTATGATTAAATTTTCAACTTTAAATTAAAACTCTAAACAGGTGACCTTATGATTTTTTAGCCAATTCCAAAAATGCGCCCAACTCTCAGCTTTCATAATCATAAATAAAAAATAGTACTTAAGAGGGCTAATTTGGCTAGAATTGATCTTCAAAGACAAAAAGGCGGAAAATTATTAAATTGAATTTTTTTTTTTTTGCCATAACTACCACGCCTAAGGCTAAATAATGATTAAAGAATGCTGGAAACCTATCGTGTTGGTGGAATAAGGAAAGTTTTAAGTAAAAAGTAGATAACCTAACCTAACCTAACCTAGGAGGAGGGAGCCGACAGCCGGGTGCCACCACTGCGACGGCTGTCTCGACGAGACGGCGCAGCACGTGCTGCAGGAGTGCCCGGCGTGGGCGGGAGAGCGCAGTGAGCTCTCCCAGGTAGTTTCAGACCTCTCGCTGCCGGCCATGGTTCGCGCTATGGTCGACAGTGAGGCGTCTTGGCGCGCGGTTCTCTCCTTCTGTGAGGCAGTAATGCTCCAGAAGGAGACGGCGGAGAGGGAGAGGGAGTCGACTTCTGAACTCCCGATCCGCCAAAGACGCACGGGGCGCAGACGGGCTGCGTTTGCTCGCGGTCTGCCTCCCCCGTAATTTTTGAGTCTCTGGGCGTCGGGCTGGGGGGTCCGGCGTCCGATCATAGGGACTCGAGGTGGTTGTGTGCGTGTTCCCACGCACCACCTAAAGGCCTGTAGGCTTGTCAAGGCCAACAGAGATGAGACCTAGTAAGGTCGGTCACTGCGCCGGAGAGTGTGGAAGATTCCTCACGGGCCCTCAGGCTCTACGGCAATACGCGATGAGGTGGAACACGGTGGGGTTTTAGCCGGTAAGAGTCCGGCATAATCCGTCGCCGTTCGGTTTGCAGCATTCTTTAATCATTATTTAGCCTTAGGCGTGGTAATTATGGCAAAAAAAAAAAAAAAAAATTTAGAGTTTTCCGCCTTGTTGTCTTTGAAGATCAATTCTAGCCAAATTAGCCCTCTTAAGTACTACTTTTTATTTATGATTATGAAAGCTGAGAGTTGGCCGCATTTTTGGAATTGGCTAAAAAATCATAAGGTCACCTGTTTAGAGTTTTAATTTAAAGTTGAAAATTTAGTCATAATTCACGGATCGCAAATTTTTAACTTTAGACCAATATTTTCATAACTTTTATCAAAGTTACGATGCTGATGATGATACGAATAAAGGCACAATTCATGATGATTAAGTTGCAAAAAAATAATCTCTAAAAAGTCTTACACTTTTTTTTTTAGAAGTTGTTTATGGCAGTCATGTCGAGTTTCCTCAAAAAATCGAAAAAATCATCATAACTCGAAAACTATAAAAAATCGCGGAACATACATGGGGGTGATTCGGATACCCCACGACATACCGGACCTAAATTTTACGTTTGAACGTCAACTCCCCGGCCACCCTGTATATTCCTAACTTCCAATCTAAGGAAAGTGTACCGTAGAGTGAAAAGTTCTATTAAAATTGAATAGAAAGTCACACGAAGCATTTGCTAATTTTATTTCCTTTTAAAAACAAAAACACAGTGTGTATTCATCTACTGCACCGAATTCAAGAAGTAATTATACAGGGTGCTTCTTCATATTCTGGCTGTTTTTTTTAAGAGATCTACTTTCTCCATAGGACGGAGTGAACGTCGAAATCGAAAACTTTTTCAGTTTGATAGTCTGATCATCTCTGTACAATAATTTTGATAAATCTATATTCCATCCGCCTCGGGGTGGACAGAAACAATGTCACAATACGAACCACCTTTCGAGGGTGCAATTATTGAAATCTGCAGCACTTTTAGTAGCAATATAATTATGAAAGAAAAATATGAAAAAACAAATAACTTTATTATCTCATAATCACCAAAATACTTTTATTGATTTTTCCTAGCTCTACATAATAAGGAATCGTAGGGAAAGTATAGGTTTTGAGCAAAAATGCAGCACTGAGTGCACTATAATATTGTTACCAAGTTATTTCGACAGAAATATAGGGAAGGTGTGAAGAAGACGGTGCTAAGCAGGGTCGGTCGGTCGGTCGGTGTGAATTGCAAATATCACCACATCATTGGACTCCGTTCCCACACACCACTCCAAAAACAATAGCAACATTAAAAAATAAACAGGTCATTCAACTAAAAGTACTGTTAATATTTTTAACCTCAAGCCATTTCAATTATATAAAGTCTGTTTTAGTTATTAAAACTTTTTTTCACAACCTTGTAAGCTAAGTGTAAAATTATCACATTGGTAGATAGATACTGTTACAAAAGAAGCCCGAAATACTGCTAAATGCATTGCTTAGCATCTCAAGTTCATTATGTAACGTTATTGTGCATAATTCGGTGCAAGGCTACTGCTATTTGTACAACACAAATATGATAACTGTTATAAAGTAGACCATCAAGGTAAGATTTTAGGAACAATGGTCGATTGTTGCATCCATCAGTGCATGAAATAATAAAAATCTTCTTGTACTTGTGTGAGAAGAGAACGGAGCCATGTCCTGGAGTCCATGCCACAGGGTGGTGAGCTGGACCGCGTTTATGGTTTAAGACATTTATTTCTCAAAAAAGAATACAATTCGCTTGGAATTGAGAAATACAGGTTATAAAAATATTATGTAGAATAACTAGTGTAGTAGCGTACAGAATGAAAGCATAATGCCATAAGGTTTACTAACAATAACAATTTGCTTCACTATTAAAATAGGTATATAAACATAAGCCGCTTCCATAATTTTATAGCTAAAAATGAAGTTTAGGTAAATATGCATCCGAATATCCGATCTCTAAACATAACTCACAAAAACCCAGCAGTTTATAAGCTGGAGTGCGATTTTTGAAACTGATCAAGATTGTTTTATGAAAATAATATCTCTTTACCAGAAAGTTTTGTTGTTATGGTATTTTGCAAGCATAAAATGAGCCTTGGTAACTACGAACGACCATTCCAAACCATACGTGACCTAGGTAGTATGCGAAATTCGTTTTTTTCATTACCGTAGATTACAAAATATACGCGAGCAGTTGCCTATGAATGTGTACTGTAGGTGTAGTGCTATTTGTGAATCGTGTGATTAAAAATCATGACCGAATGAATACACAAACTTCATACTGTTTAGATCATTTTCTACTGCTGATTTCAAAGTTGACTTTTAACAAATCACACTAAAGACACCCGCGTTGCCAAAACGCGCTGTTTGGGAAAAAGCTGTTGTGCTCTAAATTATAAGAATTAAATACGGTTTGCATAACACGATATTTCAGTACCGGAAATTCATTGATTAATTAAAAATAAGGATCATTTTTTAGTTTTCTTCATGGTTTTCTTATTGAAGCAAGGAGTGAGTACTGAAATGACGGCTAAGAGATATGAATGGAAGAGGATGACATATTTTATTTTATTTTTTTTTATTTTATCAGGTTCATCAACAGCTGTTATGATACATGGGTACAATTTACAATTACATCGAGTACTTAACTTAATGCACAACCACTTAGAGATGAACACCTCATGCACAGAAAACATTTTACAAAAGTAACACTACAATAATACTCTTTAACAATTAATGAGGGAATAAAAAAAATCAACAAAAGAAAACAAAAATAAATGCTCAGAAAACAGTTTGAGGGTACATTGCCAATTTTACATTCAAGCCGAAATTAGTTAAAAAAATGACGCACAGATATTTTACATCTATTTGTTTGTAAACATTGACTACAATCACAATGCATGAAAGTTTGCTAGACAAAAAGAGGAAAAAAGGTTATATCACAAGGATTTAATTATTTTTCTAACACACAAGGACAAAAAAAAAAGTCTGAAATAAGTGATATACAATATACAGTTAATCCATAATACACATCACCCCGCAAAATACAAAGGGCTGTCTTTTGGCGTTTTAGAAAATTTATAAAATTTATAATTATATTGCGCCGACCCCAAAAATGCCAAGAGAATGATGATTGAAGCAAGTTTCTGTCTCGTCGAAATCACTGACGACGGTGACTCAATTTTAAACCGTTTACCTACTATTGACACTACTAATAACAGAGACATAAATCACGATGCACTGGTTACTATTCTGACCCTAATGACTTCCGTAGAGGGCACATAAAACACGCTTTGCCATCAATGGGTGCACTTGAAAACGCCGTGAATGGGCGACAAAGAGAGCGACGTACCAAAACAATAACAATGCCGACACAGGCGCGTGCGCAGCGTGCGCAAGTGCTACAAATTGTTTCACATGTCTGATTGTACGCTCCGTTTATGAAGTCCCCAGAAATTAGGAATTTTGGCCTTTATAACGATAAGCATAATATTCGTTCATCCGACAGGAGATCTCTCAAAGACTAAACAGTGACAAGCATCGTCCTTTAGCATTATACAGGGTGTTAGGGTAAACTGTTGAATTACTTTAAGGGGTGATTGTACCCGTGATACTGAGCAACTAAGAACCCTATACGAAATTTGGAAAAAAAATTGTCTTTTCGAACATCAGTTTTGGTGTAAAATAAAGAATATTTGATTGATTGATGGATCTTAAATGTAAGCAATCCAAGCTATTTCAATTTATCCACATGTTCTGATTTGTTTGTTGGAGTTCAGAAGTTATTACTCCAGGTTTAACTGATTTATTGTGAAACAAACTACTAAATACATATTTATATTTTTTTTCTGCATTACATAAAGATCATTTCGTAATATTACCTACCCACTATCGAACATGATAATTTATCGGTTTACTTATAAATCTTTTCCGAAATTAACATTCCTTTATTACAGGTAAATCGAGAAGTGAATCTAGAGAAGTACCTATACATACAAAATATACTTACCTATGTTAGGTATTGAATGTTCTACTTTACCTACAGCATAATTAGGAATTGTTCTCATGAAAACGATTCAATTTAATACGAAAATAATGAACTGCCCTTACAAATATTTGTAAATGTTGTTCCGACATTTTTAACAACATCGAGTAGTTTTATAAAGCCTATTAAGCGAGACTTTCTCCAAAAACCCAATAGGAAATGATTCACATAATAAATAACTCTACAAGTCCGGGAGCCGGTCCGGCCGGCCGGTGTGCTACGGACGCGGATGGATTTTCATTGATCAATGAATGACTCGATGACTCATACATGGCGATGCGACGACATAATAGTAGTGGAAACGAGTCACGAGCGAGCACCGGATCCGGACGGAAGGCCGCGAACGACGGACGTCTGCAGAACGGACGTGAGCATTAGGGTTGCCAACTTTAACTAAATATATTGAATATATTTTTTATTTACTCAAAAAAATATTACATAATTATTAGGAATATAGCCTTCTAACGTAATTTTTTACTACCACCGCGTCAGAAGTTGTAGAGAAGATGCGGCACAGAAACTCTAAATTTTGACGCGTGTCGAGAGTATTTTGACGTTACGCTTACGATTACTTACTTTACTTTTATTCTTATTCGTAGACTTACTTACTTTACTACCACAGAGTAGGTACTATAGGGGGCTCACTGAAATGAGACGCACCGTACTACTTTTAGTGTGGGTTTCCTTCGGTTTGTATATTAGTTGAAATTGAATTTCAAACGATTAACTAATTAGGTAGGTAGGGAAAAGTTACCCTATATGTCGTGAATCATGATACATTGTCGTTGACGAAATTAAATCATCGGGAAAATCTAACCATGGATTAGTCGGCAACCCTAATAATGACGCAGACGTTGCTCTTCATTTATGCCTGTACATATACGCCGATACAATGCAATAATATACTTGCAACATAAAGCTATAAATGCAAGCAGTGCCGCACACCACACCGCAATGCACCTGCGTCATAGAGTAGGCGCTCAGAAGAAAGTAGGTTAGGTAAGTTAAGGTAATGCATTTCTTTTATCTACATTTTAACACTAAGGCAAACAATTCCGACATTTTAATGAAAATGCATGTAAAAATTAATCCGAAGCTTTTTCTTTGTACCTACAAAAGTAGGTATTACCAGGCCTGTCTCACTCCACAGCTCAGTCAGGTACCTTTGACAGCTGGACCCCACCGTGGGGTGCATCGTCGCTTATTGACATTAGGCGCATTTTATATTTCGTTCCTGAAGAGCGCGTTCGATATTCAAAAAACCGGGTTGAGTGAACTATCTGTTACGGTAGTAACTATTAAATAATCTGTGGTCATTACATGGAATTTAGGCAGCGCAGGACCGGTCGTTATGGCGATCCTTGGGGGAGGCCTGTGTCCAGCAGTGGACGTCCATCGGCTGATGATTACATGGAATTATTTGGATGTTTTGTAGTAAGTTATTGCTGTTGGCATTTTTCTTTCTCTTTGACAGGCATGAAGATGTAAAAACCCTCCCTATCCTAAACTAGATCCTGGGCAACCGGCACCCAAATTGTAAAATTCCTAAACCTAAACCTATCCTACTTAAAGCACTAAATTGTAATAGATTCCTAACTAAACTACAATCCTTAACGGATGACTTAAACTAATTTGCCTAACTAAATAAAGGTTTGGAATCTGCTATGAAATAAACTTAATTATGATTTTATTTTGAGTTGAAGATGTTGTTTTGGCCAATTGTGATCTCTAGTGGAAAGAACTAACGTTGTGAACCGCCTAACAGTAACCTAGGTTGCAACAGACTCGAGGTTTATCTAGTATTCTATCAAACAGAGACATATAAATACCTAAACTTAATATCAACATAATTCTATCAGTCATACCTAACTTAGCCTATCCTACTTAACCTAATGATAAGTAAAACCTAATCCTATTATAATATGCCTAACCAAAGTACTACTTCATGATAACCGACTTAAATTTTTCCTTGAACTTAGATCTGAACTTAAACTAGGTATTGACTAAAAAATGTGATCGTCTAAGAACCTACATTGCTTAGTAACAACTCAGATTCGTTTAGAAGGACTTAGAGACCTAGATCTTATCTGTAATGAACCTAGAAATAATCCTAACCTGAATAAACTCTTATATAATCTCTATAATTATACAGGGTGTAAATCTTAAATTAATTAAATGTTATAAGAAAATGGTAAGCATATCTTGATTAGATAACATTGTGATTGTTTTTATGGGGACACCCCAACCTAGTTAAGAGGTCGGTTACAAGGAGTAATAGAGAACGATTATTATACTCTTATATTATAAATACCATGATTTTGTAACTTGATTAGTTAAGACATTGATATTTTCAGCTTTATCTTATGTGTAACGTCTCCAATCATCTTAGTATGGAGATTAGCTACGGGCTGCTCTTTGCTCACCCAAATACAAACCAAAACTATCAGAACCTCAAGTTGACTTTTCCAAGAGGATTATTTGTTATATTAATAATTATAATTCTCATAAAATTAGTACCCTTTTAGTACCTTGTAAAATTTTAAAATACAAAATCCTTCTCAAATACTTCTTTCGGATAGGGTATGACCTCAAAAAGACTCTACCACCACGTCACTAGGGGTCCTAACTGCAGAGAAGATGTGGCCAGAAACTCTACAGTGATATCTTCAAAATTCAGTAAGTATGAGTAAGTATTTAAAATAAAGAGGACAGGAGAATTTACTTTCATTCATTAGTCTTAGTCAGTTTGTTATAGTCTATAAGACAACTGGGATAAATATAGAAAATATTCTATGAAACTAAAACAAGTGAATTAGGTTTTTCTTTCCTAATAGTATGCTTAACATTCTCTATTAACAAGTCATCAGCTTTGATGTAAAATTCATACTAATTATTCTTAACATAGTACCATTCTTTCATGAAACCAATATTGTAAATAAGATATTATCAGCTAAACCAATATTTTCCTTCTAATTGCACAAGAATAGGAAATATGATTTCCCTATGAAAACTATCATCAATCCCTCCCAATAATCTAGAAAAGTTACCTATCCTATCCTACTTCTAAAATAAAACGCGGACTTTAAAATCTAACCAATGTCTAAAATATTCCTATTCTAAAGAAGTTTCCCTAGTGTTAAGATAACCCCGATGTAAGGGCATCTGCAAAGCTAGGGGCAGACCCCACATTTACATTTAATCGAGTAGGTGTGTAATGTAGGTTTTCCCGTGTTGTCTAGGGAAGAAACCTTCTAAATAGCTAAATTAGGTGTGCGAGTAAGTCAACTCTTGTGTTCCTAGTTCCTATGGACTTGTGTTTTATGGGAACTCCGTGCGGCCGAAGCTTAGAGATCAGGAGTCCCCAAGGTGAGTTATATAAGTGTGTGAAATATATAAATAAGGGGACTAAATTATGCACTCCAGAAACATAGTACTTGGCTCCCTAAAGAACATCCTCCTCTTGAACGGTGGATTACCAAGCAGCATTTGGCCCAGGTTACAAAACTCAGGTGGCTAAGAATCGCTATGTAGGTAAAAAACGATCGCCGGCGCACCACAAAGCCAGGCTATGAAAATGGAAGTTAATGACACTTTCACAGTATAGCACTGCTAGTCGTGAAAGCACCAAAAACCCACGACACTTCATCGTGTACCAAAAGATTCCTCGAGCTCACAATTTAAATATTAACTCCCCAATAAATGAATTTAACAAATGATTAAAAATATGAAACTCCCAGAATTTATCCCAAAAATCAATAAAGAAAGTTTACTACTTCCCCTTAAATTACTTTACAATTATCCCAAATTATAAACAAAACCTCCCAAAAATACTTAGAAAATTTAAATAAAATCAAAACGCAAACCGGCAGCGAGACAGTGAGCTCTCAGAATAAAATTGAAGAATGCCCCCGATCTCCTATCGCTCCCGCCTATTTATACTCAATCCCTCGCGTCCCTGAACTCCTTGACCTCCGCGTCATCCACAAGAACCGTAGTTTCCGTGATGTCCGCCATTTCCCTGAGATCCTCAATGACCAAGACTTCCTCGACTTTCAAATACACAATATTGAGCTCTATCTTGATGAAAATAAAGTTGCGTTCAGTTATGCCTGATGATATTTACTTAATAAAAGATTTGACCTCTATTTACTTTTCATTAAAGATGAATTTCATTTGTACTACTATCCATAATTTTAGTTTCTTAATTAAATGGTCTTACAGCCCGATGCGCAGACTACCTATAGTAAAAACTTAGTCAATTAAGCTTTCTTCCCCTGACATAAGATTAATTTTTAGCTAGCGAAATCCTCCTCGCGCCAATTTTTACTCCTTGCATTTTTAACTTTTCCGCGCAGCGTTCCCAAGCTATCTTGCCAACCAATGTGGTACGCTCTCATTAGAACCTATTGTCAACTACGCATGCGTCAGATGTAGCAACTGTTTTCTGCTAACTCGTATTTACGCCATTTTTTTGCCCTTTTATGATGCTTGATTTATATTACCATTTTTAATAATAAAAGTAATTTTCTAATGAAATATTAGTTAATTATGTCTGAAATATCGAATTCTTCCTCTGTTTTTTATAATAATTCAAATGAAATGAATTCCCTCTCTCAAAAGCTAGTTAACATTATTATTTGAGCTTTAAATAAAACTTCTAATTTCGAGTTTTGCTAAATTTTAACAGTAATTATTTTATAATTATGTTTCTTTTGTTTGAAGCAATATATTGAGATGTGTCTGATGACTAGAGAGTAGCATATTCTTTACTGGTGACTACCTAAACCAGTACAAAGAGAAATAATTTAACACACCTGATACCTACTTCAACTGCTTATTCTATGACATCAAAATCACTTGACTGAATTGAAAAGGCAACCGGTCGACGATCGGACGTGACGGTACTGCAATATCGCGGATATCAGAGGATTCATTCATTACTTCATATCGTCCGTACAGTGACACCGAGCCAACTATTTTTATAAAAAAAACTGTTTCATTCACTTTTCGTACTGTTGTTTATATTTCACAAGAGAACAATGGAGGCAGTAAACGAAACGTAACGGACGGAACGTCCCCTGCCGTTTAGTGTTTACAATAGATAGGAACGTGAGAATGTTGTTTTAGTCCAACTTTATCCCGTGGGTTTGCTACGTGCCCGAACAAAGCACAAGACAGACTTTACGTTTATTGTGTAGGTGGTTACAGACAGAAAATAGAAATCCTACTGAGCAAGCTATTTTAGTTTCTACCTCGTTGGCATAAGAGGGTGAACAAGAGACTTTTTAAGAGAGATATGAATTAAGTAAAGGTGTCATAAACAAAAACAACTTCTATTGGTCTCTTTGAGACTCCCTAAGCTGCCGAACTTGCATACAATCACGTAATGACTTTAGGACGACAAAATGCAATTATTGTTTTGTTGCGACCCGTGGGAAAGTATTCCGGATCTACGCCTTTTATTACACTTCCTGTTTTAAACAATTTGAAAAATTCCACTGTGATTGCAGACAATTGCAACCCTCTAATGACGTAACAAATAAAAAAATTATATAGGGTCCTTCTAAATATGCTGACACTTTTTTAAAGGGATGATCAGACCGTCAAACTTAACAACTTTTTCTACGGAACCAACATCAAAATCGCGAAAAAAGAATCAGCTCTTCCATACTAAACTGCAAGCCTGCTTGAGCCAAATGTATGGGACAATGTATGGGACTGTATAGGGTCCTTCTTAATATGCTGCACTTTTTAAGGGGATGATCAGATCGTCAAACTGAACAACTTTCTGTATGAGACCAACATCAAAATCACGAAAAAAACATCTGCTCATCCATACAAAACTGCGATCCTACTCGAGCGAAATGTATGGGACAGCTGATTTTTTTTTCGCGATTTCGATGCTGGTCCCATAGTGAAAGTTATTCAGTTTGATGGTTTGATCATCATCTTAAAAAAGTGTCAGCATATTAAGAAGGACCCTTAATAGGTACCGATTGGTATCTCTTTGGCTGGGTTAATTTTATCTCTCCCTTCCTTATTTGTGAGAGGTACCTATTTGTGGATACCCTGCAGTGGGATTCTGCAGGCTAACTTACCTTTTAATTGAATTTCTCAAGCATGTTTCACTCTATCAAGCTGAAAATCGCTGGATCACGAAAAATATGGCATGAACTAATTAATTATAGGTAGTAATCCAAAAATAGCTCAAAACAGGACATCTGAAATTGACAAGCTTATTTCTAAAATTACAGTACTTAAAATAAATATGTAGAGCCATGTATTAGGTATAATATAAAAGCCCTTTACACACTCTGGTTGAATGAAATGGACAGAAAAAGTTCTGCATCGGCTTATCAAAGTAGCTCGAACAAAACGTTAATTGTTGTTTCCTACAAAATCAATGTGGTAGGTAGGCACTTATAGCATGATCGATGGTGGGCGACATCCGGCGGACACGACAAGCTTCCGCCCGCCATTGTCCTCCCCTCATTATTGGCTGCATTAACCTCTGCAATAAGCCCTCCAGTTCATTTCCCTACAATAAACCCCTTCATAAATCCCTATAGCTCACGTCATAATTGTCAATATAGCTTGATTTGTGGGACTTCGTATTTGGAAAGAACTATGAGCACAGTCCAATCATCAAGTACTTAAAGATACAAATACTACGACACCTTATTGGCTTCTGATAAAGTTTACATTACAATGAGAGGTGTTAATGCTAGGCAACTTGTTACATCCCGTTTTGCGCACTCCACGCATAGTAATGGCTTAATTGTTTGGCCACCTTATAGGAAATTGAAGGGCTTGATAGAGCTAGCCTTTGGATTGCAGCTAAAGCTAACGGGTTTCCTTACACGTGTCCAACGACCTTAATGTGCGAATTGTAGGAATCAGCAGTCACAATGAGGTGTAACCTAGGATGTAACTAATAGTTACACCTACCTTCTTCATTCGAAATGGATTGCCTTATCTGGCAGGAAATGTGGCGTAAAATGTGGGCAATGGCATATTCCTGCTCGCACTAACTTAGGGCTCTTACAGACCAGCGACAGTTGTCTGCGACAGCTCGCGACAGGGTCGCGCGACGGTCGCGCGACAGTTGAAGACCGTGACGTAGTGTTGTATAGTCTGAGAGATAGACCTCCATATCCAATAGTTTGTAACATCCTATATACAGGGTCCTTCTTAATATGATGACACTTTTTTAAGGCGATGACCAGACTATGAAACTGAACAACTTTCTCTATGGAATCAACATCGAAATCGCGAAAAAAAAAAACAGTTGTCCCATACGTTTGGCTCCGAGTAGGTTTGCAGTTTTCATAGATTCATAGATTCTTTATTGTACACAAAAACATAGTTATGAAAAAAATTACAATAAGTCGTGATTTACAAAGGCGAGCTTAACTCTAAAAGAGTTTTCTTCCAGCAAACCGTTGAGTGAGAGGAAAACTAATATGTTTGGGTAAAAATCAGTGTGACGTAGTGTTGTACGCTTTACATTGCGTGGCAAGAAAATGGAAAAATCACGAATAATTTTTTTAAATTTAAAAGATTAGCGCCATTAATTTTTATATAGGTTCAGTGATATGTTCTTAAAGTTTTCGGGAGATGTCTTTTTACACGGTGTATAATAAGAAACAATATAATATAAGATACTTACACCTATTCAACAAATAAATATACATGAATATACCTACATAAATAATAATATTAAATATAATAAATATGACATATATTATATACATACATACATATAACTACTACGACTTTATTTAGATAGGTAATGCTCCTTAACTCTCCTCTTTAAGATGTCCAACGAAGGACTAGCACAGATATTATGCGGCAATGAATTCCACAATCTGGCCGCATGAACTGTGAAAGAATTCACATAATAATAGTTTTGTATGGAAGTGATGATTTTTTTTTCGCGATTTCGATGTTGGTCCCATAGAGGAAGTTGTTCAGTTTGACGGTCTGATCATCCCCTTAAATAAGTGTCAGCATATTAAGAAGGACCCTATACAGGACGTAACAAAACACCCTAGTAATACTTAAGGGGGTGCTTCAGACCATTAATCTGAACAACTTTCACTATGGAGCCAATGTCGAGACAAAATAAAAAAAATCTGCCGTCCCATACATTTGAGTCGAGACGGTACTGCAGTTTTGTATGAAAGAGCTGATTTTTTTTCGCGATTTCGATTTTGGCTCCATAGTGAAAGTTGTTCAGTTTGATGGTCTGAAGTACCCCCTTAAGTATCACTAGGGTGTTTTGTTACACCCTGTATACGTATTTATAAATATTTATGTGTATAATATTATGTGTTATAATTATTAGTGTTGTGTTACATATTATATCATAACTAATTAACTATAATTATAATGTATATTATAATTGCCCTATTTTTACCAGTCTGTAATATTTTATGGACTTGATGAAGAAGATAATCAATTCTGGATTATCTATTATCTATTGAAACCAAAATCTACAAAAAACTTATAAAAACCCGAAATATCAACCATGTTATTTTTTAGCTTCCGTTTTCTTCAAACTGAAATCTCTCAAGAACAAGACTTGTGCTCTCAGACTATACCTACGTCACGGTCGCGCGACTGTCGCGCGACGGTCGCAGAGGGTCGCGCGACGGTCGCGCGACCCTGTCGCGAGCTGTCGCAGAACACTGTCGCTCGTCTGTAAGCGCTCTTAGTATCGCACATGATTACTTCTTATGAAATGACAACTAAATCCAAGGTGTGGTAGGACAATGACTGTTTATTATGATTCCGATCATCATCATCATCATCAGCTCGCTTACCCCACTGCTGGGTATAGGCCTCTTCATTTCCACGCCAACCAGAACGGTCCCACTGTTTGCCGGCTGCCCTACATTTATGTCATTCGATTGCGATGCCATAATACATTGTTTATTCGCATCAGGCAGGCAATATTTTAAACATTATCTTCTAACACAAAATTACGTTTTAATAATAAAGAAAAGTAATTTGTAAAAGTAACGTTTAAACTTAATTCTTAAACATGAAAAGGGATGTTCGATGAATGCTAATTGGTCCTTAACAGTTGGTTAAACGCCCGTAAAAACGACATAATCACCGGCACTGACGATTAAGCAAATTGTTTACTGTCTAAATTACGATAAACGGTCCCGTTTTTTAAAACTAATCTTTATGAAAAGAAGTGAATGTAATTAAAATTTTGCTTAAAATTATAAATAAAATAGATGCTACTTATAAATAGAGGTACCTAGCCTACCTAGTAGCATCCCGAATTATATGAAAATGTATCTGTAATTTCCATCATACTCGATGAAACTTCGAATTTTCCGGCGCAGCCTGACTTCAGTATCCATCAAAATCTTTTAGATATAAATTTTATAAAAGCGATAAATTTTAATTAACTTTCGTAATTGTATCTATCGACCTACTTATTACTAATTTTATATCATAGTATATACGCTATATTTTGGAAAGCCTTTCATGATGCGCTAAAATGTAGGGTCACTCCAGCATACGGGTAGCATGACAGCCCGCGATAGCCGTGATACGGCTTTATCACGTTAAGAGATAAAGAGATAAAAGACGTGATAAAGCCGTATCATGGCTATCGCAGGTTGTCATGCTACCCATGCAGATGGCTTATGCCACTGGGCTCCAACTCCAAATCCAAAACCCATTCTTCTCAAAACTGAAAAGTCCATACATCTATTCAACTCGGGCTCCAAAACTGTTTTAAATAATACCATTAAATTTTATTTAATAAAATATTTTGGAGCTCTGACGTACTTTTTCTTGGAGCCCGTGGCATAAGCACAACACACGACTCAAGACAATCGCAACGGCCGACGTCGAAGTAAAATGAAAACTTAATGCTTGAAGATGACAAAATAAATGAATGAACACCAATAGATCGGAATTTATTGAAATTTATTTTTAAATCAAATAACAGTTATCATTAATTCATAAAATGCCTTGCCTTCAATAAACATATAAATACCTTATCTAGATTCATATAAAACATCTCACCGCAACGCAACGAAACGAGCTAGTTGGCATATAACTTCTACTCCAGTTAGAATCAAGTAAAGATAGTAGGTAGGTACACAACATAGGCTCGTTGTTTCACCGTGACACCCTCGAATATTAGGGTATTGGGGGTGGAGTCAACAGGTGCGCGGACGCACGTGCGATGCAGCTTTTGACGAAAGAATTCAAACCTCGAAGAAGTATCAAACATATATAAGATTTTTTCATCCTTAGCAAATTAAATAATGTGACGTGAAATAATATTAATCGAGGAAACTTATTATGTGGATATACGATGTAGATGTAGATGTCTTATGGTTATAGATAAATGAAACTCACGGCCGGCCGTTCCCAAAGAGTGTAGGTATATACGTTAAGAATAACCTAGCCAAGTGTTTAGAGTGAACAAGGTGGTAGTGAAGTTAACCATTCTAAAATTGGACGTGTTAATAGGACAAGGTATGAGATTCGATGCCCAAATTAAATTCGATGTAAGAATGCTGACTTTTCTTTTTTGGCTTTAATGTCACCTTAGATATAAGTAGAAAACTTGTTTAAGTAATGGTCGCCTTAAACATACCTAGTAATACCAACCTATCAACTTATATTTGATACTCGTCTTCTTCGGATATGGCTTGCCAGTTGCAGTTGAGTGTTTTTGGGTAACCTTTCTTTGTATAACCAACCAACCTTTTTGTGTAACATAGGTAAATCTCATAATTCATGAATTCCATGATTATACAACGTTAGAGAGCAGTGTCGATGGCGTTGCGGTGAGGTACGGACACTCAATCATTGGGGACCGGGTTCGGAATAGTTCGATTCGAATCCGCACAGACGACGGATTCCATGTACCAATTAGTTTTTCTAACTAATGCACGTAATACCAACTGCTCTTAAACGGTGAAGAAAGCCGTGAGGAAACCTGCATACGCTGAAGAAGAGAGTCTACCTAGATGATGATGAATGATACAACGGTTTAAAAGTAATAATTCGTCTTACTAGCGAGATGATGAGGCACATAACAATTCAAATCAAAGTCGCGTGCTTCCGAACCTTCGTGTCACTGTCGGCAGAGCAGTGTCACGGTGCCGGAGTAACTAGTTCGCTAAACAATGGTGGTCGACAATGCGTCGGCAAGTCACCGTGGCAGGCAGGGCGGCCAGGCGGGCGAGTCAAGTAGCTTGTTGTCACAATGTCACTCGACACTGGCTCCCATACTAACAGAAGAGAGATATACAGTAGAGCAACTTCATGCAAGCGCTCCAATCGACGCATGGTCCACAAACGAGCGCCTTCGAGGCCTGCTAAGGGTCTTCGGGGCGCAACAGTACTGCGGCCATAGTACGGGCGACAACGTAATACAGCGCTATCGCCTCTCTGCTCTCATATCTAGGTATATGGGACGTACTAAACTTATTATTAATCTGTGATATGGGTGCGAACGAACAAGATAAAAGGCGTGTAATAATAATAAAGCCTTATCACGCGCATCATACTACGGCCGCTGAAGTTAAGGTACTTTGGGTCAAGATGATTAGATTAGATTTCTTTATTGCATTCATGTACAGCTTAAGGTGTACGAGGCCCCGTCTATGTAAGTGAGTCGGTTCGAGCGCGAGCATGAAGTTGGTTTACTGTATATCTCTTTTCTGTGTCATACGCCTCTGGATACCGGTCTCTACCTCATAAAGTCTCTTTAATTAGTAACTGTACCTACATGGAAATACTGTATACAATAGGCAGACTTTCTAGTCGCCTCAGAATCAACTTACCCACGCGTCACAAAGTTGATTTGACATGAAAGGAAATGTCCATCTGCCAAACTGCATAACAACTCTTGACACATTGGTATTAAAGAAAAAACGTTTTTATAGTCCCCTAGCCGCGGTATTCGGCGATTTCGATTCATGTCCACCCTTAAGCAGAATTAAGTAAAAGAACAAGTACAATCGGGCGGAAACGGAAGGCGCGTTTCGCGATCTCTCGGCGAAATTCGGATAGCAGCTGCGCGTACGCCGCCCGCCGTCGATCGCGGCACCAGCTGCTGTCTAATAGGTCATTTCCGCTTTGTTTCTCGTACTGCTCGGACCTGAATTGAGAAAATCTGTTTAAAGGTAGATTGTTATAGTTGATAGTTATATTACCGTCTTTTGAATATCTACAAATGAAGTTTTCAATATCGTTTTCTTTCACACGCATCTGAAGTACGATTTTTGAAAATCATTCGAGCGACTTGGCAGTAGAAAATGTCAAAATTACTATGGATATTATGCATCTTTCTACTGCCAATTCGCTCGTATGATTTTCAAAAATCGCAGTTCTGAAAGAAGTAGGATTGCACATGACTGTGGTTTGTTTGACATTTTCAGTCCTTACACGATAGTCATACTTGCACCCCTACGCGCTCACTCATGCTTATTTCTATCAATTTGCATCACATGCCGCATCCGGTGCAAAGTATAATTTTAGACAACATTAAAAGTTATGGCATAAAAAAGGTAAAACATTATCTTTATTTTTAGACACCCTGAAACTGGGGAGGTACGAAATGCTTCCGTCGATTACAAAAAATACCTGGGATTTACAAAAAATATTTTGGACGGGGAGTTAAGCTAAAAAACTTAATTTACTCTGAGTCATCTTGAAGAGGTTTGCGTTACCACTGCAGCAAAGAACCCGTCAAGCACGAGTCGGACTCTCGCACAGAGGGTTTCGTATACCATACCGTTTCATACAACAAAAAATCAGGTATCCTAAGCTCGAGCCCGTCACACATTTGGCCGGTTTTTATTATTTGTTGTTTTACTTTATATTATTTTCTAATCTAATCACACCTACTTTGACACGGTTTGTATTATTGTACTTACCTATACCTATGTATTGCCGTTTCTACGATAGAGCAAAAACAAAAAAAAACGTTTCTTGTATGAAAACTCCCTTAATTTTTTACTTTTAGTTTTTTTTATTATTTGTTAGCAAATCCAGAACAATAATAATAATAACACATCTAAACTATTATAAAACTGTAACAGAAATGTGTCTCTACATTGAAGATATTTACAAAAAAAAGATTACGACATGGTTTTTACCTGTCCCTGATTCCAAATAACCAATTTTTGGATTTTTTGTCTGTCTGTTTGTTTGTTTGTTTGTTTGCGTGTTTGTTTGTTCGAGTATCACGCAAAAACTACTGAACCGATTTAGATGAAACTTTTTTGTTTGATAGTTTATCATCTGACTTAAAATCTGATATATTATTTATGCGGACGAAGTCGCGGGTAAAAGCTCGTATTCTATAAAAAATTCAACTCTACCATAACGTTTCAAACGATACAGCCCTTTAGAACGGATAGACAAACGGAAGGCGCAGGCGTAGGCTTTAGCAATATGGTCCCACCCGTTGGCACCCTTTGGGTACAGAACCCTGAAAACTTCTTCGGTCGTCCCGTTAATTTCTGTTTGATTGTTTTCAGCGCAGACGGAAGTCATTCATACAGATGTTTAGTTTTTTTTTGCCACCAAAATAGAACTAAAGATCAAGAACACGTAAAGTTTTTCATTATAACTCTGTTGACAAATAGCCCGTGTAGTCATGTCATCTATTCTTATTAATTTCACGTGTTTTCATGCGAAGGAAATTTAATAAAGCAACATGATTTATTGACGCCGGGAGGAAGCATTACTAACTGAAACTGGACGTTTAGTGGTCTTCTTGATGCTTTTATTAGTTCAAGTTAACCTTAGTAGAATATTTTAAAACAAAGTTAACTTTACGTTAAATAGGCTAATACTAAAAATTGACATAACTTCACTATACAAGGCTCTAGCAAAGTTTTTGACCCCCCCCCCCCCCCCCCCCCCCCAGATATACAGTCGTGAGTAGACGTGCAAACCTATAGGTTTTACTACCTACTCACGACTGTATATCTGGTATTAAATCTAATCTAAGCTAATCCGGTGGTATTAAAAAATAATGGTGTATTCAGTCTGATAATAAATTTAACAACTTTTCCCTAACAGCATGGGTTGAGAAAAGAGAAAAATTGTTATATCTTCCACTTCCATTTCCATACACAAAAGTGATCGATTTCCTATCGGAGGTCTACACAATTATCTCGTTTTTCGACCCATGTTCCTCAGTGAAAATTATATAGTTTCATTATCTGAATACACCCTAAAATTTTTATGTTGAAATAAAAAATATATAACTCTTCTGAAATGCAGTTGGATTTAAAATAAATAAAATAATAAATAACGCTCACAGGCACATACATTGTAATGATCCCAAGAAAGCACTATTTATAGGCTGTTTATTATGGAAACCATACAACAACGGCACAAACATATAAACATCATGACCGAACCGGAATTCGAACCCAGGACCCTGGTTTGGCAGTCCGGCGTGGTAACCATTACACCATTACACCAACCGGGTCGTCAATGATTTGTTGAAAACAGCCTACGAACTCCAGTTTGATCTAAAAACTAAGACCAGATAAAGCTTTGGTGTAACACCCCAGGCATGGGCCACTCAAAAGCACTTATCAAAGGCTACAATCGCAAACTTGCTAACGGTCTCCTTGCCCTCAGCAAGGACCAAATTTGTACAATAGCAAGGTCACTCACAGGCCACTGCAAATTAAATAAGCACATGCACACACTGAATTTAAGTGACACGACCGGCTGCAGATTTTGCAAGGAGGAGATGGAAACTCCTCTGCACCTCCTATGTGATTGTGGCCCCCTGATGTACAAACGCAGCACTCATCTGGGTAGGCAGGTGCTGACACCAGATGAGATACAAACTATCCCGATCAAGAATCTACTGCGATTTCTGGCCGCAGTGGGGATTGGTAAGGAACTATAAAAAGGGCGATCACAAAGGACCAGCGATGGTCTACGTGGCACAGGTTTAGCAAGCCTGTCAAGGTCCAAAACCACAGATAATAATAAATAATATAATAAAAGACCAGATATTCGGCAAAAAGTTGCCTCGATACAAACAACGTCAATTTACTTGAATTTTTTTCAGCACCACTTGAAAGTTTAACCCTCGAGCGAAGC
This sequence comes from Agonopterix subpropinquella, assembly GCA_922987775.1. Classification (NCBI taxonomy): domain Eukaryota; kingdom Metazoa; phylum Arthropoda; class Insecta; order Lepidoptera; family Depressariidae; genus Agonopterix; species Agonopterix subpropinquella. The sequence continues at coordinate 9,921,575 of OV277695.1, read as the reverse complement.
CTCGAGCCGTCGAGTAGAGTACACATGTCGGTAAAAACATGGTAATTCGATTACCCGCGGGGAGCTCGTCTCGTCTCCATCTGTCAGCGAAACCCTCCAAACGCTCGTGTCGTGAGGCACAAAAAGCCACGCGCCACCTTCTTCCGCCAACCTGCTTCCGGTGCGTACCTAACGGTGATTGCAGAGCGATTATTTGAATTTCGAATTACGTTATTGAGTGTAATCAATCGATTCAACGGCGGCGACTACTATCAGTTTAAAATAACAATGTGCATGACCTTGAAGGGCCGTTCGATAACTTCACTCGGTTGTAAAGGAAAATAGACTCTATGTAAAGGAAATAATCATTTGAATGACTCGAGTGAAGTTCGTGTGATTGAGTGACGTCACATTTGCAGGCGAGGTCATGCACATTGTTATTTTAAACTGATAGTACGCATGCTTTGTTGAACGCATGGTTGTTGTCTCATTTGACCACGTTACTTGGTTAAAATATTGTAGATAGGTATTATCTTCCGTCCAGTTAGGGACATAAATCATAATATAAAAACAATTTAATGTGCAATGTACAGTTAATTAATTGTGTAAATTATCAGAAATAACAATAAAATATAACGATATACCTAACATATAACTAAGTAAAAAAATTAAAATAAAACTAGCTTAATCAAATATTTACAATAATATTTACACTCAGTCAAAGAGCCCTCCCCGGGTCATACCAGGTACCCCAAAACAATTTACACATTAACATAATCATACTATGTAAGACTCAAGTAATTTACTGCGGTTTTAAGTCTAAATTATCACAAGAGGTTATAATATCTTTAACTAACATGTTATTTAATAGAACCGATATCACCATTGCCGAAACATCTGGCACCCTGCGTTGAAATGCCGATACGGTAACGAAACGAAAGCGCTACCATAAACCATAACATAACAAACAGTCCACTTCAGAAGTTGTTGACGTGTATGAGGCGTTTACGACCACATAAAGTGGCTTGCAGTTTCTTTGCCTTTTGTCAAAAGAACAAAGTAGCTCGAGTTCCGGTTTTCTACATCATCATCGTCATCGTATTAAATACGACAAAAAATTTACTGTTTGCGTGCACTGCTGCTGTAACTACTCAATTTATCACATAAAAACCTCTTCCTTTTTTGAAGTCGGTTAAAAATCAGATCCGATTTGATCCGATAAGTTAACGTTACGTAGGTTACCTACTGTAGAAAATTCTAGCTTTCCTGAATATTGGTTTCTTAGAACTTATTATTTTTCTTTGTCGCTTCATTATTAATAGGTAATGAAATTAAGTACCGATTAGTATTCTGTTTTACATCGTTAACTGTTTTATGTTAATTGTTTTAACCCCTTTGAATAGAATGGCAAGGACAATCGTAGCATCATATCACAATCATAGCGTAGCATATTCATCGAAGTAAATCGTACCTACCTACCTACCTATATCTTACTAATAAACTATAATCGGAAACGAATCCATTCCTAACATGTGTTTATTCTTCCTCCCAGAGCCTTGATTGTGAGTTTTAGGGTTCCGTACCTAAAGGGTAAAAACGGGACCCTATTACTAAGCCTACGTTGTCCGTCCGTCCGTCCGTCCGTCCGTCCACCCGTCCGTCCGTCCGTTCGTCTGTCCTACCTATTTAGGGCTGTAACTTTTGAACCGTAATAGCTAGATAGTTGAAATTTTCTCAGATTATGCGTTATTACAGCGGATTTGTTAACAAATAATAAAAATGCCAAAAATTTAAAAATTAAGGGGGGTTCTTGACAAGAAACTAGTTTTTATCAACGTTTTTTTCTTCACGCTCTATCTTAAAAACGGTAATACATACAAGTCAAAATTAGTGTGATTATTGAACAAACTCTACAGAATAACAACAAATACTAAAAACCAGCCAAGTGTGAGTCGGTCTTGCGCTAAAGGTCCCGGACAAAAAAAAGTTTTTTTTTTCTAAGTTAATAATGTTCTGTTCTGTGGTGGTGTGGTACGGAACCCTCGGTGCGCTAGTAGCCCGACTCGCACTTGACCGCTTTTATTTAAAGTCACACGTTCAAATCAGAAGCAGAAAATTTCAAAATTAGGTACTATGGAGAATGGAGATCATTCTATCATGACATGATTTTGAAAGAGTGATATTTAAAAAAAAATGCACTTCTGATTACCTAATAGTTACTTGCAACAGCTTAAAATTAAATTATAAACTACACAAAATACATCTAAACTATATAAAACTGTAACAGAAGTGTGTCTGTACCATGGAGTAAGGTCTGTACATTGAAGATATTTACATGAAAAAGATTACGATATGGTTTTTAGATGTCCCTGATTCCAAATCACAAATTTTTGGATTTTTTGTCTGTCTGTTTGTTTGTTTGTTTATTTGATTGTTTGTTTGTTTGGGTGTTTGTTTGTTCGAGCATCACGCAAAAACTACTGCACCGATTTTGATAAAACTTTTTTTTTGTTTGATAGCTTATGCCGACGAAGTCGCGGGTAAAAGCTCGTACATACATAAACTCACGTCTCTTATCCTTTTCGGGGTGGTCAGAAACATTGCTACAACTATAATTTTTCTACCTACCTATTATAAACTAATCTACGTTTTATTTTGTTACAGGTACGAATCTCCAATTACTTGCTTCGTTTATCAGATCATAGTCACCTTTTAGGTAAACAATAGATAGATTACATTCTATTAAAAATGTCTGAATATGTAAACAATCAAATAATCTCAAAATCTAGTATCGCGTTTCTTAATAAAAAAAAGCTGACCTAATTGATATGGACTTTTTAAATTTTGTGCTTCGTAATTATTTCGTAAAAGACGTAAAAAACAACAATTTGAATTTAAAAACTACACTTACCTAGATTTTTCATAGGTATTCGTCACAATGAACATTGCTAGATTCGAGAAACAATGTCAAAAGAAATTCATGTTTCAGGTTAGTCGAATGTTTACATCCTAAGATCTTAACTATGGAATCTAACCATAGCTTTGTAATCTTATTACGACGCTTGTTAAAATCTCTTGTAAAACGAGATTAAGCTCATAGTACGCATTTTATGCCATTATCCATTGTATTTTAGTGTAATCCTATTGTCCCGGATTGTAGCTAGCGCCTCGCAAAACCGCGTTATCTTCGGTTATCTGGTTTACAGGAGCAAAAGATTATGTAATTCGATACAACTTATCTATTTAGCTAGTTATAATGTTATCTATTGGTTTAGATCTTCACTTTACGGTTGTCACAGACGTCCACTATCCTACTATCCTACTTCCTACTAATATTATAAACGCGAAAGTTTGTTAGTATGGATGGCTGGATGGATGTTTGTTCCGCTTTCACGCAAAAACTGCTGAACGGATTTTGATGAAGTTTGGCATACAGATAGACCATGGCCTGGATTAACACATAGGGTACTTTTTATCTGGGTAATGCAGACGAAGTCGCGGGCAAGAGCTAGTTAAAAATAAATCCTAGATAGGGTGTATGCTTTGCGCTATAACTTTTATAGAGCTAACCATATTCTGTGACGACCTTTAGAGTTATTAAGTAATCAATTCTACTCAGAATCTTTTTAATTACGTAATAATTACTTATATGTTTTTAATTGTTGAATAATATTCACTAAATAGATAACTCAATTTAAAAGTTTAAAATTAAATCGTTAACTATAATATAAAGGGTGAAATTGATATCATTAGCATCCTTTTAAACTAAGAGTCTACCCATCAAACTGAACAACTTTTACTAAGGGAGCAAACCAATCGGAGCAAAAATAAAATCATCTGTTGCATACATTTGAGTCGAGTAGGCATTGCAGTTTAGTATGGGACAGCTGATTTTTTAGTTGCTCCGATCGATTTGCTCCCATAGTAAAAGTTGTTCAGTTTGATGAGTACTCTTAGTTTAAAAGGATGCCAATGATATCAATTTCACCCTGTATAATTATGCGATTAATAGAAACATTTCATGCATACAAATATGCTTAAAGAAAAATGTTGTAATAAAATATTACCTTAATTTTCCGAATAAGATTTTAATTCAAAGCTCAATCATTTTTGTATCTATCTATACAAAATATACGGATACTTTATTTATTAAGGTTTGCTATCCATCCATCAGACCGTCTATTGTAATTATAGCGAATAGTGCAGTGAACATAATCCATCTTTATTTGGCCCAGTTCGATAACATCTGGTAGGCAAGGTGTCTTCGCACAGTTCGCTATGTAACCATTCAATTTGCAACACGTGTGCCGAAATCAAATCGCGTTCCGAGATTATATTTAATCCAAAACTACAGAGTGTAGACGTAGCATAACTTTAAATTGTGATTTTACTCATTATATGAAAAACTTTTCCCAAGAAATCTTTTATAGGAAATAATAAATAAGCAAAAAATAAATTGGACTTGCAGTATTAAATGCAATCAGCTGAGCGAACCTTTATATGAAAAGCTGTTTATTTTTTGAATTACCCATATGTTGCTTAGGGAAAGTTGTTCTGTATCATTTGTACAATCACCCTTTTAAAGTAATGCAATCTGTATACACCGTATACAAGTAATTAGTAGATAAACCTACATAATTTCCTTTTGACCCTGGCTCGCCCACGTTCTGTTCCGGGAAAAACAGAAGCATGTGTCTTTTCCCAGACTATATAAGCTGCTTTGCTCTTTCCTCTCCGAGGTTACAGACAAAAAGACATTTTTGTATTTCGCAATAATATTTCAAATTTAAAATAATCGTAACTATCCCTTACGTAAGATAATACATATACAGGCAGGGTGAAAATGATATCATTAGCATCCTTTTAAACTAAGAGTCTACCCATCAAACTGAACAACTTTTACTATGGGAGCAAACCGATCGGAGCAAAAAAGAAATTAGCTGTTGCATACATTTGAGTCGAGTAGGCATGCAGTTTAGTACGGTTTTTTTTCTGCTCCGATCGGTTTGCTCCCATAGTAAAAGTTGTTCAGTTTGATAGATAGACTCTTAGTTTAAAAGGATGCTAATGATATCAATTTCACCCTGTATGAAGATGTACCCAGTGAGAAGGAAGCTTGCAGTAGGATCCTACAGTCTACAACTTAAGTAAGGAAATGGAATTTGTAAAACCCCCTTCAAAGCACTGATATTAGCATGCACAGCGCTCTCCCTTTTCCCATAAAAGCCATTACAAGCCCATTTCACCAATATTGCTACAGACAATTTTAAGTAACATATCCAATATAGTAGAGGATTCTCTTCATACATTTTGGCTATAATTGTGCGCTTCGGGTTAAAAGCATCAAATTTCTACCATGGATAGGGTGTTCCTTGGTGATCATTTTCAGATGTGGAGGGAAGTCTGATTCGTCCCCTGTGCGCGGGGGGAGGGGGGTGAAGTACGTATCTGGGTCATTGTTTTCATTATTCTTTTACGGATCAGTTAATGCTACTAGGGCTTGTGTGGTATCGTTTTCGAGTAAAACAGATACGAGGAATTCATTTTTACTGCATAGTAGGCATATTTCCATACAATAAAATAATGTTTTACACGAAAAAGTAAAAACCATTGCCTTAATTTTTTTTTTAAAACATCTATATCTTTGGAAATCTTGATAAATATAAGTAAACAAAATTAAGCAAATAAAGGTTATTTAGTCTAGTTTATAAAAACATATACTTGTTGGACACTTATCATACAACAACTACAAGAAAAAAATTCATTTACGCGTCGAGGTAAAGCAGCATAATTCGTTTACTGCGGATTACGAGTGATGGTTTGGAGGTAAACATAATATGTAACTTTATAATTTCGATAGCAAACGATTATTTGTTGAAAATTAAATAGAAAAATAAATTAGGCATAGTCTTAATTGGATATAATAAGAAGCGGCAACAATTTTAAAGGGATATAATTCGGAGCGCGCTCCATACAAACGAAGTCTGGTTATATTTCTAATATTATCCAAGTAAAATCAATGAAATTTTACAGAAACAGTCTACAAACTATGCTCGCTCTTGAAATACATACATACATAAATTCACGACCATAATCCCTTACGGGGTGGAAACTTTGCTACAACGACCAACAACAATGTTAAGCGTGCAGTGCGTTGTAGCAAGGCTCGCTTTGACCATTTTGAACATTTCACGTTTCACGATGAAATGACGTGTCAGGTGATGACAGGGGGCTAATCTCTCGCCCACAAAACACTGCCAAAAACTTTATCACTTAGTCGCCTCGTGCGACACCCACGTGAAGAAATTGGGTAGTCCATCCTAAGCCGGCAGTTTCACAGACAGTCAAAGCTTTAACTAATGCGGTCATACATCAACAATACAAATGTTTCTATTAGGAATTGAGTCCTCACTTATTTCGTTTGAGTTCTTCAAAGGCCCTATTTACTTCAGGCTTAGTGTAAAGATTTCCAAGTGTCCAAAGCCGTTCTTTTCCCCTTGCCTGAAAAGAACCACATACCGTATCATACCGGTTAAACCGATACTTAGTTTTGCAGGCCAGTGTATTGGCCGATACCTGCATTGTGTCAAATTCATTGACACCACCAATTCGTGAATACCCTACCTTGTTATTTATCGAAGCTTGAACCAAAACCGAAAGCAAATCCATAACTCAGAGAGAGCTAATTTACTGAAAAACCCCACCACTAGTAGGTTACTCGTACGATACATCAGTGTCTACGGTTGCATATGATATGATCACTCTTCTACGTCCTTTTGGCATTGAATCTTCCAAGTGTAAAAAGTTACTAGTGTCAGCCTCCTCGGGCGAACATGGGGCTAATTGACTCAAATCTGAGGCAGCGGCAGAACAAAGAATTTTACTCCCATTCGTTGCGTCGATTTCTTTTTCTGTTGCCTCTACACTGGAAGAACTGATTGTTGTGACAAGAATGAGAATAATTCGGTTCTATTTTCATATAGTTACTCGAAGAAATAAAATTTCTCTCTTTCTTTCTTATACACTTTTTTTGGGCATTGCATCCGTAGGAGGTACAAGGAAAAGTGTGGCATCTATCAGAAGTGCGATTTTTGAAAATCTTACGAGCGACTTGGCAGTAGAAAGATGCATAATCTCCATAGTAATTTTGACATTTTCTACTGACAAGTCACTCGTATGATTTTCAAAAATCGCACTTCTGCTCTCTCATGGCAATTTTGACGCGACAAATCGGAATAAAGTTGTTTGTTCATTTGTGTCATTTTGCCTCATGATCACCCGAGCGAGGAGGCTGACACTCGTATATTCTTACATTTTTATAGATGTTGCGTGAAAAGGGGATTAGAATAATGATTCGCACCTCAGTCAAAAAGCCACTTGCTGGCTTTGCGTGGCTTTTTTCAGTAAATTAGCTCTCTCTAAGTTGCTTTTGGTTATAGTTAAAGCTTCCGCTAAATAGTTAGGTATTCATTTCATTTCTTTAGGGATGGACTGGACGAAAGATACAGTCGAATCGCACTCAATTTAGAGTAGACTACTCTTCCCGAGGCAGAAACTATATCTGCAGTGCTAATAATGTCGTGCTGCTTTACAAAAGATGTTGGTAGGTACTGGACGGTGCATTTACACCGCAGCTGCACTCCAAATTCTCAGCGCTATGATTTTAAGCCGGCAATAATTGCCGATTTTCCTATATACTTAACAATTATTAAATGTTTTTTTTTGAGGAGCCTAAGCTCCTAGCGCGCTCCGAATTATATCCTCCTAAGAGGATAGATATAGGAGAGGGAGCGCGCTCCATAAAAACGAAGTCTGGTTATATATTCAATACTAAACAATTAAAGTTAACGAAATTTTTCAAAAACAATTTTTTATTTATATTATTAATTTATTATCAACTAATCTCTATGCTTGTATTGTGCCCGATTTTCTTTCAATGCTAGGGTTAATTTAAGATTTGTATGGAAATCTTTGAGGCACTGTAAGTTCGAAACTATACATTTTTACGAAAATCTGAGACAATACGAGCATAGATATTAGTCTGTAGACTGTTTCTGTAAAATTTCATTGAATTTAATTGGATAATATTGGAAATATAACCAGACATCGTTTGTATGGAGCGCGCTCCGAATTATATCCCTTTAAAATTGTTGCCGCTCCTTATTATATCCATTAAAACTATGCTTAATTTATTTTTTTATTTAATTTTCAACAAATAATCGTTTGCTATCGAAATTATAAAGTTACATATTATGTTTACCTCCAAACCATCACTCGTAATCCGCAGTAAACGAATTATGCTGCTTTACCTCGACGCGTAAATGAATTTTTTTCTTGTAGTTGTTGTATGATAAGTGTCCAACAAGTATATGTTTTTATAAACTAGACTAAATAACCTTTATTTGCTTAATTTTGTTTACTTATATTTATCAAGATTTCCAAAGATATAGATGTTTAAAAAAAAAAATCAAGGCAATGGTTTTTACTTTTTCGTGTAAAACATTATTTTATTGTATGGAAATATGCCTATTATGCAGTAAAAATGAATTCCTCGTATCTGTTTTACTCGAAAACGATACCACACAAGCCCTAGTAGCATTAACTGATCCGTAAAAGAATAATGAAAACAATGACCCAGATACGTACTTCACCCCCCTCCCCCCGCGCACAGGGGACGAATCAGACTTCCCTCCACATCTGAAAATGATCACCGAGGAACACCCTATCCATGGTAGAAATTTGATGCTTTTAACCCGAAGCGCACAATTATCGCGGGAAATAGCTCTACTAATATGTTCTACTTTGAAAGAGAAGCTATTAGGCCTACCACACAGTAAGGGGTGCGTGTATCAATCCGGAGCATTAGCCGGGTGTTAATGCATTTTTTCAAAGACATGTGCTACTGCCAATTTGGGAAAGGTGTTCTTCTCGAGCTGTGATTTGACATATTATTATGCAGACATCGGGTCTATTAGCTAGTGTGCAACAATATGACAACAAGGTTACTATATTTGAGTGTTTTAATAATATTTGCTTAGGCTAGACAGAGGTTAGATTCAGAAATAAATATTTGAACTTACCTAATTTGAAATAAGCATCTGAGGTCTTTGAGAATTGAATTTGAGGTTTTTAGAGTATTTTTTTTTAAACTTGGTTTTCATTTTTATAATATTTCGTCATTTTGGCCAGAAGTGCACTTCTGTGAAATATCATCTCGTATCTGGAACGTGATTTTTGAAAGTTATCGACTGAGTAAAATGGCACACAGATTTCCCAAAGCTCGCATTTTTTAAATCTCACCGGTGACTTAAATTTCCAACCGATGAGTTAAATATAAGTGCTCCTTCCCACTCGAATTGAACTCATGGGTATGAGAAGGCTCTTTTATGAGATTCAATAACCGTTCAAGCTCACCGTTGACATTAAAATATCGCACCTCTGGGCCTAACCGTGAAAATAACATCAAAGTCCTTAAAAAAAAGTAACACATGCTATAAATTCTAGTAGTTTAAGTAACTGAAAATGCTCTAGTCTTCTCAATCCAGATACACAGTCTAATAATATGACATGCCATGCCTTCGATATGACATTGACAGAAGAAGAAACGCGTAAACAAAAAATTGTGCAATCCTGTAGAAACATTTCGAAAAGCCCCATGACGCAGCGGTCATGAACTGGGAAGGGGAATCAACTAAATTATGGTAGGTATACCTGTTCCTAGGGGAGGCTATGCAAGTTTTATGGGGCAGCAAGTTTAGCCATGCGAAAGCGAGGGGGGTATGGCATGGTGAAATTTATGCAGTTTTATTACAGTCCAATCTTTTATTAACCCTTCTCCCCTTTTAGGGTTTATAACAGCTTTTGTATTTAAAGTTTGGAACATTAAACTACAATGATACGTTAATTAAATATCAAGTTGGGTAAAACGCATTATCGATGCTATGCCATATGATCTCATTTTTTCACGTTTTTAACGTCTTTTTATAATGAAATCCTAAAATTCATCATAATCATTGTCGCACTGCCGCATATAAGCGCTCTCACAGACGAGCGACACTTTGCGGTCGCCGCGATCGGTGTCGCGGAGGGTAAAATGTATGAGCGCGACGCTCTGCGACCCGCCGCGACCGCAAAGTGTCGCTTGTCTGTAAGAGCCCTAAGCCTCTCCAGGGCGCGACACAGAACTCTACCTCAGGCTTTCCTCGTCCAGCTGTTTCTTGAAGCTATCATACGTTTCAGATCGTCGGTTCCACCACACTACTCCTGCCATTTCGTTTCGATAAATAAGCCAAAAATAGTAATGCTAAATATCCTGAGGGCATCCTAAAATGGAAGTTAATAGAACCTGCCAAAATATAAAGATTACCTATGTATTCAAAAAATTTTATTTCCAGTATACTCGAAACCTGGAGTGCGATTTTTGAATCTCATTCGCTGAGTTCAGCAGTTGAAAATGTCAAAATTACTGTGGAGATATAATATGCATCTTTATACTGCTGATTTGACTTTTAAAAATCATACCTACTTCAGGAGTGCGTATCTCCACAGTAATTTTGACATTTTCAACTGCTGAACTCAGCGAATGAGATTCAAAAATCGCACTCCTGCTTATTATTTTGTTATCTACCTTTCAAATTAAAGAGAAGACCATACACATGCGTCATTTCACTATTCAAAGCGGAAATGTCGCTGTGATTCCGATTCGAATAATTGTTGTTCATTGCTTTCGATTATTGTTCGCCACGTAACTGCCGACGCGAAATTGCTCCAAGCTTTCATACTGCCTACAATAGGACCTGTATACACTATTGTATTTTACTGTAATTACGGTTAATTGCTTGTATCCAATTCAGGTAGGACATTTTCTTTTGAATTTGAACTTTAAGGCATAAAATAAAAGTTATGTCGATGTTAATCTTTTTACCTTTTTGTTCCTGGAATTAACAATGACTAGGTAGTCCTACGACCTTCAGTTACAAATTTGGATTCGTTCGGCAATTTTATAAATTGACTTCGGAATAAGATAATATTCTTTATTTGCACACCAAGAATAGACAAATACAATTTATAACAAGAATGAGCAGGGTACAGAGGGCGGTCTTATCACTAAAAGCGATTTCTTCCTGACAACCCTAGAGTATTTGTATTTTAATGTACTTAAGTGTTTTAAGCATAAAAATAAAACAGTTAACAGTTTTCATTCTTTTTACTGGAATTTTGTTAAACCTTGGATAAAAAAATTGCAATTAGCACTGGCCTCAAACCCTATACATGCAGACAGACATAATTTCTATGACGCCTCATACGCACACAAACCTATGAAATTTGTCCCCTTTTGTTTTATACGGTAGAAGCGTGAGGCTCATTCTAGATATATACTTTTTCTAAGTGTTAAACCTTCAGTTACACCCTAAGGTTATATTAATTGGGCTTGGCAACGTGAATCAGTGATTTTTAATGTACCTACTGGCTTCGCTACACGTCACAGAAGTCGTTAATTTTATAAGAAAGAAAACTACTTTTTAAAACAAAAGCTGAAGGCTTTTCTAATTTTTGTGGCGATCTTACATTTTTCTCTGTCAGAATAAGGTCAGAATAATAAAAAGACGAAGAGGGTCGGCGCGGCGCCTAAAGGTCGCGCTAGAAATGCGTTATATAGATCATTCCTGAAAGGAGCAGTTTCATAAAGGCTAGACTCAAATAGCTTTCTGAGAATAGAAAAACATGTTATATTAATTCTATTAAATTATCTACAAACCCTGCACATATTTCCGCTTTCATATAAAGCTGGAAAGGCAAAGGAAATATCATCGAAATGGTGAAAAAAAACAGCTATCCCATAAATTTCGCTCGAGTAGGTTTGTAGTTTAGTATGGAACAGCTGATTTTTTTTTGCTCCGATTAGTTTGCTCCCATAGTAAAAGTTGCTCATTTTGATGGGTAGACTCTTAGTTTAAAAGGATGCTAATGATATCAATTTCACCTTGTAGTATATGATAGTCTTCAATTCATATTGGATTAGATAATGCTGTTTTGTTGCTTATTGCCTTGCAAGTCTGTTTATTCCACGCGTTTAGTATACACGTTTTAATAATGCTAATAATAATGATATTTTGTAAATCAATTATCAGTATTTTGTTGTTGACTTGCTATTGCATGGCGCTGGCGTGATGGAATATGGTGCGTTTATCTCATCCTTATTTCGTGAAAGGAAGCCTGAACCATTGCCGTACCCTTGGCTTGCTTAAAGGGGTGCTTCAGACCATCAAACTGAACAACTTTCTCTATGGGAACCATACATTTCAGACGAGTTATGTTTGCAGTTTTGTACGGGACAGCGGATTTTTAGTTTGATGGTCTGTAGCACCCCTTTAAGTAAGTGTCCCATTTAATGCAGCTTTTAAACCCTGTATACAGGGTGTAAAAGCTGTATCAAGCTATAGCTTGATGATAGAAATGATGATGCATGTAGACACTATATCACTTATGCAAAGAGGAATGTTAACTGGAATGAAACCGAGTTAGTTCTTATAGGACGGCTTGTTACATCTCAATCACTTTTCCTTAGGATGTTTAATGCATGAGATGGTTATAACTTGCAAATGTATGCGGCGGACAAGCCGAGTTCTGCTTAAGATAAAAATTACAGCACAGTCTCTGATGTAACGCGAATTACTGAGACAGAGTGGCGCCTGGGCTATTTTTGGTGCTAAGAATAATATGTTTAGCTGAAATAGAGGTCGTTTCGTCATTCCATCTAACGATAACTTTGCAGCCGGCAAGAATTTGAATATTTTATTTATTTCGTTGTTTTTATTTTAATACTAGCTGACCCGGTGAACTTTCTACCGCCTCAGAATCAGTTTTACCCGACACACACTGGGCCGTTTTTTATGTATAAACCTTCCCTGATCAATACACAACAACCCACCAAAGTTTCATCGCAATCGGTCTAGTTGTTCTCGAGTGATGTCGATGTCGTGACCAAGGGATTCATATTTATACAGGGTGTCAGGGTAAACAGTTGCACTACTTTAAGGGGTGATAGTGCCCATGATACTGAACAACTTTCCCTAAGAAACTTAAGGAAATTCGCGTACTGAAATACTTTTAACTGAAAACCACGTAATAGGATTTTCAAACTTTCAAATTTTTGAAAAGTTACTGCAATAACTATGTGATTCAAGTATTCTGTTTTGGTGTGCATTAAAGTATAATTGAATTGAAATAGAATGAAGCTCACCTTTTACGGGGTGTGAATGGAAGTGTAAAAAAGAAAATTGATATTATATTCTACATAGCAATTAAATCTTGTAAAAGTTCATTAATGGTCGGAAATGTCTATGAAATACAGATTACATAGGGTTAGGTACATCATCAAACTGAACACCTTTTACTTCGGAGAAAACATAGAAAATGTCAACAGACACTCAGCCAAAATGTATGAAACAGCTGCTTTTTCACTATTTAAGAGTTGATCCCAGTAAAAGTTGTTCAATTTGATGGTCTGAAGCACAAAGCTGAAATTAATGAATGGTTATAATATGTATTATAATTATGTATATTGTCATTGACTCGAAAGAGAAAGAATAAGGTAAACAGTTGGAAGTTACTGAGTTTTCAAACTCAGGACACAAATACACAACTTTCAGCACTAAACATGGGGAATTACGAGAAACCTTACAAAAGAGGAAGACGTTAGTCGCGACGTCCCTCCAGCTACCCTTCCCCTCTTAGAATTTATTGCAATCCGATACACGACCGTGATAGTCTGAATAGTTAGTGAAATGGAGGATAAATATCGTATGTTCACATTAACATTGAGTTGAGAAGCTATTTGCTAACAGTTTTTTTTTTTATGGAAACTTATACAGGGTGTCCCAGAAATGGTGAATCAAACTGCTATGGGAGGCAGCTTGACTAATGTCCTATCCATAAAAAATATTAAAAAAAATAAAACGCACATGACCATAAAAAAAAAAGAATATCCAAAAAAACGGGAAAATCATCAAATTTTTCTAAGTTTCCAGCTCTAATTATCGCGTTTTGGGATAATTTGTAATTTTTTTCTGCCAATATTAATTGTTAGAGGTTGCTTCGACTGATTGTTAACATTTTACAAAAAAAAATGTCTGCACTTCGAGCACAGACCACTTAGTTTAATTGTTTTTTCTGAACCGAAAAATTTTCTTGCTATTTTAACCAGCTGTAGTATAAAAAAAAAGTATGGGACTTGTGCGGCAAACTACTTCAAAAAGTTGCCTATTTAATGACGATTTTAAAATGATACGAATCACTGAATTTACTTTACAAAATTGGGAGATATTAATTTTCTTGTGTGCTAGGGTGAAATTTGTGCAATTTATTCTTTACTTTTTAATTCATTTTCCACTTCTAATCCGTTGCTTCTAAGGTTAGAATTGGCTAAAAAAGTTGTTTCAATACCCGGTAGTAATGGCACGGTTTTTTAGAATCCCAGTTTTTCAAAATCCCGGTGTTTTAAAATCCCGGTTGTTTAAAATCCCGGTTTTTTTAGGAATCCCGGTTTTTTTTAAATTCCCGGTTTTTTGGGAATCCCGGTGTTTTAAAATCCCGGTTTTTTGGGAATCCCGGTTTTTTGGGAATCCTGGTGTTTTAAAATCCCGGTTTTTTAAATTCCCAGTTTTTTGGGAATCCCGGGAATTTAAAAAACCGGGATTCTTAAAAAAACGGGATTTTAAACAAACGGGATTTAAAAAAAATCGGGTTTTTAAAACACCGGGATTTTGAAAAACCGGGATTCTAAAAAACCGTGCCATTACTACCGGGTATTGAAACAACTTTTTTAGCCAATTCTAACCTTAGAAGCAACGGATTAGAAGTGGAAAATGAATTAAAAAGTAAAGAATAAATTGCACAAATTTCACCCTAGCACACAAGAAAATTAATATCTCCCAATTTTGTAAAGTAAATTCAGTGATTCGTATCATTTTAAAATCGTCATTAAATAGGCAACTTTTTGAAGTAGTTTTCCGCACAAGTCCCATACATTTTTTTTATACTACAGCTGGTTAAAATAGCAAGAAAATTTTTCGGTTCAGAAAAAACAATTAAACTAAGTGGTCTGTGCTCTAAGTGCAGACATTTTTTTTGTAAAATGTTAACAATCAGTCGAAGCAACCTCTAACAATTAATATTGGCAGAAAAAAATTACAAATTATCCCAAAACGCGATAATTAGAGCTGGAAACTTAGAAAAATTTGATGATTTTCCCGTTTTTTTGGATATTCTTTTTTTTTTATGGTCATGTGCGTTTTATTTTTTTTAATATTTTTTATGGATAGGACATTAGTCAAGCTGCCTCCCATAGCATTTTGATTCACCATTTCTGGGACACCCTGTAGTTTGCAAGGTAAAAATTTGGATTTCCTTTAGTAAGAGTCATGTATTCTTTACTAAGCTGTCTTTAGTAAGTATACAGGATGAAATTGAAATCATTGGCATCCTTTTAAACGAAGAGCTACCTACCCATCGAACTGAACAAATTTTACCATGGGAGCAAACCGATCGTAGCAAAAATATCTGTGCCAAGTTTCAGCTTACTATGTCTTACGGTC
This sequence comes from Agonopterix subpropinquella, assembly GCA_922987775.1. Lineage (NCBI taxonomy): Eukaryota > Metazoa > Arthropoda > Insecta > Lepidoptera > Depressariidae > Agonopterix > Agonopterix subpropinquella. Next base: position 9,906,000 of record OV277695.1, on the reverse strand, counting down.
TCTGAGAAAAATGCCTGTGACGGACGGACGGACGGACAGACAGACATCCATAAGTGTTCCGTTTTACCAATTTTGGTACGGAACACTAAAATCTGCTGTTTTATACATTTGAGTCGAGTAGGCATTGCAGTTCATTATGGACACCGATATAATTGTTTTTTTTTCTTCTACGTTCTTACCCTATTATACAAAGAAACAATCAAGGCCGATTCTTATCTCCAAATCAGTAAAATGATTATTATCTGAACCTTAATCAGGCACACAATTATCGAGCATATGACATTATAAAGTTTGCATGTTCTTGAATAGTTATTTTATTACGAGTCATATTTCGAAAGGAGAAATTATTGGGGAGAAATGCGTGAGGGCGGCAGTTCGCCGGTCATCGGCTTTGCCTGAAGTCTATTCCACAAAATAAGTCCCCTGATAGAAACCTTAAACCTACCGACATAAGAATAAAAATGGCTTCGTTTGCAGGACTTTTTATATGGGCGAACAGTGGCACTAGCTGGGTCGATACGAAATGTGGACCTAATGTGCTTATTTTACACTTGTTTCAGTAGTTAACGTAGCGTGGTAAAACCGTTTACCTGAACTAAATATAGGGTGTAAAAAACCCTGTTGCAGCCTTAAAGGGTTGCTTTCAGACCATCAACCTGAACAATTTTCGCTATGGGACCAATATCGAAATCGCAAAAAAAAAACAGCTGTCCCATAACATTACGGTCGAGTTGTTTGCCGTTTTGTATGGAACAGCTGACTTTATTTTCGCGATTTCAATGTTGGCTCCATAGTGAAAGTTATTCAGTTTGATGGTCTGAAGCATCCCTTTAAGATTCCAACAGGATTTTTTTAACACCTTGCATAGGTAAAGTAAGTAATTACTAATGAGATTTTTAAACTGTAACCGGCACCATTTAGTGACAAAAAGACTATCTGAAAACATATTAAAAAAAGATTCACTACGCAACACAGAAATCAAAATTGTGTGTCCCAGAACGCTTTTAAATTAATAATAATTAATACCAATGCACTCATTTGAATTAGATTTAACAATATACATTTATTTTTGAGCAATAAAATAGGCAGCTGAATTTAAAAAATTAGGTTTTTAGCAGAAAATACGAATGTATTTTTCAAAACCTTCTAAGTAGACAAAAATATTGACCACCATGTTTGAAGTAAGCATGTATAATGGTAATGCCTTAAAAATGTGCGAAAAAAATGCCCATCAGGTTTTTATAACGAGATAATAGCTCAATTTAAAATTTGGTACTGTTCCTAACGCGATTTTTTTTTTAATTATGGTCCATTTCTAAGCTCAAATTGTCTCTTAAATACTATACCGAAGAAAAATATCAATTATTAATCAGTCCCGGCTCAAACCGTAAAATGACTGGGCTAACTTCCAATTTTTTAGAGAAGGACGTGGGTCGGCATCTATCATCCTGAGGTATCAAATGCTTCAATTTTAATAAGACATTTCAAACATCACTACATTCGTAAATAAAACTAATAAATGCAATGCAAACAGTCAATAAATATGGTACTATGATGGAACTTTAGCCAGTAGGTACTTTAGCAAATCCGTTCGTCACAAATCCACAATCGTAAGAAGGGTAAATTATAGGGGTAGCTTAGTTTTACGACATAGGCTTAGGAGTTAGGACTTTGGCATCTGCCTCGGAATTCCTCTAAATGTGTCCCCAAATGAGGCCAAGAGAAATTAACCCGCAAAGTTACAAATGGCCTACAAAATATAGTATGCTAATCTAATTAATAGGTGCGCGTTTGTGAATAATTGGCATGGCGGTCACATAAATATTTCGGATAAGCGGCCAAGGTTCTTAAGTAGTACAAGCTACCGTGACAGTATACGGGCCTCCTAATTTATGTCAAGATTATTTAATTAGGTGAACACGAAATTATTTATTACGAGCTTTTACCCGCGACTTCGTTCGCATAAATTATATACCAGATTTTAAGTTAGATGATAAGCTATCAAACAAAAAAGTTTCATCAAAATCGGTTTAGTAGTTTTTGCGTGATACTCGTACAAACAAACACCCAAACAAACAAACAAACAGACAGACAAAAAATCCAAAAATTGGTGATTTGGAATCAGGGACATCTAAAAACCATATCGTAATCTTTTTTTTGTAAATATCTTCAATGTACAGACACACGTCTGTTACAGTTTTATAATAGTTTAGATGAACCAAGAAACAAAGTGTCAATTTGTTATAATTTTTTTTTTTTTTACTGGACATCGTCTTTACTTTATCCAACTATTGGTTTAGTCTAATATATACAAGGTTTAAAAAAAACAGCCTGGTAATCGGACAGCTTCCATCATGACATGACACTGTAAAAATTTCACTATATAGACCAGGGATGGGCAACCTTTGGAAATACGCGGGCCGTAGATACATAATAGGTAGTTGTGGAAAAAACGGTCGGTTTTATACATGTACAAAGTGTATTATTAACGTTACATGATAGTATAATTACCAGCAAAATTTTACGGATGTATTCAGACAGTGAAACTAAATAACTTTCCCTAAGGAACATGGTACGAAAATGAAAAATTTTTTTGGACCTCCCTTAGAAAATCGATCGGCTAATCCAGACCTATATGGTAGGTCCAAAAAAATTCTCGTTTTTCGACCCATGTAAAGTTGTTGGGTTTCAAAGCCGCTTCATATTGGATTCTTTTCAAACAGATTCATTGCACAAGCAGATTGGCTTAATACCATTGTGCACGATAAAAAAAGTATTTATCAGTCCATTTTTCTTAAAAATTTGCGACATTCTGTGTATACTTTTCGTCTTTTTACACCAGACATTTTTCAATTATTTTCCGAACGAAGATAACTTCAAAACAAAGCAAAAAACAAAACTATCTGGACACAACGTAACGCGACGAGTTTAGGTGATTGACTTCGTGGTAGATAACCATTTCAAATATTTCTTGAATTTGATTTGAAACGCATTACGTCTCTTTGAAGTCATCGTATTTCCGTCGAAGTCCTAAAACCCTAAAAAGCCAAGCCATTGTCGTATGAAACAAAGGTAATTATTTATTTATGGAGGTAAATGGTTACTATGGGTGCATCGGAATATTACGCTTTGTAAATAGCCTGAAAAAAGTTAAAACATTGGTTGTGTTGGACGCACATGTCGTCGGCGGGAGAGCCAGAAGTGGCCGCACCATCATAGAGTGCAAAAAAATTTGTTCTTTGTTGTTTGTTATTCATTGAACTGTCGCCGTGTCTACACACTGCAATCTTAAATGTAAAAAGTGCACAAAACAAGCAGTGGACATCTTTTATGATAAATGTATCAGTTTTGTCGCCGAATCTAGTGAGAAGAATGTTTCTCTCATTCTCTTGTTGGCGTGAACCGAGAACATTTTTTCTTTTGCGCGTGATTTTAAAATCACTTTAAAATCGCATCAAAAGCCGGGGCGGGCCGCACGCGGCCCGCGGGCCGGGGGTTGCCCATGTATGATATAGACAAAGTCGAATTTAAAATAAAAAAATGTGCATTCCAATTTAGATATTTAACTATAAGAATATTGATGTTCTAACAAACACGTACTGTGGCAAATTCAGAGACCGGAGGCGAAAAATGGAACAAATCGCAATCGCAAGCTGATTACATTTTTCGCAGCCCGGCGACCATCGGGGTCGACATTTAGAATTTCATAGCATTCGTAGGGTTGATAATCTAGAGTTGTTATTGTATATTATGAATTTATGGCTATGACAAAACTTTTCTTCAGACAAACTTTCTTCTACTTTATACCATTATCTATTGTTAATCCGTTCTTATCTATCAGAGAAAGCATCAGATAAAAGGAAAACGTGGGATCTTATGTAAAGAAAGTACAAAACATTACAATAACGCCATCTCTCATTATAGTGCCATACCGTTTTTAGGGTTCCGTACCCAAAGGGACCCTAATAATTAACCTTAGCTGTCCGTCTGTCTGTCCTAGCTTTAAAGGGATGTATCTATTGAACCGTAATAGGTAGCGAGTTGAAATTTTCACAGACTATGTGTTATTATTTTGAATTTACTAACAAATAATAAAAAACAAAGTAAAATATAAAAACCGCATACAAGAAACGTGTCAAAACGACAATACATAAATGCGTCAAACTTGGGTGTGGTTATAGTGCATACTCTAAGGTAAAACCACAAATAGGTAATAAAAACCGGTCAAATATGTTTCGGGCTTGCGCAAAGAATCCCGGAGAAAACCATTTCTTGTTGTTGTTATATTGTATGGTGGAACGGAACCCTCCGTGCGCGAGTGCGTTTCGCACTTGACCGGTTTTTTTGACGTCATTTGTTTAACAGAACAATCATGCATTCACAGAAGAGTAAAATTGAAGAAACTTGTTAACATTAACCATCGTATTAATGTATGATGAAGATTATGTGAATTTACAATGCGCTTTTTAAGAAAATATTTCAATAATTTCTCGTATAATGATTACGATTGTGGTCGTGCTTGAGATGGGTAAAAAAGTTGCAATGTGTTGTGTTGAATGTGAATGCGTTGTCCACCTGCGCTGCGCCTGCGCCGATCCTGCTGGACCGGCCGGACGCGTGCTCGGCGCATGTCCCGCAAGAAATGTGCTTCAATGAAACGTTCTTGCTATTACTGATTCATTAAAACTTTTAACCAGGCATACCACATTTTTCTTTTAATTCAACTTGTATAATCAGAATGTGAACCCTAATTTTACGGTCTGTTTATGATCTTGTCACATCTAATTGTCAAATCTTGACTTAAACAAAGAAAAAATTGAAATATAAAAAAAAAATACAGATTTCGTGCCTGTGACGACGCGACTATCGAGCACATTGGAAATGAATCTACGGAATTCCAAAAAATATTGTCTCAAAAAAAGGTTAGGCTACAGGGCAAACCCTTAACCCGATCGTCTTTGTTTTAGGCTCAAATTGTAGCGGACTAAATTGTCCAGAGGAATGTTTCTGAAATTTTTGGTATCATTCTACGTTTCCAAAATATCGAGCGCCAAAATCAAAAATTCCGAAGAAAATGTTTTATTTCATTATTTCGGCCATAACTTTTTTCGTTTTTGACTTCCTCGAATAATTCTTTTTGCACCTTACAGCTCTTATGAATACGCGTCTTTTGAACCTTTTTTGAATATCATATCGTCACAACTCTCCGAGATATAAGGGGATCACACATTTTCGTGAAATCGGAGCCTATACTGGAGCGAACGAAATGACATTTCCAATGTCAAAAATAATCAGTTTATACATTTTGAGTTGAGTGGCCGGTCATTTTCAATTATTTTTTCACTCTTTCGATGTTGGCTCAATATTTAAAAAAGTTCAGTTTGATGGTCTGGAGTCTGGAGCATTTAAGTTTACACCCTGTATACGACAATATTCCTTGTCGGGCTGGTTTGAAATTTAACAAAACGACTACCTATAATGAGCACGATATAGGCTGATAATGATGATAATAATTATGTCGATATGAATAATAACGTTTTTCTGGTATCGATTCATTTTCATAATACGTTATCCTACATAGATGAACAATGTTTTCAAAGAGCCAAACAATCAAGGCAGCTTATCCACAGCTTATGAACGGACGGACACATAAACATCAGAGATGTAACAAGAAGAAGCTTCCTTACTACCCTCTCAGTCAGGTTTTTATTAGGGTTCCGTACATATTTGCGCCGATGCGCATTAAAGTTATGAATCCTGAATCCCGAGGCGCTCCTTTTTCCTTATCATGCTTTTACATTATGTAAGGCCATATGGAGCCATCCGTTCCGAGATGAATAAAATTTACTCATGAGTAAGTATAGCATAGAATATGCTCACGATTATATTCCCCGAGGGGGTAGTCAGAGATATTCTGAAAATTCAGAACATCACTAGGAGGTGGAGGGTCGTTGAGTAGGTTTGATTTTCTATAAATCTGTTAAAGGCACATCATTCTATTCTAAACCTTTAATTTCAATGCTAAAAGTTTATGAAAACTGAACCCCTAATAGTAGATAGTTACTGTAGCGAAGGTTCTGATCGCCCAGAGCAAACCTTGGACACTTTGGCTGTAACTGACGCATGGGTAGCATGACAACCCGCGCTGAAGTGCAATTTTTGAAAATCATACGAGCGACTTGGCACTAGAAAATGTCAAAATTACTATGGAGATTATGCATCTTTCTACTGCCAAGTCGCTCGTATGATTTTCAAAAATCGCACTTCTGGCCGTGATACGGCTTTATCACGTCTTTTATTTCGTTCGTTCGCGCGCAAACGAAAGAGATAAAAGACGTGATAAAGCCGTATCACGGCTATCGCGGTTTGTCATGCTACCCATGAAGAAGATGTAAGCGTGATGGAAGCATTGTGCAAGTGAGAAAGGAATACACCATTGTCTACACAGACTTCTGTTAGATTGTCCATCATTTTCTGCCAAGCTTCCTTACTATGGGCACAGTATAAGAAATCTATTACTAGATACAGTACGGAACGGACCCTGCCTTCTTCCCACCAACTTTTTACCTCACCCCCTCTATCACCCTCTGGTTACTTCGCACTAGCAACTCGTTACCTAAGAAGAAGACATAAGGTTCAATTTCTTTGGTTTCGCATGTGCTGACGTCATCTTATCAAATTAAATTTTTTGTATGTAGTGTCCGGGCTGTGCTATGGGAGTAAGATAAAAATTGGTGGGGGCAGGGATTTTCCGTACTCTTTCTTGCACTGTGCCAAGAGGTATCGTATCGTGGTATTTTACCAGAGTAAATAATTAAATATATCCCAAATCCTTAGATAATATTTTCTGTAGAACGTAACTTTCTAACATATCTACATGATAAAAACAAATCTATAACTATGATAAATTTTCCACGATCGGACCCTAGGAAGTTCCTGAGTCCGACAGCACGTCCGTGGGAGCATTTTAGTGAGTGCGTGTGAAAACAGCTTGACAATAGGCCCCGTACACATGCATGATGCACTGTACTCGAACGTACTCTGATTTAGAGGAGACATTACGCCGAACAATGCCGTATCGGAGTGGCGCAATACGATAATTATGCCCCCATTGCGTAGGCGGCGCGGGCGCATGGGAAAGTGTGCTCTTAATAACGCTTGGTAGCTACAAACTGTTTCGGACACCTGTATTTTCATAACTAGGTTGTCCTACTTATATTATAGATTACGATTTTTAAATGCTTATAATGGTTGGTTCTTTTCCAGGGGAGCCTGGCTTGGCATAGCGCAGGTTTTTGCCTCCCAGGGTAGAACTAATCACCCAAGGCAAAAATTTACGTAGCGAACGAAGCGAGCTCGAATTTTTTTAGCTAATTTACCTACTCGGTTGTGGTCAGAAAGCTCTTGGGTTAAAATTAAAGTTAGTGTAACTTTTCTCCGTAATACGAATATATTGCAGCTTTCGGTACAAATATGTGCATCCAAGAAAAACTATTGAGCGAGCAAAGCGAGCTCGAAATTTTCAGCACCACGACTAGGCTGTGATTAGATCTCTTTGATGATGTATTTAAAATAGCAATTTAGAGCGAGGTTAGGTTAGGGAGCACAACTTTTCTAAATGTCATTGATAATTAATTAATAATTTATTTTCTCACAAAACACAGTACATTACACAGATACATTTTATGCCAAACTGCATAACAGTATGAATCACTTGCAGCCAAAGCTCTTTCGTAACAAAACACGCGAGTGCGAAGCGAGCTCGAATTTTTTTGCGCTGCGACTTGGCTATGCGTCAGGACAGCCCACTTTAGAATTTTGGGTTAGTAACCCAACATCCTGGGGTGGGCATGATATGTGATACATAGATACTCATTATTGCCTTAACTATTTCAAAGAAACATACGTGACTCCAGCAGGTCAAAGTAGGTGACGTATTGATTCTGTATGATGAAGCTCCTCTACTAAAACTTCAATCATAAACATCTCTAATGGTCACAAGACCACAGAATTAATCTATTCTAATAATATTAACCGTAACAAGACACTATTTCTATTGTTCCGAACTATATAAATTATCCCATAAACATGCTCTATATTATAGCACGATGATCCATCACTCTGTTCAGACTTTTGTCACTGTTCATTCAGGACAAGAAGTACCTAAGCCTTCTCTTATTTCTATGCTATAATAAGTATGAAAATACCATGATTTGAGAGACTTCGAATGAAGAACAAACTACAGATGTGATGCAACTAACTGGATCTCATTATCTATCATATTATAACATTTATTACTGCAAACAATATCTAAAGAGGACATGTATGTTTGATACATTCTCTTATAGCGTGGGAGAATCATTTTTAGATATAAAGAGAGAGCAAGTAGACTATAAGGTAGGTAGGTATGCTATTTCCTACACGACAGCAAATGAAGCTAAAATTGTTCCCTCTTTCACGCAACCATGCTCTTGCGAATTTAAAATGTTTTAGCTCGTAAATCATCTATCGTAACGTAATAATTTGGTAATAACAATATCTACAAAATAAAATAGTATATTTGTATAAAAATCACAATTGGGTTCCTCTACCATTGACCAAGAAGTTTCGCTTAGTACTCTAGCCTAGCAGAAAGTCTGAATGGTTTGGTCATATTTATGATATATTATGAACCGTGTGATGATTGGTGATGATATAGGAAGGTCAAAAACATTTACCAACTACATAAATGGTTCACTCCATATAATAACCAGTAGGTATAGCCGGACCAGAAAAATAAAGGACCTGCTTTGGAGGCGCATATATCTGTTCCAATGATTTTCCGCATCAAATATTCCGTGGCGAGGTGTTTTATTTTTCCCTTTACGGTCTATTCCATAAACTTACCTAAATAAAATGGGATGGTAGATTATAGACCATCCCATTTCATTCCATGTACTCGTTCGAGGCTAAAGACTAAAGACCGAATCTTTCTTTCACAGTATTATTGAGGGCGAAAGGCATTTTTATTATTGATATTATGATTTAAGGTTAAAGGCCACCTATCCCAGCTTGATTCCTTATACATTCCATCCTGAAACCTTAAAAATGCAAGTTTTAGCATTTTAAAATATGCTCATTGAAATCTCGGATAATACACGACCCAGTGATTAATCGCGACAGTTAACCGGTGTCCCGCCCTCGTCGGACTAATTTGACAATTGTCTTGCCGCATCGTAGCGTGATACACGATCCCACGTCAACATGCAAGCTTTTCAACGTGAACTACTGCTTCTGTATTTTAGATTACTATAATAAATCTATATTGTCATGTTTTTGCATTCTGGAAGCTTTAAACATGCGAATGCTTGTCAAATATTATGCTGAACTTTGCTCCAAATTACCTAGTCATTTTAGCAAGTCGTGAATTTATGTAGGGTTTGAAGAGTTGACAGATTTTGTTGAAACATCTTACAGGGGAGTCATTATGCAGACCTAGGATACGAATGTCGCTGTGTGGTGCCCGCCAAGAATATTGCATCACACCAGCCCATCCCGTGGGTTTCGTAAAAGGCGACTAAAGGGATTAACCGGAGGATGGGTAGCAGAGTTCTCCGAGTATATTTAACACCCAACTGCCATTGCCAACCCGCCTGTCAAGTGTGGCGATTATAGCAAAACGTCCCTTTTGTGGGAGGCCTATGTCCAGCAGTGGACGTATAAAAAGACTGAAAATGATGATGATGAAGAGCGCATTAGTAGGGAAATCTCACACGACATGTGAACAGCTGGTAACACGTTCATCTAAAAATACGATGCACTTGTCTGTTTACTTGAGGAACGTGTGTTTAGTTAAGGAAAGGAATAAGTTAAACAAAGAAAAGCATGTTATTTCCGACCAGCAGGCGACGCGACGATCGTTTATAATTATTCGCCCGTGGCCTACACACGTGCAATAAAACTCGCCAAACTAAATCAAAGCTACAATAAGGGTTAGTCCATCTAGTTATACTATTAGTTATACAATATAACAGAATGGACAAAAAAAATCCTATTTGTTATACTGCTCAATATAACTTATTGGATTCAAAAAAAACGATAGAGGTTTGTCCATGTAGTTATACCTACATATAAACAGCTATAACTTGTAAAGTGTGTGTGTGTATGTTTGTGTGTGTGTGTGGGGGTGTGTGTGTGTGTGTGTCTGTGTCTATTTCGGGGTGTCTTTGTGGGGATGTGTGTGTCAGTGTGTGTGTGTCGGGGTGTCTTTGTGGGGGTGTGTGTGTCAGTGTGTGTGTGTGTGTTTATGTGTTGGGGTGTGTGTGTGTGTGCGTGTGTGTGTCGTCATGTATGTGTGTGTGTCGTCATGTATGTGTGTGTGTGTGTGTATGTATGTTTGTGTGTGTGTGTTTGTGTTTCTGGTAGATGCATGTGTTTGCTTGTGTGTATGTGTGTGTGTGTGTGTGTGTGTGTGTGTGTGTGTGTGTGTGTGTGTGTGTGTGTGTGTGTGTGTGCATCGGGGTGTGTGTATCAAAGTGGATGTTTTTATGCGCGTGTGTGAATCGGGGGTGTGTATGTGTTCATGTATGTATGTTTATCTGCCTGTGGGGGTGTGTTTGTGGGGGTGAGTTTGTGGGGGTGTGTTTGTGTGGGGGTGTGTGTGCGTGTGTATGTGTGTATCGGGGGAGTGTTTAGAAAATTTGAATTCTAGTTCAATTAGGTAAGTAATGGCTACCCATTACTTACCTTATTGAACTACCTACGTATCAATCACCTGCACCCCCACACACACACACACCCACACACACCTGATTCACACACGTGCATAGAACATTCACTTTAAGGTAAACACCCCTGATGCACATGCAGACAATTACACACAAACGCAAACACACATACACGCACACCCCCGATTCATACACGGGACACAAACACACACACACACACATATATACACACCCCGATGCATATACACTCACACACACACCCCCACAAAGACGTAAACACACCCCTACACAAACACGCGCGCACACACACACACACACACACACACACGCACACACACATACACACACACATACATACATACACGCACACTCCCGATTCATACACGGGCATAAAAATATCCACTTTGACGCACACACACACCCCAACACATAAACACACACACACTGACACACACACACTGGCACACACCCCCCCCCACAAAGACACCCCGACACACACACGCACACACACACAGTCACACACACTTTACAAGTTATAGCTGTTTATATGTAGGTATAACTACATGGACAAACCTCTATTGTTTTTTTGAATCCAATAAGTTATATTGAGCAGTATAACAAATAGGATTTTTTTTGTCCATTCTGTTATATTGTATAACTAATAGTATAACTAGATGGACTAACCCTACAATAAGGCATCTGTTTCATTACCCGAGTGTTTCAAACTTTAAAATAAATTGTAGCTTTGTAAAGGAGTGCTATTTTTGAAAGTCATACGATCATAATCGTGATCGAATGACGCATAATCTCCATAGTAATTATGTCATTTTCTACTGCCGATTTGAACGTGTGATTTTCAAAAATTTCACTCCAGGTTATAAACCTAAATGCGTTACATATTTAAGGGGTTCTTCAGATTCCGACAATCAAACAACAAAATGTCACTGGTAACAATACCGAATGGCGAAAAAAAAAAGTGGTTCCATTGAAAACGTTAAAGGCTACTCGACCCAAACATAATTCTGAACAGTAGTACGTAGTAACGACTGCTCTCAAACGGTGAAGGAAAACATCGTGAGGAAACCAGCATACGTTGTTAAGGCTATTCTACCGTTGGCGCGCTCTATACAAACGTAGTATGGTGATATTTACAATACCTACTATCCAATTAAAGTCAATGAAATTTTTCAAAAACAATCTAGTAGTTACTAGATTGTTTTTGAAAAATTTCATGTCGGTATGAAGTCATATTTTCGATAAAATTTATAGTTTTAAAGTTACAGTGCCACAAATATTTCCATACAAATCTTAAATTAATCCTAGCATTGAAACTGTATATTTTAACGAAAATCTGACTTCATACCGACATAGAGATTAGTTACTTGATTGTTTTTGAAAAATTTCATTGACTTTAATTAGATAGTATTGAAAATATCACCATACTACGTTTGTATGGAGCGCGCCAACGGTAGAATAGCCTTAAAATTCAGATGCGTATCGGCATGGGGCACGCGTGGTGGACTAACGCTTTTACACCCTCCCTGAGGGTAAGCCTGTGCCCTGCAGTGGGACGTATAAAGACCGATGATGAATGTTGATCCCACACTAAAAGTTGTTCAGTTTATTCATAGATTCATAGATTCTTTATTGTACACAATAACATAGTTATGAAAAAAATTACAATAAGTCGTGATGTACAAAGGCGAGCTTAACTCTAAAAGAGTTTTCTTCCTTTCTTCAGCAAACCGTTTAATGGTCTGATTTAATGTAACAACAGCCTTAACCGTCGCGTCGTAGGAAAAGAGAGCAAACACGGATTCGGACAGCAAGACGCGGATATGGACGCTTTTAGACATAAACAGTAAAGGATTCGAGACGCCCAGCGTGCGGCATGCCCCTTGCGAATCGATCTCTCTGTACCACAGCACTGCTAAATTGATTCTGTTCAATTCAAACTGGAAAATCTTTAGCAAATAGTCAGTGGGGGAAGATTTTTTAGGTTCCATTATTGTAATGCCAACGTACTTTAATTCTGACCTACATTTGTCCAACACTATAGTTGAAGGACTACAAGGTGTTAGGGTAAACTAAACAGTTGCATTACTTTAAGGGGTGATTGTACCCATGATACTGAACAACTTTAGCTAACAAAATTCTGAACTATCCATATCAAATGCTGATCGAACGTTTGTGATTGTTTTTGGGAAAGTTGTTCAGTATCTGTATATCAGTATTAATGTAAATTATTGCATTAAAGTAATGCAACTGTTTACCCTAACACCCTGTATCCATATATGGACAGAGACAAATTTGTATCTAAGGTAGTACGACTTTACTGTGAATGCAACGATTCCTGATGTGATGACTGATGACACAATTTAAGTTTCTGTTGTTCGTAATCGGATATACGAGTAAGTGTTTGTTTAATAATGCAACAACACATGCATAATTCGTCGTATAACCTTAGGCAAATCCCACACAAACTCGTATGCAGCTGAAACGTAGACGTATGTCCTTGAACTGTATGCAGTTGGGATGCACGTGCATTGCGGCTAGCGGGCCGGCCTCGTGACCTATTGCGCGGCCTTGCAGCAGATGCAACTGCCGCCATGCCACCGCCACGGGCAGGTGCCAGCCTATAATTAAACAATTGCATACGGTGCAATTGCCTAGATATGTTGAGGTGACAAAAAATGTTTTATAACTAAAATTAACTGTTTTGTTTTAACGTGATCATCTTCTAATAACTTCGCAAATGTTTGAGCCTGATAATTATTCTGTCGTTGGATTAAATGTTGACTAGCAGTCGGTCAAGTTAGGTACAACTTTTAAACATTTTATTATTGGAAATTGTACACATTTTTTGTACAAAAAACTATATCGATTTCGAACAGTGACACTTGTCGATATGCAAACATAAACAGTTAGTGACGCGCGACTTCACTTGAAAATTCAATAGATAAGGCGTCGCGTGTCCGTCTCTCATACACATATACATGGCTACATAAAATTACCGCAAACTTATTTTCAATCCCAAGATATTTTAAACTAAATCTTATCGAACAGTGTTTAGGCGTTTTCAGCTGCATTAGTTTGTTGGTCGTTTTGTCGGCTGTGGTTCAAACAAGGAGGTGTTTGCGAGAGATAGCAGCTATCGCCTGGGAACGACAAACATTAGGGCCCGACCCGACCGCGTGCCACCATCTCATCAATTGCTCAAGAGAATCCCTGTTCTGGGGAAATACCACATGCGATAAACGAATTCCTACTTATGTCAATAAGGGGTTCACCAAGATACGTAAAACGAAAAATCTAAATGGCAATATTAACCTCAAAACTTTCCCTTCTGGCGCAGTCGGGCAAAAATTAAATAAAATCGGTCAAGTACGAGTTGGGCTACTCGCTCACCGAGGCCGAGGGCTCCGTTCCAAACCTCTACAACCCTGGACCTTTATCGCGAGACCGACTCATACTTGGCCAGTTTTTATTATTGTAGAGTTGTTGTTATACTGTAGAGTTTGATCTATAATCACACCAAGTTTGACGCTTGTATGTATTACCGTTTTTACGATAGAGCATGAAGAAAAAACATTGATAAAAACTAGTTTCTTGTTGAGAATCCCCATAAATTTTTAATTGTTTGACATTTTTATTATTTGTTTACAAATCCGCCGAAATAACGCACATTCTGTGAAAATTTCGACTTTCTAGCTCTTACAGTTTAAAAGTTACAGCCCTAAATAGGTCGGACAGACAAACGGACAGACGACGGACGGATGGACGGACGGACGGACGGACAACGTAGGCTTAGTAATAGGGTCCCGTTTTCACCCTTTAGGTACGGAACCCTAAAAAGTGTTATTTATCTTTATCGCATTATCATCAGACTGACATTAACAATAACAATCTCTGGTCCTCGCCAAAGGATCTTAAAATAATGTAATCAAGAAAAACATGGAACACTATCGATCTGACAGGTAAATTATTGTAATGCCATCCATTTAGTGTCACTGAAATTATTTTTTTTAAACTAAAACGCGTTAAGAAATCAACGCCTTGACCTTTGACTATTTATACATTTTTATAAAGAAACTTTTAAGGTTGTAGAATATAACCTTTAGAATTTGTAATGTGTTTCGAGTTCAAACGAATGCCACGCTGAACGTAAAATACTGGACTACTGGATAACATACAACTGCACATAAAATTTACTGTGCGAATCCCTCTGCATTTGATTATCTCCGCTATCTACAAGGGGACTTTGTTGCCGTTTATGTTGCATAAATAGCTCGAAATTTACGAAGCGGAGCGGACGGACATATGTTGCTTCAACTGGGCCTCAATTGCGCAATTTTATACGGTTTTGGTTTGGTTTTGGTTTTGGTTTAGTTTTGGTTTAGATTTGGTTTAGCTGAAGTAAAAAAGCTATCGCGATATTTTTTCTGAACGGTTAAATCGCACAATACAGAAAATTCGATCGAACGGACATCAAACGTTACGCCAACGTATCTTCCGAAATAAAGCTAAATCGTTACCGTTCATATAATTTGCGCGATACGAATTGTGCATAACGTAACGTTTTTGGTTGTGGTTTTGTTTTGGTAGTATCGTTCAAACTTAGGGCGATTGAGGCCCTGAACAATGTACGTGTACTACAAAGTCACTAAATTCTCGCCTTTAAACAGTCGCTGTTCATTTTAATTACCCTCTTTTAACATACTTCAGAAGTAGAAAGTGTGAAAAAATCAAACTGTAATCTTTACTTTGTTTCAACTTTCCCTCAACTTTGTTTAACATGAAACGATGTTTCGTTTGTGCGTAAATTGGAACCGTGGTAGAGCTAAGTTGGAATTAATTTGACGTGTTTCGGAACTCCGGCGCTTGGTATGCAGCGAGCTGACGGCGCGTCCGTCCGCGTCCTGCGCGGGCGCAGGGGATCTGTGACGATGAGGGACAGAGGGAAATCGCCTTGCAAATACATCATTTGCATGTCCTGAGAATCTGAATATATTTACAAGCATAACTTTCCCATATAATGTCAGGCCTAGTACAAGATTCACACGGAAAGATTGTTGAATCGTATACTCTTGTCCATCCAAAGGGTTAACAGAATTAAATGCGAAATAAATTCGGAGTAAAACCTAAAAACCAATACCATTGAATATCATGACGATTATTACACACGCAACATTGTCATCACATCAACGATCGGTCTCTTAAACAGCCGTTACGACTCATTTGAAACGATGTAAAAAGCCCCGCATGTTTATCGATCAGCCCGGGATCCTGATAATCCCCGGCCTGCGCAGGCGCAGAGAGCATGGAATGCAACAATCGCGTCAGGTGCGCGCGCACCTGCTGCCTGCCTCCGCCTCTCGCGCCGCGCGCCGGTGCGCGGTGACAATCCGCCAACAACATCGATGTAAGATACCGAATCGATTCAATGAATCGAATCGATCCGGGGTTGCGATTATTATAAGAGTTAATTGGGTGTTTGATGTGAGAGTACGTTACTCACTAATAAATGTTAAGTAAATTTAAAACTTTTTCGTGTTTACGATATTTTAATGATCATGTTAACATCATAATTAAATTCACTTCGTAAATTGTTTATCATTTTCGTGCCTGTTTAAGCGGAAGCGAATAAATTGAGTGCATCGCTGAAGAATAATCTTGACGACTTGTAAAACGAGTCAGAAGGTAAAAAGCTTTGGCTTCAAGAAGCCAAAACATGTACAAAGGATGAGCATTATTTTCATCGGAATTTTCGTATTTAATGTAGGTACTATAAGCACTACAACGTGTTAATAAATTAGCGCAAAACCTCATACACCCCAACTGATTTATAACAAAATAAATCAGATTGAAACAATAATTTCATTATTTTGATAGTTAGAATTTAAAGTTATTCGCATTTTAAGTTTTGAAGCAAAAATTATTTGTTATCATTTCAGCACGAAAAGAAAGCACTAAGGTACTCATGGATACATTTTTATAATCTCGTTTTGGTAGTAAGTAGGGTGAGTGTGCCCGTGCGGTGGGTTGACATCCGGTTCAGAAAATTTTTAATTTTGCAAAAAAATTATTTAATATTTTGAAAAAAATTACCTATGTTGAAACCATGATAATTCGATTCTGCTCTCGATTCTAAACAAACTACTTTCTAGTTTTGCGTTAATTCATTAACACGTTGTATAAGCATCTATGATGTAGGTAATAAAATTGTCACAGTAACTTTGGGTGATAGTTTTGTTGCCTATGATCGATGGTTATAATAATAACACACCATCATCATCATCTCAGTCGATGGACGTCCACTACTGGACATGGCGGACGGATAGCCACAACGACTGGTCCTGCTTTGCCCTCGTCCAACGGGTAATAATACTAAATGTCAGGTATAAAATAACCAAGCAAATATACTTTAATACACCATGTAGCCAGTGCAAATACTACAGATCCTAGTTCAGCCATCAGAGAGCAAGCCAAAAGGTAGCCTCGCTCAATCTATAGGTACGCGAAGCTTTCCCCTATTGTAGTCGAACGCTAGAAAGACTTCGGAAGTACAAGCACACGAAAGTACTAAGCAAGGTACAAGCACAGTATCGGGAAGAATGGCATTATAGTGAGGGGAGGCTATACCTACTCTGTGGGTGGAGGTTAATGATGATCATGGTCGAACAAGGCCAGAAAATCATTATCATAAAAAATACTGCACAACCTGAAGAAGAAACTGGAGAGAAACTTTATCCAGTTATTCCTGCATTCAATCTTCGTTATATTATTTAAACCTCGGAAGATCACTAATCCAACAATACGCAAAGCATTAGTAAATCACTTTTTGATATAGATCGCAGCAGTATAATATAAACCTGTGTTTTTTTAACTGAAAATGATAACTCAATTCTCGGATCGAGTGGCATGTGCTAGTAAATATTGTATATAAATCAATAGTAATCGTTCACCAAACGGCACGTGTAGTACAGTATCAGCACATTCAACTTACTAAAACTACAGTTTTAAAACGATAAAAAATCACGACAATAAAAACAGTGTTTGGACCTGGGTCATTTATAGAATAATCAATTAATCGAACTGCAATTGAAGCTTTTTGTGTCTCGGGTTTTCCTTCTTTAAACGTACAAGTCAGTGCAGTGTCAAAGTTTGTAATACGTAACGTTATTTACAAAACTTTAAGTCAACCTTTTTGTTGAATTAGGGTCAGGACACATTGACCGACGCCGACGGCGACGGCGACAGTAACCGACGGCGGGCCTATTCAACAAAAACAGTGTGACCACTTTTAGTAGATTTCTACTTTTTTGGTAGATTTAGGGCAAATAAAACGATAATTTAGTAGTAGGAAATTGTTTAGTAGATTTTAGTAGAAATTCGGTAGGTCGAAAATTTGATCCAAAATGCAAGGATTCAGTCAAAAAATCAAAGCTGGCAATACAAATAGCTGAGAAAACGATCGCAGGGGGCTTTCTGGAACTTCTAATAAAACTTTGGTGGTGTGCAGCAATATTAATCTTATCAAATAATGTTGTTTTATACAAAATAGGGTTTATAAGACACAGAAAACTGTACCAACTTTAAACTTGCATAGGGACGACCAATCAATATTTATTTAGATTTTTTTTGGCAATTGAAGCATCCATGTTACAAAGTAATGATAACAGATATAAAATTATACAAAAACTCGAAAATAACATGAGTAATGATGAGCGTTTAGACAATAATGTTAATATTTTGTTCAAAAACGTGCTTTATATTACATTTTAACCATCTAAAACGATATAAATATTAGTTGGTAGAATTTAAGTAGAATTTGAAATAGGACTTGGTAGATTTTAGTAGATTTCAGCAGTAATTTTGGTAGATTCTCTGAAAAAAAAGTGGTCACGCTGAACAAAAAGCACGTTTAGTATATGGGAAGCCGTCCGCCGTAGTCGCCGCGCCGCGTGTTGTACTGCCTGTCGTTGCAGTCGATATGATTCTGACACCAGCGCAGCGGCAGCGGTGACAGCAACTTGTCGCCGCGTTAGCCGCTCGCTGTTACCCTGTCGCCGCTGTGCCTGAAAGGAAAAATAGTTTTAGATTAATTTGTATGTATGTTTATTTTTGTTGACCGTACTTACTTACCACATCCAGTAGGTACCGTGTGCATGTTAGATCTCCACTTCCTGAGCCTTGCTGATTCCTGAACCTTGCACCATCTAAAATACTATCGATTTGACGTACCGTAGCCTAACGAAATACCCGCGGACGAAGCTAGTGTAACATAAGTTTAATCGTCCTGTATACAGATAATAGCACCGTTATAACGGAGGCGTATGAAGTCAGACAATCCATATTGGTAAAAAGTGTGTTGTTTTCCCAAATACGACAAAAGCTCAATGCTACATTCAAATGTTAGACTTCTTCCAATAAAATACACAACAAAAAGGACGAGCAGGTTATTTATTAAATAAAAATCTGATGTTCCATACTAAAGTGCAATGCCTACTCAACTCAAATGTATGAAAAAGCTTAATTTTGATTTCAGGTTTGCTCCCATAGTAAAAGTTATTAAAGGTGGTCAGTTTGATGGTCTAAACCACTCCTGAAAATGTAGCTAAACATTTTCTTATAACCCGGTATTCGGGAAAGCAATTTTTTTTCCCTATTTCTATGTTGGTCTCATTGAGAATGTTATTCAGTTTGTCGGTCTGATCATCCACTTAAAAAACCGTCAGCATATTAAGTTGTATTGTACCCTGTATACTTAGTATGTTGTTGTTTCTATTCAAACAAATGGATAATGGGTTTTTCACGTGTTTCCCAAAAAGAAACACATCATTCTTAGCCGTTTCTTATCTTGAACACTAGATCTTAGATAACGCTGGAAGATTTAGTTTTTGCTATTTCTTTTTTAGCTTTAATGGAGTTGACCAGCCAGCGACCGAAAATGTTATTCACATGTGTTTATATTTAGAGAGCGAGTACTTTATAGTTTTAACCCTTTCGTATCGAAAGGACACTTAAGCAAAATGTCCTACACATCAAAATGACACAAGATCACACCTAATAAGACTGTTTATTTGAAGGAAACTTGCCTGTTTAGTAATGATTTAGGTCCGACACACACGTACAGAATTGCAATCCGGAATTCCGAATCAGGGTTGTGATTCTGTAATCCTATAGGATTTGACAGCTGCTCAATTCCGTACGCAATTGTGGAGCGGAAAAATCCATACGAAATCGTAATTCGTAATCCTGATTTAGGATTCCGGATTGCAATTCCGTATGTGTTTGGCGGACCTTCAGCACTGCCACGGAATATACAAGGTCCTTCTTAATATACTGACACTTTTTTAAGGGGATGATTAGACCATCAAACTGAACTTTATCTATGGGACCAACATCGAAATCGCGAAAGGACCCTAAATAAGAGTACACTGGCCTCGATTCGGATTGTGCCACGACTTAACTTAACTAAATTTATTCCTGTCACTTTCTAAAATAAGATTAAGAAAAGAGACAGAAAACCAACAGCTGACTTTAGTACTGTCAAAGTGACGTTACACGCCCAAAATAAGATGCCATCATAATTTACGCCATCTTATTTAAAGCGTTTTTGGGCGTGTAACGTCACTTTGACAGCACTAAAGTCAGCTGATGGTTTTCTGTCTCTTTTCTTAATCTTATTTTAGAAAGTGACAGGAATAAATTTAGTTAAGTTAAGTCGTGGCACAGTCCGAATCGGTATCATTACCTACCTAAACCTAAACCTCCTAGGTAAATATCTTTTTATGACCTTATTTGACTAAATCATAATCCTAGGCTGGTTTTTTAAATGGATTGATCAAAATGAAGATAAAATTATATGGATAGAAGAATGAATGGATTGTGTGAATAATAACAGGTAAGTGTAAGAAAAGAGTGAGTGAAATGACGGCTAAGAGAAATTCTAGTGGAAAAAGACGTGTTGCGCCGACCCCAAATAAAAGAAAGAGGGCAAGATAATATTTCGAATGTTGGTCACTTCTAGATTGTGTTCAAAGGCCGTTTTTAGCAGTATTGCACTTATTTTTTAACAAGTTGCATAATATAGCTATGGACACGGTTAGATGGTTAGGAACAATGTGATTGATGAATACTTCAAAAGTGCCGATCTATTCAGAGTGGAGCGGATAATCGGTCTCGTCCATTGTGCTACCGAGAGTTCCGCCTAGGAAACCGCAAGCATTCCTCTCGGCTAGGGTTGCCATATTTGCATTTCTCTTTATATAAAAATTTGTGTTCCGAGGAAAATTATAAAACGTTAGGAAGTTGGTCCCTGTCTACAAATCCATGGTTCGCAATGCACGTTTGTAAATTTCAAGTAATGCTGCTGGCTGGGTGATAAATGTAATTTTTTTTTAATGTTAAGTCATCTTTTAACCCCACGTAATAAACATTGCGTTTCTAACAAGTATCGCGGCCTCAAAGTAATGAACAGCCCCGGATCTAGGGGGGGGCAAACGGGGGCCCACGCCCCGGGTGGCAGGTCTAGGGGGCGCCAAAATTAAGAGTTTGAAAAATAAAATATGCAACGACTTGAAAATATTGTAAAAAAATCTCGAGCTCGCTTCGCTCGCTCCTGGTATTAGATCATATTGCAATGATCTCATTATATTGCGGTAAAATCTCGAGCTCGCTTTGCTTGCTCTTAATTTTTGTTATTGTATTGAATGTATCCAGTCATGCCTATTGCTATCTTATTACCGTAAAATCTCGAGCTCGCTTCGCTCGCTCCAAGTTTTAGATATTTTTGCCTTACCATATCTGGATCCATCTGGAGGGGAGGGGCGCCAATGTAAAGTTTTTGCCCCGGGTCGGAAAAAACATAGATCCGGGGCTGGTAATGAAGCGCAGTATTTAGGTGTGAAACTAGCATAGATGATTTGGTACGCAAAACTTTGCAGTTGATGCTGGCTATAGTGGGACTGGGCCGGACATGTCACATGCATTCAAACCACCACAAAATGGCCTCCACGGGATGATCGTTGACATCTACCTAGGTAGACCTAGAAAAATATAGAGATTCACGATTTGAAAACAACAGAGAAGATTGGAGAACATAATTGTCCAGCCTACATAAAATAAAAACCGGTTGATGGAATTGTGTGTATGGCAACTAACATAGAGTTATCAGAACTGATTAATTCAACCACGTCAGAGGCCGTAAGGCTCTTTGAAAAAACAACAGAGCCTGCTGCCCACACGATAAGAAGAAGATTGAACATTCTTGGCACAAATTAAGATCTCTTAGGAGTTTTACGAGGAGGATCAAGTACCTTTATGATGAGATCGTCTAAGTAAATGGATTGGCAGCCCTATGCCCTCAGCTCCGTATAGTTAGCGGCGCCGCGCCGCGCCGGCCCGTGAGAATAGCACTCATAGTCATCTATAGATTGACACCTCGAGCGTGACGTCTGCGTCTGCAGAGCTGCAGAGCAAAAACCGTCACGGGAATCATTAAATCGGTTCTCAGTTACAGTGACAACTCTTTATCGAGATTTATGTCTGTTATTTATTTATTAAAGTATTTAGCTATTTTTTGTATCGCGTAAGTATTCCTCCTGTATATGCTGACGGTTTTTTAATGGGGTAATCAGACCATTAAACTATAAAACTTTAAAAAACCGTCTGCAAGAGCCGTATACCTGTACCTAACCATAACATATCCTATAACATACTTTAATTATAATAATTATTGCAGTGATCTCACACTTTCAAAGTCATGGTCGATAATCGTGTGACTGGAAAAAATCGCACTCCTGGCACTTTAGAAGTTTTCTATAGTGGCGTCCATTTACCAAGGTTGTAACGATATTTCAGATGACCTCGAAATAGAAAAGGATATGACCATATTATACGGTATAGCCGTAGTTTTAATAATTATGTCAAAATACAATTCAGATCAAATAGGTACCTACATAATATGCCCATAGCACGGTAATCGCGTCGGTAAATGCGAAAGAAGAGGTTCGCCGCGAGTAGCTATAATCGGATCGGATCGGTGGCGCCTGCGTCGGCGGCGCGGCGCGGCTTTACTTCGGTAGTGTTTTAACAGCAGTTAACTCAGGGTAAAGGTGATTAAAACCGCCCGAGCGCGTGCCCCGGGGCACTGCGCGCGCCGCGCCCGCCCGCGCGTATATCACATTCCAATATAAATTAGTTTCGGACGAGTTTATGTGTCGAAATAAGCTCTCTGGGTTACCCAGATAATTAGACGTAACAGCTTGTGATGTAGGTGCGGTGGGTTGATGTTGATAGCAATTCTTAGCATACCACACTCGTATACCTGGAAACTAAGGCTCCACCTTGCTCTATACGACCGTTTGCATAACAAGTGTATCGTGTAACACTTATGTGTAATTTACTTAATTGCTGTTTGTGAGCATCGATGGTATGGCTCCTTAATTCGATGCAACTTTATGCTTGCTTATTGTTTCCCAAATATCCTAAAACCTTTGAGAATAATAGTACGTTCAATATAAGAGTCACATGTATACAGGGTGTAACAAAACACCCTAGTACTCCAGACCATCAAACTGAACAACTTTCACTATTGGTTTGGTTATTGGTTTGCATGTTTTGCCCCACAAGAGGGCACATCTGACTGACTGTCAAATTAGGCCAGCTTGACAGCAACTGGTCTACCTTGAGGCAACTGACTCCCAACGACTATGGAACCAACACCGAGAAAAAATAAATAAAACCGGTCAAGTGCGAGTCGGGCTACTAGCGCACCGAGGGTTCCGTACTACACCACCATCGAACACAACATTATTAACTCAGAAAAAAAATTTTTTTTTGTCCGGAACCTTTAGCGCGAGACCGACTCACACTTGGCCGGCTTGTTGTATTTGTTGTTATTCTGTAGAGTTTGCTCTATAATCACACTAAGTTTGACACTTGTACTTATGTATTACCGTTTTTACTATAGAGCGTGAAGAAAAAACGTTGATAAGTACTAGTTTCTTGTTCAGAACCCCCCTTAATTTTGAACTTTTTGTCATTTTTATTATTTGCTAACAAATCCGCCGTAATAACGCATAATCTGAGAAAATTTCAACTATCTAGCTATTATGGTTCAAAAGTAAAAAGGTAGGACAGACGGACGGACAAACGGACGGACGGACAACGTAGGCTTAGTAATAGGGTCCCGTTTTTACCCTTTGGGTACGAAACCCTAAAAAATGAGCCATCCTATACAAAACTGCAGTACCGGCTCGACTCAAATATATGGGACAGCAGATTTTTTTTTTTTTCTCGGTGATGGCCCCGTAGTGAAAGTTGTTCAGTTTGATGGTTTGAAGCACCCCCTTAAGTATTAATCGCATTGGAATTTACGATTGATAATTGAAGAGTGCATTTCAAGAGGCGGTCGCTGCAGCGGTTTGCGGTCGGCGCGGGCGGCGGTTGTTTGACGCGATGCGCACGCGATGCTAAGTATTTTACATTTCGGAGGTGTGCTGCTGAAACTGAGCGCAATTTCTTCGTCTCGCCCCAGGCCATGCCCAAATTACAACACAGGGCCGCCGGCGTAATTGCGAGCGGGCCAGACGCGTGTGGGAACACCGACCGATTTATTAAGATTTAATCGCGGCCAATTAAAATACGCAGCGCATTATTACGGAATACAAAAAGCTTATGCAAATTCTTAGGGGGAGTTCGCCGGCGCCACGCGAACCGGCTTTAGGACGGCCGCACATTATCAGAAATTTCTGACAGAAAAATTCTGACGCTCGCCGGAAGGCACTCGGTGCATACATTTTGTATTAGACCCCGCACACTATGAGAAAAATTCTGACCGGTCGTCCGCTTCTGATGCACGCCGGACGGCACCTCAGCCGGACGTCAGAATTTTTCTGACGGAAGGCGTGTTAGCCATACATTTTGTATTAGGCCCCGCACACTATCAGAAATTCGGATCAGGTATTGCCAGACGTGCGATAATTATCCTAGATATACGATATTTTTGAGTGTCATGTTCATGTGATAGAAATAAAAGTCAGGTATATTTTATTTCTGTAAACAGGCCATTTACTAAACGTTAATAGTTTCAGAGTTTTAAGCAAAATTCCGAAAAAAAAACAAACAGAATTTTAAACTTTTTTTGCGATTTTGTCAATTAAAATTTGTTAGCAAACCTCAGATTTGGATTCAGCACCCCAAAATACATATAGAATGGAAGAAATCAGAACTACCACAAAACTTTCCTAGTAAAAACACAATTTGACTGAATTATAGCCCCAAAAGGGCTAAGGTGGCAACACTGGGTCGATGTGCGTTGATTGAAATATGAAACACGACTGGGCTCAAAAGTTGCCGGATCAAAATTTCTGATAGTATGCGGGGTGCTTCCGGCGAGCGTCAGAATTTTTCTGTTAGAAATTTCTGATAATGTGCGGCCGTCCTTAGTGAGGCGCGGTGTACGCCACACACACACACACAACACAATCACAATTCACAATTTTACAACTTACTAGCGTTAACTCGCGACTTCGTCCGCTCAAATTATATACAAGATTTTTAGTCAGATTATAAGCTATCAAACAAAAAAGTTTCATAAAAATCGGTTCAGTAGTTTTTGCGTAATGCTCGTTCAAACACACAAAGCAAAAAAATTTTTTTTTTTTAATTTATAGTTTTGTAATAGTACGAGCATTTACCCGCGACTTCGTCCGCATAAATTATATACCAAATTTTAAGTCTATAATAAGCTAAGAAAAAAAAAGTTTCATCATAATCGGTTCAGTAGTTTTTGCGTGATGCTCGAACAAACAAACACACAAACATTCAAACAAACAGACAGACAAAAAATCCAAAAATTAGTGATTTGGAATCAGGGACATCTTAAAACCATATCGTAATCTTTTTTTTGTAAATATCTTCAATGTACACTTCTGTTACAGTTTTATAATAGTTTAGATATATTACAGGCTTTGTGTGTCGAATTACAATGCCTCTAATAAACTACTGAACAAGCTCATTCTTAAACATGAAATCTCAGACCTAGGCAAATAGTTACATGAATGCTACGCTACGAACGCGTGCTACGAAAGCGTAGCACAGCGCTACTGATTGCTACGACATACCCCGCGCCCCAGCCTAACAGTCACTGCTACGAACATTACACATATTAGCGTAAACTTTTTTTTTATTATACCACAGAATAATATGTAATTAATTAATCGTTGTTCTTGTTCGGTAGGTGAGATTAATATTTGAACTTAACCACAGTATAAGAAAGAGTATCTATTCGTAAAATCTGAAACCGTTTTATCAAAATCAATAACTCACATGTACTTGTAAGTTTTCAAAAAACATGTTGGCTTTTCATAATACAGGGTGTAAAATTAAATGCATTACCTACATATCAAAGAGGGTGCTGGAGACCATCAAACTGAACTTTCTCTGTGGAGCCAACATCAGAAAGAAAACTCTTTTAGAGTTAAGCTCGCCTTTGTAAATCACGACTTATCGTAATTTTTTTCATAACTATGTTTTTGTGTACAATAAAGAATCTATGAATCTATGAATCAGACAGAATCAAAAAACAAAATCAGCTGTTCCATAGAAAACGCAAATTTCTACTCGATACAAATGTATGGAAAATCAGATTTTTTTATGTAATCCTTCAGATTGACAATACTTTATAACAGCGACGATGTGGAGTCAAAATTATAACCCACACAATATAAGTATGAATGCTTTAGGGTGATATAGTATATACATACATCTATACGTCATATTATTTGATTATTAAATGTCGTATTTGGTATGTTTACGTTCAGAGAGTTAGACCCGGTACTGAGGCAAAGGAGGTAAGTACTTTTATTCGTTTAGTACCTCTTTTGGGTCTGCCATTTTGGACCGCTGATTGTGTATCTAGTATATAATTATCTATGATGATTTGATAACCTTATATTTTTCTCTCTAAAAATCTAAAAGTAATCCAGATCGCTATGGTACCATGTTCCCACATCCCACTGCGCCGGCGCAGCTGCAGGACCTCCCCTGCGCGCATACATTACAACTCACGCCACATAATAATTATAAAGGTCCCCGACAGGCCACCTATGCCGACGTCCGAAGGACGAGAGTTGATAAACTCGCGGGACTCCGAGTGACGACAGAACTAAACATTGTCGCCGATGCGCTCGCGCATCATACGGCCACACGCACTTGACTCTTTGCTTCGTGCCCTTGCCTTGTGTTATTGAAAAATATTAATTTAATTGATTTAATTTATTTATATAATTGTACGAGAAATACAGGGTGTATAATAAAATGGGACAGCTACTTAAAGGGGTGCTTCAGACCATCAAACTGAACAACTTTCTCTATGGGACCAATATCGAAATCGCGAAAAAAAAATCCGCTCTCCCATACAAAACCGCAAACATAACTCGACTGAAATGTATGGGACAGCAGATTTTTTTTTCGCGTTTTCGATATTGGTCCCATAGAGAAAGTTGTTCAGTTTGATGGTCTGAAGCACCCCTTTAAGTAGCTGTCCCATTTTATTGTACACCCTGTATACAGGGGGTCTTATATACAGGTTTAAAAAAAAACAAGGATAAAAGATTTGTTTAATTGATTCATATTATAATAAGATCCAACTCAAGGAACACGCAAGCTATATAGCAGCAGCACAGTAGCTGCATAAAGGAAATTTCCTTTATGCGGCTACTGTACAGCTGCTATATAGCTTACGTGTTCCTTGGGAAAGGGCTGACGGAGAGGGATATGCTCGGTGTTTCGTTGCGAGATCGAATCAGAAATGAAGAGATCCGTAGAAGAACCAGAGTAGCTGACATAGCCCAAAGAATTACTTAACTAAAGTGGCAGCGGGCGGGGCACATTATTCACAGAACCGATGGCCGATGGGGCCGAAAAGTTCTCGAGTGAGTACCAGAAAGCGAAGCGTGGGTAGGCCTCCCATACGGTGGATCGACCACCTGGTGAAGGCGGCGGGAACCCGTTGGATGAGGGCAGCGCAGGACCGGTCTTTATGGCGATCCTTGGGGGAGGCCTATGTCCAGCAGTGGACATCCATCGGCTGAGATGATGATCATGATGATGATGATATAAGATCATTTACCTAGGTACATAAATGTCTCTTTTCCATTATATGTAGTATTTTTTATTTCTAATAAAACTATTGAAGTGCCGGAAATACATACAGGGTATTTATTCTTAATATACCTACTGACAATTTTTGAAGGGGACAGCAACGACAACAATTAATTACAATAATATTGTTTTCCATACAAAAGACATCAACGGTGCACTGTAGTAGTAGCACAGAATATTATAATAGTCTTTTTCTCTATTGTATTCTCTTTTTCTATGATCTAGTAGCAAAGCTTTCTATAAACGTTTTAAAATACAGGATGTCATCAGCATCACATACTTAAGGGATTCTTCGGACTACCAAACTGATCAACTTTTACTTTAAGGGATAAATAGTGAAACTGAGAAAATACGGCCGCAGGATTTTGGGTCATAATTTTTCATCTCATTTCTAGAAAGCACGTCGGATCCTACTGCTGGGAATAAGCCTCCTCTCACGAATAAGGCTGGTGGTGTATTCCACCAGCTAGTTCGTATTGGTGGAGTGGAGGGTTCAACTTAATATGGCTGTCATAGAATTTTCAGATCACCTAAATATGCTCCTGACCTGGTTTAACAAATACAAAGTTAGTTAAACCGCCAAAGGAAGTATACGAGTGTGGTATGCTAAGAATTGCTATCAAACCACTGCACCTACATCTTGTTTCCAAACATTTAACAAATCTCCTCCGCTTTTTAGCAGACACCATCATCATCATCAGCCTAAATACGTCCCACTGCAGTCACAGGCCTAATCTCACAACGCGTGCCCAATGCGGATTGGTAGACTTCACATACGCTCTTAGTTTCTTCAGCGTATGCAGGTTACATCACGATGGTTTCCTTCACATACAGGCATACTTTGGCATATTCAACCAGCAGTCCAACCAAACATATTGGTACTACGGTAGTAACCCAATATTCGGGTTCACACCAGACACTCCAGAATCCAGCATTAGCATGTTAATGAAGGGGCGTGTCCACTCCGAAGGCGACGGGTCGACACAAATCACGTCCTGTGTCTCCCACGCGCCTGCCTGCGCCCGCGCCGGCCGGCATCGACTGCGCTGCGCTGCGCCCCGTCCGTGATATATGCGCTTTTTAATAACCTATTACATTGTCTACCTTGCGAGTTTTTAGCTTTCGTATTAATTTGTGGATTGTTAATACAATAAGTTAGTTATAATTTTTATAAAGTAATATAGGTGTTGCAACTTTGTCTGTATGGCTTTAAAAAGAATACATTTTATCTATGTGCCAAATTCCATCTAAATCCGTTTAGCGGTTTATGCACAAGTGAGTCGCAAACATCCTAACATTCACATTTTATAATTATGAATTATATTTTATTATTATTGTTTAGGGTAGGATTTATAATAGGTATGTGTTTTCGGTATAGTAAAATGTACCCAATACATGTAGAAACGGCATGATCCTGTTAAATCACAACAAAATCGTCCTGGAGTGCGATTTTTGAATCTCATTCGCTGAGTTCAGCAGTTGAAAATGTTAAAATTGCTATGGAGATATGCATCTTTATACTGTTGATTTGACTTTCAAAAATCGCACTCCCTGAAGTATGATTTTATGAAGTCAAATCAGCAGTAGAAAGATGCGTATCTCCACAGTAATTTTGACATTTTCAACTGCTGAACTCAGCGAATGAGATTCAAAAATCGCACTCCTGAATGACTTATTATTATGTATTTTAAATCTCCCATACTCTAAACAAATAGATCAAAAGGTGTCTTGTCCCACTTTAAAATACCACACAGCCTTAACAAACATAAAACCTACAATTTCTACCGCTTTTGATCTTTCATCGGGCATCATTAGAAATAAGCAGGTATTCTGTAGGTAGCTCAAATTAACATAGTAACGAAGGGGCGGGCAGCCGCTAGCCGGTAACTCACGCCCCGAACAAAATAAATAATTTGGAGTGCGGAATGCGGTCAGATAATGGACCTTGGCATTTGGTTGTTAGAACAGCCTGTAGATTGCGTCAATTGATACGAGATAAGATTGCGCGATGTTCGCTTTATTTTAAAGCTAAATCAGGACTTCAGGAAACACGAGTTTACTATCTCGCATATCTTAACAATTATAAAACTGTAACAGAAATGTGTCTGTAATTATGGATATTTATAAAAAAGTTACGTTAATTGGCTTTTAGGTGTCCCTGATTCCAAATCACACATTTTTGGATTTTTTGTCTGTTTGTTTGTTCGAGCATCACGCAAAAACTATAAGTGCGATTTTTGAACATTATACGAGCGACTCGGCAGTAGAAAATGTCAACATTACTATGGAGATTATCTTATTATCTTTCTACTGCCGAGTCGCTCGTATGATGTTCAAAAAACGCACTTCAGAACTGATGAAACTTGTGCGGAAGAAGTCGCGGGTAATAGTTCGTATCTTAAAATGTTATAACAACAGCGCGTTATTCGGTTAGAAATATTGTTTTTCTCAAACATGCTTGGAAATGTGAGCATTATTTTGACAACCTTCTTCGAGATAAATCGAAATTGCTGTACTGGCCAAATACATGCGCGCAGCGGCCGGCAATGTTTGTATGAAAATCCATATCTGTCGTGTTTAGCGGCCGAATAAATTACATAGTAAACTCATATCTGTCGTGTAATTAAAAAATGGAACGATCTTTTTCTCCGAAACATGGCGACCAAGGAGGTAACTAATCAAAGGTTTTATTTAAATTTCGAACTGGCTTGCAAACAGAAAGCTGTTTATTGAAAAAAAAAAACAAATTGTTGTTCGTTGTTCGTCATTGATTTTGAAAAGAGTTTTAATTTCTGCGAATTATTTGATAAAATTTACTGTTTTAATTTCCGCGCATTATTTGAGAAAAGTACTATACAAGCCTTGGCCACAACTAGGCATTGATGGACTTACGTATGTATGCCTCGGCTTCGCCTCGGCCCACATTTACACATTCGTCCATCAATGCCTCTGTTGCTGGCCGCTGCAGTAATGACCTATTGGTGCCGTATAGTAAACGTTGTTTTGTTTGAAGAATAAAAGATAATTAAATACAATACTTTGTTTAGTCTAGTTATATTTTAGTTTTTCGATATCTTAATTTTCTTTACAACTGTTTTAAAAAAACAATGCTTTTTATAATAATCAGATAAGTAAAGGATCAAACGTTTTATCCTCATTATTTTGCTTTATAATTATAACATACAATACTCAATTTAATGAAACTTTCAAGATTTGTATTTTTTACTTATTTACATAACTCAAACATATTATAATTCTAAGTGTTTGTGACCAACGTTAAACTTAAAAAACATAAACTTCATAATATCGTGAATAAATAATAATAAAATTATCCTAAGCTTTGCAGGCAAGTTTACCACCAGCGATAGGTCTAGCAATATCATATAATTTCATCAAATTATCGTACCTACTGTGTTTATACTTTTTTTTGTTCTATTTGTAATTTTGTTTTTTTTTCATATATTTTATTTTAAAAGACCCAACCATCAAAGTCATAAGATGAGTCATGTCATGACCACTACGACCTCACGATAGCCTCTGGACACTATTATAGTTTTTACGAAACGTAATCATCTCGATAAAGATTAGTCAAGATCCTTATGCGTCCTTAGAGGACCTCCACAAGATAATTCCTGTAGACTTACAAATCTTGCCGACCAATTACAAAACTATGCAATTTGCTTATGGATCTCTAGTTTTAATATTAACACTATATACAATAAAGACAGACTTGTAGGCTAGATATTATACAGGGTGTTAGGGTAAACAGTTGCACTACTTTAAGGGGTGATTGTACCCATGATACTGAACAACTTTCCCTAAGAAACCTATACGAAATTCACAATATTTTTTTTGGACTTTTCATAGGTACCTACTAAATGCAATGCAATGCAATGCATTAGTCAAGATCCTTATGCGTCCTTAGAGGACCTCCACAAGATAATTTCCTGTAGACTTACAAATATTGTATGAAAAGTCAATTTTTTTTTTTGCAAATTTTCTTTAGGTTTCTTAGGGAAAGTTGTTCAGTATGATGGGCACAATCACCCCTTAAAGTAATGCAACTGTTTACCCTAACACCCTGTAGATAGTGAACATACATGTGAAGTAGTGAAGCCAAACAGCCAAAGGTTATCTCGCATGTATCTTATATTTTTTGTGTTCCTAATGGATTATTTTTTCCATATAATCATTCTAAGTCTTTGTACTTACGCAGTTTTATAATTATCATAATACAGGTTTAGACTCTAGTCTAGACCAAATTCTGGAAACTCCATTTTCGATCTAAATACATTATCATTTTATATAAGCAATATGGTATGATACGTTGAACATTTAAAGGTATCTATAAACTCGTATTAACTTCAAGGACCTTCAGTCAAAAGAACAGTTCTTTTGTATTCTTTTTATACGTGCTCTCAGACTTAAGACATCAAAAGTAAGTAACAGTATAAAAACATGAAGATATAAAATGTATGTTGTTGTATTTATTGGATCCTCTTGCGGCAGTCGTGCGTGCGGTGGGTGGCATCGACATTTGTCACCGTTGGGTCCGAGACAATGTTACTAGTGAGCACAGTTTGTATTTTTGAGCACACCCTTTTATACATAGAGTTTTATGTGTGGTTACTATGAAAGCAATCATGTAATTTCACTGGAAAGGCGATATAGTGTGGGTAATCCTTTTGATATTAATACTTATACGTTAATATCCATACTATAGTAAATTAGACAGTCTTTGATCTATCTTATGAAGTCTTAACTCCTATTAAAGTAAAGCTGCAAGACCAATATTCTACGTGGACAAAGCCGCACGCAATAGCTAGATTATGGTTATCTGTACTAGTGTTGTTCTAAAAAAAAGCTGTGTCCCTGAATAGGCTGTATTCAAATACGCAGCCATATTAGAGTACGTGAAACGTCTTTTACCGAGTAATGGCTTCTATCTTCTAAATTTTAGAGGATATAGAAGCCATTACTCGGTAAATATACCTAAAGCGAATTTGTCATAATAATAAGTATTTCGTACGTTACATAAGGCTTTTGCAACTTTTGCAAGTGACCCCCTATACCTACCTACTGACCACAATGAAGGACTTTTCACGTCAAAAATTTTTCAAATTTCATCGTCGTTTGCTAATGATCGCGAATCGTGGCAATCTAATTATTTTCTAGTACTTTTCAATCTAATTATATCCGTACAACGGAATGCCTTGTAAAGTTTTTCTGGAATGAAGCAGAAAGGAATGTTCCAGAATGCAAGCAACTCCACACATTCGTAGAGCGACGTAGCCCGGGCGTAGAGCTCGCGGTGGCCACTATCGCGGCAACCATCGAACTCTATGCAAATGCACTTTTTGCCAGCTACCAATTGAGAAGCAGTACCGAAGTGTATCTCAACAGTGGGTGGCCGTGCATTTACGCGAAATCCCTAGAAATAAATATGAAATCTTCGCATTGTGGAAACTAGGAATATTCCTTTGTTGCTTCCTTCTATGCTGTTTGCTATTTCAATTCTATCGAATCTTTCAAACTGCACAGGAGCTTGACAACTAAATAAATAGGTATTGACTTTGCTACCTACATTTGCAGGCCGATTTAAATGTTATTTATCAGATAGTACCGTACAAAAAATACTTGTAAGTAGTACCACAGAGTACTATAATTACTACGTAGTACAAAGCAAATGCATGAATCTCAACTCAATAGACTCAAGTAAATATCTATATGGATTTCTGTTTAGAATAGAAAACGTTTATTATACTTAAATCTCCCCTTCAAAAGCAGCATAAACGCTTCATGAAATCCGTGGGACTAGGAAATGACCTTTAGGTCATGGATTCAGCTACAATAGATCTATCCAGGTTGCGGTAGCTATAATCAAGGCATCAATCCCTAGCAACTAGTTAATAATATAGGATTCTTCTCGACAAGCTACATCTCCGCTTTTCATTTGAGTAGTTTACAGTTAAAAAAAAATAAAGATTTTAAAGACCCCCAACCAACATATATGTATTAGAAAAACACAATCGTTGTTCTAATAAATGTCACTAATTGTATAATAGAGGTACAACAACGCACAGCTCCGAACAAGAGCCTAGTTTACATATTATAATATTCAAAACTGCTCTCAACGACCCAGTCATCCTCCGTCAGGACTTTATATTCAATTTATATTTAAGGTGTCATTCCATCGCTCGTGACAAAGTTTTGAGGTGATTCGTAAATTAAGTAACCAAAAACATGTCTTGTTAACTGATCTCGATAAAAACTTAGCCGCAATATAATTAGTAAATCGATAAGCAGACCCTCAAAGACATCAGTGGTCATCTTAAAACCTGCAAATGAATAATCTTAACAGAATATAAATCTACTATTCCGAGAGATAAGTGTACTTTTTGCAACCATCAGCAGCAAGGCTGATTCAGTCTTTATGGGGTGTAGAGCTTCTCTGTGATGGGGATGGACCAGGTCTGCCTGCATAACTCCAGTCGGTTTAGGAGTTACTGATGATTAAAGGTCTGTAAAAAATTAACTATCAGCTGCAAGGCTGATCGTATGTTATTGTTGTAGTATGCATTTTAGCTATGTGAACAGTACAAAAACTGACATGGTTCATTAGTCGGTTTAGGAGATACAGCCGTTCAAAGGTGGGAACTTTGACTGGCTGTATCTCCTAAAACGACTGACAGTTTTCGTACTGTTCACATAGCTACAGTGCATACTACAACAATATCATACGATCAGCTGCAACAGGCAGACCTGGTCCATCCCCATAACAGAGATGCTCTACACCCCATAAACACTGAATCA
The DNA here is from genome assembly GCA_922987775.1 of Agonopterix subpropinquella. NCBI lineage: Eukaryota > Metazoa > Arthropoda > Insecta > Lepidoptera > Depressariidae > Agonopterix > Agonopterix subpropinquella. Next base: position 9,871,309 of record OV277695.1, on the reverse strand, counting down.
GCCTTGCTGCTGATGGTTGCAAAAAGTACACTTATCTCTTATACCACAGGGTGAAATTGATATCATTGGCATCCTTTTAAACTAAGAGTCTACCCATCAAACTGAACAACTTTTACTATGAGAGCAATCCGATCGGAGCAACTAAAAAATCAGCTGTCCCATACTAAACTGCAATGCCTACTCGACTCAAATGTATGCAACAGCGGTTTTTTTTTTGCTCCGATCTGTTTGCTCCCATATTAAAAGTTGTTCAGTTTGATGGGTAGACTCTTAGTTTAAAAGGATGCCAATGATATCAATCTTACCCTGTATATACCATTTTAAGTGAGCTAAACATAGATTTGGTTTCGAGGAAACGGCTCTAACGATGTTTTACTTTCTAAGTTATGAAACCTTGATGGGGATTTTCTCAGGAATGAAACCTTGGGAAAAATATGAAAATATATAATGTGGAAATGGATTTTCCAAGATATGAAACCTATCTAGATACTTGGAAGTTGGAAAATAATGATCAAAGCTCGATTGCCCAGGTACTCCAGGTAGTAACCAATGAGGGTAAGCTACAACAGTAGACGGTACCACAGTATAAGGATAAGTATATAGTACATAACAGTACAAAGGTATACAATACTCCAACAATAGAGACATGTTTCGCTACCTATCAAGCCTCATATTTTTGCATCGAGCAACTACCAGTGTATAAACAGCACAGACACCTACTCATAACGAAGTAAGTGTAAATTGTAGAAGACAAGCGACAACATCAACACGTAGCTGCTCCTTAAGACGATATTTTTTGCGGTGCGTGTCTTTTACGACAATAAATTAGATGCGTTGAAATGTTTGTGTTGTGGCGTCTCGGCCGCTGTCGCCGACTGCGCGAGGACGTCGCACGCGCATACATTAGCGCACAATACCGCGGGGGGCGCCATTGTGTCCTCACACTTACAACCCTCCCTCCCCCGCCTCACCAGCACGCCCCTAATGAACGATTCAACCCGAGACCTGCAATTATGAGATAAAAATCGGTCCACGTTCGGTCATAAGCCGAGACCCTCCGCGGTTCCTTAAACATTTTCATTGAAATTAAATGGGATTACAAAAAAAAGTAATAAACACAACACTACGTGAAATGATTGAGAGAACAAATAAAAACTTATGATTATGAGCAAATTGAAACACGAAAAGGGACCAACAACTTCACCTGAAAGATCGAATAGTCGTATACCTATACAATTATACATATAGGGTCCTGGTCCTGACACTTTTTTAAGAGGTGAATCAGACCACACCAAACTGAACAACTTTCTCTATGGGACCAACACAGAAAACGCGAAAAAAAAATCAGCGGTCCCATAGCTTGAGCAGGTTTGCAGTTTTGTATGGACGAGCAGATTTTTTTTTCGCGATTTCGATGTTGGTGCCATAGAGAAAGTTGTTCAGTTTGACGGTCTGATCATCAACTTAAAAAGTGTCAGCATATTAAGAAAGACCCTAATACATCCCTAGATGATCCCTTGCAATATTATATTTTGTTCGATAGAATGAGGTGGACCCACACATATTTTCATCTTTATATGGATCGAAAATTGGATGGTAGTCTTAAGAATTTTAGATGGTAGAGGCTGAGTGGAGAGGACCCTGGATAGTATTCCTTCAGAAGTAAGCATATTTTATTCCTACCATAAAACCCTTCTGTTTATTAGTTTACCATGCAGTTTACCAGTATAAATAAAGAGTGATCGAGATCGCGGAGAGCGCGATTAGGGTTGCGCACACTAATTTCGGGTTTCCGCGGGTTCCGTGCGGTGCAGTGCAGTGCGGTGCGGTGCGGTCTAATGACCAGATAATTGAGCGGCACGGCACGGCAGGTGCGCGCGCGCCGACCACTGCTCTGCACGCTATATGCGCACACGCCAAGCGTCGCGCTAGCAGCCTAGCACAGACGAAAGCCTTTTCACCTCCTCTATTTCTCTTGTTATAAACCTTAAGAGCAGGTTATCCCAGTACAAGCGTCTCTTTCTTACAAGCATACGTTTGCAATTAGCCATCCCACTTCAATTGAAAGCAGGATCGCAAAAAAACTTATTTTTCATCAATATATCTTTTCTCTTGGGTGTTTGGGGTAAAAACTAGCTTCAGAATAATGTAGACAGTGTCATTTCCTATTTTTTTATTTTATTTATAGTGTTAATAATCTTTAAAGGGCTATCGCAGTCCAGTGGCGCCCTCATCACATTAAAAAAGTTTTCTCAATAAAGAAAGCCTAAATTTAAAAAGTGCTCAACAGATAAACTACAAAAGCCTTCAAGCCATTGTTATACAATACTTTTATAGGTTCTAAACATTCCACTTTTAGACAATTTCGAATAAAAACAAAAGCGGTCGTTTTTTTTTCTTTTTTCAAAATTTGTATGTTTACCTTTAAAAAAAACCTATAAAAGTATTCTATGAAAATAGCTTGAAGCCTTTTGTAGTTTATCTGTTGAGCACTTTTTTAATTTCTTTATTGAGAAATCTTTTTTAATGTGATGAGGGTGCCACTGGACTGCGATAGCCCTCTTAAGTAAAACTCGAAAAATAGTCATATAAACTTACATCTTTGCATCGTTTTATCATCGAGAGAAGTTATAACTATCGTGTTTTGAGCCTAAGAATAATCAAGAACAGTTCATGAACAACAAAATATGTTTTTTTCTGGATTACCACTACGACTATGTCATGCAGGTCGATTTGAAAGAACAAGTACCCTTAAAGTTGGTCATTTTTTTTGTTTGATTGAAAAAGAGTTTTTTTGTTTTTCGATTAATTTAATAAGCATAAGCATATGCTCACAACTATATTCCCCGAGGGGGTAGTCAGAGGTATTCTGAAACTATAGAATATCCACGTTTCACTAGTAATAGGTACCGAAACTCGGCTCTGGAGTGCAGAAGAACCAGCAGCGAAGAAGAGAGTTTTGAATCTCATTCGCTGAGTTCAGCAGTTGAAAATGTCAAAATTACTGTGGAGATACGCATCTTTCTACTGCTGATTTGACTTTCAAAAATCATACTTCAGGAGTGCGATTTTTTAAAGTCAAATCATCAGTCATCAATCATCATCATTTGTAATATACTTTCTTCTTAATCATTTACTATTATTTTAGCTTACCTTTGATAGGCAAGCACTTTTCATTTAATACTGGATAATCTTTGGCGGATTCCTATAATTGGTCTGTTCTGTGTTAATTTTTTGTAACCATTTATTGTAATTTTGACTGTTGGTTTCCCGAATAAAAATTTATTTAAATTTATTTATTTATTTATCAGTAGAAAGATATATAGGCATATCTCCACAGTAATTTTGACATTTTGAACTGCTGAACTCAGCGAATGACATTCAAAAATCGCACTCCTGCTCAGCCTGCTCTGCTCTCACTCCTCTATTAATTTAATAAACTACGATAAAAATACCGATATGTATATGCTCACGACTAAATTCCCTGAGGAGTTGAAAATATTATTATTATACCATATACAGAATAACAACATTATAGCCCAAAGGTGCCCGAACTCTGTCAAGCCAAGCATAACATAACAATAGTCAGCATGTCTCCTTTTACAGGACAGTAGGCAGTAAACATACCTCGAAATTAAAGCGAGACGCTTTAATATTGGACCAAATCTGAAATCGCTAAAATAAAATCAGCTATTCGATACTGAACTGCAATACCTACAGCTACTATTCAGGGAACAGCAGATTTCTTTCGCCATTGCAGGTTTGCTCCAAAAAATGTAGTTTTAGTTTAAAAGGATGCCAACAACGTTAGTTTCACCTATCAAATAACAGATAAATTCAATGAATTTTCCGTAATAATAGAAAATATATTTAGAATGCTAATCTTTATGATTTAACTTTTACACTAACCTTTCAGATCGTAAACATATCATTAACGGTTTTAAAATTTAAGTGCCTGCCCTAATCAAATAGATTTGAATAGATTGCCGTCATAGCTTCCGTTACGTGGTCACGCATTCACATTAAAAATATTTTTATTGTTTTATATTTACTTTGACAATGTTATTAACCTTTTGGCATTTTTGTTTATTACGCTAACTTTGTGAAATACATTAACAAAGGTGCTATTGTACCTACCTATTGAACTGATTAGATTATTTTAATCATAAGGTAGATAGAACCATGGTAGACCGAAACTCAAATCATCATACTCATCATATCAGTCGATAGACGTCCACTGCTGGACATAGTAGGCCTCCCCCAAAATGGGGGGATTTGCCATTATCGCCACGCTTGGCAGGCGGGTTGACGATCGCAGTTGGATTGAATGTGTGTATTCAGAGGATGCTGCTGCCCATCCTCCGGTAGATCCCTTAGTCGCCTTTTACGACACCCAAGGGAGGAAATGGAGGTGAAAGGTGGTGCTATTCTTAGCCGACACCACACGGACTAAAATATAACACAAAAATAACTAAATATATTTCATAAAAATTATCAGTGCTATTTTATATGAAGAACCATTATTTCTTTTTTTTGTAGGTACCTAATTTAGCCCAGTCATTTTACGGTTTGAGCCGGGACTAATTAATAATTGATTTTTTTTTTCGCTATAATATTGAAGAGCCAATTTGAGCTTAGTAACGTACCAAAATTAAAAAAAAAATCACGTTAGCAACAGTCCCAATTTTAAAATTTAGATATTATCTCGTTCTAAAAAACCAGATGATAAATTTTTTTTTGCACATATTTAAGGCTTTACCATTATACATACTTCAAACATGGTGTAAATATTTTTGTCTACTTAGTAGGTTTTGAAAAATACATTCGCATTTTCTAATAAATACCTCACTTTTTAAATTTTAATACCTATTTTATTGCTCAAAAATAATGTATATTGTTAAATCTAATTCAAATGAGTGCACTGGTATTAATATTATTAATTTAAAAGCCTTCTGGGACACACCATTTTGATTTCTATGTTGCGTAGCAATTTTTTTTTTTAATATGGTTTAGGATAGTATTTTTGTCACTAAATGGTGCCGGTTACAGTTTAAGGCTGGGTATTAGTAGAACAAGCCTCTCTTTCTAACAAGCAAACTTTCGCAATTAGCCATCCCGCTTCAATTGAAAGCAAGATCGCAAAAAAACACATTTTTCATCAATATCTTTTCTCTTGGGTGTTTGGGGAAAAATCCATCGGTTAGAAGCCCTGCTATAATTATTTACCTTTCAAATGATGGTATATTCAGAAGAAATGGTGTAGTGTGATTCTTGTAAAACTGGTTATAAATCTGAAATCGAGCTTACTTTGCTTCTTTTTTCTATCGAGAAAATTTAATAGAATCGTGTTTTTAACGGTTAGATGCTCTGCAGAAAGAACGTATCTACACTGTTATGTGAACTATATATATTAAATGTAATAATTTGGTTCTCAATAATCGGTTCGAAAACAGACAAAATAGGTATGACCCCCTCTTAAAAGTTCAATTAATAATTACTCCCTACCCCGCCTAACAAAACTCCGTAAAATGACTGGCCTAATTGTAGGGCATACTACTTCTACTTCTGCCAAATAATATCTATTGAAAAAGAAGTAGCGTTGAACTCTTTTCAGATCGGACAGTGAATTGTTTTGGCGCACTCGTTGATATCTTTTATATGACCGTTTCTCCAAATTGGATTTAAAAGAAGATCTTCAATCTTAGTATGGAAAATTGGCTAACATAAAAATGTTAGCGTATAGTTGGCGTATAGTTATGGAACTCGTGTCGATTCGTTTCTCATAATCTCTAGTAGCTATACCTCATCTTAACAGAGTGTCGCGTAATAGCAGTTGACGCACATCTTGTCTTGGTAAGATATGTTGATTTTTTATTTTTATTTTCGTATTAACATCTAAGATGTTCCTATACACGCATTGCTTTACATGTGCCGTTTTACTTAATAGGAAAAAAGAATCTTAGCAAAAAAAGTCAAATCGGTGCATTTTTTATATTTATTTCATAATTCCGTTTGTATTTTTACCTAATCTTTCGTCCGATTACATAGTAAATTAAATTATGTTTATAGAGTGTAATACTATCAATAAACGTAACCGTTTGTAGGCCTACAATAAATTGACTCCTTATCGCTTTGAAAATGTAAAAATAGGCCAGGAGTGCGATTTTTGAATCTCATTCGTTGAACTCAGCAGTTGAAAATGTCAAAATTACTGATGAGATACGCATCTTTCAACTGCAGATTTGACTTTCAAAAATCGCACTCCTGAAGTATGATTTTTTCATGTTAAATCAGCAGTAGAAAGATGCGTATTTTCGTAGTAATTTTGACATTTACAACTGCTGAGTTCAACGAATGAGATTCAAAAATCGCACTCCTGATCTCTGTCTGCTGTCTAGAAAGAACTATAATGTTACGGGCAGGTACTTACATAGACATCTCTTTATACTTAATAGACAGTTCTACAGGATTGAAATAAAGATCTCAGTCAGTATAAAAAACTATGAATGATAAAACAGAATTATCAAAATAAATTATAATAATAAAGAAGCCATCACGACTCTTGATCACTTGAAGAGCAATACTAATGCAGATTAGAGTTTACAAAGGGTGGCACGCGCACGCGCAAGCGCTCTCGCATACACGACAGATGCTAGATGTGCTTCAGAAAAATATTTTTTTCTTGATTGAAAGTTTTTTATCATTATCCGTATGTTTTATGTGGTTTTATGTTATAAAGAAACTATGAATAACTTCGACATTTTTTCTTTGTTTCCTTTTTTTTAGGGCCAATAACAATTCAAATACTTACTTATAAAATATGTTACGATATTATACTTTATGAAATGATTCAATAAAATCTACCTTTAGATTTGACCCAACTTTAGATTTGAATTACTACACCTGTAAAATAATAATAAATAACAATACTGAAATGAAAATTAGCAGATACCTAACAACCTCAAGGATGTACCTACGGGCGTTAGTCCACCACGCGTGCCCAATGCGGATTGGTATTGGCACAGAGTACTATAATTACTATTGTATAACTCTGAAAAACTTTACTAACATAATTAAAAGCTAAAACTCGCATATTCCCCTATCAATAACTAAGACTAAAACATAGTTAATTATTTACTTTCCTATACCTAAGTCAAGCAAGCTGTTATAGAAAAAGATTTTTTTTAAGACCACCTGGTACGCCACCCGCGCCCGTGTCTGACACAAAAACCAAAAGAAAAAACGTCATAATATTTGAATATTGTACAAAAAATAATTAAGGGTGCCGCGCGTCACCTGTCGCTGGCACGAGATACGCATTTGCATAGAAACAAATTTCTAAGGCTGCGCTTACATGTTGCAAGTAAATAGAGTGACTAGCAAAAAAAACATAATTGTCACTGTTATCAGCATGCTATGTTGCAGGGAAACGTATTTCTTTTTCGCCAGACCTTTATACCTCAGAACATACTTGGGGTCGAATCTATATACCTAACAACGCTTCGCCAAAGAAAATATACGCTAACGCTATTGGGCAACGCCGAGGTAAACGAGTATGTACTACGCTTACGAGGTTGCTTTTTATCCATATAATCATCATCATCATCATAATTATATCAGCCGATAGACGTCCACTGCTGAACATAGGCCTCCCCCAAAATGGGGGGATTTGCCATAATCGCCACGCTTGGCAGGCGGGTTGGCGATCGCAGTTGGATTGAATGTGTGTACATTATGTGTGTGATCCATAGAATAAATGAACTTTATGAACAGTAATTAAATTTTAAAGTCCATTAAACTCCTGAAGAGATTTTATCACTTACGCGAGACTCGCGCGACAAAAATCGTGTCTTCTGAACGATTTTTTTGTCATGTGTGTCGTCAGCCTAAAGGTATGTTTACAAACATGTGTAGCATGTTTGTTTTCCCAGTTTATAAAAGATCTTTTGTCAAAGCACTCTCTGTTTTGTACGACGCTATCTATGAGATGCAATACAAATCACAAACAGCTTATAGGATGACATCACTTTCAATTTTCATGTTAAGTACTTATATCTATTGTTAAAATTCGTATCAGATACAATCAGTTCTTGGCTACCAATCTACCTATACCTAACATAGAGAAAGTTGATCCGTTTGATGGTCTGATCATCCCCTTAAAAACCCTCAGTATATTAAGTTGGACCGTGGAGTGCGATTTTTTAATCTCATTGAAGTATGATTTTTGATAGTCAAATCATAAGTAGAAAGATGCGTATCTCCATAGTAATTTTGACATTTACAACTGCTGAACTCACCGAATGAGATTAAAAAATCGCACTCCAGGGTCCAACTTAATATACTGAGGGTTTTTAAGGGGATGATCAGACCATCAAACGGATCAACTTTCTCTATGGGACCAACATCGAAATGGCGAAAAAATAATCAGCTGTTCTATATATTTTGGTTGAGAAGGATTGCAGTTTTATATGGGACCCTGTATAGGAAATCAATGATGCACAAGATGAAACTCACCCTAGAGCCCAGCTGCCGAGCGTGTGGAGAGAATGAGGAGACCATGGAACATATCCTTTCTGACTGTGATGTCTTGGCGGTAAAACGCATGAGCCTCCTCGGAGATGGATATCCAAAACCGGGAGATCAGGGGAAGAAACCTAAGATCTCCCGGTTTTGGATATCTCCGATATATATGGGATCTTTTTTAGCCCCAATACTTTTTGCTTTTTCATCCTTCAAATACAAATGGTCAATGAAGGAGGTACCATTGAGGAATGGTATTGCCTCCTTCATTGACCATGTATTTGAAGGATGAAGAAAGCAAAAAGTATTGGGGCTCAAAAAGATCCCACTGGGTTGAAGTGTTGCTGGCTTACCAGCCCCCACCACAAGATAAGATAAGATAGGAAATCACTTTTTCGTTAGGAACAATGATCTCAAGGCAACTTTTAAAAAAAATCCTCGAACATTAAATTCTTAAAATTAGAATACCACAATTTTGATCAACAACAAGCTATGAACATGCCTCTTTATTCACCGTCATTGTCTATTGAAAGCATCTAATCATCGGCGTGTCACTGGTTATTGTAAATATGCGTGCGCGCATCTATTCATTCCACTAACGAAGTGCCACGATCCAAGAGATTATAACACTTATACCTTAGGTTTAGGGGTTTTTGTACATGACTTCTTATTCGGAAATAACCGTAGCTCTATTGTCCACGGGAACAATCCCGATGTTTTGGATGCCCCTGCGCTGACTAACTGAAATACAAGACAAACCCATTCTTTTAATTTTAATTTGTTTATTGCTCGAGAATCGTGGTTATTTTAATCTAGCTAGAGAATAAATTTACATTTCTAAGGATTGATAGATTGGTCTATGCAAATCATTGTTTTACTAAATCACTACAATTTAAATTGTGAATTGAAAATTTATTGAAATAATAGACTTACTAGCTTCTGCCCGCGACTTCATTTTGGGTGGATTTTGGAAAACCATTTAGGCGACGTTTTTAAAAGTAATATCTTTCTTAGTGCACCCCTACATCCTCTACAGGGTGTAACAAAACACCCTAGTAATACTTAAGGGGGTGCTTCAGACCATCAAACTGAACAACTTTCACTATGGAGCCAACGTCGAGAAAAAATAAAAATAAACTGCTGTCCCATACATTTTAGTCGAGTCGGTACTGCAGTTTTGTATGGGACAGCAGATTTTTTTATTTTTTCTCGATGTTTGCCCCATAGTGAAAGTTATTCATTACTAGGGTGTTTTGTTACACCTGTATAACAATTAACAAGTTTCATGTTTCTATCTTTAGGCTTGTGCGTTGTCTATGAGTCAGTCAGTCAGTGTGTATTCTTATTTTATTTCCTGGTCGCTAATTCCGAATTAAACCTATGTTCTTTATGTAATGCTATTTATATAATCGTATGAAGTAAACGTTTAAGTTGCATAAAAATAGTTTTCTTTTAAACTGGCTGGGCTGTAACGACCGCGCGCGCCTACCATTCCGCGGTTTGCGGCTGAAAATTACCACTACGTTTTAAAAGATCGTATGTAAGAGTATGCTAGACTCTTAAAAAACTTAAAGAAAAGGTAGAGAGGGTTTTTATTAAATTGCAGTAGATGATAGTAGAGGAGCTATTAAGCGATATTTAGGTGTAAGCAGGTGCGGCGCGGCGGCTTTGAAATCATTGATGACCGCTGATCTGCGCATTGATACAAAGTGCCTCGTTACACATACCTGGTTGGAGCGAGGATAGGTGAGAGGAATATATGCAACTGAGTAATATTATTCCTTTATGAAATAGGTAACTATTTATAGAAAGTGCATGGATTTAATCTTGCTTTATCCTTACACGCAGTTATAATTATAAGTACATAGGTACAGTACCAAATTATACATATCTTTTTTATCCACACTAGACACTATAAAGTCATCAAGAAAACGATAAATAAATGCAAACATTTGTAAAAGTGATTTGTTAACAAAGTGTAAACGTGACAGTCGTTTAGCAGCCATTGACACTAACTAGCCCGGAGCGATGCGATGGCGGCGCGGGCGCCGGCGACGCGACGACGATGGCACGCAAACAGCGATGTTGGATCTACCAGAGCGATGCCATTATGTCTCGTGATCTCGTGTCTCGTGTCTCGTGCTTTGACGAACGACCTACCCTGGGGCGCAGTTCTAAAAGACGACTTTCAAAGAATGTTAAATATTTCCACAAGTTCCATTGTATCCTTGTCAGATTGTTTTCTCGTGAGTACCTATATCAAAATAGAGCACTATTTATTTGAATTTAACATAATTAACAACAGGGAACACTATAAGAAAGAGTACGGTACCTAGGTACTCCATAGTTAACCCCCGGTATGAGCAAAAAGAATAATGATTTTTGGCTTGATTTAGATAATTCAATTCAACTTATTTATTTTGTTTCAGATCATAGATTTATAGTAACAATGACTTAAAACTATGTTAGTGACAAAAAAAAATAACTGACGAGAAACATCAGTTATACGCTTTGGTTACATGCGACTTCTTATAAAATTATGATATGAGGTCACAAAGTTTAAATTAGTTAGTATCTATGAAATAACCCTTTTTAACTTGCAATGAAAATATGTATAATGATATGTATAATTATGCATGAAGACAATAATTAATTAATAATTTGTTTTATATCTCCATACTACTTTAGATGCACCTTAGATAGACAGTAAAACTACTCAGCAATCAATCAAATTTTTTCTAAAAGCTCACATCCGTTCTTGCCTCCAGCTTAATCCGCAAACCTATTCCAATCCAACAAATGATCACATTATCTTCAATAACTTCAACGCAAATTACTAAAAATTACAATAAAAACACTCCGGCGCATGCATTGTGCATCGCATCGGTAGCGCCGCCGCGGGCGCTCGTGCCATTCGCGTTCCAATTTTGAATGCAAATTTTGATTTTTTTGAAAACAGAAAGGCTACGATATGACCGTTCATATTCATTTCACGGCAGGATTTTGACCGATCGCGTGTCGGGAACATTGCTCTTTCCGTTTATGCCCTCGGGATATTATTCGAACTTCCCTTTTTATATGGGTTAATTTGGTAAGAAAGTTTAACTAATATATCGTGGAAGAGAACAACACATTCTACTTTTATGTAACATCCTTCTTATCAAAAAGATTTCATCATTGGGGTTGGGTTAGGTTAGGTTTACCTAGGTATATTTTTTAATTAAATGAAACAGTGCCTGACTAAACACCCCGCACTATCGTGTGAGCACCCCGATCGTGGTGCACAGATTTTGTTCGCGTTGTCTGTTCTATTCATACTTATTCAATGTATTGTTTGTTGTGGTGACGACGGGCCACTACTTACCTGACTAGATAGAGTTTGGGGACTGCTAGTGAAATTGACACTCCAGAACAATAGCATTGTAACTAACTTCCTAGCTGTGTCAAATCAACGTAGGTATTTTATAAATATTCATTCACACACATTCGTCGTTTCTCAGGGGTGGCATTCAGGCCTACAGGTAAATAAATTAAAAAAAAATGTTAAGTATCCCTAGGGAGTGTCGAAATGCCTTGAAAACGGTATACTTAGATATTCAGGATGTCTCTGACTACCGAGGAAGAATAGGTCGATGGCAGGAAATACTTTGTTTATTATTACATTATGATTGGGTTATTCATGCACTACAGGGCAAAACTACAGGGCCTCCTCAACCGTTTACTTTACCAACCATATAGCACAGAAGAGAGCGGGAATCTCATTCATATACACCATGGGGGGAGAACCCTGCCAGAAGATTTCTGCCAGAGATTATCAAGCTGCCTACGCTTCAAGAGCTTAATATCAAAATAAAAACTTCATTAAATAATTATTTAGTGGAACGATGACAAATGTCCACAGTTTCCCCCGTTTCCACCCTAAATGTATAATAATTCGGGGTCGCGACCGTCGATTAAACCAGGCTAATGCCCTCCATTTCGACTTAATAATAAAACAATCAGAGCCGATAAAATAATAGAGTCTAGCATTAGGTCACGCACGCCACTCCCTGAAACCCTTTCCGACGTCAATTATTTACTAAAAATTTTACCACAACGGTAAACATTTAGTTTTAGAAGCTTTGGAGAAGAGAAATGAACGATTATTTTTCTATAATGAAATTGACAGTTTTAGAAAAAAATTATTTTTATTTATTTTAAATCGGTGACCTAGCCTTTCGCCCACAAAACCATTCAGCGACCGCGGCATGAGATGGCGCGATAAAGCGCTATCGCGTCCTATTTCTCTTCCTTTTTGCGCGTGAACGAACGAGTTAGCAGGCGCGATAAAACGTTTATCGAGGCGTCATGCCGCGGGTGCAGATCATCAAAGCAAACAACTACTAATTAGAAATCGCGAAGGAATAAATCAGCTGTTCCTTAGAAAACGTCAATGGCGACTCTACCTAAATATAATAGGAAAGCAGAACTTTTTCCACTATTTCTATGTTGGTCCCATAGTGAAAGTCGCTCATTTTGATGGCCTGAAGTGGCCTGAAGCACCCCATTTATGTAACGCATTTAAGTTAACACCCCGTATACGATCATTAACGACCACTAAACTCTCACTGTTTGCACAAAACATTTTCGATCACAGTATGATCTCATAAAATGACGTGATACAACATTAGGTAAGTAAATACTCGTGAGTGTCAGTGGAACAGATTTCTACGTTGTTTACACCACAAGGCCGGTCACTCACAGCCACACCACAGCCGCACTATGGAAATAATCCTAGAGCCGCTAGAGTAGACACAGACACGTCTGCAACGTGGTGTAATACTAATGATTCATCATTAAGTGAATCATATCTTTCTTTCGCTCACTACTGACGCTATTTATAACTTAATCGTCTTTTAAATAGTCGACCCGCTAGAGATCGGTGAATTATCTACGCGATATACAGGGTCCTTCTTAAAATGCTGACACTTTTTTAAGGGGATGATCAGACCATCAAACTGAACAACTTTCTCTATGGGACCAACATCGAAATCGCGAAAAAAAAAACTGTCCCATACATTTGGCTCGAGTAGGTTTGATTTTTTTTTCGTGATTTCAACTTTGGTGCCATAGAGGAAGTTGTTCAGTTTGACCGTCTGATCATCCCCTTAAAAAAGTGTCAGCATATTGAGAAGGACCCTATATATTTAGGCAATTCCTAAAGCAAGTTCCACGGAATCCAAGTATCTCGAAACTCACGCGTTTTTCCCAGAGGGGTGGGGTAAGCAGATACTATATGGATCTCCATTTTGGACGGTTCTGACACACCTTTCTTGCTTCCTCTGTCGATTTCGGCTACTTTTAACCTGGCATTTTTTAATGACGTCCTTGATCTGGCGTCATCAGGCGAATCTGTAATTGTCAATCGCAGAGCATCATCATATTAGCCGATAGACGTCCACTGCTGGACATAGGCCTCCCCCAAGGATCGTCACAACGACCAGTCCTGCGCTGCCCTCATCCAAGCGATCATTCAAGGTTGTTTATTCTTATTGACCTGTGAAGGTGGTGGCAACCCCGCGGGATAGGTCGATCCATGGGGAAGCGTATATATGTCCAGCAGTGAAATTTTTTCCGCGCTGATATGATGATTAACTCTTGAATAGTTCCGTGAGTGAAGGAATATAAGTAGGTATATTGTAGTTATTGTATAGAGGATTTAGGGGTGTACTAAACGTACCTAATCCACGCGACCAAAGTCGCGGGCAAAATCTCGTGTTCTTACACAAGATTATAAATTGGGACAAAAATTGTTTACGGCTAATGCACAAACCACCATAGATTCAAGAACACCGAATTAACTGAACGAAATTACGGGCCGTTTACTTTCAAGTCCTTGTAATTGGTAACCGCTTTAACATCCAGATTACGTGTATGTATTGATGGTATCGATCATGGATCGACGTGGAAGGCCCAATTTGTCGGGGCTACTAAATCAACGGACAAAAGCGCCGCTCGATCTAAATCGATCTGTCCAAATTACGTGAGTGGGTAATGCGGCCTGGTGGTTGCTTGCCTTACAATCCTCTCTAAATATTTACGGCTCCCTGCCGAAAAACACCTGCGTTTTTCGCCCAAAGGATGTCGGTACTCAATAACAAAAAAAAAAGGAATTCGAAATGTGATATTAGTTATGAAAGTTTTCTCTAAACAATTTAAAATCTACAGCAGAAATAGTTCGATACGAAAATAAACAGCAAAGGGAACTCTTCAAACATCGGAAGCTATGTTGTTTTGCTAACATACCTACTACGTATATCGCATTCTAATACCTAACATTCTATGTCTTTTAACGGAACATGATTTTGTAAACAGTTCCAATTAAATTACTCATAATTAACAGTTTACGTTAATCGTTATCGAGCCCAAAAGTTAGTGAAAAAAAGGCGCGAGGGGAACACGCTACTACAAGCAGCCGGGATGACTGGCTGTATTGGGTAGATTAACAAATTGTTGATAGCATGACAGCCGTTCAGCCGCGCCATATGCTGGCGTCGTTGCATAAAGTGATATGGTGTTGTGGAAACGGGACTCATGAGAACAATAATCATAATATGTACCCACTTGCTAGAAAACTTCGTAACTTTATCTGTTAAATTCTTAATAGTTAGCAAAGCAATTACTCCAATACCATATTAAGAGGCCATATTTTACTGGTTTTTAAAAGCTATCTTCTCGTTATTTGAAAGACATACAAATAATTTAAAAGTGTAGCAATATTCTTCAACATCTCGGCTTTATTTGCTATAGATCATATTTCTTATTTTTCTATAAAATACATATGAAACCTGTGTTCAAAGGAAAGCCTATATATTGGAAAAAATATGTATTATGTGCATCTACTTTTTAAGTTGAAGTCACATTTACTTGAGACACACACCTTTGTGTAGACAATATTAAGATCTAAAATGGCTATATAGCAAATTTTTTTTAAGATCAATATTTAATGAGTTAATTAGATAATTGTTAAATTTGGGGTGAATTCTTATTATTTTAGAATGTGATTTTCTTGGATTAGAAGCCTCCACTGTGACATAATGAAGGACAAGCTAGTCAAAAATAGGTATACCTACTAAAATGACGTAGTTTAGTAAAGGTGAGGTGGCTCTGAAAGACTCAAGGTCTTTCTGTAAGGGCTCACGCTCACAAAAGACATAGGTAATAGGTGCGATAGTTATACCTGGGTATAATTTGCATTTTATTGCATTTTTTTAAGAAATTCAACTGCATTAAAAAATAAATAAATAAATAACGCTCACAGGCACATACATTGTAATGATCCCAAGAAAGCACTATTTATAGGCTGTTTATTATGGAATCCATACAACCCATTACAATCACAACTCTTAGTTAGGAACTTCTTTATCCTAAATAGCAAAACAAAACTATAGAAGGGATGATGTGACATCGAGAACGAAGACGAAGATCTAAATCCTCCATTACAACGAACGCCGATTTTCTATAAGTGTTTTGCAATCCCCATTTACTAATTTATTTTAAAATAGATACTGACCTACCTATATAATGATCTAGGTACTAATTTCCGCACAAAGGCGTTTCAGCTTATTACCAAAGGCACCTCGCCAAATGGCTTTGATAATGACGTACGATTTGTGTCGGCGCGGGGCGCGGCGGGCGCCATCTTGCAAATAAATATTGGGCATATTAGTGGACCCCCTGGGCACACCTGTCATTGTTGCTAATAATACGCATGTGTTGACGGATAGCGACTGCTGGCCATTCTGCCACGGCGTTAATAAACCGTGAAATGTCATTAGATCAAGGATCAAAGCTTGCCGACACAACTGTTGCGAACGATCGGCCAACTATCAATCATGGAGCATGAGATAGTTAGCATTTTCCTATTGGAATTTAACCTATTTAACCCTTCACAAACTGAAACTGTGAACTCAGACCATCAAACTGAACAACGTTCACTATAGAGCCTACCTCAGGAAACGCAAAAAAAAATCAGCTGTCCCATCTAACACTACCGTACCTACCCGACTCAAATGTATGGGACAGCAGATTTTTTTTCGCGTTTCCTGTGGTAGGCTCCATACTGAAAATTGTTTAGTTTGATGGGCCGAGTTCACCGTTTCAGTTTTCGGAGGGTTGTCCCTTACACCTACTGTACCTATAGTTTATTCTTAAATACATTCTATCTATCTCTAGAGTGCTCTGAAAATAAAGCATGTGGCTTTGACTTTTGGAGTGCGATTTTTGAATCTCATTCGCTGAGTTTAGCAGTTGTCAATGTCAAAATTACTATGGAGATAGGCATCTTTCTACTGCTGATTTGACTTTCAAAAATCGCACTCCTAAAGTATGATTTTAAAAGACAAATCAGCAGTAGAAAGATGCATATCTCCACAGTCATTTTGACATTTTCAACTGCTGAACTCAGCGAATGAGATTCAAAAATCGCACTCCTGATTAGAATCCTAGGTTACAGACATTACGTAGAGAGATAGATAATCAATCACTGCCAAAGTAAATTCCATGATAGAAGAGATCGAAAAGTTAGTTTCAGACCCATGTTGTACAGAATGTACAGTCAGCCTCAAAAAGTTGTACTATACACTTTAGTACTACGACATGGAACAAAACTGTATACCGTGCCGTACCGTACCGTACTGTGTACTGTATCTTTTTGAGTCTGACTGTACGACCAGTAGTTTTTAAGTACCTACTAACAAAATTGTAAGGGTGTATTCATAAAATGAAACTAAGTAACTTTGCGGGTTGAAAAACGAAAAAAATGGTTGGACCTCCCAAAGAAAATGCGGCTGATCCGCACTTTTGTAGACGGATCCAGGAATGTG
Organism: Agonopterix subpropinquella; assembly: GCA_922987775.1. Taxonomy (NCBI): domain Eukaryota; kingdom Metazoa; phylum Arthropoda; class Insecta; order Lepidoptera; family Depressariidae; genus Agonopterix; species Agonopterix subpropinquella. The sequence goes on along the minus strand of OV277695.1, from coordinate 9,853,925 downwards.
AGAGGTCCAAAAAATTATAACACCCTTATAATTTTGATAGTACTTAAGGCTGCACCGAGCCTATTGTGCTGCCCCCAATCGTATTTTTTTTATTTCTAACAATTAAACAACATTTCCAAAAAAGCAAGAATGTAACATTGTAGTCATTGCTGATTTTCAATTTATCGGGTCACTGCGGATTTGTTTTTATAATGTTTGGCCAAAAGTGGCCACTTTAGGCGGTTTTAATGATAATAGCTACAAGCATAAAACATAATAATCCGTAATGTTTCGATAAATTGGAAGCCAATCAGAAGTGCGATTTTTTAACATCATACAAGCGAATCGGCAATAGAAAGATGCATAATCTCCATAGTAATTTTGAATTTTTTTACTGCCGAGTCGCTCGTATGATGTTCAAAAATCGCACTCCGGGACTACAATGTGACATTCTTGTTTTTTTGGAAATGTTGCTTAGTTGTTAAGAAATAAAAAAAAATCGTTTGAGGGCAGCACAATAGGCTCGGTACCCCTCTTAATTAATAACTAGTGGTGTACAATAAATAATTAAAAACGCACATTGCAAAGTTAGGTAGTTACTTAAAGCAAATTTTATAGCAAAGTGATTGTGATGAGCATGATAAGCTACAATAAAATTAACGGTTGCTCACTCGTCTCTATTCCTACTTTAAGTCTCCGTCGTACTTTCTTCTTATGTCCGGATAAAGCCGGACATAGTCAGGCTTTTTGGATGTGTGTCCGGCCAAATTAGACGGTGTCCGGCCTGTCCGGCTTTTGTTAGGCTTTTACATTTGACCAGGAGTGCGATTTTTGAAACTCATTTGCTGAGCATAATGAGAATAATTTTGACATTTTCAACTGCTGGACTCAGCGAATGAGATTCAAAAATCGCACTCCAGTCTACTTTATTTTGAAGGAAACTGAGCTTTATCTTTATATTTTTAGCAGGTATCTGGCAACCATACAAATATTAATCATTATTGTTTCAATTACTTAGGTAGGTTACTAAAGTTTATCTAATAAAATTAGTGAAGAAGTACTGTTTTTGAGTACTTTTTTTGTTTTTTTTTGTGTTTTGTTTTTGTTGTACTTTTGTTTTCCATTGCAAATTGCAGGTAATGAAATGAATAATTATTGATTAATAATAAAGAAAACTGATTCAATTTCATTCTTCTTCTTAAATCAATTTCAATGAATCAAAATCAATCAATTCTTCATTTTTTCTTCAATTTCATTGGAATTTATGATTTTATGGTAAACAATCAAAAAAGCCTGGATTTGCTTAAAAATGTCTTTTACTCAAATGTCCGGCACTGGCTGGTCTGTCCGGTTATTCGGCAACTCTAGCCAGAAGGAGGGTTATGTTTTAAAAAATCTTTAAGTTTCCATGTTGTTCCTACCTCATCATAACATAAAACACAACATCTGTTCGCTTTTCATTGTTATTTTATCATAATCACCTAGTTAGGTACAAAGAGGTGAAATGGATTGTTGCATACCTGTAGGGGCGATTGTGACTCCTACACTATTTATGTTGAATGTTAAATGTTATGTTATCGAAAGGAACGGGATGTTAAAGAAAACTGTTAATTGTGTCCGTCTCAGTCGAGAGTGTATTTTGCACTAAAGTAGGTTGCGCGTCGAGCGCATGAATTCGCTATGTTAGCAGGATCGATACAATTATAGAAATAAAGTAAGTTATAAAATAATGTCGAGTTAGCTCGTACATCCTGCCAACTACAAAAGGATAAACATAAAATAAGCCATTAACAATAAAAGCAACTTATCTTAAATTTCTAGAAAATAACATTGTATTACATAAGTATTTGTATAAAAATGTAAACAGTAGTTAGCTTATTAAACTATTTATATTACGCGCGGAACGGAATAGGAGATGTTGCGCTGTCCATCTTCTTGACCTTCGCCCTTGCTAGGGGTAGGCTGATCGTTCGAGTGACTGTTCGCATTTGTCTTTGTTCTTCAGGTTGAACAGTAATTTCTTCCATCTCGATCTGTTCCGACGATTCATGAGCTTTCCTTTGTCCTGTTTCCCCACGGTTGCGACTAGTACATGCTGCTTTCAATTTGAGACCGCGCCATATACCAAATGCTAATCCACAAAATATTATGAAACCATATAGTACATAATGGTGGGGGTCGCTTTCTAAGGAGTGAATAGTCATCGTCTCCTGCTGTTCTTTCACTTGAGCTATTTTGTTCTGTAGTATTTTCAGCTCCTCATCGTGTGATACAGGCTGCATGTCATAGAGAGACATGTTGTTGTTTGTGTTAATTAATTCGTTGATACTCTGTTGTGGTGCGTCCAATTCCTCATCTTCTATCTTCATCTCGCTTTGTAAATTGTAGTGTGCGTGAATCAGATGATGTTCCCCGCGTAGTACGCACCCGTTAGATAAGTTGATGATGCCAGTGTTCCGTAGTTTCTGTGACGTGACACCAGCTGGGCAGAAAATGCGCACAGAGCATTCCTCGCAACACGTAAACAGCCAGGCGGTCCGACTGTGTAGGTTCGTCCATTCATCTTTGCAACTTGATATCTCTGTGCGGCAACTTGACGCCGGCGCTTCTTGATTGTTTATTATTCGCGCCTCACATAATGAGTTTGTTTTAATTTCGTAGATAGGTATGTTTAGAGTACACAATAGATTATTTTTATTGAAGTGTACGCATGTAGAAAGGTCCTGTTGCTTCATAGGAACAAGCATGTCCTTTTGAAGATTTATGGCTAAGTATTCTGCTGTAGGTACGACATGTATCATTGTTTTGCCTGTAATGTTGTTTATAGGTATGACTTTCGTTAACTCGTACTGTTCATTGGCCACAAGTGGAATTTTAACTTCGAATAAAATGAAATCTTCGATCATTTTCACATGTACTCTTGATAGCCGATACATTTCGCGTGTGCATTTGTGACTACTTGTGCAAGGTAGCGATAGTCCCTTTGGTAACTGGCCCGATATTATGTTGAGTTGATTTTCGAAGGCGTCGGGTTTCAATAAATGTGTATCAACCTTGCCGTTTCGTACATCGGTGACCAAATCCCATATTGTATCTTGTACTCTGCGTAAGTTTGTTATTATCATGTTTGCAGCGAGAGCCGTGGCAGTGACGTACATTGCCATATCTTCCCCCATCTTAAACCTTTGTTCAGTTTCTCTTAAATGTTTGTTGATGATGATAAACTGATGATTCATTACTTGCTCATTTCTTTTCAACAGATTGTATTCTCCTTCTATTATCGATGTATGTTGCTTGTAGAGACTTAGTAAGTGACCTTGGTCGCCTTGAAGTAGTTTGATGTCCTTGTTGTACTTTTCAGCAAACCTGTCATCTAGCACACCGAAGGCGTAGTTGGCAAGGTTACCGATCCCGTTAACGAGACCTCGTTTTGTACGTGTGCCATGTTCTGATTGTAGCATTTGATTGTAGTGCTTCAGTTCATTCAATTCGTGTGCAAACTGAGATGCTATTGTTAAAAATGCTAGTTTTTGCTTGCAGAGGCTTTGCAGATGATCGACATACTGTTCAATGTAAGTCACACTTTTCCAGTAAGTAGACATGTTATAGTAGACTACCATTTTCCATTCCTCTGTTATAGTGAACGTGCCGCTGCCAGATAAATTGTTTGATTTTAACCAGTAGGGTCCGCTCCACCAAAGTGCGTGTAGAATGATGTGAGAGGGATTTAGACCTCTGCTTTCTTCGGACTTGACGTGTCTCCAACGAGATAAGGACATGTTTTCCTGTATCTGAGTTGCTCTGTTGGCTATAAATGTTTTCCAGCGGCTGACGTCACCTTGTAGCCATCCCATCACGACCATAGACTCTGTCCACCCATGCAATGTTACTGTCTGAGAGCTTGTTATGTCTATGACTTTTTTCATAAGTCGGGACGGTGCGACCGCACCGCATAATTCTAATTGTGATAACGAAATAGACTTCTTAAGCGGCGCTGGTTTGGTTTTTGCTAGCTTGATTGTTGTTGACCTCGTGTCGTCTGAAGATTTGGAATAAAGGACGCATGCGAAGGCTCGTTCAGAAGAATCGCAGAATCCGTGTAGCTCTATAGGTTTTAGTATGTCACCTATACAACGGGGTATTTCGATGTCTTGAACGCACGTCAGTTTTTGCCGGACGTCATCGGATAGCGTGCGCTTAGTGATGACGTCACGCTTGTTGCTAAGTCGCGTTCGTTTGTATGTAAAGTGATCCGTCTGGGGATTCCATGTTATGCCTAATGTTTTATTCGTTTCTTTGTCTTTGAAATCGAACATGTTCTGGCTGATAAGATTTTCTGATATGTTAGCCCACTTGTGTAGGTTTAATCTTCCGCCCTTCAGCATGTTGATGAGATGATTTTGAGCTTCTTGTGCTAACATGAAGTCGTTGCTGCCGCCAAGTGAATAATTGACGTGCTGTTGATTGTTTAGCATGTCAGCTGTTGAGGGGTGGCTGGTGCCATCCTCTGGTTTGTTTGTTGCTAGACGTTTTTCTGACTGTTTAAATTGTTCGACTGCCTGTGGCTTCGAAGCCCCTGATTGTTGTTCAAAGGTTTGTTTAGGGATTTTTGCTTCGCGTAGCCCAAAGGTTTGTTTAGGGATTTTTGCTTCGCGTAGCCCATCTTCCAGTCGTTTTGTTGTGTTAGTGTACAGGTTTTCGCAGGACTCGTCTTCGGCTGTTGTAGTAGAGTTGTTCTCTATTATTTGTTCTTTCTCCATAAAGCGAGAGATGTCTTCATTGTTTACCAACACTGTGTGGCAGTTGAACGTTTTCGTGTTGCCGCCCAGCACCCATCCCAATTTGGTTTGTTGTGCGATGGGTGCATGGATGGGGCCTCGTAGGATGCCACTCATGATGATGTCAGCATAAACTCCAGCGTCGAGTAAGATGTCTACAGCTCGCGATACGTTGTATTCTGGATCAGCTAACTTGATGTTTTGCACGTGAGGCCAGTCTTGCTTCTCAAAAGAGTAATTAGGCAGATTGTTGAGCATTTTGACCATCACAAGCGCTTGTGTAGCGAACCTGTAGTCACCGTATAGTGATTCACATTGTAGGTGAACTGTGCCGTTGCTTTGATTGGTTGTACTGCCGATTCCAGACACTGTAGCGTTTTGGTTTTGTCTTTGTAAACCAAGACGTTGGACGGCAGCTTCTGTAATAATGTTTATCTGTGACCCCTGGTCGAGAAGACATCTTAATGTGACGTATGTTCCATCGGCTGCTCTTATTCGGAGTTGTGTTGTGGCCAGTAGAACTTCGTTGAAATTACCAGACACGTGGTTCGCCTTGCCTTCTGGAGGAGGCAAAGGGTTGATGGGAGGTTGTTGACCTGATGACGTCAATAGTGGCGTGGTGTCGCGTACCACGTCATGCAATGTAGTATGATGCGCGTTATTGCAAACTTTGCATCGTTTGTTAGAATAGCATTTATTTCCATTGTGTGGAAATAAGCAATTTTTACAAATGTTATGTTGCTCAATAGTCTTCATTTTCGTATCCGGTGACATTTCTTGAAATGATTTACAAATAATTAATATGTGACCTTCTTTGCAAATCGGACAGTTTTTTGATGTACTTGCATGATATGTTTTAGGATATCGTTTGAACTTGTTGAACTGATTGTTAGGCGACGTGCTCGGCGGCTCCCTGTTTTGAGTGTTAGGTTCCTTTTTGTATGGAACCAAAGCTTGTTTTTTCCTTGCTAAGGGCTCAAGCGCTGTAAACTTGCCCTCAATGAATTGAATAAATTCTTGAAATGTAGGTAATTCTCTAGGGGATGTTCTTGCTTCCATGTAATCAGAATAGGTTTGAGCGTCCAGCTTTTGTGTCAATATGTACACCAAAATTGGATCCCACGTGGTGGCATCCACTCCCAAGTTATGGATAGCGTGTATTGTTTCGAGGCTGGTGTCATGTAACCGCTTTAGCTCGTGCGCGCTTTGATGTTGAATAGTAGGCTGATTCATAAAGGCTTGCATTTGATTTGTAAAAAGCAACTGTATGTTGTTGTAGCGATGGTAGAGAATTTCCCAACATGAGTCGTAATTATCAGCCGACACAGATAAATGTTGCACGAGGCGCTCTGCTTCTCCCCTGAGTTTTCCCTTTAGATGCTGCATCTTGCGGGCCTTAGGTATCGAAGGGTTTTTGTGGATGGCTTCTGAATATAGATCCAAAAATGTTGGCCACTGCGAATAGTTCCCGGAGAAGATAGGTATTTCGATTTTTGGAGCACTTTCACATTGTTGTATGGCGCTGTTAAGTTTGCTGCTAAGCGCTCTCTTTGTTCTCTCGTAGATGGCTTCATATTTCGAGAACTCGAGCTCTCGGTCCACGTCACTGCCGATAAGTAGGTTATCGATCTGCCAATGAACATCATCGATAACTTTCCATCTTGACTGGAGTGTTCGAAGTTTGTCTTCGATTTCCCATTTTTCGGTGACGTGATCGATGTTTAGGTTGCGAATGAAGCGAGAAAATGCTCTAAAGTTTGTACCTTGTAATGTTTTGAGTTCGTCCGTTTTAGACAAACTTCCGGCTTCCTTTTCAGATTCACCCCCAGATGTTTCACTAGCGTCATACGGTTTGCACGACTCTAGCTTTTGTTTGATTGTTATGAAGTCGGTTTCGGTCTTCTCGTACGTCCGAGTGGTGAAGTATTCATCTGTTTTGTTCCTAGCTCCTTGAAGCACGGTATTGTTCATGTCGAATTCATCCCACAGGGCTTGAAGAGAGTCCAACCTCACCTTGATGTAATTAGAGGTCTTGCGATGAGCGCTGTCTTTGCTGAAGTTTGTGCCGATTTTTCGTATGGCCTGTGTGACAGCCTCCTGACGCTCTAGTAGTTCTTGATGTTTAGATTCCATTGTTTTGTTTTGATGCTGATGCTAAACGAAGTATCTGTTTGTTAAAGGCAGTTTGCCTGTTGTTTGTTTGTTGATAGCTTAGTGTGACAGTATCCTTGCAGCGAGCGGTAGGTGCGATATTCCTTCTCAAGCAACTGGTGAGACCCGCTGGTGGGAGGCCAGTTGACCGATTCGCTACCGAAGCTTGAATAACAATCACACGTCACTGAACTTCGCTAACACGTGGATCGCGACGTGGAGCTGATGATTTCCACAGTCCTGGATCCGGCTCGAAGGACCAAAAATGTAGGGGCGATTGTGACTCCTACACTATTTATGTTGAATGTTAAATGTTATGTTATCGAAAGGAACGGGATGTTAAAGAAAACTGTTAATTGTGTCCGTCTCAGTCGAGAGTGTATTTTGCACTAAAGTAGGTTGCGCGTCGAGCGCATGAATTCGCTATGTTAGCAGGATCGATACAATTATAGAAATAAAGTAAGTTATAAAATAATGTCGAGTTAGCTCGTACAATACCTTTACTAGATAGTTTAGTAAAATACCCCAACACGTGTCTAGCAGATGGCCATTAAACAATAGTAAATTATTATTTATCCACGTGGGAAAGTACCTGCTAAAGGTATGGCAAATAATTTCTAAATGCTTAGGTACAGTAGAACATAATAGTTTCTGACCAGATGGCAGTAATTAGCTGCTTTTGTCAGTATTTTAAGCACAATTAGTACCTAGATAGGTATCTTTTTATAATGTGACGTTGTAAACAAATTTTTTTTAATATTTAGACAATTATTTAAGAGAAACCCCGAAATTTTGCCATTAGATAATTAAGTAGGTAGTTATAGTTAAAACCGTTATTGAAGTTAACAACTTGGTAACCAACAAATAGGTTCTGCTCCTAAACTAGTCAAGACTAAAAGAGATAGTAAATTGTATTGTATTGTAGGTAGGTTCTAGGTTCACAACTTACTTACTTTGGTACCTTATTATTATTGGTGGTTGTGCTATTGCAAGCAAGGGTCGTTATGTAACACTGCGACCATCGCTGATCTTTTGTGTTCGCCCCAAGCTCACCCATATTTTACGCATACCTCCGAACTTACGGTATTTTCTTTTCATTCTCGGGAATGCAGGTTTCCTCACGATGTTTTCCTTCACCGCCGAGCTAGTAAATGATAAATACAACCGTACATAATTTCCGAAGAACTTAGTGGTACAGGCCAGGAATCGAACCGCGGCCTCATGATTGAGGCGCTAGCTCTCTTCCGTATGGGCTATCATCGCTCTCTCTTTGGTACCTTACCTATTTAATATAATAAGTAGGTACAGATTAGGCACAATACCAATACCTACCTAACTTTTTAAACTTATACTTAGGTAATTTAATTAATTAACTTAGGTATGAGAGCATATCGGTGGAACATTGCGGAGAGGTATGGACACTCAACTATGGGGGTCCGGGTTCGAATCCGCCCGGACAACATGCCATGTACACACGGCGACACATCAAGCTACCCAAAACCAAAATAATGTATACCTAACGTCGCGCGGCCACCTTTTTTTGGTTTTGGGTAACTTGATGTGTCGCCGTGTGTACACACGGCGATCGATATATCAAGCTATACAAAACCAACATAAGCTGGCCGCGCGTAGGTCGAGTAACGTATAACATCGCGCGGCCAGCTTATGTTGGTTTTGTATAGCTTGATGTGTCGCCGTGTGTACGTAAATACCGACTGCTCTGACCGACGCTGAGCTGAAGAAGAAATTCTGATGTGTACCTATGTGGAGTCTACCAATCCGCATTGGGCACGCGTGGTGGACTAATGCCACCCTCAGTGAGGTTAGGACTTAGGCCTGTGCCCTGCAGTGAGACGTTTGATGATGATGATGATGATGAACTTAGGTATATGCTATAGTAGGTACCTACCTATATATTTTCTTTGCTTATATCGAGTTACCTAAGTAGGTATTATAGGTAGGACCAGGGTAGGACCTACTTCTCAAACGTAGCAAAATCCTAGCAAAAAAGCTCTCAACTATATGCTAGGATTTCTATTTCATGGATTCATATACCTACAGTTAGGTATAAGATTAGAACTTTAGAAGAAAAGGTAAAAAAAACCTTTAGGTCGGAAACGGAACCGCGAAGAAGCTTAGCACACCACCCTCTCAAATAATAATACAATACAACCACCGCGATGCGACAAAAAAACCGACGTGTGCTCGGCAGTCGGGTCGGCTGGACGAAAACGAAACGCAATGCGAATGAAATGAACCAAACGAATCGAACGAACGAACGAAACGCCAGTCTGCGTCGAACGCTTGCAGAGGGTGGGTGTATCGCTCTCATGCTCAGAGCACAGCTGTTTTATGATCGCTTCTGACAAACTTACGTACCTACCTCAAATAAAATTAAAAAGTGTCTAATGTGAAGTGACTACATTTTTATTGATTTCATATAATTATTTTCGCTAGTGACAGTTTATAAACTTTGAAATTATGATGGGTAAGTTTTTGTTTTTGAGTTTCTTATTTATTTGTTTTTTTATTTATCGTCTGATTTCCTTTGATCGAATTCTGAATTTTACAAAAATTTCGTGTTCTACTTCTATCATTCACAATAGTTCCGTTCGTGAGAGGTAATTTAAAAAAAATCATGATTTTCCGAGGTTATGTTTACAAATCAAACTTAAAATTTGTTGTACCGAAGCTGGCAAATCTGTTGAACTCTTTTTTAACCGACTTCAAAAAAGGAGGAGGTCCTGTTTCTGTTAAAATTTACAAGAATAAATAAGAATCGATTTCTGAACAGGCTAGTATAGTAAATATGGTGAAATATGATTGCAAAATGTAAAATAATGTTTACTACCTACACTGATATTGATATATCATTGACTAACAACCTAAATATAATTATTTATGTATTTACGTCTAGGAACAATCCTAGATTAACGTTTAGTACTGTCTTATACAGTCATGTCAAACAAAACGAATAACCTAAAATACCAAACAACTTAGCAGAAGTGCGATTTTTGAAAATCATACGAGCGAATTGGCAGTAGAAACATGCCTAATCTCCATAGTAATTTTGACATTTTCTACTGCCAAGTCGCTCGTATGATTTTCAAAAATCGCACTTCAGAAGATCGATAAAATCAATCAAGAATCAACCAAACACTCTTGATCCTTTGATGATTGACTCATTATTATGACTATCTGAGGAATTTAATGAACTACTTATGTAAACATTAGTTTTTATTTTAGAATAAATACTTAAATTTATTTTGAAACCATTCAGTTCAGCCCTTTAAATTACAAGAAATGCAGATAAACTCTTATTCATAATTCGACGACAGACGTAATATGGATGGAATATGATAATGGATCCATTCATAATTACGTCAAAATTGATCGCCGAATCAGGAATCCGATTTTAGGTACCTGTCTAGATACGTAGGTATGGTATTTTACGAATCTGATGAAAAATATAGCAATGACCAGGTATGGTTAAATGGATTTAAAAACGTCTCTGAATTTCGACTCAGACTTGCTAACTATGCTATCATTGCTGACTGGCTAATCTTTAGGTACAACATGATTAATTGTCATGCGATATAAATATAACTCACTGTGTCTTCTTCTTTCCGAAGAAGACTAAAAATAAGTGTTTCCCTAATTATTCCATATATTATTCTTAGGTTCCTACCTGCAATAGGTAAATTTGAGTTATAATAGTATGTACCCGAAAACTAAAAATAAAACAATCTGAGAGAACGAAAATAAGAATTCCATTATCACGGAAATCGTGACACAAAATTGGATTTCTTCGTCACAATTTAGAATTATTGTGATCAGATTTATCAGTCAGTAACGCACGACATTTTAATAAGTTTCGGTCGTGGATTGCTAAATTTTCTTAGAATAAAATTTAGTCAGTTTAGAGTCTAAATTGACAAATCAATCGGAACTCTAATCTTTGTGTTTTCAGAAATCAGCGAGAAACTATTTCTCCTGTAACTCACGAGCGTGCATAATCGCCTGGGAAATCGAAGCCTGATTTATGCTCTATTTTTTATCTAGCCCAGCCGCTAGTGACTTCACGGTATGGCACCGTATTTACATTCTTAGCGTCCATTGAAATGTAACTATTCCAACACGCAAAAAAAGTTAATTACACTTTTCCATATAATGTGGCTCAAATTTTTTCAGACTTCACTACATTGCTCAATGAATATTGCTTTATTTATTACGCTGAAATAAGTTGCAAGGCCATTGTAATGAAATTAACTGCACGAAATCAATAATAAACCAACTAAAATTGTACAACTTGCAACACAAGGATGGTGGGCAGGTAAATTCCCACACGCGATTCTAATTTGTTCATATTACCAAAGTATTAAATTTGCTAACTCAATCTTAAAATAATCAATTTAATTCTGTGCTGCAAATCCCTACTGCAATGATGTTTTAAAATTTTCATGAAAAATCAAACAATTCATCTGTCGTATTCATTCGTTACTATCTATGTAATATCAATTAAAAATATTAAAATTACCTAGGTACATACATAGATAATAATGATTCATTATAACCTTCTGTTTTTGTCTGTGGATTCTTTTGAATAGCTCCTAGGTACTTGATGGAAATAAAGACCTGAATTACCTATTTATATACCTATAGAAAATAACAATATTAAGAAATGATATTGAGTAGTACTTTTAACTGGTATGAACATGTTATAACATGGCAAAGCATGCGACGACGCGACGACCGACGATAGTAGACTGAATGGCGCAATCCATTCACAAAATGATAATTATAGGTGAACAGGATGACGATAGACTCGATACATACGGGAAAAAAACTGCTTTAAAATTAAGTCATTTCAAAAAAATATTTGAAGAAGGTGCAGTAGCTAAAATACAGCGAACAGTTTACTTAAAATAAATTGTATAAACCTGAAGGAGGCCATAGCAAGGAACCCTAAACACCAGTATATGTGGTTGTAACCGGAAGTTCCGACAGAGCAGGAAAGAGCGGGTACCCACAGTGCTTCCGATGCCACCGTTGTGTACCAGTCGCCGCCACTAAATCAATTCTACTACCCCAATAAAACCTATACGAGTTTTACTGCATGCTTTGTATTGATTTTTCCATATTGAAACATCTGGCAGTGCAGAGAATTACTAACACAAAACACAGAAAACATAATAATATTCAGTAGAATTCTGCAATGCCTTTGCTTCCCGCTTGCAAAACGTATAGTGTACTTTCACGGCATCACAATAATGGAAAGAGACTTAGAAGAGATTAGAACATAATGGTGCGGAGGTGGGCGCGTGGGAACGCTCCCAGAGTTCACGTGCCCGCCACATCACTACGCCACACTAAATCTAACATTAATATGCTAGATTTAGATAAAACCCCCCAAGTCGACTGCTGCCGACTGCGGGTTCACTTGAAGAAGTCATTATTCTATAGCGAAAGCACGGTGTACAGCGCCAAAGAATTGAGATTTTATCTTCACAAGACCGTTTGTTTAATTGTCTAGTTTCATTCAGAGTGAAGAATGCTGATTAATTTTCCACGTTAATTAGCACGTAAGTAATATGTAATAAAATAACATACCAGGATTTTTTACTACATTAATGACATTAGTAGTTTACAACTGGCTGTGTGTCTTGTATTGTTTTAGACTCTAAATATCTAAATATTTATAAGAGCAATCTGAATAATAGAAGCGAATGAACTGCACGAGAAAATCAATTATACTTCCATTCATAAAGCCAACGTGAATCTATGCGAGCGTAGGTGTCCATAAGTCACCGGCCAATAAATCAGCACCCATACATGTATGTGAATGGCTTAAATAGTTTATTGCATTTTAACTAGATTTGCAGACAATGTGTTATTTACTGAAAACATTTCTTTCTACTTTATTATAATTAAAAATCAAATTGATGAATAGCAAATATGTACTCTATAAGTTGTGGATTATCTCCAAACAGGTGATAGACTAAAACAGAAACCTAAATCCTTGTAAATTTCATTTAATAGGTACCTATTCATTTCGCCATTGAGATTTTAAATATTACACATTAGGTGCGCAATAGTTACGCAAACCATAAATCTTTAATGGTAATGTGGGTTATTGAAATGAGCACTGTGTCGCGTAGGCTCGCGCTCGTTTGACGGGCTATAGCAATAGTGCCTAGTTAGTGGTTCCGGATACGTATCGGACGTGTCGGATGTCGGCGTGAGTCACGCGGCGCCCACGCCGGTGCCGGTGCCGCCGCCTGCCCCAGCTCGACAGCGCCCACTGGCGCCCGACCCGCGCACCATCCCGCAGATCTCATTGCAAAACATATCTACACCAAAGACTTCTATTAAATCTACACTCCCTGTCCCTGCAATTATGATTCCCGATTCTAGTTAGATCAAGAAATGATCAAAATTAGTTAATCGAAGTACTCGCACACTTAGTTAATTTGACACCGGTTTTGGTTTAGGTATGATTTAGGTAACAGGACCTTAGTCGATCTTAGGCCTACAATGTAAATCGTCTTTAAATCGCTAGAACAATCTCGACAAGGATTCAGACGACGATGTGAGCAAACACTGGTACTGTGACCAGTGTATGCTCACATCGTCTTCTGAATTAGACACGGACGCTGTTCTGTTGCCGAGACAGATTTAGCTGGCGTCTGGGGCGCGTCTAGGCTATTTGTATTTTGGTTTTGGCATTGGACATTTTGCAGTCTCGTGGGAAACGGAGTTGAACGACTGCGGAGACAATGCGGTTGTCTGGCCGGCATCGGCATCGCGATCCGCGAACCAGTCGTTCACCGCGCACCTAGAGCCTACCGCTGAGTACCGCCCACTTGCTAGAGCCCTACCTTAATGATTTACTTCTATAAAATATTGCAGTTCTACTAAGGCAAAAGACAACAATAATTTCATTCTACTTTTCTAAAACATAAAACTGTACCGTACCACATTACATAAACAGGTAATACCAACATCTACAAAAAATTATAATCCAAATCTCTTTGGATAATTAAACCATTTCATTAGGAAGGTATGTTCTTATTCACCACATGACCTCAGAGGTCCTATGTCATAGTAATTTTATCCTGTGTTAGATAAATCAACGTATCGATTGATAATCTACCTTGGCCGCCTGGTAACTAGGTATTACCATGGTGATACCTAACAAATTTTCAGCCGAAACCTCAGTATTAATAAGATCGTATATGGTTTCACAAATTTAATATCGATGTGGCACGGCAAGGTGTCTCAAGGGCGTCGGCAATATCAGGCGCGGCATTGAAAGGGTTACAATTTACAACTGTCCAGTTTATCGACCGCACAATATTCTAGTTCTGAAAACTGACATGACGTACATGTTGTTATATCACATCATACACAATACATAATCGTTTCTGTATCTGTAAGGTAATATGCTGTAAGAATCTTCTTAAACCTACTGGAGTTCAGTTCTTTAACACTTTTACTGCTGAAAAATACGCCTAAAACGTGTAATTTACCATTGAGAAACGAGCCATTTCAAACTCAGCAGGAAAAGTGTTAATTTTGAGTCAATTTTTTTTACTTTAAATAGCCAAACTTTAATCACACTATCGTTAAAAACACTTAATATCTCAGACAATTAAATACTATCCTAATGGCTATAACATACAATAATTTAGATGAATATTTACATCAAACCATAAAACAGAACAAAGTCATTTAACCAGATTAGAGCCGTTAACAAAAAAGGAAGTGTTATGAGTTGGTAACCCTGGCGGGGGTCGATAGGGTTGGCACGGAGCCAGCCGCCGGTCGAGACTGCCCGCGACACATAAATCCACCCTCGCAACTGCTAAAGTGCCAGTTCTCACACTCCAATAAAAGTTTGACTAGAGTAAGAAACTCACGATTTTTTTGACAGGTTTGCTAATATGACAATCAAAACAGTTCCAAAAATTATTTTTGTGGGAATCAGTGTCAACAAACATTTAACTCAATATTATAAAACGAAAGGCTGTACGTTTGTTACTGAACGCTAAAACGTCTAAATTGATTTTGATGAAACTTGACACTGAGATAGACACGATAATTATGCAAATAACATGTGCTCGCGAAAAAATTCGCGGACAAAAGCTGCATAAATGAAAGCTCCAAACATAATTTTAGTATGCATAAATAATTTGTACCAACTTATACTTAACATTTGATATTCAATTTTACGGCCAAGATCTTCGTCTATTATCATTCATTTTAAACCTAACATTGTCCATTACACTGACATAGAAGATCGATTAAAAGTTTTATAAAAATAATATAATGTATATTTTTGAGTGAAAGTTTGGCCTTAACAAAATTACTACGTTAGGAAGTTAACGGACTGTGACTGTACGGGGGAACAAGCGTTTATACCCGGGAAAGGATTAAAATGTCTGCATACTCAACTTTAATTATAACATTGAAACAAAATATAGGTAGGCATGAAGAAAGGATCAAAACTGTTCGCGACGAGTATAGCTGCAACAAATCTAACTTTCAATTTTAATTTCTTTACAATGTTATTGTAAAATCTCTTAACTGATTTATTCCTATTTATGCATAATTTGTTATACCTATACCTAAGTGTAAACTCTACAGGGTAGAAAAGTCAATTGCATTTACTTTAATTCGAATAAATCTACTTTTTATTTCATACAAACGTTCGATCAGTTAATTGCATTTAGAAAAACAGACCATAATAACTAGGGAACTGGAGTGCGAGCAATTGAAAATTAATGAGTAATTTTGAAATTGAAAATGTCAAAATTACTGTGGAGATACGCATCTTTCTACTGCTGATTTGACTTTCAAAAACCGCACTCCTGAAGAATGATTTTTGAAAGTCAAATCAGCAGTAGAAAGATGCATATCTCTACAGTAATTTTGACATTTTCAACTCCTGAACTCAGCGAATGAGATTCAAAAATCGCACTCCAGCCTTGCGTTAGCATTTCCCTCTGCCACGCCACGTTACAAGATCAATTTAATAAAGTGCATTTACATACAATTTTATCGCTAAACGAGACCGCCTATAATTGCGGAACAATAACATCAAACTAAGACACGTTTGGGGTTCACACGAAACTATTAATAACAATAAAAAATTTAATCTAAAGTTATGGAATAAAATCTAAAGTTGCGCATTTCATGCTACCTTAGAAAGTCCATCTGTAAACCTCCACTTCACTTTCAAGGCATGTATTTTACTTACTGTCCATTACAAGTGGCGACGTGCTCACTCCCCGGACACTGGACAGTTTCGGTACTACTAGTGAAACGTGGATGTTCTGAATTTTCAGAATATCTCTGACTACCCCCTCGGGGAATATAGTCGTGAGCATATGCTTATGCTTATGCTCAACTAACTTAAGGTGGTCGGAGAGCTGCGACCGTGGCGTCATCAGTTTTAAATTAATTGTGCCTGAAATACAAACATTTTCATGAATATTTTACGTTTCGCGACAATCGCAACTAAGGGTCCATTTTATAATCCATTATATAATAATTCACACTAAGCATAAAAGCTATGTATTGCAAATGTGCTAAAAGTGGCCACATTGGAGAACTTTTAGCACATTTGCAATACATAGCTTTTAGGCTTAGTGTAAATTATTATATAATGGATTATAAAATGGAGAATCAGTTGCGATTGTCGCGAAACGTAAAATATTCATGAAAATGATTGTATTTCAGACACAATTAATTTTAATACTGCTGGCGCCACGGTCGCTGCTCTCGAACCCCCTCAACAGTTTATATTGAATTTTTCTTCTAATAAAGGTGTTCCATTGTTGTAGATGAGCGGGAAGCGCACGCGCAGCTATAGATGCGCGGTGCATCAGCGCGACCGAGAGGTCAGCTCAGAGAACGACTTCCATCTACTGCTTGAAGATCCCACTCTATTCGCCAGGTAGGTTATTCTTCAACAGCCTATACAGGGTCCAACTAATGATGCTGATGGTTTTTTAATAGGATCATCATGATCAGACCATGAGACTGAACAACTTTCTCTATGGCACCGACTCGCGAAATAAAAATCTGCTGTCCCATTTTTGGTCGAGTAGGATTGCAGTTATTTTTTTCCGCGTTTTCGACCATGGTCCCATAGAGAAAGTTGTTCAGTTTGATGGTCTGATCATCCCCTTAAAAAACCGTTAGCATATTATGAAGGACCCTATTCCCTACCCTCAGGGAGGGTGTATGGGCGTGAGTCCACCACGTGTGCCCAATGCGAATTGATAAGACTTCACAACACATACGCATTAGAATTTCTTCTACAGTGTATGCAGATTTCCTCACGATGTTTCCTTCAACGTTTGAGAGCAGTCAGCTGGTACATAAGTTAGGGAAACTCATTGGTACATGGCATATTGTCCGTGCGGACTCGAACCCGGACCTCATGATTGAGCGTACGTACATACATCTCCCCAACGGATTTTAGGTGACCAATTGGCCCCTTGGCCAATTTTCTTTCCAATGTATTTTACCTACCTATTTTGGAAAGGAAAAAATACATGGTCAGAATAACCTACCTAAATAGCGTCAGTGGCGACGGATAGGATAGGAGATTTAACTTAAGAGGGCTACAAGCTCAGTGGCGCCCTCGTCACAATAAAAAAGATTTCTCAACAAAGAAAGCCTAAATTAAAAAAGTGCTCAACAGATAAACTACAAAAGCCTTCAAGCCATTGTTATACAATACTTTTATAGGTTCTAAACATTCCACTTTTAGATAATTTCGAATAAAAACAAAAGCGGCCGTTTTATTTCTTTTTTCAAAATTTTTATGTTTAGACCTTTAAAAAACCTAAGTATATAAGTATTCTATGAAAATAGCTTGAAGGCTTTTGTAGTTTATCTGTTGAGCACTTTTTTAATTTAGGATTTCTTTATTGAAAAATCTTTTTTAATGTGGACTGGACTGGGTTATTACAAGCTCAGTGGCGCCCTCGCCACTGAGCTTGTAATAACCCTCTTAACCCTTCCTAGGGTTGCGTTGGGCTGTTACAATTTATAAAAGTTAAAGTCTTAACTTTTAGCTTGATATAATTAATTAAAAATAGGTACCTACCTTGGTATGGCAATGGCACAGTGAAACTTAATTAATTATAGTGCTTTTAAAGCAGAAGAGTATTTTTGACCTAAAAATTAGGCAATTCAAAATGAAGGGTGATGCTAGGATTTCGCGCATTTAATCCGTAATTAAATAAAAGACAATATAGAAAAAGATTCATCGTATCAAAAATTTAACATAATTATTATCCAAAAAGGTTTTGTATCATCACATCACATCAGTCATCATCAAAATCATAATTTTGTAACATTAAATTTCCTGTAAAATGTAACAATAAATTCTCTCTTTCAAAATTTTTAGTTTCCAAATTGTTACGTGTAATTTTATTAGTTGAAAAAACTTTTGTAATGCTTGACGTCGCTAAAAATAATTTAATAGTCACTTGTCGTGTCACATTGACGTATAGTGTGCTTTCATACAATAAAATAGTAAGAAAATGGTTAATAAATTGCTTTTTACAGTCTGAGAATATCGTGAAAGTAAGTTGATTGATTCAGTTTTAACAATGTTTCTGACATGACTAATGCTTGATGCCAGTTTCAGTTCGAAAACTGTATTTTAACAGAGTTTCCCGTAACGTAGTGTGCTCCGAACCTCAACACTACACCAGCACGGTACATATACATAAGTCTGTATAATTTCCATCATGATTAATTATTTGAGGAATCTACAACAACCTCCGTTATTTCTTTCTAACTAGCTTCGTTCCAGACCTCTACAAAACACTTGTTTTAATCCCACCTCCAAAACATCATAAAAATTTACCATGAGCTTAAAAATGTTTATTTTGTTCACAGGATGGTGCACCTCGTAGCGATGGAAGTGCTCCCAGAGGAGCGGGAGCGAAAGTACTACCAGGAACGGTATACTTGCTGTCCACCCCCATTATTCATCATCTGTGTCACACTTCTAGAGGTAAATATTATAAAATTAACAGATATTTTGAGAGAAAACTGTGAAAAAAGTTAATCGTAGTTTTAAAAAAATCACTCCCAATAAGTCTCATTTTAATCACCGTTATAAATTCAGATTGTGGCAAATTAGTATGAAATCAATAAAGTCAAACATTTTCACGGTCTCAAATCGTGCTTTATCGTTTTCGAATACAATCGGAGTCTCAAATTCGTGGACTCCGTTATTGGGTATAGATAGATGCGCGTGCAAAGTCGTGCATCACTTTCTACGGCCTAGCACCGCTGTTCATACCCGCTCCAGTTACTTCGGTTAATTAAAAAGTGTAATTGCGGATTTCACATCCGCGCAAACAAACGGTTTACGTGAATCATTACAATTCGTCTGGTCGGTGCGGTGGAGCCGTGCGTGCTCGTCACTGGTTGATTCACCGTACCGCAACTCTCTGAGGTGGGCTAAGCTACAGATAAGACAGCAGACGCAAACTTCTGCTAACGGCTTTTCCTCAAGGACGGTAAATACGTCAACTGCAACTGCAAAGTTTGTTCATTAACTTTGGTTTCTATTAGAGAACGAATTATTGACAATCTCAAACCGATTTTGATTCACTTTTCATTGAAGATCTCTCGAGAAAGATTCTTATGAATCAGAAATCTCTTGACTACCCCTTCGGGGAATATAGCCGCGAGCATATGCTTATGAATCACTATTTTCCCATGATCAGTTTTGTATCCGAAATAATGTTTTCCATGTCTGTCATAGGGATACCAATTTTTCTTTTCGGACATAAGTCCACCACATTTTCCCACCGCTCTGTAACTCCAGTAAGCCAGGATCAACAGCGGCGACCATTCACAACACTAGACAATGAAGTCCAGCGAGCCCGGGGGATGACTCTAATCTGTCTTGGAACCCGCAATGAATTAATCAAAGAAGATAGGAGGAGTAGGAAAAAAGAAATATCCGACTTCTCTCCATTGCAAATGGGAGACAGCAATAAGAAAAAAGGATTGGCTCTCTAAAGAGCCAATAATAATATAATAGGGATACCAAATTACCAAACACTGATTGGTTGAAACAACTCACATTCACACCTTAAATAGCTATATTAGTCAGGATTATCAGTCAACACTATCCTGCTTTAATGTAAATCAAATGGGATAGATATGACCGGAAGATGTAGATCACATCTGATGCTGTTTTATCAGTTACACTTCGGTGAGTATGATCAGGAGCTAAATGACCTGATTCCACCTTCCCACTTTCATTAGCGTACAACAAGACGTACTGCGAAACTGCATCCATACGTAGTGGATATTCCAATAAACCGCACAAATAGGTTCGCGTCCTCTTTTATAACGAAAACCGTTTTAAGGTAGAACTCTCTCCCTGCGTCTGTTATTCCAAGCAAATATACAATCAGGCTATTTTGAAAAGAGTTAGGGTGGACGCATTTCTATCCGCAGCAAAGGAGGCGAACTAAACGAATTTCCTTTTAATTCTTCTAACGATTCATCCGATTCGACGCGGATAAATGTGCGAGGCGATAAATCACATGCTGTTCTTATAGACGTTTTTCATAATACCTAGGACGAGATAGATGTTTAAAATACTTTAGAAATATAGCCGTCAAGTTTGACGAGATGAACTAAACCTTGTTGTTCTTGCAGTTGGGAGTGTTCGCGTGGTACGCGTGGGGCACGGGCGGCATGGCGGCGGCGGCCGGGCCCGTGCCGGTCGACTCGCCTCTCGTGTACCGGCCGGACCGCCGGAAGGAGCTGTGGCGGTTCCTCACCTACAGCGTCGTGCACGCCGGCTGGCTGCATCTCGCATTCAACCTGCTCGTTCAGCTCGCGGTGAGTTTACTTTTTAATTGTAGTAGGTACTAGCCTGGGGGATCAATCAATTTGGCGAGTTCTCTTTGCGAAGGTGCATTTACATCTTGGGTCGACACAAAAATGTATAAAAACGTCCCGTCGTAAATTCAGCAACATATAGACAAAATATTAAATAATTTATGCATACCTATGTTTTTTTTATCATTCGGATTAAGTTAGTTACATCCTTTTCCCCGAACGTCCACCTTAGAGTTGATACATATTTACCGACGGCGCGGCGACGACGGCGGACGGCTTCGCATACTAAACGTGCTTTTTGTAGAATCCCTTAGTAGAATCTTGGTGGAACCTATTTCAAATCGGACCAACATACTCTACAGGTTGCTACAAAAAGATGTGATTTTATTTTAAGGGGTGCTTCAAGACCATGAAACTCAACTTATCGAATCAACACAAAATCATGTGTCCATACATTTATGAAGTTGAATAGATATTGCCGTTTTATATTGGCTTCATAGTGAATGTTTCAGTTTGATGGTCTTAGCACCCTTTTAAAAAAAATATGACACTTTTTTCAACCTATACTGGGTGTTACAGAAGTAAAAAAAAAAATTGAAAACTTTTAAGGGGTGGTTTAGTTTAGACCATCAAACTGAACTTTCAGTATGGGACCAACATCGAAATCGCGAAAAAAAAAACTTTTGTCCCATACATTTAGCTCCAGTAGATCTGTAGTTTAGTATGGAACATCGCAAACGCATCGTATCATGGCGATTATGGCAAATCTCCTCATTTTTGAGATTTGGGGGAAGCCGATGTCCAGCAGTGAACGTCTATCGGCTGGTATGATGATGATGATGAATTTTTTTTTCGCGATTTCGATATTGGTCCCATAGTGAAAGTTGTTCAGTTTGATGGTCTTAACCACCCCCTTAAATATTTATTTGTATTTTTGTAACACCCTGTATAAAGCAGTCTACGATGATGTTCAAACCAGGCAACTATAAATTCCCCTATCCATCGCAGGTGGGTCTGCCGCTGGAGATGGTGCACGGCGCGGTGCGGTGCGGCGCGGTGTACCTGGCGGGCGTGCTGGGCGGCTCGCTGGCGGCCTCGGTGCTGGACCCCGACGTGTGCCTGGCGGGCGCCTCGGGCGGGGTCTACGCGCTGCTCGCCGCACACCTCGCCAACGCGCTGCTCAACTTCCACGCGATGCGGTATGGCGCGGTGCGGCTCGTCGCCGCGCTCGCTGTCGCCTCCTGTGACGTCGGCTTTGCCGTACACGCTAGGTATACTAAGGTGAGTTGTAAGCTTTTTAATTTCTATACAATTCAATACTGTGCCATTTCTTTTGTATAATCGAATTTCTAAAAGATCTAAAAATCTGTTGTCCTCTTCGATAAGTGATCGAAGGTTGGCCTAATAATAATTACCTATATGGCTTACCGCTTATCTGGCGCTATCGCCACTCAACCATCCCCGTACCGTACGGCCACGGTATTACGGTACAAACTTAATGGGGGATTTTCTGAAAGTCAAAATTAGAAAGATAAAAATAGTTCTAAATAACTCGACTCGATTAATCGACCCATGTCACATCAAAGCCATCTGTGGAGGCATATTGAACTACGTTTAAACTTGGTGTCTGAAAATCGCCGATTATTGTATTAAGTTGATATTCTCCACAGAGCGTAATAATTTACTCTACTGCGTAATAATGTTGCCAACATCCTAAACTAAAGTGGCCTTCTTGTACAACAGGAAGCGCCGCCAGTATCGTACGCGGCGCACGTGGCGGGCGCGCTGGCGGGGCTGACGATCGGCCTGCTGGTGCTGAAGCACGCGCAGCAGCGGCTGTGGGAGCGGCTGCTGTGGTGGGCGGCCCTGGGCGCGTACGCGGCCTGCACGCTCTTCGCGGTGCTCTACAACATCTTCAGCGGCCCCGTCGACGAGCTGCACTACATGCCGCCCGACCCCCCGCCCGACGCCGGCTTCTGACCTGGCCACGTCACACGGCGACGTCTCACACACACTCAGGCGTGAAACATACACTAAAGTCTGAAGGCGAAGGTACGGGGCTGACGCGACGCAGATAACGTGCCGCTTCAAAGCTTTTTCATACGAAATGTATGACTGCGACGCGTCATGATTATACTCAAGCGGCGCGGTACGATGTCTACGCCGTGCCGCGTCCGTCCCGCGCCTTCTGTATGTTTCACGCTTTAGGCTGAGGGATCTGCTACTGCCAGTAACCCCGCGCTAGATTCATTACAATTTTATTCGAATATTGATTTCCCGTCGAAGCCCAGTGTCCGCAGACATCGCGTCTCACTCAACACGCCTAGTCAATTTACCTTAGTGTGATTCGCTATAAGTAGCAGTATAATTTGAGGAGGCTTCACAGCGCCCAGTATTTCGTACACGTCGTGTATTTTGGTATATCAGTGAGAAGATTTTTGAATCTTAGTACGTATTGTAAAACACTTGTAATTGTTGATTAGGGTTATTTTATGCTGTTAGGTTTAAAGCAGCCTCCTCGCGATACTTAATTGTTAAGTAGTATTAATTGTATTGAATAGGCGAACTATTTTTGTACCTACTATCAGCGTCCGTAGTTTTTAGGAGGAAGGCGTTACCGCGACACCGTTACGTTCCGTGTGGACTGACCAACTCTACTAAATGTAACGTTAATTATTTATATATAGTATTAGTTTTTATAATTGTTTAATAGTAATTCCGTCAAATGTTAACCTTGCATTTAGTTAAGAGAGTCAGCGTAGTTATGCCCAGCACACCAAAGATTAGGATAAAATAGTGTCCAAGCTTCAATTATGAACATCTTCTGTACCCTTATTACTCGTTAATTTAACCTGATTTTTAATCGTAAAATAGTTCACATGTTTTGCTCAGAAAAGTAATTATTATAAACTCAACAGTATGTTTTAACAATGAATAATAATGATTATTACAAAATATAAGTATGTTATTTAATTGCTCAATCGCAATTTTAAAATGATTATGCTCAAAAGTGAGTTTTTATTTAATGGGATCAATTGATTTATTGTAATGCCTCATTACATCGCGGTGTAATGCGGAGTCGTCCATGTCATTTATATACTATATTATATATTTCAGCATTTCAACGGAATGTCATAAGACTCACTAGTTTATAGATTTATTACCTATTAATAATGTGCCTGATTCCTATTATTGTAAATTTGATTGTACACATTTAATTCTAATCAAATGTCACAAAACGACTGATTTTTTTGTATAAATTATTGCAGAATGTTTCCATTTAATTTATTTTAAAATTATTTTAAGCGTGAATCGAGATAATTATAATTATGATGATTATACGAATGAAAATAAGAATGAATAATGATTAAAAGTGATTTCAAACTATTTGTTGTTTTTGTTCTAAATCTAAGTGAAGAGAAATCAAACTCAAATTAATAAGAACAATTTCATTTTCATAACCCATAATAAAATATCACAAGATCAAAATTCATAACAGTAGGTACAGTCAAGAGCACGTCAAGCTTGACACTTTGGACTTTGTATCGTTCTTATTTAGTGCGCCATAAGCGTTACAATCGAACTGCAAGTGTAAGCTTGATGTGCTCTTTACTGTACTTGCACATATTGGGTTCCAAGAGGAAACTACATAATATATACACAAAAACATTAGAGAAGAATTCGTACAAAATTATGAGATCCTCCGGCGATAATATTGATGATAATTTGTAAATTATTCTATAGCAATAAATAATACTGATTTGAATTGCCCGTTCGTTCTAACTTTACCATGTAAGTTGATGAAAAGTCACCTTTATCTGTATGAACATAAGGTAACTATTAAATAATCTGTGATAAATGATAATACAGAAGTGTTCAAAAACATTCATTGCCTACTGTACCAGAATGATAAATCCCTCCGTAGAACGAGAAGGTACTAGAAGAAAGCACGTGTCTTGTCATATTCACTCAATATACAGGGTGTTAGGGTAAACAGTTGCATTACTTTAAGGGGTGATTGTACTCATGATACTGAACATCTTTCCCCAAAAAACCCATGGGAAATTCGCAAAATAATTTTTCGACTTTTCATAGAAGTTTTCGATCAGCTGATTGCATTTTTTTGCGAATTTCCTATGTGTTTCTTAGAGAAAGTTGTTCAGTATCATGGGTACAATCACCCCTTAAAGTAATGAAACTGTTTACCCTAACACCCTGTAGAGTCAAATATATGAATTTCAATTTGAAACGTAGATCTCATTTGTGACTTATAGGTCCACTAGAATTTATTTACCCCAATCCTAAGTGGAGAAAATGGTGATTCTAACTAAACTCTAAGTATGAAGACAATTATTATTGTACTACTAGATTTTCAAAAGCATTACAATAGTAATCGTTGGCATGAATTTTGTACTAAAATGTTAATGACAGCCACAGAACAAGGAATATAACACAAGACGCTTACATTGGGGATATCGTGCCAAAAGCAATAGAATGGAAAGGAAAACCACTATGTTCGACTACCACATTATTGCTTTCTGCACTGTCAATTAAATATAATGTTATATGGGTACCATAACAATGGCCCCAATTCGGACTGTGCCACGACTTAACTTAACTAAATTTATTCTTGTCACTTTCTAAAATAAGATTAAGAAAAGAGACAGAAAATCAACAGCTCACTTTAGTGCTGTCAAAGTGACGTTACACGCCCAAAAACGCCTTAAATAAGATGGCGTACCTTATGATGGCATCTTATTTTGGGCGTGTAACGTCACTTTGACAGCACTAAAGTCAGCTGTTGGTTTTCTGTCTCTTTTTATAATCTTATTTTAGAAAGTGACAGGAATAAATTTAGTTAAGTCGTGGCACAGTCCGAATCGGGGCCAATGGATACCAAGCCGAAAGGGTGATTGACAAACACTATAATCACAAAAAAGTAGGTACAGTTTTCATATCCTAATAGGTGACATCGAGAACGAGAAATACGTTTTGTAGACTTTTCTCTATCATGTACGGTATGTAGCAATAGACATAGAATAACTAATACCACATGAGTAAATACCTCACAGAACCAAAGCTTCATACAATCGCGCTACGATAGGCACACTACTACAACGCGCGATGGTGTGTGCGTGACCTTTAACCGACGTGTTCACCTATACGCCGCCCGTGGACAACCCCGGCATGGCCAGTGGACATGCTATGTGCCAGCGCGTCACGCGATCGTTTTGTACTGTCCTTAGAAGCTTTATCTCTGTGGGATATTTACTCTTGTGCTATAATACAGTTATTTTCATGCTATAGACAAAGATGGGGATATTTAAAACTTAATACTCTTTCTCGCTCGACGTGATCTTTCAATAGCCGGCTACTAAATACAGGGTGTAATAAACAACCTAGTAAGTGGTTTGGTTGTGGTTTAGACTTTAGACCACCAACTTTCACTATGGAGCCAACGTCAATAAAAAAGTCTGCTATTAGATACATTTCAGTCGAGTATGCACTGCAGTTTTGTATGAAACAACAAGCGATTTCAAAATAGGCTCCATAGTGAAAGTTGTTTAGTTTGATGGTCACACCCCTTTAAAAATATCTCATAATCATATCAACTAATCAACTAATTGTATTTAACTTTAGATAGGAAATTCCACCCTTCCGTCATATGGTACCTTTGATATAGGGTACTGTAAAACCATAGTGTAAATAAAATTAGTGATGAAGCTCAGCGGTCGCGGCGGGTCTATGCCCGAGCGGCGTGCGGGGTACGTCGGGGGAAGGGCGTACCCTAACTCAATTCGTTGTTAGGGTACGCGCACAGGCAGCGTTGGCCGGGACGCACTCCTCCCGCACGCCCCGCACGATTGTCCTGCCGCTGAGCTTCACCACTATTAGTTCTTTTCTCAAACATGCTTGGAAATGTGAGCATTATTTTGACAACCTTCTTCAAGATAAATCGAAATTGCTGTACTGGCCAAATACATGCGCGCAGCTGCCGGCAATGTTGTATGAAAATCCATATCTGTCGTGTTTTGCGACCAAATAATTTACATAGTAAACTCATATCTGTCGTGTAATTTAAAAATGGAACGATCTTTTTCTCCGAAACATGGCGACCAAGGAGGTAACTCATCAAAGGTTTTATTTAAATTTCGAACTGGCTTGCAAATAGAAAGCTGTTTATTGAAAAAAAAAACAAATTGTTGTTCGTTGTTCGTCATTGATTTTGATAAAAAGAGTTTTAATTTTCGCGAATTACTTGAGAAAATTTACAGTTTTAATTTCCGCGCATTATTTGAGAAAAGTACTATACAAGCCTTGGCCACAACTAGGCATTGATGGACTTACGTATGTGCCTCGGCCCACATTTACACGTTCGTCCATCAATGCCTTTGTTGCTGGCCTCTGCAGTAATGTACTATTACACTATGGTAAAACATTAAAGTGGCATCATGTAAACAGCTCGCGAGATGTCACCCAGTTCCAAGGCGCGCACGTTCAGAAGTAGGTCCTGAAGAGGCCGACGGTGGCGCGCACCCACAGAGGCGTCCGTCTCCCGTACAGCTCGTCCGTGCAGTCGGAAGCGTACTCGTGCAACTTGCTGCATTCCTCGTGCATTCGCCGCTGCAAAATATACGACTACTTTAAAACCACTCAATGGCATTTGGCTGAACTTTTATTTGATTTTGAGGTCAACAAATTATTGATGACTCAAATGTGGTCAGAAGCGCTATTTTTGATCCTTGGGGGAGGCCTTTATTAGTGGAGTACTGGTAGCTTTAAAAAGTCTATTGTTTCGGAACCGGTCAAAACAAATTCAAATATGTATTATTAATTTTAAACATGTTACAGCCATATTGTGCCATTTCGAATCAAATTAAAGATTGAAAAATTACTTGAACTGGACTTGAACCTGCACTCTTCCAAACCGGGAAAGTACTTAATCCAATTTCGTCACCGAGTCCACTAGCCTGAGAATGGAATTTTCAATCTGTTGCATCTTGAGGGGACGTGAGCGCCATCTACTGGAAGTTATTACAAACTAGCCAACCCGCAAGTCCAGCATTACAACTGGAATTCATACGGTATAGATGATCATCCAAATCGGAGCAGTTTTAAGCCGGTTCCGAAACAAATACCTTCAGTTGCTGGACCCAGCAGTGGACATCCATCGGCTGAGACGATAATGAGATCCAAAATCGTGTTTGAATGATGCATAATCTCCAGTCATTTTGACCCGGTACGCTACGTCGCTGCGGTTACCCCACAGTATGCAAAACCAATCTTTACAGAATCGATAACTAAACAAAATACCTGTAAGTCTTGTGAAACGGTGAATATTGCCGCCTGCGCCTCGAGATCCCGTTTCACAGATCTCTCCCCCAGATTAGCAGAGCCCACGATTGTACCCCAAGGAAGTGCACTCTTTGGCGGATAGTACCTGCATCAGATATACACATAGTTATAATAGCATAATCATCACAAGATTTCTGTTTTAACTAATAGGTACTCGTAATATGTCTGCGTCCAAGATAGCATCGTGATTTTGTCACGCGGTTTTAGAGATTTTATTTTACCTTTTGAAAATGTTTGAGCCGTCAAAACTTTATAAATTATAATACCTACACTAAAAGTATATTTACAAGATTAACGTAAAAACTTTAATTTACTAAAAATTAAAGTTTTAACGACTCAAACATTTTCAGGAAGCAAAATAATAGTTCCTAAACTATCTGTCAAAATCACGAAGCTATCTTGGACACACTAGGTATAGTGTTAGGGTGCGTCCACATCTGACGAACGCGCCGCGAATGCGCAGCTCGCGACACACAAGGAAAAAATGTACCGGCGCAGCTCGCGAGCTGCGCATTCGCGGCGCGTTTGCCAGATGTGGAGGCACCCTTAGATTATCAAACTGAACCACTTTCCCCAAATATTGACACGGAATACATAAGAGTAAAAAAATAATCTACTGCTTCATACAAAACTGCAGTACTACTCGAATCAAAAGTATGGGACAACAGATTTCTTTTTTTCGGTCATATCTCCATAGTGAAAGTTGTCCAGTTTAATGGTCTATGAAACACCCCCAAAAGTTTATAAATTATAACGCATTTAATTGTACATCCTGTATAATTAAAGGAGTGATAAAGCTGTCATACCATAAACCTTTAGCGTGGAAGGTCCACTCAGGTCGTTCGTACTCCAGCATCCTCACCCTGCTCGCCTGGTTGTTATCCGTCACTCTCTGCCAGAACCTGCAGAGAAAAGCATTCGATAGCTCCATTAAGTAACCAGAAAACTTTTTGAAATATGGCAAATGCCCCGGGCGGCACTTTACCAGGGGCGGCAAATTCGGGAAAAATAGGTCGGTCGGTAGGTCCGGTAGGTATTGACCTCTATCTATAACCAATTCGTAGAGCAGAGGAAAGTCGAGCTTGCATCGCTCGCTCTAAAAATCTTTTTTAATTAACTGTACACACGGCGACAGATCAACCTACCCATAGTTCGACCTTATATCCATGAACATAGAGTTCAACTATGGGTAGGTTGATCTGTCGCAGTGTGTACATAATCCTAAAGAGTTCTGACTTCTGACCACAGCTAAGACGTGGAGCTTTAAATGTTGAGCTCGCTTCGCTGGATCCATAGCTTTTACTTAGGTTACTTTGCACATGTTTTGTACATGTAAAAAACTCTGGCTCCAACCGATTCGTATTGAGGAGATAAGTTGTGGTCGCTTCGATCGCTCTAAGTTTCTATTTATGCATGGATAAAAGATTTCTAGCCACAACAATGTTGTGAAAACAAATTTCGAGCTTGCTTCGCTCGCTCTGTTATTTTTTGTGTAGGTCTTCAAAAGGGGGCGGCAAAATTGGTCTTTGCCCTGAGTGGCAGAAGCCCATTGCTACGCCACTGACTAAAGGTTGGATTGAAATGAATCGACAAATTTTCAGGGTCGGTTCAGCCACCGACAAGAGCGTAGCTCTTAAATAAGATGATGTTCAGACCTATCCTATCAAACTAAACAACTTTTACTATGGAAGTAAACCTGAAATTGCCAAAAAAACTCATGTTCATTTGAGTCGAGTAGGCATTGCAGTTTAGTATGGAGCATCTGTTTTTTTATGATTTCAGGGCCTCAATTGCGCAATTTTATACGGTTTTGGTTTGGTTTTGGTTTTGGTTTAGTTTTGGTTTAGATTTGGTTTAGCTGAAGTAAAAAAGCTATCGCGATATTTTTTTCTGAACGGTTAAATCGCACAATACAGAAAATTCGATCGAACGGACATCAAGCGTTACGCCAACGTATCTTCCGAAATAAAGCTAAATCGTTACCGTTAATATAATTTGCGCGATACGAATTGTGCATAACGTAACGTTTTTGGTTGTGGTTTTGTTTTGGTAGTATCGTTCAAACTTAGGGCGATTGAGGCCCAGGTTTGCTCCCATAGAAAAAGTTATTCATTTTAACAATTTGTCGACTCATTTGAATGTTACCCTGTAGTATTGTACATACTTTTGTGCTAATAAAGAATAAGCATGAGGAATCCCTCCCGCCGGTCCCGGGGCACCCATGAACCCGTTCGCCTGAAAACAAATCACAACAAGAATTTATTAAAAACGAGCTTTTACCCGCGACTTCGTCCGCATAAATTATATACCAGATTTTAAGTCAGATGATAAGCTATCAAACAAAAAAAGTTTCATCAAAATCGGTTCAGTAGTTTTTGCGTGATACTCGAACAAACAAACAAACAGACAGACAAAAAATCCAAAAATTGGTGATTTGGAATCAGGGACATCTAAAGGTTTATTCCACTTTAATCTCCTGGGTGATATATCGTAATCTTTTTTTTTGTAAATATCTTTAATGTACACACGGCGACAGGTCAGGTTACCCTGTTTGGACTTTGAACTATTAGAAGTTGAACGCTGAAAATCGTGCGAGAGGGTGCGGTATGTTGTTGTTTCGTCTCTCAGCACGCTGCGCCCGCACCGGCAGCTGCGTCTATGCAGGCTCTCTACCGCACTATTTTGTGTTTTGTACGTAGTGTAGTTATGGGTATATAGGGTCTGTAACCAGATGTGTCGCCTTGTGTACAGACACACTTCTGTTACAGTTTTATAATAGTTTCGATTCTGTGGTGACAGGATCACTGCATGCCCGTCACTCTGGACAGAGTTTCGGTACTACAACCTACTAGTGGAACGTGGATGTTCTGAGGTTTTAGAATATGTCTGACTACCCCCTCGGAGCGGGGAATATTAATTATCAGTCTATATACGTCCCACTGTAGGGCTCAGACCTACTTTCAGGGAGGGTGTACCTACAGTGATCAAAAGTAAATGTAATTAATTACTATCAAACTCACATTAGGATGTGCCATCAATAAGCAGATGTTTGCTTTGCACTTGTGCAGTAAAGTTGTGGCGTAGTCTTCAGTGAGATTGAAGTACCCACTCGCCAGCTTTATGTATGAACCCTCGGGTGCTAGGGCTAGTATGGAACGGGTCACTTCCTGGTCTTGAGTTATGCCAAACTCTCCCATTTGTATGAGAGGGAATATCCATGTATCTTTGTCGTATTCTTCTGTAATTATTACAAAACATTTGTCAAATGTAACTAAAACATTATAAAAAAACAGGACTATAGCCTGTTGGATAGCATTTCAATAATGCTAGTCTAGGATTTTCTTTGTAATTTTCATGATAAGTTACATTTATGCAAAAATAGAGACGGACGAATATTGCTCTTGAATATTCACACACAATCAGGACGCGTTTTATTTTTGTCCGACTTACCACCACTTGATAACCTCAATTGTTGTCTCTCTGTCCATCTCATAATGAGGCCTCCAATCTTTTCTTTCACTTCGTCCGCCATTAATGTTGGGGACATCAGCTTATTATCCAAAATACCATCTTTCGTACATCTTTTGCTAAAACTGCTCGCTTCATCTGAAAATAAAAAAATGTGCAGATCTGTTAGGATAGGAACAATAGCATAAGTTCAAATCCCATAAGGGACAAATGTTTGTATGATAAATATGAATATTTGTACCGAGTCATGGATGTTTGTATCTACAGGGTGAAATTGATATCATTGGCATCCTTTTAAACTAAGAGTCTACCCATCAAACTGAACAACTTTTACTATGGGAGCAAACCGATCGGAGCAACTAAAAAATCTGTTGTCCCATACTAAACTGCAGTGCCTACTCAACTCAAATGTAATGCAACAGCAGATTATTTTTTTGCTCCTATCGGTTTGCTCCCATAGTAAATGTATTCTATATTGTTGTCTAGTCATCATAAAACAAGTCCAGGCTAGATTCTGGTGCTTTAAGTGTGACTAGATAATTTGTGTGACATTGTCCAAAATATTAAAAAAAAAATTGTACTGCTTTTAAACATTGTGCAGTATTCTCTAAGCTAGAAAATAAAACAAATACCAAAACAAAACTAACAATAAACAACTTACATAGTCCTACCTATAAGTTCGCAATAGAAATCTGCAAGGTCTCCATCCTCTATCTCGATGTAGCGATCTTGCCGCTGCCCGAAATAGTCGTTGGAACAGTTAGCTCCGCTGAGTATCACGGAGTCGTCCGCTATGTACAGCTTCATGTGCTGGAGGCCCACCAGCTCGTTGTACCGCGCCGGCAACGCTTTAGACCAAGAGCCTTGCAGTCTAGGAGTCTGGTACAAAGAAATGTTGCACTGGTCCGGCATTTCATTTACAAACTCTTGTAACAAAGTCCGCGAGTTCACCTCCCCTCTCGTACCCCGCTGATAGTCCAGGAGCACGCTGAACTCCAGCCCATTGTTCTTTACGCTCTGTTTTGTAGTTTCAAGCAACTTCTGCTCTAGTAATCCCGTGCCTATGTACAAACTGGCTATTGATATCCTATGGTTTGCATTCCTAAATCTGTCACATAGTGTATCGTAGAACGTTTTTGGGTCAGTAATAATGTTAACTTTGTTGCTACGCACGGCGAAACATGGTGCTACATTGAACAACCAGCTAAAATGGTGAAGTATTGGCTTTTTTAATGGCATACTGTCGTTTATCAACATGTTTAGTGATTTAACTTGTTTTTTCCCACAACTTTAATTTGTTGTTCTCAAATTTTTCATTTTTACGCGATTTTACGAATTATTCCATTGAATTTTAATTTTCTTTCAATCGAACCAAATCACAGATTACTGATATGTAGCAAGCTACAGATGCGACAGTGAAATTTGCACTTAGTTCCATTGTTTCCGTTGTGGCGTTC
Organism: Agonopterix subpropinquella; assembly: GCA_922987775.1. Taxonomy (NCBI): domain Eukaryota; kingdom Metazoa; phylum Arthropoda; class Insecta; order Lepidoptera; family Depressariidae; genus Agonopterix; species Agonopterix subpropinquella. The sequence goes on along the minus strand of OV277695.1, from coordinate 9,820,846 downwards.
TGTCGTCAAACTAATGTATATAGAACTTGTAGTTATAGGTATGTATACACTGATTCCAGGATGCAAAAATAGGGATATTTGACCAAGGAACAAACTATTCAACGATATTATTATGTCATACGATGGAGAAGAATTGAGGCTTCTCAAGGATTCTAAACTCAAGCTAAAATACCAGGAAAATCACAAGATATAAGCTTCTGACGCAACAACACGGCATGAGGCTGCTGTTGTTGTAAGTTCAATATGGCGTTGTATCTCGTCCTCATTGGACGATGATACAATGTATCATCGTCCAATGAGGACGATGGGAAACAGCGCCACAACGGAAACAATGGAACTAAGCTGTCATAGGCCTGAACCAAATGTCACAATGTCAGAAACATACGACTGTCTGTCAAACAAATGTCATTCCTATATATACATATTAATCTATGCATATGTCAGTTTAGCCTAGAGTTGAGAAAAACGGATAACTACCGCAATAATATTATCAATAGAATTTTAATCCAAACTAAGGCCGAGAAAAACGGATAACTACCGCAATAACATTATCGATAGAATTTTAATCCAAACTAAGGCCGAGATTCAGGTATTATATTCCTTGGTTCGAACTCCCGTATCAGCGGGTTGGCATGCTACCCATGCAGAACATCAAACTGAACATACATCTGTCTCTATGGGATCAATCTTAGATCAAAGGGATCAATATCGAAATGCTGTCCCATACAAAAATGCAAACATCTCGACTGAAATGTATACCTACTTGCTACATACATATCAGTAATCTGTGAATGTATGGGACAGCTGATTTTTTTTGCGCGATTTCTATGTTGGTCCCATCGAGACAGTTGTTCAGATTGGTGGTCTGATCATCCTCTTAAAAAAGTGTCACCATATTAAGAAGGACCCTGTATGTGAAAATGCCATTCAAATAGGTTTAGTAGTTTTGGTGATGCGTGCACAAACAAACAGAGAAACCGACAAAAATTCTAAAAATGGTATCAGTGCATTCTATTACATATTCTACATGCCCCCAATTAATATTTTTGCAAATATCGATATAAATATAATAATGAAATATTTGGTAGGTACGCCAAGTTTAGAATTTTATATTATACTTACGTATAGAGATTATAGTACGACACGACACGATAAGCAAGCATAGAGATTATAGTAGGTACCTACTCTGTGCGTATAGAGATTGTTCTCGATTGCAGGTTCCTCCATAATGTGAATAAAGCTTTTTCACAGTATATTCATACAAATAAATAATTAGTTCAATAAATTGAATAATTTTATACTTATTATGAAAAAAATGCCATAGGTATGGTTCTGTGTCTAGCGACCTGACCCGGTGCGAGGCTCCAGATAGTTCAATCGATTAATAATATACATAGAATGTACCTATTTTATTTTATTTATTAAGGACTTGCCAACAAAGTAGGTATACACAATTACATTTTAAATTCATTTTGACTTGATAGTTAAGTGCTACTTCCCGTACAGTTACAGGCAATCATACACTATTTTATATTTCGGACTAAGTATTAATTTATTTTAAAATAGTATATACAATTTTTTATTTTTTTTATTTTTTTTATTTAAATAGGTAAGCATTTGACTCCAATCTCACCTGATGTTGAGTGATTGACAATTACACACATTACACATAAGATCTTCCGGAAGAAAATAAAGTCAAACGAGTCAAACAAAATAATTATACTCGTACACGTCGAAGTAAACTCTTTATTGTCAGCTATTACATATTTTTACTCGATATGATTTAAATTTAGCAAAAAAGTTAATTTCAGTTTCATGTAGATAAGTATTATTCATATTTTTAAACTTCTGCTGCCTAGTACTGATCCTCCAGAATCTGACCTTGATCAATACCGTATATTATCTTGTTATCTTTTACGTATGCCCATGCCATTCTTTGGGAGCTGAAGTGAACGCCTACCTCACCCTTTTTCGACAGAGTTATTGCTCCAGCAGTGTTGTCCAAACGACTCGTCATCCCTGAAATATTGGAGAGTGAAAAGCAAAAATGTGCTTACTTGTTTTAATTTACTGATTAGGTATAAATAAAATAGTTAAATTACTTTCACATTACCATTTACTGCGTTTCTTGTAGCTGTATTTGCATCAGCACCGCTCTCCATTAATTTAATAATACTGTGAGCCAAACAGTATTTTAATATTGACTCCCCGTGCCCTTAAAAATATAAAATAAATAATAACATGATGGACAAGTTTCAGCTGTTATCTACAGTTTATTCATTCTTTTCCATCCTATCCACCAGGAACTGGAAGTAACCATAGAAGTAATCCAGTCCATCCCTAAGTTATGTCGCGTCACAGAATAGGTAATAGTATAGTTGTCCATAGTCGCGTGTAATAAACCCTGAAGTTTAATTTTTAGACTTAAAAGACACAAGCTGTATGGAATTTATGCATTATTCATATACGAATTAATTAGGAATGTGTTAAATTAAAAAAATATATATGTATATGTATACGGTCGAATTGAGAAACCTCCTCCTTTTTTGAAGTCGGTTAAAAATAGCACTCCTGTCTCATGGCCACATTTTTCTTTAAGTAGTTAAGTACCTATCTACCTGCATCGCATTTTTGTGTTTTGGGAAATCAGTAAATAATGTTTCATTGTATTATATACTAGAGTTTACCCGCTACTTCGTCCGCACAAATTATATATCTGATTTTAAGTCAGATCATAAGCTATCAAACGAATTTTTTTTAAATTAAAATCAGTTCAGTAGTTTTTGCTTGATGCTCGAAAAAACAAACAAACAGACCGAAAAAAAATCTTAAACGTTTGATTTGGAGTCAGCTCCACCTGTTATCTTTTTCTTGTAAATATCTTCAATGTACAGACACGCTTCTGTTACAGTTTTATAATAGTGTAGATTATTATACCTACTTACCCGTAGTAGAAACGCCGCCAATGTTGTCGTCTGCATAAGTGCCACTGCCTATTAGTGGCGTGTCGCCTATGCGTCCCACTGCTTTCCCACTCATGCCACCAGTGCTGGTAGCGACTGCCACGTGACCTTCAGCATCCACAGCTACCGCACCTACTGTCCCTACTCCACCCTGGATCCAAATTACGAATCAAGCAAAATTGTTTAATATTAGTTGCTGTAGCCAGCCCCGGATCTATGATTTTTCCGGCCAGGGGCAAAAACTTGACATTGGCGCCCCTCTCCTCCAAGGGAGTAGCAGTAATTTTTCCAGTCGTGGCCGGGTTCAGTTTTAGTTGTTGTAAAAATAACTAAAACTTGGAGCGAGCGAAGCGACCACGAGATTTTACGGTAATAAGATTAGCTTGTCGTAATATGATTTAAAATCGGGATCGAATTCTGCAATAGGCATGACTGCATACTTTCAATACAATAAAAAAAATGAAGAGCTCGCTCCGCTCGCTCGAGATTTTAACGCAATATAATGAGATCATCGCAATATGATTCAATACCAGGAGCGAGCGAAGCGAGCTCGAGATTTTTTTTCCAATATTTTCAAGCTGTTACAATATTTTATTTTTCAAACTCTTCATTTTGGCGCCCCCTAGACCTGCCGCCCGGGGCGTGGGTCCCCGTAAACAATATACTTAAATATCTTGGACTTTGGTACACAGATAATACTTATAGACCTTATAGGTAGTTATACTTAGTAAATATTATTATACAGGGTGAAATTGATATCATTAGCATCCTTTTAAACTAAGAGCCTACCCATCAAACTGAACAACTTTTACTATGGCAGCAAACCGATCGGAGCAAAAAAATGTGCTGTTGCATACATTTAAGTCGGCGAACTCGCGCGTCGACATTGCCGTTTAATATTGAACAGCAGATTTTTATTTGCTCCGATCGGTTTGCTCCCATAGTAAACGTTGTTCAGTTTGATGGGTAGACTCTTAGCTTAAAGGGATGCTAATGATACCAATTTCACCCTTTATAAGTAAATACAATTATTATACTTACATACTTAATAGTTTATTATACTTATAATTCAATTCAACTACGAACTATAAAATAACGCCGCTATTATAAAATGATATGAGTATAAGGTAAACAAAATACAAAATATACGGCATTTTATCATTGTTAGTACCTACTGCCAACGATATTTGCTTTCTGGTACAAACTGATAATGAATTTATCATTGTAATTACCTACCTATATTTATTTACCACCTAGTTGTAAATTATGCTTTGTTTACAACGCCTAAACATAGTGTAATAATTTATTTCACAATTTAACTTACTTCATTTTCTTGTCCAATTTCTGTTCTGCCAAATTCTCCATGCTTCAAAAAATTTTCAAGAGCATCTTTTGCATGAGGACTGATCAAGGACTCTGGAGTCACTGTTGGAAATCCCTGAAAATACCAGTTGAATCATTCACAAAAACGAGAATTTTTTATTTAGGAAGTATTAAAATTTACGGACACCTTGCAAACAAAATTTAATTATTTATATTATAATTATTAATAATATTATAAGAAATACACTAATTATACCTTTTCCAAAGCAAACAGTTTTGCTCCTTCCCCTCCCAGCAAGGAGTGCGGTGAATCCGTTAACACCTTATGAGCTATACTTATAGGATGTAGAAAATCTTTCACGAGTGTCACTGCGCCGACGTCTAGCTTAGCGCCACTCATAATACTGGCTTCCATTTCTACTTCCCCTCGTAGATTTAGCACTGATCCATATCCTGAATTGCGAGAAACAATTATTTTCCCAAGAATGTTAAGGCTGCACCGAGCCTATTGTGCTGCCCCCAATCTTTTTAAGTGTTCCGTACCAAAATTGGCGAAACGGAACACTTATGGAATCAGCTTGGTGTCTGTCCGTCCGTCCGTCCGTCTGTCACAGGCATTTTTCTCAGAGACCGTAAGACATAGGAAGTTGAAACTCGGTACAGATATAGCAATTGCTGGTTCAATATCATAAATGAAGTAAAAAAAGCTTAATTTTTATATTGGAGGGCAATTTGGGCAGTACGAAAGGGTAAATAAAAAAAAAACTTCTACCCTTTGGTGTGGGGTATCAATTGAAAGCTTATGAAAAGTCATTGCCGATTTTTAATTGGTCGGGTCACTGCGGTTTTGTTTTTATAATGTTTTTAGTTATTATCTTTAAACCCGGTTTTAACGATAATAGCTACAAGCATAAAACATTAAAAATACGATTGAGGGCAGCACAATAAGCTCGGTAGGCTCTTAAGTACATACATAAACACAATAGGTACTTGTTAAAACTTGTTATAATTTAAAAACTGTTAACTTAACTTTAATTTTAAAACTGTTAACTTTAATTCTAAAACTGTTAACTTTAATTTTAAAACTGTTAACCTTAATTTTAAAACTGTTAACTGTTAATCTTGTTTTTAGCTGGCTTACGATTAAGTAGATCGTTTGTACCACTAACCAGCGTTAAAATATTCATCTTTCTCCATAGAGACGACAGCTGCTTCGACGGCATCTAAGGCGGTTCCTCCCTTATTCAAGATCTCGTGACCCGCCCTCACGGCAAGCTTGACACCATCTAGTTTCCCCTGGACGCGACTTGTTGGGATATCTCCAGCTCCACCGTGAACTATTATTATTGGCTTCATGTTCTGTAACTTTTATTTACGCTTAATTTCTTAGTTACACGAAAGTAAATTTTATTAACTGTGAAATTTTTATTGTTTTAAATTATCATTGTGTTATATTATCTGACAATCAAACAAAAACCTCTTACTCTGTCTGTCAGTTTGCCACTAAAATAGAAATAGCTAAAGTTGTTTAGGTTGATGATCTGATAATATCACATACACACAACAAATTTAATTTCACGTAAATCCCGAATCGTTTACGAATAATCCCATACCTCTTTCGTATATGAATTACGAATTAGTAAGGTACTTACTAGTGATATTCAGAAATTGCAGTCCTTTTAAAGTAGTCTGAAACAAAGTTATTTATGTATTACGCACAACATCTTTTTATTTTCAACCTTGTCCGTGGGCAATAAAGGTGACTTAGTCATGCATGCATCAGAAGATAAGGCCGAGATTCAGAGACGATTTTTAAGTCTTAGTTCGAACTCCCGTATGTCAAAATCCATACATTTTGACCCTACTTAGTTCGAACTATGACTTAAAAAATCGTCTCTGAATCTCAGCCTAACAGTTCTTTTGTTGTTACCTACAGCAAAATATTATTTGTTTACAAACCGGAAAAAACAAAATAAAGCGAATGAACTTACCTATCTACTAACAATATTTTTATTACTCAGGCAAGTTAGTGTTCCTGTCTCGTAGTAGTGTGATTGGGTACACGATCTCAACTATAATTTATAATACATTATTTTTATTACCACAGTCCACAGAATAGAGAACAATAGAGAAGCTACTCGTTCATTTATTTACTAAAAGTGTTTACACTGGGCTGCGTTCCGAACCTACGCCTCAGGTGCACCCCGAGTGCAACTTTTCGCACTAAACGCCCCGTGCGCGTGCGCGCCGTTTTCAGAGCCTCGCGCCTCGGTGAAAAACGTTCTACAGCCGGGTCCGCTGCGCCGTGTTATAATGTTTGCTAACATCGTTTTCTAACTTTCCCCTCCCCCGCAGGCGAACGCGGGTGATGTTTTCCGATGCAAATGGATAACATCACCCGCGTTCGCCTGCGGGGAGGGGAAAGTTAGAAAACAATGTTTGCAAACACGATAACATGGCGCAGCGGACCCCGCTTACCATAGAGCGAGTTGAAAAAACAACCGTACAAAAAGATCGTGAACGCAGCTCAGAAGTGCGATTTTTGAAAATCATACGAGCGACTTGGCAGTAGAAAGATGCATAATCTCCATAGTAATTTTGACATTGTCTACTGCCAAGTCGCTCGTATGATTTTCAAAAATCGCACTTCAGCCCTGTCGTTGGTTGCCGTCTTGTCTGGGCTGCGTTCAGAAGTACGATTTTTGAAAATCATACGAGTGACTTGGCAGTAGAAAGATGCATAATCTCCATAGTAATTTTGACATTTTCTACTGCCAAATCGCTCGTATGATTTTCAAAAATCGCACTTCAGAACGTTTGGGTGCGGTTGTTTTTTCAACTCGCTCTATAGTAAAACGTCTTTCACCGAGGCTCTGAACGGCGTTTAGTGCGAAAAGTTGCGCTCGGGGTGCACTCTGCGTGCACATAGGGTGTAGGTTCTGAACGCAGCTCTGCTTTCATTTTATCATTTTCGTTCGTCTGGCCCGCCAAATTCAATTTTAATTAAGGTTTTCTCAAATTGGAGCTCTATACATACAATACAATACTCTTTATTTGCACACCAAAAACATAAAATAACAATATTAAAAGCGAACAAAAAGGGTACAAATGGCGGTCTTATCAGTAAGAGCATACATAGTGAACATCTCTACATAGAGAAGAGTTCTCGAAAATATTGAAAAATTGTTTTTTTTACTGTCTTGATAGCAATTCTCGTTATTCTAATGATACTCAACTGATAATTTTTTTTTTTTTAACGCAGACTGCAAATATTTTATCCTCCTTCTGGCGCAGTCGGGTTTAAAAATAATAATTTGCCGCACGCACTAGTGTTGAATATAACCGGTAATCAATGGATGGCAGGCAATTGTCGTGACATGTGGGTGGCAGCCCTAGTTACGAGTTTTTATTACTTGCCTGTGATTGGCCCCGCTTGGTTATTATTTTGAGTTAACTACCAATCAGAAATCCTGGGATTGGAATGGTCTCCAACTTTCATTCAATCATTCATTTCATTCACTCAATTCAATGAAAGAAAAATGGTGGCTGATAGTTTATAAAGTAAAAGGAAATGGTTTTGAAGAAAATACGAAACTTGTGATGTTTAGTTTATGAATTTGATAAGATGTCCACTCCAGTGTCGAATCGTAAATATGGAGCACAAAAAATAAGACTCACTAGTAAGTAAGCTTTCTTCCCAAATCTGTTCTCGTGACATGAGACTGATGTGATTATTTTGGTTTTGTCTATCACGTCCACATAATAACGCACGAATTCTTTTCTTTTAGTTCTATGCGCAAGGAACTTGGTCCGAAAAGATCTTTTCCGTAAGTTTGATTTTTCTTACCTCTTGTTTATTTTAGATCATAATTACTATAATTTTGGTTGTCTAATATTTTGTCGTCTGTATTCTATATGGCGTGCTAGCATTTACTGTGCATGATTCAATAATAAAAAACTCTCGTTTCTTCCAAAAAATATACATACTATCATACTCCTTGAGAATAATATTTGTATTTTAGTGATAAGCAACCATAAAACTTCGATATGATTGTCCATGCGTATTATGCAATTGCACTTGAATAATTGATGAATTGCTTTGACAGGATTGCCAGATCCTTTCGCTAAAATACTAGTGGACGGGAGTGGACAGGTATATTCTACCAACGTTGTTAAAGCGACCCTCGAACCAAAGTGGAATACACATTATGATCTCTACCTTACTAAAGGTGATGGCATCACTATCAGGTAAACCAATACTTCTAATTAATTACAGTAAGACAATTATACATCCCCATTTTCGTCCTGAGGACTGGATTGAGGTCAAGAGCAAACCCATAGATAATAAAAAAAAAAAAATAATAATAAATATACAAAAAGCATTCCTAAATATTTGTGTTGTTTATGAATTAAAAATGTACAGCTTAGCAATTCTTCAGAATAATAGCTGGCAAAATATACTGAAGGCCTTGATTGCGAGAAACAAAATTTCTAGGTGAAAAAACACCTTTTTGCCAGACTATGAGTCTCTATTTTGGTCAGTTCTGACACCTCTCTTGCCTCCTCTTGGTCCATACATTCCCGTCGATTTCGGCTACTTTTAACTGGAATTTTTTTTTTCAGTGTGTGGAATCATAGAAAAGTCCATAAGAGGCAAAACTCTGGGTTCCTTGGCTGTGTTCGCATCCAGCCATCCACAGTCCACAAGTTAAAAGATACTGGATGTAAGTAACTAAACTAAAGTGTATTTTACATCCATAGGCAGCCATTGCACTATCAATCCACACAATCCATGATCCAGATTGCGCAAACGCATGTGCCTCCTGGGAGATGGTTATCCGAAACTGGGTTTCTTACCCTGAATGGAATTGCCTCCCTCATTTACCACATTTTTGAAGGGTGAAGAAAATAAATATGTAGGGGTCAACATACATACATTCTATTGGGTCAAAGTGTTGCTGGCTTGCCAGCTCCCATAATAAGATAAGATGATCTAGATTGTGTAATTTTTTGGATTGACAGATTGAGATATTATTAATCATAAATATCTAATCATTTTTAAAATCCACTGCAATTGATCCGTGTATTGTGATCTGGCTTTATTGATAGAGTAATAGCTGCCATTCAATTTGTGTATTTTGGAAAATTTTATTTACCAGCACTAATTAGCATATCATCACATAATTAACAACTCAATTGTAAACATATTTTAACTATCAAAAATATTACAGATCAGTGTCTGGAACTATGTGAAGATGGATCGGGAGAGACTTGTGGTGTCCGGGGTCAGGTCATAGTGTCTTTGCTCTCCCGAGACGGCACTAGGGGTGAGCCAGCATCAGCGGCGGGCGAAGGATCCCCTCTAGCTGTAGTTGGTCCTGCGGGGGAGGTACGAGCTCCGAGAGACCCTCCCGTAAACCCAAATGTCTCACAACCTCCGCTACCAACACATTGGGAAGAAAGATTCACCTCAAGTGGCAGGTAATTACATTTGTTTACTCTGTTAACACAATTAGCATTTGTTTGTTAATTATTTAATGATTTACTAATCATGTGCTGTAAACAAGCTTTTTAATAGTGCTAATCCATAGCAATACAAATCCAAAAGTGTTGTGTCTTATTTGTTTTCAATTTTCACGGCTCACCCACAGAACCAATTTAATGAAATTTTTATTTTTATCTTAATTGGGAAACTCAACAGACTAGTACAAAAGTAACTATTCCTTAAACTAAAACAAATATAAGGCCAACTACAGATTTTCCCCTAAAGTTACTCTCGAAGTGGGGGGTGATAGGCGGGTATCTGCAGTTAGTGAGGGTACCTTAGCTCCGCCCGATGCCGAGGTCCGTACCCTTATAGCTGCCCATGGGCAGGTTGCTTAAGTTTTTTCACATTTGGTTGATCTATCAGGGCGCGTCGCCGCCACTGGTGTAGTCCCGCCATAGTCCGCAGTAATAATCTGTCAATGCTCCTTAAGTCATGCTGTATTTTGTTATATTGAAAAAAAGTTATCTATTCTGTGAAAATTCCATTCAGACAAAGTAGCGGGTAACAGCTAATGATGTAATGACTTAGGTGTAAGGTAGTCAGATCCTTTATAATTAATTGCTCTTGACCTCAAGGCTTACTGTCGTTATTGTGAGTCACACATTTACAAAACAATTGTCAGATCACAATAGAGAGCAAAGGTTGCAACTCGTAGTGAATTACTTTAATTCAGGCTTTTAAAATAATATACCTAATTACCTTTTCCAATTAAGTACCAAGGTAAGCGCATATTATGACGGGATGTATTGGATCGGGCTGCACAGCAAATATCCGCCCAAATTGTTCTATGTATACAATTCATATGAACTATCATATTCTACGCAGGACCGGAGCGGGTCGCATTATTTCACGGCAGATTTTCGTCCATACGATGCGGCCGCTCGTAGTGTGCACATGCGTTCACTGATGCACATCAAACTACAAATACCTCAAATGCGTTGCAACCCGGTCCTCTTGTGTGCGTAGTACGCATTTTCCGCTGAGATGTGGCTCGTCGTAGTATAGTCGTATGGACGCAGTTTCATAGAAATAAATACAAAGCATGAAAATCGTACGCGACGATCCCAATCCATTTAACATAGAAACTCAAGATGGAAATATTAATTATATATGGATTAAGTAAGAGTCTTTATTAATTACGATAATTTGTATTTAATTGATTGTAAATATTAGCCTCGAAACATGTAAAAATACAATGCACACTCCTTGTTTGCTCGCGGTCGGATAAACGACTGTTTTAGAATGGAAAAATAAACAGATTATTCATTATCAACCCTTTACCGTGTAATTGCAGGCCATACTACCTGAACCACGTGCTGCGCCACACGCAGTGGGACCGTCCGGCGCCGGAAGCCTCCACGCCCGGCTCCCCGGCCGCCGCCTCGCCCCCCTCGTCCCCGTCGCCCCCCGCGGCCTCCTCCCCGGCGACCCCCTCGAGCCCCGTCTCTCCGGCGCTGCCATCTACACCATCGTCCCCGTCATCACCTGTTTCTGATGTTGAAGCCAATCATGCTCCTTCTATATCATTGAGGTTAGTGTCATTTTGTAATGTTCTGGTTTAGAATGTAAAATGTTTGCTGTAATGTCGTAAATGTGCCGTTTTGAGATCCACATTGTCAAGTATTGTGTCAATGATGTGTTTCTTCTAAGTTTTTAGTATTTTAGATGCAAATTCAGACTTTCTGAAGTTTTTAATTGTATGTAATTTATGTTTATTAATTTACCTATTCTTGGAATTTTATAATCATTTCTGATTTATATAAATCATCAAGATATTGTGGTTTGCACTTTTCAGAGATGTAAAGAAAAATGATGAATCATTCACCCTTTTATGTACACCAGCTCAATTCAGGTTTATGCTGTGATGAACTTAAAAAATAAACTAGGTACCATATTTTGAAACGGATTTATATAAAGTTATTGATTTGCTTTGTTCTTGAAATAATATTGCAACCACAGGTTGCAACAATAAAACAAAAAATTGTTGCTCAATGATTACATTACATAATGACTGGGACTGCAAGATCTCTAATGTTATTGTGGACTGTGGTTTGTAACTGGAGACAGTAAGAGACACAATATATTATATGTGTGTTGTGTAATAGATGTGTGCTTCAAATTCTACTGTGTGTCTCAATCGTTGGAACTTTTTGAAACTCAATCGGTGACTTCAGCAGTTGAAAATGTCAAAATTACTATGGAGATATGCATCTTTCTACTGCTGATTTGACTTTCAAAAATCATACTTCAGGAGTGCGATTTTTGAAAGTCAAATCAGCAGTAGAAAGATGCGTATCTCCATAGTAATTTTGACATTTCAACTGCTGAACTCAGCGAATGAGATTCAGAAATCGCACTCCTGAGATTGGAACATAAGCTTTTCTAGGAAAAGTTATAATAGTGATATATCCACCCGCAGTTTATTCAATAGTTTGAGCACTGCTAGTGAAGTGTAGATATTAAAATTAAGAATACCCCCTGGGCGAACATAATATTAAATTGAGTATATATGGTAAGTTATTCCCAAGTAGAATATGACATGTGATGAACTGATGAATACTGTGGAGAAACATTTTACATATCAAAACACTGATCAAAATATTAAACCAGAGAGATATAACCTTGCAGATATAAATCTGTTGATGTGGTGAAAGTCATAATGTAACGCCAACTTCTAACAAAATTAATATAATGTTGCAGGCCGGAGCCCCAGCCACAAACAGCGGCGCGGTCGCGGCCACAACCCGCCCCGTCGTCCCCCGCCAGCCCTGCCTCCCCCTCCACCCCCGCCACCCCTATTACTGCCACTGATCTCCCCCCTGGTTACGGTAAGACTGCTTGCACATAATTACTAGTAATAGATAACGGTGTTTAGAAAAATGAGGATAAAGTTGTAAATACTTAAATAATTCAACCTTTATAGAATTATATTTATGTTGTTAAATTATACAAATATTTAATACAGTTAACACTTTAACTACTGACGACCTACGTCGTAGGTCGGCGACAAATGGGCCGCAGTGCTGAAGAACCCACGTAACGAGTCAGTTCAATTGCATTTCGCCTGTGCTCATGCCCTACCGCACGAGTCACCGACAACCTTACGCCTGCGCGGGTGACACACGAGACGAGCCAGTTTAACGCTTCACCGTTACGACTGTGCGCACGACCTACGAGGGGGGTCAAGTGCTATTGCATTTCGCCTGTGCTCATGACCTACAGCGTGAGTCACCCAAACCTTACGCATGTGCGGGTGACCCACGAGGTGAGCCGCATTGGTCTTTTTGCGTTACGACTGTGCGCACGACCTACGAGGGGCGTCAGTTTTAGCACTGCACGAGGATCACGATTTTGAGCTTAGCAGCGAAAGTGTTAAGTACCGTCTGGAAACCAAAAAGGCATGTAACCCAAAGATCCTTGGGGAACGACGGCGGGCCCTGGCACAGACACTGAAGCCGAGCAGATATGTGTGAAATCAACCAATAAAATTGCTCAATTTTCTCGCTTGAAAGAATCAAGCTACATATTTTATTAATTTATTCTAATCCACTCCACTGATATGGAAACGCACCCTAATAAACTCAGATCCAAAACGCATGCTATTTGTTTTACATTTCGTTAGTGAAATAATATCATCAATCAGCCTGTCATCGTTCACTTCTTAACATAAGCCATTCCCAAATTACGCTACAAAACTCTTGACCTTCCTCGTGCAATTAAATAATGTTTACATTGATAAAAAACTGAATCAGCATTAAAACTTTAAGTCACATTATTTTTTACAAAAGATACAAAACAATGAGGTCAGGGCTAAGATTAGCGCCAATCTAATCAATCAATTATCAACAGAAATGCGTACGACAGCCCAAGGGCAGGTGTACTTCTACAACTCGGTGACGGGTGCCTCCACGTGGCACGACCCGCGGGTTCCCCAGCACCTGCGGCATTGCTCCGCGGCCGCGGGCCCACTGCCCCACGGCTGGGAGATGAGGCACGCGCCTTCCGGACGGCCCTACTTCGTTGACCATAATAATAGGACAACGCAGTTCACTGATCCTCGTCTCGCTAGATTCGTAAGTTTCATTTTCTACAGGGTGAAATTGATATCATTAGCATCCTTTTAAACTAAGAGTCTACCCATCAAACTGAACAACTTTTACTATTGGAGCAAACCGATCGAAGCAAATAAAATATCTGCCGTTCCATACTAAACTGCAATGTCGACGCGTGAGTTCGCGACTCAAATATATGCAACATCGGATTTTTTTTTTGCTCCGATCGGTTTGCTCCCATAGTAAATGTTGTTCAGTTTGATGGGTAGACTCTTAGTTTAAAAGGATGCTAATGATATCAATTTCACCCTGTATATGTTTGTTTAGTAACAGTATTAGAAAGAGTATGGTACCACATACAGGATGGTTATTAAGAAAAGAGACAGAAAACCAACAACTGATTTTAGTGCTGTCAAAGTGACTGTACGGGTTATGTACACCTTGTGTGCTGGAGATTGATATGTTGATAAAGATGATAAAACTCAGAAGAGAATATTGATTGATTGATTGAAATAATAACTGCTATGATACAATAATTAGGTATGCTGATGAGAGCGCGTTTCCGCTAGAGTGTCGAAACGTGAACTGAATGGCTAATGCTACTTACCAGGGTTGCCAGACGTTGAAAATTTTTCCTCCTACAAAAAGCAAGAAAAACCTCGTACTTTGGCTATTAAACCTCGTACATTCATCTAAAGTGCGAAAAAACAAAGATTTAGGCATAAAACACAATTTAATTTTCGACTTAACATAGAGTTAAAAAAAAATTGGTTAAAAATGTAATTTTAATGTTGTTTACAACGAAAAAAGAGGATAAGAGCAGCTAATCCGAGGAACAAATCGAAGTGATGATCGGTTTCATGTGGATTTCCCGGCAAACTACAAACTAACCATATACATCTGATAGTCTTTGATGGTTTAGATATTCATTTATTCAACAAATAGTCGCTTGCAATGGATAATCATGGCATAATTTCCTTAAAAGTCAAAACCTCGTACATATTTGTACGAGGTTGACATCATCCTCGTACCTCGTACGGGAGACCCCAAATCTCGTATTTGTACGAGGAACCTCGTACGTCTGGCAACCCTGCTACTTACTAATAAGGTTAACTTTAGTGCTGAGATGGCAATGTGCGAACTTGCTTCGTACAGTGACGTTACACGCCCAAAAACGCCTTAAATAAGATGGCGTACATTATGATGGCATCTTATTTTGGGCGTGTAACATCACTTTGACAGCACTAAAGTCAGTTGTTGGTTTTCTGTCTCTTTTCATAATCTTATTTTAGAAAGTGACCGGAATAAATTTAGTTAAGTCGTGGCACAGTCCGAATCGGTACCATTATGAACCTAAAAGCGATGCAATAGGAGCAGTTTTACGAGGAAATGTGTTCAATAATTATAATAACTTTCAAATTTTTGTTTACAGCCGCCGCCTGACCCAGTGCCCGTATCGTCCCCTGCGCCGACGTCCGCTGCGCCCGCGCCGGCGCCCGCCGCCAGCGAGCCGCCCGACGCCGACGCGCTGCCCAAATACAAGCGCGACCTCGCCGCCAAGGCCAGGGTGCTCCGCGCGGAGCTGCAGGCCCTACAGCCCCAGACCGGACACTGCCGGATCGAGGTACACAATAGGCTAGTTTACAACTAGTCAAATCAACAACTCTTTAGTGCCTGAGCATAGACATGCATAAGCATATGCTCACGACTATATTCCCGAGGGGGTAGTCAGAGATATTCTGAAACTTCAGAACATCCACGTTTCACTAGTACCGAAACTCGGTCCAGTGTGACGGGGAGTGAGCCGGTCGCCACTTGTAATGAAAAGTAGGTACAAGAGGTAGGTATGAGCATAGACATGCCAATCCATTATCTACCTTATTGCCGCCTTTTGCGATTTCCTAATCTCATACTTTGGTATCTGATTATACTGCTTAAGCTGCTTATACTTTTGGTAACAAATGTATTGCATGTAACAATGCAGTTTAATTAAAAAGCGACACGCCATCACACGTCACGCAATCGGTCTCACGATTTCTAGTTCCATTTTCATATATTGCAATTAGTGCACGCGTTTGATGTCCTCAGGTCGAGGCCGGTTGCATAAATACTTGTTGCTAGGAGCCTGTTGAGCTGCGTTCACGACCTTTTTGTGCGGTTGTTTTTTCAACTCGCTCTGTAGTGGAACGTCTTTCACCGAGGCTCTGAAAGGCGTTTAGTGCGAAAAGTTGCGCTCGGGGTGCAGTCTGGGTGCACATAGGGTGTAGGTTCTGAACGCAGCCCTACATGCTTTTCTTTTTCACCCGACTACAGCGCGTCACGGCCAAAAGGAAGGGGTCTGTTTTTAGCAGAACTCAAAAATGCTTGGCGCGGGCTAAGTTTTGTAGAAACTGACCCGTTGCGGAGGTATGCTCTAGGGCCAGCGCACACCTTGCGAAGCGCAGCGCAGAGCATTTTTCTCTGCCAAACCATTATTGAATAAATAAACGATAAAAAAGTAAAATATTAAGGGGGCCATACAAGAAACTAGTTTTTATCAACGTTTTTTCGTCTCGTTCTATCATAAAAACGGTAATACATACAAGCGTCAAACTTAGTATGATTATAGTGCAAACTCTACAGTATAACAACAAATAAAAAAACCAGTCAAGTCTGTGTCAGGCTTGCGCTAAAGATCCCTGAGAAAACAATATTTGTTTGGTAATATAATATTGTATGGTGTCGACACGAGTCCGACACGCTCTTTGCCGGTTTTTTTTTTAACGGAATGTTTAAAAATACTAAACACGAGCTTTTACCCGCGACTTCGTCCTCATAAATTATATACCAAATTTTAAGTCAGATTATAAGCTATCAAACAAAAAAAGTTTCATCAAAATCGGTTCAGTAGTTTTTGCGTGATACTCGAACAAACAAACACCCAGACAAACAAACAAACAAACAAACAGACAGACAAAAAATCTAAAAATTGGTGATTTGGAATCAGGGACATCTAAAAACTATATTATAATATATTTTTTGTAAATACATATCTTCAATGTACAGACACACTTCTGTTACAGTTTTATAATAGTTTAGATTAATTTTCAGGTATCACGTAACGAAGTGCTTGAAGAATCGTACCGTCTCGTGATGAAGCTGCGAGGCAAGGAGCTGCGCAAGCGGCTGCTGGTGAAGTTCCGGGGCGAGGAGGGGCTGGACTACGGGGGCGTGGCGCGCGAGTGGCTGCACCTGCTGGGCCGCGAGCTCTTCAACCCCCACTACGGGCTGTTCCAGTACGCGAGCGCTGGAGATGACAGATACGCGCTGCAGATCAACGCCGATTCTGGGGTACGTTTTTATTGTTTTTAGGGTTCCGTACCCAAAGGGTGAAAACGGGACCCTATTACTAAGCCTACATGGTCCGTCCGTCCGTCCGTCTGTCCTACCTATTTAGGGCTGTAACTTTTGAACCGTAATAGCTAGATAGTTGAAATTTTCTCAGATTATGCGTTATTGCGGCGGATTTGTTAACAAATAATAAAAATGGCAGAGAGTTAAAAATTAAGGGGGGTTTTCAACAAGAAACTAGTTTTTATCAACGTTTTTTCTTCACGCTCTATAGTAAAAACGGTAATACATACAAGCGTCAAACTTAGTGTGATTATAGAGCAAACTCTACAGAATAACAACAAATACTAAAAACCGGCCAAGTGTGAGTCGGTCTCGCGCTAAAGGTCCCGGACAAAAAAAGTTTTTTTTCTAAGTTAATAATGTTGTGTTCTGTGGTTGTGTGGTACGGAACCCTCGGTGCGCGAGTAGCCCGACTCGCACTTGACCGGTTTTATTTGTGTAGTATAACGGCGTTGACCAGACTACGGATATGTATGAGCATTAGGCCTCAGTATGGATTTTAAAGCGGACTTTTTGTCCATTATGACTTTGTGTGCTTAACCTCCTAGTGTTCAATACTTTCTATTCTTATAATGTGTCCGGGAGACAAAAAGCTACCTGCTACATTCTCGACACATCACTTTCGGCGGTTTCGGGTACAACGGGCCTGGAGTGCGATTTTTGAAACTCATTCGCTGAGCTCAGCAGTTGAAAATGTCAATATTACTATGGAGACGTGCATCTTCAAAATCATACTCCAGGAGTGCGATTTTTGAAAGTCAAATCAGCACTAGAAAGATGCATATCTCCACAGTAGTTTTCACATTTTCAACTGCTGAACTCTGCGAATGAGATTCAAAAATCGCACTCCTGTCCCTTTTTTTGTATATACTGTGAATTGGGTCAAAAGCACATACATACATAAACTCGACCTGTAACTAAAATAACTTCACTCCAATTACAGGTGAACCCGGAGCACTTGTCGTACTTCCACTTCGCGGGGCGCATCCTCGGCGTGGCGCTGTTCCACGGCCACCAGCTCGACGCGGCCTTCACGGCGCCCTTCTACAAGCAGCTGCTGGGTCGACCCATCACTCTGCGGGACATCCGCGACGTCGACCCGGAGCTGCATCGATCACTCTCTTGGATGCTGTATGTTATATTAGTACATCGGCATGGTATATCTGGCCAATAAAATATAGAAACACAAAAGCAGAACAATTGACACGAAAAGAAAAAGATGAAATAGGGAAGGTGAAATCTACCTAATGTATTCATAGACTCTTTTCAACTTAAAATCGCATCAATGCAGACATTATCGAGTTCTAAACACACGGAAAGTTAGATGGCAGTTATGTTCAGCCTGTTAAATACCACTGCAGGCTATAACCTCTTTCTCATGACATCTTAAAGAATCCTGTGCTAGTCTCCCCTCCTATTTCTCGGCTACAAGATATCATGCTAGGTAACATCTGATTTATATATCATTGATGGATCGATCGTGGAGAAGCAATCATAATATTTAGGTACCTATTTCCAACCTACCTTTGGCGAAACCTGTAGGTCTAGTATGATTTCTATACACGCGCGCGACACGCCTTCACTGGATACAAAATAACCTGCTTCCGCGCTTTTCGGAGAGCGAAACCCGCGCTTGCCGCGACTTGTAGTATGGAAAAAAGCCGAGTCGCGCGCAAGTAGAGAAATCATGCTAGATGGTCTGGAGAACTGTCATCGTATTTTTATTGACCGTCTTTGTTCTTGTGAACAAAGACTGTCAATAAAAATACGATGATAAAATGATGAAATACGTTATTTGTATAACCAATCTAATTTGAACGTTTAATTTTCCAGGGACAACTGTATCGCCGGCGTGATAGACACGACATTCTCCGTGGAGTGTTCGTCTTTCGGCGCCGTGCGGAGTGTGGAACTGCGGCCGGGCGGCACCAACGAGACGGTCACCGACAACAACAAGCGGGACTACGTGCGCCTGTACGTGGCGCACCGGTTCACGCGCGGCGCCGAGCGGCAGTGGCTGGCGCTGCAGCGGGGCCTCGCCGACATCATCCCCCCCCAGCTGCTGCGGCCGCTCTCCCCCCGCGACCTGCAGCCCCTCCTCGCCGGCCGCGCCGACCTCGACCCCGCCGACTGGCGACGACACACCCGCCTCAAACACGTCAACCCCGACGCACCCATCGTCAACTGGTTCTGGGAAATCGTCGAGGAGTTCGACGCGGAAATGCGCGCTAGACTACTACAGTTCGTCACTGGTTCGCGACGTGTACCTTTAGCTGGCTTCCGCGCTCTCCAGGGCTCCACAGGCGCCGCCGCCCCGCGTTTATTCACGCTTCACCTCGTCGCAGACGCTTCCCCCGATTCCCTGCCAAAAGCACACACTTGCTTCAACCGACTCGATTTACCGCCTTACCCCAGCAAAGAGAGACTTCACGATAAACTCAAGCAAGCCGTCCTCGAGACGGCCGGGTTCGCGGTCGAATGATCGACGCACGCTATGCCGATTGATACGATTAATATAACGCTTGTAAATATAGCTGAACTCTGTAGTCACTGCTTTTTGAGTACTGACCTAGGGCAACTAGTCTTGAGTTGTTTGGCGGCTGTTATTATGAGACTGACGGACCATTTGGACATAAATCAACATGACAAAATTGATATTTTGCCGTTTTAGGCTTTTCGTGTATTTAGAAAAATATATAAATTTGAAGTTTTCATTCAGTATTTCATATTATTCAAGACGACGTCTATGAGTAGTACTCTTTATAATAATTAATTAGTTTTTATCCAAAATCTATAACTAATTTTATGTAAGGACTTGTGATTATACAGTTTGTAGGTGTCGGTCGCACATAATTTGATGCACACATATTACTATCATGAAAGCAATTTTCACATTATGCTCAAATATAAATCAATAGTCTACTCCATCTTTAAAATCAATTGTAATTTCCAGTAAATATATAATTGTTACAGTGCTTCCGGTAAGTAAATATATTAATTTCTTTCTTAGTTATCACTTCCACTTCTTTCTACATATCTCTGTAATAATAGATATAGATGAAATAATTATTTACAGCTAACATCTAGTTATAGCAGGTTGTCTGAATGCTGTTATCAAACAATTAATTCCATATATTTATTTTTGTAGTCTTGTATATAATTTTATCATAAAATGTTTAGTACAAAGCACAAAAAGCTGATTTACACCGTTAAGAATTTTATGTATACGTAGCGTAATATATGGAATTAGTTTGAATTTTATGAGGCATTTGCTCACACCCTTGGTGCCTTATTGTTTGACCAGAACATAACATTGTAAATATCCGAAATATTTACGACGATTATGATTGAAGTGATGTGTTCCGTTTTATTATTTATAATCTGATTATTCCACTATATTATTCAACATTTTATGTTTTAAGGATAAATAGTTCATTGCGAATGTTTGTCAAATGTATATATTTTGAGATGGCCTATTTTAGGGACCGATATTTATGATAAGAATGAGTGCCTTTTACTTGTTAAAATGATATTTAGGTATAATTTTAAAGTTGTATGACTGTTAGTGATATGAAATGGTTTATTAGTGATACAATTATAATGAACGTAACTGTATTTAAAACTATATTATTATAATATTTTTGCACAATAATTTTGATTTTTATTTCAGTACCTACCTTGTTTTTTTTTAATTCTAAACGATATTTAATAGAAGGCTAGTTTTTGCCCACGACTACGTCTGGACTGGCTCTGGGTGCTGTCATCGGCATCGTAGTGAGCTGGTCCGGCGCGAGATAAAAATATTGGTTGAGTCCCACCCTACCACCCAAGGAATATATTACTCCACCACCAGGGTGGTGGTGTATGGTGGGTCCGCAGGGAAAGCATCGCGCTGCTCCTGTTTAGACAATAGGAACCTTAGCCAGCATTCTGTATATAAAAAAACCAATTTAAGACTAATCGTAAGTCTTTAAACAGGTTCATCAAAAAAGGTCCAGTAGTTTTTGTAGACAAACCGCTACGCAGACGATGGACATTTTGTTCGCGGTCACGCCGCACTAGAAGCCTTTTATCTCGTTCATTCGCGCGCAAATAGAAAGAGAGCGAATTTGTGATAGCTCTTATCACGGTGGCATGCCATGCTACACATGCAGTAGTATGCTAGTACGCCAACCCGCGATAGCCGTGCGTGATACGGCTATATCACATCTTTTATCTCGCTCGTTTGTTCGTAAACAAACGAGATAAAAGGAGTGAAACGGCTATCGCGGGTTGGCGTACTAGCCATGCAGCAGTGCTAGCATGATTACTCGCTTGACGCGCGCCTGCGAGTTTGAAAACCATACCCGCGCCTGTCATTTATCCCGCGATGCTGAGCATGATTTGACAGCGCGCCAGCCACTCTACCGAGAGATAGCAAAGTCGCGGCGCGGGTTTGTTGGGTTACCATACGGTTAAAACTATCATTTTTATACAGGGTGTTAGGCGCATCGTGTGCCAAATCGAATGGGATGATTGGAGGGGTCTTTAGGTACCTCAGAAAAAAAAATAAAAAATCCTGGCCCAAAGATTTTTTTTTAACTGACTTTCAATGGTTTTGGGTGAAAATTGCCAAAAAACTACATTCAAATTTTTTTTTAAAAAAACCTGTTGGGTATAACTAACTTTTTTTGTTAAACCTTTAATCTGTGATAGTGTGCGCTTCTATCGAACCCAAAATTACTCGCCAGTGACAACTACTTTTTTTTTTACAGCCCCCCAAAGTTTTTTTTTTACGTTAAAATAAATGTGATAGTCAACTTTCGATCTCAATAAAAAAAAAACTAAAAGTGATCATGCTCTTCCAATTTTTTCAAAACATCTCTGGACTGTCCCCATTCTAATGGTATGCAATACGTTATGAAATAAAATGAGTAACATCGCAAATTTTTTTTTTTCTGTAATAATTCGCAATTTTCTAATATTCAATAGGTGACGTAAAAACTAGTATTTCCGGTAATTACACTCACAGTCAGGTAAAAAAATTAAATTTTGAAGGGTTTACTTGAAGTAACCGCCTGCCGTTCTTTGTTTGATACAGGTAAAATTTGCTTTCTCACTCTAACGTAGTGAAATCTATCTTGTATCCCTTTCTCCCGGGGGCTGTTTTTTTGAATAGACCCAGGGGGATTTGTAATACTGACTGAGTAATGAGTATTACAAATCCCCCTGGGTCTATTCAAAAAAACAGCCCCCGGGAGAAAGGGATACAAGATAGATTTCACTACGTTAGAGTGAGAAAGCAAATTTTACCTGTATCAAACAAAGAACGGGAGGCGGTTACTTCAAGTAAACCCTTCAAAATTTAATTTTTTTACCTGACTGTGAGTGTAATTACCGGAAATACTAGTTTTTACGTCACCTATTGAATATTAGAAAATTGCGACTTATTACAGAAAAAAAAAAAATTGCGATGTTACTCATTTTATTTCATAACGTATTGCATACCATTAGAATGGGGACAGTCCAGAGATGTTTTGAAAAAATTGGAAGAGCATGATCACTTTTAGTTTTTTTTTTATTGAGATCGAAAGTTGACTATCACATTTATTTTAACGTAAAAAAAAAACTTTGGGGGGCTGTAAAAAAAAAAGTAGATGTCACTGGCGAGTAATTTTGGGTTCGATAGAAGCGCACACTATCACAGATTAAAGGTTTAACAAAAAAAGTTAGTTATACCCAACAGGTTTTTTTTTAAAAAAATTTGAATGTAGATTTTTGGCAATTTTCACCCAAAACCATTGAAAGTCAGTTAAAAAAAAATCTTTGGGCCAGGATTTTTTATTTTTTTTTCTGAGGTACCTAAAGACCCCTCCAATCATCCCATTCGATTTGGCACACGATGCGCCTAACACCCTGTATATTGAAACACCGAATCGGTAATTAGAGCTGTCCCCAGGTCTACCCAATATCAAACTGTACAAAAACATGTATAGTCATCCCTTACAGCCACACACAAATTGTCAAAAGAGTGACAAAGATAGATATACGTTCATCTGATACGACTGTTAAACAAATGTCACCACTTTTTTCAAGCGAACCTACCTGCGAACTAGGGTTTGACTTTTACTATCGATGCAAACTATCAATTTCCGCTATTGCAAACTATCGATATCCGTTATTGTTCTATTAGATGTTTTTTCAAAGGATTTCTATCTATCTATCTATCTATCTATAACGTCACGCCTCTTTCCCAGTGGGGTAGGCAGAGACCAGGGCGCGCCACTTACTACGATCTTTACATACCTCTTTTGCCTCATGCACATCCATACATCTCTTCATACATGCCCGTCGGTTTCGAGTACTCCGCACCTCCCCTTTTTGTAGGACGCAACTGATTTGATCAGCATACGTCCTACGAGGGCGCCCTCTGCCGACACTTCCACTCACATTAGCAACATATATCTCTTTCGTACATCTGCTGTCACTCATCCTTTCCACATGACCAAACCAACGAAGCATACCTTTCTCTATTCTTGTTACAACATCTTCTTTCAATTTACATCGATCTCTTATTACACAATTTCTCACTCTATCTCTCATCGTGACACCACACATACTTCGCAAGGAACGCATTTCAACAGCATTAATTTTACTTGCATGCTTCTTCTGCCATACCCAGCACTCACTGCCATACATAAGTGTAGGCACCAACACACCATTGTGTATAGCAAGTCGTGCCTTTTTGGACACTACCTGGCTAGCCACAATAGTATGCAGAGCACCGTTTACTTTGTTTCCCGCTGTTACTCGCCTATGCATATCACCCTCACATTTCCCATCTCTAGTAAACATGCATCCTAAATATACAAACTCATTCACTTGTTGCACTTTTTCGTTCCCAATCATTATACAACAATCAGTCACACATTCATCCCTCTCCATTACCATTACTTTAGTTTTATTCACATTCACTTTCATTCCTTTCTTCTTCAATGCTGTATTCATGAGAGTTACCATGTCTTGTAGCTCTCCCGCTGACGATGCAAGTATCACTTGATCATCAGCGTACAGGAGGCACTTGACTAGTAACTCTCCCATTCTTAAACCATTTTCGCATTCTTTTAGATCAGTCAGACAACTATCCATATACAGGTTAAAAAGCCAAGGGGACGCAACACAACCCTGTCTAACTCCACTGGTGATGTCAAACCATTTTGAGTGCGCCCCGTTGACCCTGACACAGGCACTAGAACCCTCGTATAATGATTTTAGTGCCTGCACCAAGTGATCGTCAACACCGTATATAGATAGCGTAGACCACAATTCTTCCCTCCACACTCGATCATACGCCTTTTCCAGGTCCACGAAGGCACAGTATACCTTCGCGTGCTTTGCCAGGTATTTTTCGGCTATGCACCTTAGGGAAAAGATTTGGTCCATACATCCCATTCCCTTTCGAAATCCTGCCTGCACATCCCACATTTTTTCTTCACTAACATCTATCACTCTTTCAATCAATACCTTAGCATACAATTTGCCAACAACACTCAAAAGACTAATGCCACGGTGGTTTTTGCACTCTTGCTTTGAGCCCTTTCCCTTATAAAGATTTCAAAGGATTTAGGTATTATAGTTTTTACAATGAAGGTTTTTCTAGCAACTTTCTAGCAAAAATAACTACTAGATAACGTTATTGTTAGCTAGGTATATTTCTTATAAAAGCGTTAGTGAATAGATCCGGTATCGATCATAATTTATAGTTTTAGGGCATGTTTCACCACTTCTGAGTAAGTTCTTGTTAGCTTATCCGACAGATAGTTTGACATATTTTGTATGAAAGATATGTCAAAATATCTGTCGGATAAGCTAACAAGAACTTACTAAGAAGTGGTTCGACTCTGCGCCAGTGGGAATTGAGCCTAACTGTTGGCGATACAGTGCCACTAGCGACACTCTATTATTAGTGTCACTCTACACAGTATAGGTACAACACGTCCGTAAGGAATGAGGGATTTTCCAAAAAAATAAAAAATCTAGTTCCCAATTTCTCGATAGATGGCGTTGACCAGAGGAGTCGATTAGGTATGAGCGAATATATTTATTAATATTATTAATAAAAAGACACGCAACAAACCCTTTCATATTATTGTTGGTTTATTATTAAAAATCTCGGTGTTATTGTCTGTCAACAACGAATCAAGTATCGGACGTGGCTGTGTGGGCTTCGTATCCATTTTGAATATTCGAACAATAAACGAGAAAAAACAACAAACTACAATAAGACAAAAACCTGACAATTTCAACAAAAATAAAACGGTAAACTTGTAATCGCTACTTCGTCAACGGATACGTCAGATTCCGTGAATGAAAAGATGAAAAGCAAAGCCATAAACGAAAGATTTCGCTCTCAAAGCAAAGAAAATTGAAAAATGAAGTGACCAATTTAAATATTGTTCGTACCTATTATAAAAATAGATACGAAGCCCATACCGCCATGTCTGATACTTTATTCTTTGTTGACGGACAATAATTGATTGTAAAGATAAGATAACAGATTAAGACTGGTAATACTTATATATAATATATCAAGCTACGCAAAACCAAAATAAGCTGGTCGCGCGACGTTACACGTTATTCACCCTACGCGCGGTCAGCTTAAATTATATTGGTTTTGCGTAGCTTGATGTGTCGCCGTGTGTATTTTTATTATTAATATTAATAAATATATTTGCTCATACCTAATCGACCCCTCTCTGGTCAACGCCATCCATCGAGAAATTAGGAACTAACTTTTTCTTTTTTTTTGCTTCCGAAAATCCCTCATTATTTTGTCATCTCATTTGATTCTATCGACCAACTTGAGGTGAATGTGGTACATCACTATTTGGTACATCAAATGTCAAATTAACTTATCTTGCAAACAATGTTTTCGATTTCTTATCAACCCAAAATAGTTTACTGATGGCATGTGTTTACTATTGACATCTCTTTTACTCAAACGGACGTTCGTCGTAAGTGTGAATAGAAGAAAGGTTGCGTTTTTATGCTGCGCTTTATAATATTAATCTTCCCTATATTTTATCTTTGGCTGTCCCAATTTCATTGGTCCATTTGTCTATTTCGTTGCGTGCTTTGAGTGCTTACGTTTTGAGTGACGAGTAAGAAGATAATGTTGTTATCAAGTTGGTATAGCGATGTCTCGCTTACTCGTTGTTTTATTCTTAAATTGAAGCTATTGGATTTTTCTGACTTGACATTAGTTGACAGTTGTCAACTTTGATTTTATTTTGGGAAAATCGAAAATAATCATTTTAAAACCACTTTAAAACAAATAAAATAGCTAGTTTTCAGTAAACAATCGTCACGTCAGCATGTTTGCTAAAGAAAACAATGTTAAGTAAGTATTATTGGATGTAAAATATAAATTTTTCGTTCACTTTATACCAACTAGTATTTCACGTTTAAAACAATAAATTTACATTTTACTTCTATTTCACTTTCAGAAATCTAGGCACAGTGAGAGCAAATAAACTTTCAGACAATTTGAAGTCTTCACCATTGGCGGATAAACGGGAATACTTGGCTATAAATGAAGGCTCGAGATTGATGCGCTGTGATGCGAAGAATCAGTCTTATCTTACCTCAACTCAAGTCATAAAATCTAGGACATTCCTTGTACCATGTAAGTATATCTGCCAGAAAACAACAAATTTTAGGAGATAATGTATGATCAAGATAATTGGACACATTAGGTATAATAAAATGTGTTAAATTATCTTCTAGGATATCTATCTATCTCTTCTTCTATAGAATGAATCAAGAGGAAGTCAAATAGGATCATCCCGAGTATTAACACATTCAGGGATATGAAAACCATAGCATTCAAACCGTCCATCCGTCATCCGTACCTTTTTGTGTCACCGGATGCTTTAAAATGCCATAGTAATCGCTGCCACATATTACCATGTGCTGAGGATGCAATATGACAGCCGCTACAGCAGTTGACTGCCAGAGCTATCTGTGTGTCCTAGCTGTGTGGTCAGAACTCTGAACGATCATTGTGTATGATGAAAGCATCGCGCTGCTCCTGTTTAGACAATAGGAACCTTAGCCAGCATTCTGTATATAAAAAAACCAATTTAAGACTAATCGTAAGTCTTTAAACAGGTTCATCAAAAAAGGTCCAGTAGTTTTTGTAGACAAACCGCTACGCAGACGATGGACATTTTGTTCGCGGTCACGCCGCACTAGAAGCCTTTTATCTCGTTCATTCGCGCGCAAATAGAAAGAGAGCGAATTTGTGATAGCTCTTATCACGGTGGCATGCCATGCTACACATGCAGTAGTATGCTAGTACGCCAACCCGCGATAGCCGTGCGTGATACGGCTATATCACATCTTTTATCTCGCTCGTTTGTTCGTAAACAAACGAGATAAAAGGAGTGAAACGGCTATCGCGGGTTGGCGTACTAGCCATGCAGCAGTGCTAGCATGATTACTCGCTTGACGCGCGCCTGCGAGTTTGAAAACCATACCCGCGCCTGTCATTTATCCCGCGATGCTGAGCATGATTTGACAGCGCGCCAGCCACTCTACCGAGAGATAGCAAAGTCGCGGCGCGGGTTTGTTGGGTTACCATACGGTTAAAACTATCATTTTTATATATTGAAACACCGAATCGGTAATTAGAGCTGTCCCAATTTCATTGGTCCATTTGTCTATTTCGTTGCGTGCTTTGAGTGCTTACGTTTTGAGTGACGAGTAAGAAGATAATGTTGTTATCAAGTTGGTATAGCGATGTCTCGCTTACTCGTTGTTTTATTCTTAAATTGAAGCTATTGGATTTTTCTGACTTGACATTAGTTGACAGTTGTCAACTTTGATTTTATTTTGGGAAAATCGAAAATAATCATTTTAAAACCACTTTAAAACAAATAAAATAGCTAGTTTTCAGTAAACAATCGTCACGTCAGCATGTTTGCTAAAGAAAACAATGTTAAGTAAGTATTATTGGATGTAAAATATAAATTTTTCGTTCACTTTATACCAACTAGTATTTCACGTTTAAAACAATAAATTTACATTTTACTTCTATTTCACTTTCAGAAATCTAGGCACAGTGAGAGCAAATAAACTTTCAGACAATTTGAAGTCTGGAAGTTTCACCATTGGCGGATAAACGGGAATACTTGGCTATAAATGAAGGCTCGAGATTGATGCGCTGTGATGCGAAGAATCAGTCTTATCTTACCTCAACTCAAGTCATAAAATCTAGGACATTCCTTGTACCATGTAAGTATATCTGCCAGAAAACAACAAATTTTAGGAGATAATGTATGATCAAGATAATTGGACACATTAGGTATAATAAAATGTGTTAAATTATCTTCTAGGATATCTATCTATCTCTTCTTCTATAGAATGAATCAAGAGGAAGTCAAATAGGATCATCCCGAGTATTAACACATTCAGGGATATGAAAACCATAGCATTCAAACCGTCCATCCGTCATCCGTACCTTTTTGTGTCACCGGATGCTTTAAAATGCCATAGTAATCGCTGCCACATATTACCATGTGCTGAGGATGCAATATGACAGCCGCTACAGCAGTTGACTGCCAGAGCTATCGCTGTCACATTCAAATGTGCATTAATGAGGTTATACAATTTCACGCTTCAAAAGATGGTTGGTAGTTGTAACAAGGATTTTGCCCACCCCGCAAGGGATAATGGTTGTGAGTTTATATGTATGTATGTATGTATCCTCTTTAGAATGCATAGTTTTCTCTAGCTACGCTACACTAGTAAAATCTATAAATTAAGGGTTCCAAATACTAGAGATATGGTGCTGGCGCAGAATGCTCCGAATAACCTGGACTGAACGCCGCACAAATGAGTCCATCCTCGATGAGTTGAACATCAAGACGAGACTCTCCACCATCTGTATGCAACGAGTCCTTAAATTCTTTGGGCATACGGTCAGGAGATCAGATAGTTTGGAAAAACTCATGATCACCATCTCTCTCTCATGATGTATGGAGGGAAAGAGAGGTAGAGGACGCATGCCTACGAGATGGACCGATGTGGTGAAAGAAATGACCGAGACAACACTACAGGCCAGCATACACCGGGCTCAAGATCGAGCGGCCTGGAGAGCTGTGGTGGCACAAGCGACCCACGATGGTCACGTCCCTCAGCCATGAGGTTACGACCAAGAAGAAGAAGAATACTAGAGATTGTAATATGTTGTATTTTGTTGTAACGATAATACTACACGTTTGCTTCGAGTTGGCCGCTCCCACCCTTCCCGCTTCACCGTACTGCGCCCCTAACAGACCCTATTAAACGCAACCCTATAACCTTTAGCAACGCAACCACGTACGGCACGTCTGTCTTGGTCGCTAATATTGCTTTTAATTTTAAATTTTTATTTGCTTGTTATATTATTTTTTTACGACGGGACCAGTCAGTGGCGTAGCGTGGTGGGCTTCTGCCGCCCGGGGCACAGACCCATTTTGCCGCCCAAAGCGAGCTCGACTTTGCTCCTCAAAACGAATCGGTTTAGAGCCAGAGCTTTACGTACAAAACATGTGCAAACAAGCCTAAGTAAAAGCTATGGATCGAGCAAAGCAAGATCGAAATTTTTAGCACCAAGTCCTAGCTGTGTGGTCAGAACTCTGAACGATCATTGTGTATGACAATAATCAAAACCAAAACTTTGAGCGAGCGAAGCGAGCTCGACTTTGCTCTACAAATTGGTTTTAGACAGAGCTCAATCAATCTATAATTTTATTTTTTTCCCGAATTTCCCACCCCTAGTAAAGTGCCGCCCGGGGCATTTGCCCCCCCTGCCCCCCCCTCGCTACGCTTCTGGGACCAGTTAATGTACCTGTGACGAAATTTTGTAACGGTCATCGACGGTCAACTCGAAGCGAACAGGTAGTAGTATAAAACAAAGTCGCTATCCGGAGCATCCTCATTATTTCTATTTCTCCGCTTAATTCTTCTAAACCATGCCACGGATTTCGATACAGTTTTCACTGGCATTCAGAGATTTTCTTCTGGAAGGTTTATGTGTATAGTAGGTTTATTTACTTATACCCGGGCATAGGGCTGCCATCGCCAAAATCGCCGTTGCCGGAAAAAGGCATTAAAAACCCCGGACATTTCAGTAAAATCGGAAATTTTCCCCGGACTACCATGAAATTAGATAGTTTCAATACAATATAAAAACAGGAGCGTGCGAAGCAAGATCATGATTTTGCAATACGATTAGATCGTTTCACAACAATATAAAACCAGGAGCAAGCGAAGCGAGCTCGAGATTTTGCAATACGACTAGATCGTTTCAATACAATATAAAACCAGGAGCGAGCGAAGCGAGCTCGCGATTTTGCAATACGACTAGATCAATACAATACAATGGAAAACCAAAAGCGAGCTCGAGATTTTGCCATAATATCGCGCATTTCCAGTTCATACAATATAAAACGGATACGACGGCCCGGTAGCACGGTCGGTAGTGAACCTGCCTGCTGTGCCGAGGGTCGCGGGTTCGAATCCCGTAAGGGACAAACATTTGTATGATGAATATGAATATTTGTACCCGAGTCATGGCTGTTTGTATCTATATATGTATTGTATATCGTTGTCTAGTCATCATAATACAAGTCCAGGCTAGATTCTGGTACTTTAAATGTGGCTAGATAATTTGTGTGACATTGTCTAAGATATTTATTATTATATTATACCGAAATCGAGGCGTACTATGTATGTAATAAAAGCTGGAGCGAGCGAAACGAGCTCATGATTTTGCTACATAACAATATTGTAAAGGTTATGCCGAAATCGAGTTGATTCGTGTATGAAACAAAAATAATTTTACCATTATTTATATATTTAATCGAGTTTTACCCGGACACAATAAGTGTCCAGGTGTACCAAGGACACTTTTGTGAAGACCCCGCCCGGACGCCCTTAAAACTAGGACAAATCCAGGGAAACCCGGACGGATGGCAGCCCTACCCGGGCAGGGCTGGGGC
Organism: Agonopterix subpropinquella; assembly: GCA_922987775.1. Classification (NCBI taxonomy): domain Eukaryota; kingdom Metazoa; phylum Arthropoda; class Insecta; order Lepidoptera; family Depressariidae; genus Agonopterix; species Agonopterix subpropinquella. The sequence continues at coordinate 9,789,543 of OV277695.1, read as the reverse complement.
GGGTCAGTAGGACACGAGCAAATCAAAGTAAAGTAAACCAAATAATTCTAGAATGACAACACTTTAATATTAGCCGGTGATATAACTTGGTACGGTATCCGATGGGGTTTAGTAGTGATGGCTCTAAACCATACCTAAAATTACCTTCTGAGGTAATAAATCTTGTATTTACTCATATTTGTAATAATTATATCTTTTTTTTGTTGCAGGAAGTTGTTGTTCATCAGTACCTACATTTAGATAATAATTATTGTGATGTTGTAGTTGCTCATCATTATATTATAGTATATTATAAGGTAATTATTGTAAGTTGATATTATACAGGGTGAAATTTATATCTCTAGCATCTTTTTAAACTAAGAGTCTACCCATCAAACTGAACAACTTTTACTGTAGGAGCAAACCGATCAAAGCAAAATAAAAATTAACTGTGCATGCATTTGAGTCGAGTAGGCATTTTAGCAGTTTGTAGTTTAGTATGGGACGGCTGTTTTTTTTTGCTCTGATCGGTTTGCTCCCATAATAAAAGTTGTTCTGTTTGATGAGTAGACCTCTTAGTTTAAAAGGATGCTAATGATATCAATTTTACCATGTGCCTAGTTGTAAGTTTTATTAAATTGTATTTAATCTTTTTTATTGTAAAATTTCTAGCAAGTTAAAATTTAAACTGTATAGATTTATCAAAGTACCTATATTATGTGTCTGTACCCAATCTGTACCTAACTTTGCAATAAGTAAAGATTGAAATTTTTTTTGGAATTTGGATCCGGGATATTAAAAATTTTAATAAAATGTGAGTTTTTCTTTGACGATAGCTTTATTATTTATTAAATATAACAGTGATGGTAGAATTCTTTAAATTTTACTACTGAGAAGAACCAATTTCTTTTCTGTCACTGTCTCCTGAATTACTGATGATGGAACAGAACAACATCGTGGGGAACTCTGCGAAGGCACTTAGCTAGCAGACTGTGTTTGGACTCATTTGATAGTGTTTGATGAGATGCTTCTGTACATGAACTGCTGAGGGCCTGATGATGGAGCAGAACAACATCGTGGGGAACTCTGCAAAGGTACATAGCTAGTAGACCGTGCTTGGGCTCATTTGATGGTGTTTGATGAGATGCTTCTGTACATGAACTGCTGAGGGCCTGATGATGGAGCAGAACAACATCGTGGGGAACTCTGCAAAGGCACATAGCTAGTAGACCGTGCTTGGGCTCATTTGATTGTGTTTGATGAGATGCTTCTGTACATGAACTGCTGAGGGCCTGATGATGGAGCAGAACAACATCGCGGGGAATTCTGCAAAGGCACATAGCTAGTAGACCGTGCTTGGGCTCATTTGATTGTGTTTGATGAGATGCTTCTGTACATGAACTGCTGAGGGCCTGATGATGGAGCAGAACAACATCGTGGGGAACTCTGCAAAGGCACATAGCTAGTAGACCGTGCTTGGGCTCATTTGATTGTGTTTGATGAGATGCTTCTGTACATGAACTGCTGAGGGCCTGATGATGGAGCAGAACAACATCGCGGGGAATTCTGCAAAGGCACATAGCTAATAGACCGTGCTCAGGGCCGTAGCTAGAACTGGATTAAAGGAAGGGCATTAGAGGTTTAGGGTGCCTGTCCATTGAAGCTGTGCGAGCTGTGTAGCTGTGTTTTTTTAACCAATCAGGAGCGCGGCCGCGCCTCGCCCGAGCTCCTGATTGGTTAAAAAAACACAGCTACACAGCTCGCACAGCTTCAATGGACAGGCAGCCTAAAGGTAGGGCAGATGCAAAAAGCAGTTTTTTGGATGAGTACGATGAGTAACATAATTCAATGTCTTTGAAATGTTTCTCTTTAGGAAAGAAAAGAGGTCACTATTGACTAAGACTCAAAACGATGGTGATGCTGAATGTTATAAGCCTACCTACCCTCGAAACAACATTCAAAAGCTGAAGCGAGCTCGAAATTTCACATTCTAAGATTCAAAATGGTGTCGGTATGAGTTCCGTTAGGGTTGGACCTCATTTGGCAGCACCGCATCTCATTCCTTATCCTACCTTCTCTCATAATGTCATAGGTTGGAGCGAGCGAAGCGAGCTCGAAATTTTACACTTCCAGTCTCAAAACGGTGATGGTATAAGTTCCAATAACCTACCAATCCTTACAAAACACCATTCAAAGGCTGGAGCGAGTAAAGCGAGCTAGAAATCGCTTTCGAGCTCGAAACGGTGTATAGTACAAGTTCCGTTATCCAAATATACTACTCAAAATATTATTTCGAAGGCTAGAGCGAGCTCGAAATTTCACAGTCCAAGACTGTGTGCCAACTGTACCATTGATGGTACTTCCCGATTGTACTTCTGGTCCGGCGCGCTCTAAACAGTGTTGGTATGAGTTCCATTAGCCTATGCACCCTTATAAAATTATAGGCTGGAGCGAGCATAGCGAGCTCGAAATTTAACACATCAAGTCTCAAAACGGTGTCGGTACGAGTTCCATTAATATGCCATCCCCAAAATACAATTCAATTTGCCCCACTTGCCCATATTATACAGACTATAATAATGGTTGGATAATTTTTAAGGTAGGGCATTGAGATTTTAAGGTAGGGCATTGCCCCACGATACCCACCTTAGCTACGGCCCTGAGTCCGTGCTTGGGGTCTTTTGATAGTGTTTGGTGAGTAGCTTCTGTACATGAACTGCTGAGGGCCTGATGATGGAGCAGAACAACATCGCGGGGAACTCAGCGAAGGCACATAGCTAATAGACCGTGCTTAGGCTCATTTGATAGTGTTTGATGAGATGCTTCTGTACATGAACTGCTGAGGGCCTGATGATGGAGCAGAACAACATCGTGGGGAACTCTGCAAAGGCACATAGCTAGTAGACCGTGCTTGGGCTCATTTGACGGTGTTTGATGAGATGCTTCTGTACATGAACTGCTGAGGGCTTGATGATGGAGCAGAACAACATCGTGGGGAAAAAATCTGATGTTCCTTATACTAAACTACAAATTTACTCGAGCTAAATGTATGGGACAGCAGATTTTTTTTTTCACGATTTCGATGTTGGTCCCGCAATGAAAGTTGTTCAGTTTGATAGTCTTAACAACCCCACACCACTTATACACTGTATATTGAATACCTACCTATATTTTATTTCAAAACTTAGGTTTACTACCCGTTCACGACCAGTTGGCCGTCGATGACCGTTACAAAATTTCCTCACAGGCACATTAATTGGTCCCGTCGACAAAAAATAATATAAAAGGCAAATAAAAATTTAAAATTAAAAGCGATATTAGTGACCGGGACGGACGTACCGTACGTGATTGCGTTGCTAAAGGTTATAAAATTGCGTTTATTAGGGTCTCTTAGGGGTGCGGTGCGGGGAAGCGGGAAGGGAGGTAGCGGCCAACTCGAAGTGAATGACTAGTACTTGCGGATTTTATCATTGTTTTAATTAATGCAATCTTTTATATTTAATGTGTTTTCCAAGTCATTTGAGCCGCCGCCGTAATGAATACCATAAAAAAATAAGTGTCACTGCCAAATTACATGAATTATTGCTGAAAATTTCCTAAAATTGCACATAAAACAACAGTCGCGGACCCCATCGGTGCAAGACATATATCTCTAAAGACAAACGTCAAACGTAGAGCCACAAACTCTACCGAACCAAAGAAAATATACACTACCGCGAAAAGAAGCGACACTCATGCATGTGTGCTCGTAAAACCGCTCGCGGCTATGTGTGCGGGTCGGGCGAGCGAGGGGGGGTGCGCAGTATGCGAGCGGGTGGGAAAACAGGTCATTGACCGCTTGAATTACATGGTTGCTCTTGCTCGCACGACTGCACGACTCGGCCGTTGAAATAGGTAAATATTTTCTTTGATTCTGCGAGCGAAGCGTGCGACGCCGACCAATATACATAGACCATACACTATATAGTTATATTTTAGTTTTAGGATAATTATGTTCAGTTTGCTTTGTAACTGATTTATAATACCGAACATAAATAATATAATGACACAGGCTTAGATTAAAAACTGTTTATTACAAGTTTACTATATCTATGGACACAGGTTAGTTCAGGGTTAGTTTAATTCCAAAGCACAGCACAAAAGAGTAGGTATACAATTAGAAGGAGTAGGTACTTAAAGAGGTAGTTACTTTTCTCAAATAAATAAATGAGAAAATTATATCGTAATTTGCAAGTATACGTAGCAAAACATTTTTTTTATTCAATACTATTGTAATACATAGTTACAAGAACGATTTTAATTATTTATTTTATCGTAAGTGACAAGGTATTCATTTTATCGTAAGTGACAAGGCGTGTATGACCGACGCTCAACTTACGATAAATTAAATATTCAACAATTTCATTGTAACCGACAAGTACTGACATGTACAAATGAACATGTTTTGCAACTTACGATAAAATTTTCTCAATTTAATAAAATCGTAAATATCTGTGCCTTAGCCGTCTGTGTAAAAATATGGATATCATAATCTAGAGATTACTTGAATAAACCATATTTGTCACTTACGAGGAACTTAGTTCTTACCCAGGAACTGTTTGTGTGAAGTTAAAAAGGACATTAAAAAAATATACCTATAGCTTTTTGTTGTTAGTATAATCATAATCAGTGCTCCGTCACTCTTGTTTGACAGCTGCGAAAAGTACCTACAGCGTCGGCGCCAATTAGGTTTGTCAAAATATTTTTGGGAGGCCTAAATCGAAAACTATTTCGAGATAATTGTCTCAATAATTGTCGCGGGATATCACAATTTCTTGGTTGACATTCCACATATCCGCACCAAGCGCCTTTCTGAATCTTTTTTACCCGACTGCGCCAGAAGGAGGGTTATGTTTTTCGAGCGTATGTATGTATGTATGTTTGTATGTCTATTTCTTTGGCACGGCCTACAGCCTAAGCGGCTCGATGGATTTTGACGTATGATGTGTCGTTAGATTTGTAAAAATCGTGAGAGTGACTTAGGCTATATTTTTTTATTATGGCATCTGGGAATTAAAAAAAGAGGGGGAATAAATAATTTTTATTTGTAAAAATTTACAATATGGGTATCAAATGAAAGCTAGTAAACAGACGATTCCAAATATGTATACAACGTCTTAATGAATAAACTAAAAAGTAGTTTGTTTAGAATCAAGAGCAGAATCGAATTATCATGGTTTCAAAACAGGTAATTTTTGACAAAATATTAATTTATTTGTTTTTAAAATTTTTAATTTACCGAACCCGATGTCAGACCACCTCAAAAGCACACTCACCTTACTAACTACCAATACTAGATTATTAAAATATATCCATGAGTACGTTAGGTAGCGCTTTCATTTATTGCTGAAATGACAACAAATCATTTTTGCCTCAAAACTTAAAATGCAAATAACTTTAAATTTTAACTATCAAAATAATGAAATTATTGTTTCAATCTAATTATTTTGTTATAAATCAGTTGGGTTCTATGAGGTTTTGCGTTAATTCATTAACACGTTGTATATTGTAGTACTTTTATGCTACCATTTCGACATAGGACTAAAAAGTATGAAATAAACCAAATTATTACGAAAAACAAAAAACCCGATTGCATAAAAAAACTGTTAGCTGAAAAGAGAAAAACAAGCTCTATAATCACTAATCAGCTATAACAACATTAATTAAATATAATTTGAATGTTATTAGGTAGGTATTCAGGTGGTAGGAAGACCCAGACAGAGTTATCTAGCCCAAGTGAAGGAAAAGGTTGATGTCGTGTCGTATCAGGAACTCAAGACACTAGCTGAAAGTAGACAGGATTGGCGAATACTCCACCGACAAGAGCGTAGCTCTTAAATAAGATGATGATGAGGTAGGTATTGCAGGCGAGGACAAACCAAAGGAAGGTACCTAGGTATGTATTATACTTAATTCATCTTTGTCCCCGTTTGCGATACCTACCTAATAACATTCAAATTATATTTTACTTAATGTTGTTATAGCTGATTAGTGATTATAGAGCTTGTTTTTCTCTTTTCAGTTAACAGTTTTTTTATGCAGTCGGGTTTTTTGTTTTTCATAATTTATAATGCGCACAGCCAAGAAGTGGAATGCCTTGCCTGCGTCAGTATTTCCGAGCACTTACAACCCGAATTCCTTTAAAGTACGAGTGAATAGGCATCTTTTGGGTAAGTTCGCTACATCTTCGACCTCATCTTCGTCTTGAGGACTGGATTGAGGTCAAGAGCAAACCAATCAGTAATTAAAAAAAAATAAAAATATTTTCTATGTCAGAAATTTCAAAATGAAAAGATTACAGATATTTTTAATAAAATAAAGTCGTTTTTCGGTCCGACTAGTGACGTCATTCGTTGGACCTGTAAACTCCTAGGTAAAATAAAAATCAACTTAAAATAACTGGCCATTAAGAAAAAATATAAATATATTCAATATGTCAGAATTTGACATTTGATGTTTTGTTTCTGTTTCCAGTTGTAAATAAGTAAATTTAAAAATGACGTTAATATAGGTAATATTTAATGACGATTTTACAAATGACTAAATACGAGTTATAAATTCTTTGCGACATCAATATGTATTAAATTCAACCTGATTATATTATTATCCAAATTATTGTCAAATTTTAAGGCATTATTCTAAACCTAGAAATCGATGAATGTAACACACAAACTATTTATTTTATTTTGAAACAATCGAATGAAAATTAATTACTTTAAATTTTAATGAATTGGAATTTACATACTACATGTATATTCTAATCGTAACTTCTTACTCATTACTTCAAATTAAAATACATTTATCCCTTACGATGTGATTTTAACGTTTTATCGTGTCGCTTGTAAGAAACAATATTTTTGTAGGAATACCTACTCGATTCAAACGTAAGAGACAGCAGATTTTTTTTTGTTCTGAAAGGTTTGCTCACATAGTAAAAGTTGTTCAGTTTGATGGGTAGAGTATGTGGTTTAGAGGTTTAATGATACTTTTCCTTACACCCCGTATACACCACTAGTTTTAATTACTAACTACATTTTAAGGGTATTTTCATTCGAATATATAAAAAACCTTTCGTGCCTACTAACCTAAACTAACCTAAACCCCTACGCAGAAAATTTATTTCATAATTCTGTCTTCAGCGATTTAAGCTGTGAGCTATTTGTCGGTCAGTCAGCGGAACTGTTTTATAAGTATAGATGAATAAACAACTAAACGCAAAAGACAGCAATAAAATTTTATTTTGAGTGACAAATTCAGCGGGCAAAGCTCAGCTTACGATCTTCCTAAAAGCGCTCGATAGAAGCGATGAATATGTTCCATACCTTCTATTGATTTTAATGTAAGTGCCTAAGCGTACAGTGAATTTGTTTAATCAGAGAAAAAAAATCGGAGTTCAGTGGTATTTTCAGGGGACTTACGACAAAATGTCCCTTACGACATTTGAAACGCAACTTGAGAGTTGTGCGCGTCGTATGCTGAATTTGTCGCTTACGATAAAAACATCAACAGTGAAAATTGCAAATGTCGTAAGGGAAATTTTGTCGTAAGTCCCCTGAAAATACCACTGAACTTCGATTTTTTTTCTCTATCGATCTGTATTAAATCATGTTTTGATATCCCTTAAAATGAATGAGATACGAGGCCCATCATTTTGTAGTAAGTTAAACTTTATGTCGTATAAGCAAGGGAAATTTCAACCTTCTTGCATATAAGTAAAAGTTTAGGTTCAAGCTCTAATGTAATTTTTTGAAACGTCTTAAGTCTTTATAGTTACCAGCTGTAATACACAAACTAATTAGAAAGAACTACCTGTAAAACGTTGTAAGTAACCCACCTACAAAATAATTATATTCTTTACAACATAAATTCTGTTAAAATAATTTTAAACTTGAAATGAACATTATTAACAATTCTAATTACTTAGTGTCATCCCCAGAGTATTAGTACCTATGTCTTTTATTATTTCCTTGCACCAGTGTAAATAAGGTTGTCTGGAAGAAATCGCTTTTTAGCGATAAGACCACCTTATTTGTAATTCTATATCTTTATTCAAATGTATATTCTGTTTTTTTCTGTTTCTGTTGTCTTGTTGTGTGTTGTCTCTGACTACCCCCTCGGGGAATATAGTCGTGAGCATATGCTTATGCTTATATTCTGTTTTGGTGTGCAATAAAGTATAATTGAATTGAATTGAATTGAACATTCGTTTTCCGCAAGTATCAACCCTATAGGTCACCGACGCGGGGGCTCACACGTACGAGGAGTGTCGTGGCTGTGACCGAACGGTGATCGATCATGCTCGCATTTGTAGACTAGAGTCTACGAATGACAGTTGAGAGCTCGCGTCATCGTAAGTCGCGGCCATCATGTTAGCTACTGTAGAGATAGAGGCGAAGGCGCGCTAATATTGACATATGGTATAGAGAGACTCGAAGTCGCGGGGTATCATGCTAGCACTGCAGCACCGGGGTAGTACGCCAACCCGCGATAGCGGCATTTAACACATCCATCTTTCAAATTTAGTCTTTTGTCTCGTTCTTTCGCGCGCAAATAGAAAGAGCGGAAGCGTGATAGCGCTATATCACCCTATCGCGGGTTGGCGTACTATCCCCGCGGGATAGCGCAACCATTGTATAAAAAAAATGAATGAATGAAACGTGCACCGACGCCATTAACGGTTGCACACGTTTTATACACTTTGGATAATCGGTCATAAGTCACGTCACGACCACTTTTTAGCATGGAAATCCCGACCAAGGAATATAATACTCCCTAGGCGGAAGGACCCGACTCTTATAACCAAGAACTTCGACCAAGAAGCTTCAATAACGCAGTGAGTTACATTCTCTTTGGTACAGACAACGTGACCGGGCCCGCGGGCACAGTATAAGAAAGAGTATCTATTACTTAGATTAAAAACTTTTCAGTCTATTACTAGAATATCCCTTGTCTGTCTGCGCAGCCCTTAAACTAAAATAAAAACAGCAGCATTTGCCAATATTTGCGGTCCTGCAGCCCAGTTAGTTGTTGTAGCGGTTGTAGCAATCTTCTGACCACTCCGAAAATTGAAATCTATCTCCTAACAGCTTTTTATTTTATAGTTTTTCGGGTAGGCAGCGTTAGGGATTAAAAAAAACAAATTACATAAAAAACCCATGGCTGTATGAGCTATGTACCCTTCGTCTTTCCGCAAGAAAAAATGTAACAACAACAACAATAAAAAAGCGAAACGGTTTTTTCCGATATTAATCGGAACGAGCACAACACTATCGACAGATCTCAGTCAGTCATTTTGCTCACTCACTCATTCTCATTAGTGCTGCCACCTTAGCGCTTTCGGCGCTAAATCTAGCGCTTTTTGGGTATGTTTAGCGCCGTATCTCAGAATTTAGCGCCTAGCGGAGAATCTAGCACTTTTTTTTTTAGTTTTGAAGGTGTTTTGAAGCAACATTATTTGTGTTTGAATATGTTAAATTTTGTGTTTTTTTATTGGAATATGATAATTATTATGGTCAAAACATGTCCATAGAGTGTAGGTATAATGTTCGGGAGATTCAAATATAATCACTTATTTGAAGTTTTATCATGAAATCAAATTAAAGATTAGATTGAAAAATTAAGTCCCGGGCGGGATTTGAACCAGCACTCTTCCAAACCAGGAATCGCGTTTTCCAATTTCGCCACCGAGTCCACAAGCCCACAACCCAGAGAACGACATTTTCAATCTATTGCGTCTTAACTCTTAAGGGACGTGTTATCATGAATTTTACAAGGGACTTAATTTCCTGACTTAAATTGACTTATAAATGGGTTTCGGAAAGGTTGATAAGACTATTTAGATAACTTTAAAGGATTATTTATGTACTACCCGTTCACGACCAGTTGGCCGTCGATGACCGTTACAAAATTTCTCCACAGGCACATTAATTGGTACCGTTGACAAAAAATAATATAAAAGGCAAATAAAAATTTAAAATTAAAAGCGATATTAGTGACTGGGACGGATGTGCCGTACGTGGTTGCGTTGCTAAAGGTTATAAAATTGCGTTTATTAGGGTCTCTTAGGGGTGCGGTGCGGGGAAGCGGGAAGGGAGGTAGCGGCCAACTCGAAGTGAATGACTAGTATGTGAGAAGAATTTAGCGCCTTTTTTCACAGTTCTAGAGCCCAATCTATTTTTGAGGTGGCAGCCCTGGTTCTCATTCGTTCAATGCCATTCGTTTCGATTGCGTGCGTCGTATAGTCTTGTTGGTTGTTTTTCAGTCCAATAAGATAATTTATTCCAATATTAATGCGCTGAATAGTACCTATTTATATTCAACTGCGCTAATGTATATATATTATTCGTAACTGCATCCGTGTATTTATATCTGCGTTAGGTGGGTACAGTGTTGACCTTTGTCAGTGATTTTGTGTGGTGCATCTATTGGTAACATCTTTGTTTTGTTGTGAAGTGTTTCGGACTGTGACAATGCCTACGAGTGCGGTGTATCAGCCTACGACGGTGACCTATGAGCAGCAGCCCAGCGACCAGAGATGGAACTGTCCGATCAGCTACTTCTCGCGTCGTGTGACGAGTAGTTTGAACCGGGGAGTTTGTGTGCGTCTCGGCCTATGTCTAATGGGAAGCACATTATTCATTGTGGGTGAGTAAATACTGAGTAACAAAACAATGAAACTGTTAATGTAATTTTCAGCGTCCATCTGAAGATATCTTGGGTATTTCATTGTTATTCTTGAGCACAAACTTGGCAACAAACAAATGGTATTGTAGCTAAAAATAACATAGATTGAGCTGAGCATAATGTCAAACTGGCTGGACCTGGAAACCGAAGGTGTTAAAGGTTGGTCGAATATGGCCCATTGGGGGGTGTAAAAATTTTTAAAAAACTCCCTACGCTTAAAACAAACACTTAAAAAGTGTAAAATTATTTGGTCACCTATTATTTTTTATGTTGGTAGATAAGCAAATGTATGTTTGACTTTTTAACTCTCTTTATGATATTTTCAGGTCATTAATGTGTAAATAACATTAAATAATGTGTGTGGTCCCATCACACACGTTATTTAATGTTATATCGTAATTTTTAAAGTTATTTCAAAACGACTGAACTGATTTCATGAAACACAGCCAAGAACTGTCTCGCAAAAATGAAAAAAAACCGCATCAAAATCGGTCCTTCCGTTTGGGAGCTACAATGTTACAGACAGACAGACTGACATAGGCATCAAACTTATAACATCCCTCTTTTTGCATCAGGGATTAAAAATAACAATCATTACTGGTAAATATGTGACCTCTCAGGAGGCCCAGCATGCCACAAGAAAACGACAAAAATCTAGACATCCTCTCTCTTTGTTACTTTGTTTGTTAAAGCAAGCGCAAAAACCTACCTTAAAATACCTTCAAGGTAATGATGAAAACTGTATCGAAATCTTTTATTCATATTTAAGTTCTCTGTTGTAAATACAGTGTAAACTCTATATACGCTTAAGGGACTGATTATATTATGGCGTTATAAAGAGCCGACGTTAAATGGAACATAGAAAAATCCACATAATTTTACACTCTTATAATATCTATTACTAATAAAGTATAATTTACAAAAACATGACGCCCAATTTCACTTGCGTAAAGTACCTATGTAATGAGTCCAAAGCGTATTCCAACATCACTTAACTTCTTTCCCTTCTGTATCGTGCGTATTAATAAAACTTTTTCGTCAACACACAAAGACTTTCTCTTACTCGCCATGTTCACAATTGTAAAGTTTGTGAGCAACTAAGAATATGGTACAACCCATAATAACAACCTAACGACAGTCTAGCAATCGAGCCAAACACCTGCAAGGCTAATTAATAACAAACAAAAGAACGCATTTCTTAAAATCTCCGGTAATTCCGTACTACGATGCCGTAAGTCGAGGTAAACACGTGCTGGATAATAAAACAACAAAATGAAGAAAACAAAAGAACTTACGCATCTGCGTCTTATCAGTTTCGGCAAATTACAAAGCTTTTTGAAACTGACTAAAAATAATGTTTATTGTAGTGTTGTTGACGCCACAGACAGGTCTGTGGTGTACGGTATATAGAGTTGACGCGACGATACATAGAGGGTATCAATGTATGTATAACAAGGTAAACCAACCAAAGTCCAGTAATTGCGACGTTTTGGGGAGTTTGACGTTATATTGGGAGGTGTTACATGGAGTTTACACTGTATACAGTCATACATGAACTCACACCGGTGGTCAGAAATATGCTACAACTACCAACTTTCTGTTTAACAATGAAGTTGTAGCAATGCTTATATTGAGCAATTTAAGTTTCAGTATGGACTAGCTATTGTAAATATCATAGTCTAAAAAAACAAGGTCTTCTATTCCCAGATTGACACAAGCCTACGTCACAAAAAAATGGCCGCTAAACATGGTAAAAGGGTATGATGACGTAGGCTTGTGTCAGTCACGTGGTCAGTCACATGGTCGGAAGAGAATACCAGGCGCAGTATATTATTGTACCCTGGTAAATATAGAATTCATAATCTCGCTTCTGAGCTCCTGTTACTGATATTCTTATAAAGGGGGTCGGACTGCATAAAATATATTTTAGTTTTATCTTCTTTTTTAAAAAAAATTTATATATAAATAACGCCGTACTCACATTTATAGTTCTTTTTTATGTAGAATTATAATAACATGATGAATAGAGATCGGATAATCTGATGCATATTTAGGTACCTAAAGTTCACTTTTTTCTCCACAAAAACATAATATGGATATGCCTTTCTGAATAAAGTTAATTGAAAAAATCGGGCCACCCGCACCGAAACATAAACAACTTGGTCAACTTGGCCAACTGATTTGACTTTGTCAAGTTGTTCATGTTGTCCAATTAAGTACTTTCGACAACAAAACATCTCGGACAACATAAAAAACAACATCTCGGACAACTCTTTCAACTCAGACAACATTGTAAAAAAGTTGACCAAATTTTCAGAGTTGTTCATGTTGTCAGAGTTGTTCATGATGTCTGAGTTGTTCAAATGTCCAAGTCCTACGATATTTTAGCAATCCCGGGACTTAAGAACTATTCTGGGATTGGTTCATAAAATAAATGAATTAAGACGTGTCCACATTATTCTTGTGAAAAACAAAGTTTAGGTAATGCATCCGAATATCCAATGTCAAATGATGAACTATAAAAAGTTATGAAATGTTGATGACATCACTTAGTAGAATTTTTCATACATCGCATGCGTTTTGATGTTCGATTAAAAGTTGCAAATTTGACGTCCTATCCCCTATTATGGCATAGCATTCTTATTTTATTTTAAGGTCTTAAAGTAGTAGCAGTAGAATATTAAGTATGATATAAACAGAGATCGGAACTACGGGTGCGATTACTATCAAAAGTATGGATATGACCAAATTTCCCGGGATGTCCCGGAACTCGGTACCTTAGTAACGGATGTAAATACAGTACTAGGATTCCGAATGAACATGATTCTACTGCTCGTAGTATACACAATCTGTCCCTTTAAATGAATATCATGAAATTGGTTAGTAAACTAAGTAAATAAAACAATTATATGACATTCAGGGTATATTTCTCTCGATTTAAATATGAACAACATATAACAGCTTTTATTTAAACTCAAATTAGGTAATAAATTCCTTGACTTCCCGGAATCCCGGGATTTCCAAGTCATATCCATGTTACTGATAACGTCTAAAATAGCACCCAGATTCCGATCTCTGGATATAAACTAACACTTCATATATTTATCGCCTGTCCTTATACCCATAGGCTTTTTATCCACATCATAGTGACAGATGTAAAATAAATTGTCTAATAATGATTTCCTGTTTACATTCCTACCCAATTTATTGTTACCTTCATCCCAATATAAGTTTAGTGATTTGTAACTATGGGAGTTGCAAATTCCTCCCACCAATATAATAATTTCCATGATCAATAAAACTTTTTATTTTTTGAAAATTTTCATAAAATATATGTACAAGAAAATTCTCAATTTCTCAAATTTCTCATAACTCTCTACAGTCTTCAAGCTACACTGCAATAGGTACCTAATTAAAAATCACTTCAGTAGTTAAGATGGTTTCACACATACCACTACCACAACACGTGGGCGGGCGCATATTTTGTATTGAAAGTAAATAGTAGAATTTGTGAATGTTTCGTTGGTGTACCTAATAAACTATTAATTTAAAAGTACCACATTTTGCCGTCATTATTGACCGCGTGGGTGATACCGACCACATCGCAACCACAACGCAACCAGCAGCAGCGACACCGAGACCTAGCCGCCGACGACATCGCAGACACAATGTTGCGTCGACGCAACGACAATGCGCACACGCCTGCGCTCTCATTCTGCGCTGTACAATTTGTACTGATGACTGTCTGACCACATCGCAACAAGTAGCGTCAACGCAACCACATCGACATTTTGTCGGTACCACAACGCATCTGCAAAAAGCTGCAGCGACACTATTCACACGTAACCACTGCTTGACCATTTCCATTTACAAAACACTAGAGTTTTCCCGCGATTTGGTCTGCACTGGTTCCCGAAGCTGACACAAAAAGTTTTATCAAAATCGGTCCAGCAGTTTTAGCGTGATGCGCGAACAAACAAACGCTTACAGTTTTTAATAATGGACTTTTAAAAATGTGTACAATTTCTATCAAAAGTAAAATACAAAATTCCGAAAACTCACCTAAGCCTAAGGTCATTATTACAGAGTAAGTAAATTTAATTGATGTACATAGTTATAATCATTTTCGTCGAAGTTTCTTGCTACGAACCCTCCGAAGGCTCCGAATCACTATAATTACAGCCGTGGGCTTAGTTGCCCAATCTAATAATTCGCTCTATTATATTATAGTATGTTACGTAATATCCATTAAGAGGTGAGTCATACGTCTGTACCTAGATGCTGCAGACTCGACTGGTCCGACGACTTAGAGGTAAATGTACTCCGTGAAAGGTGTATCACAAGTAATCACGACTTTTTTTAATAAATCGTTTTCATGCTACGATTTCGTGGCAAAAACTAAATTGGTTAACGCAACAATAGAGTGAGAATACCGACCGAAATACGTACCTTTTTACCAGTTGACAAGTAAGACCAATGAAACCTGCATCTACCTACCTAGGTATCTATACAAATAAATAGTACTTTATCACTATGCTTATCTTGATAGGTAGGTCCCTAAATAAGCAGAAAAATAAATTCAAACATAAAATCACAAAATTAATATGTAAATACGAAATAATAATACTTGACATATTTTTTTTATTTAACCTGTTATGTGTCCCACTGCTGGGCAAAGGCTTCCCCTCTTCTCCTCCAATCCTTCCAATTGCCATAATTAGGTATGTACTTCTGAAAATACTATACGATAAAGTTGTTCTGTTTCTTCGTTTATTAAGACATACAGTCGTTGGGATACTAGGTAGATACTACCATAGGTATAACTGTTTTTTCTTAGCCTACGTTATCCCATTGCTGGGCAAAGGTCAAAATGTAAACATGTATGTTACCTCTAGTTAGAAATTGTATCATGCTAAAACGAATAAATTTCATTTGATGAAACTTGACACGTAAAATCCTCTGACATAGCACTGAGGATAGGCAGTAAATAACATAGCAGCACATAAAAGCTACATCGTGTCCCATCAGCTATTGACAGACAAAAATAGAATTTTAAACAAACAATTCTAAACTTATTACAATTCTCTTTCCTTCGCTTCGGTTAAATTATGTATAGTCACGAGTTCACGACACGATCATGCTTACTACGACGACGGCTTTTGTTTCCTTTCTTATACTCGCCGAGCTTGTGAATGACACATAACTTCCGGATAATATAACGCAAAAGGCGCCTCGTAAGTACTTCGGTAACGCACCTACCTAGTCACCATGACGGAACGTGTTCAGCTTGAATACAATTAAAATAATTCTGTCTGGTTTTCTCAACATATTGGTTTGGAATAATGTTCAACAGACGACTTTTAAAGAGGCTCAAGATCCAAGCAATTTTATGTAATCTTAACCATTTACAGTACCTATTTGTCTGTTTCATATTCAATGCATGAGATTAATAACGAAACCTCTAATAATAAACAACAAAAGATCAACGACAACAGTTTATAAGGTGGGGTCAGTAGTAGAGAAATCGAACCCCCTTCCCTTGCGCTTATAAATAAAGATGTAGATTTGGGGTTCAGGTTTCTTTGACGTTGAGTGTACTAAACGGTAATGTAAAAAAATTCAGGTTTGCAGCTGTAAGTCAATCTTTGTTAAATATGTGAATTCATGTACCGTTATTATTTGGTCAAACCATATAATAACGAAGACATAAGTAATCTTTTATTGCTTTTGTAATAAAGTCACGATCTTGGAGACATCAAAAGTCTCCAAAGTTAAGGCTAAGTTAACACGCCATTCAAGAGGCCCCTCATTGTCTAAGCCAGCTCGTTGAAAACACCTCACAAAAGATCAGTACAATAGATAAGTTACTGGTGACGGCGACGAGGTAGTTCAAAGCGACACTTAATTACTTACTTGCTAGCTTGCTTTCTATATAAGGCATCTTGATACTCAGGTTCAACTGCTTATTGTCCGTTTCACATAAGAACTCGCGAAGTCCAACCTTATGACGGGCGTAACAGGCCGAAGTCGATCGACAGATCGCGGTGTACTTTTTTTTCAGAGAAAAACTGGACGCACTAAATGCTTTGGATGAGCGGGTTCAGTGGCGGACTAAGCCCGTTGGAGGCCCGGGGCGGCAAAATTAAAAGAGGCCCCCCGGTCTTCCCAGAAATTGATATCTACAATTCTTTCGAGCCGTGGCAAAAACTCGATATCGGAGCCCCTTCTCTCCATGGGCATAGGTAGCAAGTATTTTGACCCAGGGAGATCCAGGTCCTACAACATGGAGCGAGCGAAACGAGCCCGAGATTCGTACAATGTAAAATCTAGTGCGAGCAAAGTAAAGTCGAGATTTTACAGCAACATGAAAACATATCTGACCGAAAACCTAGAGCGAGCAAAGCGAGCTCGAGATTTTACTGAATTCTGGAGCGAGCGAAGCTAAGCGAGTTCGAGATTTTACTGCAATATAATGAGATCAGTGGAATAAGATTTAAATCCTAGAGCGAGCGAAGCGAGCTCGAGTTTTTTTACGACCTAAAATCTGGAATGAACAAAGTAAGCTCAATAATTTAACTATACTATGAAAAGACATACCATCCAAAACCTAGAGCGAGCGAAGCGAGCTCGAGATTTTACAGAATTCTGGAGCAAGCGAAGTGAGCTCAAGATTTTAGTGCAATGTGTCTAGCCAGGAGCGAGCGAAGCGAGCTCGAGATTTTGCTTTATTATAACTCGATTTTTTCAGCTCATGCCGAAATCGAGTCGATTGATGTATTAAACAAATAGCTGAAATGAGCTTATACTTATAATAACTCGATTGTAGAGCTCATCTTGATATAGAGTAGGTGAGTATATTGGTGTATAAAATAAAACTTGAGCGAACGAATAGAGTTTTATAATTATGACTAGGTTGTAGCAAGAACTCAGTCTCAAAGCACAGAAAGCTATCAGAAAAGCCAAGCGAGCGAAGCAAGCTCAAATTTTCGAAATACATTCAAATTCCAACCACATTGACTTTTCAAGAAGCGAGCTCATAATTATGCTAACTAATGCATAACAACTTGAAAAAGATTGAGCGAGCGAAGCGAGCTCGCCAATTCGCAATTTTGGACTCTATTTCCTTCTTTGACTTTCAATGACTAACGTACGGGGCCTCCAACTTCAAACTGTAGTCCCAGTACCGAAGGCCCGGCCTCCGGAGCGAGCGAAGCGAACTCATAATTATGCTAACCGCATAACAACTTGAAAAAGATTAAGCGAGCGAAGCGAGCTCGCAAATTCGCAATATTTTTGACTCTATTAAAATTGACTTTCAATGACTAACGTACGGGGCCTCCAACTTCAAACTGCAGTCCCAGAACCTGTTCTGCTTCTGGCCTCCTGAGGCCCGGGCCTCCAACTCCAAACTGTGTCTTTACTTACTATATAAACGTCATTATTTTGGATTTGATTAAAAAGGGATTGTCTTCTCGAGATTTTTGAGGCCCCCCCAAGACTGGGGGCCCGGGGCGGACCGCCCCTCCGCTCCCCCCCTTAGTCCGCCAGTGAGCGGGTTACCTTATACTTACAGTACTATTCAAACTATTTTTACGTAGGCCAGTTTCTTAGTTGTTTCTTGAACTTCCTCGACTCAACCGTGAAATCTGTATTCTGTTATAATCTTTCGATATTTCCTAAGTTAAGAATACTGCGTTAAAGTAGGCATCTTCTGCGTTGGCCCCTCGTTTTCATAGAGGACTTAATTGTCAAAACCCCCTTAATTCACGAAATGGTGGTCCTTCGTGGTATGCCGGAGAGCAGGCAACCGACACGCGACGCCCAGTAGCAGACCTGCAACGGACAAATCATTGCATGCAATCATATTATATCAAAACAAGCAGATATGTTACTAGCGCGCGCAAATTATGACTCTAAAACGTCCCAATTGGGACGTTTTTCAATAGTCCGCTGTCGGCGTCAAGCAATGCTACGAGCGAGGCGGTTATAGCGCGTCAAAATTTTATGCGCCGTTTTCTATAAAGGTAATATCTTCTATAAGGATAATATCTTGTATTAAATAAAATATCATTGATTGCATGTCAAAACAACACGTGACGTTAGTTCGTCCCGATACAGAACAGATATTGTAATGCTGGTAGCGCATACGGTAGCAAAGATAAGCTTGTATGTTGATTCATCATCATCATCATCATCATCAGCCTATCATCGTCGCCCTGCTGCCCGCTGGAGAGACGACCTAAAAAAAGTAGCGGAGAGCGACTGGATGAGGAAGGCCGAGGATAGAGTTTTGTGGCGCGCCTTGGGAGAGGCCTATGTATGTTGATTGTGCGTATACAATGGCAGTTCTGGTGGGTTGTAAATGGATCGAGTGTCCGGTCTGTGCGGAGCGCCTGCCTGCGCCCGCGCCGCGCCGCGCCGGCACAGAGCCCGACCGGTGACTCATCCGGTGGCTGCTACGTGATCTGATCACGACCGCTACATAGGCTACCTGTGTTTTAGATGCGGAACATTTACGTTGTTAAATGACAAGTTTGTGGATTAAATGAAAATACTACATACTTTCTGAGATTATTATGGAATCTCGGCGTCACGTTGCAAATTTTTTCTTGAGCGGTTGTGTGTCGTTCGTTCGAGCTTGCCACGGGGCACCGCCATATTTTTTCTGTCATCTTCTCTTCGAAATCTCGAATCAAAACTAAAAATAAAACAGATTTAGGTAAGGTCCATTCTATAAATTTTGTAAACTTTTAATTTACAAACTCGATTCTGTTCCACAATAATGACAGAATCTAAGTACCTAGCACATGCAGCGTGATCCGTAAGATCATCTATTTATTAGATTTCAAAGAATCAAAGGCACTGTTCGTGAAACAGGCACTGCCTGAAGGTCGACAAACTCCAGCGGACCGCGACACCACGTTTCCGTAAATTTTTTGGGTTCCGTTCGCAAAGGGTTTCAACGGGGCCCTATTCAGTCATACGTTGTCCGTCCTAGCAAAAAATAAAAATGTAAAAAATCGTGTTTTTTCAAGGTTTTTTACTTTTGCTCTACTATATCATAAAAGCGTCAAACTTGTGTGAACTGATTATAGTGCATGC
The DNA here is from genome assembly GCA_922987775.1 of Agonopterix subpropinquella. Lineage (NCBI taxonomy): Eukaryota > Metazoa > Arthropoda > Insecta > Lepidoptera > Depressariidae > Agonopterix > Agonopterix subpropinquella. Next base: position 9,769,740 of record OV277695.1, on the reverse strand, counting down.
ATACTCTAAATCTAAAGTCTAAAGTAAAACAACAAATAATTAAAACCGGTCAAGTTTATCTCGACTTTGTGCTAAGGATTCCGGAGAAAACAATTTTTTTGGTAATATTGTATGGTGGTACGGGACCCTCCGTGGTGACCGATTTTTATTCACTTCATTTTGTTCCTTGTCTCTCCTCAAGAATGTTACACCTTCGTAAATTCGACGAAGAACCTGGCAAAATTGTGAAAGGTTAACCTCCACTATCACTTTCTTGCCTTCAAGCAAAATAAACTTGATCTCGCGGCAAAATTTCTCGTCTGCATTGAACTTAGTAGCAATAAAACGTTTAATGTCTTTAATATTATCCCTATGCTGCATTATTCCTATGCTGTACCTGTGTTTGGTGTAAATAAAGTATATTTCATTCATTCATATTATCTTTTAAATATATTCTTTAGAATATTGTTTATTTATTTTTCTGTCTGCTAATAACGTAACGTGGAACTTAACATATACTTAGTCTTACATGCTCTTTCTTAATTTGCTTTTCCAGTTTTGTATAAAACAATTTTTTTCCTGATTTCGATTTTATTCACATAAAGAAAGTTAAGTTTGATGGTCTGATCATCCTATTCGAAAACCGTCAGCATATGAAAAAAGATTCTGCACCTGCTTTTGTCCCAACTGGTTTTGATTACGTTATAACTGGTTTAGATCGTACCGAGATTTTATGCCAACCCAATACGTGTAAAATTGTAAACGTTTTGACTCATCGCCATATAATTCTCACAATATATGCAAGGAAAACTAATGATTCAGCACGGGCGACCTTCTGGCAGATGCACAAAGAATGGAAGGTTGCAATGACGTTTGAAAGAAGGTCTCCACCGGAACTAATGTTCAAAAGAGTGCAAGCTAAAGACATGGCACATAAAAAGAGTGGAACAAAGCAAAGTATAATGTTTACTATAATAAAAAGTAGTTGACGTTAAAACTCAAGAAAAAAAAAACGAGTCGATCCGATTTGACGACCCGGTTGGTGTAATGGTTACCACGCCGGACTGCCAAACCAGGGTCCTGGGTTCGAATCCCGGTTCGGTCATGGATGTTTATATGTTTGTGCCGTTGTTGTATGGTTTCCATAATAAACAGCCTATAAATAGTGCTTTCTTGGGATCATTACAATGAATGTGCCTGTGAGCGTTATTTATTATTATTATTTATTTCTCAAATCTGCCATTTGGAAATGGATGACGAACCAAAACATTTTGGGAGGGGAGGGGACTTGACCAAAATTTGTATTTATAGGGTCCAACTTAATATGGTGACGGTTTTTTAAGGGGATGATCAGACCATCAAACTGAACCATTTCTCTATGGAACCGACATCGAAATTGCGAAAAAATGCTGCTGTTCCATAGAAAAGTGCAGGCCTACTTGTCTCACATGTATGGGACAGCAGATTTTGTTTATCATCAGCTTTTCTTAACGATTTAGATGTTTGTCCCATAGAGAAAGTTGTTCCGATTGATGATCTGATCATCCCGGTTACAAAACCGCACAAAGACTATATTGGTTTCAAGTACCGAATTGCTTTGCATTCGAATACTGAATATTCGTTTTATTTATGTATTTGTATTTTGTGAATTATTAATTTGTAATGTGACAATCTGACTGTTGAAAATCACACTGGCGGACCGTAGGCAGAGTATAAGAAACAGTATCTATATGAAGGGACAACGAACTCTCGCCATAATGGTTTTCTTTGTACCTTTTTTAGTACGGAACCTTCAAATATGATTGTTAAATGTTAGAGCAGGCATGTCAAACTGAAAGTCATTGGTGGGCCACATGCATGACGATAGTAGAGTCAGTGGGCCGCAAAGAACTTCGAGAATTTGTATCGATCATAGAAAAGGACTGTTAAATCAAGCACAATCAGGGCCGTAGCTAGAACCGAATTTAAGGTTGAGCATGGACAGAATAACGTAGGGCGGAAGGAAAAGGCTACAGTTATTGGGTCTTCCATATTAAAATGATGAAATCCTTTTCTGTAGAATGTGTAGAAGATACTAAATTTTCGGGATCCATGTTGCTGCTCTGAATACCATGTAAAATAAGGGAGCGAGCTCGAAAATTTTCACATCATAATTCAAAAGAGTAGTGGTACCTACATGGTTTATGAGTAGGTACTTAAGCTGGACGCTCTGGGGCCGCATCAGAAAGCTGTTTTTAAAATGGGATCGGGTCGCAAGAAAGTGCAGTGTGGGCCTCATGCGGCCCGCGGGCCGCATGTTTGACATGCCTGTGTTAGAGGCTCACGTCTCACGAGATGATAAACCGCAACGGCTAAGATTATCTACGTTACGCAAGTTTACCTTACCATTGCAAATCAACGAACCATCGGGACTTAAGTGTAGCTAATACGGTATCGTATATGGATTGGTAACCGTTATAGATTTGTGTGTGGGCGCTTATTGTTCCAGTTGCCCCAAGGTGAGTGAAAGCCGGTCCTAATGAATCGGTAATATGCTTGCTGCCCACTGCCTTAGCCTACTACTTCCGTTGAGGCGGGCGACCCATTTTCGCAATACTCCAGGCGCTCCGGTTATTCGTATTTGTTTTAAACTGGCATTTGCATCGTATAGTTGTTCATTTTTACGACAAAAGCCGCGTTTTCACTCTATTTATAATGCTGACAGAACTACGCAGTTATGTGTAAATGTTTTCTATTCTAGGCCGGAGGACATAGTCCACCTTCTAGATTGACCTGTCAGCTCATTTATTCCGAGAGATAAGTGTACTTTTTGCAACCATCAGCAGCAAGGCTGATTCAGTGTTTATGGGGTGTTGAGCTTCTCTGTGATGGGGATGGACAAGGTCTGCCTGCATAACTCCAGTCGGTTTAGGAGTTACTGATGATTAAAGGTCTGTAAAAAATTAATAATAATCAGCCTTGCAGCTGATCGTATGTTATTATTGTAGTATGCACTGTAGCTATGTGAACAGTACAAAAACTGACATGGTTCATCAGTCGGTTTAGGAGATACAGCCGTTCAAATCAAAGGTTGGAACTTTGACTGGCTGTATCTCCTAAACCGACTAACAGAACTTGAACTGTTCACATAGCTACAGTGCATACTACAACAATATCATACGATCAGCCGTGCAGCTGATCGTTAATTCTTTACAGACCTTTAATCATCAGTAACTCCTAAACCGACTGGAGTTATGCAGGCAGACCTGGTCCATCCCCATCACAGAGATGCTCTACACCTCATAAACACTGAATCAGCCTTGCTGCTGATGGTTACAAAAAGTACACTTTTCTCATGTACTAATTATTAAAGCAATTGATTGTCTGTCTCGTATCGTATCGCATACACTAATAGGGACCAGCTATTAATAGCACTACTCATAATGTACCTACTATTCCAGTACAGAAGTAGGTACCTGACTAAGTAATTGGTTTATTTGCGTTTATGCACTGAAGTCAACATCTAACCTAACTAATGATATAACTGCGTACACGAATGAAAATAACTACATACGAGTATGTAAATAAAATGTATATTTTACTCGGATATATACTAGAAGCTAGAAGTGAACCAAACACGTATCCAGACTTTTGTTTCGGGGGGGGGGGATTGTACATTCATAGAAAAACAGTGGAAAACGAAGCGCTGCTGTAATCACTTTTCTATACAAATATTCGGATTTCGGGGAGGGATAAATCCCACCCATCCCCCCCCCCCCCCCCCCCCCCCCTGGATACGTGCCTGAAGTGAACAAAAAACAAACATTCAATCTAAGTCAGTTGTAGCAGGTACAAATTCACTTCAAATGCAATTTTTGTACATAATTTTCTAAAAGCATCAGAAAATGCTAACAAAAAAATACAGATTCAAACTGATTCAAAATAATTGTTGATTCAAACGAATGTTCTTCCTTTCATTTTCTTTTCATCAATGATTTTTTTTTTACATGTCTTTGGTTCGAGCCTGGGCCTCTACCCGCACATTCGAACTTCGCAATTGTGTGGAGATTTTCGTTCCAATGTCAACTCTATTACAATGAAGTGCGGACCGAAACAGAGGCGATATATCGAACATCGAATATCCGGGTACAGGGCCTGAACCATGCTGGGCTCGAGCCTCAGCGCCGCCGACCACCACTAGACTACCACCACCACCACTACGGCTTTCGGAGTCGCCATAGAAATGCCGGAATAGCATATAATTAAACAGTGTCAATATAGTCTGTTACCTATAACAAAGGAATTGTAGACTTATTGTGGTTGGTTAAAATAGTTCCGCTTTTGCCATCAACGCGTTTGCCGGTGGACAATAATAAATTACCCTCATCCTGTTCACACGATTGTGGGTCAACTTTATTATTTATTTATGCATCACCTGAATTTAGTTTCCTGAGCTACTAATGATATAACCATAGAGTATGAAGAGATGGCATATCGGCTTGTTTCTATAGAAAATGTTGTCGCCAACAAAGGGGGTGAAAAACGGGTGAGGGGAGGGGAGGCAAATAATAAAAATGACAAAAAAATAAAAATTAAGGGGGTCCTCATACAAGAAACTAGTTTTTATCAACGTTTTTTCCTCTGGTTCTATCGTAAATCGGTAATACAATATAAGAGTCAAATTTGGTGTGATTATAGCAAACTCTATAGTATAACAACAAATAATTAAAACCGACCAAGTAAGAGTCGGTCTCGCGCTAAACTTCCCGGATAAAATACAACTTTTTCCTAAGTTAATATGTTGTGTGGTACGGAACCCTCGGTGCGCGAGTAGCCCGACTCGCACTTGACCGGTTTTTATTTTTAATTTGGTATCCAGGCTGTTGCTGTTCACACTGTCTGTCATAAAATCTGGAACTTACTCGAGTCTGCTGGAAGAAACATTTCCAACCATTTTTATTGTTTCTTCACAAATAAGTCAATAGGTTAATGTAATCAGAACAGGTCGGTAGTTTAGATTTAATGTCGTTTTAGTGTTAAACCGTAGTGGATTTTCTTGTTTTGTCTAAATTGTGGTCAATGGAGAGACGGTTTGTCATGCCTCCGCCGTGTCATGTCATGTCGTCAAGGTGAATCAGTTATGCCGTCATATTCCACTTTTAACTGTATCTAGTTTTAGTTTAACCCGTAGGTCGAACTACTTACAGTGTACAAAGGTACAAAGTAATGACTAATGTGCATAGGAAAAAGTGTACAAAAGGAACTCTACACCTGGAACGTCATATAGGTTCCTTCCTAATCTTTGATCGAAGTTCCTAATATACTGACAGTTTTTTAAGGGGATGATCAGACCATCAAACTGATCAATTTCCTATATGGGACCAATGTCGATTTTGCGAAAAAAAACCGCTGTTTCATACAAAACTGCAATCCTACTCGACCTAAATGTATGGGACAGCTAATCTTGTTTTCGTGATTTCGATGGTCTAATCATCCTCTTAAAAACCCTCAGCATATTAAGGGGCCATAGGTTCAGACGAATATTTTCTATGAGAAACGCAATTGCCCAGCCCTCCGAAAAGTGCGTGCGCGTGCTGTATTTTCGATTAAAAAGAGTTAAAAAAAGTTAACTTTTTATAGATTTTTTTTATGATTTCACTAGATAAACTAATGGTAAATGTTTTAGTATAAATACCAAAAATCTGAAACTATTTTAAGTTCTTCTAACACGAGAAAAATGTTTAAAATAGAAGAAAATACGTCATCTTTGTGACGATTTTCTATCGAGTGAAGTAATTCCAATCGTGTATTCAATTGATGATTTCACTAGATAAACTATCCAAGAATACTGAGGTATGACTTTGGTTTCGGTAAATTGTATAAATCTAGTCGAAACATGAAAAATAAAAGATGCCTTCAAGGTGTTTCGTCCTACCATAGGGCCTTAAGTTAGATCCTGTATACACATAAGTCAGTCACAATAAATTTAGAAGAAGAAGAAGAATATGTTTGCTGTTATTTTCTAAAACACTCTGTATGTACTTCAGATTATTCCTACACCGACTGTGAAGGGCTTAATATCATATTTCGTGTTTTGCGTAAGCTTGGTTTCTTCGTAACCACAACTTGCGGCTAGTGGGGGACATGTGGGACATCGAATACCCTACTACGTATGATTTCCTTCTACGAGGCCTTCACAATTGTCATTATTATGAATGTATTTATAAGGTATCGAACGAGCCTCGGAAGTAGACATCCGGATATGAGTTCAACTACCTTTGTTGCTAACTGTGTTGTATAGCTTCTGTCTTGGTGTCTTTCGTTACTGATAAATTATTTTTATCGCTGGTCTATGGAACATTATACCTTCTATAGCAAATACATTATTGGTTATCGAAGCATTATATTTAATTTCAAAGCAACATTATTGTTTTTTTTTCCAATTTAATAAAATATCAATGTTTTTTACCAAACCAGATATTTTTGACTGACACAGATCATCTGTAGTCCAATTGAAGTTCCATAATCTAGTCCAGATTTGTATTTTGAAAAACTATGTAACATATTCATTAAAGATCGACGACTAGGCACTGTAGGTATCAAGGGATTCGGGATTCATCGCAGTAATATTTAACTCTAGCGAGAATCGAACCCAACGGCGGCTATTGGACCCTATTGTCCAGTGTCTAATCGTATGAGGATCACAATATATTTTTCTCAGTCAGTTATTGTCGTTACGTAAAAATTGTTGTCGAGCAATACAGAAGCCGTAGCACGTTGCGCTTGATACGGCTATTTTTTTGGCCCGTTCGTACGCGCAAAGAGAAAGAGTGCGAAGGCGCGAGGGCCCTATATCACGCTATTCACACTGCCATACTACGGCCGCAGCAAGGATTTTATCGTTTGCGCGCAGCATGGATTTTAAAATCTTTGTAGTTTCACTAAAACAGAAATATGTGAGAAATATAACAATATCAAAACGGAAACATAACCGTTTCACTGCGTGTATTGTTAGAGATTAATGACACGGTTGTTAAATTACTTGGTAATTAACATAGAATGCTTTACGTATGAATCATTCCGATCCATTCAATAAAGTACATTGATCTTCTAACTAACTTGTAGGTAGCTGAACTGAGCCGGAATATAATCTAATAGGTAACAATTTTTTATGTGTGACTTTGAATTTTATTGTAAGTACGTATGATTCATGACGTTTTTCATATTCATTGAGTCGTTTTTGCAGTTGCTACCGTTCTTTTATCATTTGAATACATAAATCAACGAACAATACAACAAACATAATAAACTCACGACCATAATCCCTTTCGGGGTGGTCAAGTACTGTGCTAGAAGCTGGAACTAAATTAGCTTAATCTTAAAAAGCGTGCAGTTAGAGAACTAGCAAGGCAAGGTTCACCTTTTAGTATTGAAGGTTGCAGGATGGAAGGTGTCCAGCAAGTGGTGATAGGTGGATTAGGTTGCTATACAGGGTGTAAGGAAGTATTAATTACCTTTAAACCGCATACTCTACCCATCAAACTGAACAACTTTTACTATGGGAGCAAATCGATCGGAGCCAAAAAAAATCTGCTGTTCCATACTGAACTGCAATACCTTCTCGACTGAAAAGTATGAGACAGCAGTTTTTTTTTTTGCTCTGATTGTTTTCCACCAATACTAAAAGTTGTTCAGTTTGATGGGTAGAGTATGGGGTTTAAAGGTTAATAGTACCTTTTCTTACACCCTTTAACATAAGTATACAGAGTCCTTCTTAATATGCTGACACTTTTTTAAGGGGATGATCAGACCGTAAAACTGAACAACTTTCTCTATGGCACCAACATCGAAACCGCGAAAAAAAATTCTGCTCTTCCATACAAAACTGCAAATCTATTCGAGCCAAAAGTATAGGACAGCTGATTTTTTTTCGCGATTTCGATGTTGGTCCCGTAGAGAAAGTTGTTCAGTTTGATGGTCTGATCATCCCCCTAAAAAGTGTCAGCATATTAAGAAGTACCCTGTATGGGTTGAAGAAATTAGCTCCATACAAAACTGCAAACATATTTTTGACCCGAATGTATGGGACAGCTGTTTTTTTTTTCGTGGTTTAGTTTAGATGTTGACAAATTCGCATACGAGTTCTGAGTTTTTCATATGGTCTATTTCAGGGTTTAATGCTTCTATTCCTATATTGATAGCCAAGCGAATGGCAATTAATGGTGAATGTAGAGATTAACAAACTGTCAAGCAGCCAAGAACGCAGTACTGTTTGGCATGGCATCATAAAGCGCCAGTGGATTAAATGACAAAGTAAACTTATGTTTTCTGTCCCAGGGCGTCTTACTGATAGCTTTGAGTAGGGTTACCAGATGGATTTAAAAGTCCTGACAAAAATCAGTGAAAAGTCCTGAGATTTTGTCGCAAACATATACCTACTGACCTGCAAAACCAAGTATCACACTTTAGTTAGACGGCAATTTGAAAAGGAGTGTTTTTACTTATAAATACCGTTTTTTTCTGGCATTTCTTAAAAGAAGATAATCGACTATGAAGTATTTATATAAAAAAAATTAAAAGAATCGTATTATTTTGTTTAGAAATGCATCTTGTGCAGTTTAAAGGTTATGTATATTGTTATAATACATTTATTTTTCATTTTCATTGCAATTTTAAAAGTGTGGTACTAAGTTTTGAAGGCCAGTGTAATTGACAACTCTGTGAATTTATAGTGCGTCGATATTTGTTAGTTTACTAAACATTGTATTGTCATATATATCATAATATTCATAATTAAAGACCTACGGCCTACCCTTACAACGCAACAGCAATTAATTAGGGTCACAGATGAATAAAAGTATTGATTATTTGTGCAATTCACTTAATAAAAGTCGATTCTAAACACCAAAGAGGGTAAATTAGATTTTTTTAAATATTTTATTGTTAATTTGTGATACTTACTGTCCAAAGAATATTATATATTTTTTTGTTTATGTTGATTATACTTTCTAATCAACAAATTTATATTTTCTAATCAACAAATTTATAAAATCTACTACCAAATCGAAAAATCCTAAGATTTCCAAAATCCGGCCGCAATACTGTTAAGAGCCTAAGGGTTGAACCTCATCTGGCGGCACCGCATCGCCTTTTTCTGTCGCTCCATCCTTTTCTGTCACTCAGTAACGTCATTTGGTGGAGTAAATAAGATGACCGCACGCCGCAGCATCGCCGCGTGCGATCGCGTTCCGTCTATCTCATTTACTCCACCAAATGACGTTACTGAGTGACAGAAAAGGATGGAGCAACAGAAAAGGGCGATGCGGTGCTGCCAGATAAGGTTCAACCCTAAAAATCCTGTAATCTCAGGACAAATCCACAGATATGGTAACCCTAGCGGTAAGAGGCTTATTCCTCCGTTTCCATGTCTCTTGTCCGAGTTTACGTCGGCGTCGCGTCGCGTCGGTCGATGCAGCTCAGTTGCACTGTTGCACTGTACTCACCCACGCAGTTCATTGCTCTTACGCTCACATCCAGTTGAAGCAAAATTTTGTATATTTTCTGCTGTTTCTGACAACTGAATTCGAATTTGCAGATTATACAGGGTGCAACCTAGTAAACAAAACTTAATGGGGTAGTTTCGACCATCAAACTGAACAACAAAAAATAAAAAATAAAATAAAAAAAATAAAAAAAAAATAGAAAAGAAAGAAATAGAAAAGAAAGAAATAAAATAAAAAAATGTACTGTTCCTCACATTGCAGATCTTTTTATTTTATTAAACGTTACTAGGGTCTTTTGTTACACCTTGTATTTTTAACTGGATCATCATCAATTTGTATTATATCTACATTGAACAGAAATAAATAGCTGTCTACCAAAGAAAATTAGATAAGTACTCTAACGCAATACGTCAAGGTCGCGTAGGTTAATAAACAGAGAAAAGCTGATTTTCTGCTCCTATAGTCCATATCAGTCTGTCCTTAGTCATTTGTTACCCACGTTTAAGCATCTGAAAAACCTTGGCCAGTGATCTAAAAATGTCCCTGTATAGTATACAGGGTGAAATTGATATTATTAGCATCCTTTTAAACTAAGAGTCTACCCATCAAACTGAACAACTTTCACTATGGGAGCAAACCGATCGGAACAAAAAAAAGTCAGCTGTTCCATACTAAACTGCAACGCCTACTCGACTCAAATGTATGCAACAGCTGATGATTTTTTTTACTGCAATCGGTTTGCACCCATAGTAAAAGTTGTTCAGTTTGATGGGTAGACTCTTAGTTTAACAGGATGCTAATGATATCAATTTCACCCTGTAATAGAAGAAAACTCACTCACTGACTCATCAGGAAATACCCAGGATCATATAGCGTGCAAATTCAAAATTTGGCACATGTTTTTCCTCTCGTTTATAAATGAAATTCTCACTGCAGAAGTATTTTTCAAAATTTATCCTCTATAAGAGGAATACTGTACGAGGAACACCATACCATAGTGTAATAAAAACTTATAGTGGTTCAGCTCGGCACAAGAAAAGAGAGATTATTGTTTTGGTGTACAATAAAGTATAATTTGATGTATCAATTGTCCGCAGGTCTGGCGCTGGTGATCGCGGGCGGTGTGCAGTACTCAAACTCACCGGCCGTCACGCCCTCGGACTCAGACACCGGAGTGGGCACTCTCATCGCCGGCGGAGTGCTGCTGCTGCTCGGTCTGCTGTTCATTGGTCAGTACAGTACAGTAGCTTCACAAACTCACCGGGCGTCACTCCCGCGGACTCAGACACCGGAGTGGGCACTCTCATCGCCGGCGGAGTGCTGCTGCTGCTCGGTCTGCTGTTCATTGGTCAGTACAGTAGCTTCACAAACTCACCGGGCGTCACTCCCGCGGACTCAGACACCGGAGTGGGCACTCTCATCGCCGGCGGAGTGCTGCTGCGGCTCGGTCTGCTGTTCATTGGTCAGTACAGTACAGTACAAACTCACCGGGCGTCACTCCCGCGGACTCAGACACCGGAGTGGGCACTCTCATCGCCGACGGAGTGCTGCTGCGGCTCGGTCTGCTGTTCATTGGTCAGTACAGTACAGTAGCTTCACAAACTCACCGGGCGTCACTCCCGCGGGCTCAGACACCGGAGTGGGCACTCTCATCGCCGGCGGAGTGCTGCTGCTGCTCGGTCTGCTGTTCATTGGTCAGTACAGTACAGTAGCTTCACAAACTCACCGGGCGTCACTCCCGCGGACTCAGACACCGGAGTGGGCACTCTCATCGCCGGCGGAGTGCTGCTGCTGCTCGGTCTGCTGTTCATTGGTCAGTACAGTACAGTAGCTTCACAAACTCACCGGGCGTCACTCCCGCGGGCTCAGACACCGGAGTGGGCACTCTCATCGCCGGCGGAGTGCTGCTGCTGCTCGGTCTGCTGTTCATTGGTCAGTACAGTACAGTAGCTTCACAAACTCACCGGGCGTCACTCCCGCGGGCTCAGACACCGGAGTGGGCACTCTCATCGCCGGCGGAGTGCTGCTGCTGCTCGGTCTGCTGTTCATTGGTCAGTACAGTACAGTAGCTTCACAAACTCACCGGGCGTCACTCCCGCGGGCTCAGACACTGGAGCGGGCACTCTCATCGCCGGCGGAGTGCTGCTGCTGCTCGGTCTGCTGTTCATTGGTCAGTACAGTACAGTACCGACCTGCTGGCTACCAACATTTTATTGCCACATCTATTGTTATTGAGGCATTCAACGTGCACTGTTTGTTATACGATAGTTCATCGTGTTGAAGAATGAAGATTGCGCTCTAAAGGTGAACGCACACAGGAGTCACATGGCAGCGGACGGATTTTTTGCTTTATATGTATTTCTATCTATGGAAGTGCGTCCACTGCACTCGCATTATCCGTCAATGCGGCACCCGCAAAATCCGTTTTGCTGACCACGCCTCCACTGCGTCCTCTGCGATGCGGCTCCTGTGCGCCTTCGCCTTTAGAAAGTATCCGGGATATAAGCAATATTGGGGATGCCATAATTTAGGGTTGGGACAGTACGTAATGTAATCTCCTTCCATTCATATTTTTAGTCTTTTTACGTAGCCTTTTCAGTGTCTCACTGCTGGGCAAAGGCCTCCCCTTTTACTTTGCAATCCTGTCTATTGTGCGCAACTACTGACAACAGATTGTCTCGCAACCTATTTCTGGGTCTATACCCCGACGCCGACGACCATCTCCGGGAACCCAGTCCGTGGTTATTTAGGCCCATCTGTCTGAAGTAGCATACATTTTTAATTTGCATACCAATAACGTTCAAAAATCAACATAAGATGAACAAAAGAGTACAATGGCCTTCCCAATTGATTTAGAATACCAGGCATGACCATGAAGCACTGTAATTTGTGAGACAAACCCTTTTTAAAAATCGATAAATTGAATGTTCGCTCAAGAGTATCAAAATTGCAAAGTGCTAACATAACTCAGAATTGATTGACACAGTTTTATAACATAAAACTCACTCACACAAGGCCCTTACTCACGCATATATCGTCATTCGTTGATACGTTATGTAATTCGATATACTTACGTATGATTTCAACTATTGGATTCGTATGAAAAATACGGAATGCATTATGACTGTGTAGGTGTTAGGGTAAACAGATGCATCAATTTAAGGGGTGATTGTATTCATGATACTGAACAGCTTTCCGAAACATATAGGACAAATATTAAAATTCGAATATAGAATAGAATAGAAAAATGATTTGGAGATTATGTGATTCCAAACAATAAAAACGGGTGTTTCAAAAAATAAAATGTTGTCCAAGCCATAACCGGGATGTGATCATACCATACCATACCCATTTGGTTTGGGGTCGGCGCAAAATATCAATATTGCGCCGTCCCGAAATGGGAATGGTTTAAAAGGGCGCAGGAGTGCGATTTTTGTAACGCATTCGGTGAGTTCAGCCGTTGTAAATGTCAAAATAACTACGGAGATACGCATCTTTCTACTGCTGATTTGACTTTAAAAAATCTCACTCCTGAATTATGATTTTTGAAAGTCAAATCAGCCGTAGGAACATGCATATCTCCATAGTAATTTTGTCATTTTCAACGGATGAGCTCACCGAATGAGTTTCAAAAATCGCACTCTTGCACTGAACCACTGAAGAAACTGTTACCTTACGATATCGGTAGTTGTTTCTAATAAAATAAATGGTACAAACTGTAACCAATTCTCTTTAATAGGTACTCGTTAAATCTATACCATTATTTATTCTCAATATGCCTATGAGTTTATGCCATTCTCGGACACGAATTAGTTTGTGTAAAATTCTATAAATAGCCTGGTCGATGATAACTGGTAGCTGTTATACATTTAGGTGCGACAGATCGTTGCAGTATGCAAGGATGACTTCGAGACTATTCTTGACCGTAATGTGCACTCACCGCATCGCTTAAGATCTGTCTTCCAGTTGGCCTATTTAACTATCTCCTTCACAAACTTCGTAGCGAGTTTTGAATAGTAGTAAAACGCATTCTAAAATAAAAATAGTTCGTAGATATATTTTACAAGAACCCTGAAGTGGATTTACTTGGTTCTTGGGGCCATTAGTGAGCGCTAGATACATAGCGCAGGGCATAGCGCACATAGTGCTTACCGTACTTAGGTACTGTCTGAATTTGATTGTTTTGACGAAATAAATGAGTCATCTTCAGGTGATAAACATTTTAAACTTTTATGGGGGTTGTTGAGACCTTCAAACTGAACAACTTTGACTATGGGACCAACATCGAAATCGCGAATAAAAAATTTGTTTTGTCCCATACATTTAGCACGAGTAGATCTGTAGTTTAGTATGGAATATCGCAAACGCATCGTATTATGTGGATTATAGCAAATCTCCCCATTTTGGGGGAGGTCTATGTCCAGCAGTGGACTTCTATCGGCTGATATGATGAAGATGGAACATCAGATTTTTTTTCGCGATTTCTGTATTGGTCCCGTTGTGAAAGTTGTTCAGTTTGATGTTCTTAACCCACCCCCTTAAATGTTTATTTGTATTTTTGTAACACCTTGTATAATCTATCTAGTAATCATCATCTTAGAGTACTCGCAAAATGTGCTAATTATGCTTAAAAAATAAAAACGTGTACTTCTTCTTCTTATCGTGTGGGCAGAGCCCTATAGTGTCAGAGTTTTTTCAGACCGCCTTACGGCCTCTGACGTGGTTTTTATGTAACCACCAGAGATAGTAGCCGGGACCAACGGCAACGTGTACCTACTACTAAAGTTAAAGAAAAGAAAGGAACGAAAATCCGTGTTTCTGTCACCAATGTAAAAGAGCTTTAGATCGTCGTCGGTAGTAGATTTGTTTACAAAGACTCGTATTGGAATAGAATGTAATCAATACATCCAGTATATCTGTTCACACCCACCTGCGTTATATTGTGCAGTTCATGCCAATCTAACAAATCGCCTCCTGACCTTTGACCAAGATTGTCTAGACGATAGCGATGCCTTTTATTTGATCATCATCATTTTAAATTCATATCTATCGACTTTTCAAGGAAACTCGGACAGGTTTAGAAATTTAAAATTATAATTTTTTAACGCGTTTGTTCATAAACATAAAACTATGTGTGACGTTGTGCCATGTGTTTTAAAATGGCGTGTAAAATGGAAAGAAAATTACTTATAAATTCGACGTGTAACATACACGTCGAATTTATTAAGTAATTAATTTATAAGTAACGAGCTTTTACCCGCGACTTCGTCCGCATAAATTATATACCAGATTTTAAGTCAGATCATAAGCTATCAAACAAAAAAGTTTCATCAAAATCGGTTCAGTAGTTTTTGCGTGATACTCGAACAAACATACACCCAAACAAACAAACAAACGAACAAACAAACAAACAAACAGACAGACAAAAAGTCCAAAAACCTGCGTTATATTGTGCAGTTCATGCCAATCTAACAAATCGCCTCCTGACCTTTGACCAAGATTGTCTAGACGATAGCGATGCCTTTTATTTGATCATCATCATTTTAAATTCATATCTATCGACTTTTCAAGGAAACTCGGACAGGTTTAGAAATTTAAAATTATAATTTTTTAACGCGTTTGTTCATAAACATAAAACTATGTGTGACGTTGTGCCATGTGTTTTAAAATGGCGTGTAAAATGGAAAGAAAATTACTTATAAATTCGACGTGTAACATACACGTCGAATTTATTAAGTAATTAATTTATAAGTAACGAGCTTTTACCCGCGACTTCGTCCGCATAAATTATATACCAGATTTTAAGTCAGATCATAAGCTATCAAACAAAAAAAGTTTCATCAAAATCAGTTCAGTAGTTTTTGCGTGATGCTCGAACAAACAAACCCACAAACAAACAAATAAACAAACAAACAAACAGACAGACAGACAAAAAGTAAAAAAATTTGTGATTTGGAATCAGGGAAGCCTAAAAACTATATCGTAATCTTTTTTTGTAATATCTTCAATGTACAGACACACTTCTGTTACAGTTTTGTTACACTTCTGTTCAGTTTAGATTTAGATTAAACTGGATTAATCTTTTATTTTCATATTCGGTAGTTGAGACTTATTCTTCCTTCTGCTTAGCTCACACTTATTTAACTATACTTTTAGCGTAACACAATAATTGTTCTGTACTCGATAAGTAAAAGAGAAAACTGTATTATACTTAGGTATTGTAAGTACTAGTGCAATCCTTTTATCCATTGGATGATACGGTTAGTGAAATGGTTACCACGCCGGACTATTGGAGCTCCGCAGTTCTAGAAAAATAGTTTTCAGGATTAGAATCCAGCTTTTCTGATCTCACTGGTGATAGATCTCACAATGACCTAGTATAGAGACTTGATTGCAAGTCTTTCAAGTCAATCAAGTATCGGATCAAGAATAAATATGTATATGTATTCTTGATCCGATACTGTACTGAAGAAGACGAGGTCGCGAATAGCCAAAGAAAAAATAAAATTATCTAATATGTATTTGTCTACAGGTGTCGGTGGCTGGGCCTGGTCAGCCAGATGGGGCGGCGGCAAGGAGGCCCCGGCCAGCGGCGCGGCTGCCCTCACGGCCCTGAACCCGTCCACGGACCCCCTGGTGGCTGCCCAGTACGCGCCCGTGCGGGACGCGCCGCCCGCGCCCGACGATGAGATGCGCAACCTCATGGATAATAAGGAATGGTAAGTTATATCATGTCCGGACAGTTCTATACATTTTAGATTTAGTATAGTCTTGGCGCAAACAGATGTCGCTACTGGCCTGAATGAGAGATAAATCTTAATTAAACGTTATTAGATCACTATTATTTGAGGTTTGTTCCACGGAAATAAATTATCTAAATATTGCTGTAGTACCGTTACTCACCACCGGCACTGTACTTGCGCGAGTTTTCATATAAGAAGGTGGCAACTTTCTTAGTATGGGCATTGACCCTCTGTTGTGTATAATTTATTCATTCTATGGTTTTATCATACGAGTAAAAGAGATAAGAAAGAGTGCTATCTGGCTATTCCATCCATACTAAGTGGCGTACCTCGGAAAAAACTAAAAATCCAGTCTCTTAGATGGCGCTGACTCCTTAACCCGCGAGTAGATGAATTGCCAATATACGCTAAGAAATTTTGTTTAGTCTTTCATATTTACGTACTTACGTAGGAGAGGTAGCTTAGATATCTACTACCCGTTTGCTTGGAGTTGGCCGTCGATGACCGTTACAAAATTTCGTCACAGGCACATTAACTGGTCCCGTCGACAAAAAATAATATAACAAGCAAATAAAAATTTAAAATTAAAAGCGATATTAGTGACCGGGACAGACGTGCCGTACGTGGTTGCGTTGCTAACGGTTATAAAATTGCGTTTAATAGGGTCTCTTAGGGGTGCGGTACGGTGAAGCGGGAAGGGAGGGAGCGGCCAACTCGAAAAAAACTAGTACTAGATCTGAAGATGTAGATGCAAAAATAGCGAAATGATGCTCATAACGACATCTAGCGAACTAGAATTTACTAAATTCCGGTGTACGCAGCATATTATGGAGAATACCACTCTTTAGTTCTACTCTTTACTTCCCAATATTCAATCTACGGATAGCTATCCTGGACCGTTAGTAAGTTGCTTTCTATCTTTTGAAGTCGTCCCAATAATGCAGATCAGTATGTCCTATCTTTAATTAAGAGTAAACAACTAGACAGGCCGCCTATCCGACCTCCCTTGCGTTCCGTATAAGTGTTACGGCACACTTGCGGACCGTTCTGCGGCTGAACGTTCGGTTGAATACGCGCGCAACGCTTTTCCCTATACGGGCGACACACCAGTGCGCGCCATTACGCCCCATTTTTCCTAGTAGACGCGTTTCAATTTCAACCGAACTTTCAGCCGCGGAATGATCCGCAAGTGTGCCGTTACACTTAGGACGGTAAAACAAGAGATATGTAGATTTCTATACATATATCAAAAGTAGAGCAAAACTAGAGATAGATAGTATATCGGAAACGGTGTTAAGTGGCAATGAGCTGGTCAGATTTGTCGTAGAAACATGTAGTGTAGAATATACGACCAATGGGTTCTAGAATGGAGGCCATGTAAAAGGCGCGATTATCTGCACAAGATGGCTGGAAGTAGCGCAGGATCGAGTTATGTATGAAACAACCGTTTTTTCGCTATTTCTATATTGGCACAGCTTACCATGTGGACCACTGCCTCCGTGGTCTAATGGTTAAGAGCATTGGGCTCTCGACACGGAGGTCGTGGGTTCGATTCCCACGGGGGACACCAAGTGATATGTCACTTTGTGCGTTTTTCCCCAGTTGGTTAGGACATTGCAGGTTGAATCACCTGATTGTCTGAAAAAGAAAAATGATTCCGTGCTTCGGATGGCACGTTAAGCCGTTGGTCCCGGCTACTATCTCTGGCGGTAGTAGTCGTTGCATAAAAACCACGTCAGAGGCCGTAAGGCGGTCTGAAAAACTCTGACACCAGGGCTATGCCCACACGATAAGAAGAAGACCATGTGGAGAAAGTTGTTCAGTTTGATAATCTGGTCATCCCTTTAAAATAGTCTTAGCTAATTTTCAGTTTATTCGCTACTTCTAGTGGCTGGTGTTAGCCCCCACTCGCCGACCTTGTGTCTGAATCGTGCGAAGTCACGTCCCTGGATAAATAGCATAATTTATTCATGTTCCAACACTGCACTGTTATTAACTACCAAGCGGTTTTCTGTATTTCCGGCTGACAAAGTATTTTAGTTCTTGTTTCTGCACTTTTTGAAAATACATTTTATCGCCGGCTTGACCACGATAGTATTCTTTGACGATACGTCACGAATTACGATGGATTCATGAAAGTCAAATCAAACAAAATTAGGTAATACGCTGTATATACAGGGTGAAATTGATATCATTAGCATCCTTTTAAACTAAGAGTCTACCCATCGAACTGAACAACTTTTACTATGGGAGCAAACCGATCGGAGCAACTAAAAAATCTGCTGTCCCATACTAAACTGCAGTGCCTACTCGACTCAAATGTATGCAACAGCTGATTTTTTTTGTTGCTCGTTCGGTTTGCTCCCATAGTTATAGCTGTTCAGTTTGATGGGTAGACTCTTAGTTTAAAAGGAAGCTAATGATATCAATTTCACCCTGTATATATGGCTATTAAATATCCCTATAACTATAATACAGGGTGTTTGGGTAAACAGTTGCATTACTTTAAGGGATTATTATACCCATGACACTGAACAAACCTTTAAGAAATTCGCAAAAAAAAAAATCATACTTTTCATACAAATGTACGATGAGCTGATTGCATTTAGTATGGAAATTGTCCAAAAAAAATTGTTGCTAATTTCCTATAGGTTTCTTTCCTAGGGAAGGTTATTCAGCGTCATGGGTTTAATCACCCCTTAAAGTAATGCAACTGTTTACCCTAACACCCTGTATATTATGTAAAATAGCAATAATAATGGACTGTGGTCAACTTGTAACAAATCAAAAAACTGATGACTGATTGCAATAAGCATTAATTATATCGCGTATTTGTAATTAATATATCACGATCTAGGTACAATACATTCAAATTTTATAGTTATTTTAGTCAACGAGCTTTCACCCGCGACTTCGTCCGCATAAATTATATACCAGATTTTAAGTCAGATGATAAGCTATCAAACAAAAAAAGTTTCATCAAAATCGGTCCAGTAGTTTTTGCGTGATACTCGAACAAACAAACAAACAAACAAACAGACAAAAAATCCAAAAATTTGTGATTTGGAATCAGGGACAGGTAAAAACCATGTAGTAATTTTTTTTTTGTAAATATCTTCAATGTACAGACACATTTCTGTTACAGTTTTATAATAGTTTAGATTAGTTATATTATTGTAACATTTTTTGTAAATCACGAATAAACTTTATCATCCAGTAATTTCTCATAATCCATTGTTAGTAGAGCTATTTCCCGCGATAATTGTGCGCTTCGGGTTAAAAGCATCAAATTTCTACCATGGATAGGGTGTTCCTCGGTGATCATTTTCAGATGTGGAGGGAAGTCTGATTCGTCCCCTGTGCGCGGGGGGAGGGGGGTGAAGTACGTATCTGGGTCATTGTTTTCATTATTCTTTTACGGATCAGTTAATGCTACTAGGGCTTGTGTGGTATCGTTTTCGAGTAAAACAGATACGAGGAATTCATTTTTACTGCATAATAGGCATATTTCCATACAATAAAATAATGTTTTACACGAAAAAGTAAAAACCATTGCCTTGATTTTTTTTTTAAAACATCTATTTCTTTGGAAATCTTGATAAATATAAGTAAACAAAATTAAGCAAATAAAGGTTATTTAGTCTAGTTTATAAAAACATATACTTGTTGGACACTTATCATACAACAACTACAAGAAAAAAATTCATTTACGCGTCGAGGTAAAGCAGCATAATTCGTTTACTGCGGATTACGAGTGATGGTTTGGAGGTAAACATAATATGTAACTTTATAATTTCGATAGCAAACGATTATTTGTTGAAAATTAAATAGAAAAATAAATTAAGCATAGTTTTAATGGATATAATAAGGAGCGGCAACAATTTTAAAAGGATATAATTCGGAGCGCGCTCCATACAAACGATGTCTGGTTATATTTCCAATATTATCCAATTAAATTCAATGAAATTTTACAGAAACAGTCTACAGACTAATATCTATGCTCATATTGTCTCAGATTTTCGTAAAAATGTATAGTTTCGAACTTACAGTGCCTCAAAGATTTCCATACAAATCTTAAATTAACCCTAAGCATTGAAAGAAAATCGGGCACAATATACAAGCATAGAGATTAGTTGATAATAAATTAATAATATAAGTAAATAAAAAATTGTTTTTGAAAAATTTCGTTAACTTTAATTGTTTAGTATTGAATATATAACCAGACTTCGTTTTTATGGAGCGCGCTCCCTCTCCTATATCTATCCTCTTAGGAGGATATAATTCGGAGCGCGCTAGGAGCTTAGGCTCCTCAAAAAAAACATTTAATAATTGTTAAGTATATAGGAAAATCGGCAATTATTGCCGGCTTAAAATCATAGCGCTGAGAATTTGGAGTGCAGCTGCGGTGTAAATGCACCGTCCAGTACCTACCAACATCTTTTGTAAAGCAGCACGACATTATTAGCACTGCAGATATAGTTTCTGCCTCGGGAAGAGTAGTCTACTCTAAATTGAGTGCGATTCGACTGTATCTTTCGTCCAGTCCATCCCTAAAGAAATGAAATGAATACCTAACTATTTAGCGGAAGCTTTAACTATAACCAAAAGCAACTTAGAGAGAGCTAATTTACTGAGAAAAGCCACGCAAAGTCAGCAAGTGGCTTTTTGACTGAGGTGCGAATCATTATTCTAATCCCCTTTTCACGCAACATCTACAACGTGTTAATAAATTAGCGCAAAACCTCATACACCCTAACTGATTTATAACAAAATAATTAGATTGAAACTATAATTTCATTATTTTGATAGTTAAAATTTAAAGTTATTCGCATTTTAAGTTTTGAGGCAAAAATGATTTGTTATCTTTTCAGCACTGAAAGAAAGCGCTAACATACTCATGGATACATTTTTATAATCTTGTTTTGGTAGTAAGTAGGGTGAGGGTGCCCGTGCGGTGGGTTGACATCGGGTTCAGAAAATTTTAAATTTTGCAAACAAATTATTTAATATTTTGAAAAAAATTACCTATGTTGAAACCATGATAATTCGATTCTGCTCTCGATTCTAAACAAACTACTTTCTAGTTTTGCGTTAATTCATTAACACGTTGTATAAAAATGTAAGAATATACGAGTGTCAGCCTCCTCGCTCGGGTGATCATGAGGCAAAATGACACAAATGAACAAACAACTTTATTCCGATTTGTCGCGTCAAAATTGCCATGAGAGAGCAGATAGATGCCACACTTTTCCTTGTACCTCCTACGGATGCAATGCCCAAAAAAAGTGTATAAGAAAGAAAGAGAGAAATTTTATTTCTTCGAGTATATGAAAATAGAACCGAATTATTCTCATTCTTGTCACAACAATCAGTTCTTCCAGTGTAGAGGCAACAGAAAAAGAAATCGACGCAACGAATGGGAGTAAAATTCTTTGTTCTGCCGCTGCCTCAGATTTGAGTCAATTGGCCCCATGTTCGCCCGGAGGCTGACACTAGTAACTTTTTACACTTGGAAGATTCAATGCCAAAAGGACGTAGAAGAGTGATCATATCATATGCAACCGTAGACACTGATGTATCGTCCGAGTACCCTACTAGTGGTGGGGTTTTTCAGTAAATTAGCTCTCTCTGAGTTATGGATTTGCTTTCGGTTTTGGTTCAAGCTTCGATAAATAACAAGGTAGGGTATTCACGAATTGGTGGTGTCAATGAATTTGACACAATGCAGGTATCGGCCAATACACTGGCCTGCAAAACTAAGCATCGGTTTAACCGGTATGATACGGTATGTGGTTCTTTTCAGGCAAGGGGAAAAGAACGGCTTTGGACACTTGGAAATCTTTACACTAAGCCTGAAGTAAATAGGGCCTTTGAAGAACTCAAACGAAATAAGTGAGGACTCAATTCCTAATAGAAAGATTTGTATTGTTGATGTATGACCGCATTAGTCAAAGCTTTGACTGTCTGTGAAACTGCCGGCTTAGGATATACTACCCAATTTCTTTACGTGGGTGTCGCACGAGGCGACTAAGTGATAAAGTTTTTGGCAGTGTTTTGTGGGCGAGAGATTAGCCCCCTGTCATCACCTGACACGTCATTTCATCGTGAAACCTTCAACATGAAATGTTCAATATGGTCAAAGTGAGCCTTGCTACAACGCACTGCACGCTTAACATTGTTGTTGGTCGTTGTAGCAAAGTTTCCACCCCGTAAGGGATTATGGTCGTGAATTTATGTATGTATGTATTTCAAGAGCGAGCATAGATATTAGTTTGTAGACTGTTTCTGTAAAATTTCATTGATTTTACTTGGATAATATTAGAAATATAACCAGACTTCGTTTGTATGGAGCGCGCTCCGAATTATATCCTTTAAAATTGTTGCCGCTTCTTATTATATCCAATTAAGACTATGCCTAATTTATTTTTCTATTTAATTTTCAACAAATAATCGTTTGCTATCGAAATTATAAAGTTACATATTATGTTTACCTCCAAACCATCACTCGTAATCCGCAGTAAACGAATTATGCTGCTTTACCTCGACGCGTAAATGAATTTTTTTCTTGTAGTTGTTGTATGATAAGTGTCCAACAAGTATATGTTTTTATAAACTAGACTAAATAACCTTTATTTGCTTAATTTTGTTTACTTATATTTATCAAGATTTCCAAAGATATAGATGTTTTAAAAAAAAAATCAAGGCAATGGTTTTTACTTTTTCGTGTAAAACATTATTTTATTGTATGGAAATATGCCTATTATGCAGTAAAAATGAATTCCTCGTATCTGTTTTACTCGAAAACGATACCACACAAGCCCTAGTAGCATTAACTGATCCGTAAAAGAATAATGAAAACAATGACCCAGATACGTACTTCACCCCCCTCCCCCCGCGCACAGGGGACGAATCAGACTTCCCTCCACATCTGAAAATGATCACCAAGGAACACCCTATCCATGGTAGAAATTTGATGCTTTTAACCCGAAGCGCACAATTATAGCCAAAATGTATGAAGAGAATCCTCTACTATGTTGCTTATCCCAAAACAAGATTCATTCATTCAATTAGAGATACGACTGCAAAACATGGAAAAGTTCCTATGTAATTATTTAATTTAACAAACTATAACATGTGATGATGATAACATGAATAGTTCCCATGCATAGACCACTTGTGGTCTTCCCATGTTAAAGTTTACCAGCCACAGTATATGCCGCTATTGTCTTGTCTATTAATACAGACAGGTGGTAGGTGAAGTGATGCTAAAGTTCACGCTAACTCCATTGTCTTTTACTTGTTTACTTAACTTTTGTTCAGCTAACACGTCATGACGTGTAATACATAAAACTATACATGTTTATAAGTATAACACGTGCGGATCTACACGTTTTTACAATTGCTGGAATATACATAAGTAAACCACAGCGTAAACATTTTATCGTATTTCTTTTCAGGCTTTTAAGAAAGGCAATATAGTTTCAATGCATCTTCTTTCGTGTCAGATTGAATTTTTACATTGCATCACGGATAAAGAAAAGATAAAAGATTAAAAAAGATTAGCCAGTCAGCAATGTAAGCTGACTGCCCAGGAGTGCGATTTTTGAATCTCATTCGCTGAGTTCAGCAGTTGAAAATGTCAAAATTACTGTGGAGATATGCATCTTTCTACTGCTGATTTGACTTTCAAAAATCATATTTCAGGAGTGCGATTTTTGAAAGTCAAGTCAGCAGTAGAAAGATGCGTATCTCCATAGTAATTTTGACATTTTCAACTGCTGAACTCAGCGAATGAGATTCAAAAATCGCACTCCAGGGCAGGAATGCATGAATTTCTAGTGTATAGTTTCAAAGTTACATGGCCTATAGATTTCCATTAAATTATTCCTAGCCCTTAAAAACTATAAATTTTAACGAAAATCTGACAAACCACACTTACACAAATTAAACTTCGTTTGCATGGATCGATAGGCTATCTTAAAGAATATTGCGGGTTTTGGGATGGAATGAAGAGTCATGAGGTGATAGGCCACGAAATTATATCCTTTAGTCACTTTGAACGAAGGCCACAGGAAGAAATGTGGTGCTATATCTAAGCCGAAAAGCTCACGTCACATTGCTACTTGTAGTTATACAGGGTGTAACGAAACACCCTAGTAATACATAAGGGGATGCTTCAGCCCATGAAACTGAACAACTTTCATTATGGAGCCATCTTCGAAATCGCGAAAAAAAAAAATCAGCTCTTTCATACAAAACTGCAGTACCGTCTCGACTCAAATGTATGGGATGGCAGATTTTTTTAATTTTTTCTCGACATTGGCTCAATAGTGAAAGTTGTTCAGATTGATGGTCTGAAGCACCCCCTTAAGTATTACTAGGGTGTTTTGTTACACTCTGTATGTAGAAAAACACCCACCATTATTTTCCTAATGATTATTTAAGTAAGATCGTGTTCTTATATAATTTTTCTCGCTCTATTACAGTCTCAGCAGTGCAGAGGAAAGCGACAAAATGCTGGACGGACGACCATCAGTAGCATAAGATTGTGGAAGCCGTCATCAAGATAAGAGATTCCTTCGAGCTTGGGCTAGTCCTAATAAAATGTCCCCCTAAATAATACGCCATGTGGTATTATCGTTATAAAAGAACATTACATATGTATTAGAATATATTTTTATGGCTAGAAACTTCATCAAAAATCATGGCAATGTAACTGTAATACCACTGCCGTGCCCATAAACTCTAAGGTGTTGCATTTTGTGGTACAAAGTATAGATATGTGTGTAAGAAAATTTTTTATTGTTCTTAGTTTAATCAAAAGATTAATTAATAATTGCAACTGAATTGTATATTAATCTTATGATTTTATCTTAATTGACGTGTGCTTATTATTCGAGTGAATTATTTGTTCATACACCTAATTTCCATCCCTAAAGTTGTGAGTCGTGAATCGAACGATAAACGAGTTTTAATGATAACTACATATTATTACGAATTTAAAATATCCCTCGTTAGTTTGGAAATCTACGACAATTATTTTACCTATATTCAATGTCATAGCCATAAAATCAAATCGAAACAATACGGAGTGCGGGCATTGACTGAGCTGAGTTTTGGTTTAATTGTGTATGAATGCATAACACTCTTTCAAAGAATCTATTGAATATTTTTCATTCGTCGATAATAATAAGGTTGTATGAAAATGTAAGCACAATCATCGTAAATCTAAGAAAAATTTAGTATTCTTTTGGATGTGTTCAAATTGCATTAGAATAAAGTTTTCTTAACATGTCTTACCTTATTCAGAAATTAAATTGTCATAATCTAGTATTCTAGTGTTTTAAACACTTTGTTGCAAAATTGTATGAAGCTTTGTCTAATTAATCAAGTAATTATTGAAAGACAAGTTGCCAAAATATCGTCCATATTCAACTTTAGACTAGGCTTAGGTGTGGATAACACTTATTATACAAGTGGATTCTTATTTATTACATTTAAAATGTACTTATCAATTATTGAAATCTCATACCTAACTTTGAAATGTACTTTTACGGTACCAATTGAATTTTATTTGTATTTTCCTGTCAGTTTTCTCATTGATGAGTAATTTATGTTAGCTTTGATTATTTAAGAGTTCGTAAGTAGAATTATGAAGAAATTGGTAAGAAATATAAGTTCATGTCTACATAACATACGTTTTTGACGAACCGACACTAATTACGATATGGTGGAATTGTTCACACATAACTTGAACTTTATCATTATCAGTTCACTTTTATTGAGCTCTTCGAAATTTTCTTCACAATAAAACTGATTAAAAAATAATTAAAGAAAAAAGAAAGGTCAGCCAAGAGTGATCTTTCCGTCCGTATAATAATCAAACCGTAGATATAGTTCCTCCAAGATAGCTCCGTGATTTTGAAATGCGGTTTTAGAGATTTTATAGTACTTTTTAAAGCTGTTTGAGCTGTCTAAACTTTGTAATACACTTAGCCCGGCTTGCACCAACAAGTATTTAGGCTTAAACGTGTTTAGTGATAGTTCTGTCCTTCACACTGCTAATAAAAATGACAGTGACAACATCATATTTAAACATGTTTAAGCCTAAATACTTTTTGGTGCAAGCCAGCCTTAAAATATGCAAGATTAATTAACATTTAACATAAAATTAAAGGTTTTACAGATCAAACATATCCAGAAAGCAAAATAATCGCTCTAAAACGATCTGTCAAATTCACGGAGCTATCTTTGACGCACATAATGTATAAGTAGTTCTATTTTTGGAGAGTCGTTCAAAAATATGAGAAAAATTATTTTATGATAATTATTTTTATAGGTTGTCTCTAGCTATGTATATGCATGTATTTGTGTTTGATATTATATTAAGAGTCTTAATTCAGACTTCAGCATCACTAAATATGAACTTCAATTTTCAACCTAGTTTTTATAAAAAAGCTAGGAAGAGATATTGATGTGATCATTTTTATTATAATTGTTGATAACACGGTCGGCTGGCTTGCATAGCATTTAATTTATATTATTATATAAAACAGGTATAATAACTTAATGAATGTATTAAATGCTCTCTGTAGGTGACAAATATGTAGAATCGAAAATTTTCTCATCACAATATAGACGTAATATAATAATGTTGTAAATAAAGGAAGTTTTGAAAGTATAATAATTATTAGGTATAAGTTCTACATTACCTACCTATTTTGTAAGTTATGTTTTACAACTTATTAGTTGCACGAAAGTGGTAAGTGTGAAAATAATTGGAATTAAAATGAGCCTTATATCGTTGGATTTTAGGGCGAGGTTTGTGAATCACGAATTCATTGGCTTATCAGTAATAAGTTTATTACTTATTTATATTATGCTGCTGGTATTATGTAGTTTTTGTATGTTGCTTTGCTTTGTATTTTTTATCAAATTGTTTTCCTTCAAATTATTTTATTCTAAGGTGCAGTACCTACAGAGTACTGATTTTACTATATTATTTGATTTTATTTTTACACCTAAGGTACTTAAAGTACAGTAATTTATTTATAACAGTTTTAATTATTTGGTGTACTTAACGGATTATCTATTTCAACTGTTCCCATACGTCTTTAATTATAAAGAATAAAATAAAATACTTCATATTCCTGATCTATTTTGTTTCATTTCGTTTTCTCTAATTACTAATTTTGAAGAATGAAATAACGTGGTGGTCCAGTGGCGAGTAGCCTTGCCTGCCGTGCAAGAGGTGATGGTTCGATCCCCGTTCAGGCCGACTCGTACCAATGAGTACGATTTGTAACACCACTGGATTTTCGGTGAAGGAAAACATCGCGAGGAAACCTGCATGCTTCAATTTCGATGCATGTATTGTAGTAACCACTGTCCATTACACTTGTAATGGACTCACTTCCCTGTCACACTGTACACAGTTTCGGTACTACTAGTGAAACGTGAATGTTCTGAATTTTCAGGATATCTCTTGTCTTGACTACTAGGGTGGATCACTCAATGTATGAAAAAAATTTTTTTTGCTTTAATCACTTTCGGCTAGTATGAAAAAGTTGTTACACCTACCTACCATTCATAATATAAAATATTAATAAGATACATTAATATTTAGTACTGCCCCAAGCTAAGGGAACTTTTACAAATTACTCTTATTTGGCATCATTTCTGTTACTCCACTATTTCATTCGATTCTGCTATTTATTCATCGAATGTTGATTAATCATTCAATTATAATCCCCGCAAGTTGATATTGCGATGGAACCTTGTCACAATAACCGCTGCGTGACGTCATCAAGCACGGGCTGACCTTGCGAACGGTACTGATGGTGCACAGTCGACTACGTCAAAATTACGTCACCAAGATGGCCGCCAATCGCAATATCAACTTGCGGGGATTATATACCGTGGTTCATCACTACGAACTTCTCCCCCCACCCATGCGGCTCATTATCATTAGTTGCGCCATAAAAATTGTTCTGAGAGGTCAATTATTGCAAAAATCATGTCCTTGTTACGAAGTGATGCATTGTGTCCTGTGTTCGGGATTGCTCGGGATTTACCAACAAATACATTGCCAACGTACGAAGATGTTATGTTGTGTTATTTGTGGGTTAGTCGGAACAAACAAAAACAGGGCCAATATAAGAACTTAGTGAGTGACACTTGTTTGGGAGTTTCTGTGAAAGTTACAAAGCAATGGGAGTTATCTTCGATACCTACTATTGACGATCGATCCGTAGTTCGCAAAATTAAGGACTATTATGATAAGTATCGCAACCTTTTAAAACCATATTCATCAAGGAAAAATGTCGAATCCTATAAAGAACGCATGAAAATATTCAAACGCGAAGCGCATGTTTTATTTGACATAGCAACATGCAAATGTAAATGTTTTGATTCCTGTAAGTGCGACAAAGCCCTAAAAGTACCCATTCGTGAACGAAAGTTTTTGCAAGACCAGCGAACTAATCGAAAAATGGGCATCGGCAGTGTTGATACGAAAGTAAGCAAACAAATTGAGAAAAGTGGCGGTAGAAAAAGAAAACTGGAGGCTTGGTGTCAAACTCAACGCCAGCAAGCATTTGTTTCGGAGTCTGAGCCCACGCCGTCTAATGCTTTATGATCGAGTCTACTGCTTCTACAGATACTTCTATCGAACTACCCTCTAAACAAAAAGACACAAGTACTTCCATCGAACTTCCTCCTAATCAAAATGATTCAATGTCTTCACAGAGTTCGAAAAGAACCGCATACATACTACAGGATTCTTCCGCCATTGCCAAGACTTTAGACCGTTTTGGTGTGTCTGATCGGGCTGGAGCAGCGATAGTATCGGCAACACTGCAAGATATTGGGATTGTTTCCGTAGAAAATATGTCAGATGTTGTGGATAGAAATAGACGTGCACGCGATAAAGAAAGAAACAAATTGATTGATGTATCCTTTACGTTTGAGCATAACGAGTTCGGCCTCTATTTCGATGGACGCAAAGACAAAACTTTAATATATGAAGACTCAAGAAGGAAGGTTGTGTTAGAGGAACACATAAGTTTGCTTAAAGAACCCGGTTCTGAGTACATGGGCCACCTGGCTTTGCAAAGTGTAAAAGCTATAGGTATACGTGAGCAGGAAACTGCATGAGTTCTTGGTCCAGAAAGAAATTGACTGCGATAAGCTTGTTGTGATTGGTTGTGATGGGACTGCAGTGAACACAGGACAGAAAGGTGGTATTCTAAGGCGGTGTCCTATTGCCATCGCACGCGCGATGGCAATTTTTCTATGGAAAAATTTCAACGATTTGTAAAATTTCGGAGAATTACCATCAGTACGATCACATCGCATCGCACCATCGCGCGTGCGATGGCAATAGGACACCGCCTAAGATGTCTGGAATTAAAACTGTGAAGGTCATTGCAATGGTTTATTTGCTAACTACACGCAAATGAGCTTAATTTGCGTCATTTATTTAATTTTGAGACCCTTGATGGCACTACAACTGGACCTCGCAGCTTTTCAGGAGACATAGGTAAAGCTTTGAAAGATTGTGAGACACTTCCACTGAAGCCCTTTCAGGGAATAAAATGTACTTTGCCTGAAATTACGAATAAAAGTGATTTGAGCACGGATCAGCTTTATTTGTTTGACATTTGCGAAGCTATCAGTTCAGGATCTTGTAGTGAAAGTCTAGCTAAACAAAACCCGGGCAAGATAGTTCATTCAAGATGGCTTACAACAGGAAACCGGATTCTAAGGTTGTATATTTCTACGCCTGCACCGACAGAGAATTTTCTTTTATTAGTAAATTTTGTAATTAAAGTCTATGTCCCTATGTGGTTTTCTATTAAAACTGAACCACTTTGTATTTACGGAGCTAAACATTTACATAAGACTATGATGCTATCGCGATACCTTCCCCAGCAGATGAGAGTCATCGTGGACCGTGTTATCCAACGGAATGGCTATTTTGGCCACCCCGAAAATATTTTATTGGCAATGTTAGCTGATGGAATCTCTTCCATCAGCTAACATTGCCAATAAAATATTGCTTAATATTGCACTTGCTCTCGCAAGTGAAAGTGACAGCGTTACAAAAAATTATTAAAGCACGAGATTCGGTCACAAATCCCCGAGTTTTCGTGCTGCCTAAATTTAATTTTGAAGCTGAAACCTACACAGAAATGATAAATTGGAGCCAAGTTACTTTGACAGAACCACCAGTAACCAAAACAATAAGCAAGGATTTGATTATTGATTGCATTCTAAACCCACAGTTAGTCGAAATAACAATTTTACCTCTTATCAAAAACTATCCCTGCCACACACAAGCCACAGAAAGGTGCGTCAAAATAGTCACCGAGGCAGCTGCAGCAGTTTGTGGGCCATTCAGAAGGGATGGATTCATCAAAACGAGGTTGGAATCTCGAAAAATTATGCCATTTTTCAACACCAAAAAAGATTATAAAATTCAGTGAAAACCAAAATTTAACGTTTTTTCATGAGTGTTTTTTTTCGTAAATAGTACATTACTGCAGCGGCCAGCAACAGAGGCATTGATGGACGAACGTGTAAATGTGGGCCGAGGCGAAGCCGAGGCACACATACGTAAGTCCATCAATGCCTAGTTGTGGCCAAGGCTTGTATAGTACTTTTCTCAAATAATGCGCGGAAATGAAAACAGTAAATTTTCTCAAATAATTCGCGGAAATTAAAACTCTTTTCAAAATCAATGACGAACAACGAACAACAATTTGTTTTTTTTTTTCAATAAACAGCTTTCTATTTGCAAGTTAGTTCGAAATTTAAATAAAACCTTTTTTGAGTTACCTCCTTGGTCGCCATGTTTAGGAGAAAAAGATCGTTCCATTTTTAAATTACACGACAGATATGAGTTTACTATGTAATTTATTTGGCCGCAAAACACGACAGATATGGATTTTCATACAAACATTGCCGGCCGCTGCGCGCATGTAGTTGGCCAGTACAGCAATTTCGATTTATCTCGAAGAAGGTTGTCAAAATAATGCTCACATTTCCAAGCATGTTTGAGAAAAGACTATTAAGTATGTGTTTTTTTTTAATTTCATATCATTTTTGTTATCCTTAGCAATGATTAAAGCATAAAAAACAGTGATTTCCTGCTTTTTATTTACCCACAAGTTCAGTTTACCAGTGGCGGTTTTTTTATTTTTTTAGAAAACTTTGATAGCCTTGGGGCAGTATAAAACATTTGAATAAATAAAAAGTTTTTACTCATCTGATATCATGTTAGTGCGTAACAAGTTTCTCGTGGTAGCAAAAACAAAATTCGAAAAAAAAATTTTTTGATCCTCCCTATTGATTACCCTATTACTTACCCTCTCGGGGGATATACTCGTGAGCATATTATGCTATGCTAATAATTATGCACATCTTTCTAATCCATAATATTATAAATAACGAGCTTTTACCCGCGACTTCGTCCGCATAAATGAATATTATATACCAGATTTTAAGTCAGATGATAAGCTTTCAAACAAAAAAAGTTTCATTAAAATCGGTTCAGTAGATTTTGCGTGATACTCGAACAAACAAACACCCAAACAAACAGACAGACAGACAAAAAATCCAAAAATTTGTGATTTGGAATCAGGGACAGGTAAAAACCATGTCGTAATTTTTTTTTGTAAATATCTTCAATGTACAGACACCTCTGTTACAGTTTTATAATAGTTTAGATGTGAATGTAAGTTTGTTTGTAAGAGGGGGGTTACACGTTCAGTATTTCGTCATTCTGGTCCATCAGTCTGGTCATGTTTATTTGATTTTCAGAAGCACCATGTTAGTCGGGTCAATCTCGAGGAAGTTTCCCTTCAAATCAAATATACATGACCAGACTGATGAAATACTGACCGTGTAACCTCCCTCTTAAGCTTTCACGCGAAAACTACTTAACCGATCATCATGAAACTTTGTACACATATTCTTGGATGTATTAGAAGTAACATAGGATACTTGGGGTTTTCCAACGTGGACGAAGTCGCGGGCAAAAGCTAGTATGGTTATAATCGAAAGCAAGTGTATCTGTAAAGCAAAATTTATTACAAAATAACAAGTTAGTGGTATTGTATACTGTATCCTTACTTCGATACAATTAATATAAATTCATTTGAAATACACAAAGATGTAAGTAAACTTAGAGCTAATCAGTCTCGATTGGTGCGCCGCCACCAAGGAACTCCGGTCACGTCCTCATCTGAACAAATGTTTGTGGTTGGTCTGAAATATACCACAAATTATTTACATAGTTTCAAAATAATGTTTATATCGAATTATGTTGTAATTAAGTTTCAATTTGTGATCAACGAATCTGACAACAGAGATGAATGATTTATTTTTAATTAGTTCCTATTTAAGCCTTTAACATAAAAAAAGAAATTTAAGAATGGACCAGGAGTGCGATTTTAAAATCTCATACATTGAACTCAGCAGTTGAAAATGTATGGAGATAAGCATCTTTCTTCTGCTGATTTGACTTTAAAAAATCGCACTCCTGGAGTATGATTTTTGAAAGTTAAATCAGTAAAAGAAAGATGCATATCTCCATAGTAATTTTGACATTTTCAACTGCAGAACTCAGCGAATGAGATTCCAAAATCGCACACCTTTGTTTCTGTATTGTTTTATGATAGGTAATAGGTATTAAATGTAGTTTAACTAACCGGTATATTTGGCTATGAGGTAATGTTGATGCAAGTAATGGGCAAGCTGTGGCAGGTACCTCCTGAAAACAAAAGTACATTTTATCTTTATTGTCACCACATACAGAAGAATCAAGACTCAAGGTAGGGTTTCGAAATTGGATAGACTAACTGGGTTCGAACCACCGCCCTTTGAACGAGAAGCTGGGTTTTTAGCTACTAGACCAGACGATTTCTACTGATACTTCGCAAAAATTAGTGTCAATCTTTTACTAAAGCATACGTCTTGTCAGCGGCTCAAAACATACAATCATGTATTTGCGCAATGAAAACATACATCTTCATCATCATCATCTCAGCCGATGGA
Organism: Agonopterix subpropinquella; assembly: GCA_922987775.1. Classification (NCBI taxonomy): domain Eukaryota; kingdom Metazoa; phylum Arthropoda; class Insecta; order Lepidoptera; family Depressariidae; genus Agonopterix; species Agonopterix subpropinquella. The sequence goes on along the minus strand of OV277695.1, from coordinate 9,736,478 downwards.
CGTCCACTGCTGGACATAGGCCTCCCCCAAGGATCGCCACAACGACCGGTCCTGCGCTGCCCTCATCCAACGGGTTCCCGCCGCGTTCACCAGATCGAAGGTTCACCTTGTGGGCTGCCTACCCACGCTTTCAGGTACGCGGTCGCCACTCAAGAACTTTTGATACATGCATACATATTATATCTGCATTTTATGAAGTGCATAGGTATGTCACCTGAATGGCCTGCATTGGTATGTGCATGTTGGCGCGCATTTTTCTCTGTCTGATCTCACGCCGGACGCAACACTGGACTCCGAGCAGCACTCCACAGACGCAGGACGAGAGGCACCCTGAAATAGAATTGTTATAAATTAGATCTGTTTTTTTGGATCTTTACAATCTTCTTGTGACATCTCTCATCTCTTCATTTGTGTGACATTTTCCGAGATATTTGTATTTGTATTTTGTATTTCTTGTGAGTCCATGGTATGTAACCGAGTTTGTCCAATCTAGGCCCTAGACTTGCAGTGCTTCATGTGTCCTAGCTTTCTCAGCAATGTACTCAGAATTATCATTGTCACGTTTATTAAATAGATTGATCATGGGACAGGAAATACAGCTCAATTCCAACACTGAAAAAGCAAACACACTGTAAGAAACAGCTGTGCTGAAGTGGGATTGGGTTGGTCTTCATATTTCATCTGAGACCATACACCCCATACCACCATACAACCACCACCACCACCATCCATACCGACCATATAACTAACTACGTGTTACGCGTGTAATTCTATGAAAAATAACAAACTTTTCTGCCTTTATTTTGCAGGGGACGAGGTAGAATGAAATCCTCAACTTTGGATTTTAATCCATTACTTTGGATTTTAATTTTCATACAAAAATAGACTCGTGAGAACCCCAAACCAGGCAATTTTGAAGTTAATGTTCTGCAAATAAAGAGCCTAAAAAGGCTGTCATGTTTAGTGATAAGGTATAAAATTGGTTATGGTCAATTGGCCATATAACTTGGCAGACGGGAATGCTAACGCATGGCTGGTCCCTGGTTATATGGTCTAAGTATACACGGATTGGGAGAGATGGCAGATTTAGAAGATATTGTGTACCTAATCAGGGTGAGATTAATATAAAAGTAAAGTTTTAGTCTTACCTATGTAGACTAGTACACCCAAGTCACCGTTACGATTTGTACGTCTTAACACAATTCCAGCGATACATAATGAAATCCCTGTTAATATTCCTACTACAAATATTACCTGAAAAAGAGAACAGATTTAGAAACATTAAAGGACATCTGGTACATAATACCCAAAAATGTATAACTGTCCTTCTATTTTTATTATGGACTATGGAACACTAGAAACTAACTGCAGGCATTAGTTTATTTTATAATGATTTATTAGTTTTTATCATTTTTATATAAAAAAAACATTGTGCTTGCAACACCTCCTACCTCCTCCTACTAAACAACATTGACAGCCATGTTGGGGTTGCTGCTTTTTTATAATTTATTAATAATAAATGATTAAATAACTCGTTAAATAAAAATAAATGATACTATCTGAGTCGTTTTTATAAAACCTCATAATTTATTACACATTTGACTTCAGTCAAAACTTCTATACATTAAAATGTACCAAAAAAAAAAAAAAATGTGTTAAAATACCTTAAAAGGTATTTTTTCAAGGGAGAGCGGCGGTTGTCCTTTTAAAACATAATTTAAAAAATAATAAAGATCATTAAAACTTTCTCAAACTAAAAACATATATTTAAAAATTAAATCCATTTAGTTACAACTTATGCTATGAGTTTAATATAGTATTTTTTACATTAAGTAGACAATAAATTGAATTTTACCTGTAGAATATAATAGCACACGTATTCAAATCCTGGACAATGCCCACCACACGCCCCTATAATAGGCACCTCGGGGCTTACAGACGGCACGGGTGGCACCGGTGAGCGGCTGATTGTTTGCCGAGGCTCCATGTCACACATCGGAAGAGAAAAGGCACTGGCACATTGTGGAAACGTGTAGGCTTCTGACGCACCTCGCATGCCAAGTTTCTCGCCTTTCCTATAACTGTGCCATGTACCAGTGCCATACGGAGCTTGGTAGACAGGCGAAGGTGGTCCATATTCTCTTATTGTTCCATTGTAGTATTGTGGCACCTAAAATAGGACAATAGTATGGGTAATCAGTCTAGGTAAAATTAGGTAGCATCATTGAACTATTATTACATACTAGAACATAACACAACAAACACACAACATGTGTGATGTGCAGGTAAGAGATTTTGTCTTGAATCGTCATCATCATCATCTCAGCCGATGGACGTCCACTGCTGGACATAGGCCTCCCCCAAGGATCGCCATAACGACCGGTCCTGCGCTGCCCTCATCCAACGTTTTTCCGCCGCCTTCACCAGGTCGTCGGTCCACCGTGTGAGGGGCCTACCCACGCTGCGCTTTCCGGTACGCGGTCGCCACTCGAGAACTTTTCGGCCCCACCGGCCATCGGTTCTGCGAGCAATGTGCCCCGCCCACTGCCACTTAAGTTTAGCAACTCTTTGGGCTATGTCCGTTACCCTGGTTCGTCTGCGGATCTCTTCATTTCTGATTGGATCTCGCAGATTTATTTTTATGTATTTGCAAGTACTGACTGTGTAATATAATAACTATATTGTTTTTGTGAGACAAACAAGCTTTTGACCCGCGGGCCGCGACTTCATCCACAAGGATTACCCCTTTAGAGATCGATTTTTAAAAAATCCTTCCTTCATGCACACCTCCATGATCTATAGAATATATTCCAAATTTTATGTTTCTATGTTCAGCGGTTTAGGCTGTGCATTGTCTGTCAGTCACGGAACTCTTTCATAATGGCTCATTTTCATTGGTTGATATACCGCATGCGGGGACTCCCCGCAGGCAGGCTAACAACCAATGAAAATCAACAAGTCGATACAGTGGTCGTTACGCCACCTACGGGTATTCCCCACATGCGGTATATCGACCAATGAAATTAGTCAGGCTTTTTAAAGAGTGCGGGTACGACTTTTGAACTTACCAACCATGTTCTTCTGCACCCAGCGGTCGTTCCCTATAGACCAGTGAAAACGGTTCCCCGCATGCGAGCCTTATGGCATGCATTACGGAAATCTCTCGCATCCTGAATGCGGGCTATATCGACCAGTGAAAATATTGCCTCTAATGCGGGGACTATGGCATGCGTTACAGAAATCTCACCCGAAAAAACCAGAAATCTCTCGCACCCCGAATGCGGGCCAGAACTACCAATGAAAATGCGCCTATACATATATAGATAAAGAAATTCTATTCTATTCTAATACACACATGGTAAGCGGTGTCGGAAGTAGAGCTGTCCGTGCCCGCGACCTGGTACACGGGCGTGTTGATATCCTCCGCCCACGGGTACTTCGCCCTTTGCTGGGCAGCCGACGCAAACTGCTGCTCGCTCCTCGGCACCACCGTCGTCTGGTAGGGATGCACGCTGCGCGGAGACAATTGTTGCTTGAACATCTTGCCACACTGACGCTAACTAAAAGATAAACAATAATTTTCATTTATAAAATAAACATTACAATTTACAAACATAAACGTGAGCGAAGAAACACTTACTTCATAACAACACCTCGTACAGTTTATTAACATAAAAAGTTAATTAATGACCAACTAGACTAAAAATGCTACAGCATTTATTTATAAAAAAAATAATGTGTAGATTTTATATTGTATTGAATTGAATTTTAATTTTTACGAAGAAACAGAAGCCGCCATGTTTAGACTAGTTTTTTTTTAATTTGTCAACAAAACAAAATAGTGTCGTACCGTACCTCGTCTTGCTGAAACCATTTTTACCGGTTTTTATGACATCTTCTCTTGTCTATGATAAATTAGTTGTTTTTCGTTGTCATTCATTTCATTCATTCACCATTATGTTCACCATCACCAGTCAAATCAGAACTCAGAAAGGAAGAGAAGTTTTATTTTGTGGTGCATTTTTATCCATTTTGTTTGTTTCTTCAACTAATCTTAATTTGGAGACGAAGAGAAAAGTTAATTCTGTGGATAATGATTTGAAAAGAATCATTTGTAGTGAAGACTGGATGAACAGCAGCAAGTTTTACGGATGACCTGCCTGCATCCCGTGCATGGCATTTTGTGCAAAGAAACGATATGATATGCTGTAACATTTTCTTGCTGAATTATGTCTAGCGCCCCGGTTCACCAGTAATTACACGGAATCATGATTGGCCACGGTATGTCGAATGTGGACGGCACAATGAATTCTCCGGAGGACAGCGACAGGCTCGGCCCAAACGCCAATAATTTCTGTAGGGACTACATTCGAGGTTTTTGCTCACGAGAGAACTGTCGATACATACACGAAATACCACCCAAGGTCTGTCTAAAAGAGCTTTTCCGTTTCTGCCATGACTATCAGAACAAAGGCTGTTTCAGAGCAAATTGCAAGTTTATACACAGCTCTGTCGAAGATCAGGAACTGTTCTACGTTTCTGGAGTATACCCGCGTGACCCTCGCAGCTTGCCAGTGTGCCAAGCTTACCTCCACCGGGCATGTTCTAATCAAGACTGCAAACTCATACACCCACCTGACATTGTAGGAAATGAAATGGTGCCAGTTATAAACGTTCCTCCCCCACCATACAACCGACCACCACCACATATGCGAGATGAAGATTCACCTCCTGAGGCTAAAATGAGAAGGTTTGCATTTGAAGATAGCGGAATGGACAAACAGGTTCTACCAGCTCCTAATATGTGCAACAACTGCGAGGCTCTAGACCACAAAGTGACATTACTACACGACAACATTAGTGTACTGCTGAAGAAAGTGGCAGATTTGACCGAGAAAAATTTGCAGCTCTCATCTATGAATGAATTTTTGTTGGAACAGACTGCTTCAGTGCGGAGCGGGCAGCCGTGTGTGATCACCTCACGGCACTGCACTTCTGCTCCAGTGTCCCTGGCTACTGTTAGCGTAACTCCTGTAGTCAGTCTTGCTGGAGCATTACCTGCATTAGTCCCCACTGCAGCTACTCCTAATTTAGCTCTAGCTCCAGCGTCATCCAGAGCCCAACTCTTAACTCCAGCCCCTCAAATAATCACAGTGAGCACAACACAACAACTCGTTGGGAATTCTGGAGCATTGATAGTCACTAGTGCCGGGGCACAGCAATTGATGCAAGTGAGTGATTCAGGCACTCTGATGGGAGGCGGACAGACCGTAGTCGCAGTCACACCGGCGCAGCTGACTCTAGCTCAACCAGCTCAGCAACTTATTTCTAATGCACCGCAGTCAGCTGTACAGCAACTAGTCCAGCAGTCGGCGCATCAAGCTTCTCAGTATGCGGCTGCTCAGCAGTCTGTACAACATCTGGCCGCAGCTCAGCAATCGGCACAACACTTGGCAGTTCAGCAATCGGCGCAACACTTGGCCGCGCAGCAGTCGGCGCAACACTTGGCAGTGCAGCAATCTGCTCAGCACCTGGCACAACAGTCTGCGCAACATTTGGCGGCGCAGCATTCCGCACAACACTTAGCGGCGCAACAGTCTGCTCAACAACTGGCGGCGCAGCAGTCCGCTCAGCAGCAATTGGCCGCGCAGCAGTCAGCACAACAACACTTAGCGGCGCAACAGTCCGCGCAGCTTGCAGCCGCGCAGCAATCCGCGCAGCACTTGGCTGCCGCGGCACAACAGTCGGCCCAGCAGCTCGCGGCCGCAGCGCAGCAGTCTGCTCAGCAGATGGTAGCTCAACAATCTCAACAGCTTGCCGCTCAACAGTCTGCCCAACAACAGCTTGTGCCATCGGCACAGCAGCTGGTGCACCAGACATCTACCCAGCAGATTACAATTTCAAGCACAAGTCAGCCTATGGCTTTGCCCAATTCCCAGGCTCAGAGCATAACATTCCCCATTATATCACAAAGTATACTACCCCATTAAGTCTTACTTCAATTTATGCAATATGGAGAATAATATCAATTTGCAATGGTAACAATTGTTTCTAGATATTTGTATACTTATTGTGTAGGGTAGATGTTCACAATTGTAATGGTCTCTAACTCTTATGATGGGCATAATGTTGTGATAATGTGATGTCAGGTAATTTTACAAGCGAGTTCAGTTTGGCAAAGTGTAGTTAAAGTAAGATTTGGTAAATTAAAACAATGTGTTAGATAAGAGCTAGCAGCTGCTATGAAGTCTCATACAACTTAGCTTCCTTTTTTTGTATCATGGCAGTAATTTTGACTACAATCAATTTTTTAGTTATTTTAGGGTTTTAATTTTAAGTCATGATACTGTGAGAGTTGCGACAAATAAAATTTTAACTCCATTGTCAATCATCCAGAAGTGAATTCTGAAAATAAATGTTAAGGGCGCCTACGCACTGGCGACCATGGTAGGCGGCCAGGCCGCCGCGGCCGTGGTGGTCAGGCCAATAGTCGCTGGCCGCTAAGTGCGTAGGGGCTATAGCGATTGCCATATAAAGTCCAGAATTCACTGGCCGCCGCGGCCAGGTCGCGGCGACCATGGTCGCCAGTGCGTAGGAGGCCTAAGAGTTGTAGATCGAAAGAGCACCGTTGGGAACCCTATGTCTTTGAGTACTAGCGTAAATTTTTGTTCAAGAGTACAAAAAATGGGGCACTTGTTAAAAAAAGTTTGTCTGACAGTTATTGGCAATAAAAGTTGGCAGGTTTTGTACAGTCAAGAACATTGGTGATTCCACACATGTTGACCACGATGACGACTAGAGCCCAAGTGCTTCATCATTACATTAGGGTGGACGAAGCTTGATTACTATGCTTGTTTCATGCTGGTACTCGATGACGTAGCGTTACCAACGATTCCAACTTGTCTATTGTATTCTAGTTTTTAAGTCCTAGCACACAATGTCTACTGGCATCATTTTTCGTCCAATGAGCTTGCGTACACTATAACAGATTGGAGTCTGTTATCCAGTAGACAGTGGCCTCGATTCGGACTGTGCCACGACTTAACTAAATTTATTCCTGTCACTTTCTAAAATAAGTGTTTCGGAATGTGTATCCGTTTTCGTTTTACGTTTTACCGCGCTGTTTTGACACCTGTCAGGTTTTTGTGATTCTATGTTTCGGAATATTATAATGTCGTATAGCTAGAACATTCTTGTAATAAAACTCTAAATACATGATATAATACTTGTATTACATGGTGTCAGAAGACAAAGAAACCTACCATGTCGTCAGAAGACTATCAAGCACTGTTCAAGCAGCAGACTCAGATGCTGGCCAATATGCAATCACAACTGGCAGTGCTGCAACAACAAGTTCAAGGAAATAGAGCTGGCGCAGCTGAAGGTGATGCAATTCGAGGTCATGTCAGCGTCCCGTGGCCTCAACCCTTGGATACAAGTGCGAGCGATGCATATGAAAGCTTGAAGTTCTTTAGACACGGTTGGGAAAATTATTGTGTGGCCACGGGCATGAACAAGTGGCCGCAAGAGAAGGATGAAGTTAAAGCCGGCCTCCTCATAAGCGCGATTGGTAGCGCAGCTTTGAAGAAGTATATGGAGTTCGGTTTATCAGATACAGAGAGAAAATGTGAAAAAGCAATATTTAAGAAAATGGAAGAAACTATAGTCAAGAAGAGTAATATTATCTACTCAAGATACTTGTTCAATGCTAGAAACCAAGGAAAGGATGAAAATTTTGAAGATTTTTTATTAATACTTAGAAAACTAATCAAACCATGCAATTATGGCTTGGGGGAGGACGAAATTCTGCGTGACAGAATTGTCGTAGGTGTAAAGGATGATGAAGTCACAAAGGAGCTCCTGAGAAGGGAAGATTTAAATTTAGAACAGGCCATCAATATCTGCCGATCTGCGGAGGCAGCTGCCGCACAGCTGTCCACACTAAAAAATGAAGAGTTGAATGTGAACAAAATCTTAAAGAATACTCAAAGGGAAAGGGAAGCCAAATTGTGCAAATTTTGTGGCAGCATTCATATATTTGGAAGAAGTTTCTGCCCGGCATTTGGGAAAAAATGTGAGGTATGCAACGGCAGAAACCATTTCAAGAAGGTGTGCAGGAAAAAGTCACACATCAAAGTTGTCAAAGGTGAGGACTCTGATGATAACCTTGATCTTGTTATATCGCAAGTACGAACTAATAAAGTATCGGGCCACATCGAAGCACCAATTAAGATGAAAATCAAAGGAAAATGGCTAGAGGTGTACTGCACATTAGATACTGGAGCGCAAGTATGTGTCATAGGCGCAGAAAATTATAAAAATCTTACAGGCCTTGATCTTTCCAAACTTAAACCATCTTCTCACAAACTAAGATGTTTCAATGGGTCCACGATCACCAACTTTGGTATTGCTGAGTTTGAGTGCTGTCATAATAGTAAGAAGTATACAATAAAATTTCATGTAGTGGATGTAATGCATGAACCACTTCTGTCGGAGAAAGCATGCGTCACCCTGGGCCTGATAAAGTACTGCAGTGCTGTATCTTTAGACTTAGATCGCACATCAGCTGGAGATATACTCAAGAAGTATGGTGACGTGTTTGAAGGATATGGACACCTACCCGGTGAGGTTACCCTTGAGATTGATGACAGTATTCCTGCTCGTATCCAGCCTGCTAGAAGGATCCCAGTTTGCCTAAGAGGTCAGTTGGAGGCGGAACTTGATAAACTAGAAAAGGATGGAATTATCGCTAAGGAAACTCAGCATACGGATTGGGTAAATAACATTTTAATAGTTAACAAAAACACCAAATTCAGAATATGTCTAGATCCAATCCCATTAAATAAAGCTTTGAAAAGACCAAATTATCAGTTTACAACCCTTGATGAGATGTTGCCAGAATTAAGTAAGGCCAAAGTTTTCACTACAGTTGATGCTAAAAAAGGGTTCTGGCAATGTGGTTTATCAGAAGAGAGCAGCAAATTGACTACATTTTGGACTCCGTCTGGTCGTTACAGGTGGCTGCGTCTCCCATTTGGTTTGAGCTCATCACCGGAGATATTCCAGCAGAAACTGTCGAGCTTGCTGAAAGATCTTAAAGGTATAGAAATTATTGCTGATGATATACTTATATATGGGGTGGGTGAGACTATAGAAGAAGCAGTAAGGGACCACAATCAAAAGTTAGAGAAACTGTTGCAAAGATTACAGAAAATTAATTGTAAACTGAATAAAGATAAGGTGAATCTGTTGCAAACTTCTGTGAAATTTTATGGTCATGTTTTAACTAGTGAGGGATTAAAGGTAGATGACAGTAAAGTAGATGCAATAAGGAATATGCCTACACCTACTTCCAGTAAGGATGTCTTGAGATTTTTGGGCATGATTGGCTACCTTAGTAAGTTCATAAAAAATCTCAGTTTCGAGGCCAAGAATCTTCGTAGACTCACTAGAAAAGATGTTGAGTTTCATTGGACCAGGTCTGAAGAGAGAGAATTTAATCACTTAAAAGACATTGTATCAGATTTACCTCAACTTAAATATTTTGATGTTAACAAGGAAGTGGTTATAGAGTGTGATGCCAGTGAATATGGGCTGGGTGCTGCATTATATCAAGAGGGTCATGTAATTTGTTTTGCTTCCCGTTGTCTAACATCAGCTGAGAAAAATTATGCCCAAATCGAGAAGGAAATGCTAGCAGTCGTTTTTGCATGTAAAAGATTCAACCAATATGTAGCAGGAAACAGAAAAACTGTTGTTAAAACAGATCATAAGCCTTTAATAAATATTTTGAATAAGCCACTGGTTGAAGCTCCCAAACGAATTCAAATGATGCTACTTACACTTCAAAAATATAATGTGGAATTACAATTTATTAAGGGTAAGGATAATTTTGTTGCAGACACCCTTTCGAGAGCACCAGTAGAGGAAGACACGGATCAATACAATTTAGAAAATAAGATTAATGAAAAAAGAATTTACAAGTTAATTAGTAAAATATCTTCGGTGCAATATCTTAAAATTTCTGATAAACTTATTGAAAGAATCACTGAGGAAACTAAGAAGGATTGGAACTTGCAATTAATAATAAAGTATATCATTGATGGATTTCCAAGATACATCTCGGACTTACCTGAAGAGCTGAAAGAGTACCATAAACATAACTGTGAACTGTCTACAAAAGATGGGTTGATTTTCAGAGGTAATCAGGTGCTAATACCAGAGTCACTAAGAAAGGAGATGACAGAAAAAGTTCACATAAGTCATAATGGGGTTGCTGGCACGCTGCGCTTGGCAAGAGAGAACATGTTTTGGCCAGGAATGTCAAAAGATATCAAAGAACATGTTGGTAAGTGCCAATTTTGTGTGTCTAATGCATCATCTCAACAAAGATTACCATTGATTAGTCATGATGTTCCGTGGTACCCGTTTCAATATGTATCTATGGATGTATTTTCAGTAGGTGACTTAAAGTTTTTAGTCACGGTTGACCACTACTCAGATTTTTTTGAGTTGGATAAGCTTTCAACACTCACTTCCAATGAGATTATACAAGTTTGTAAGAAAAACTTTGCGCGTCATGGCATTCCGCAAAGAGTATGTACTGACAATGCAACCAATTTTGCTAATGAAGATTTTAAGCGTTTCTCGAGTTATTGGAATTTTGAACATGTTACCTCATCTCCACATTACCCACAAGCTAATGGCAAAGCAGAAGCTACAGTCAAGATTGCTAAAAGATTGGTAATACAGAGCATACATACAAAGCAAGACTTGTGGTACTGTCTATTACACCAGCGGAACATACCTATTGAAGCAGATAAAGCCAGCCCTACACAAAAATTATTTTCAAGACACACTCGAACAGGTTTACCTTGCACACAAGAACATCTTAAGCCTAAGATTGTACCTAATATTCCTTCTTTAATAAAGGAGAGAAAGGAAAAATACAAACATACTTATGATAGTAGAAGTAAAAATTTGTCTGATCTGTCAGTGGGTCAAAATGTTGCTGTGCAATTATTCCCTGATATAAATAAAAAGTGGACTTTAGGTAAAGTCTCTAAAGTTATTGATAAAAGATCTTACATAGTTGATATCAACGGCAAAGAGTATAGAAGGAACAGAGTGCACATCAGACCATATTCTGGCACGTTAAAGAATAACAAAGAGCTGGAAGAAGGAATAAGAACTGAGGTCTTGGAACCTCCAACACCTGAATCTTCCTTTACAGGTTTTCAAATCATCACTCCTGAGCCTGACTCATCAGCTCCTGCAACGAGACTGGCTGAGCCTCACACAGTTATGTCCTCTCCATCTCCAGCTCCTTCCGTGGCTGCAGAGTTCGCCCCTCCGGATTTGTCTGGGTCGACTGATGGCATAAGGCGAAGTGGACGGGCACGTTCCACCCCTCAGTATCTTAGAGATTATGTTCTATTTACACGCGACGACTAAGTTAGAAAGAAAAGGGGATGTTTCGGAATGTGTATCCGTTTTCGTTTTACGTTTTACCGCGCTGTTTTGACACCTGTCAGGTTTTTGTGATTCTATGTTTCGGAATATTATAATGTCGTATAGCTAGAACATTCTTGTAATAAAACTCTAAATACATGATATAATACTTTTATTACAATAAGATTAAGAAAAGAGACAGAAAACCAACAGCTGACTTTAGTGCTGTCAAAGTGACGTTAAACCATAGACATTATTATAGTATAATATGTTTATGCGTTAAACGCCCAATAACGCTTTAAATAAGATTGCGTACATTATGATGGCATCTTATTTTGGGCGTGTAACGTCACTGACAGCACTAAAGTCAGCTGTTGGTTTTCTGTCTCTTTTCTTAATCTTATTTTAGAAAGTGACAGGAATAAATTTAGTTAAGTCGTGGCACAGTCCGAATCGAGGCCAGTGTATATCATAATTAGGGCTTATAGTAGTAACGCTATCGAGAGCTGTAGTAATAAGTTAGGTAATTTATTTTCAGTATTAAAAGGAATGTTCCAAGTCAGTGGTTTTATTTGAGTTACCAATTTTAGAACATTTAGTTACTAATTAAGATCCTCTTTGTTTCGAAAATAACACTCGTTTTTCTTATATTTCAACAATTTGCCAGGAACTCCTAGTACGAAGTCTCCAGTATGGTCAAAAGCTATGGCAGTTGCCTTTCCGGGAACATTTGGTACAGATCGTAACTTTCCTGTTTCATTTTCTTGGAAATAAACTAAATTTTCACTTGCGATGAATACGTTTTCTTTATGTATGGCAATTTGGGCGACACCGTCGTAGGATACGTTGCCGATACAGATTGGTCTTGACAAAGTGGACTTCAATACAAACAGTTGTTCTTCTTTAATGTAATAGAAATTGTTTTTATCATCGATAGCAAGTTCATCTAGAGCTTCAAGGGTGTGGAATCGAATTTTCTTATCTCCAGCAAGTAGATATAATTCTTCAATACCATTAACACTTTCTGTAATGTACTTGTTACCATCTTTATCAACAAATATCATGTTCAGTTTAAGGCTAGTTTTAGAAATAGGCCTGGCGTTCTGTGTTAAGTAGTTGTAGCTAAATATTCCCTCTCCAGTACCAAAGTACACTTTTTTGTTGTTTTTATCGACAGCAATTGAATAGCTGGTCCCCTCGGGTAAACCTAAACAAAAGATAATATGTTGTAGTTAAAAAAAAGAAGTTGTTCACAATTCACATTTTGAGTATTTAGCATCTCTAATACTCTAATACTAATAGTACTATCAGTTTAAAATAACAATGTGCATGACCTCGCTCGCAAATGTGACGTCACTCAATCACACGAACTTCACTCGAGTCATTCAAATGATTGTTTCCTTTGCATAGAGTCTAGATTCCTTTGTCAACCGAGTGAAGTTATTCAACGGCCCTTCAAGGTCATGCACATTGTTATTTTAAACTGATAGTACTAGAGCGTCGGTGGCGCGTTGCGGAGAGGTATGGACTCCCAATTATGGGGGTCCGGGTTCGAATCCGCACAGACAACATGCCATGTAGGTACCAATGAGTTTTTCTAACTTATGTACGTAAAACCGACTGCTCTCAAACGGTGAAGGAAAACATCGTGAGGAAACCTGCATACACTGAAGAAGAAATTCTGATGTGTATGTGAAGTCTACCAACCCGCATTGGGCACGCGTGGTGGACTAATGCCCATACACCCTCCTTGAGGGTAAGCCTGTGCCCCGCAGTGGGACGTTTATAGGCTGATGATGATGAATAGGTACTACCTACAAATAGTAAGGGTACTACTTTCTAGGTACTACCGTACCGTAGATCTTTGAAAAATCAGACCCTCTAGCATGATTTTTCTACTTGCGCGCGACTCGGCTTTTTGCCATACTACAAGTCGCGGCACGCGCGGCTTTCGCTCTCCTAAAAGCGCGGGAACAGGTTATTTTGTATGCAGCGAAGGCGTGTCGCGCGCGTGTAGAGAAATCATACTAGACCTACAGGATTGGATCAACATTCATTTTAATTTCTCTTAATATCAATAATTTTTTATGCTTACTCATCATCATCAGCCTATATAGGGTTATTTTAAATTAGTTGGCGAAATTAAACCAGGGCACTTGTTAATGATATCCCATACATTTGGCTCGAGTTGGTTTGGAGTTTTGTATGGACGAGCAGATTTTTTGCTTCGCGATTTCGATGTTCGTGCCGTAGAGAAAGTTGTTCAGTTTGACGGTCTGAACATCCCCTTAAAAAAGTCAGCATATTAAGAAGGACCCTATTTACGTCCCATTGCTGCTATTTCTTCTTCAGCGAATGCAGGTTTCCTCACGATGTTTTCCGTAGCAGAGCAGTCGATATTGCATACCTAAATAGGTTCAAAAAAATCTTTGATACATGGCATTCCGTCCGTGCGGATTTGAACCCGGCCTCTTGAGCCAATGACGCTGTTTATGTTAACAGTACACACTAATACACGGAAGGTAATGAAATAATTTTATTTTCAGTGATTCCATACATAGCAAATGATAAATAGAATCGCAGTAAAATTAGATCACCGGCCGTAGTATGGCAGCATGATAATGCTATCGCGCCTTAGCTCTCTAATTACGCGCGAACGAACGAGATAAAACGCGTGAGATTGACTTATCGCGCGCATCATACTACAACCGCAGGGGTTACCAAACTTTTCTTTGCCTTGGCAAAGAGAGAGAGAGACCAAGAGAGAACCAAGAGAGAGAGTAAACCAAGTAACTTACCTATAACTTTCTGAGGGGTATTAGTCTTTGGTTTTATAATGTACACATCAAAATAGAAACCGTCGTCTTTTCTTGCAGTTTCCACATAGAACAAATTCCCATCCAAGTCGTAGTGTGCGTCGGTAGGGTATGCATTTGATGCGTTTCCCACAGAATAAGTACTATTTACATTATAGTGCTCATCTTTGATTTTCAAATCTGAACGACATTTTTCTCTGGGCAAATCAAATGTAAAACTTTTATGGAAAAGTAATAAAAATGCTATAGTATTCTTCATTCTGTCTACTCAAAGACTTGTTTACTTTATTAGTTCTTACAAATAAATGTGTCTAAATAAAAGTGTTATCATTTTTATAAACCTTTTGCATACAATTAAATCGAAGTTATTGGCCTGTTAATGATCAATAACGTGAATGATTACTTATGTTACTTCAAGTTATAAAGATAAAACACTTTGTAATAAAGGAGTCAATTACAGTAGCACTATGATTCTAAGAATTAAGAGGGCACCGAGTCTCCAGAGCTGCCCGTAATCGTCTTTTTTCATTTCTTAAACTAAAACAATTATACTTACATTTCCAACCAAGAATGGTAATTATTCATTGATGGTTTTAAAAAGTTTTTACAAACATAACATAGGTAGTAATCCGGTAAAATCTCGATACATTTAAAACCAGCAATGAATAGGTACAATGTGACATTGGTATCGATTCGAACTGTGCCACGACTTAACTAAATTTATTCCTGTCACTTTCTAAAATAAGATTAAGAAAAGAGACAGAAAACCAACAACCGACTTTAGTGCTGTCAAAGTGACGTTACACGCCCAAAATAGGATGCCATCATAATGTACGCCATCTTATTTAAGGCGTTTTTGGGCGTGTAACGTCACTTTGACAGCACTAAAGTCAGTTGTTGGTTTTCTGTCTCTTTTCTTAATCTTATTTTAGAAAGTGACAGGAATAAATTTACTTAAGTAATGGCACAGTTCGAATCGACACCATACTTGGTTTTTGAAAGAAAAGTTATTGTTAACCTCACAGATCGGCTATCGGAAGCTGCACAGGGCTTGACAGGTTAAATTTCGTAGTAATCGTTAGGATATTAAAAAAAGACGATTGAGGACATCGCTGGAGGCTCGGAACTCTCTTAATAAAGTGATTATAAACATAATCTGAGTAAACAATATAATTTCTAATGTATTATTTATTTACAAGCTATTCAGTTCATAATTTATTCTAATATTTGAAGTAACAAATCGAGGTTTTACTGCGAAAATTGATTACTTCAAACACATCTACCGAAAATTCACATTATTTATTTTTAATTAATGATACATTTATTTTCGAAAGGGCTCACCTAATCCAATATTGTACCAATAATTAAATTACAAAAATGCATTTTGAAGATATTGAGTAAATGTGAGTGGGCGGTTATACAGGGTGTAAAAAAACACCCTAGTAATACTTAAGGGGGTGCTTCAGACCATCAAACTGAACAACTTTCACTATGGAGCAAACGTCGAGAAAAAATAAAAAAAATCTGCTGTCCCATACATTTGAGTCGAGACGGTACGAGAGTTTAGTATGAAAGAGCGACTATTTTTTTCGCGATTTCGATGTTGGCTCCATAGTGAAAGTTGTTCAGTTTGATGGTCTGAAGCACCCCCTTAAGTATTACTAGGGTGTTTTGTTACACCCTGTATGTGCCGGTGAGTGTATATTTGTTTGAGGCATAGGTGCCTAGGCAATCCGATTACATTCTCTCTGGAACCCCCCTATCCCCTTTCGCGTCAGTGCGGACATAATAATCTCCTCAGTAAGGTTAGCACCTTCGGAGCGCAGATATAAGGGTCAGCGCACACCTAGCGGAGAACTGTTCCCCTGTGACGTGTTCGTATTATTTTTTGCACGCTATTATCAAAACTGTTCGAACGGTTCTCCGCTAGGGGTGCGCTGTCCCTAACGTATCCACGCCAGGTGCATATAGTCCTAGTCGTTATGAAATCAAAGCTGCACTTTGGGATGGAAGCAAGCCGCTTTGCACAGTGATAGTAGGGACCAAAATAAGCGATTTGACCCGCAGCAGCGCAACTTTCATCCCTTAGGATAATAGAGGGCGCCACTTCATTAAAAAAAACTTTGAAAAATTCTACAAGCCAAACGGCTTCACCGATTTCTATTATTAATGTGTCAATCGAAAGAATATTTATTAGTTTATGATAAAAAAAAATAAAAAATAAAAATATCTATAATGGCTGCAAAAAGCCATGCATTTTTGTAAATTTTTTAAAGTTATTTTTCCGTTTTTTCTTAATAACATTAAAAAAATGTATGAATTGGGTATATTTTTAATTATTCACATTGTTAATAAATCAATAACAAGTTTAATAAAAAAACTGCATGTCAATATCTTTAATAGTTAGGAAAATATTTAAGATTACATAAGCAGGTAAGGCGCGCCCCAGTCTTAGTAATTATGCAAAAATTACTCAATTTGGTACTGGAAGCAAGCCGCTTTGCACAGTGATAGAAAGGACTAAAATAAGCAATTTTACCCGCAGCAGCGAAACATTAATCGTTTAGGATCACAGATGGCGCCACATATTTTAACAAACTTCAAAAAATTATAGAAACTAAACGGCTACACCGATTTTAATTATTTAGGAGTCAAACGGTTCGTCTTTTTATGTTTCAATTTAAAAAAATTAAATACTCAATTATTTGTAGAAATTGAAAGTGCAAAAATAATAAAATATATACAAAAAATTTTAAAATGTCATGTTTTCACTAAACTACGTTGAACAATGTATGAAGTGTGTATTTTTATTTTAGACGGATTTATTTCGAATCTAAAGATGAAAACTGCATCGAAATCGGTTTAGTAGTTTTGTAAATATTTCTAATTTCTGCTGATAAAAGTCCACAAATCAAGGATCGCCACAACAGGACCGGCCCTGTACTATCTTCATCCAACGAGTGCCCGCTACCTTCACCGGATCGTCGGTCCACCTTACGATACGCTTACGATTTATTACGATACGCTTACGATTACGACTATCCACGATACGCTTTCCGGTACGCGACTGCGCGGTGGCCACTCGAGAACTCTTCAGCCCCATCGCCCATCGGTACGTTGAGCAATGTGCTAAGCCCATTCCTACTTTAGTTAGTAATTCTTCGGGTTGTGTCGGGCTGTCGGCTACCCTGGTTCTCTTGCGGATGGACCTCTTCATTTCTTAATCGATCTCGCGGGGACAATCTATATAGCCATCTCCATTGCCTTTGGGTGACTTACAACATTTTTACTTGGCTTTAATTTTGTGAGCGACCATGTAATAGCATAATTTATTATATTATATTTGTATATCATTTCAAATCATATCTATTAACTTACGTATGATTTCCACAGCCGCCCTTGCAGAATTTTTATTACACTGCAGAGGACAGGGTGCAAGCTAGGTCAACGTGTCGGCAACCACAACGCATTGTGTCCGTCACAGCCTGATTTCTAAGCGAATTGGTTGAAGAATATTTTCTGTTTAATAGTTCCCATCCCATGCCCATCTTTTTAGGGATGTAACAAGAGCTCTTAAGGTGGATGGACTTCACAGTAGTTAAAATATACAATGGTCAGTGCATTGTGCGCAGCCTGATTTACAAGCGTATTTAGTTAGTCGAAGAGGGATAATTCTGACAAATTGCAACTTTTGACCATTGTGGAGTCCATCTTACCTTAGGAGGTCTTGTTACATCATCATAAAAAGATAGGCATGGGATGGGAACTATTAAATTGAAAACATTCTCCGACCAATGTACTTATAAATGAGGCTGCGACGGACTCAATACGCTGTAGTTGCCGACACGTCGACCAACCTTGCACCTTGCAGTGTAAAATATTCTGCAAAAGCGTCTGTGGGAATCAAACGTAAGTAAAGTACCTACCTATAAAATTTTGAAATGCTATAAATAAATATCTTGGACATTGTCACACAAATTATCTAGTACATTAAAAGTACCGGAATCTAAACTCATACACCACAACTACAATACCAATCACCAACTACAATACCTGGCTATACTAATATTATTATTATAATACTAAATGAAGGCATAGTTTGAAGGCTGCAAGTCAACCAAAGTGCAATGGGCTAGAGGGCTAAGCTCGGAGTTTCCCTTTCTAAATCAAATCAGAAATGTATTCGACACAACCCGAAGAATTGCTAACTAAAGTGGCAATGGGCTGGGCATATTGCTCGCAGAACAGCTGGCCGATGCTGATGGGGCAGAAAAGTTCTCGACCGGCGACCGCGAGGTCGCGTACCGGAAACGTACCGTGGGTAGGCCTCCACTAGGTGAACCGACGATCCGGTGATGATAGTGGGTACCTTTTGGATGAGAGTAGTGCAGAACCAGTTGTTTTGGCGATCCTTGAGGGGGCCTACGTCAACGTTTAGTGGACGTTTGTCGGCAGAAATTAGAAATATCTACATAACTACTAAACCGATTTCGATGCAGTTTTCACTTTTTGATTCGAAATAGATCTGTCTAATTTTAGACAAAGAAAAAAACACACTTCATACATTGTTCAACGTAGTTTAGTGAAAACATGACATTTTTCATTTTTTTTATATATTTTATTATTTTTGCACTTTCTATTTCTACAAATAATTGAGTATTTAATTTTTTTAAATTTAAACATAAAAAGTAGAACTGTTTGACACCTAAATAATTAAAATCGGTGTAGCCGTTTAGTTTCTATAATTTTTTGAAGTTTGTTGAAATATGTGGCGCCATCTGTTATCCTAAACGATTAATGTTTCGCTGCTGCGGGTAAAATTGCTTATTTTAGTCCCTTCTATCACTGTGCAAAGCGGCTTGCTTCCAGTACCAAATTGAGTAATTTTTGCATAATTACTAAGACTGGGGCGCGCCTTACCTGCTTATGTAATCTTAAATATTTTCCTAACTATTAAAGATATTGACATGCAGTTTTTTTTATTAAACATGTTATTGATTTATTAACAATGTGAATAATTATTAATATACCCAATTCATACATTTTTTAATGTTATTAAGAAAAAACGGAAAAATAACTTTAAAAAATTTACAAAAATGCATGGCTTTTTGCAGCCATTATAGATATTTTTATTTTTTATTTTTTTTATCATAAACTAATAAATATTCTTTCGATTGACACATTAATAATAGAAATCGGTGAAGCCGTTTGGCTTGTAGAATTTTTCAAAGTTTTTTTTAATGAAGTGGCGCCATCTATTATCCTAAGGGATGAAAGTTGCGCTGCTGCGGGTCAAATCGCTTATTTTGGTCCCTACTATCACTGTGCAAAGCGGCTTGCTTCCATCCCAAAGTGCAGCGTTTCCTTAAAATATCTCCATAACGACTAGGACTAATAGATAACGAGACAGGGTTGTATAAATAAATGAAAATTTGCGATTTTACATGGAACTTTAGAGTTGAGATACATTGACCGACGGCGAACGACAGCGGGCCCATGCAGAAAACCACGATTAGTATCGGAAAGCGTCCGGCGCCGTTCGCCGCGTCGACGGCGGATGGCTTCCCATACTAAGCGTGCTTTTTGTATGGACCCGCCCCGTGTCGGTCAATGTGTCTCAACTCGTAGACAACTTCTAGATCTAGCACTCCGTTAACTTATAAAATTGACAACATTTTAGATTTCATCTAGAATTAAACATTTTAACGGGTTCTTACCGTGTTTTGGCGTTTTATAGATTAAATAATAACCGCGTAACTTCTCAAAAACTGTATAAAACTGTATTCTGTTCTGATTTCGCAGAAAAACATCGACTTATAGTCGTATTTGCATAATGCCCTAATTACCTGCCAATTTCAACCTTATTAACAAGACATGCTTCTATTTGCCGATCACAATAAAAAACAATAAAATGTGTAGGCAAATAAGACTGAATTGGATATAAATAATTGTTATACATTCTGAATAAATTCCTACATACTTGTACTTCTATTTTAGACATTTTTCTTTTTTAGGATTCCTATTGTATCCATACTTATTTATCAAAAAGCGAGATATAAACATAGATTGACTTATCATCAAACCGCGTATGAACCAACAACACTGTAAAGCAGGCACTTCATTCTCGCGAGAACTTTCAAGGAAAATTACTTCGGCTTATTAGTCACGAGAACAATGAAGGGCATCCACACTCTCGTTCTCGGCTGTTCTCGGCGAGAATGTAGTGCCCGGATAATGTGTTCATATCGCATTTTTAATTAATGATTTAAGTTACTAATAATAATGCTTTTGTTCACTCCATAAAGTGTTACGTAAGGTGTGTTATGTGTAAAAAATAATAAAATGTGATTGATCTATTTAGGATACCACCTCAACTTTTTTACATAACATATTTCATTATTTTCGTGGTCACCTATTTTAATCTCTTCTTCTCTATAGAAGTCTAGAATCTTTATGTGAAGCATTATCGAAATCTACAGGGTGAAATACATATCATTGGCATCCTTTTAAACTAAGAGTCTACCCATCAAACTGAACAACTTTTACTATGGGAGCAAACCAATCGGGGCAAAAAAAAAATCAGCTGTTGCATACATTTGAGTCGATTAGGCATTGCAGTTTAGTATGGGACAGCAGATTTTTTAGTTGCTCCGATCGGTTTGCTCCCATAATAAAAGTTGTTCAGTTTGATGGGTAGACTCTTAGTTAAACAGGATGCTAATGATATCAATTTCACCCTGTATTTATCGTTCATAATTAAAAAACAGTCAAAGATTCGCAATAAGCAGATAATGGGTTTGATTGGTGAAGAAACTCAAGTTTAGAGGTTATTGTTTCCGTCGCAAGACATTTCCGCTGGGATGTCATATATTTTTCAATAGGTATCATATTCATTCATGTTATGGTCGTTTTCTTCCGCCTGGCATTGCAAGTAGGAAGGCAACCGACCCTGCCTTTCGCCTTTTATTTTGTGAATCTTCCATCTGTGCCCTTGTAGTATTTTCCTGTAAACATTATAAATAGATAATAAATTATTCGCGCTAACTGTATCAACCTATACAAGATATCAGATCAGATGCGCCAGCAATATTCAAAGGGGTGGTTCAGACCATCAAACTGAACAACTTTCACTATGGAAAGAATGTCCAGAAAAATATGTGTTTTTTTCGGATTTGCTAACAAATAATAAAACTGAAAGTAACAAATTATAGGGGGGAGGGGGTTTGTAAAGAAACGTGTTTTTTCAAGATTTTTGCTCATCGTAAAAAGACAATACATACAAACGTCAAACTTGGTGTGATTATAGACTTATAGAGCATACTCTAAAATAAAACAACAAATAATAAAAACCGGCCAAGTGTATGTCGGATGCAAGAGAAAAGTTGTTATTGTTGTTGGCTAATATGGTTGTTAGGTACCCTCTGTATGCGAGCATGACTCGCACTTGACCGATAAATAATAATAAAAATAAAGAATAAAATTCTACATTAAAAACTGAGTGCAATACTAACTTAGTGTTAAACTTTTTGTAACAAACATCACATTCGACCGTGCCCTGCCGCAGATGGATGTCTCTAATGTGCCTCTTCATGTCGTGTTGGTACGAGAACGCCTTCTCACAGTAGGAACACTGAAAATTATGTTAACGTTATGTATAAATATAATAAAGAACAATAAACTTAAATATTTCCAGTAGGTACACAAGGCGAAACAACTTTTCTCCTCAATATGAAATAACGCTCATAAATAATGCTCACAGACACATACATTGTAATGATTCCAAGCAAGCACTATAGGCTTTTTATTATGGAAACCATACAACAACGGTACAAACATAACATCCATGACCGAACCGGGATTCGAACCCAGGACCCTGGTTTGGCAGTCCGGCGGCGTGGTAACCATTACACCAACCGGGTCGTCAATATGAATCGGTTGAAGCCACAGCTCCTTTTGTACACAACTTGTGCACCTTAAAAGCTATGAATTAAGCGAAGCAAGGCATCACATTTTTGCTGTGGTCAAAAGTCTAGGATTATATTTTCAGTAATTAAAACAGAAACTAAGAGCGAGCGAAGCTTGCTCGACTTTTCTCCGCTCTAGAGAGAGCTCTATCAGTCTATATTTTTCCCGAATTTACCGCCTGTAGTTGTGCCACCTGGGGTATTTGACTCCCCAGCCCTCCGACCCATGCTAAGCTCTGTGATTGAAATATAATATTAACGTGAAGAGAAGAACTTGCTGTAAGTACTGAATCTAATCTATTTAAATTTTAGCGCTCAATATATTTTTGAGGTGGCAGTTCCTATAGTCGACTATATAGTAGACTATATAGTCTATCTCTATAATATAGTGTTCACATGCGACCTACACGCGACAATATACGGCGTCCGATTTTTTCTTCTTTATTTGCACAGAGTACTTACATTATTTATACAGAGGTACCTAATTAAAATATGAATCCTACCCAAAAGCCTTTCCTACGACTCTATGAAAACATACGAAATTGGTTATATGAAAAGAGTAAGTACTTTGTTCGGAAGTCGGCTGGAAAAAATCGGACGAGTATCGAGTGTGAAGGTAAAATATCGCGGACCTTGCGCACGTCGCGTGCTACCTCGTCCCCGCCTACGTCTGTACGCTTAGAGCCTGTCCAGATGAGGCGTTTTACGCGCGTATCGACTCGCGCGTAGGCATACGCGCGTAGGCGAGATACTAGAGGCTCATGCATTGCGTCCACATGCAGTCGCGCGTTTTGGTGCTCGCGTGCAACGCGCAGGTACCTCGAGTCGCGCGAGTGACCCGCGTTCTACGCGCGAGTATACGTGGGACGCCATAGTTGCGTCCAGTACACGCGCGTATTGGAGCGAGTGGACGTATTTAGAATATTTAAAAAAATTGAGCGTGATAACTTGCAAGAGCGGCAATATGTTTGTTTATAAAGGCATTTATAAAATTTTGTTGTGCCAAGGATTGGAAACTCATTAACAAAATAATGAGTGAATCTGTTTCTTGTATTTCGGGACGTTGCACTTGGGTCTTACTGTCTCAGCGTTCAAAATAACGTATTGTACAGAGTGTGGTCATACTTAGGTATAACCGTCTCTTAATATGAAGAAGTTATGAAGAACATAGCACGGTTTAATTATATTTTCCGCAAAATTTATAAGATCTACATTTAGTGGTCTGTGAAATATTCTCCATTTGTTCACCAAAATGCCGAAACAATATTCCGTAGAGTCGTGCTTTGGATAAGCAATAGTTGAAAATTCTTAATCGTCTGAATCCGTCCCAAAAAATTGCGCGCGTGAAGCGCGCCTGAAACGCGCCATCTGGACGCAATACAAAATGCAGACGCGCGAGTGGTTACGCGCGTAAAACGCCTCATCTGGACAGGCTCTTAGGGCGCGCGGCGCAAAGAATTGACGGCCTATATCTAAGTCTTATCTTTGGAAATAATCGTTTTTTCTCAAACATGCTTGGAAATGTGAGCATTATTTTGACAACCTTCTTCGAGATAAATCGAAATTGCTGTACTGGCCAAATACATGCGCGCAGCGGCCGGCAATGTTGTATGAAAATCCATATCTGTCGTGTTTTGCGACCAAATAAATTACATAGTAAACTCATATCTGTCGTGTAATTTAAAAATGGAACGATCTTTTTCTCCGAAACATGGCGACCAAGGAGGTAACTCATCAAAGGTTTTATTTAAATTTCGAACTGAAGTGCGATTTTTGAAAATCATACGAGCGATTTGGCAGTAGAAAGATGCATAATCTCCATAGTAATTTTGACATTTTCTACTGCCAAGTCGCTCGTATGATTTTCAAAAATCTCACTTTTTGCTTGCAAATTATTTGAGAAAATTTACTGTTTTCATTTCCGCGCATTATTTGAGAAAAGTACTATACAAGCCTTGGCCACAACTAGGCATTGATGGACTTACGTATGTGTGCCTCGGCTTCGCCTCGGCCCACATTTACACGTTCGTCCATCAATGCCTCTGTTGCTGGCCGCTGCAGTAATGTACTATAACATTCAAAATTTCGCTAACTTCCCAGGTATTTACCTTAAAAGGTCTAGCAGTGCTATGTACATGCCGCATGTGCTTGGCCAGGTTGCTCGACGTGGTGGTCGCCTTGGGGCACTGGCTGCATTTGAAGGGCTTGTCGATGAGGTGCGACCGCTTGTGGACCTTCAGCAGGTCCATGGTCCGGCCCTGGTACGGGCACACGTCACATTTGAACGGAAACACGTTTTCGTGTATACCCCTGTAATAGAGAACAAAAATGGGTGAAGTTTTATTACAATCTGTTCTTTAGTTTAGACGGGAAAACTTAACAGACAGACACATTGGAATTATTAATCTTAGCAAGGTTTAGCCATTGCAATACAGCAGAGCGTCGGTGGCGCGCTGGGAAGGTATGGACACGCAATCATGAGGGTCCGATTTCGAATCTGAACGGAAGAAATTCCATGTACCAATGAGTTTTTCTAACTTATGTTCCTTCGTAATACCAATTGCTCTCAAATTGTGAAGGAAAACATCGTGAGGAACATCGGATAAATTCTGATGCGTATGTGAAGATTGGGCACGCGTGGTGGACATCTGGTTGGGCAATGGGCATCCTAGTGTATCTAAGACGCTCCACCAGCTTTTCATTACACTTAGTGGGTATTATGGAAGAAATCTCTTTAGAGAAACTTACTTACTTATTTACTTTATATCATGTGCATTATTTTTGTTCTATTTTACGATATTATGCTTAACTCTTCTTCTTCTTTGTGTCAGTGGTGGTGGCTAAATTAATAAAGGATGACACTTTGCACCGACCCCAAATAATGGGAAATGGCCAAGACAATGATGACGACGGTGATGCTAAATTACTACAAATAAACAACCTAATAACACAATAACAATCGTCCAATTAAACATGACATATTGTGCGAATGGGATTGCCTGTTTCGATAGGTGCAAAGTTATACTGGACGAAGGACGGTCGCTGTAGTGTCGATTTACTTACAGGCAACTAATCTAAAAGCAAAAACACTTACATATGAACCAGTAGACTGGCTTTAGATCGAGCAGTCTTGCCACAGATGTCGCACAGAAAGGTCTTCGATTTCCAGCCTATCGTAACTTCTAAAGTTTTAGGTGCACATACTTCTTTGCTACACTCCGATAAATGTTTGTTGTATGATTTCTGGAGAAGGAATTTTCATTTTAGGATCTTATTGGTTTTTGCCATAAACTGAAAATATTAATATTTTTAGGAAGAAAATGTCTTCATATAGTCATCATCATCATCATCATTTTCAGCCCGTATCCACCCACTGCAGGGCATAAGCCTCCTCCCTATTTTGCCATTCTTCTCGGTCCCGTGCCAGTCGCATCCAGGTCTTGCCAATACTTTTCCAGATGTCGTCAACCCACCTGGCTGCCGGACGACCCACTCCTCTTTTGCCTAATCTCGGCCACCACTCTGTCAAGGCTTTGCTCCACCTGCCATCATTTCATTTCATTTTTTTCATTTCATTATGTAGTCATATAGTAGCTAGGCAATATTATTTCGGAGCTAGAGCTAAATCAAATTGTATTTATTTCATAAGATTAGGTATTAATTATTGTTTAAAAATTTATTAAAACTAAGTATATTATTACATTAAAAATGGCGATCCTTGGGGGAGGCTTATGCCAGCAGTGGACGTCCATTGGCTGAGATGATGATGATTACATTAAAAATGCAACGCTCCAATCTTCTTTACCAGCTATTTAATTTCTCCTAAACTAAATAAGGGCAGTGCATGGATAGAAACACAATGTTCCATTTCCAGTTTTTGATGCATTTCATGTGAATTAAATGGATGAAAGTAGCTAATGTAATGTAATTATGGCTAAATAAACCCAACCCAAGAATAGAATAGCTACGCATCTTGTGTGTGACGTGAGTGTCAGTGTAATTTTCTTCGTTTCAGTTACCCCATCTTAATATTATGTGGCCGCGACTTGTCGTTGTTGTCAAGTATAATATATTCGATGGTAATATAGTCAGATAAGTTAGTGCGCGATCGTCCTACGGGCCACAGAACAGAGGTTGGGGCAAGAGGTACTCTAGATGTCAGCGGGGGGCGGGTGGTGTAGCGGGGAAGAGGAGCGCGCGCCGCTCACCGGCGGCAGTCTCACGTGCTACCTCGCCTCCCGCAACGTATGTGCCCCGCAGGACTGTCGCGCACAGTGCTGCCAGACCTACGGATTTATCCGTAGATCTACGGATTTTTGGCCTGGCCTACGGATCTACGTATTTATATGGCAAATC
The DNA here is from genome assembly GCA_922987775.1 of Agonopterix subpropinquella. NCBI lineage: Eukaryota > Metazoa > Arthropoda > Insecta > Lepidoptera > Depressariidae > Agonopterix > Agonopterix subpropinquella. The sequence goes on along the minus strand of OV277695.1, from coordinate 9,709,891 downwards.
TACGGATTTTTAGAAACCTTCTGAATTCCAGTCAATTTGCTGCATAAAATGATACCCAGTCGCAAATAAATCAATTCAAATTCACTTTTAACATGTATTGGACTGTGTTTCCTAAAATATGGCTCGTCCCCACTCTTTTCTATCTTCCTTCCTTCCTTCTACTTTTAGTCCATACACAACAGAAATATTTAACTGTAATACATACATACATACATATTACATACATATGCTCACGCCTATGTCCCACTACTTTAACTGTAATATATATGACAAAAGTACTGCAACACAGACGGACAGTGATAATGAAATATTAAGTTAACCCTGTTAGAACAGAAAAGAAAGAGTAAATTTTATTGATTTTTATGTGGTCTGCGCTTCTGCGTCTGGTCTATGCTGGACTCGATTTTCGCAAGATTCCGTCGTGTGCTGAACATAGCTCGCCGTTCTTATCACTTGCACGGGATAATTCGCTGTATTTTCGATACAATACGGGTCAAAGTTCATTCAGTTCAAACTGAATCATCACTGACTCGCTAGTGAATCACAGCTTTTTGTATATTCGGCATCACATATTTGATAGCAATTTCAGTCGTACCTTGATCGTCACTGAATCGTTACCACAGCCAATTAAATAGGAAATAAGTCAAGTTTAGCGCGATACCAAACTCCACACAGTTGAATCAATACGGGCTGCGTAACATGACATAGGTGAGAGCGACACAGGTCACTTCTAAACGTCAAATTGGCGGTTATCTCCATAGTATCTCACTCAAATTTGACGTTTAGAAGTGACCTGTGTCTCTCTCACCTCTGTCATGTTACGCAGGCTGGATGGCAGACAGAACTGAATCTGTACAAAACGTCAATATTTTAAATTAGCGCGATCCCACCTGAGCCAGTAGCGGTGATGATGGAAGCTGATGAATTGCTTGCATTACTCACCAAATTATAAAATTCTTTCTGACAGGTAGCACAGCCCCACAGTTCAGAGTCGGAGAACTCCGGCGACGGAATGGTGTATGATTCATCGTCACTGTGACCATTGTAATCTCTTCCGTTGAATTCTGCTCTTTGATCATTGTTGTCATCATAGTTGTTACATTCGGCAATTTCTGTTAATTTTAATTAATTTTTTACTACTTAAGTATATTATCTTAAATCTCATTAAGATTTTGTCTATAATGAAGATGCAATTTTTTTTTAAATTTTACTTTCAATTATCAAGGATAACAGTAGCAGCCTTATTAATTTCATATTATTTGATGTTATATTATGTTATTATAAACGCATGAAGTAGATGTAATTATATTATGTAAATAGCGGCCCATCCCGGCTTCACACGGGTGGACATCTAATCTTTTCTAGCAATAAATATAGCCTATGTTACTCTGGGTGAATGTAGCTTTCTAATGGTGAAAGAATTTTTGAAATTGGCACAGTAGTTTTTGAGTTTATTCATTACAAACATACACACACACAAAAATACTGTTACGAGCTACAGGTTCCGGGATTGGAGTGAAACGCTAAGTCCAATTTTACAGAGTTTATTTGGGATACACTTACAAACGGTCCACCTCGCAGAGGTTCCCCTACACGGTTCACTTCACCGGGTCCTCCTCGCAGGGATTCCCCGTGCACCACTTACTGTCACTATTCGCAGTCCACTACGTCATTGTCACTGTGACGACACGATACGCGTCACGGCTAAGACGTCACGACGCACGACATTATGACGTCACGCACTACACTGACACTGACGTCCCGTACTACACTGACACTATGACGTCACGCACTACACTGACACTTGTCTACTCACTGTTCCACTTAGCACTTTTCTTTTCACTTGTACTTTTCCACTTTTACGTTTCTACCTTTTGTTTCGCACTGTTCACTGTTAAACCAAGTACTGATCTGTGACCGCGAACTCGCCGCTTTTTATACCCCGCAGAATATTCCAGACCTACGAATTTCGTTATTCTTTTGTTCTCTTCCAGATACCTCTAATCCCACCTTTCTGGAAGTTTCCTTTATTTTTTCTGTCCCTTTCCAGATATTCCTTCTCATTCTCTCTTCCTTCTAGAACATTTCTACAAACATTAAAATCTAGAAATACTTTTTTGGTTTTTGATCGGATTCGATCCGTCACCCCCCGGCATGGGAGTCCGAGCCGTAGGACCACGGCGATTGTTAATGGGCCGGCCGAATTTTCGAATGCCTTCTTTACGTTTGACGTTTGACAGCGGCCGTAAAAATACAAATCTTTCCTCTTTATAATATTAGTGTGTAGATTATATGATGTAGTTTGATGTAATTATAAATGCATGAAGTAGAACAAACAACAATCCGCAACAGAATTCTGCATGCGGAATTACATAATTACAATTAGGGGTTGGCAGGATATCGATTCATATTGCATAGGGTTTAGGCACATATTTTAGGGCCGGCCGCCAGCGCCTAGCCAAGCCACTACATGGGTTCTGTCGTGTTACGGGGGCCGGGGGGTCCCAGAGGGGTCCCGACCCCCGTACACTCCATTATGAAAGAAGAGAGAAAATAAGAGAGCTTACGGGTCGCAGGGTTTTTTAATCTAGACAGTCACACGATGAGGATGATGATGAGAGATGATAATAACATTGATATAAAAAAACACTTCGTCCAAAGACAGTCTAAAATAAAGCCGCTAATAAATGTCACTATTATGGGGTCCGGAGTAAGGCATTCCATTCCTGTAGACCAGGCATTCCATTTCTGTAGACCTGGCATTCCATTTCTGTAGACCGGGCGTTCCATCAGACGAAGCAGTGGGTTGATTACCGGGTCCCGTATTCGAACGCATGAGAGGTATGTACGGGAAAACATCTCCAATCCGTGCGTGAAATCCTTCTCCTTCTATCTGATCACAACGAAATCTATCTTTGCGAGGCCTCTTCGGCTATCGTTCGCCGACTGTTGGAGCGGATGACAACTCCTGAATAAAGCCTATGTCGCCTGGACTTAAACTCCTGAGTGTGCGTCATTGAATGTGAACCACATCTCCCTCTTTGAATGAAGATAGAATGACAGTAGATCTTCGTATGGAAGAGGATGCTAGAATGTGTGGACTGCCAGGACTCCTTGTTGAGAGAAATATGATAAGATCTTTTCTCCGATTAGGGAAAAGGAAGGTACCAAACTCCATGGTCGGGCAGCTTTATGCTTTACACAACAAATTAAAAGTGAAAACTAATATGAAGGATGACAATGTCAGGTAATGTAAATAAATATTAGAATATAAAATAGTGATAAAATGCGATGAAACTGGAAATGTATGATATAATATTATAGGCGAGTGATGGTAATAAGTATAAATGATATAAAGGTGCTTTGACACGAAAGACAAGGTAAACATGGTAAATATAAATATGCTATGGAGCGAATCATGATGGTAAGTATGGTAGATACGCTACATTTCCTAGGATCTTTAAGTTGTAAATAAAGTGTTGTGAAAAAGCGGATTTTTGCTAACAAATTAATAACTCGTCCACATAAGTTATCTACTGAGTGCTGGGTCATGGCATGCATACCTTTTTTAATAGAAAGCTCAACGAGCAACTTGTCAGTTTTTTGACACGTATCTCTGAACACGATACATCCATTCAGCAAGTCCAGGCAGCTCTGGCACATGTGTTTGGGGAAGTTGTCCGATTTACTTATCTGAAAGATAAACGACAATTATAAGTAGGTAATAATCTTAACGATTATAAAACTGTAACAGAAGTGTGCCACACACGGCGACACATCAAGCTATGCAAAACCAAAATAAGCTGGCCGCGTGTAGGTAGAATAATGTAGAAAGTCGCGCGGCCAGAAGTGCGATTTTTGAAAATCATACGAGCGACTTGGCAGTAGAAAGATGCATAGTCTGCATAGTAATATTAACATTTTCTACTGCCAAGTCGCTCGTATGATTTTAAAAATCGCACTTCAGCATATGTTAGTTAGAGATATTAAAAAAAAAATTATGATATGGTTTTTAGGCGTCCCTGATTCCAAATTACCAATATTGGAATGTTTTGTCTGTTGATTTGTTTGTTTATTCGAGCATCACGCAAAAACTACTGAACCTATTTTTATGAAACTTTTTTATGATCTGACCTAAAACCTGGTATACTTATTATTTGTGTGGACAAAGTCATGGGCAAACTCTAGTATAACATAAACATAAATTAACTCTATCCAAAAAAAGTTATTAAATAATAATAAAAAAAAAACTGCACATAGCACACCAAAATACAACAATGAAGTGGTGCATGAACCAGAAGGGTACAAAAAGCGGGCTTATCAAAGTGCAAGGTCCTAAGTATGATTGTAACTGCTCGGCAGTGAAGGAAATGCATTGCCTCCGTGGTCTAATGGTTAAGAGCATTGGCTCTCGACACGGAGGTAGTGGGTTCGATTCCCACGGGGGACACCTAGTGATATGTCACTTTGTGCGTTTTTCCCCAGTTGGTTAGGACATTCCAGGCTGAATCACCTGATTGTCTGAAAAGAAAGATGATTCCGTGCTTCGGATGGCACGTTAAGCCGTTGGTCCCGGCTACTATCTCTGGTGGTAGTAGTCGTTACATAAAAACCACGTCAGAGGCCGTAAGGCGGTCTGAAAAAACTCTGACACCAGGGCTCTGCCCACACGATAAGAAGAAGAATAAATAATGCTTATTATTATGATCTAAAAAACAATATTTCACTGTAATTTACACATTCAGGATAAGAAGAAGAAGTGAAGGAAAAATTTTTCAGGAATTTTTTACTTAATAAATAAATAAATAATAAATATCTTGGACAGTGTCACACAAATTATCTAGCCACATTTAAAGTACCAGAATCTAGCCTGGACTTGTATTATGATGACTAGACAACGATATAGAATACATATATAGATACAAACATCCATGACTCGGGTACAAATATTCATATTCATCATACAAATATTTGTCCCTTACGGGATTCGAACCCGCGACCCTCGGCACAGCAGGCAGGTTCACTACCGACTGTGCTACCGAGCCGTCTAACTTCAATTTGGATATTTGGCCAGTGCTGTAATTGGAGACAGGCTTGTTATGTTGCACATTGTTTGGGCACTGCTACTCAAATGTGCAATGTGTAGTTGTAGCAAAGATTGTGACTATCATAAAATGGAATAGAGTCAAGTTTTTGTGTATGTGTTTGTGTGTACAGTCAAGAAAGAGGTCTATAAATTTTCACAAAACTTTTATATAGCTAATGATAAAATCCCTAAGGGGCATCGCATACAGAAGGAGTCGAGGCGCGGGCACGCCTTGGCGACTTTGACATACGGTCGATAATTGTATACCAAGAATCCGAGCGGCGCGCTGCTCATATTGGTATGACATACAATTACCGACCGTATATCAAGGTCTTTAAGGCGTGCGCCTGCGCCTCAACTCCTTCTGTATGCGATACCCCTAAGGTGTTAATGTTCTAGATTTAAATTCAAAACAATACCTTAAAAATTATATAAAATAGACCTTATTGTTTTATGGTCCACAGCTGTCCATAACATTTACCAAATATATTATAATATCATGAGATGTCTAAGGGTGCGTCCACATCTGGCGAACGCGCCGCGAATGCGCAGCTCGCTGAGCTGCGCCGGTACAATTTTTCCTTGTGTCGCTACTGCGCAGTTCGCGCGCCGTTCGCGAGCCACTCGCGAGCAGCTCGCAAGCGGCTCGCGAGCTGCGCATTCGCGGCGCGTTCGTCAGATGTGGACGCACCCTTAGATAAAACAAACCGGACTCAGCATTTTAATTACTTCACAAAAACATAAATTATGTTTTTAATTTCAAGAAATTGTTTTTTTTTCCTTGGGGCAATTTGGTATCCTCAAAATGTTTTTGCTCATAAAACAATACTTCCGATAGTGTACTCCCAAGAACTACTTGACATTGGTAGAATTGCAGTACAAAGCATAAGGAACCGGCTATTATAGGCCAGTCATTTTACGGAGTTTTGTTAGGCGGGGTAGGGAGTAATTATTAATTGGACTTTTAAACTGTAACCAGCACCATTTAGTGACGAAAATACTATCCTAAACCATATTTAAAAAAATTTGGCTACGCAACATAGAAATCAAAATGAATTGTCCCAGAAGGCTTTTAAATTAATAATATTAATACCAATGCACTCCTTTGAATTAGATTTAACAGTTTAATTATTTTTGAGCAATAAAATAGATTTTAAAATTTAAAAAATGAGGTATTTATTCGAAAATACGAATGTATTTTTCAAAACTTTCTCAGTAGACAAAAATATTTAAACCACGTTAGAAGTATGTATAATGGTAAAGCCTTAAATATGTGCAAAAAAAATGTATCATCAGATTTTTTTAGAACGAGATAATATCTAAATTTTAAAATTGGAACTGTTGCTGCCCTCCAAATCATAAACGCAGTAACGACCAATTTCACTGTTTCGAGAAATAAGCCCTCAAAGTTTTGACTGAATTTTATATTGTATCGACTACTCTAAAGCTTTTTTTTCGCAAGTAAGTACTTTTTTAGGTAAAACCAACCTCACAGATTCCAAATTTATCACAATATTTTGATTAACTTTAGACAGTTCGTGTAAAATTAAAAAAATGTAGTTACTGCCTATCGACAATTTGTTTTTTTAGTAGGCGTTACAAGCCATAAACGCAGTGGGGTTGTTACTTACTGCGTTTATGCGTACCATTTCTACTTTAGATTTACCTTAGTTATACCGTAAGATATCTCACTGCGTTTATAAGTAAGAAGTATTTGAGTTTGAACAAGACAGGTGGTTAGTATAAACGTTATTGTACTAATTATGTAAGGGGCACGAAGCAAAAATATATTATTTAATAGAAGCAATAATCAATAAAATAATAATAAGAGTATGTGTTCTAAAAATATTTATTAAAATCGTTGTAAGAGTATTGTGAGAATGTAAGAAAAACAAAGTTGTTTTATATTTAACAAAAACAAGCACTTAAATTCTAGCCAGGATCCTCTTCTATTTCCGATTCGGGTAAATTGTAACCAAAACTGCCTTCTATATCGGCATCAATGGAACAAGTTTTTTTTTAATTTGTTCCTTTCTCGTCGTAGCAATCCCTCTAGCAGAAGTTTTAGCCGGTCTTTCAGGAATTCCTCTGGTTAGTCTTTTTCTGACGTTCATTATCTGCAGTTACAATGCGTTCTTCTGTAGTTTGTGTTGACTGACTTGCTTGCCTGAGCATTCTCCTCCTTTCGAGCCTGGCCAAATTTTCTTCTTCTAATTCATTTTTCCTTCTCTCTTGTGTATGTATTCTATCAATATATTGCCTACCAGTGCGTTACTTTAACGTTTCTTTTACTCTGTATTTAGCTACTGCTAAACTATTTTTTACCAGGCGTTGTCGCTTGTGGGCACCGCTTTCATTAGCAATTTTCTCCTTTCGCTTCAATTTCACCTTCTCTAAACGTCTTTTCCTTTCTGTAGTAGTTTCTTTTTTTTTGTTCATGTTGTTTCCACGAGCTCACCCCGGACACTGCTTACAAAAAACAGAAATTCACAAAACGACGTCAGCACATGCGAAAGGTAGACAGAGTCTAGGTCTGCAATAACTTTAGCTGCGTGCGGTGCAATTACTTTTTCGTAAAAATATACATATGCATGCATGCATATATGCATATGTGCATGCATAGGCATGAAAAATTACAGCTCATTCGAAAACCGGGAAGCGGGTCAAATGTAATTTGCAAGATTCTATTAGTAAGCTTGCAATAATACGCTTTTAAACCCGTCTATTCAAAAGAGTGTTTTATACTTTATTTCTCTTTGTTTCGAAAACATAAATTCGAGTCCAAACTCGATGTGGTTGCCTCATTTTATTGCGGAGTTCCTATGGCCACCTTCCAGCTCCAGCAATAGACCTGGCTACCAAATAGTATCAAAGTACTCATCAATAGAAATCAAACGAGCCCAAACTCGATGTGGTTGCGTCGTTTTATTGCGGAGTTCCTATGGCCACCTTCCAGCTCCAGCAATAGACCCTGGCTACCATATAGGATCAAAGTACTCATCAATACAAATCAAACGAGCCCAAACTCGATGTGGTTGTGTCGTTTTATTGCGGAGTTCCTATGGCCACCTTCCAGTTTCAGCAATAGACCCTGGCTACCATATAGGATCAAAGTACTCATCAATACAAATCAAACAAGCCCAAACTCGATGTGGTTGTGTCGTTTTATTGCGGAGTTCCTATGGCCACCTTCCAGCTCCAGCAATAGACCCTGGCTACCAAATAGGATCAAAGTACTCATCAATACAAATCAAACGAGCTCAAACTCGATGTGGTTGTGTCGTTTTATTGCGGAGTTCCTATGGCCACCTTCCAGCTCCAGCAATAGACCCTGGCTACCAAATAGGATCAAAGTACTCATCAATACAAATCAAACGAGCCCGAATTCGATGTGGTTGTGTCGTTTTATTGCGGAGTTCATATGGCCACCTTCCAGCTCCAGCAATAGACCCTGGCTACCAAATAGGATCAAAGTACTCATCAATACAAATCAAACAAGCCCAAACTCGATGTGGTTGTGTCTTTTTATTGCGGAGTTCCTATGGCCACCTTCCAGCTCCAGCATCAGACCCTGGTTACCATATAAGATCAAAGGACTCATCAATACGAATCAAACGAGCCTAAACTCGATGGGGTTGTGCCGTTTTATTCCCGAATTCCTATGGCCACCTTCCAGCTCCAGCATCAGACCCTGGTTACCATGTAAGATCAAAGTACTCATATACGAATCAAACGAACCCAAACACGATGGGGTTGTCTTTTATTGCAGAGTTCCTATGGCCACCTTCCAGCTCCAGCATCAGATCAGCTCCATGTCATAATAATATTGCATTGTCACGCGATGTACATATGCATGAAAAATTTCAGCTCAATTGGAAACCGGGAAGTGGGTCAAATTTAACCTCCAAGATTCTATTACAGACACCGGGACAGGTGAAACTAGCTTATGAGCTGCACTGCGTTCATGCTATGGATAAAGAACTGTTGGAAATAACATTTTATTACGAATCAACAACTAATGAGCACCCACTGCGTTTATGCTATGGATAGAATAAAGTTTATAACAATAGAGAAGTAAACATAAACGCACCTAACCGCACCCACGTCGTTTATGCTAAGGAAAGGTGAACAAAAAAGGTGGCACTCTGCGAATTCAACAGACGTAAGATCACTTACTCCACACATTCTTAGTAAGATCGATGTCTAGGCTGGACCCACTGCGTTGATGATTTTTATTTTTCCTATTTCTAATGTAGCTAGCTAAAAACGGGTTTTATTTCCTGGTAGATCTTCCCGCGCTGATTCAGAATATACAGCGTGTTAATGAATTAACGCAAAACTAGAAAGTAGTTTGTTTAGAATCGAGAGCAGAATCGAATTATCATGGTTTGAACATAGGTAATTTTTTTCAAAATAATAAATAATTTGTTTGCGAAATTTAAAATTTTCTGAACCCGTTGTCAACCCACCGCACGGGCACACTCACCCTACTTACTACCAAAACAACATTATAAAAATGTATCCATGGGTATGTTAGCGCTTTCTGTCAGTGCTGAAATGATAACAAATCATTTTTACCTCAAAACTTAAAATGCGTATAACTTTAAATTTTAACTATAAAAATTATGAAATTATTGTTTCGATCTAATTATTTTGTTATAAATCAGTTGGGGTGTATGAGGTTTTGCGCTAATTCATTAACACGTTGTATATAAAACTCATTTTTGAAAAAAAGTGCCCCACTGTGTTTATGATTTGGAGGGCAGCGCTGACGTGATTTATTTTTTATTTTTATACATTTCTAAGCTGAAATTGGCTCTTCAATATTATACCGAAACAAAATGTCAATTAGTAATTATTCCCGGCTCAAACCGTAAAATGACTGGGCTATTACTTTAAAAAAGAAGAATCAAATTCCTGTTATTGGAATCAACTTGGTACTTAGAAACTTACTGTGACTCCAGTAAAGTTATGTATTTCTTCACAAATATTAGGTAAGACAAAGTTATCGAAAATAGGCACATCTCCTTTGTCATCATTGCATATCCTGCACAGGCCCAGATCCAGTTTCTTCGCTTTTATTACTCTGTAAGTAAAGTAAAGTAGTCAAACATCAACGTCAGTCAACAAACAAATCATGCAATTTTCTGTTAAACTGAAGAATGAATATCTCAATAATCTTTTTTTATTATAATTTTCTTCTCTTCTACAGTTCGGAGTGACTATTCCAGGGCAGCATTGCAGGACCTAGGCATAAATCTGTAGATCTACAGGTTTTCGGCCTTGCCATAGGCTCTACGGATATCAATAGAAAATCTTTAGTCATTTGCTGAATTTACTAGTCAATACAGGAAGCTGGCATAGGTATTGGTATTTCTAGCATCCTTGAGTCAATATGATATTTATATCAATGCTAGAAAGTGTAAAAAGAAGAAAAAAAATGCATAAAAACTTGACCACTGGTTAGGGTTGCCAGATTTATTTTTATCCTATAAGGGACAAATGCTCATTTTGGCAAAAAATACGGGATTTTAAATTTTTCCCTGGGACACATAAACACATTGTATTTTATGTTGTTTTTATTGCTAGTTATATTTAAAAGAAGATCGTGATATTTTTTACATAATTATCTTTGTTTGATTTTACATATTTTTTAAAATTCAATGCTGCTACAATCCTAGTTGAAAACTTTAATTAATTCGCTCTTTATCAAATCCGGAGTACATTTGTTGCACACATTAGTCCATTTTAATGCCATCTGCGAAAAAATCCTCTCTACAGAGCTATTGGAACTAGGGATACTAAAGACAAACGATATAATTAGAAAAATGTTAGGGATTAAATTTCTGGAAAATCCATTATTTTCTTTCACTTTTCAATAGCAAACATGCTTTTGCCATCAAAAGACGTTGCAATTTCAAGGCTTTTTTAATAATTTGGTCGGTTTATCCCTCATGCCCTCGTGCGCACGCAGCACAGCTAGCCGTCGAGTAAAATACGGGACAGAGTCTGTCCCGGCGGGACGTTTAAAATTATGCCTGAAATATGGGACGTCCCGGGAAATACAGGACGTCTGGCAACGCTACCACTGGTCTTCCTTTTGTCTGTCCCTATACACAAGAAATTCTGAATTAAAGCAGAATTTAACAGCCTGCTGAGATGAAGCAATCGAGAAGTAGGTATCATTAAATATTAACATGTAAGAAAAATAAAGACAGACTGACACAGATAATGAACATGAAATGAATCTCGTTCAGTAAAGATGTCCGAGAAAAGGAACAGAACATGATAAAGTTACAGAAACATGATAATACCTACCACTGAACAGCACAATACGTGACAATACTTACGGTTTCTTCTTCACTTTCTTCTTCTTTTTCGATTTTTTCATCACATTGGCAATCAACATGGATTTTAGAAGTAACAGAGAAGCCATACCTAGTGTATGTTTTCTGAGTTAGTTTTGATTTTGGTTTTGATAGTCTCGTTATTTTATAATTTTTCCGAAAAATACAAAATGCAACCAAAAATGCAACAATATCAGAGAAATGAAAGAAATTGTCAATTTGTCAGCTTGCTACATATTATTACTCTACCACAGATTATTTAATAGTTACTACCAAAGAGTAGAGTAATATATCGGAAAAAGAGAGCCCTCTAGTGCCATTTTAATGCAAATAAATTTGAAACGCCACCTATGATATTTAACAAGAAACAGTTGCTATATATACGCATACATATAGCTATATGTATGCTTTACAATGGAATCTACTTTTTCTCAGTAATGAGCTATTTTGTTCTAGTTTAGAGTAGTAGCTTCAGTAACAGGACGGAGGAGTAATCTTGCCTCAACGTCTGAAGTGTAGATCAACACTCAAATCACAAAATGGGCGCAAAACACAAACAAACGTATTCGCAAGTTGTAACGGCGGCCATATTGTGACAACTTGTGTAGCTGGTGTTGCTAGGTGACAATAATATGGTGCTACCGCAGAACATAAGTTAAATTATTTACTAATTTTAATTAAAACAGTTTTGAAATATTACGTAAATTGTATTAAATAGGATCAGTTTTTTTTATAATTTTAGTAATAAATTTGCTTTATTGTTGAGTTTGAAGAGACATCTATCGGAAATTTGAGACAATATTTTTGTAGTTACACGTTATTCAAAGAAGATGCCGCTGGTTTCTTTGCGTTTTTCCTCAAAGTTCCCCTCTGTCCCCCCTCTGGTTACTACTCTACTCTTTGCTTTGTTGTTGTTGTTTTTTGTTAAATAGTTCTTCCTTGCGGAAAGGGAATGGGAACTAGCCCTTACACCCTAGTCTTTAGTTACATTTTACTTTGTACTTAAAACTAACTTAACCTAAACCCTAACTTAACACATTGAAATGCGAGGATGGAACACATTCCAATGTTCAGCAACGGAGTTTTACGCGAGGAGTTCAATCCAAATCAAACGGGAGCGCCTTACTTTATTTCTCACTTTTACTACATTGTTTTCCATTAATGGCACATTATTACACTAATTCCACCACATTAACACAATAATAGCCACGAAAAACTAATTTAGAAAATTAAGAAACAAAGCCCCGTCCATTTTGTCTCACTTCGCGCGTAAAACTCCTCTACTCTTTGCTACATATCAGTAATTTTTTTTTTGTTTCAGTTCAAGGTAAAGCGATTATAGTATCGCATACAACCGATGTCAGGAATAAATACTCTCATTTATAGCAAATAAAACGTTGGTGTTCGACGTTTCAACGCTTCTTTGGAGTTTTTGGAGGCAATCGAGAAACGCAGGAAACGCAGAGAAGTCCACAGGAAAGAGGTGAACCGACCGCTTGCCGCGCTACAAAAGAACGGAACACTTTTCCTGTTCACGACCTACACCATCATATTTCACTGAACTGTGTATTGTTCACTTGCACGACACTTTGTTACGCAAAACAACACCGATTTTACGAACCAAAACTCACTATAAACAATAAAAATTCGATGAAATATGAGGACTCCAAACGTATCTGTTCAAATCCCGCCAAAAAACCTCACATATCAGTAATAATTAAGTAAATCAATCAATGACTATTGTCATGCAATCTTTATCTTTCTCGGTTTCTCATAGGGAGAGAGACCGAGAAATAAAAGAGCTTTTTATGTTCTTTCCTTCTTTATCCTTGAAGAGTAAAAGAGAGAGACAAAATGTTTGATAACTACGATAAATGGAAATTACTTGCCAATTGAAAAAAATGAAGATCAGTGCTGCCAGATCCAATTTTTAGAAATCCGTAGGTCAAGGTTGAAAAATCCGTAGATCTAGACTTTTCTTCAAAGAATTTTCTGGAGTACTCGAAACCGACGGGCATGTATGAAGAGATGTATGGATGTGCATGAGGCAAAAGAGGTATGTAAAGATCGTAGTAAGTGGCGCGCCCTGGTCTCTGCCTACCCCACTGGGAAAGAGGCGTGACGTTATAGAGATAGAGAGAGAATTTTCTGACTATTTTGGAGTGAACTGATTCAAGCAAGTTTAAGCGTAGAAACATGAAAATGAATACAATTTACTGTTTCTTTTCTGCTCTAACTTAACTTTATTTTTCATTATCAGCGGTGGACTAAGCATTCGGAGGCCCGGGGCGGCAAAACTAAATGAGGCCCCCAGTCTTTCCAGAAATTGATATCTACAATTCTTTCGAGCCGTGGCAAAAACTAAACATCGGAGCCCCTTCCTTCCATAGGCATAGGTAGCAAGGGTCCTACAACACGGAGCGAGCGAAGCGAGCCTGACATTCGTACAATGTAAAACCTAGAGCGAGCGAAGCGAGCTCGAGATTTCACTGAATTCTGGAGCGGGCAAAGCTAAGTGAAATTTTACTGCAATATAATGAGATCAGTGGAATAAGATTTAAATCATTGAGCGAGCGAAGCGAGCTCGCGTTTTTTTTCGACTTAAAATCTGGAACGAACAAAGTAAGCTCAAGATTTAACTGCACACCAACAGTGCAACTGCAACTGTATACTATGAAAAGACATAAGTATCATCCAAAACTAAGAGCGAGGGAAGCGAGCTCGAGACTTCACTGAATTCTGGAGCAAGCAAAGTGAGCTCAAGATTTTAGTGCAATGTGTCTAGCCAGGAGCGAGCGAAGCGAGCTCGAGATTTTGCTTCATTATAACTCGACCTTTTCAGCTCATACCGAAATCGAGGCGATTGATGTATTAAACAAATAGCTGAAATGAGCTTATAATATAATGCTTATAATAACTCGATTGTAGAGCTCATCTTGAAATAGAGTAGGTGAGTATATTGGCGTATAAAATTAAAACCGGAGCGAACGATTCTATAATTTTGACTGGGTTGTAGCATGAACTCAGTCTCAAAGCACAGAAAGCTATCAAAAAAACCAAGCGAGCGAAGCAAGCTCAAATTTTCGAAACACATTCTGATTCCAACCACATTGACCTTTCAAGAAGCGAGCTCATAATTATTATGCTAACTGCATAACAACTTGAAAAAGATTTAGCGAACGAAGCGAGCTCGCAAATTCGCAGTATTTTTGACTCTATTTCCTTTCTTGACTTTCAATGACTAACGTACGGGGCCTCCAACTTCAAACTGCAGTCTCAGAACCTGTTCTGCTTCTGGCCTCCTGAGGCCCGGGCCTCCAACTTTAAACTGTGTCTTTACTTGCTATATAAACGTCATTATTTTGGTTTTGATTAAAAAGGGATTCTCTTCTCGAGATTCGGAGGCCCCTCAGGACTGCGGGCCCGGGGCGGACTGCCCCTCCGCCCCCCCCCCCCCCTTAGTCCGCCAGTGTTCATTATCACCGTCTGTGTCAGTACTTTTGTCATACATGTTAGACTAACACTGTTATAGTTTAAAAAAATCGTATATGGACTGCAAGTAGAAGGAAGGAGATAGATGGAAAAGAGTAGGGAAGGGCCATATTTTAGGAAACAGTCCAATACATGATAAAAGTGAACTTGAATTGATTTATTTGCGACTGAGTATCATTTTATGCAGCAAATAGAGATTTTAGGCTGGAACTCAGAAGATTTCTAAAAATCAGTATATTTGCCATTGAAATGCGTAGATCCGTAGGCAAGGCCAAAAATCCGTAGATCTACGGATAAATCCGTAGGTCTGGCAACACTGTACGTGTACTGTCATTTCCTTGCATTGTTGAGGATGAGATTTTTGAGCAGAATGTATTTATTTTATTTTGTTTTGTAATGTGAAATACTATCAGATAAATCGAAATGGCGGTTTACGTAACCAAATCTATGCTATCTAAATTTAATAAAGTGAGACATCCGTACCAACCCGTGACAGAAGACGACGGGAGTAGCAATGTTGATCACTGGCAGAAACTGTTTGCCGAGGGGTAAATATTGTGTTTGTTTTCATTCATTCATAACTGTCCGGCGAACGATACCATCAGGCCAATTATTTACATTAATTTTCCTGTAGTTTATTGGTTTTTAAGGTTCTAACAAATACCTTAGAATTATATTATAATCAGGAACCAATCAGCCTTGCGTTAGCATTCTCCTCTGCTAAGTTACATGATCAATTGATCATGTATATTACATACATACATACATATTCGCACGCCTGTCTCCCACTGGGGTAGGCAGAGACAACGGAACACCACCTGCTACGATCCTGACATACCTCTCTAGCTTCCTCCACATTCATAAGTCCTTTCATGCATGCTCGTCGTTTTCGGGTAGATCGGACCTGGACCTTTTTAACACTTTAACTGCTGACGACCTATGTCGTAGGTTAGCGACGTATGGGCCACAGTGTGCAAGACTCAAACCTTGAGTCAGAATTGTATAGCATTCCACAGTGTTAGCACTGTGTGAGTGTCATTGTTTTGAGCTAAAAAAGTAGTAATAATTTTTTTTCTTAAAAAAAAATTTACAAATTTGTTGTAGCTACATCTAAAAGTTCAGGGCAGGGTAGCGATTTTTTCTATGTTTAAAAAAATGACAAAATCTCGAAAACTAGCAAAATTTGTTTTTTTTTTGCATTTTTCCCTGAACAGTTATAAACTCACATACAGGGTGGTCCAAATAGTGACGTCAACAAATTTTTTTTAGATTCCTCACACCTGGGGGTATCCAAAAATACCCCATGTATGTTCCGCGATTTTTTGTAGTTTAGAAGTTATGAATTTTTAAAGGTATTTTTGAGAATTTTCTACCAGAGCGGCTTAAAACTGTCATAACTTTTTTCATAGCATGAATTTTTTAAATTTTATTTTTGTAACATGATTGTCTGAAAACACTCTTTTACACGTAAAATAATCAGCAACACAACATCCACACAAGCTACCGAAAAAAGGGTCCAAACTGAAAACTTTAGGTTTGAGTTGCACGGAGCAAAATTTTCAAAGTTCTCTTAAAAATACAAAATGGAAGTTCCATAGGTTAAAACTAATTTTAAAAACTTCGGTGATTATTCAACTTACCATGCAAGAAATAATAAGTGGTTCTTAATAGGCCATTTTACGCTGGAATCGGCATCCAAAGTTAATTAGGTAGAAAATCCGCTAAGAAAAAATGTTGTTCCAAAAAATAGTTTTAGTAATATTTTTTATTCTTATGGCTAACATTAGTCGAATATTGTCAAAAACATTTAAATAAACTGAAATTCTACGATCAGTGACGCATTTTTGTTAGTGACTAAATCATGGTATTTTTGTGTTATCTTAAAATGTTTCACTGGTCGTTGAATTTTAGTTTATTTAAATGTTTTTGAAAATATTCGACTAATGTTAGCCATAAGAATAAAAAATATTGCTAAAACTATTTTTTGGAACAACATTTTTCTTAGCGGATTTTCTACCTAATTAACTTTGGATGCCGATTCCAGCGTAAAATGGCCTATTCAGAACCACTTATTATTTCTTGTATGGTAAGTTGAATTATCACCGAAGTTTTTAAAATTAGTTTTAACCTATGGAACTTCCATTTTGTATTTTTAAGAGAACTTTGAAAATTTTGCTCCGTGCAATTCAAACCTAAAGTTTTCAGTTTGGACCCTTTTTTCGGTAGCTTGTGTGGATGTTGTGTTGCTGATTATTTTACGTGTAAAAGAGTGTTTTCAGACAATCATGTCACAAAAATAAAATTTAAAAAATTCATGCTATGAAAAAAGTTATGACAGTTTTAAGCCGCTCTGGTAGAAAATTCTCAAAAATACCTTTAAAAATTCATAACTTCTAAACTACAAAAAATCGCGGAACATACATGGGGTATTTTTGGATACCCCCAGGTGTGAGGAATCTAAAAAAAAAATTGTTGACGTCACTATTTGGACCACCCTGTATATCTCCTATTTGCGGCTCGACGTTGAGTTTTGGGACACCCTGTATAAGTTCACATGGTAACAGCCCAGAAGGTAAAATTTTCGAAAATGTGTCTTAATGTGCATATCATACAGCAAACTACTTAATATCTTATGACACATTCAAATTGAGTGCCTTTTAAAAGTTGGTTTTGCGTTTACTGCATGAAATTGGATTAAATTTTGGAGCAATAGAGCTGAAGACCTTTTAAAAAGCATCTGTGCATTACCACAAACTTGTTATCAGAACAAAGCAGTTCTAAGTAGTTTCCTAAGGCATTTTTATGTCATGCTGGAATGTGCCCGGAATGCAGATCTAAGAGTTAGGTTTATAGCAACAAACAACTGCTGGTCGGTTAACCCTCTGTCTAGCAGAGCAGTAGGCTTATACCAGTTTGTTGGGCTGTCCCTTGCCCTAGGGCCTAGATCGTTAAAAATATATATGTACCCATGAGGCTGACAATGTCACCACGCGTGACAAAAGGGTCGGCAAAAAAAAATGCAAAAAAAATGTTCTAGGAGGAAAACTGTGGATTTGGCGAAGGATGGAATCTGCAGAGTTTGCGCTAAAACTGGCTACACACCGTTGTCTGAAAAACTTGATGGCTACGACATTATGAGCGCAATACGCAGTATTACTAATGTCTCGGTAAGTCACATTATGAAATGTAAATTTTATTTATAAACAACTAGCGACCTGCCCCGGCTTCGCACGAGTGCAATGCTGATATTAACCTTCCTCTTGAATTACTCTATCTATTAAAAAAACCCGCATCAAAATCTGTTGCATAGTTTTAAAGATCTAAGTATACATAGGGACAGACAGACAGCGGGAAGCGACTTTGTTTTATACTGGAGCCAGCTATATGTCGCGGAATCCGCCGGCAACCTTTCGGAGCCGTAGGGCTGTCGCAGAATGCGAACGGAGACGAATGGGTTTCAATATGCATAAGTTGCATGCAAGTATGAACTGTAATTCCTGTTTACACATTTCAATATCCTTTGCCGCATTACAAAATGCTGTCCGGCCCGATACGAGCCGGTAGGTCTGAATCGTCCCTTATACAGCCACAAACGTCAGTGTCTTAACCAAACAGATGCTGTTTGAAACATCTACTTATTGATGAAGTTGTCATAATTAATAAATATTACCTAGATTACCTAAATTTAAATTTTACATAGTTTGAAGCTTCTTATATAAGAAGGCAATTTTAAAGTATGTGTCTCAATTATCATTACGTATGTCAGTTTTAATTTATTTTCATAACTTTTATTGTATTTCAGATTACATTAGATGATTCTCTTCCTAAGTATATCTGTTCCGATTGTCTTGCTACATTAACAGTTGCTATGAATTTTAAGAAAACTTGTGAATCATCAGAGAGGAAATTCAAAAAGATTTTGAATCCTTTGGGTAAGTTGAAACTACCTATTTTATTAATTGTTGCATATCTGTTTATAGACTGGAGGCATTTGAAAGGGTGGGAAAATGGTTTACCTATTAGATAAGGAAAAAAATAAAGATCTGGTTGATGACCCGGTTGGTGTAATGGTTGCCGCGCCGGACTGCCAAACCAGGGTCCTGGGTTTCAATCCCAGTTCGGTCATGGATGTTATATGTCTGTGCCGTTGTTGTATGATTCCCATAACAAAAAGCCTAAGGCTTACCTTGGGATCATTACGATGTATGTGCCTGTGAGTGTTGGCAAATTCTGGAGTCGAGCCTTATATCCAACAAGGAGAATCTGACCGACAAAACATAATTGTCGCTGATGCAGTCAGCTAGTAAGTTTTAAGGCTGCTTGTCCATTGACGCGGAGATAGGCGGCGGAGCGGAGAAACGAGGAAATATTAACCAATCAAAATCTCGGCCGAGATTTTATGCAATCCTGATTGGTACATTATTTCCTCGTTTCTCCGCTCCGCCGCCTATACATAACTGCGACGTCGCATCGCATCGCAAATATCTGCCAGCGCTCGATGACTTATTACGATGATATACTACCCATTTGCTTCGAGTTGGCCGTCGATGACTGTTACAAAATTTCATCACAGGTACATTAACTGGTCCCGTCGACAAAAAATACTATTACAAGCAAATAAAAATTTAAAATTAAAAGTTATATTAGCAACCGGGACGGACGTGCCATACGCAGTTGCATTGCTAAAGGTTATAGGGTTGCGTTTAATAGGGTCTGTTAGGGCCGCGGTACGATGAAGCGGGAAGGGTGGGAGCGGCAACTCGAAGCAAACGCGTAGTATGTATGATTATTGCACGCAGCGCGATGAGATGCGACGTCGCAGTTATGTGTGGGCACCATATCTCCGCGTCAATGGACAGCCACCCTTTGTTGGTCAATAAAGGCTATTTCGATTAATTTTTTCATTATGTTTCAGGCGATCCATCCATACACTCCTACCCATATTCCAAACATGATTTCCAATTGATTTTGCACGAAATGAAGCTCAAGCGCATGAAGACAGAAGAGAAGATCGAGAAGGAACGCAAGAAGCGTGAACGTATGATGCAGAAGAAAGATCCTCCTAAATCAAAGCAGCTGAGATGTTCACCTTGTGACTTGACATTTCCAAATAAGGTAATCATAAATTCTTTTGGAAATAATATCATAAGAAGTAATTAAAAAACACATCTGATTATTTTTTGTCTTAATGGCCAATTATTTTAGTTTACCATGGAGTTTACAGGTCGTCGAGTGACGGTTTAACGAAAAACAACATTATTTTATTAAAATATCTGTAATCCTTTCATTTGAAAATCTCTAACATATAAAAACAATTATTATCTCAAAATGGTTTTCGATTCAGCACTCCTGACATACAGAATTGTCATTCCATGGCAAGTGCGTCTGCTTAGGCCACTCTCTCAAAGCAACTGCCAAGCGTGATATGTAGGTTCTCGGTATACCACATGCATATCGATCCATGAAAACGGTGCTTCCGGGCTCTTTGGGATGCGTTACAGAAATCTCCCGCACCTTGCATGCGGTCGCTATTATCGACCAATGAAACTGAGCCTAAGGGGCTGTTTAAACAGAAGTGACGTGGCGCGGACATTTCGCGGGCGGGGTGCGGCAATATAAACCTTATAGTACGTAGCATAGAGTCGTTTGGAGAATTACACCCGCGCCTCCAGGCGACGTCGCCTGGTGGCGGGGGCGCGATTTTTCTTTACGTCAAAAAACGACGCTATGCTACGTAATATAAGGTTTACATTGGTGTTACTTTGACTACCCGCCACCGCCACGCGTCTCTTCTGTATTAAACCCTACCTTAGACGAGTGTTACACGCTCAGTTTCCCGTCAGTCTGGTCCATACGTCAGACTGATAATAAAATATACGAAAATCCTTCAGTCTGGTCCATCAGTCGGTGGGTTAGACGATCAGTCTGACATCAGTGTAACACCCATCTTATAATTCTTGCAGGAGAAACTAAAGCTCCACCGTCGGGAGCGGCAGTGCATGAGGCGCGCGTGCGACATCTGCGGGCAGCTCGTGCTCAGCATCACGCAGCACATGCGGCACATACACAAGCACACCGCGCCGCTGCCGCACAAGTGCACCACCTGCGGCAAGGAGTTCCCTGTCATCGCGCGCCTCAGGAACCACATGTATGTGTTATAATTAGAGATCGGATAATCGGATACATATTTACCTAAACTTCACTTTTTTCCCCACGATAACAGGCTATGGATATGCCTTTCTGAATAAAGTTAGTTAATAAAAATCGGGCCACCCGCACCGTTTTGTAGATCTGATCTTCGTAGTCACACCACTATGATATATAACCTACTTCCGACAACATGAACAACTTGGACAACAAGAACAACTCAGACTACCTGAAAAACTATGACAACGTTGTTCAAATGTCCAAGTTCTACGATATTCTGCATACACAACGCAGACAAAATCAAAATTGTGAAAAAATTGTGTTTCGTTTTCGTTAACATTTTCAACAAAAAATTTTTTCAATTTCAATGTTAGCGCCATACTGAAACTTGTTCAGTTTGATGGTCTTGAAGCTCTTCGTTTAATATTTAACGCATTTAATTTTAAATCAAGAGATTTCTTCTCATGTGCATGTGACGTACACAGTCAGGTGTAAATAAACCGAGCAGCCGCTGCGAAAGTCTGCAAAGGAATGGCAAAGCGGTGTGGACTTCTCTGCCCACGAATCTCACCACGCCACTATCTACTGAGTGGTACAGCCCTGGTGGTCAGACTATAGTAAAGTTATAATTTTTCCTAATATTCAATATTCATACGTAACGTTTATAGACGACACCAGCTCAATAATTACCTATACATACAGGATTTCGGTACTAGTGAAACGTGGATGTTCTGAGGTTCCAGAATATCTGTGACTACCCCCTCGGGGAATATAGTCGTGAGCATATGCTATGCTACATACAGGATTTTTCTTGCTGACGGTTTTTTAAGAGGATGATCAGACTATTAAATTAAATATCATTTCAACGAATGTTTAAGCAAGCCTTTCAAGCACAAAAATGTTCGAAAACTCGACCTCCAAAATCGTTTCTTCTGCAGGCTCGTCCACACAAACACGTTCAACTTCTTCTGCGACCTGTGCCCTTACAAATGCAAGCACAAGTACTACCTGGTGATGCACATGCGCACCCACACCGGCGAGAAGCCCTACAAGTGTCCGTACTGCGTCGCCACCTTCGTCAACCCCTCCAACTTGAACAAACACAAGCTTACGCACCAGGAGAAACAGTTTAAGGTGAGCTTATGTTCTTACATACATATATAAACTCACGCTTCTGTCCCAGAGGGGTAAACAGAGACTATGGATTTCCATTTCGGGCGGTTCTGACGCCCGGAATAGCCGATAAACAATTTGGCAAAAGCCTTGAGTGGGCAACACAAAAACACAAACCTCCTCATTGGTCAAATTGTTTGCCGTGTACTTTAACAAACAGATAGACACACTTCCGGATAATTTTGTCAGTATGTATGTGCATGCAGGATATTAATTTCGATATATCTCGAAAGTTTTCTTTTTCTTTCAAACGTGCCTTTTGAAGCGCAGATAAAAATGTTTAATTTCTAACAGTGTGTCCTCTGCGAGAAGGCGTTCCGCACGACGTCGGCGCTACGCGAGCACCACGAGGCCACACACATGAACATCAAGCACACCTGCAACTACTGCGGGCGGGACTTCTGCTACAAGTATATACTATCTTTATTACATTTAATGCACTTGATTTTGTATAAAGTGATCGGTTTCAAAATTGGTTTCGGTTTACATACAGGGTTATTTGTAATTCGACGTATTCCTGTCAGGACGTTAAAGGGCAGCCTAAATGCAATTATGTGAACCCCCATATGTGGGGTCGGAAATCAATAGTTTTTGAGATATTTGGAATTTACGGTTTTTTACCAAAAAAACAATTTTTTCACACATTTTCTTAAATGAAAAAAAATTTGCTTATTCTATGGCGTCGATTTGAATTTTAATTCATAGCTAACACTTTTTCCGAGATTTTTTCATAAATCAATGTGCGATCATACTGAGCAATTCAAAATAAATCAATAACAATGACGGTTAATTTTTGAAAAAAAATTACGAAGTCTCGATATCATGCGTTTTTTCTCAAAAAAATTGTATGAAAAAAGTGTGCGTTTTACTGAAATAACTTCCTCATTTTATTAGCTTTCTTAAGAGGTATAAATGTTCTAGAAGTAAATGGAATTACAATGTCAAAAAAGGTTTTTTACTTAGTACGTGATACGTAGAGGCAACATTCTCTTGGAGAAAAATTTTACGATTTTTTTTAGATAACATTATTTATTAATTTAAATCTACACATCTTACTCAAAGTGAACCTCTCGGTTCCGAACACATACACGCAAGCACTTTCTTAGTTCATTTTTAGTTACTCTTGAAGTAATGGTAAAATCTCATTACCTCCGCTGCGTTTATTATGCGCTGCCTTAAGTCTTCTACGTCGTTTACTGAGGTTTGATAAACAAGGTCTTTCATGTGTCCCCAGACATGAAAATTACAAGGAGTCAAGTCGGGGCTTCTTGCAGACCATGTATTGGCCTACCTCTACCAATCCATCTATTCGAATAAGTTGCAAGTCGGGCCAGCAACGTAACCATTTGAGGGATTGGTAGAGCAGAGCCACTCCTTGGCCTGCAAGAGCCCCGACTTGACCTCATGTAATTTTTCTTGTCTGGGGATGTGTCCCCAGACAAGAAAAATTACATGAGAGACCTTGTTTATCAAATCACAGTAAACGACGTAGAAGACTTAGGGCAGCGCATAATAAACGCAGCGGTTTACCTTTAGATACTTCAAGAATAACTAAAAATGAGCTAAGAAAGTGCATGCGTGTATGTGTTCGGAACCGAGGGGCTCACTCTGAGTAAGATGTGTAGATTTAAATTAATAAATAATGTTATCTAAAAAAAAATCATACAATTTTTCTCCAAGAGAATGTTGCCTCTACGTATCACGTACTAAGTAAAAAACCTTTTTTGATATTGTAATTCTATTTATTTCTAGAACATTTATCCCTGTTTAGAAAGCTAACAAAACGAGTAAGTTATTTCAGTAAAACGCACACTTTTTTTCATACAATTTTTTTGAGAAAAATTGCATGATTTCAAGAATTTGTAAATTTTTTTCAAAAATCAACCGTCATTGTTATTGATTTATTTTGAATTGCTCAGTATGATCGGACATTGATTTATGAAAAAAATCTCGGAAAAAGTGTTAGCTATGAATTAAAATTCAAATCGACGCCATAGAATAAGCAAAATTTAATTTATTTAAGAAAATGTGTGAAAAAATGGGTTTTTTGGTAAAAAATCTTAAATTCCAAATATCTCGAAAACTATTGATTTCCGACCCCACATACGGGGGTTCACATAATTGCATTTAGGCACAGAATAGGTAATAGTATATAGTTCTACATACAGAACGGCCACTCCCCGCCCCCCTCTGACTTCAGATACCCCACCCCCCCTGACACTCTCTGTGGTAACTTGAGGGAAGCCGAGCAAGGGAATGCAGTCAGGCGCGGGCACCCGTTGTATTTGACTACATAAAATATATTTGATTTTTCTCCTCACAGTAAAAATAAACGTTGGAAAATAACGCTAAATTCACATTTTCTGTGATTCATTAGCTAAAAACAATTTTTAATAACAGAATAAACTATAAAAAGTAACGAAATGTATAATTTAGTTTATACGATGCGTGTTAAGTCAACCCTACACATATGTCATGCACAATTTTCGCAAAGTGCGCATGTGCGAACGTCATCATGTCAAATCTAAAACGTTATTTGAAGTGCCGGACCTGTGATTTAGGCTGCCCTTTAACGTCCTGAAAGGAATACGTCGAATTACAAATAACCCTGTATATGCCATTAAAAGCAGTTTTGGGCTCGATCGTTGATAACTAATGAATTCAGATCAGAAAGAAGGCTTTAACTACCACAAAGAGTACTTTATAACTACCAATGAAATACAGCGCTTATAAATAAATACCTAATGTTCAGTTAGGCCCGAAATCCACCAGTATGATTGGTTGATTTTAAGCAATAAAATAAGCTGGATTCTGAAGAGTATTTATGTTATGTTATGATTTTGACTAGCTACGAAACTTGTGCAAATCGGTTGGTTGATTTTATACAGTTCCGCTTCGGTGGATACCAAACCTTAGGGTTTCTTTTGGTCTACAAAAACACTGCATAAGAACTCAAAATCTTAATTGCGTATGTGATCTACGAAAAAATAAGTTAGTCTACCTAAGCATTTATATTTTGCAATTAGGAAAAATATACATACATACTTATGTTTACTCCTATGTCCCACTGGGGTAAGCAGAAACAATAGATCGCTACCTGCAATGATTCTGAGACACATCTCTCGCCTCTTCAAAACATTATGACGACCCGGTTGGTGTAGGTAATGGTTACCATGCCGGACTGCTAAACCAGGGTCCTGGGTCCGAATTCCGGTTCGATCATGGATGTTATGTGTGTGCCATTGTTGTATGGTTCCCATAAAAAGAGCCTATGGTTTACTTGGGATCATTACAATGTATGTGCCTGGGAGCGTTATTATCTTCATACTTGTCAACATCCATAAGTATCTTCTAACCAAATTGCAAAAGACTAACTCTTCTTCTAATTACCACAGATCTGACCTACGCAAGCACGAAATCCGAAGCCATAATCGCACCAAACGAGACTACATAGGCGGCGAACCGACTTACAAGCAAGTCGAGAGGCTCCAGAAGATGCAGGAGACCAGCGAGATGGACAAGTGGCGCCACGAGCAGATCGTGGTCTCCCAGCCGGCGCCTATCGTCCAAGCCGCGTATATCGACCAGAGCAAGGAGTTTATACAGACCAACCACACTATATACTTCTCTGATGTCACCGCTCTGCTCAATCAGCAACAGCAGATGGGTAAGGCTCTTTTATAATTGCTTTTGTTACTTACCCTCTAGCATGATTTCTCTACTTGCGCGCGACTCGGCTTTTTTACATACAAGTCGCGGCAAGCTCGGCTTTTTCACTCTGAAAAGCGCGGGAACAGGTTATTTTGTATGCAGCGAAGGCGCGTCGCGCGCGTGTAGAGAAATCATACTAGACATGCTGAACTGTGTAAGGCGAGGTGGGGAGCTGCGGAAAAATTGTCTATAGTCCGCCCAACATAACTTCGTTCGTGATTATGACAGATGAGATCTGGTCGGATGACGTGACTTGAAACCGCGACTAAATAATGTCGATATTTTTCAAATATTTAAAGTATACAATATTAATTAATTTCATTATAATAGGCTACTTGACAACTAGTCAAATCAGCTACTCTTTATCGGACGTCAAAACGTGCGCTGTGTATGAACATTTGTACTAAATAATGAGTTGTGACGTCATCAACATTTCATTACTTTTTGAAGTTTATCTTGGTATTAAAAATAGTATTCAAGCTAAAAATTCAACGAAAATAGGAGTTTAGCGTTATTTTCTAACCTTTTTTTACTGAGAAGATAAAAATAAAATATATTGTATGATAGTATAATACCCAATTGCATACATTGTATAATGTTTTGATTGCTCAAATATATTCAGAAAATTAAATAATAATAAAACTGGTAGTTGAATATAATGGGATATACGACAGGATGAGCAGTGTTCATAAAAATAATTGATTGATTTGAGTACTGTTTTGTTTCAGTTCCACAACAAGCGGTGCAGCTGTCTTTGTGAGTATTTGTTTGGTATTATAACGGATCAGGTCAGTTACGTCCTTTTCCCCGAACGTCCACTATGGACCCGAACGTCCACTTCCCGGAACATCAGTTTTTTATCACTGCCAAAAAGAGATGTTTATTTGTCTGTCTGAGACATCGTAACTCCAAAACGAATGAACCGATTTGTTCCAGATTTTGTTATTAGAAACCGCAATCGCATTTCAAATTGAAACCACAACAACTACACAAAAAAAGGTGTAGTTCAGTTCAAATCATTTTTTGTACCATTTTTTTTTTGTCTTAAATATGCAGTAGTAACTACCAATAAAGTTTTTATGTCAAACACGTTATTATGTTATGTTACGGCCTATATGTTACGGCCTATAGCAAAATCACGCGGGTGCGCCACGTGCACGACGTTTTCCTAGTCTATACTAATATTATAAAGAGGAAAGATTTGTATTTTTGTGTGGGTGTATGTTTGTAATGAATAAACTCAAAAACGACTGTGCCGATTTCAAAATTCTTTCACCATTAGAAAGCTACATTCACCCTGAGTAACTAGGGTATATTTATTGCTATAAAAGATTAGACGTCCACCCGTGCGAAGCCGGGACGGGCTGCTAGTTTTAGAATCATCATCATCATCTCAGCCGATAGACGTCCACTGCTGGACATAGGCCTCCCCCAAGGATCGCCATAGCGACCGGTCCTGCGCTGCTTTCATCCAAAAAAAGTGTTAAAATTTTGCTTTTTTTTGAAAGATTATACAAGTGGCTTCTGATTTGTTCTCTATTTTGAGGTCAGACATAAGATAATAACAAATTTTATTTGAAATTGACGTTTAACATAATTAAAATAGATTTATCAATTTTATATTTTCCCCTTTTAGGCCTGAATTGACTATGAAGAAGGACGAAGTGAAAATATACGAGACACAACAAAGCATTGGATATTTTTAGTTAACACCGGGACTCCACTATGCACTTTTATAACGTCGTATGTAACTTTTATAGTTGATTTATAACTAAGGCAATAATCGACTGTAGTTTATTTACGATATACGTATACATGGTGTTAACAAATGTACCCAAAACCTGAAATTGTTTGTACAGATTAAGTAACCAAATTGTACTAACCAAACTTGTAAAATATCTGAAATTAATAAGCATACAGGGTCCTTCTTAATATGCTGACACTTTTTTAAGGGGAAGATCAGACAGTCAAACTGAACAACTTTTTTAACTGACAATCTTTCGCATTGGAAGATCTACTTAGGCAAACGAAATATAGCTTATGATAGTTATAATATAAACTTAAATATAAACTGAACAACTTTCCCTATGGCACTAACATCGAAATCGAGAAAAAAATACTGCTCTTCCATACAAAACTGCAAACCTACTCGAGCCAAATGTATGGGTAAACATTTTTTTTTTCGTAATTTCGATGTTGGTCCCATAGAGAAAGTTGTTCAGTTTGATGGTCTGATCATCCCCTTAAAAAAGTGTTAGCATATTAAGAAGGACCCTGTGTGTTGGTATAAAAACCATCCTCCTTGGGGCAGTCGAGTAAAAAGGCGGTCTTCTTTCTAAAAGAAACACTTCTCAGTCTCAGACATCGATTCCGCATAAAATAAGCATAAGCATATGCTCACGACTATATTCCCCGAGGGGGTAGTCAGAGATATTCTGAAACTCCAGAACATCCACGTTTCACTAGTAGTACCGAAACTCTGTCCAGTGTGACGGGGAGTGAGCCCGTCGCCGCATAAAATAGTTCGAGTGTTTTGCGTTCATTTGTTGATGTGTACACGTTTATAATAAAATATGTTAAAAGCCATATCACACAAGCGATTTTTGAGCGTATGCCTTACTTATCTAGCCGATCGTTTATAACGCTATAAAATTGTATGCCTTTTTTTCTTATAAATAAGATATGACAATGTTCGGTCACATAAATTTGTGCGTTTTAACGATCTGAAGATTCACCCAGGCGTATTCGGAAAGATATTGTTGCAATATCGCCCCCACATCGCTTCATTAACGTCGATATTTCCGAGATCAATCCAGTGCAGTGTCGATGTCGCGGTGATAACGTTTCAGTGATTATCGCGGCGGTGTAGTTGCGAAATCGCCGACGCTCGAAAATAGCTTGTGTGATATGGCTCTAAGTTATACTTTAATTGTATTATTTGTATTTAAGTACTATAAGTCGTACTACATGTAAATAAATTGTGATAAACAATATTTTTTGTTTTATTATGACTATTATTCGTTATACCGTTATTAAGAATCGCAAACGGTTACAATAGGCTGTTTGCCAATTAGTCAAATCAGCAACTCCAGACGTTAATACGTACGAGCTTTGTATGAAAAATTCGCACTAAAAGGAGTAAAATAACTCTAAATACATAATTTAATTTATTATAGAAATCAGACGATAGATTTGGTAAAAATGCCAACGGAATTATGAAATTAACCAAAGATTTTTTTTGGTCTATAAAATCAACATAAAAAATGCACCGTTTTGCCAAGAATATTTTTTCCGGTTAAAACAACACATGTAAAGCAATGCGTGTATAGGAACGTCTTAGGGTCAGCGCACACCCAGCGTAAAACTGTTCGAGCATGCGCGAGCAGTTTTCATTGATTCAATTGATAATAAACTCTATTCCCATTGAAATAAAGTTGAAAATAGCTTGCAAGTGATTAAATCCCTTCAGCGTCTGTTCGATTATGCTCGCGTATGCTCCTCGCGGCGACGGGAGCAGTCGCGAGCATGCGCGCGGATGCTCGCGCATGCTCGAGCATACGCGCGTGTCGATGCTTGCGATCCGTCGTTCGTCAGTGTTGCCACCCTGTCATTTTTCGGGCTAGCTCTAACATCTTTTTTATCAGCTAAGCCCGAAAAGGGAAATTTAGTACCTAGTTGCCTACCTACAGATAATAAATAATAATCTAGCCCTTATCTAAAATACACGGAAAATCTAAAATAACATTGATTTTTAGGGTTCTGTACCCAAATTCTTATTGATGTGTTCTTCTTGCTCCTCTTCCTCTGCTAGTAACCCAATTATTACCAAATCCCAGTCCACTATACTTTAAAATTGCTCTTATCGCACGTTTTTACTTTAAAATATTGTAAAGACAAATGCAAAATTCACTGTCAACTGTAGCAACACGGGAGCATCCGCGAGACTGTTCGAACACGCGCGAGCTGCTCGCGCATGCTCGAGCATCCGCCGCTGCCGCCGGCGGATTTCGCCGCTAGGTGTGCGCGACTGCAAAGAACATGATCGAGTATGCGCGAGCAGTTCTACGCTGGGTGTGCGTTGACCCTTAGATCTTCATAAGCAATTACGAAAATACAAATTAAAAACCCGACATATTTTACCAAGACACGATGTGCGCCAACTGCGATTACGCGACACTCCGTTTAGATGAGGTATAGCGAATATTACCACTATAATCTAGAGATTATGAGAAACAAATCGACATGAGTTCCATAACTATACGTCAACTAAAACGCAAAAAATTTTTTGTTAGCCTTTTTCCCATACTTAAACTGAATACTGATTATCCTCTTTAGTATTGTGACCATAGAGAAAATAAACGCGCTCCCCTGGGGTAGAGATGTTGTATCGAACTCTGCACAGATACTTAACTGGGCCTGACGTCATAATAGCGGGAAGTAGCGTATTTAAATGTTAACCCTTCCCCTCACCCGTTTTTCACCCCCTTTGTTGGCGACAACATTTTCTATAGAAACAAGCCGATATGCCATCTCTTCTTACTAGATTGTGACGGCATCTACATTTCATTACTTCTTATACAGGATGCTAGGGTAAACAGATGCATTACTTTAAAAAAATAAATGTAAAATAAAATAAAATAAAAATTCTTTATTTCAGATATACTTAATCCATATTGATGTTAGTAACACACTTAAATAACTATGTTAGTACAAACACTTAAGTGCAGACCGACCCAGTGCTTAATAAAGCTACTGTCGTATCTACTTGCGACCTTGCGACCATCTTCAGAATGCTGTTGGTGCTGGCGCGAACCCTCTGCAGTGCGGCGGCACAGCGTTTGCGGAGCGTGGTGGGAAACCCATCGACATGAGCGTCCGCGAACATACCTGACGCACTGCAGAAGCGCGGCAACCCCAGCAGCATCCTGAAGGCGTTATTATATTGGGTGCGCAGGGCGCTTAGAGATGCCTGGCGATATGCAGTCCACAGATTACAGGTGTACATGGATGTGCATTACGCTCTAAACCAGGACTTCCCAACCAGTGGGGCGCGCCCCCCTGGGGGGGCGTAGTGATATCGTAGGGGGGGCGCAATACGTTTACATTTTGAAAAGAAAAATCCAGTTAACGACGTAAATTCCATTCATTAATTCATTTTATTAATTAACTCATTCATTCAGTTACTAATTGACCCATTCGTTTGTTGTTACTGACATGTTCAGGCTCAGCAGGTCTCAGATAGCAACTTTCCAGCCGCGCTTGTCGTTAAAATTTCTATAGTAGGGGGGCATACAAATATTACTTATTATACCAGGGGAGGCGTGACGCAAAAAAGGTTGGGAAACCCTGCTCTAAACAATGTTATTTTAACTTGCGCTGAGCAATGCCTGAATCTGTGGACTATCATATTCGCCCTGACTGCAAGCGCCCTGCGTTCCCTTTCTATGTCTGCATCATCCTGCAGGTCTTCTGTCACTATGTATCCCAGGTATTTGAACTGTGACGACAGGTATGTCTGATGGACACTTCTTACCGGACTTAAATAGCATGAATTCACTTTTGGTTGTATTATATTTCAATAATTTAAGGGGTGATTTTACCCATGATACTGAACAACTTTCCCTAAGAATCATACTTATAGGAGATTCGCAAAAAAAAATTTGGACTTCCCATACTAAATGCAATCAGCTGATCGAACTTATAAAAAGTCTAATTTTTGTTTTTGCGAACTGCCTATAGATTTCTTAGGAAAATTTGTTCAGTATCATGGGTACAATCACCCCTTAAATTAAAGTAATGCAACTGTTACCCTAACACCCTGTATAGGTACCTGTACCCAGGGTCGGATTTAGGACCTATGGACCCCCAGGTTTATCTTGTGGTGCGGGCCCCTCTGGAAGTACTCCAAGACAAAGGGTGGCCGAGGGTCATCCTTCAGATTCTTGCTTATTGTGCATAGTCTTTCCAATTTCTTCGGGACTTGAACTGAACTTCGAGTAACAATAACAAAAATAGTGAAACTTAGCTATGAATGTCCAAACTAAACATTAATTATCCAAAAATAAAACAATAGTAGATATCAAAATTTTTTGTGATATATCTACCATTGTTAATTTTTATTAATTTTATTGTTTTCCATGTGGCGCGGGCCCCTTAGGCGCGCGCCTATGTAGCATGTGCTTAAATCCGGCCCTGCCTGTACATACAACTACATAGGAGCGTGTCGCGACCCGCAGCTAGTCTATACTGCATAATATGTTCAGAGAAATAAAATACAGTTACGAGTAGGTAATAATGGCCTCGATTCGGAGTGTACCACGACTTAACTAAACTAAATTTATTCCTGTCACTTTCTAAAATAAGATTAAGAAAAGAGACAGAAAACCAACAGCTGACTTTAGTCCTGTCAAAGTGACGTTAAACGCCCAAAAACGACTTAAATAAGATGGCGTACATTATGATGGCATCTTATTTTGCGCATTTAACGTCACTTTGACAGCACTAAAGTCAGCTGTTGGTTTTCTGTCTCTTTTCTTAATCTTATTTTAGAAAGTGACAGGAATAAATTTAGTTTAGTTAAGTCGTGGTACACTCCGAATCGAGGCCAATATTCTACTTAAATTAATTAAATTAAAAAATCATTTATTGCCTTAGTTTTTCTTACAATCTAAAGTACAAAATAATATAGAATTACACGACTGAGGCAAAAGGTCGAGGCTCAGACTTGGATTCCAAGTTATGATACTTACTAACTCCCAACTGTCCGCGAACGGGTCCGTTCTTACCAAGGTTTATTAGACTACATTAATTAACCCTTTAGTGTCTGAAGTCAGTGACCAATTTTGGACCAAAGGGAGAGCAGACTTTTAATTTTAAACGTTTTCACAGCCGTATACAGTTTATATTTTGGTTTGTACGCGCCGTGTTTCCTTTCATCCGAAATCTTAATCAGTGTTTATTTAAATGTTAGTTATAATTGGTATTGAGGGGATCACCACAGATTTGTTATGAATCTATTTTGGTTTCTGTCAAATTGTATTAATGTTACTTATACAGGGTCCTTCTTAATATGCTGACACTTTTTTAAGGGGATGATCAGACCATCAAACTGAACAACTTTCTCTATGGGACCAATATCGAAATCGCGAAAAAAATATGTGCTCGTCTATACAAAACTGCAAACCTACTCGAGCCAAATGTATAAACAGCGGATTTTATTTTCGCGATTTCGATTTTGGTCCCTTATCTAATTATCATCCCTTTAAAACACCGTCAGCATATTAAGAAGGACTGTACGTACGTAGATATATCGGTACTACAGATAATCGTATGGGCAATAAGGGTTCCTTGTTTGACTACGAAACCCTAAAAAGGGCATCTATCCGAAACATAAGGAAACGTTCAAACGACCGCATTCTTCACTGTTTGAATTATTTGCATAACTATGGATTTAATAAATGTCAGTATACAGGGTCCTTCTTAATATGCTGACACTTTTGTAAGGGGATGATCGGACCATCAAACTGAACAACTTTCTCTATGGGACCAACATTGAAATCGCGAAAAAAAATCAGTTGTCTGTCCCATACATTTGGCTCTTGTAGGTTTGCAGTTTTGTATGGGACAGCAGATTTTTTTTCGCTATATCGACGTTGGTGCCATAGAGAAAGTTGTCCAGTTAATATTATAACTATTATAAGCTATATTTTGTTTGCCTAGGTAGATCTTCCAATGCAAAAGATTGTCAGTTAAAAAACTGTCAAACTTTCTCGCACCGTAATGTTTGTAAACATGCTTTCATAAAACTTACGTTATTTCTCTGAAAGCTACTTGTTTCGCCGAAACAAAAGTTCAAACATCCGAACTCGGTCAACAATATCATCTGGCTTTTCCTTAACGACCGGACTTAGTTCCAAAGTGGTTTTAAACAGTAATTATTTTCAACACAACTGTACCTTATATCTTTCCAAGTTTTGCGTAACGAAAATAATTTTAATCTTGAGTACCTAGCTAATTGCTTTTTGCCGCGTCTGTTTTGTCTTTGTCTAATTTATCTATGCGTATAACTCCATTTTTATTAAAGACGAAAAAAAGAAGATCACAGAAGCAGGGCTACGAAACCTTTTCAGACCGTGATCATTTTATAAAAAATTCGAAACACTTATGTCAGTGTTTGATGACTGATGAATATAAGAATTAGGGATAGCGAGTGAAACAGCCAATAGTCTGTAGCGCACTGGCATTTATTAGAACTAAAACGCTGTCACCGGGTGTACTCACATACTTAGGCACATTTTAGTTCACACTATCGGAGTTGATGGAAAAATAAGAAAACGTCTGTTATGTATGTGCTCACTAGTAGCACAGCGAGGGGGGGGCAAATGCCGCGGGCACCGGGCGGCATTTTACCACAGAGGTGGCAAAAATATTAATTGATTGAGCTCTGACTGAACCACAGGGTGTAAGGGTAAACAGTTGCATTACTTTAAGGTGTGATTGTATCCATGACACTGAAATACGTTTCTGAAGAAACCTATAGGAAATCCGCAAAATTCATTCATCTGATCTAACGTTTGTATGAAAATTTCAACTTTTCATACAAATGTTGGATCAGCTTGCATTTACTATAGGAAGACCAAAAAAAATTTTATGAATTTTATTTAAGTTTCTTAGGTAAAATTGTTAAGTATCATGAGTATAATCACCCCTTTTAGTAATGCAACTACTTACCATAAACAACCTGTATAACCAATTCGTAGAGCAGAGTAAAGTCTATTTTTGAATGGATAAACAACCCCACCAAACCAAAACCAAAAGACTTAAACATGTCTGACCACAACCCGAACAGGTTGTGGTAAAAAATTTCGAGCTGGTTTCGGTCGCTTCGGTCTCTCCTTTATGTTTAACGTAGGTCTTCTTATAAAGATAAGGAGGCAGCAAAATCGGTCTGTGCTCCGGGGGATAGACAAGACACTCACGCTACGCCACCGGTGCTCACTAATGTTCGTTATTCCGTATTAATAAACCGCGCTGACAATCGATTTTGAAGACGTATTAAACGAGTTCTTCTTAAGCCTTAAAATCTTAAAATAGACCAAGTCGGTATAAGCTAATATCACTTAAAATGTCTCAAGCAAACTCAAATTTGTAACAATTTTTTTTCCAAAAATGCAGTTGCAGAATCCATGTTGCAGAAATCATTGGAATTTAATCCGTCTGCCTGTAACATCAATATTATTTGGTATTACTTGCGTTGCGCAGAGCGTTGCCGGTAGTGTGATATGGTATGGACGCACTCAATCGAATCCGTCAGAAATTCAGAAAAGTGGCCGCCATCCTGAACTTTTTTGTTTTTCAATCTATTACTTCCAAAATTGATATCTGGGGGTTTCTGCCATCTCCAAACACGAATCTGAAGTCAAAAATTCAAAAAAGCGGCCGCGATCTTGAACTTTTTTGTTTTTCAACCGATTGCTTCCAAAATTGATATCTGGGGGTTTCTGCCATCTCCAAACACGAATCTGAAGTCAAAAATTCAAAAAAGCGGCCGCCGTCTTGATCTTTTTTGCTTTACAACCGATTGCTTCCAAGATCGATATCTGGGGGTTTCTGCGATCTCCGAACATGAATCTAAAGTCAAAAATTTAGAAAAGTGGCCGCCATCTGGTACTTTTCCGGAGATTCGGAGTGAGATATCTATTTTGGAAGCAGTCAGTTAACAAACAATTAAATTCAAGATGATCTTATTTGTTTTTTAACCTTATTTGTTTTCCTTCAAATTTTCTGATTTCTGATATCAGATTCATGCTAATAGATCGCAGGAACCCCCAGATATCGATCTTGGAAGCAATCGGTTGTAAAGCAAAAAAGTTCAAGAAGGCGGGCACTTTTCTGAATGTTGACTTCGGACCTGTGTTTGGTGACCACAGAAACCCCTACATATCGGTATTGGAAGTAATCAATTAAAAAACAAAAAATTTCAAGATGGCGGCCACTTTTCCGAATTTCTGACTTTAGATTCGTGTTCGGAGATCGCAGAAACCCCCAGATATCGATTTTGGAAGTAATAGATTGAAGAACAAAAAATTTCAAGATGGCGGCCACTTTTCCGAATTTCTGACTTTAGATTCGTGTTTGGAGATCGCAGAAACCCCCAGATATCGATTTTGGAAGTAATAGATTGAAGAACAAAAAAGTTCAATATGACGACCACTTTTTTGAATTTTTGACTTCACAGTCGTGTTTGGAGATGGCAAAAACCCCCAGATATCGATTTTGGAACCAATCGGTCGAAAAACAAAAAAGTTCAAGATGGCGGCCACTTTTCCGAATTTCTGACTTTAGATTCGTGTTTAGAGATCGCAGAAACCCCCAGATATCGATTTCGGGAGCAATCGGTTGAAAAACAAAAAGTTCAAGATGGCGGCCACTTTACTGAATTTCTGACTTTAGATTCGTGTACGAAGATCGGAGAAACCACACATTTTTCTAATAGGTATATTTAAATTTGCGATTGGTCAGAAACTACATTATTTATTTTCCTTTTGCAGCAATTAGTTTACAATATGTTACAATGTTTCATAATTTTAATTGAAAATGCAGAGCTTCAGGTCACTTTATGGTTTATCTGCTGGCAACATTACGCACGTCACTGCATCACCCGTGTGCCATACCATGCGACGTCTCCGCGGTGACGGCTGCTGAATTGACGCAGTGGCAATGCGTCACCGTTTATGCTCCTACGAACGGTTTCATACAACTCCTTGCTGCACAAATGACGGGCTGCCGTATGACGCTCCGTCTTGCGTCCAGCGTGTGTGAATAAAAACCTATTAGTCTTCTGTAGTCTGTCGCCTAATTGTCATCATTATCTCGTGACGATTATATCCACAGAACATTATAAGAGAAGTTAGAAGTGCAAATTAGGCATGGAACGCGTGCCACACGGTTAAGCAATGATTTGCATAAGGTGCGCGGCGTGGTGCGATCGAGAGGGCATAAGTAGTTGTAGCAGCGTGAGTGGGAAGATACGTGGTGACAGTCGTCTCCTAAGCAAAAGCGCTACTTTGCATTTCTAAACCCCCTTATAATGTTCTTTGATTATATCAATGAGGCGTTTTGGTAAATAAAATTTTTTTACAAAAAAAGTAAAAACCGACTTCAAAAGTTAAAAAATAAAACAAATTAATTTCCTTATAGATTTGAACGTAAAAGTCATAGGCTGAAATATTATTTTTTTACTTTTTTACTTTTGAAGTCGGTTTTTACTTTTTTTGTAAAAAAAATTTTATTTCATAACTTTCAGTGATTAAATATGTTAGTTCGATTCAGATATCAGTAATTTTTTTTATTTTTTTATTTGTTTATTTATTCAGATTTAGGATTACTAACAAGGTTAACACAGATTCAATCACAGTTCTAAAGGTAATACAATAAGCATGTGCCACCTCACTTATAACCTTATAAGTAACCACGGCATTCAATTGGACAATTGTTACAAAATTTATAATCATCTAGATATACATGCGCAGGCATAATTACAATTTAAAAAATAATATTATCTTGAAACACAATATTAATAAACAATTTGTTTATAAAAAAAAATTACAATTAAAAATTCAAAAATTAAAATTTACAATTAGGTAGTTAGGTACATACAATATTGATTAGTATTAAATATTAAATAATTGAATATAATTAAGAATATTACGAAATGTTATTGAACAAAAGGCAAGTGCTTTGAGTTATCATAACTGAACATAATTACAATAGAAAATTAGGATACTTGTTTGAAATAAACAAAAACATTTTTTACAACATAACAACGTTATATACGCAAAGGGTACATTAAAACGAGGCAAATGGTTCAATCGCAGACGATTTGTTGTCAACTTTTGAGGAGTTCTATTGTGTAGCTCGAAGCGCGTAATCAGATCTTCACAAAATTAAAATGGGACCACTTCGAGAACATACCCTTTCAAACAAAAAAAGAATTTTTCAAATTGGTTCACAATTGACGAAAATATCGTTGAACATACATAAAAAAAAACATACAGCCGAACATAGAACCTCCTCCTTTTTTTGAAGTCGGTTAAAAAAAATGGGACCACCTCGGGAGTATACCCTTTCAAACAAAATAAGAATTTTTTAAATTAGTTCATAATTGACGAAAATATCGGTGAACATACATAAAAAAAATACATACCGCTGAACATAGAACCTCCTCCTTTTTTTGAAGTCGGTTAAAAAAAATTGCCACAGTAATAAACTAATGCTTGCCAAACGTATTTTCCTAGATTTCCAAGTTTAGAGACAAATTTATTCATACATTAATAATACGATGACGATCATAACGATTTAAATGAAGTCGTAATAATTTTAGTACAATTTTTTAGAATTTTTAAAGATGTTTTTTTCGAATTGTCAATATGGCTACTACTAGCGCCACCTGACGGATTTTTTTCATAACTGTCTTTAAAAAAGCTTCATTGAAACAAAGGCGAACCACATGTGCGCACCACTGCTTCTTTAGGTCTTTCAACATCGCCATTTTGTTGTTTTATACAATATTCATAATTTCTTTAAAGTGTGTACTATAAAGAATCTTTTTTACCTTCTTTTCGCCCCTATCTGGAATGGAGTTATAGATATTACTCATTTAAATAAAAAACCGGTCAAGTGCGAGTCGGGCTACTTCCGCACCGAGGGTTCCGTACTACACCACCACAGAACACAACATTATTAACTTAGAAAAACAACTTTTTTTGTCCAGGACCTTTAGCGCAAGACCGACTCACACTTGGCGGGTTTTAGTATATGTTGTTATTCTGTAGAGTTTGCTCTATAATCACACTAAGTTTGACGCTTGTATGTATTACCGTTTTTACCATAGAGCGTGAAGAAAAAACGTTCATAAAAACTAGTTTCTGGTTGAAAACCCCCCTTAATTTTTAACTTTCTGACATTTTTATTATTCGTTAACAAATCCGCCATAATAACGCATAATCTGAGAAAATTTCAACTATCTAGCTATTACGATTCAAAAGTTAGGTACCTACAGTCCGTATAGGTAGGACAGACAGACGGACGGACGGACAACGTAGGCTTAGTAATAGGGTCCCGTTTTCACCCTTTGGGTACGGAACCCTAAAGAAAGCATAGGGCGAAAGTTAATTTGGTTTGCCTTCGCTTTTTTCTTCGTTGTATTTTTTGTTGTTTCCTTGGCAAAAACGCTTGTAAAAAAAAAACTTGATTAGGATAATAAATTGTTGTCTAATTTGCATTCGTATGTAGGTATTCCGTTATCTTTTGTTTGTTTCCGTTTTTTTTTACTAGGCTTGCGGTCTAGCCTACCATACTCTTTCTTATACCGTAGATAGGTAATTCTATGAAAATGTGTGACGAAAAATTTAAATGAATCTGAATAAATGTTATCAGAAATGTTATAACAACGATTACGCCTTACGATCTTACCCATTCTGTGTAACGTGATTACCTACATAGTATATTCTGTACGAATCGCGATCCAAGGACGGGTACTTGCATACCATGGGTAACGAGATCCCAGATAATATCTCTTAGTGCCTCTTAAGCAGGGATAATTGTATTACTGGGGCTCTGTCTGCTCCGAGCTCCGTATCAACGCTTTTTATTCAATGCTTGGCGTCAGATATGCTCGCTTTTTATGCGATGTGGCGTCAGATACCTATGCTCGCTTTTTATTCGATGCTTGGTGTCAGATATGCTATCATTTTAGAATCCTTGAGTTAATTCTACTTAAATAGAAACGTACCTGTCAAGTACGCGACTGTGATTTTGGTAATGGCAGCCCTAGATCGGTATTAAAAGCTCGAGATCGGTCCACATTTAAGTGGATTATGGATCACTTATGTTATTTTGTGGTTATGTTACTGCGACCACCTAGCCTATATCTGGCCCCCAGACACAGGGACAAATCCATCCCACGGGAATAGGGGCCCCGAGGCTTGAATTGCCTAGGGGCCTCTATATAGCTTAATACGGCCCAGACAAAGCTTTTTCCAAAATTGACCCCTGGAGTGCGATTTTTGAATCTCTTTCGCCGAGTTCAGCAGTTGAAAATGTCAAAATTAGTGTGGAGATATGCATCTTTCTACAGCTGATTTGACTTTCAAAAATCATACTTCAGGAGTGCGATTTTTGAAAGTCAAATCAGCAGTAAAAATATGCGTATCTCCTTAGTAATTTTGACATTTACAACTGCTGAACTCAGCGAATGAGTTTCAAAAATCGCACTCCTGGGTCTCAATCGCCCTAAGTTTGAACGATACTACTACCAAAATAAAACCACAACCAAAAACGTTACGTTATGCACAATTCGTATCGCGCAAATTATATTTAACGGTAACGATTTAGCTTTATTTCGGAAGATACGTTGGCGTAACGTTTGATGTCCGTTCGATCGAATTTTCTGTATTGTGCGATTTAACCGTTCTGAAAAAAATATCGCGATAGCTTTTTTACTTCAGCTAAACCAAATCTAAACCAAAACTAAACCAAAACCAAAACCAAACCAAAACCGTATAAAATTGCGCAATTGAGGCCTTGGAGGGGTAAGTAAACCATGTGGACGAAGTCGCGAGGCAAAAGTTTGTCTTGTATAAATGATAAGCAGTTTCTTATAAATTAGAGCGAAATCAAGAGCACAAATTGTTGGCAGATGACAAAAGAATCGAGAAAATTATTCAAAGAGGCGCCGCTTTATGAATAAATTCAATAAGGAGAGAATGCGGACAAACTAGGAGTGAAACAAGTTAGTTTTTTTCTCATACATTTTCTTTGGCAGTGAGTGATGGTAATGGAATTATCCAATCAGCAGCGATGCGAGCTCGAAGCTCCCTCGAGACGCCTGACTCTGTTGATATCTTGTTTGTGGCGTTATTCAACACTAGCTTACTAACGCAATCTCTATTTCTCACGGAGGTCTTATCTTTAAGAGCTAGCGATTTACGAACCTAATCTACTTATGTTAATTACCTTTTATTTGACCATTTATATCCAGCTTTTGGCAGCGACTTTGTTTCCGAGGATATAGGCACGTACAATTATTAAGTAGGCATATAAAAAAAGTTGACATCAACACAGCTTTTATCTGCATTTCGTATAGATAGTTACAAACTGATGACTTTCAAATACTTGCAGAGCACCTAGAATCATGCGAGTAAGAAAAATTATTCATACTTACCCGCGTTCAGTCGGAGCGCGTTCCATACAAACTTAGTCTGGTGATAATCTAAACTATTATAAAACTGTAACAGAAATGTGTCTGTACATTGAAGATATTTACAAAAAAAAAAATTACGACGTGGTTTTTACCTGTCCCTGATTCCAAATCACCAATTTTTGGATTTTTTGTCTGTCTGTTTGTTTGTTTGTTTGTTTGTTTGTTTGTTTGGGTGTTTGTTTGTTCGAGTATCACGCAAAAACTACTGAACCGATTTTGATGAAACTTTTTTTGTTTGATAGCTTATCATCTGACTTAAAATCTGGTATATAATTTATGCGGACGAAGTCGCGGGTAAAGGCTCGTTTTCAATACTATCCATTTAAAAAGCGTGTCGAGTAAAAGTCGAGGAATTAAATTCTCCAGCAGAAACAATCTAGAAACTAATCTCTATGTCTGTATGAAGTCAGATTTTTGTGCTTGTAAGCACAGTACCTACCTTATATCTATAGGTATATCTACAAAACCACTAGAGTTTTTCCCGAGTGGAGTCCCCTCGAATATTTCAGGCTCAGGCGCACTGGATCGGAAGGGTTCGCTGTAAACAGTAAATAGCTGAGAATCTTCAGAGATTTGCCCTCACGTTCTTATCCTAAATTGCAAGCCTTTATTGACCGTTTGCGGCGATACGATTAGATTATACGACGACGTTGTATTTGCTTTTACTTTCCCAAAAATTACGCGCAGGAGTGCGATTTTTGAATATCATTCCCTGAGTTCAGCAGTTGAAAATGTCAAAATTACTGTGGAGATATGCATCTTTCTACTGCTGATTTGACATTAAAAAATCATGCTCCATGAGTGAGATTTTTGAAAGTCAAATCAGCAGTAGAAAGATGCGTCTCCATAGTAATATTGACATTTTCAACTGCTGAGTTCAAAGAATGAGTTTCAAAAATCGCACTCCTGATAAAGTTATTGCTAGAGAATTTTTCAAAAAATTCTGTAGAATAGATTATCTTATCTCTAAAAGCTGGAAAATGACGTAAAAGGCTTGCATAAGTGGGCGAGGGTCGTAAAATGAAGCATCTTCAACGAAACAAAGTTTCCAAGAGGTTTCAGAATTATAAAACTTACCTGCTCTTAAATTTTCCTTGCCTCTTTTATCGTTTGCCCATTAGGTACTATAAAATAGTTGAATTAATGAACTGTACGAACGTAACGAATGAAAAAATCTTTGAATCACTCTCATAAACATCAGCGGCCACATTTTCGCCCTCCAGAATGGAAACGTTTGTCGATTTGTGTTGAAAAAAAAATAGGCCTAAATCGAGGAAAAATAAGAATTTAATTTGGTAAGACGTAAAATAAGTGCTGCTATCAACTTTCCTCCTCCGAGAAAGTGCTTTACGAGCCCGGCGATAAACTCTCGGAATGTTGACTCTATTGTGTTTGATTCAAGAGCCCTCAATCTGTCGTTCGCTTCGCTTTTATCCGGAACGTTTGATTTTTATTTATTAGTTGGTATTTTTTAATAAATATATACGTATGAGATGATTATGGTAGGAAAATTTAAATATCTATACCATGCATATCTATACTTCACTTCGTTGGAAACCTAATTAGTTAGGTAGGAAATAAACGTTAATAATTTTCGAATTCCACTGACTCCGTGGTTTGGGCTCTCGACACGGAGGTCGTGGGCTCGATTCCCACGGGGGACACCTAGTCAGTCACCAAGTGATATGTCACTTTGTGCGTTTTTCCCCAGTTGGTTAGGACATTGCAGGCGGAATCACCTGATTGTCTGAAAAGAAAAATGATTCCTTGCTTCGGATTGCACGTTAAGCCGTTGGTCCCGGCTGCTATCTCTGGTGGTAGTAGTCGTTACATAAAAACCATGTCAGAGGCCGTAAGGCGGTCTGAAAAAACCCTGATACCAGAGCTTTGCCCACACGAAAAGAAAGAAAGAAACAAATTCCAAATATTTACGCAAGTCAAAAGAAAATTAGGAATAAAAGTCCTGAATGGATTTCAAGAGTTTGGGTAAACAACAGAAGTAGA
The DNA here is from genome assembly GCA_922987775.1 of Agonopterix subpropinquella. Taxonomy (NCBI): domain Eukaryota; kingdom Metazoa; phylum Arthropoda; class Insecta; order Lepidoptera; family Depressariidae; genus Agonopterix; species Agonopterix subpropinquella. Next base: position 9,666,669 of record OV277695.1, on the reverse strand, counting down.
GTTATTTTCCATTTGGGATGTTTTCAAGAACGCTTTGTTAGTGCGGAGTTTAATTATGGCTCGCTGTCGATGTCTGTTCGTTAGTACACTGACGACTGCTACGTGATATGATTTTTTTCCCTTTCATTTCCTCGCTAAGAATATGCTGAAGGCAATGTAATCATCTCGATATGTAGTAGACGCTTTCAAGCGAAAGAATCTACATTCTGAAACGAAATAGTATTTTAAAAGTCGAGATTGAATTTGAGGAACTCGTTCTATACCGAGTTTATTCTCGCATAAATGTTATTTTAAATGTTTGGCGAAGTTTGTGTTCGCTCGGGTAGGCAAACAACCGAAGGCAAGCAATCAGTTATGTTTTGAACTCCAGTCTCCACACTACAAAGTTCTGTTAAAGTCACGTTGGGTAGGATGTATTATTTAAGGTTAGTTTAGTTAGGTTTTATTATGCCATTTTTGAATCTCATTCGCTGAGTTTAGCGGTTGAAAATGACAAAATTACTATGGAGATACGCAACTTTCTACTGCTGATTTGACTTTAAAAAATAGCACTTCTGTAGAATGATTTTAGAAAGTCAAATCATAAGTAGAAAGATGCATATCTCCATAGTAATTTTGACATTTACAACTGCTGAACTCAGCAAATGAGATTCAAAAATCGCACTCCTGATGTCTTTATTTCGTCACTAGTCAAATATTTATCGTTTTCTGCTTCTTTTTCTCTTGAGTGGTTCAATGTTTCAACTTTGTGATCTGTGGTTTCAACACTCCCAGCATCAGATGGCTCTCGTTAGTCACCTAATACCATAGCGTAAATACAATAAAGTGGGTGCGCTTAGTGGCCACGTGTTGGGTTTATGCTTGCGGGAGTGCGGGGGGCTCGCGCGGTGTGCGGAGGGGTGAGGCACCGGCCGTTGGGGTACAGCGCGCAGGTGAATCGGTACTGGGACCGCGCCCCCCGACACCCGCCTCGGTGCGCGAGTAGCCCGACTCGCACTTGACCGGTTTTATTTCTACTCAGGAAGCTCTACTGAATGCAACGGTACCACATGTCGGTATAAAACTGCTCAGTCATACGAAAAATTTTATTTGACGACTTTATTTAAATTGGCATCTCTGCAATGTACCTAAATGTGCCTATAAATGTAAATGTACCTAAATGTAAATGTACCTAAATGTACCTAAATGTAATAATAGTAGGTACCTAATATACTACTACAGGCCGATATCTCTGTTGCCAACACTGGCAAAGGTTTTGGAAAAACTCATAAACAAACGCTTAAAGAACTTCCTTGAGAAATATAATATCTTACAATCTAATCAGTACGGTTTCAGAAACAGTAAGTCGACTTCTGATGCTATTGAACAAGTAACGTCATTTATTGCGAATTCTTTAGATAAAAGTAAAAAGTGTCTTGGAATATTCCTTGACCTTGCAAAGGCTTTCGACACTGTCTCAGTTCCCATACTTTTGAGGAAACTGGAAAATATCGGAATACGAGGACAACCACTCAGACTTCTAGCCGACTACATGAGCGATCGAAAACAGTCACTTAAAGTGAATGACATTGTCAGCAACGAGGAACTTGTGCACTACGGCGTTCCACAAGGAAGCGTTTTGGGGCCGACCCTTTTCTTGATTTACATCAACGACTTGTGCCGACTTACCTTACTAAACGGACAAATTGTGACCTTTGCTGACGACACAGTGTTGCTTTTTCACGGGAAATCCTGGAGAAACGTCAACGAATTGGCAGACGAGGGGTTCAGGCTCGTTACGAAGTGGTTAGATAACAACCTCCTGACACTTAATGCCACCAAAACCAAATGCATTAGCTTTAGCATTCGAAGCAATACTCAGCCTCCATCAAGTTCTATATGTATTAAGGCTCACTACTGCTCTAGATCAGACTCACAATGTGACTGTACAGTCACCATCAGATATATCATAGCAAACAAGGTGGTCAAATATTTCTAAGCAGTTCTAATTTTCAATAATTTCTTTACACATAACCAATCAAAAATATCGGAACGCCTAGACATCAAATATATCAACGCAGTCATGGTGATCATAAACATCTGAGCAGTTTAGGAAAAAAGACCTTAATCCATTCTTATACATTTCAATTTTAATCAACATTGTAAAGAAATTATTGATATTCAGCTGTTCAGATATTTATGACAGAATACATGTTTCGATATAATTGGTAACATTTACTGTTAAGAATTTATTGAAAATTAGCACTGCTCAGAAATATTTGAACGCCTTGTATGCTACGATATAGCTGATGGTGACTGTACTAAACTTCAAGTGGTTACTCATATACGATATTTGGGGGTTATCATTGACAATCATTTAAACTGGCAGGAACATGTGTCGGTACTGACAGGACGTGTGAAGAGACTTGTATACATTTTTAGAACACTCAGGTATGTGTGCGGCAGTAAACAACTGTTATGCGTTTACTATGCCCTTTGTCAATCAATATTAACATATGGGATCAGTGCCTGGGGAGGAACAGCGAAGTCTACTCTCATCACACTAGAGAGAGCACAGCGCACTGTATTGAAAGTAATGATGTTTAAGAAGTTTCTGTACCCCACATCCACTTTGTACAGCGAGACCCCTGTTCTATCTGTGAGGCAACTGTTCATTAAACAAGTTGTATTAATACAACATAAAACACCTTCTAGTAACTATAAAAAACGTAGGAGGGACATTGTGTACGAGATACCATACTATAGGACATCATTCGGACAGAGTTTCTTTGCGTTCCTTGGACCATATCTGTATAATAAAATTTCATCATATATTACCATCAGGGACCTTAACGTTTTCAATTGTAAAAACCTCCTTAATGGCTACCTAAAATCACAAACATTCGAAGAATCTGAAAAAATCTTAAAACCAATTAAGTAATACGAGTAATCAGGTAAACGCACATACATACACACAAATCATAATAAAAACAAGACACTACACATATAAATAAAACACAAAGAAATTCTATAATACACAGATTCATATGAAGCCCTTAAAAAAACAATATATTATTTAAAAAAAAATATGTTATGTACGTACTAGGTACTTACCTAAAATGTAATTTAATTTTAATTTCAGCAAAAACAATTTGTTTCTATATTTTGTTGAAGTAGCAGTTGTTCCAGTGCATGATTTTCAATTTGCTACTAGTTAGGTACTATACATTTCATGTTAAAACGCTATAAGTCATTTTTAAATTTAATTATACCAATAAGTTTCTAAATTCTAAATATAGTAATCAGCATGCTTGAATTGGTTTTGTAAAGTTACTGTCAAAATTTTAGTTTTTTTCAAAGTAATAAGTATTTTGTTCTCAAAATTTTTATCTGTAAGTTGTGCATATACTATGCATTGGTTCGCAGTAACAAGTACCGGTCGATGCGCGCTGCTCGGGCACGAGGAATACTAACCTACCGTCAAACAGCTTTTATGCGATTACGGAGGGTAGTGTAAATCGGATTCGTTGTTAGCCTATGATTATTTAAAGTAAATAACAGGTGATTTATTGTTTCGGTAGTTTTTACTAAGGACTTGTAATATAAACTTACTGTTGTGTCCTTGTCTTAAAACTGTATCTTAGGCTAAGTTGTTTACATAAATAAAAAAAAAATATTATTATTATTAATATAAAAGTAAATGTAATCAAAATATTATCAAATTGTAGAGTTCTCTATAATTTGAGAATATTTTGAATTACTTACATTATAATAAGAACTTTTGGGATGACGAAATAAACAATTATTGTATTGTAATTACCATTCTCAATAAAGTCAACATTTATTTCTTTCGTCCAAAGCATTTACGGTAAAATTGTGATCATCAGACCATCGCTGTAGGTTGGGTACTTGGGTATATCGTATTTTCTCAAACATGCTTGGAAATGTGAGCATTATTTTGACAACCTTCTTCGAGATAAATCGAAATTGCTGTACTGGCCAAATACATGCGCGCAGCGGCCGGCAATGTTGTATGAAAATCCATATCTGTCGTGTAATTTAAAAATGGAACGATCTTTTATTCCGAAACATGGCGACCAAGGAGGTAACTCATCAAAGGTTTTATTTAAATTTCGAACTGGATTGCAAAATTTTGAATGTTTTTTATTTTTAAAGCTGTTTATTGAAAAAAAAAAACAAATTGTTGTTCGTTGTTCGTCATTGATTTTGAAAAGAGTTTTAATTTCCGCGAATTATTTGAGAAAATTTACTGTTTTAATTTCCGCGCATTATTTGAGAAAAGTACTATACAAGCCTTGGCCACAACTAGGCATTGATGGACTTACGTATGTGTGCCTCGGCTTCGCCTCGGCCCACATTTACACGTTCGTCCATCAATGCCTCTGTTGCTGGCCTCTGCAGTAATGTACTATTTGTGTACAGTCGTTTTGTTATGCCGACATTTCACATTCTGCGTAAAAGGGTTGTTTTTTGTGGGCGGGATTTTGGGTGTTTATTACATTCGTTGGTGCTGATTTACGACTGTGTGTTCCGAGAACGAAATGCCTACTTTCACCAATGAGATTATGGTAGACATGTCAGATCTTTTGGCTATAGTTTTCGTTATAGGTAGTACGGTAGTACGTTATGACTGGCTTTTTTAATGTACGCGTGGATTACGGAAAAATTTAACACCCCGTTCAACGGGGAACGTTGCCCCTTTAGGAATAGATTTTCGAAAAATGCTTACTTAGTGCACCTCTGAATCCACTGTAGAATATACAGGATGAAAAATTTAATGCGTTAGGTACCTACAGCGTCGGTCTGGGACTCAAAAAACTACCGGGAAAATTTTTCAAACAATTGGCCCACGCACTTTTTCCCCGATTATGGCAAAGTCAAAAGAAATGGCATGGATGGGCGTTGCAATTATATTTTCCCAGGGCGGAGGGAGGCTAGGTCTAGATCAAGGTCAAAAAATCAAAATCTAGATCAAGGCAAAACAATCTAAGACCCGGACCGAGCGAAGCAAGCTCGTCTTTTTTTTTGTTTATTACCGCCCGGCCGTTACAATAGAAAACGCGTGTGACAGACGAACGGACATACTGACACCAACATGGTGAGCGAAACGAAGCGAGCTCGATATTTTACTATGATATTTTGGCCATTCCAAATCTGCAACAAGATCTATGTAGGTAAATCCTGGAGCAAGCAAAGTGATCTTGAGATTTCACTCCAATAAGGCTAGGTCGTAAATCAAGAGCGAATGAAGCAACCAATGACCACACAATCCAAGAGCAAGCGAATCAACCTCGTAGATTCACTGCAATCCATTGGGATTGCATTGGTCATTGGTCGTATTGACGACGAGGTTTTGAATTAGGAGCGAGCGAAGCGAGCTCGAGATTTTACCGCAATGTGACTTGGGACTAGGTCGCTGCAATACCACCAAGAACCAGGTGCGAGCGAAGCGAGCTCGAGAATTTTCTACATTATACAGGATAATATGCTGACGGTTTTTTAGGGGGATGATCCTGTGATACCTAGACTATTTTGATCACCAGATTTCGATATTGGTCCCATAGGGTCCCATGGAAAAAGTTACTCAGTTTAATGGTCTGGAGTGCGATTTTTGAAAGACATACGTTGAACTCAGGAGTAGAAAATGACAAAATTACTATGGAGATAATTATGCATCTTTCTAATGTTGATTTGACTTTCAAAAATCGCAATCGCAATGATTTTTGAAAGTCAAATCAGCAGTAGAAAAATGCAAATCTCCATAGTAATTTTGACATTTTCAACTGCTGAGTTCAACGTGTGAGTTTCAAAATTCACACTCTGATCATCTCCTTAAAACCGTCATACGTCAGCGTATGAAGAAGGACTCTACGATATGCTAGAATGCGTGCAGAATGCTCTTTAGCCAGGAGCTTGCTCCGAAATCGGTTCGTGAAACAAAAAGATTGAGCGAGCGAAGCGAGTTCGAAAATTCGCAATATGTTATTTCTTGAAAAATCATGTTTTATTGAAGAAAACTGTTTTTGCAATAAACCAGGCTTATCAAGAAATAACTGTTTTTTTCATAAACCAGGATTTTCACGAAAAAACGTTTTTTTCAATAAACCAGGATTTTCACGAAAAACAGTTTTATCCATAAAACATGATTTTCAAAAAATATCTGTTTTTTTAATAAATATCTGCTAAGAAAAACAGTTTTTTCGTGAAAATCCTGGTTTATTAAAAAAACAGTTATTTCTTGAAAATCCTGGTCCATTGCAAAAACAGTTTTCTTCAACGAAACATGATTTTCAAGAAATATCTGTTTTTTCAATAAACCAGGATTTTCACGAAAAAACTGTTTTTCTTGAAAGCAGATATTGCGTAGAGTAGGTATAATAATATAATATCTGGGGGCACGGTAGTGCCCCGCCAAGACGAGCCAAAAAAAAAGAAGCGGCGCACTACCGTAGCTTTCCTCGAAGAGATTCGGCGTATTTTCCAGCGCTCATAACTTCGGTCGAGATAGTACCTGTAAGCTCAAATTTTCAGGATAGCATGTGGTTATAACGTTCATAAAATGTACCAAATTTCGTATTTATAGCCCTGCTACTTTACATTTTATTAATACCTACGCAAAGTTCGTTGATTTCGTCACTCACTCACTCACTCACTGACTCACTGTTGATCATCAAAACGTAACAGGAGTGCGATTTTTGAATCTCATTCGCTGAGTTCAGCAGTTGAAAATGTCAATATTACTGTGGAGATACGCATCTCTCTACTGCGATTTGACTTTCAAAAATCGCACTCTTGGAGTATGATTTTTTAATGTCAAATCAGCAGTAGAAAGATGCATATCTCGAAAGTAATTTTGACATTTTCAACGGCTAAACTCACCGAATGAGTTTCAAAATCGCACTCCAGGTACTTCCCGAAATCCTAGAAAGCTGAAATTTGGCATGCAGATAGGGTTTAGCCTTGGTTTAGCGTATAACTAAATGGAAAAATTAAAAAATTGTAAGTACCCCCCTCCAATCCCTTAAAATGGGGGGTTCAAATATGTAGGTATAGGTATAGGTAGGTAAAATGGTTCTGGAACGCACTCTTATGAAACTTTGAATACGTGTTCAGTCCCTAACAAAATGGAAATTTTAACCTTCGATCGAAACAGTGCGATTTGATAATCTGCTGATTTTGAATTTGTATTGTTGGTATCAAGCAGAGACACGTAATAAAATTTCAAGTCCCAACTCTTCAGTCTTGATGCTGCAGGGGTACTGCCTATCTAAACCGTATTGAAAAAATAGTTTTATCGTGAAAATCCTGGTTTATTGAAAAAAAACAGTTATTTCTTGAAACTCATGTTTTATTGAAAAAACAGTTTTTTCGTGAAAATCCTGGTTTATTATAAAAACTGTTTATTTTTCAATAAAACATGATTTTTCGTGTTTCAGTTGAAAAACAGCTGTCCCGTACACCTGGCCCGAGTAGGTTTGCAGTTTTGTATGGAAGAGCTGCTTTTTTCGTGATTTCGATGTTGGTCTTGACAATTTTACACTATGTGCGATTTGACTTTCAAAAATCGCACTCTTGGAGTATGATTTTTTAATGTCAAATCAGCAGTAGAAAGATGCATATCTCGAAAGTAATTTTGACATTTTCAACGGCTAAACTCACCGAATGAGTTTCAAAATCGCACTCCAGGTACTTCCCGAAATCCTAGAAAGCTGAAATTTGGCATGCAGATAGGGTTTAGCCTTGGTTTAGCGTATAACTAAATGGAAAAATTAAAAAATTGTAAGTACCCCCCCTCCAATCCCTTAAAATGGGGGGTTCAAATATGTAGGTATAGGTATAGGTAGGTAAAATGGTTCTGGAACGCACTCTTATGAAACTTTGAATACGTGTTCAGTCCCTAACAAAATGGAAATTTTAACCTTCGATCGAAACAGTGCGATTTGATAATCTGCTGATTTTGAATTTGTATTGTTGGTATCAAGCAGAGACACGTAATAAAATTTCAAGTCCCAACTCTTCAGTCTTGATGCTGCAGGGGTACTGCCTATCTAAACCGTATTGAAAAAATAGTTTTATCGTGAAAATCCTGGTTTATTGAAAAAAAACAGTTATTTCTTGAAACTCATGTTTTATTGAAAAAACAGTTTTTTCGTGAAAATCCTGGTTTATTATAAAAACTGTTTATTTTTCAATAAAACATGATTTTTCGTGTTTCAGTTGAAAAACAGCTGTCCCGTACACCTGGCCCGAGTAGGTTTGCAGTTTTGTATGGAAGAGCTGCTTTTTTCGTGATTTCGATGTTGGTCTTGACAATTTTACACTATGTAATGCAATATTGTATTTTAATTGTACTTTGTACATTTTGTTTTGTTTAAAAGATGTGTGTTGTAGAGTTTCTGGCCGCATCTTCTCTCAACGGAACACCTTCCGACGCGGTGGTAGAGTCAAAAAATGACGTCAAAAAGCTATCTATAGGATATTATTTTGAATAAAAAATTTTTATATTTTTTGAATTTTTTTTTGGTGCCATAGAAAAATTTGTTCAGTTTTATGGTCTGATCATGCCCTTAAAAAAGTGTTAGCATATTAAGAAGGACCATATACATAGGTCCGGGTCTCTTATTTTTAGCGATAAAGAAAAGCATTTATATACATAATAATTTTTATTTGTTTCACAAAAAATATTCTCATTTTCAATTTAGATACATAGATACCTTCCTACCTATTTAACATAGGTGCATAGGTTTTTTAAATATGTTTACAAGTTTTAAGCAGTAGTTTTTGGAATAAAATTAAATGTATTTCAACGCACGTCCCTTCCCTTACCCACGTCATTTATTTGTTTCCGTCAAGTTTCCGTCCAAGTTACTAAATAAATCCAAAACTCTATCATAAACTAATTTTTTAACGTCTTTTGCCCAAACAAAATCAGTGTGACAAAATTTTTTGTCAGGTATCTCGTAATAATCCACAACGTTTTTAATTTTACTCTTCAGTACCTCTACATCTGTGACATTGGAAAACCAGTCTCCTTGACTGTAAAACATTGCCACAGGAGCTGTGATTTTTTCCACTGGGTAGTCAGGTGGACTTTTTGAACCATACACTTCAAGGTTTTTATCCTCACCAAAATCGTATCTACGAAATTTTCCGGAATTTATTTCTTGACCATAATGTACAAGTTGTCTCTTAGAACAACCTCCTGGTAAATGAGAGAAAATTACAGGCATATTTTCAACGTCTAATTGGCTATAACTGAAACCACTAAACAGAAACACAACATTACTACAAATAAGATTTGCAAATTCTGTGTTGCCACATATTCCTCTAGTCAGTGTACGTGTTAAAACATCACTTGGAGCAAATTCATATGCCCCTGTAGCGGACAGTACATTGTCTATAATGGAAGCGAATGGAGCGATTAATCTAACCAAGGGACTTTTTATGTGGGACATCCAGGCTACTGTAGAGAGTGAAATCATGAAGTATATTTTGTCATTGTACTCGGGTCGTAGTGAGCACATCACGAAAAATGATGTGGTACCTTGGGAATGTCCCACGTACTTGAGTTTTTGCTGTCCGGTTTCTTTCAGCACGTAGTCTATCGAGGCGGGCAGGTCGTAGAAGCCGATCTCGTCCCAGCTAAAGTCCCAAAACTCTTTGCTCTCAGGAGACAGACGCTCGTGTTTGCGTGAGTGCTTGGTTCCACGTGCATTGCCCAGCCACACGTCGTACCCCTGCTCTGCCAACAAGTAAGGAAGTGCACTATTTGGTCCCGCTGTCAACCAATCGTCGGCGCTGTTTAGAACGCCATGCATTAGAAATACAGGTCGTCCTTTGCCTGGGATCCTGAACAATGTAAGTATATATCCATCACTGGTGTGAACTTGGTGTTCTTCAGGTGTGCTGCTGTATTTGGCGATCAGTTGAGTAATGTTCAAGTCTTTGTCTTCATTATCAAGTCCAGAATTGTATTTTTCAAGACCACCATCAGCTACAATGTCCGCTATCTCGTTAACTAAACTTGGCAAATTGTCTTCAAGGTGTAATAACTTTCCTAGTCTGCCTACAACATCTACTGTATTGAACGGTAGCTCGAAGGCTCTGCTGTGAGAATACCAGCATGACAAAACAATCAGAAGAACAAGTTTATGTGTAAAAGCGCGGACGACAGGCATCGCTGCTAAGCTATGAGATTGGAATGATTCGAAAACCTTTTTCCGGTTAAATAGTATGAAATTTCGACGTGCAAGATGCTTAAATAGGTGCTTCACTTTACACAGGTGTTGTAAATTTTGTACTAGGTACTTAAATTCGGTTTCTTATTTCTAATTAAATGTTTGCCTTTGCTTAAAGATGAATAAAGATTGTCATGATCGGTTCTTTAGGTGGTCAGATTTTTAGAACTGCTACCAAACTACATAGTTTATTATATCAAATTAATAAATCAAATCAATAAGCCTAGATATTCGTCTCACTGCAGGGCACATACTTCTTTTCAAGAATGAAGGCGAGTGGAAACGAGCCATCTTCTAGTCCCATACTACAGAACGCGGGGTCAGTGCTGATTGGTGGAGCAAACCAGTGGCGGAACTGTCTGGTATAAGCGTAATGTGCTTTCCGAAGCACGGAATAGAGATACAAACGGTCACCCATCCAAAGATTGACCGGACAGGGTGGTGCTTTCGTTCGTTTCCAATACGCCCGCGAACAAATTACCGACTAACCTTCACACCTTCACACTTTTCCAGCAGTGTTTTCCCACTGGTGGAAAGTTCAGGTGCCCAAATTAACTTAGGCCTCCAGTGCACACATATAAAACTACATGGAAAATAGTATGTAAGGAAAAGGTTTATAGAAAGTTGCGAAATTACCTAAGTACATTTTTCTATTTGTAGTTTTACCTGTTTTCGGGATCCGTTGGCAATAAATAAATACATACATACATATTTAGTTTGTAATTTCATAATGATCGCGGATTTGGTTGGGACGCTTTGTACACTTTAGAGAAAGAAAGAAATCTTAGTGATGCAGCGAATTACCACTTTTACGAATACGAATAAAGCGCTGTATTCACGGTCCATCCCCGCTGTACGTCCCGCCAAGGTCATGCACGATGCACGATGCAAAAGCGCTGTATTCACGGTCCATCCCCGCTGTACGTCAGCTCAATCGACGTACGTCAAGCCTACTCACGGCGCTTTTGCGTCGTGCATCGTGCATGGCCTTGGCGGGACGTACAGCGGGGCTGGACCGTGAATACGGCGCTTAAGAATATTATCTAGGTAGTTCTACTATTCGTCGAATACGAATAGCGATAAATAATTTTAAAATCAATTAAAAATGTTATAAAAATACAAGTCAATCACATTAAATGATCATTTTAACAATCAAAAGAAACAGCTGGTAAATACAGTCGTTTAAAAAATCGACCGAGACGGTGTCGGACATGATCTTAGATTTGGGATTTAGGCTGGCTTGCTTGCATATTAGTGCAAGCTTGTCAAGGCCCCAAACCCCCAAATACTATAAATCTATGTGCGAGTATACCTACACCTCGATCTTGAGCAGTTATTTTCATAGATTCTTTATTGTGCACAAAAACATAGTTCGTATTTTTATCTTTATACTGTATATTCTTACCTAAAGAAGTATTTTTTCCCATACGAGTGTAGGTGCAATTTGTTTCGCTGTCTTATTAAAGTTCACGAGCCACAAAAACTCCTTGGAAATTTGCTTTTTTGAAAATAGGTAGGGTAGGCCCACGGTGGGCCTAATAATGGTCTAATATGAACGAATGTTGGTATTGACGTGAAAATATGACATGCCCTTTATATCAAGGGCATGTCACGAGCGGGAAACAAACATCCAAGCACAGCATCCAAGCCTGTGAGCGAAATAAGGAACATTATAGATTACTGTTGTCAGAAACTTTTCTTTCAATTTGTTTTGGAGCGGTACAGCAGTTCTTTTTTTAGGGCAATCGATTTATTTTCTCGTAAAACGTTACTCAAACATCTTCAGAAATGTTGTTTTGATACTTTTATAAAACAAAGTCGTTATTAGCCGAGTGGGAATGGACCACCCCAATTCTTCCCGGGGGTGTCGTACGTAAGGGGTTAAAGCAAAGATTTTTTTTGGAAAAAAATCTTTGGGGTTAAAGTTTTCTTATTGCAGTGGGTACTTGATACGTCATTCCATCCTGAAACTTAAATTGCTAAAATGTGAGCATTGCTACAACTATATGTGGGCGTCCACGCAAGAAGGGTCCAGGGTTTTCATATTTTAATTAATTTTTTTTTTATTAATTATATTATTATTAATTTTTCCCCCCAAATTAATTGATATTTTCAATATCTTTTCAATGTAAATGAAATACTTATACGTCTACGTTGTCCGTCAGTCCGTCTGTCCTACCTATTTAGGGCTGTAACTTTTGAACCGTTATAGCTAGATAGTTGAAATTTACTCAGATTATGCGTTATTGCGGCGGATTTGTTAACAAATAATAAAAATGTCAAAAAATTAAAAGTTCAACTCAACAAGAAACTAGTTTTTATCAACGTTTTTTCTTCACGCTCTATCGATCGTAAAAACGGTAATACATACAAGCGTCAAACTTAGTGTGATTATAGAGCATACTCTACAGAATAACAACAAATACTAAAAACCGGCCAAGTGTGAGTCGGTCTCGCGCTAAAGGTCCCGGACAAAAAAAGTTTTTTTTCTAAGTTAATAATGATGTGTTTTGTCGTGCTGTGGTACGGAACCCTCGGTGCGCGAGTAGCCCGACTCGCACTTGACCGCTTTTATTACTATTCCATATGATTATGTGACTGATATAAATGCCGAATCTAACTTTAACTCAAAACTCGACAACTGGACCCTTCTTGCGTGCATAAATGCATTGCATTGCATTAATGGCGTGAAGTGAAGTTTTTTTGAGAATTTGTGATAACCTAGTTAAGTACACTTTTATAATATTAGCCTGTGAAAACATTTGGGAATGCAAGTTCATTGTGAATGTTTATATGGTTTTATAGCAAATTTTTTACGCGCCTCGGAAATATTTCGTTTTTAATTAGAAATATTGTGAAAATAATTACACGTCAAAGTATATGTGTACATTTTTTATGTCTGATTTACATTAAATCATACAAAGTTTTATTTTATATTATAATAAATATGTGTTTTACGTGTAAATAAAAGCAGAAATCATTAGTAAAACATAAACAACACCATAATTTTATTTATCATATGGTTTAGGTTATCAAGTTATAACAAAATGGCGCTTTCTTAAGAAATCTATGTGAACAATTATAATCCTGAATTAACGACTATGGCTGTACAAGAGTACACACCGGTTCCTCTATTACGCTTATTGCAGTAAATAAGAGTTCAAGTGAACCAATATGCAGCCTGTCGGCTTATATTAGTGTTATTATGGTTCACATCAACGCTTAAGCCATTCATGTGAACTACTTAAACGCCATTATGCAGACTAAAGCAATATAGTGGTATTTCCTGTAGCCATTTTACTGCCAAATGCTTTATTTCTGAGTTACAAGAGTATCTCGGAATACCTTTGGTGTTCACGAGTGCTAATATAACACCTTTAAGCATCTCTGAAAAAAAGGCTAATAACAGAGTTGAGGTAAACCAATATAGAACCTTAAGCGTTAAATCACTCTACGTGTACACCACTTTACTGCCAAATGCTGTATTTCTGAGTTACAAGAGTATCTCGGAATACCTTTGGTGTTCACGAGTGCTAATATAACACCTTTAAGCAGCTTTGAAAAAGAGGCTTAATAACAGAGTTGAGGTGAACCAATATAGAACTTTAAGCGTTAAATCACTCTACGTGTACACCACTTTACAGCCAAATGCTGTATTTCTGAGTTACAAGGGTATCTCGGAATACCTTTGGTGTTCACGAGTGCTAATATAACACCTTTAAGCAGCTTTGAAAAAGAGGCTTAATAACAGAGTTGAGGTGAACCAATATAGAACTTTAAGCGTTAAATCACTCTACGTGTACACCACTTTAACTCTATTGGCTGTACAGTAGTTCACATTGACTCTTTTAAGATGCTAGCATTACAGTGGTATAATTCTACACCTTTATAGTTTATACAGCAATAATCATATTTACTGCCACTATAATGCTCTTAAGCAACCAATGCGATATAGGCTGTAAGAAGGCATTTTTGACAGCTGCTCTAACTCTGACCCCGTTACAATAGTATCCGTTCCTGCTCTTATAATTAGGGATTGCAATCCGGATAATCCGTTATCCGAAATATCCGGATATCCGTGCATTTCGGATGAGTTTTAAAATCCGGATTTAAAACTGAAATCCGGATTTTACGAACATTTTTTTGGCAGGGTTGATTAGTATGATTCATTGATGTTCAGGCATCGGGTTTTGTTGCCTTTCGTCAATATCTGCAAAATTTGTTGTTTTTCTACTTTGAATCTCGTTTTCACTGAATTCTGCGCAGCTATTTTATCAAAATAAACCTAGGAAATTTTTAAATAACAACAGAACCCGAACGGTTCCAGGGCCTGACCTTCGAAGAGTAGTTCTGCACCTACTTGATTTAAACTATTGATTCTCATTTTTGATTTCCCATCGCACCATGCACACTTTCCCTGCAAGATCGAATCAGGATTGAAGAGATCCGCAGAAGAACCAGAGTAAGTGATATAGCCCAAAGAATTGCGAAACTTAAGTGCAGTGGGCGGGGCACATTGCTCGCAGAACCGATGGTCGATGGGGCCAAAAAGTTCTCGAGTGGCGACCGCGTACCGGAAAGTGCGAATAGGCACGCTGCCTACCCATGCTGCGCTTTCCGGTACGCGGTCGCTCCTCACCCGGTGGACCGACGACCTGGTGAAAGCGGCCGGAACCCGTTGGATGGGGCAGGGGGCAGCGCAGGACCGGTCGTTATGGCGATCCTTGGGGGAGACCTATGTCCTGAAATGGGCGTCCATCGGCCGAGATGATGATGATTCTCATTCTTGATTTAAAGTGCGTACCTACATACTCCTACTCATGGACTTAGCAAGGGTGGGCCCGGCTCAGTCCCTCGCAGATTTACCAGAAATCACACAGTTACATGTAAGCCGTATGGCTTCAGAGTATCAGGTCCACTTCCTTGAAAAGTCAGGGAAGCTCAATGTGCTCAGACCAAATCAAAAATTATGTATTACGAAATTTTGAGCTCGCTTAGCTCGATCAATTTTGTTTTATTTGTACCTACTCAGACACTGGGCTCTCGCTGCAGCCGAATTATTGTACTGGGAATTTATGCTCACTTCTCTCGCTGCAGCTTTTGTTTCATAAACAAATCAACTCTATTTCAGCATGAGCTCCACGATTGAGTAATAATGTAGAAAAATCATGAGCTTGCTTTATCCATAAATTGCCTCGATTTCAGCATGAACTGGAAATCTCGAGCACGCTTCGCTCGTCTTGATTTCAGATTGCATTGCATGACCTCGTCATATTGCAGAAAAAGGTATGGCTCGCTTCGCTCACTGCTGTTTTGTGATTTAATAGTATTGCAGCAACAAGTCGTAGCATTTTAGAAATCTCGAGCTCGCTTTTCTCGCTCCAGAATTTAGATTTTATTGCAACAACCTTATTGATATTGTAGGTAATACTGGTTTGTGATTTTATAGCATTGACCTCATCATATTCATCTTCGCTCACTCCTAGATTTCTATTTTAACGATTGTATTGCATTCGTGAACTATAGTATTGGCCACAACAGAGTCACTGTCTGCGCTGAGAAATTTCAAGCTCATTTTGCTCGCTCCAGGTTTATATCTTAACTTTTACATAAATCTAAAGATTTATTAGCACAGCCAAAAAATACATCGTTGTTTACAAATTTTAACCAAAACACCTCTGTAATAATAATTTATAGTCCTGAAAATTTTCGGGCTCGCTTTGCTCGCACGCATCGTTGATTTAGTACATCATACTACACAACAATTGATACACAACACTAACTAAATAAATAACCCCACTTATTAGCTCACTTCGCTCGCTCCAGATCTTCACATAGTTATCTACTATAATACCATGTAGATACTTGATTTATTATTGCACTTGTGAAATTAGAAACGTCAGTTTTTAGTCATATAAAATATTTTTGGGGGTTGCAGTTCCAAAAGATTACAATACATTGTTTATTTTGATACCTACATGTGGTTTTTTTAATGATTGCATTGATTTATAATAATAGAATGCAAAATAATAGCTCAAATATTAAATATTGTTGGGGGTTGCAGTTCCAAAAGATTACAAATATATTGTTTATTTTGATACCTACGAGTGTTTTTTAATAATTGCGTTGATTTATCATAATAGAATGCAAAATAATAACTCAAATATTAAATCCACCAATTATTGTTCTCAAAATTAGAAATATCCGGATTATCCGGATTGGTCCCAAATCCGTTGACTAAAATCCGGATATCAGAATCTTAACGGATTTGCAATCCCTACTTATAATGCTATTATAAAGACTAAAGCGTAATGAGCAGCTCTAAGTTCTCGGTTGAACCCTATTAAGTGTTAATTAACGCAATAAGTTCCGAGTTACACCAAAAGTGGTCTCTTATAATGCTACATGTGCCATTTGGACTATACAGGATGAAATTGATATCATTAGCATCCTTTTAAACTAAAAGTCTACCCATCGATTGCAGTTGCAATGCCTGCTCGACTCAAATGTAGATATGCAACTTCTGTTTTTTTTGCATCGATCAGCTTGCTCCCATAATGAATGTTGTTCAGTTTGATGGGAAGATCCTTAATTTAAAAGGATACTAATGATATCAATTTCACCCTGTAGATTTTGATGCGGTTTTTTTAGCATAATTTTCACCCGTATGTTGTTTTTCCAAGATTTCCTCCACTTAAGTCCAAAAAAAAAGAATTATGATCACTACGTTTTAACCTCTACTCAATCATAAACGTCCTCGACTCGAGAAGTTACTCATGCCTTTTGTTATTCTAAAGATCAAAAAAACAAAAAAAGGTCTTCAAATTCAATTACTACTAATTCCTCGACTCCATCCTGGAGTGTAGGAATCTCGAGATTCTGACTTGAGAATAGGACAGATTTAGATAATGCGATGTGCTGTCTTCTACGGAGAATACGGGTGTTAGAGAATTTCCACCGGAAGGTCTATGTTTATGTGTATGTTATAATACCCCATCCGGGCGAAGCCCATCTTAATAAATGGCCAAGTGCGTGTCGGACCACGCGCAGGGTAGGGTTCCGTAGTTGCCTGTTACAATATAATATGGACTTAGAAGGAGGCTCTTTGTTTTATACTACGGTTTAACGGCTAATAAAGTCTAAAAAGTACATTATTTATTATTATTTGGTCGACTATTACTCTTAAAATTGTAAAGCCTACTTAGCGGTGATAGTTTTCCTTTTAAATTCGATATATATGCTATTGCCGTGAATTTTTTCACATCTCCAACTACAACCGTTCAGCTGGGAGAGTGGGGGGACACTTGACTCTAACCAAAATGTTCGCTTTAAAGCTTAATATTTCGCTAACGGATCCCTAAATCGAAAAATATTTGTGCAAAAACCATAATATTTTTGAAATACCTATCCAACGATACCCCACAACATGGGATAGGGAGGTTCCCTAAAAAAAAAATGTTTCAAGATTTTATTTTACCACTTTGTCGGCGTGATGGATATGTAGGTATACATTATGCCAAATTACAGCTTTCTAGTATTAGGCGTCTCTGAGCTAAGCCGCGAACAGACGGATAGACAGACGGACGGACAGACGGACGGACAGACGGACGGACATGGCGAAACTATAAGGGTTCCTTTTTGACTTCGGAACCCTAAAAATTGCTAGATTTCATTACAGACAGCGGGACAGGTGAAAATAAATAAAAGCTTTTAAAAAGGAGGTTGGTCATGTGGAAAGAACGAGTAATAGCAGAATGACGAATGAAAGCGAGTGTGAATGGGACAGCCGAAAGAGGTCGCCCTAGACGTACGTATGCGGACCAAATTGGTAGCGTACTTAAGAAGGGTCAGATCAAATGTACCCGAAACCGACGAGCGTGTATGAAACGACTTATAACTGTGGAAAAGTCGAAAGAGGTGTGTCAGGATCGTAGCCGATGGCGATCTATTGTCTCTGCCTACCCCAATGGGACACAGGCGTGAGTATATGTATGTATGTATGTAAAAAGGAATAGGTAGTGTTTGCTAGGTATTAAAATATACAGGAAATTGGTTACGGAAATTTTTATTTTGAAATTCGTTACGCTAATTAGTAACGCTGCTATTCAGAAAATTATATCTACTTACGAATTCAAGAATAAGACAAAAGAAAAGAATCAATTAGGTTCATATAATGTAAATGTATTTTTATTTTATTTGCTCTCAAAATGGAATATTTTGAAAAAAAATAATTATATTCAATGCAAACAGATGAAAGTATAAGTACCTACATAATTTGCTTTACAATATTGATGGATACTTTTTAGCGTAATAACTCGAGGTTACATAATTACATTAAGTTCCTACCTATCAAGGTGGTACCCACACTACACTTTACAGGCTGTATAATGTATGTACAATATAATATAATTATCGCAAGCACAAAAACCTTAGAAAAATTCAGAACATGTGAATATGAATTCACAATAAGATTTAAAATGCAATAATTTCATCGGAACTACGCTTTTTAGGACTCGTCTCCGGTGTAGGCACTCTGTTACATTTTATTGTTCATTGTGTGAATTTTTATAAGTAGGTAATTATTTCTTTCGATTCTGTTTTGCATGCGTCGTCTGCGATAAAACAGGACTTGTGTTTATTGTTACAATCATGAAGAAAGTTACTATGATCTGCCTAACTTTGAACTTTATTTAATATTTTTCTAGTAAATCTAATACTCTTGAATAAATTAATTCTTTGACGTTATTTGCCCACAGATAGTCAATATGGGAAAATTTCTGTGCAGGCACTTCGTAGTAATCCACAACATTTTTTATTTTGCTGACCAATATATTGACATCAGTTATATTAGAAAACCAGTCCCAATTACTGTAAAAGATAGCCACGGGAGCGGTTATTTTTTCCACCGGGTAGTCAGGAGGATTGACTGAACCATAAACAGCTTTATTTTTAATAGCATCATAATCAAATCTACGAAAAAATCCATCGTCTATTGCTTGTGCATAGTGTATGAGTTGTTTAGTAGATGCTCCACTTGGCATATGACTGAAAACTACAGGAATGTTAGTCACATTTAGGTGCTCATCATCAAAACCAGAATTTAAGAACATCATATTACTGCAAATAGTATTTGCTAATTCATTATTGCCACATAAGCCTCTAGTCAAAATTCTCATTAAAGTAGGGCTTGGAGAGAATTCGTATTCACCGAGTACTGACAATATAATATTCACAATTGGATGAAAAGGGACCAATAGCCTGATTAAAGGACTCAATATGTGTGACAGCCATGCCGTGGCTGCCAAGGCGATCATAAGGGACACTTTGTTATTGTACTCGGGCCTTTCCGAGCACATAACGAAGAAAACGGTTGTCCCTTGGGAATGGCCTACGTACTTGAGTTGTTTTTGTCCAGTTTCTTTCAGCACGTAGTCGATCGAGGCAGGCAGGTCGTACCGACCGATCTCATCCCAGCTAAAGTTCCAAAACTCTTTGCTGTCAGGAGACAGACGCTCGTGTTTGCGTGAGTGCTTGTTTCCACGTGCGTTGCCCAGCCATACGTCGTACCCCTGCTCTGCCAACAAGTATGGAAGAGCACTATGTGGTGCTACTGTCACCCAATCATCGGCGCTGCCTTGTAAACCATGCATAAGGAATACAGGTAGACCTTTTCCCGGGATTCTAAATAACGTTAGTATATATCCATCAGTCGTATGCACGTGGTGTTCTTGAGACGGGCGACTATACTTTTCTATGAGTTGTGTAATGTTCAAGTCTTTGTCCTCGTTGTGAAGTCCGGCTCTATATTTCTGGATGCCACCATTTGCTACAATTTCTGAAATCTCCTTAGCCAACTCAGGTATCTCTTTTAGAGAATTGAGGTATCTCCTTAATTTATTGATATCGTCAATATAGAGGGCATCATTGCTGTCACAGCAGTGATACAAAGCGATGATTATTATAAGAACAAACTTATTGTCAACGTCTGACTTCATAGCCACGTTCAAAAGAAATGTTTTACTATCGTGCATTTGCAACGACATTTAACTGAAAGCTAAAAAATACTGTAATGTTTAAAGTTTTGGTTCGGGTGTTTGTTACGTCGTGCTTATAAAAATATATCAGTTACAAATCGACGGTACATGAATTCCGAAAAACTCATTGGCACGAGTCAGCCTGGACGGGGATCGAACCATCGGCACGGCAGGCAAGGTTAACTCACCACTGGACCATCACTGCTTCTGGGGGGTTTATCTAAGAAATAATATATTTTTAGGGTTCTTAACTTCTACCAAAAAGCAGCTGTATCGTTTGTTTTATTTCCCCACAAATCTTCAGACTGTTTTGTTCACAAACAGGCAGAGCCAGCTACTTCGAGCTAGTTTATCCACCAAACTGGTATGGAGAGCGATAACTTTAGTAATTTAAAACATAATTGTATCAGTATTGGTACCTAATTATGCAAATTTCATATCATTTTCATCGACCTAAAAAGGAGGAGGTAGGTCTTAATTACACTGCTTTTATTACCTCACTCAGATATCCGGTATTTTACTGCAGTCAGCAATATCATAGTAGAAAAAACATCTGCAGTTCCATACATTTGAGTTGAGTAGGCATTGTAGTTTAGTATGGAATAGCTGATATTTATTGCTATTTCAGGTTTGCTTCCATAGTCATCATCATGACCGTTATCAGCCTCAGCTAAGAGCGGCGTTCGTGTGCTCTCAGGTGGCTGATGATGTACCCGATTTTTATAAATGTGCGCTTAGCACTGTCTGCTCTTCAATATAATTTGCTTTGATTTGTTTTGAATCCTCCCTATTTTTTTAATTAAATTCCTCCATTTTGTTTTGTTTTGCTTTTTGCTTAGTTATAATTTAAATAGAAGGAAGGTACCTAACTTTATTCAAAATTGAAGGGTGTCTTTAAAATTGTATTGTTTTTTTTTTGGTTTGTTAAGTTTGAGCAACATAATCTACTGTGATTTCTACAGGTGCAAACTGTTTTGGCTAATTCGTTGATTATGTTTTGTAATCCAAGTGTAAATATTAAAGCTGTATGTTTCCCTAATCAAAAAAAATATATACAGGTCCATCTACCTGTATTAGTAGCATAAAGACGTCTGCGTTCTCAATGCTACCTAAGAAAAATAACTTTAAAGTATACAACACAGAAAAACTTTATTATTTAAAAATGCTTTTATAACTAAACAACCAATATAAATCACAAAATAAAAAGTTATCTTATTATAAAAACGTACCTATGCCAGACAAACACAAAAGCCATGGATAAATATTTTAAGTAAATGGAACACGTAGGCCTACCATAAACGTTGTAAGAAACAAACTCGCCTTTTCTGTGTCCATCAGATGGTGAGAGTTGATGTTTGCTATTTTTAATAATGCGTGAATTAAATTAACCACAAAGAAAAACTTGAATAAAACTATATCGATCAAACGATATTATAAATCCCAAGGGAGGATAAGTCCAGATTATTTAAATCAGTTAGTAGAATAATAATGTCTATGATTTAAATATACATGATGTTAGGGTAAACCATAGAGTATGAAGAGATGGCATATCGGCTTGTTTCTATAGAAAATGTTGTCGCCAACAAAGGGGGTGAAAAACGGGTGAGGGGAGGGTTATACGCTACTTCCCGCTAGATGTGTATGATATGACGTCAGGCCCAGTTGAGTATCTGTGCACAGTTCGATACAACATCTCTACCCCAGGGGAGCGCGTTATTTTCTCTATGGGGTAAACAGTTGCATTACCTTAAATTAGTGGTTACCTTATTCCACTCATGATACCGAACAACTTTCTCAAAGGAAAAAAGATAATTTCGCAAAAAAATATATCAATATTTTTTTGCTATTTTACTTATAGGTTTCTTATGGAAAGTGGTTCAGTATCATGGGCACAATGACCCCTTAAAGTAATGCAATTATTTCACCTAACTTATTATTAATCTGGGCCCAAACACCCTCTTCTTTGTTATTGATAGTTCCTAAATTAGCATTTTTTTCAATAACTGTAGCACCTTTAAATATACCAATTGTTTCACATCTTTCGCCCAAAGGAAATCTGAGTGACTAAATTCTTTTACTGGGACTTCATAGTAACATACAACATTTTTCAATTTTCGAACTAAAATTTCAACATATTTGCTGTCCGCAACCCAGTCTCCGCGCCCGTGCATGATTGCAACCGGTACAGTTATCTTTTCAACTGGATAATTAGAAGGTTTCTTGTAACCATACTTCACCATAATCAAATCTACAAAATTTTGCTTATTCGATCTCTTGTACATAATGCAAGATTTGCTTTTTAGAAGCTTCTGCTATAACATGACTAAAAACTACAGGCATGTTCGTTATGTTTAGTTTAGGATAATCGAAACCACCAACCAGAAACATCAGGATAGTACACATAAGACTCGCTAATTCGGAGCTGCCACAAATATATCTAGTTAAAATTTTCGTAAAACTTTAATTGGGAAAAAATTCGTAAATGCCAAGGGCTGAGAATGTTGCATTTGACAAATCTTTCAAAGGGCCTAATAAACGAAATACCGGACTTTTCAAATGTGAAATCCACGCTACTGCAGACATCGCTACCATAAACTTAATTCTGTTGTTGTACTCTGTCATCTCTGAGCACATCACGAAGAATGCGGAGGCACCCATTGAGTGGCCCACGAACGTGAGCTGTTGCTGTCCGGTCACATATAGCACATAGTCGATTGAGGCAGGCAGGTCGTAGCGACCGATCTCGTCCCAGCTGAAGTCCCAAAACTCTTTGCTGTCAGGAGACAGACACTCATGCTTACGCGAGTATTTGTTGCCGCGACCCTTGCCTAACCATACGTCGTAACCCAGGTCTGCTAACAAGTAAGGCAAATGCTCGAGATCCCGATGTGATCCAATCTATGGCGCTGCAAAATAACCCGTGCATTAAAAACACTGATGATCCTTTGCCTGGAATCCTGAACAAAGTGAGTATGTATCCATCACGGGTTCGCACGTGGTGTACTTCCGGTGGACAACTGTATTTTTGTATCAGTTGAGTGATGTTCAAATCCTTATCTTCATTGTTAAGTCCGGCTTTATATTTCTCGATGCCACCGTCAGCATTAATGTTTGATATCACTTTATCCAGTATTGGAATTTCCATATTACAACCTAGTAAGTTCTCTATTTTGTTCCAGCTGGCAACATGGTTATTGGCAATTAGGTTAATAGCATAGCTATTGGCACAACAATATAAAATAAAAATAAAAAAAATCATTTTATAATAGTATTTTGTATGAGAGATCAATATCATCTCAACTCCATGAAAGTAATATTACTTATTATGGATTTTACTTCAACCCGTTATAAATAATCGTAATACGCTACCTAACTTTTGCCTGTGGTGCGCACCATTTGTTATGTTTGGAATATTACTGTTGTCATGTTACAATCCACATAATACTACAATATCATCGTTAACTAAAATCAAGTAAAAAAGCATAATTTATGTTTGATATTGATAGAAAAGTTTGTTAAGTAGGTACGTCAGAATAATTAGTCAAGATTCAAGAAGCCGAATACGAGTACAACTGCACACAATATTCCAGCTGTGAAAGACATACAAACTTACTTAATTACTGACATTGTTATATTTTTGCATTACTTGCCGTTGTGACAGTAGCGTAGCGAAGGGGGGAGGCGGGCAGGGGGGGCAAATGCCCCGGGTGGGCGGCACTTTACTTGGGGCGGCAAATTCGGGAAAAATAGATGATTGAGCTCTGTCTATAATGCGCGCCGGTTTGCACAATGCTCGGTACAAGTCAAGATCACCCTGTTCAGGGCATACTGTCAGTCGTTCTACACCAGCCAGCTATGGAGCCAGTACACGCAGCGTGCATACAACGCGCTGCGTGTGCAGTACAATAACGCATTCCGCTGCATGCTGCGGCTGCCTTGGCGGTGTAGCGCTTCTGCCATGTTTGCCCTGAGCAGGGTGGACGACTTTTATGCAATTATGAGAAAAAGACACGCTTCGTTCATGTATAGAATAAGATCGTCTGACAATGGGATAATAGAGGCCGTATATAGTGCATGTAAGTTCACTATATGGGGCCTCTAAAATCGCCAGCTAAAATGTATGTATACGTAATTTCACTTTGTCTCGTTTTGTAATGTAATGTACCTAATCTAATGTTGAGATGACTCTAGTTTGATTTTATTAATAATGTACTATGTCTGTGCTTTTATATGGGTTCATAGTGACCTGAAATAAATACAATTTCATTTCATTTTCATTTCATTTTCATAATCAATTCAATAGGGCAGAGAAAATTGTAGCTCACTTCGCTCGCTCTAAGTATCTTTTTTAATCACTGTACCTACACAATAATCCCAAAGAGTTCTGACTTCTGACCACAGCTAAGACGTGGTGCAAAAATGTCAAGCTTGCTTCGCAGGCTCCATAGCTTTTACTTTGCACATGTTTTGTATGTAAAAAAAGCTCTGGCTCCGATCGATTCGTATTGAGGAGAAAAGTCGAAGTAGCTTCGATCGCTCTTAAGTTTCTATTTAATGCATAGATAAACTAAAATATGTCTGGCCACAGTGCAAAAAAATTTCGAGTTCGCTTCGCTTGCTATACGTTTTTTTATTTTTTGTATAAGGGGGCGGCAAAAATTGGTATGTGCCCCGGGCGGCAGAAACACTCGCTACGCCACTGAGTTGTGACAACAATGCTACTTGCATTATCAATGTATTTTTATTTGTTTTATTAGAGGTTATTACTCGCAATTGGTTCAACGTCCGTTCGGATTCAAATACCCATGAAAGGCATCGCATCAGGGTAAGTTTATAAACGTGTCGTCGTGCTGTTTGAATGATATTTAAGATTTAAAAATCCTGTGATGGACAAGATTTGGACACGTAACGCAATCCAGGGCTAGCCTCGATTTCTTCTGACGAAACAGTAGGTTGAGATATTCAAGCGCGAGCGACGCGTCGCGCCGCGCCGTGCGCGTCGCATTTTTGCACGATGCCGATGGATTTCATGATTTGCGGTATCCCATACTATTAAACGAGCAACATTTTGTTTGTATGAAACTTGATAGATTTGGATGAAACTTTGTAGGTGTATTTAGATAATTTTAACAACCCAACGAAGACAATTGTCTAACTTGATACACTGACGGATCCAAGAAAGTTAATGACGTCAGCTCCAGGTTTTCTGGCCATAGACCTAGCATAGAAGCGTGCCAAAATCTTGGTAAATACGCCTTCATATTTCAAGCAGAGGTCTACGCCATCACAGCCTGTGCTGAACTTGATCTACGCAAAAGCAACGTCAACAAACGCATCATTATAAATTCTGATAGCCGAGCAGCTCTACTGGCCTTGGTCACCGATAATAAAGTCCAAGGTAGTACAGGACTGTGTAGCTCAGCTCAATGCTGTGAGCAACCACAATCAACTGACGCTACAATGGGTACCAGGACACTACGATAGAAGGGAACGAAAATGCGGACAAATTGGCCAGAAGGGGGACAGAAAACCACTTCATAGGCCCCGAACCCTGTTTCGGTATCCCTAAAAGTCTAACCCGGGAAGCTTTGAATAAGTATAGCTACAATGAGGCAATTAAGAACTGGAGAAATGCTCCAAGCCTAAATCACTCCAATAGGGTATAATCTCCAGGGTATAATCGTACACATACCTACGAACAGCCTACTAGCTCTTTAAAAAGACAACTTATGTGCAATAGTGAGATCACTCACAGGTCACTGCAAATTAAACAAACATATGCACACCTTGAAACTAAGCGACTCCACCTGCTGCATGTTCTGCGGGGAGGACATGGAAACTCCCCTGCACATTCTCTGCGAGTGTGGTCCACTAATTTACAAACGAAATATTCATCTGGGCAGACAGGTTCGGACTCCAGATGAGATACAAGACCACCCTGTTAAAAAAGTACTGCGATACCTAACTGCTGTAGGGATTAATAGGGAACTTTAGAAGGGGCGTTCACAAAAGATCAGCGATGGTCGAAGTGGCACAGGTGCAAGTCTGTTAAGGCCCCAATTACCCAATAATAATAATAACAGCTCACGCATCCAAACTACACCAACCCAGGTCACGCATCCAAACTACACCAACCAGCTACCCACTATCGTTTGGCCAAAAGCCCGCGGAAACTACCCCAGAAACAACTGGGAGAAAAGAATTTGTCCCATTGTCGCACTTTGTGCGTGCGGCCGTTTTATGGGGCCCAATCGACGAGTCGGCGAGTCACCGCCTGCCCTATTTACAATTTTGAGACTAGTTGTCATGGCAGGCGTCCGTTAGTATCCATCCATCCAACTTTCACCTCCATAGCCCAAGACCTTATTTTTCCATCGCGGCCATAGCGCCGTACTCCAATAGTCTTTACACATGGCGGGGACCATCCCCGTGTGTATCATGTTGTGCGCTCGGAGATGGTATCCGCCATTTGTGTATCCCTTACATTTAAATTAACTTGTCTTTTGAACGGGCCTCTACATGTTGGCTTCGGCTCCATGCACGCCTTCCAAAGGTCCGGGACTTAATTGCCCGTGATTACGGAACGTAAGACATACAATAATAATAATAGATAATTTTTTAATTTCCAAGTTGATCGAGATAGGATTTATTAATGACTAGGGACCCGCCCCGGCTTCACACGGGTGCAATGCTAATAATTATAAACCTTCCTCTTGAATCACACTATCTATAAAAAAAAAAACGCATCAAAATCCGTTGCGTAGTTTTAAAGATCTAAGCATACATAGCGACAGACAGCGGGAAGCGACTTTGTTTTCTACTTTGTAGTCAAAGATTTTTTTTGGTCTTGTTTGTAGTGTATGTAGTGATGAAGCGTGGACATTTTAGCCTAGGTACTGTAATTTCAATATACAGGGTGTAACAAAACACCCTAGTAATACTTAGGGGATGCTTAGACCTTCAAACTGAACAACTTTCACTATGGGGCTAACATCCAGAAAAAATAAAAAAAATCTGCTGTCCCATACAAAACTGCAGTACCGACTCGACTAAAATGTCGTTACGTTAGGAAAAAATTTAAAGGTAACATTTTTTTTGCGAATATAAATTTACCAGGTATGAAATCTATCTAGATTAACTTGGAAGACGCGCCGGAGAAAACTTGATCGCCCAGGTACATACAGGGTGTCCCGTAAACCGACGTCAACCCGGCGCATGCTGATAGGTTAGGTCATGACTAAGCGGAATATCAAAATTTGGCTTCAGTAAAAGTGGCTTAGTTTTCGAGATATTGACAGTTTTAACACAGATACTGCATAGAGCATTTAAAGCCGTGGCAATCAAAATAGTGACTAAGGTAAAGAGTTTCACGAATTTCATAAAACTGTACTTATCTCGAAAACTAAGGACCATTTCCTAAAGTAAAATGTTGACAGACTGATTGATTGACTGATTTTTTTTTTATTTTAGTATATTCTGGTTAGGCATGAACTAACCTATCAGCATGCGCCGGGTTGGTGTCGGTTTACGGGACACCCTGTATAACTGGTATGCCGTTGGAGTTTGTCCCTAATAGCCCATGGAATTGGTACATTTTACCCTACATCAAATGAGGTAGTTCTGGTTTTTTTTATATGTTCGTTGTGAGGACATGGTAATGACAAATCCAAGTTTTCCACCTCAAAAGCCCTTCAGATCATTGTTAAATACTTGAAAATCCAGGACTTTTTTCAGTTATTCACTATTGAAAAGTTTTGTAAATATTAATTAAACCTGGTAATATTTTCTATAAAACAAGTAGTATGCACTTTTGCCATAGGACTTAACCTTTGAGGGCTACAGGGCAGAGAATGTAACTGCATTTCAAAAATTATGAAATTTGTGTGGCGACCCTCATGAAAGATGAAGATAAAAAGAAAATGATTTCATATTCTTAATCGACGACCCTTAAAACCCTCGGATACAAATTTTCCGTCAGTTCAGTGAACCTTTAAAAGCTGCTTTGGCGTTTGAAATTTCCAGGGCAGCCATCTTGGATTTCGATATTTAGGATTTTTTTTTAACGCCAACTAAATCTGCCCAAGGTCCTCTTTGATATTGTTTAAGGCCCATAACCCTATCTATCATAGTTTCCGCGGGCCGTTGACATCATCCGTCAGGATTCGATCTTCCGAGGAAGTCAAAGTTTTCCCTGTGTCACCTGGGCATCCTTATTATGATCCCCAAATGTCATCTTTGTACCGTAGGGGGAAACAGGAGATCAACCCAGAGGTATCTCCACTCTCCATAGAAGATCCCCTCTTTCCATAGAAGATATATACTACCAGAATAATTATTCACTGTGTGGGTCCAACGTATAGTAAAATGATTTCGGGGATCATAATAAGGATACCCTGGTGATACAGGGAAAACTTTGACTTCCTCGGAAGATTGAGTCCTGACGGATGATGTCAACGGCCCGCGCAAACTATGACAGATAGGGGCTTTGAACAATATCATAGAGGACAGATCAGAACAACAGATCTGGTCAGATCTAGTTGGCGGTAAAAAAAAACCAAAATATCGAAATAAAAGATGGCTGCCATGGACATTTGAAACGCCAAAGCAGCAGACGAAAAATTGGTATCCGGGGGTTTTACGGGTCGCTGATTAAGAATATGAAATCATTTTCTTTTTATCTTCATCTTTCATGACGCCATACAAATTTCATAATTTTTGAAATGCACTTACTTTCACTGCCCTGTAGCCCTCAAAGGTTAAGTCCTATGACAAAATTGCATACCACTTGTTTTCTAGAAGCGAAAAACTGAAAAAAGTCCTGAATTTTGAAGTATTTAACAATGATCCGAAGGGCTTTCGAGGTGGAAAACTTGGATTTGTCATTACCATGTCCTCACTACCAACATATAAAAAAAACAGAACTACCTCATTTGATGTAGGGTAACCCCTCTTTTTTCGTACGATTTCCATGGGCTATCGGTTGTTTATTGTTTACTCTGATCAACACAATTTATAGTAGAGCTCACTATACTGCTAGCAGCACTAGAAGATATAAGAAGGAATAATTGAAATAAAATATACGTATGTACGAGTACTTTTATTATGAAATCAAAACTTATCTATTAATTGCAAAACTTTTCGATAAACTAATTTTACGACATCTTTGCCCCAAAGAAAATCGGTATGACAAAAATCCTTAACAGGTACCTCATAGTAATCCACAACGTTTTTTAATTTGTTGACAAGGATATTTACGTCTATAACATCTAAAAGCCAGTCCCCTAAACTATAAATGATAGCTACCTTGGCAGTTATCTTTTCCACGGGATACCTAGGAGGTTTCCGGGAGCCATAAACTGCCAAGTTTTTAGCTTCACCATAGTCGAACCTTTGAAATTGACCGGTTTCTACTTCTTGTCCATAATGCAATAGTTGGTTTATAGAAGCTTCCCCTGGAAAGTGATTAAAAACTACAGCCATGTTTGTTATATTCAGCTGAGAATAACCAAGTCCAAGGATCAGAAAACCGAAATTACTACAAATGAAACTTCCAAATTCGGTCGTACCACATATTAATCTTATCAGACCCTTAGCGACACCATCTTTTGGAAGAAAATTAATGTTACCTTTTGCTGTTAACGCAAATTTGATTAGATCTCTAAATGGGACTACTAATCTTACGATGCTTTTCATATGCGATGTCCAGGCCACTGGAGACATCGCTACCATCAGATCTATTTTGTTATTATACTCTGGCAGCTCTGAGCACATCACGAAGAATGCGGTATTGCCCATTGAGTGTCCCACGTACGTGAGCTGTTGTTTTCCGGTCACGCATAGCACATAGTCAATCGAGGCGGGAAGGTCGTAGCGACCGATCTGGTCGAAGCTGAAGTTCCAAAACTCTTTGCTGTCAGGAGAAAATCGCTCGTGTTGACGCGAGTATATGCTGCCGCGACTGTTGCCTAACCATACGTCGTAACCCAAGTCTGCTAACAAGTAAGGCAACGCCTTTCTAGGTCCCACTGTCAAAAAATTGATGGCGCTGCAAAGTAATCCGTGCATCAAAAACACTGGTGCCCTTTTGCCCCGAATCCTGAACAAAGTGAGTATGTATCCATCACGGGTTCGCACGTGGTGTACTTCCGGTGGACAACTGTATTTTTGTATCAGTTGAGTGATGTTCAAATCCTTATCTTCATTGTTAAGTCCGGCTTTATATTTCTCGATGCCACCGTCAGCAATAATGTTTGATATCACTTTATCCATTTTTGGAATTTTTGAAATCGGAGAACCCAAGTCTAAGTTCACTGTTTCAGCACTGATGGGTTTTAAAATTTTGTTCGTAAATAGTTTTATAGCATTACTGCTACTGTTATAATACGAGAAAGAAATAAAAATAAAGATAATTGTACGTTCTATTGTAGACAACATCGTGACAACTTCAAGAAGAAAATAATAATAAACTAATGTTGTTAGCCACAATCCTATATATTTAATATATTTTGTTTGTATTATTGTATGATCTTTTATTTTGTTAACAATGCCATAGACGTTTATTTATATGGACTTATATTGTTAGCAAGATTGATAACCCTAGGGGAGCGCGTAATTTCTTTGTGATGATAACTAAACAACAGGTAAACAATACCTATTTATTAGGTACCTACTTGCTGTTTTCTGCAATTTCGTCGAGTTTCGTTGAATTGAATAAGTAGGAATTCTACTAAATGTGTTAATGCAAGAATCGATGTATTGAGTTTACCAGTTTTTTCGAATCTGTTCATCTCTGATTGATTTCACGAGGAAACTCCGAGCATGCCAAACGGAAAATCCTATACTTATAGTTTGAGAAAATACGTTTATTTTCTATTGGCGCCGTTATTTTCGTCTGGCGCAGTCATAGATTTATATATTAGGCGCAGTATATTATTATTGTACCATGGTCTTGAGTCATAGTCTATAAAAACAATGTCTTCTATTCCCAGAGTGACACAAGCGTACGTCACAAAAAAATTCCCGCTAAACATGGTAAAAGGGTATGATGACGTAGGCTTGTGTCTGTCACGTGGTCAGTCACGTGATCGGAAGAGAATACCAAGCGCAGTATATTATTGTACCATGGTCTTGAGTAAATGATGACAGGTGTCATGTTCATGTCATGCCAACCGTATGGTGTGACGTTTGTGACGCTTTGCGACGAGACCATGGAGATGAAGAATCTCCGTGGTCGAGCGAATGCAGTCTCTTTACAAAAAATACACATTATTTTCTCAAAATCCTCGGAGCCGATTTTGATGCGCCTTTCTGTGAGTAATCAAATCAGGAAAGGTCTCACAACAAATATACCACACTCCCATCTCTATTGGTTCATAGGCCATACAAAGAGGACCAGTCTCTTTTAGAAATCAAAACACAGTTAAAAAAAATTATTTTGTACTAATTTTCTTATTATACTTATTGTATGTTTTGATTGACAAGATTGTGTTCCTAATCATCGGCCACCATGGAAAACATAATGTTATTAATATGAGCGAGACAGATCGATAAATCAAAATAGTTAAGTAAATAAAATCCACATTAGATGTATATACCGATTATACCTATATAATCTTTACATTAAAAAAATACAAAGAATTAGATTGCTCGTCGAAAAAATACAAAAGAATAATTAGATTATAGGTAAGTAAAGTACTTAATAAAAATAAAACATTTTATTTTTTTTCGTCGAACTTTTTAAATAATTCCAACACTCTATCATACACTAATTGATTCACATCTTTTGCCCACATATAATCAGAGTGACAAAATTTTTCGTCAGGTATCTCGTAATAATCCACAACATTTTTTATTTTACTCTTCAGTATCTTAACATCTGTCAGATTTGAAAACCAATCCCCGTGACTATAAAATAAAGCAACTGGAGCGGTGATCTTTTCCACCGGATAGTCAGGTGGATTTTTGGAACCATACACTTCAAGGTTTTTATCCTCACCAAAATCGTATCTACAAAATTTTCCGGAATTTATTTCTTGACCATAATGTATAAGTTGTCTCTTGGAAGAACCTCCTGGTAAATGGCTTGTAACTACAGGCATATTTTCAACGTCTAATTGACTATAACTGAATCCACAAAGAAGAAAAATAATATTACTGCAAATTAGAGTTGCAAATTCAGTGTTGCCACAAATTCCTCTTGTCAGTGTTCTAGTTAAAGTATCACTTGGAGCAAATTCGTGCACACCAGCAACAGATAGTGCGCCGTTTATAATAGATAGGAATGGAACAACTAATCTGATAGGACTTTTCACGTGTGACATCCAGGCTACAGAAGAGAGCGAAATCATCAAGGATATTTTGTTATT
The DNA here is from genome assembly GCA_922987775.1 of Agonopterix subpropinquella. Lineage (NCBI taxonomy): Eukaryota > Metazoa > Arthropoda > Insecta > Lepidoptera > Depressariidae > Agonopterix > Agonopterix subpropinquella. The sequence continues at coordinate 9,634,032 of OV277695.1, read as the reverse complement.
GTACTCGGGTCTTAGTGAGCACATCACGAAAAATGAGGTGGTCCCTTGGGAATGTCCCACGTACTTGAGTTTTTGCCGTCCGGTTTCTTTCAGTACATAGTCGATTGAGGCGGGCAGGTCGTAGAAACCGATCTCGTCCCAGCTGAATTCCCAAAACTCTTTGCTCTTAGGAGATAGACGCTCGTTTTTTCTTGCGAACTTGTTCCCACGTGCGTTGCCCAGCCACACGTCGTATCCTTGCTCTGCCAATAGGTAAGGAAGTGCACTCTTTGGTCCCGCTGTCAACCAATCGACGGCGCTAACTAGTAAGCCATGCATCAGAAATACAGGTTGTCCTTTGCCTGGGATCCTGAACAATGTAAGTATATATCCATCACTGGTGTGAACATGGTGTTCTTCAGGTGTGCTGCTGTATTTGGCGATCAGTTGAGTAATGTTCAAGTCTTTGTCTTCATTATCACGGCCTGCATTATATTTGTCGATGCCACCATCAGCTACAATGTCCGCTATCTCGTTAACTAAACTTGGCAAATTGTCTTCAAGGTGTAATAACTTTCCTAGTCTGCCTACAACATCTACTGTATTGAACGGTAGCTCGAAGGCTCTGCTGTGAGAAAACCAGCATGACAAAATAATTATTATAGTAAGTTTATATGGTGTAGCGCGGACGACAGGCATTGCTGCTAACCTATGAATTTTAAATGAATTTAATTTATTTGATTCCTTTTAAATAGCTCTTAATTTCGATAACTACGTATGTAATACCAAAATACTAACTTACTAAGTACTTTGCACAGGTGTTGTACTCTTTTGTGTTTAATGAAATATTTCTTTTTGTTTTATCATATTAAATACTAGCTGTGCCCGCGACTTCGTACGCGCAGACCACTGAAATAACATAAAGAGAAAGAAAAAAGGATAAGAATTATAAAGAAAGAAAAAAGAACGGAATAAAGAACTTACTTTACAATTTAGATGTAGTTTTGTGAAATTTATAGATAGATATATAGATTCTACTTTCCAATTTGATGGCAATATTATACGAATATTTTTTTTGAGGTATCTGTAGCCATGGTTCAACGATCAATAAGATCGGTTTCCCATCTGCAGTCAGTCCAAGTGCAGTCCCCAAATGTATGTAAATTATCCCACAGGAAAGGAACACATTACCAGGATAAAAAGTATCCTATACAGGGTCCTTCTTAATAATATGCTGACACTTTTTTAAGGGGATGATCAGACCGTCAAACTGAACAACTTTTTCTATGGCACCAACATCGAAATCAGAAAAAAAATACAAAACTGCAAACCTATTCGAGCCAAATGTATGGGACAGCAATTTTTTTTCGCGATTTCAATGTTGCTGCCGTAGAGAAAGTTGTACAGTTTGATGGTCTGGTCATCCCCTTAAAAAATGTCCGCATATTAAGAAGGACTCTGTGTGTTATTCCAGAACATATATTTTACCTGTGTGCCATTTTTCGTCCAAGTCCGTACAGTCGTTATGCATGATAATTGATAAACCCGCAACTTCGTACGCGCAGACCACACTAAAACACTGTTGAATGAATAAACCGATTGCGATGAAATAAAGCTTATATGGTAATTCAAACCAAACCCTATACTTTTGTGAAAACCACATTAGGATGCGTACATTAAATTCAGTGACGCTCGCGACTGTCTTTAAATACTCATAACTTTTAATTGAATGAACCGATTGCGATGAAATATAGCCTATAACTTGACCAAAACTAAGCCCTATACTTTTGTGAAAACCCCATCCAAATTGATTGAGTTGTTTTCAAGTGATGCGCGAACATACAAACAGACAAACAGATAAACAGACAAAAATTTCTAAAAATGGTCTTAATGTATTCCATTACGTATCCTGAACACCCCCAATTAATTTTTTTGCAAATATCTTCCAATGTACATCATCACCAAGTTTAGAATTTTATTATATGTATAGATTATTATATGTATAGATAGCTGAATGACGTCATGATCTGCCAGGCTGATTTTTCCTTTCAGCCGCTATGACAACTGAGTTTATCAATCACGAGTGCGATTTTTGAATCTCATTCGTTGAGTTCAGCAGTTGAAAATGTCAAAATTACTGTGGAGTTATCTTATTATCTTATATGTATCTTTCTACTGCTGATTTGACTTTCAAAAATCATACTTCAGGAGAGCGATTTTTGAAAGTCAAATCAGCAGTAGAAAGATGCGTATCTCCATAGTAATTTTGACATTTTCAACTGCTGAACTCAGCGAATGAGATTCAAAAATCGCACTCCAGTTGGGTTGCGAAATAGGATTTTTATTCATTCTTGGCAACTAGTTGCGATGTGTGTGTGTTCTATGGTGTTAAAACTGTTGCTTTTGGAATTGGTATCATTGTCAGTTAACGTAGGGTTGCCAACCGTCCTATTTTGAGTCCTGGGTTTTTAAGGACGGCCGCACATTATCAGAAATTTCTAACAGAAAAATTCTGACGCTCGCCGGAAGCACCCCGCATACTATCAGAAATTTTGATCCGGCAACTTTTGAGCCCAGTCGTGTTTCATATTTCAATCAACGCACATCGACCCAGTGTTGCCACCTTAGCCCTTTTGGTGCTATAATTCAGTCAAATTGTGTTTTTACTAGGAAAGTTTTGTGGTAGTTCTGATTTCTTCCATTCTATATGTATTTTGGGGTGCTGAATCCAAATCTGAGGTTTTCTAACAACATTTAATTGACAAAATCGCAAAAAAAGTTAAAAGTTCTGTTTGTTTTTTTCCGGAATTTTGCTTAAAACTCTGAAACTAATAACGTTGAGTAAATGGCCTGTTTACAGAAAATAAATATACCTGACTTTTATTTCTATCACATGAACATGACACTCAAAAATATCGTAGATCTAGGATAATTATCGCACGTCTGGCAATACCTCATCCGAATTTCTGATAGTGTGCGGGGCCTAATACAAAATGTATGGCTAACACGCCTTCCGTCAGAAAAATTCTGACGTCCGGCTGAGGTGCCGTCCGGTGTGCATCAGAAGCGGACGACCGGTCAGAATTTTTCTGACAGTGTGCGGGGTCTAATACAAAATGTATGCACCGAGTGCCTTCCGGCGAGCGTCAGAATTTTTCTGTCAGAAATTTCTGATAATGTGCGGCCGTCCTAAAAAGTCCTGTTAAGAACCTATGTTTTAAAATTCGCGAGACACTGTCTTCAATCATTTTGTTACTGGGCCCGCGCCGCACGTGTGGATGTGCCACGGATGTGCACACTGTTTGTTGTCTCTTTCGCGCTACTATTTGTGCGCACTAGAGCTCTTTCCTTCTAGCATGGAAATAAACATGCAGAGCTAGGCTGGCTAGCTAGTTTGATAAGTTGGTTAATATTTACCAGACCCAGTGCCTGCTGTTGTTGTGTTATGTGCTTGCTGCATAAATAAAAATAACTACGACAAGACTATATGATGAGATATGAGAAAAGAGACTACATGTTTCTACAGGAGGATTTCCAATCGGAATTGAAAAACAAACTATATGCTCTAACAGAAGAAACTCAGGATTTGGACTCACTAAACGATGGTCTCTGCAACACTCTTGTAGATCCTACAAGACAGCACATCGGTGGACCGAAGCGGAAAGAGGACAGGTTTTCTTCGGGCACTCTCTCACTTATAGCGGAAAGAAGGAGATTGAGACAGTTGACTGTCATGGACCAAAAAGAGCTTCACCGTATAAATAGAGAGGTACAAAGGTCGATCAGGCGCGATATTAGGAATTACAAAACAAGAGTTATAACTGAAACCATTAAGAAAAATAGGGGACCGAAAGTATTTAGGAAAAAGTTAAATAACAGTAGACAAGAAATTGGTAAGCTTAGGAACAACAGTGGGGATATAGTGACAGATCGAGACCAGATCATCAGTATCGTAGAGGAGTTTTATAGGGAGCTCTATTCATCGAGATCTGCAGAACCGAACACACTGGACGCTTCCGACCAAAGAGCTAAACCAGTTGAGCGTCTTTGGGATGACCTGCCCAATATTTCCCAAGACGAAATAGGTCATGCTCTGCGGCAGATGAAAACGGATAAAGCTTCCGGTGAAGACGGTGTATATGTAGAAATGATACAGGCAGGTGGAGCTCCTGTAATAGAAATCCTCGAAAATATCTACAATCTGGTCCTGAGCAGGGGAGTAACACCAACAGCCTGGAAAAGTGCGGTGGTAATCATTCTCCACAAAAAGGGTGATAAAGCTGCATTGCAAAATTATAGACCGATCAGCCTCCTTTCCCAGGTCTACAAGCTATTTGCGAAAGTTCTGTGTCGTAGACTGACTCGTTTGCTAGATGAATATCAACCTGTAGAGCAGGCAGGTTTCCGGAGTGGATATTCTACCATGGACCACATCCATACCGTTAAGCAACTGATGGAGAAATGTAGAGAATACAACCAGCCATTGTGTTTCGCCTTCGTAGATTACGAAAAAGCTTTCGACAGTGTCTAACACTGGGCTGTGTTTCATTCTCTTCATCGTTGCGGCATCGACAAGAGATATGTGGACATCCTCCGGGAACTTTACAGCTCAGCCACTCTACAGGTTCGAATGCACAGGCTCACGAACCCGGTGCCGATAAATCGAGGAGTACGCCAAGGTGACACTTTATCGCCCAAGCTTTTCACCAATGTCTTGGAAGACGTAATGAAGACTCTAGACTGGAGTAATAGTGGGGTCAACATCAATGGCATCCGTTTGTCGCACCTAAGGTTCGCTGATGATTTGATCATCGTAGCTCAAGATGTGGACAGCCTACAGTGTATGCTCACAGAGTTGCATGAAGCATCCATGAGTGTGGGCCTGAGGATGAACATGTCTAAGACCAAAATCATGTCTCAAAACACCATAGACGCTAGCAGCATTAATGTTGCTAACTGTCCCATCGAGTTGGTTGACAAGTATATTTATCTCGGACATTGTTTATCTTTTGGCCCAAAAGGTCAGGAAAAGGAGATCGCTCGTCGCATTCAGCTTGGGTGGGCCGCATTCGGTAAGCTAGAGGATGTTCTGAAATCAAAAATCCCACAAAGCCTTAAGACCAAGGTGTTTAACCAATGTGTTCTGCCCACTCTCACGTATGGTTCCGAAACATGGACTCTGACTAAGGACGCAGTGCGCAAAGTCAAAGTCGCACAAAGAGCAATGGAGAGAGCTATGCTAGGAATCACACTTCTGGACCGGGTTCCGAATGTCGAGATCAGACGCCGAACAAAGGTGATTGATATCGGCAAGCGGATTTCTACTCTGAAGTGGAGGTGGGCGGGACACTTTGCCAGGCGGAATGATAGCAGATGGACGAGGGCAGTGACAGAGTGGCGGCCGTGGGAGGGGGAACGGTCAGTGGGCAGACCAGCGGCCAGGTGGTCGGATGACATTTGCAAAGTAGCCGGTAAAAATTGGATGAGACTAGCGTGGGACCGTTCTGGTTGGCGTGAAAATGAAGAGGCCTATACCCAGCAGTGGGGTTTACCAGGCTGATGATGTTGATGTTGACGACAAGACTCGAAAAGTGATACGTACTTTGTCAATTAAAGCGAATGTTAAAAGACATTTGTGGAGTTGAAAAATACGATAAAAATAAAGATAAGATACAAGTAATTTCGTCGAATTTTTTACTAAGGTACTTAGGTAGGGGAGAGCGGGGTTGATAGTTCAGATTTTCAAACAATCGAAAAAATGTGTATGAAAAATAAGTCGTATGTATATGAGTCTTACATGAGTTCAAGCGGAATTTATCGCTGCCTATTAGTATGTCGATAATCTATCGTACGCTTTAATACTTTTTAGCACAGGATCGATTTTCTAAGACAAGTCGGAAAGGAACAACGAACCCCAAAATGGGACTGGTTGTTCCCTTGTTGAGGCTGGTTGTTCCGTGTGTTACTTGGTCTGTTTTCAGTGACTTTGTATGAAATAAGATACTGGTTTTATTAAATTTTAATAAGTTATTGTAAGTTTCACTTATCCTAATCAAATCAGTATATGAATGTAAAATAAAATGGTCTTAAAGACAAAAAAAAATCAAACGCATTAATATTATGCGAAATCAAAACAAAATTATATCTGAAATCAGCATATCATCATCCTGTAGAATCCTTCGTTTCATAGCTTCTTGAAAAAGCTATTTAATGATTTCAGGGAAAAATCTGTAAATGTCTTCATTTTGTTTGATGTTGGCATGTGTTCCTCTTGATTAGAAATCGATGGTACTGGATGATTGTCTACTTCCAAACAGTTCAAAATGTCCAGAATATCTGAAACTAAAAAATTAAGTAATGTTGGGTTTGATTTTTCCGCGGCACAACCAGCCCCATAGCAACGGAACATTTAACCCCAAAATTCTTTTTTTAATGTTTACCTAAAATTATGGCCAAGATATGGAATAATTCAAATAATGACATCAAAAACAATTCCTAAACGTTTTCTCTACAATCCACAGTCACACACTCATAAATAGATTAACTATTAATAAGTCTGTGCTATTAATCGAGTTAGACCAAAAAGTATAAACTGGAAAATATTTACTCAGGTCGTGTCGCAGGGTCACTTGACATACATCCACTTCCTGGCCGGCGCATTTTCAACTAAAGTGGCTGCCATATCTGCGCAGGGGCCTATCAATGTCCACCACACTTCACGCATTTTGATATCTCTTTTCTTCTCGGAGCTATATCCATCGGAACAACTAACCTCGGTAACTTCCAGCCCCGCTCTCCCCTACTTATTACTTTAAGATTAAAAACATCCTCCATTGCTAATTTTGTAACTAAATGTTAGTTGAATCATCATCATCATCATCAGCCTATTATCTTCCACTGCTGAACATAGGCCTCTCCCAAGGCGCGCCACAAAACTCTGTCCTCGGCCTTCCTCATCCAGTCGCTTCCCGCTGCTTTTTTTTGGTCGTCTCTCCAGCGGGCAGCAGGGCGCCCCACACTACGCCTACCAGTTCGCGGTCTCCACTCTAGAACTCTGACACCCCACCGGTTGTCAGTTCTTCGGCAGATATGACCAGCCCATTGCCACTTCAGCTTGCTAATTTTCTGAGCTATGTCAACCACTTTAGTTCTCTGACGTATCACTTCATTTCTAATGTGATCTCTCAGAGAAACACCGAGCATAGCTCTTTCCATAGCTCGCTGAGCGACCTTGAATTGATGAACAGTCCTATCGTCAGGGTCCATGTTTCCGCACCATAGGTCATCTCATCACTGGCAGGACGCACTGATTGAACACCCTCGTCTTGAGGCATTGTGCTATAGCCGAGGAGAATATATGACGGAGTTTTCCGAAAGCAGCCCATCCTAGTTGGATGCGCCTAGCGGCCTCCTTGTCGAAGTTGGTTCTACCTAGTCTTATAGTCTGTCCAAGGTAGACATAGTCTTGCACAACTTCTATCGCCGCCTCACCGACGTATACCGCCTCTGGCTCGACATGAGAATTAAGCATGACTTTCGTATTGTCTTAAGTTCATGCCGAGACCGACCCGTTGGGAAGCGGCATTAAGGTCGCTAAGCATGCCACTGAGGTCTTGCAGCGATTCCGCTATGACGACAATGTCATCGGCAAAGCGCAGATGTGAGATGTACTCGCCGTTCACACATATGCCTCGTCCTTTCCAATTGAGCGTCTTGAACACGTTTCCAGTGCATTGGTGAACAGTTTCGGGGAAATAACATCCCCCTGTCTCACTCCTTTTAGCAGTTGGATCGGCTTCGTCTGCTGATTATATGAACGGACCTAGTTAGTTGAATAACTTAATAAAAAACGGATTGCTATTAGTTGTTTTATTGACCCTATTTTCAGTGCGTATAACTATAACAATCAGGTACCCACTGCTCTTATACAATAAGTAGTCCTGCCTAGCTAGTACGCCAACCCGCGATAGCCGTGATATGGCTTTATCACGTCTTTTATCTCGTTTGTTCGCGCGCAAACGAGCGAGATAAAAGATGTGATATAGCCGTATCACGGCTATCGCGGGTTGGCGTGCTAGCTAGGCAGGCTTAAAAACGAAATTTCCTGGTATTTCTACGTTCAAATCCTGGATTTCAAAATTGAGAGATGTGCAACCCTAAGTTAACGTTCTTTCACATATTCGAAATGCGATTGAAATGAAAGATCAACAATGCAGGTTTTTTGACCTTCTGTTTTGTTATTGAAATACCTATCGTTCAGTGTCTACTTACTTTGTTGGCATATTATAATAATGAACTCAGTCACCTGTAGAGTTTCATAACGTGCTGCTGGCACGCTGCCAGAGCAACATTTTTGTGAGCAGGCCTTACTCTCAGAGCTAGGGTTGTTAGGGATATTATCAACTTCACTTTTGGATAGGTACGGATATAGGTAATTTTTCTCCGAAGCCAACGCCTCTGTTCTGATAAGCCTCATCATCAGCAGCCTGTATACGTCAAACTGCACGGCACAGGCCTACCCACAAGGAGGGTGTATGTGCGTTAGTCCACCACGCGTGCCCAATGCGGATTGGTATAGTTAGGTACTTCACATACGCATCAGAATTTCTTCTTCAGTGTATGCAGGTTTCCTCACGTTGTTTTCCTTCACCGTTTGAGAGTTGTCAGTATTACGTACATGAGTAGAATATAGTAAAAAGACAATGCGGGTTTTGTATGTAAGGTTGGCGCCTTATTTTTCGCCGCTGTTTTTGGCACAGCCAGCAACTAAACTTGAATATTTTATTTCAGAATAAAGTACCAAACAAAACTTATTAACATGTATATCCCTAAACTCAGTCGATATAAAGGCTTGAAGTTGAAAATATTACCATTACGTATGCGGGTTTTGTATGTAAGGTTGGCGCCTTATTTTTGGCGCGACCAGCAACGAAACTTGAATATTTTATTTCAGAATAAAGTAACAAACAAAACTTATTGACATGCGAGCCTTTTTACGAAGAACATCGTAAGCGACAATTAAGTTTTTTTACAGTACGAGGTTTTTTCTATATATCTTATACATCGTGAATGGTATTTACTCGATATTTTTTTTAAAAAATGTTATGTGTGATATATTCTATTATTTAGAGGAATAGTTTTTTAACTAACATCAGCTGCAAATTTTTAAACATCTGAACACATTTTGAAATTTTGGGCGCTTACGATGTTCTTCCCGAAAAGGCTCGATGTATATCCCTAAACTCAGTCCGAACGGAGATATAAAGGCTTGAAGTTGAAAATATTATCATTACGTGCACTTCAAGCCTTTATATCTCAGTTAGGAACGAGTTCCGAGATATTTGTAATAACAAGTGTTGTTTTTAACTTTATTCTGAACTATATTCAAGTTTGATTGATGGCCGCGCTAAGAAAAGAAAAAAGGCGCAATTTTAAGGCATGGCTTTTATGGGACAGCTGTTTTTTTTTCGCGAATTCGATTTTAGTCCCTTAGAGAAAGTTGTTCAGTTTTATGGTCAGATTATTTAGTTAGACCCTTTCAATGGTTAGACCTCATAATGTATAGGTAGTTATATAACGTGTTAATGAATTAACGCTAAACTAGAAAGTAGTTTGTTTAGAATCGAGAGCCGAATCGAATTATCATGGTTTCAATATGGGAAATTTTTTTCAAAATATTACATATTTTTTTTGTAAAATTTTTAATTTCCTGACCCGATGTCAACCCACCCTACGGGCACACCCACCCTACTTACTACCAAAACAAGATTATTAAAATGTATCCATGAGTACGTTAGCGCTTTCATTCATTGCTGAAATGATAAAAAATCATTTTTGCCTCAAAACTTAAAATGCGAATAACTTTAAATTTTAACTACAGAATTAATGAAATTATTGTTTCAATCTAATTATTTTGATATAAATCAGTTGGGGTGTATGAGGTTTTGCGTTAATTCATTAACACGTTGTATATTTTTTTGGATATATCCGAAAGATTTGGCATGTTGGCCTATATAACATCTCTGCCCCAAACAATTACCTTGTGTGTTCGAGTGGAGATAATTTCTCGTTTGCTATCAGCTAGAGCCAACGCCGAGGAACTTATTAAATGATTATGACTAAGTATATTAGGCATATTAACAAGCTCCCTTGTTCTAAAAAAAACTCTTAAGTGCTTCTTGATTTGGTTTTTAATACGCTTAAAATTCGTATAACTTTAAATTTTAATTAATAAAATAAGGAACTTATTGTTTCAGTGCAATTATTAATTTTTGCTATTATTTCTGTGGAAATCAGTTTGGGTGTATGAGGTTTTGCGCTTATTCATTAAGAGGGGGTCATACCTATTTTGTCTGTTTTCGAACCGATTTTTGATAACCAAATTATTACATTTAATACATATAGTTCACATAACAGTATAGATACGTTCTTTCTGCAGGGCATCTAACCGTTGAAAACACGATTCTATTAAATTTTCTCGATAGAAAAGAGGAGCAAAGTAAGCTCGATTTCAGATTTATAACCAGTTTTACAAGAATCACCCTACACCATTTCTTCTGAAGATACCATCATTTGAAAGGTAAATAATTATAGCAGGGCTTCTACCCGATGGATTTTTCCCCAAACACCCAAGAGAAAAGATATTGATGAAAAATGTGTTTTTTTGCGATCTTGCTTTCAATTGAAGCGGGATGGCTAGTTGCGAAAGTTTGCTCGTTAGAAAGAGAGGCTTGTTCTACTAATACCCAGCCTTAACACGTTGTATAATGTTACAGTCAAAACCATTTTTGACTGCAAAAATTAGGCAAAAGTGCTTTTGACCGGTTATGAGTTTTTAGACACCAGATCTAAACTCAGTCGGTTTGGTTAGCGAGAAGCGAAGCGACGAGCATGTTATCCGGGCACTACATTCTCGCCGAGAACAGCCGAGAACGAGAGTGTGGATGCCCTTCATGGTTCTCGTGGCGTCATATGCCATAGTAATTTTCCACGAAAGTTCTCGCCGAGAACCGAATTCCTACTGTTTACCTAGCCCATCACTCGAAAATACATGGTGTAACAAAACACCCTAGTAATACTTAAGGGGGTGCTAGCCTAGTTCGAATTCGCGAAAAAAAAAATCTGCTGTCCCATACAAAACTGCTGCACCGACTGGACTAAAATGTATGAGACAGCAAATTTTTTTTTTAGATTTCGAAGTTGCCTCCATAATGAAAGTTGTTCAGTTTGATGGTCTGAAGTACCCCCTTAAGTATACTTTTGAGTAAGGACTAAGGAAATCGGTCAAAACCATTTTCCCAGATTTTTTTTAGTCAAAATTGGTTATGAGTTTTGACTGTAACATCTAAATACATTATTATCGCCTATCGTACGATCCTGACAGACTTCTCTCCCATCTTTCACATTCATAATTTCTCTACAATCATTGGCCTACGGACTAAAAGATGCCGTACATTTGTTAGAAAAACGCATTAATTAGTAAAACATGTCATTTCGTCCGTGCGGATTCGAAGTTCGAACACAGCCCTCAAGATTGAGTTTCCATACCTCTCCGCAACGCGCCACCGACGCCGACGCTCTCCGGATGCTCTGTACTTCGTCAGTAATTTGCAGAATTACTTTATTTGCATAGGTATAAATGTTACGCATTTAATTTCAACTGGGCTTAGCACGGGAGCTAGTTAAAGGGGTTTGTGTAACTTTGTATGGACAAATGGCGTCATTTTTATTTGCTGCGGCCACTTATAATTTTAGTACTTTTTTGTAGCATTACCTCAAATAAACAAGTATGATTAATAAAATTTGCTCTAAATCATATCGGAGCCGAGATATACAGGAGAGTTTTGGACGGGGTAGTAGGGCAGGTACCTTAACCGTTGTAGCTACAGGAAAACGTTCTTAGAAGACTATCCTTAACTTTTTGAAACATTTAGACCTGCATTTACAGATTTTTAACAAGGAAATGGGCAATTTACACAAAATCTTTTTTTGATGCCAATCGATCTTGTTCCTGATGAGGATGAAAAAAGTAAGTATATGCGACAAAACAGGTCAAAGTATTCGAAATGACAGAAATCGCAAAAAAAACGAATCCTATACATTGACCTTGATTTTGATGCATTTTGGAGGTAAGTAAGAGTTTCGTTTCTTGCGAAATTAAGTTGTTTTTGTAATGCAAAATGAAATGAAAGTTTTTTACAATTTCTGACATTCCTAGTACTCTAACCTTAGTTGGTCTTGTATAGTTTTTTGATCCTTATAAGAAAGAGGATCGATTCGCATAAAAAAAAGTGTTTTAGTAAATTGCCCATTTTCTTGCTGACAGTATTTTTTCTTCAAAATCTGTTAATGCAGGTCTAAATGTCTTAAAAAGTTGAGGATATTCTCTTAAGAACGTTTTCCTGTAGCTACAACGGTTAATACCTGCCCTAGTGCCCCTTCCAAAAAATTCCATCCTGTATATCTCGGCCCCGATATGACTTAGCTATGTGCTTCATAGTAAGATTAGTTTCCTTTAGTGTCCTCATCTAAATTACACAACTTTTATCTGTGGCCGCGAAAGATAGTTGGGTTGTTTAGATCGAAAAACAGCTCAAGTTTGCAATTTTTGATAAAAGCAAACCACTTGGCATGGGTGTTCCTTAGGTCAATAGAAGCCGATTAAGATCGGTAGACCGCGGGAGTCCCCCCTCTGGTCCGGTTGGGGGGGGGGTTCAAAGATGCGCTCCGACCGGCCACATTCCACTACTAATAACAGAATTAGTTTCGATAGTAGGTCAAGTTTGGTATCGTTTTCGGATAAATTGAGGGTGTACAATTCGTTTCTGATATAAAAAAATGGTAGTATGTAGAATGGTTTTTGAGAAATTTAAAAAAAAATCGAAATCGCAAGTAAAAATTTATTCTTCAAGCCATCGTAATTGTTAAAGGGGCTTTATTTTTGAAACACAAAAAATATAACATAATAGCCTGTTTAATACAGATTATGAAAAATATAACTTATTACCATCTCTTCATACAAAAAATTGTAGAAAATTTTTTTTGAAGGTCGCGCGCCGCTTACATTTGAGTCACTCGCTATGTTATGACGAGCACACGATGTTGCTACTGAGAACATAAATTCAGATAAAAATTATTTAGAATAGTGGATTAGGATCGGCTAAGCAAAATGAGCCTTGATTTTTACTCCCTAGGGGTTCAATTTGGGGACATACCTTCTCCGTAAGCCTGCAAAATCGTAACATACTCGGTTATTTTACAACCTACCAGTTTAGAACTATAATAATACTATTACCTATTCTGTGCTAATAGGTCAAGTTTGATATCCTTTTTGAGTAGTTTTAGGCTAAAGAATGTATTTTTGTTGTCAAAAGTAGTTTCTATATATATATAATTTCTAGTTTTTTCCTTTCTTCGTAATTGTTAAAGAAGCCGAAATTGTAAATAGGTATCTAGCTATAAAAATACTTGAGGAATGCTTGTTTAACACAGATATATTAAAAATATAACTTTTTAATAACTTAGCTTAGCTTGTTTTGCCCCACTAGAGGACACCATCTTTTAGAACTATTTTTTATCAAGATATTGCAATAAAATTTATGTTAACACCGCGCAAGTTATTATTTTTCACCCCATTTAATCAGCATCCATACTTCAACTTGTCATTATATGAAAAATCTATTTAAAATCATAATAATAGTAGACTCGGGGGAAGCTATTTCTCTTTATTACACTCGTTTTTATCCTTAAGTTAGGTGTACATTGGTACCTACGCTACGGCCGAATAAGGCGCTGTCCTATTGCCATTGATGAAAATGATCGTGCGATCGTGCGATCAAACATAGGAATCAGTACTGACTGTCCTAATTTCGATCGCGCGATCATGCGATGCGATCGAATTGTTCTATTTTCGACGCACGATCGTGCGATCGTGCGATCAAACATAGGAATCAGTATTGACTGTCCTAATTTCGATCGCGCGACCGAGGAGCGCGACGAGGCAAGGGTGTACCTACACTCAGCGGGACCCCGTGTCCTAGAACTTGTTCTATAGAATTTGTTCTAATTTCAAATATTATTGATTTCAAACATATTACAGCCATTGGATAACGCACTTCCCCGGTTTGGAAGGGTGCGGGTTCAAGTCCCGCTCGAGACTGAATTTTTCAATCTTTAATTTGATTAGAATTTGTTCTATCGAATCCAATTAGAAATAAAATGTGTTCCGTCAAAATGGGAGAATGGCATAGGCAAAGATTTTTTTTGGTCTTTACGACTAGAATTCGAGTTTCAATAACAAAAAAAAATAAAAACCGACTTCAAAGTAAAAAAGTTAAAAATAATATTTCAGTTTGACTTTTACGTTCGAATCTATAAGAAAATTAATATTTTGTTTTATCGAAGTTTGATAAAGGTGAGAAATAAAACCTTTGGCCTTAATAATTAAACTCAAGTTGTTTTATTAAAATAATCAACCACTGTTGTACAATTACTTGTTCTTACGAACATAAGTAGAACATTGTCTACAATTGTATCATGGACAAACTTTTTCTATCATCAACCGTTGTCGAGATATCTGTCTATTACTATTTTAATTAATAATTTTTTGCAAATATCTCGTTTCGAATGCATCAAATCGTGAATAAAGTTATTACAAAACTTGTAGAACATAACATTGTCTACAATTGTATCTGTAAGAAACTTTTTCTAACATCAACCGTTGTTGAGATATCGGTCTATTACTATTTTAATTAATTCGTTTTTGCAAATATCTTGTTTCGTATGCATCAAATCGTGAGCAAAGTTGTAACAAAACTTGTAGTACATAACATTGTCTACAATTGTATGATACACATACTATTCCTATTATCAATAATTTTCGAGATATCTGTCTATTACTATTTTAATTAATTCGTTTTTGCAAATATCTCTTTTCGTATGTATCAAATCGTGAACAAAGTTATTACAAAACTTGTAAAACATAACATCGTCTACAATTGTTTTTCAGACAAACTTTTTCTATCATGAACCGTTGTCGAGATATCTGTCTATTACTATTTTAATTAATAATTTTTTGCAAATATCTCGTTTCTTATGCATCAAATCGTGAACAAAGTTGTTACAAAACTTGTAGAACATAACATTATCTACAATTTTATTTTTCAAAACTTTTTCTATCATGAACCGTTGTCGAGATATCTGTCTATTACTATTTTAATTAATTATTTTTTGCAAATATCTCGTTTCGTATGGATGAAATCGTGAACAAAGTTATAACAAAACTTGTATTACATAACATTATCTACAATTGTATGCTACACAAACTATTCCTATCATCAAAAATTTTCGAGATATCTGTCTATTACTATTTAATTAATTCGTTTTTGCAAATATCTCTTTTCATATGCATCAAATCGTGAACAAAGTTGTTACAAAACTTGTAGAACATAACATTGTCTATAATTGTATCTCTAAGAAACTTTTTCTATCATCAACCGTTGTCGAGATATCTGTCTATTACTATTTTAATTAAATCGTTTTTGCAAATATCTCTTTTCGTATGTATCAAATCGTGAACAAAGTTATTACAAAACTTGTAAAACATAACATCGTCTACAATTGTTTTTCAGACAAACTTTTTCTATCATGAACCGTTGTCGAGATATGTGTCTATTACTATTTTAATTAATAATTTTTTGCAAATATCTCGTTTCGTATGCATCAAATCGTGAACAAAGTTGTTACAAAACTTGTAGAACATAACATTATCTACAATTTTATTTTACAAAAACTTTTTCTATCATGAACCGTTGTCGAGATATCTGTCTATTACTATTTTAATTAATTATTTTTTGCAAATATCTCGTTTCGTATGGATGAAATCGTGAACAAAGTTAGAACAAAACTTGTATTACATGACATTATCTACAATTGTATGCTACACAAACTATTCCTATCATCAAAGATTTTCGAGATATCTGTCTATTACTATTTAATTAATTCGTTTTTGCAAATATCTCTTTTCATATGCATCAAATCGCGAACAAAGTTAAAACAAAACATATAGAACATAACATTGTCTATAATTGTATCTTCAAGAAACTTTTTCTATCATCAACCGTTGTCGAGATATCTGTCTATTACTATTTTAATTAATTCGTTTTTGCAAATATCTCTTTTCGTATGCATCAAATCGTGAACAAAGTTATAACAAAACTTGTAGAAAATAAAATTATATACAATTGTATGCTACACAAACTATTCCTATCATCAAAAATTTTCGAGATATCTGTCTATTACTATTTAATTAATTCGTTTTTGCAAATATCTCTTTTCATATGCATCAAATCGTGAACAAAGTTAAAACAAAACATGTAGAACATAACATTGTCTATAATTGTATCTTCAAGAAACTTTTTCTATCATCAACCGTTGTCGAGATATCTGTCTATTACTATTTTAATTAATAATTTTTTGCAAATATCTCGTTTCGTATGCATCAAATCGTGAACAAAGTTAAAACAAAACATGTAGAACATAACATTGTCTATAATTGTATCTTCAAGAAACTTTTTCTATCATCAACCGTTGTCGAGATATCTGTCTATTACTATTTTAATTAATTCGTTTTTGCAAATATCTCTTTTCGTATGCATCAAATCGTGAACAAAGTTATAACAAAACTTGTAGAACATAACATTGTCTATAATTGTATCTTCAAGAAACTTTTTCTATCATCAACCGTTGTCGAGATATCTGTCTATTACTATTTTAATTAATTCGTTTTTGCAAATATCTCTTTTCGTATGCATCAAATCGTGAACAAAGTTATAACAAAACTTGTAGAACATAAGATTATCTACAATTGTATGCTACACAAACTTTTCCTATCATCAACAATTTTCGAGATATCTGTCTATTACTATTTTAATTAATTCGTTTTTGCAAATATCTCTTTTCGTATGCATCAAATCGTGAACAAAGTTAAAAAAATACATGTAGAACATAACATTGTCAATAATTGTATCTTAAAGAAACTTTTTCTATCATCAACCGTTGTCGAGATATCTGTCTATTACTATTTTTATTAATTATTTTTTGCAAATATCTCGTTTCGTATGGATGAAATCGTGAACAAAGTTAAAACAAAACATGTAGAACATAACATTGTCTATAATTGTATCTTCAAGAAACTTTTTCTATCATCAACCGTTGTCGAGATATCTGTCTATTACTATTTTAATTAATTCGTTTTTGTAAATATCTCTTTTCGTATGCATCAAATCGTGAACAAAGTTAAAACAAAACATGTAGAACATAACATTGTCTATAATTGTATCTTCAAGAAACTTTTTCTATCATCAACCGTTGTCGAGATATCTGTCTATTACTATTTTAATTAATTCGTTTTTGCAAATATCTCTTTTCGTATGCATCAAATCGTGAACAAAGTTATAAAAAAACTTGTAGAACATAACATTGTCTGTAATTGTATTTTTTAAGAATCTTTTTCTATCATCAACAATTTTCTAGATATCTGTCTATTACTATTTTAATTTATTCGTTTTTGCAAATATCTCTTTTCGTAGGCTTCAAATCGTGAACAAAGTTATTACAAAACATGTAAAACATAATATTGTCTACAATTGTTTTTCAGACAAACTTTTTCTATCATGAACCGTTGTCGAGATATCTGTCTATTACTATTTTAATTAATAATTTTTTGCAAATATCTCGTTTCGTATGCATCAAATCGTGAACAAAGTTATAACAAAACTTGTAGTTCATAACATTATCTACAATTGTATGCTACACAAACTATTCCTATCATCAACAATTTTCGAGATATCTGTCTATTACTATTTTAATTAATTCGTTTTTGCAAATATCAAGTTTCGTATGCATAAAATCGTGAACAATGTTATTACAAAACTTGTAAAACATAACATTGTCTACAATTGTTTTTCAGACAAACTTTTTCTATCATCAACCGTTGTCGAGATATCTGTCTATTACTATTTTAATTAATAATTTTTTGCAAATATCTCGTTTCGTATGCATCAAATCGTGAACAAAGTTAAAACAAAACTTGTAGAACATAACATTGTCTATAATTAAATCTTTAAGAAACTTTTTCTATCATCAACCGTTGTCGAGATATCTGTCTATTACTATTTTGATTAATAATTTTTTGCAAATATCTCGTTTCGTATGCATCAAATCGTGAGCAAAGTTATAACAAAACTTGTAGTACATAACATTGTCTACAATTTTATGCTACACATACTATTCCTATTATCAATAATTTTCGAGATATCTATACGATACGTCTATTATCTATATCTATACGTCTATTACTATTTTAATTAATTCGTTTTTGCAAATATCTCTTTTCGTATGTATCAAATCGTGAACAAAGTTATTACAAAACTTGTAAAACATAACATTGTCTACAATTGTTTTTCAGACAAACTTTTTCTATCATGAACCGTTGTCGAGATATCTGTCTATTACTATTTTAATTAATAATTTTAGTTTAATTAATAAATTAAGTTTTTTTTTTATTTCTAATTGAATTCGATAGAACAAATTCGGAACTAAATCCCATACATACTCGCATCGTTCTAGGACACGGGGTCCCGCTGAGTGCAGGTACACGAAGCAAGGGAGGGTGATCGATCGCATCGCACCAAATTAGGACACACGTTTTTTGATCGCGCGATCGGTTTCATCGCGCGATGAGATCGCATCGCACCATCGCGCGTGCGATGGCAATAGGACACCGCCTTATTCTCAGTTCGGATGTCTTCAGTTTTTTGTAGGCAGTGTCCGGGGTGTGGCATGGGTTTATATTAGATGTTACCATTTATCGAGTTAAGGTCAAATTCAAAATTCAAATTCAAATTCAAAATTTTTTTATTCAAAATAATATCATATAGATAGCTTTTTGACGTCATTTTTTGACTCTACCACCGCGTCGGAAGGTGTTCCGTTGAGAGAAGATGCGGCCAGAAACTCTACAACACACATCTTTTAAACAAAACAAAATGTACAAAGTACAATTAAAATACAATATTGCATTACATAGTGTAAAATTGTCAAGACCAGACATTTTGGTCATTCAAATAATCATCGAGTTTATAGTAACCTTTTTTACAGAGGACTTGTACATGAGACTTAAACTTTTTGTCTGGTAAGTTTAGAATATCCTCTGGTATCTTATTATAAAAGCGTATACAGTGCCCCATGAAAGATGTGTTGACTTTACTGAGTCGAAAATGTGGGAATACTAATTTATTTTTATTTCTTGTATTGTAATTATGAACGTCACTGTTTTTGGGAAAGAGAGACAAATTTTTTCGAACATATAAAATATTTTCGTAAATATATTGACTGTAGAAAGTCAAAATACTGATATCTTTAAAAAGATCTCGTAGTGAGTCTCGACAACGCAGATTATAAATGGCTCGAATTGCCCGCTTTTGAAGGATAAAGATAGCCTCGACGTCTGTAGCACGGCCCCACAGCAAAATACCATAAGACATGATACTGTGGAAGTAGCTGAAGTATACAAGTCTTGCAGTAGCTATATCAGTGAGGTTTGGTTAATGATGAATGTTTGTATGTGTTTTTTTGGAAATACAATATTTTTATTTTACAATCTGAATTCAGATTTTAATCTAACTAGCTTTCATAATTCATTCAGAATGAATGAAAAAAGACTTACGAATGAAATTTATCGAGAACAGGTGAGCGGATCGGACGGCCTCTCCCAACACTAGATACCACGATCAAATCAATGATCTTTTCCGAAAAGGACATGTGCGTAGCACCCTCAATCGACGGAAGTGCATTAGAAGATGTATGAATGTCAATGAGGCTAAAGAGGTATGTCAGAGTCGTAGCGTGTGGCGGGCGGTCCGTGCCTACCCCCTTGGGACAATGGCGTGAGCTTATGTATGTATGTATGTAGCTTTCATAATTTCATAGTAATAAGCCTAGATACCATAATATTTACTAGCTCGAATAAATCGGAAATACAAAAACAAACTATTTAAACACAAGTTTGTATGTCTTGAAGAAGTTTAACAAAGAAAAAAAAAAACATTCGGTCGTATTACTTAGTTCGTCGGCTACTTCTACACAATAAACCACTAAAGAGCAAAAATTAGGTTTATAAAGAGAAAAGGCTTCCTCCTATTATGATAAATTTAAGCAGATTTTAAATTCATAATTTGTAATGTACACACGGCGACAGATCAACCTACCCATAGTTGAACTCTATGTTCATGGACTTATGTCCATCTATGGGTAGGTTGGTCGCCGTGTGTACATTGAAGTGTGGATCGTCGGCGTCGGTTGAAATGAAAGGGGTGAAAATACAATCTTGCGCGGTGTTAACATTTATTTTTCTGCAATACTTATCTCGATAGAAATGGTTCTAAAAGTTATATTTTTATTAAATCTGTGTTAAACAAGCATTCTTCAAGTATTTTTTATAGCTATGTACAATTTCGGCTTTTGTAAAAATTACGAAGACTCAAAAGACAAAAATCTAGATTTTTTTTATTATAAACATAACTCAAACTGCTTCACCAATCACTACTTTTGATATAAAAAATGAATTCTTTATCCAATAATTACTCAAAAAGGATATCAAACTTGTCTTATTAGCTAAACTGGCAGGCTGTAAAATTACCGAGTATATGTTACGATTTTGCAGGCTTCCGGAGAAGGTATTTCCCCAAATTGAATCCCTAGGGGATCAAGGCTTATTTTGCTCAACCGATCCAAACCCTCTATTCTAACCAATTTTTAGCTTAATTTACGATCACAGTAGGAACGTCGGGTGCTCGTCATAACATAACATAGCGAGTGACAAAAAATTAAACGGCGCGCGACCTTCAAATTTTTTTTCTACAATTTGTTGTATGAAGAGATGGTAATAAGTTATATTTTTCATAATCTGTATCATCCGGGCTATTATGGCGTATTTTTGGTGTTCCGAAAATGAAGCCCCATTAATAGTTATGATGACTTGAAGAATAAATTATTACTTGCGATTTCGATTTTTTTTTAAATATCTCAAAAACCATTCTACATACTACCATTTTTTATATCAGAAACGAATTGTACACCCTCAATTTATCCGAAAACGTTACCAAACTTGACCTACTATCGAAACTAATTCTGTTATTAGTAGTGGAATGTGGCCGGTCGGAGCGCATCTTTGAACCCCCCCCCCTACCGGACCAGAGGGGGGACTCCCGCGGCCTACCGATCTTAATCGGCTTCTATTGACCTAAGGAACACCCATGCCAAGTGGTTTGCTTTTATCAAAATTTTACTCACTTGTGCCTAAACGCCCCTACTAAGAAGAAAAGGACGCCAACTCTACACATATGTACCCCTTTCCACTTTGCATTCTGAAGACGCGTAGAGTAGGAATGAACGCTGTTGTTCGTTAGGAAATGAAATGAGGTCTCCACTACAAGCTATTCAGTCTGAGAGCAGCTCCAACTCATAATAGCGTTGCTGTCTTTTGTATTTACGAGTATCTGATGTGATGACTTTGTAGAATCTAAGATTAGCACGACCCTGGCACGACCCTTGCTACTGCAGTTTGACTTATATAGGGTGTAAGTTTAAATGTATTTTCACACCACCCGCTCGAAAATGGAACATTATATGTCATGTAACTCGAACCTAAAGCAAGTCATTATAGCCCGGGCAATAATATTGTACTGAATTTCATTATAACCCGCTGGTCAATAATGAGATTTGAATATGGAACCGCATCCACAGATTATTTAATAGTTACTACGATCCTTACTTAAAATTCATATGAAAACTTATCATGGAGACCTGCACCAAAAAGAACTTAATTTTAAATTTGAACTGGCCACCACGAGTTTTGAACACAAAAAAAGAAAAAAAGGCGCGAATACTGCATATGTACCTATTGCTACGAACAAAGTAATAACAAAATATAACATTGTCTTTCCACAACTGGAGTGCGATTTTTTAAACTCATTCGCTGAGTTCAGCAGTTGAAAATGTCAAAATTACTATGGAGATACGCATCTTTCTACTGCTGATTTGACTTTCAAAATCTACTTTCAATTTTAATTTAATAAAATAGTGTTTTCTAAATACTATACTATTGAACTCTAATACTTTGTTATAAACTCTAATAAAATAATTGGTTTCTAACCATAGATAATTTACACGCTCCCATGGGTTTCTAACAGTATTGCTTTTTATTTTCTCGCGGAGGGTGTGAAAAGTAGAGTATGGTCCTCGGGGATAAACGTGTTTTCATCTTGGGCGAGCTTGAACCCCTCGCTTCACTCAGGATTCTAGTCTTAACTTAACTCTAAACACCCTCGCTACGCTCGGCAGTTAACCCTAGAATCCCTCGTTACGCTCGGGATTCAATATCGCGCCCGTGATGAAAGACACTGCTTTATCCCCTTGGTACATAATCTACTATTAGTATTTACATATTAAAGGGGGTGCTTCATACTATAAAAACTGAACAACTATCACTATGGGCTCAACATCGAAATCGCGAAAAAAATCTGCTGTTCCATACATTTGGGTCGAGTAGTCATTGACGTTTCCTATGGAATAACAGCGGAATAAAAAAGCTCCAAACAACACACATAGAATCCTGAGCGTAGCGAGGGTTTCAAAGGTACGAGACGCTGGATAACTTTTTCACCTCACTGCAGTGAGGAAAATATCATTGCGCCAACCAAATTTTTAGAATAATCACACTGGCGAGCACGTAAAAAGCAAGAAAAAAAAAATTGGTTGTGCTGTTTTTCTTTATTGAATAGAAAGATACGAATTTTAATAGTTATTTGTTATGCAAAGCTGCAAAGTTACTTTTTGGAGCGAGTACTTGTATTGAATCCTGAGCGTCGCGAGGGTTTCAAAGGTACGAGACGCAGAATAACTTTGCTGCCGAGCGCAACACACAACTTTTCACCTCTTCAATTTCAATGCGCCAACCTTATTTTTAGAATAATCGATTTATATTTATAATATTCATTGGTATATGTATTTCCAAATATAATCAAGGAAATAGACTAGTCTAGTCTAGACTGTTAAAACAAAATCTATGACGAACAAATGGAACATCTTTCCTTTGTGAAATGGAATGAAGTAGGATAAGTAATTAATTCCATGTAATACCTATTACCTATTTTACGATATAACACCTACTTCATTGTCAACGTTCATAGAATTTATTTACATATCTTTGATTAAGTCACCTTGGCCAAAATGGTTTTAATGTGAACAATTTAGCGTAGTAGGTCAACTAATTTGACTAGAAGAAAATACGCTTCTACCTTTCATTTTGCTACAACATCTATTGGATCTAGTATTGGATTCTGGTCATAATGGAAATCTTATTTTGAACGGTTGTCCTACAAGGCTTGGGGTACCACATACATGTTTAGCCAAAAATTCAAATAACAATCAGATTGGTGAAAAACTAAGCAGCATTTGCGATAAGTTACCTACAGGGCGTTACACAGTAACCAAATCTGGATCTAAAATTGTCAAACACGTAAAAGGCAGACGAAAAAGCGTCTTGTCTTCCAAAAACATTCAACATTCGCTTCATATCGATGTACCCTTTGCGTGTATAACTGATATCTGAGTCGAACTAATGAATTCACGGTGAATTTCGAGTTTTTACTTATTTTTCTCTCAGGCCGCGGTGCCTAACCATAGAGGCAAAGTAGGCACGTGCCTATGGGCCCAGCGCCGCCTAGGGGCCCCGCGGCCTGAGAGAAAAATAAGTAAAAACTCGAAGATTTAACTCACCCCAAAATTTAATCGAATTATTAAAAAGTCTGTGAAAGTCATTAAAAATTGAAAATATATTTATTGCAAATTTTCGAGCTCCCCGAGGCTTGAATTTCCCAGGGACCTCTATATGGCTTAATCCGGCCCTGAATTCATCACTGAAAATTTTGAAATAAACAAAATTTTAACAAAAAATTAAAACCGCCTTAAAAAAACTGAAAAGTTAAAAAATAATACCTATTGAGTCCGATGACTTTTTCGTTCGCATCATAAGAACATTAATTTTATTATAGAAGTCGGTGTCAAGCCAAGCCAAAAAACTAATACAAGCCCTGACGCGAATCGTCAATCGCAAATCGGCTTGACACCGACTTCGATAAAACAAATTAATGTTCTTATGATGCGAACGAAAAAGTCATCGGGCTCAAAATTAAACTCATTTTTTAACTTTTTAGTTTTGGTTGACAAGATTGTGCTCCTAATTCATCGGCTACCATAGAAAACAATAATGTAAATATGAGCAAGATCGATAAATAAAAATAAATAAGTATGTATAAAGTAGATAAAATCAACATTAGGATGACCTACATAATAATATGTTCTTATTGCTTACACTTTTAGAAAATACAATGAATTACATTGCTCGGAGAAAAAAAAATCAAAAGAATAATTAGAATTATAGGTACTAAATAAAAATAAAACATTTTATTTTTTATCATCTATTGCAAGCTATATATTTTATATCTTACGAGCTTTTACCCGCGACTTCGTCCGCATAAATAATAAGCTATCAAACAAAAAAAGTTTCATCAAAATCGGTTCAGTAGTTTTTGCGTGATACTCGAACAAACAAACACCCAAACAAACAAATAAACAAACAAACAAACAAACAGATAGACAAAAAATCCAAAAATATGTGATTTGGAATCAGGGACATGTAAAAACCATGTCGTAATTTAATTTTTTGTAATTATCTTCAATGTACAGACACATTTCTGTTACAGTTTTATAATAGTTTAGATTTATTACACCGCCATAGCAAGTTTTTTACTTAAGAGTTCTTTCATCCCATGGTTGTGTGGAAGAAATCGCTTTTAGTGATAAGACCGCCATTTGTAACCTTACATTCTTTTATTCTGTTTTTGTTGCTGTATGTTTTTGGAGTGAAAATAAAGAATATTTATGTTATGTTATGTTACATTATCATCGAACTTTTCGAATAATTCCAAAACTCTATCATACACTAATTTTTTCACATCTTTTGCCCATATGAAATCAGAGTGACAAAACTTGTTGTCAGGTACCTCGTAATAATCCACAACATTTTTAATTTTACTCTTCAGTATCTCAACATCTGTCACATTTGAAAACCAATCCCCGTGACTATAAAATAAAGCAACAGGAGCGGTGATCTTTTCCACCGGGTAGTCAGGTGGATTTTTGGAACCATACACTTCAAGATTTTTATTCTCACCAAAATCGTATCTACAAAATTTTCCTGATTTTATTTCTTGAGCATAATGTACGAGTTGTCTTTTAGAAGCACCTCCTGGTGAATGAGCGAAAATTACTGGCATATTTTTAACGTCTAATTGACTATAACTGAATCCAGTAAGAATAAAATTAATATTACTACAAATTAGAGTTGCAAATTCAGTGTTGCCACAAATTCCTCTTGTCAATGTTCGAGTTAAAGCATCACTTGGAGCAAATTCGTACACACCAGCAACAGATAGTGCGTCGTTTATAATAGATGTGAATGGAACTAATAATCTGATAGGACTTATCAAGTGGGACATCCAGGCTACAGTAGAGAGTGAAATCATCAAGGATATTTTGTCATTGTACTCGGGCCTTAGTGAGCACATCACGAAAAATGAGGTGGTCCCTTGGGAATGTCCCACGTACTTGAGTTTTTGCCGTCCGGTTTCTTTCAGCACGTAGTCGATTGAGGCAGGCAGGTCGTAGAAACCGATCTCGTCCCAGCTAAATTCCCAAAACTCTTTGCTCTTAGGTGATAGACGCTCGTGTTTTCTTGCGAACTTGTTCCCACGTGCGTTGCCCAGCCACACGTCGTATCCTTGCTCTGCCAATAGGTAAGGAAGTGCGCTCTTTGGTCCCGCTGTCAACCAATCGACGGCGCTGGCTAGTAAGCCATGCATCAGAAATACAGGTTGTTCTTTGCCTGGGATCCTGAACAATGTAAGTATATATCCATCACTGGTGTGAACTTCGTGTTCTTCAGGTGTGCAGCAGTATTTGGCGATCAATTGAGTAACGTTCAAGTCTTTGTCTTCATTATCACGGCCTGCATTATATTTGTCGATGCCACCATCAGCTACAATGTCCGCTATCTCGTTAACTAAACTTGGCAAATTGTCTTCAAGGTGTAATAACTTTCCTAGTCTGCCTACACCATCTACTGTATTGATCGGTAGCTGGGAGGCTCTGTTGTGAGAAAACCAGCATGACAAAATAATTAGTGTAGTAAGTTTATATAGTATAGCGCGGACGACAGGCATCGCTGCTATCCTGTGAGTTTTGAATGAATTTCATTTATTTGATTCCGTTTAAATTGCCTCTAATTTAGATAACAACAACGTATACAGGGTTTTTATGATTCTTTTTAAATTGCCTCTAATTAAGATAACTACAACGTATACCAACAGGGTTTTAGGGTAGACATTTGCATTACTCTAATCTAAGGGGTGATTGTACCCATGATACTGAACAACTTACTCTAAGAAGCCTATAGTAAATTCGCAAAAAATATATCTTGAAACCCCGTTCTCTAATTTCACCAATTTTTTATTTTAATTTAATTTAATTTATTTATTGACAAAACCAACAGCTTTACAAAAAATATTAACACTTCCTTAGCTAATAATAGGTTTCGCTAGTTTAAGTAATTGACTTATCTACTTTATCGTAAGCTATATAACTATATATAATTTTTTGAACCTATATAAACTTTTTATAATTTAAAAAAACATACATATATACATACAATAACAGGTATAGACATTTTTTTTTTCTCTTTTATATTAACTATGTTTTTACTAAACGATTTTATAAATAAATAAAAGTACGGCATTGTGTGTATGTGTGTGTGTATGTGTATGTATGTATGTGAAACCAACGTGTCCCTTTGCCGAAATCATTAACAAAATTCATTCTCCTCACTTAATTCCAAGAAGTACTTATAGCAGTTTACACCGATGATATTTAAAGCACATTAGATAAGTATAACATAAAAAAAAACCGGCCAAGTACGAGTCGGACTCGCGCACCGAGGGTTTAATAGTTTAATAGTTTATTAGGTACACCAACGACACATTCACAAATTTGATTTAAAGTTTTAAGAAATACACGAGCATCAGGTCTTATGAATACATCACTTAAAGGTATACACAGCTTTGGTATGCATCAACAGTTAGGCAAATGAATTTAAGTGTACAGGTTAAGAAAGGTTTAAATAAGGTACAATATTAGGTTCAATCAAATAACAATTTACAAATTTCGTTTCATAATCATAACATTAACAATAACATACATAACATTCCAAGACAGTTTTTACAAACAAAACTTTGAACAATCAAAACACAATTAAAATTATAAAAATTAGTTGAATAACGAGTTAGATTAAATAAACATTCAATATTAATATTTTACTCAAACTTCAATTAAATTATTCCAATCAAAGAGAATAATAAATAGACTAAAAATTTAACTATACACAACAATAGGTATTATAAAAAGTTAAAAAATAATATTGCAGCCGATGACTTTTTCGTTCGCATCATAAGAACATTAAATTGTTTCATCGAAGTCGCTGTCAAGCCGGTACGATTCGGAACAGGGCTTGCATTAGTTTTTTGGCTTGGCTTGACACCGACTTCGATAAAACAATTTAATGTTCTTATGATGCGAACGAAAAAGTCATCGGCTGCAATATTATTTTTTAACTTTTTAGTTTTTTTGAAGGCGGTTTTAATTTTTTGTTAAAATTTTGTTTATTTCACAATTTTCAGTGGTGAATTCATTAGTTCGACTAAGATATTAGTTATACACGCAAATGGTACATCGATATGAAGCGTATTTTTCAATCGCCGATGATTTGCCGTCAATTTTTGAGGAGTTCTATTGTGTAGCTCCGGGATGCATCATCAGATCCTAGTTTCCTTATCATGGTACCACCGTCGGGATATCTCCTTTCCAACAAAAAAAGAATCATCAAAATCGGTTCATAAACGACGAAGTTATCCGCGAACACACATAAAAAAAAAAAAAATATATACGGTCGAATTGAGTAACCTCCTTCTTTTTTGAAGTCGGTTAAAAATACCATAAGAGCTTTGATAAAAAAAAAATATATATATATATTATTAATTTTGTGTTAGGGATAGCAGCTGTGAATTGGTGGTGGACACGATCGTTTTTTTAAATTGATATTGCGAATTAAAAAATATGTCAATGTCATGGTTGAGGTTGTGCACCTTATTGTAGGAGATCATCATTCGACTAAGTGGAGCTGTAAGTCTCATGTTAGTTCGGAACGTGGGTGTACAGAAAATCGTGCGATTCCTGGCTTTTCTAACACAACATCGGCGGGGAACGGTTAAGTTTAGTTCGCTGAGTAACTCTGGAATAAGAAGTTTACCGCCGATAATCTTTTGAAGTGTTACCAGGTCTATAACAATTCTACGGTGCTCTAAGGACTCCAATCGTAAGTGGTTCAACCTCTGCTGATAATTGGAATCGTAGGGGCAAGATCTCAGTCTAAATACCAGATGTTTTGTGAAATTGCGCTGAACTCGTTCGATTCGGCTGATATGTGACTTGTATGAAGGGTTCCAGGCAGGGGATGCATATTCGAGTGTGCTACGAACAAATGAATTATATAGAATTTTTAGAGGGAGGATTCCTTTAAAATCTAGACAGGTCCTTTAGATAAATCCTAACATTTTTGAAGCTTTGGCGACGACGTTATCAACATGCGGTATGAACGACAACTTGCTGTCCAGTAGAACACCTAGGTCACGTATCGTGTTAACATTTTGGAGCTGTGTTCCGTTAAGGTTATAAATGGAGGGGATCACAATTCTATTTTTGGTGAAAGTTATGTGATAACATTTACTGGCATTGAGCGTCATTTTATTATTAATGCACCACTCCTGTATAGCCTCCAAATCGCGTTGCAACAACGTGACATCTTCAGGGCCAGAGATTTCACGATAAAGCTTCAGATCGTCAGCAAAGAGAGAACAGTTACTTGCCAAAATGACATCGACTATATCGTTTACAAAGACGAGGAACAGAATTGGACCCAAGTGTGATCCTTGTGGCACACCCGAGGATGCCTGGTATAGCGACGATGTAAACCCTTTGACTACAACTTTCTGTTGCCTATCTAATAAATATGACTGGAACCACCGAAGCGTCAATCCATGAACTCCGTAAGTCGATAGTTTCCGTAGCAAGATAGTCTGGTCCACTTTGTCAAATGCACTGCTAAAGTCGGTGTAAATGGCGTCGGTCTGTACTCGGCGATCCATCTGTTTGCTTACAGTATTGACATACGATATAAGGTTGCTGACTGTCGATTTGTTGCTGCAGAATCCGTGCTGTTGAGGTTTTAACAGAAGCTTTATGTGAGATGTTAGAATGGGACAAACAAGGGACTCTAAAACTTTAGAAAATATAGATAAAATTGAGATAGGTCTGTAGTTTTTTGTGTCTGTTTGGTCGCCTTTTTTGTAGATTGGTACCACATTTGCAATCTTCCATTCAGTTGGAAATACTGCTGTAGAAAGGGATTTGTTAAAGATGAGACATAACGGGAGCGCAAGGTTGTGTGCACACCTCTTGATGAAAATCGGCGGTAAGCCATCCGGTCCGGCCCCTTTGTTCGGGTCCAGTTTTTTTAGAGCTGTTAGTACTTCGCGTTCTCTGAATTGAACTCCTCCCAAGGTATGCTGCGGGAATAGGCATCCAAATTCAGGTTCTGGGGTCTTTGCTCGGTTGTCCGTAGGTGTGTAAGTAGATGAGAATTGGGAAGCAAAAAGACTAGCTATATCTTCTCCGGAAGATGCAACCGTATTGTTCAATTTCATCTCAGATGGTATTGAGGCGGAACTTTTTTTTTTCGCGTTTACAAAGGACCAGAACTTTTTGGGATTATGTGGAATGGCTAATTCAATACTATTTGTGTATGATGAGTAGCATTTATCAATTATCACACGGGCCCTGTCACACAACAACTTGTATTCTATTTCATCGCGTGGATTTTTGTATTTTTTAAAGCGCGTTCTTAACTTTTCCTTCTCATTCAACAATTTTTTTAGGTAATTGGGAAACCAAACCGGGTAATTTGAATTACGAGGCTTACATTTCGGTACAGTTTCCTCAATGACTGCGCGAATATTGCTGTAGAAAGCAGCAACCATAGCATTAACATCAGAACAGTGCATAAAGAGATGATCCCACTGAGTGTTCGCGAGTTTGCGATTAACCAATTCATAGTCTGCTCTTTTAAAATTATGCCTAGCAAATAGTTTACTTTTCAGTACAGCCTGATTCTTGAAGTTTAAGGTTATTTCGATAGGAGGGTGATGGACGTCCACTTTAGAAAGTGGAGTCAGAGCTTTTCTCACTATACCACCTTTAAAATTACATAATACTAAATCTAATGTTCTATCTAAAGGGTTCCGAGGGTTCCGTACTACAATTCAATATAATTTGGGGTCTCTATTTACAAAACAAATTGTGTTGCATGAAAGAAATTAATTCATTGGCTCACACTTGGTTGGCCGGTTTTTTTGTGTTGTTCTACTGTTAGATTTTCTCTATAATCACATCAAGTTCGACGCTTGTATGTATAAGGGCGCCGCCAAGTATTAAGTTTGTATGTATAAAGTCCGTCTCCCTCAGAAAAATCTAAAGTATTGAAGAAACAATGATATCCCATCAAAAACATTTCATGTAAAAAAATGGCCAAGACTCACAATCCTTTAAACCGTTATGAAATCACATTTACTCTTTAAAAGTTATGAGATCACATTTCAAGCCAAGTCTTGAGTTAGGTCATCCATCAGTTCATCTCGGTCTAATAAAGTTAGACATACACATCACATCATCGTTTTACATTTCAGTCGAGTTATGTTTGCAGTTTTGTATGGGAGAGCGGATTTTTTTTTTCGCGATTTCGATATTGGTCCCATAGAGAAAGTTGTTCAGTTTGATGGTCTGAAGCACCCCTTTGAGTAGCTGTCCCATTTTATTGTACACCCTGTATAGTGATCGCAACTTCGCAACTTCGTACTGGCTAAAAAATCTACGAAACTTGGCATGAGCCATAGACGAAGAATTTTTGCACGTTTATATTCGTCTCCTTTCTTGACCCTCTCCTTTATGAAAATGTCACATATGTTAGGTGTCAGTTTGTTTTCAAATGTGCAATATTGGTCATTTCTAGCAACAAAGAGTAGGTACTTTTTTTAGCAAGATTTTCCAAGAAATAAACAAGGTGAGTGAATTTTTTTGTAAGTTATGCCGCAACAATGCAAATAATTTTTAGCTCCAGAAAAGTTTTTTTTTTTTCAAAATAGTGTTTATTTATTAATGAAAAATATTGATATCGATGTTTTTGATGATTTCATAACATTTTAATGTTTTTATTTTCAGGTGTTAAGAGTGGGTTCAAATTACAGGAAACGAAGAACACACCCAATGGCACACATACCTACCTACCAAATTAAACACTGTATTATTTGAAATTATGTTAGCTTCAACCCCGCTGCTGAAGTGTTTCGAAATTAAACTTCGAAATAATTTTGCAGGATAATTTTTATTTCCACTTTTATAATTTTCACTTCTTTATAATTAAACACTTATTTAGAACAAGTTGTTGCTTCGAGTGCCGGCCGAGAACCGACTGTCCCATAGAGATGTACTGTCCGATACGTTTTGCCCCACTTCGATCGTACTCCCCACTCTTTCAGTTCACTTTACCAACCAAATGTGCAATATTGGTCATTTCTAGCAACAAAGAGTAGGTACTTTTTTTAGCAAGATAAATTTCCAAGAAATAAAGCAAGGTGAGTGAATTTTTTTTGTAATTTATGCCTGGTTTATGTTTACGCAACAATGCAAATAATTTTTAGCTCCAGAAAAGTTTTTTTTTTCAAAATAGTGTTTATTTATTAATGAAAAATATTGATATCGATGTTTTTGATGATTTCATAATATTTTAATGTTTTTATTTTCAGGTGTTAAGAGTGGGTTCAAATTACAGGAAACGAAGAACACACCCAATGGCACACATACCTACCTACCAAATTAAACACTGTATTATTTGAAATTATGTTAGCTTCAACCCCGCTGCTGAAGTGTTTCGAAATTAAACTTCGAAGTAATTTAGCAGGATAATTTTTATTTCTACTTTTATAATTTTCACTTCTTTATAATTAAACACTTATTTAGAACAAGTTGTTGCTTCGAGTGCCGGCCGAGAACCGACTGTCCCATAGAGATGTACTGTCCGATACGTTTTGCCCCACTTCGATCGTACTCCCCACTCTTTCAGTTCACTTTACCAACCAAACGCGTCTGTATGCTTAGTGCGAGTTTTTCAAACGACTCGAACGCGTTAAAGTAAACCGTGATTTGTATGGGATTGAATCAGAGCCATCTGATGGCATTCATGAGAAACATAATTTGCGAGTGCGAGTTTTAATTCTGTCACTGACGACCACCGGATACATTAGAAGTGAGCACGTAAACATAAATGTCCTTGAAGTAAACAGTATTGATGACCGTTTTGCGAGTGTGAGTTGCGACTTTGGCAGTTCGAAGAGTAAACTTTACGCAAACGCGATACCGAAGTTGTCACTGAAGTTTTTGTCGTGAGAACGATTAATTATACAGTTTTTTCATTAAAATTGTTGTGTGGAACGGATAAAATAGTGGCAGCATGTAATTTTTTCGCTTGAAGGTTGTTTGCGACAGCTAAGGCACAAGATGAACGCAATTAAACGAACGAAATGTACTTATCGAAAAATTGTCGGGGTGGTTCAGACCATCAAACTAAACAGCTGAAATCACATATAAAATCAGCTGTTCAATACGAAACTGCAATGCCTACTTGACTCAAATATATGAACAGCAGATTTTTTTTTTTGCAATTAAATACTTACTGGTTTGCTCCCATAGTAAAAGTTGTTCAGTTTGATGGTCCGACGAACTACCTATCTCTAAAAATTTGTTGATTTATTTCTATTCAACTCTTTAGTCATCACAGAAAGCGAATTTATGAATAGATGTATGTATTCCACAAGACTTAGAACTTCAATCAAGTTTAATGTTACAAATAACTAATACCTATTCACTTAAACTGTTCCTGCAAACATCACTATTTCCGAATTGTGACGGGCTCGTCTTCATTTTTAATAAAAACTCATATTATTAGACCTGAATGAATATGGCTATATACACACCACATTCCAAACAGGTAAACAAAGCTGAACAATGTGAACAACGCTAAATTCGAAATGATAACCCGCCTTGTTTAGATTGACACTGCTTATGTTAAGAGCTTTATTAAAAACAATATTTTACATTTAGTCAGCTTATCGCACACACGTCACCATAATGCCAACCTAAGAAGAACAATAAACGCTATACACGGTGAGTAAACGCGGACCGAGAGTTACAAATGATTGCAACTCACACTCGCGTCTTTTCGGTTATCGAAGCGTTTGAAGTTTATTCGATTTACTTTTTAGTAAAGTCATTCGATTTGTTTTATGAAACTCGCACTAGGGGTACTGACGTTTGATTGTCGCTGGACCAATCAAACGTCAGGCGCGTTTGGTTGGTACGATCGAAGTGGGGCAAAAAGTATCGGACAGTACATCTCTATGGAACAGTCGGAGAACATGAGAGAAGTGTGTGTTTTATCATTATACTTAATTGTTTTTACAATAAATTAGCTTTATTACTAGAGTTGAGTTTTTATTCAACTACATAGACCTGATTATTTTAATAGCTTTACAGCGTTTTTTTTTCCACATCGTAAAGGACATTTCTTCAAAAATTATATTGTGTAAGGGACACTATTTCCTAAACTATTGTACTAATCGAGGTTTGATTAAAAGTCTGCTATAAGTAGGTAAACAAAGCAATTTTAAATCTATCTGTCTGGAAATTATCCTAATAGGAAAGAAAATAAAGAATTTATAATATTAAGTTTGGCAAAAATTTTGTTTTTTGGCGATTGAAATTTGAAAGAAGAATAGCAGAATTGGACCCAGTCATTTTTTACGAAAGCTAAAAGCCATTCAGGACGGCTGTCATAATTATTATAAACAAAAAAATTTAGGCATTTTTTAAAAAAACTTCCACATCTCCAGAAGTCCGGATTCAAAAGTAGAAATTACTAGTAAAATAGACATATCATTCAAAAAGCAGTAGCAAAATGCAACCAAGACAGCTATTTTCATCTAACATTATGACTGAGGTATTTTTTGGTCGTTACGGAATGCCAAGCCAAATATGGCTTGGTTGAACTGATAGTGTGTGCGATTTCGTTTTCTTCCATTATTATAATTTTGTACGGTTATCGTGAATTTTCATTAAATAAACACAATGAAAGCGTAGAAGATTGAGTGGACTATCTTATAAGAAAGATTATGAGTTTCACACACTTGATACAAAAGGTATCATAAGGAGCCTTTCCCCCAACTTGTACAGGTCACAATCAATTTACTTTTGTTTCACTCTACATCTACACATATTACTAAGTTTCATTCATGTATGGTACCTCTAAGTCTGGGTCTCAAAATACATGGCCGTCCGCCTTTCTTTCCAACCTCAATTTATTACGTGATAAAACAAAACGAAATATTTCATTTAACACAAAAGAGTACCACCGCCACCACCACCGCCACCACCTGTGTAAAGTACCTAGAAAGTTAGTATTTATGTATACGTGTAGTTACCGAAATTACAGGTTAATTTTAAAAGGAATTAAATAAATTAAATTCATTCAAAACTCATAGGTTAGCAGCGATGCTGGTCGTCCGCGCTATACTATATAAACTTAATATAATAATTATTTTGTCATGCTGGTTTTCTCACAGCAGAGCCTTCGAGCTACCGTTCAATGCAGTAGATGTTGTAGGCAGACTAGGAAAGTTATTACACCTTGAAGACAATTTGCCAAGTTTAGTTAACGAGATAGCGGACATTGTAGCTGATGGTGGCATCGACAAATACAATGCAGGACGTGATAATGAAGACAAAGACTTGAACGTTACTCAACTGATCGCCAAATATAGCAGCACACCTGAAGAACACCAAGTTCGCACCAGTGATGGATATATACTTACATTGTTCAGGATCCCAGGCAAAGGACAACCTGTATTTTTGATGCATGGCATACTAACCAGCGCCGATGCTTGGGTGGCAGCGGGATCAAAGAGTGCACTGTCTTACTTGTTGGCAGAACAGGGGTACGACGTGTGGCTGGGCAATGCACGTGGAACCAAGCACTCACGCAAACACGAGCGTCTGTCTCCTGAGAGCAAAGAGTTTTGGGACTTTAGCTGGGACGAGATCGGCTTCTACGACCTGCCCGCCTCGATAGACTACGTGCTGAAAGAAACCGGACAGCAACAACTGAAGTACGTGGGACATTCCCAAGGGACCACCTCATTTTACGTGATGTGCTCACTAAGACCCGAGTACAATGACAAAATATCATTGATGGTGTCACTCTCTCCAGTAGCCTGGGTGTCCCACATAAAAAGTCCAGTGATCAGATTAATGGCTCCATTTGCTTCTGCTATAGACAACGTACTATCCGCTACAGGTGTATATGAATTTGCTCCAAGTGATACTTTTACAAAAACAGCGACAAGAGGAATATGTGGCAACACTGAATTCGCAACTCTCATTTGCAGTAATGTCGCATTTCTGTTTTTTGGTTTCAGTTATAATCAATTAGATGTTGAAAACATGCCTATAATTTTTGCTCATGTACCAGCAGGTTTTTCTAAAAGGCAATTCATACATTATGTACAAGAAGTCAAATCAGGAAAATTTTGTAGATACGATTTTGGTGAGGATAAAAACCTTGAAGTGTATGGCTCAAAAAATCCACCTGACTACCCAGTGGAAAAAATCACAGCTCCTGTGGCAATATTTCACAGTCACGGGGATTGGCTTTCCAATGTGACAGATGTAGAGATACTGAAGAGTAAAATTAAAAATGTTGTGGATTATTACGAGATACCTAACCAAAAATTTTGTCACACTGATTATGTTTGGGGAAAAGACGTGAAAAAATTAGTATATGATAGGATCTTTGAACTATTTACTAAGTCCGATGGAAAAAAATAAATTACTTTTGTGTTGAAGTTAAAATTATTATTTTATTTTAAACCTAGAGACTCTTATAGCCTCGGGACTTTTTAATTACAAAAAAGTTACTGATTGCCGTTTTCATATCGTTGTAGGGTACAAAATTACCAATTATAAAAATCCAAGTCTTAAAGATCACAAGCCGCCGAAACAAACGAAAAATGCCTTAAATTTTTAAACACCGTTTTTTTGTATACTGTCATGTTTTTACCTTAGTTCAATATCCTCAAGCATACTTAGGCATAAAAGAAGAGTATAAGAAAGAAGTATGTCGAAGAACAGCTAGTCTTAGGGATAGTACGAGAGAAATTGATAATTTAGAGGTCATGTGGATGATTTTGAAATCGAGCCTAATTGAGGCAGCTTCCCAGGTTTGTGGAGTTGTTAAGAAGAAGTATAAGAGGTCGATGGATAAAGGTTGGTGGGATGATGAAGTACGAAAGGCTGTGCATGAAAAGTAAGAAGGCGTGGTTGGATGTATTGGCGCTGAAAGCCAATAGTAGGATGACTGGAACAATGAGTGTAAATGAACCAATTGAAAATAAGAAACAAATGTACACCGATGCAAAAAGAAGAGTGAAATAGAAAGATAAGTATGACAGAAAATTTTCTAAAAACTTCAGAGCCAACCAAAAGTTGTTTTGGAAGGAGGTTCGATTGGCTCGTGGAGTATTGGATAATTCTAAAGTGACTGTGGTTAAATCAGAGGAAGGAAATTTGTTAAGTAAGGAAAATGAGGTGTTGGAACGTTGGAAGGAATATGTTGAAAGTGTTTATGCTTGTGGTGATAATAACCCGCCCCAGGCGTCTAGTAGATGGATGGAGTCGGAGAATTTGGTGATAGATGAGAATGATAACAGCGAGATAACTTGAAAGCGATGAAAAGAATGAAATTAGGAAAGAGTGCGGGGTATGATGGAGTGTTCGTCGAAATGCTGAAGAGCGGTGGCATGGTGGTGGCGAGTTTGCTTTGCCAAATCTTTAATAAATGCTGGCGAAGCGGTCACGTTCCTGGAGACTGGTGCAAGGCCGTTATTTATGATATTGGACCAGCAATTTAGCAATTTAGCTATCAGGAGTGCGATTTTTGAAACTCATTCTTTGAACTCAGCAGTTGAAAATGTCAAAATTACTGTGGAGAAAATGGAATGGAAAATGGCACTCCTGAAGTATGATTTTTGAAAGTCAAATCAGCAGTAAAAAGATGCATGAGATATGCGCTGAAATTTTGACATTTTCAACTGCTGAACTCAGCGAATGAGATTCAAAAATCGCACTCCTGTACCGAGTTTAAACTTCCATGTATTACGGTCTCTGAGAAAAATGTCTGTGACAGACGGACGGACGGACAGACACCGAGCTGATTCCATACGTTTTGCCAATTTTGGTACGGAACACTAAAAAGAAGATTATAAAGTAACAATTTATGATAATCCTATGATGATCTTCTGATCCTAGTATGCAGATACCTAGCAATAGTGAATAAAGTCTTTTGATATTGGTTTAAATTAAAAACAGAGATTTTAATTAGGGATGCAACGATTACGAAGCGGTGCATCGTTTTGCATCTGTAATCGTAATAATCACGATTAATAACGATGCAATGCACCGTAGTAAGAATCGTACGATTATTAAATCGAATGGAAAACTTCAATGGGATTGGACTTGTTGACAAATACCAGAGCTGAATACTAGATTCTAGAGCCGAAAAACAACCTTAAAAAAATCTGATCTCTCGCTGCCATTTTAAGCTAAATCTGACTTTTTTTTGGTCAGATTTGACTCTCATTTTATTATTTTGTGAAATTCTACTGAGGTCTATGATTTGATTTTCGGATTGAAGTATTAATACATTTTCGTTCTCGCGATATCTCATCCACATTTTAAAAGATTTATCGCCCACGTAAATCGGATGAGATATCGCTTGATTAACGATAGATTATATAGAATCATGCTCATAGCAAATTGGCCTCTACGCATCCAAAAATCAGAATCCTGACCAAGTGAACCTTTGACTTCGATCTCAAATTAGTAGAAAAAGTTATAAAATCTTTTGACTTTTTTAAAGTATTTTTGAAATGATTTAACTTTCATTAGAATGCATAGAAACACTATGAGAACTCATTCTGAGGATAATCTCAACTAAATTTGTTTAATAATCGTAATGCATCGGTTATCGTAATAAATAACGATTAATATCGTAATCGTAATCGTAATGGCCGAATCGTTGCATCCCTAATTTTAATTAAAACCTGGAATATAAACTGCACTACATCGTTCCACATAAGAAATCCCTGGACAAAACCCTTATATCTACGCCATTAAGAATGAAAATAGCTTGATTCGTCGGCCTCTGTAAGTGCGTCGAAATGCAGAGCTGCGAGCCATTCAGCCGGTCGTCGGAAGTTTCCACAAAAGCCTCGTTGCTTGATGAGTTTCTTGTAAACAGATGTTTTCCACCTAGTATCTCGAATAAAGACAGAGACATTTTCATGCTTATAGCATTGTAATAAGAGTTATGTCTGGTGACTTATTCTTACTTCGAAAGAGCTGTACCTATCACGCAGTACAATTTTATTGCAGTATCGCCTTGCTTGATTTATTGTAAACGAGACAGTCTTTAATTGTGTTAAGCTGTACAATGTATAAATCATACTTAGGCTCAATTCTAGAAATAATTCGCCCCATTGAACCGTGAATGTTAGCATTTCTGCGCGCGGTGACTGACGCGCGAACCCGAGCCGACCCTTGCAGGCGAAGACGCGCGCATTCGCGCGCAGACGCGCCTCGCTGGGCGTTTTCAAATTTTAGCAACACAAATTCGTACCGTATTAATAGAGAAATAGAGATGAATTTAGAACGGTTGAAAAACGTGACGCTTCACGCCGCGTGGCGACGCTTCGACTCTGCGCCAGTGGGAATTGAGCCTTACTCTTATTTGGATAATCGATATTCAGGGTCAAAGAGATTATACCTAAAGGCATAGAGGGAGCCATACCATTGCATGCAAAGTTGTCCACTTTTTTTGACGTTTGTGTTTGAGTGTGTGATGTCAAATAGTATGGAAAAAAGATGACCAAGTGACATTTGCCCTAATATTTACGGTCTCTTTTCACTCACACTAGCACAAAAAAGTGGACAGCTGCATAATAATATGGTTATTTGTAATTCGACGTATTCCTTTCAGGACGTTAATGGGCAGCATAAATGCAATTATGTGAACCCCCATATGTGGGGTCGGAAATTAATAGTATTCGAGATATTTGGAATTTAGGGTTTTTACCAAAAAACCAATTTTTTCACACATTTTCTTAAATAAAAAACCCTACCTATTATTACAGTTGTTATTGGATATTGAATGTTATTCTATTAGTCTTAATATATACTTATTATTAGTCTTAATAATAATATACTTACTATATCTATAAAACAACTGTTACAACAATTAAATTGAACATTACGAGTGATAAGATAAATAAAGCGATTGACGTAAGTACTTAAGTAGTTTTATGTCTTTGTTAAGTACAGCATGGCATTGAGGTGTATGATCGGGGGGCCCTTAAGGGGGTCTGTTGTAGGTACATTGTCATTTTTAGGGTTCCGTACCCAAAGGGTGAAAACGGGACCCTATTACTAAGCCTACGTTGTCCGTCCGTCCGTCCGTCCGTCCGTCCGTCCGTCTGTCCGTCTGTCCGTCCGTCCGTCCGTCTGTCTTACCTATTTAGGTCTGTAACTTTTGAACCGTAATAGCTAGATAGTTGAAATTTTCTCAGATTATGCGTTATTACGGCGGATTTGTTAACAAATAATAAAAATGTCAAAAAGTTAAAAATTAAGGGGGTTTCTCAACAAGAAACTAGTAATAACGGTAATACATACAAGCGTCAAACTTAGTGTGATTATAGAGCAAACTCTACAGAATAACAAAAAATACTAAAAACTGGCCAAGTGTGAGTCGGTCTTGCGTTAAAGGTCCCGGACAAAAAAAGTTTTTTTTTTCTAAGTTAATAATGCTGTGTTCTGTGGTGGTGTGGTACGGAACCCTCGGTGCGCGAGTAGCCCGACTCGCACTTGACCGGTTTTATTTTTATACCTAATAAAATATACTGTACCCAAATTATAGGCTGTCTCGTTTAGTGATAAGTAGAGATCGGATATTCGGATGCATATTTACCTAAACTTCATTTTTTGCTATAAAATTATGGAAGCGGCTTCTTAAAATTATCTTTTTTAAATATTTTTCGGGATGCCAGGAAAATGCGGGAATGCGTAACTAATCGGATGCATAGTATGGAAGCAACATCTTAGAACTGTTTAATTTAAGAAAAATATTTTTTTCTCGGTACTTAAATCCCGGGATGTCAGGAAGTCCAGGAATGCATAACTAATCAGATACATGGCAAGAAAGCGACTTCTTAAAATTACAAAATTTAACAAAAAACATTTTTTTTTGTTACGAAAGTGCACTCCATAATAGCCAACACCTCGACTATAGGTAAATATGCATCCGATTATACGATCTCTAGTGATAAGGTATAAAATTGTATGCTGAATGTATATGATCATTTGATCTTGTACCTTGGCGGAGGGGATCATGCTAACGTAAGGCAGGTCCCTATTTAAATGGTCTAAGATTTCGAAGTACAAAAAGATTTCTCATTACGCGTAGCCCATGTCATTTCCCGTGACTTCCCGGTGTATACTATACGCTACGATACTACGCCGTAGCTCGTAGCAGGCGTAGCATCCTCTTCCCGTCACATTATTTGCTACAAAACCACTACAATGTACCTACATGATGTCAATAAAAGGAAGTAATATCAGTAATTATACAGGATGTTAGGGTAAACAGATGCATTACTTTAAGAGGTGATTGTACCCATGATACTGAACAACATTCCCTTAGAAACCTATAGCAAACTAGCAAAAAAAAAACTACTTTTCATACTAACGTTCGATTGGCTGATTGCATTTAGTAGTTGTTCAGTATCATAGGCATAATCAAATTAATCAACCCATAAAGTAGTGAACTGGTTACCCTAATAACATTATCAAAAGTTGTTTTGTTATCGCTTCTGTATAAATAGACCGAGATCCGACCGTAAAATTATGCACCTATTTTATTGGTGAAAGAAATGTGATTCTAGTGAATTAAACTGGGGTCAATAAAATAGCCCAGTCATTTTACGGTTTGAGCCGGGACTAATTAATAATTGAATTTTGTTTTCGCTATAATACTGAAGAGCTAATTTGAGCTTGCAAATGTACCAAAATAAAATAAAATCACGTCAGCAACAGTTCCACTTCCAATTTAAAAATTTTGATATTATCTCGTTCTAAAAAACATAATGCTAATTTTTTTTTTGCACATATTTAAGGCTTTACCATTATACATACTTCAAACATGGTGTAAATATTTGTGTCTACTCAGAAGGTTTTGGTAAATACATTCGTGTTTTCTAATAAATACATACCTCATTTTTTAAATTTGAATGCCTATCTTATTGCTCAAAAATAATGTTTATTGTTAAATCTAATTCAAATGAGTGCATTGGTATTAATATTATTAATTTAAAAGGCTTCTGGGACACACATTTTTTTTTTTTAAATTGGCTTAGGATAGTATTTTTGTCACTAAATGGTGCCGGTTACATAAAAGTCCAATTAATAATTACTCCCTACCCCGCCTAACAAAACTTCGTAAAATGACTGGCCTAAAACGCCGCCAGGTTGCCTAGGAAAATATTGCCGCAAGTACCTTTTAAATTATGATTTTTGGTACAATTTGTTCGACCTATCTGTTTGGGAAGTAAATGAGGTGCCACCTGAAGGAGACTGATCTAAAGAACTGGAAAAACTAGGGTTGCCTTCTCTCAGATTGCCGCAATTCTAGGGTTGCCAGGTTCAAATAAGCTATTTTTTTACCTGGCAACCCTAGAGTTGCGGCAGACTAGAAGTGGCAACCCTAGTTTTTCCAGTTCTTTAGATCAGTCTCCTTCCGATGGCACTCATTTCCATCCCAAACAGATTGGTGGAAAATTTGTTACCTACCAAAAATCAAATTGAAAAGGTGCTTGCGGCAAGATTTT
This sequence comes from Agonopterix subpropinquella, assembly GCA_922987775.1. Lineage (NCBI taxonomy): Eukaryota > Metazoa > Arthropoda > Insecta > Lepidoptera > Depressariidae > Agonopterix > Agonopterix subpropinquella. Next base: position 9,591,724 of record OV277695.1, on the reverse strand, counting down.
TCTAGGCAACCTGGTGGCGTTGTATATTGTTCGTTCTGCTATTAAAAATAGTATTTGAGCTAAATAATTACTGAAAATGAGAATTTAACGTTAATTTTCAATGTTTTTTATGCACTGAAAAGACACAATTTTATGTAGTCAAATCCAACGGGTGCGCCTGACTGCCTTCCCTTGCACGGCTCCCCTAAAGTGTCCCCAGAAAGTGTGAGGTGAGGTGGGGTATCTGAAGTCAGACGGGGGCGGGGAGTGGCCGTTCTGTATGTAGAACTATAGGGCGTAAGGAAAAGTATCATTAACCTTTAAACCACATACTCTACGCATCAAACTGAACAACTTTTACTACGGGAGCAAACCGGTCAGAACGAAAAAAAATCTGCTGTTCCATACTAAACTGCAATACCTACTCGACTCAAACGTATGAGCACCTGATTTTTTTGGTTGTACTGACAGGTTTGCTCCCATAGTAAAAGTTGTTCATTTTGTTGGGTTAGTTTCCTTGCATCCTGTATTATTATGTACCTACCTATTCTGTGCAAAAATTATGTCTCACCTGAATTATGTACGTAGGTACTTCAAATTATATCAATACATTTTTGAAACAATTGTTTAAATAAAATGTAAATTCCATCCAGACTGTAGTGTCCATGCGCCATCGTCTCATGTTTTATGTTCAATGTTTTAACAAAATTAAAATATTTTTTCAATACAGGTACCGTTTAGCGACTTTGTTGTGTTGAAGTCGACACGATAAGCAAGCAATACAGAAGCGAAAAGCTGATTGTAGGAAATAGGAATCAATATTTGGACACAAGACTAATAAAACCGACTTCAAAACTATGTTTTTAGGGTTCCGTACCCAAAGGGTGAAAACGGAACCCTATTACTAAGCCTACGTTGTCCGTCCGTCCGTCCGTCTGTCCGTCCGTCCGTCCGTCTGTCCTACCTATTTAGGGCTGTAACTTTTGAACCGTAATAGCTAGATAGTTGAAATTTTCTCAGATTATGCGTTATTGCGGCGAATTTGTTAATAAATAATAAAAATGGCAGAAAGTTGAAAATTAAGGGGGGTTTTCAACAAGAAACTAGTTTTTATCAACGTTTTTTCTTCACGCTCTATAATAAAAACGGTAATACATACAAGCGTCAAACTTAGTGTGATTATAGAGCAAACTCTACAAAATAACAACAAATACTAAAAACCGGCCAAGTGTGAGTCGGTCTCTCGGACAAAAAAAGTTTTTTTTCTAAGTTAATAATGTTGTGTTCTGTGGTGGTGTGGTACGGAAACCTCGGTGCGCGAGTAGCCCGACTCGCACTTGACCGGTTTTAATAATGAAAATACTCTGCCGAGACATTACTATAAACATGAAAATCGTATGAAAAACTTCTTATGTTCGGGACCTTTAGCGCGAGACCGTTTTTAGTATTTGCTGTTATTTTGTAGAGTTTCTTCTATAATGACACTAAGTTTAACGCTTGTATGTATTACCGTTTTTACGATACAGCGTGAAGAAAAAACGTTGATAAAAACTAGTTTCTTATAGAGAACCCCTTATAATTTTTAACTTTTTGACATTTTTATTATTTGTTAACAAATCCGCCGTAATAACGCATAATCTGAGAAAATTTCAACTATCTAGCTATTACGGTTCAAAAGTTACAGCCCTGAATAGGTGGGGCAGACGGACGGACGGACGGACGGACGGACGGACGGACGGACGGTCAACGTAGGCTTAGTAATAGGGTCAAGTTTTCACCTTTTGGGTACGGAACCCTAAAAAATGCTGTAACAAAACTGTTTTCAACTTTTTATTTATTAGATAAATGTTTTAATATAAACCAACCAACATCTCTGCTAAATAACTGCACGCGGCAAGGTTAACAATCTTGAACAAGTAATTAAGTTAGTTCCATAATGAAGCGATAGCAATTATAACTTTTCGCAACTAAGTTCTAAGTACAGAAAAGGCAATACAAACTCTATGAAGTGAAAGTAAGACGGAAAACTTAGTTAAACGTCGTTAGGTTGAGTTGAAGCTGTTGAAGGCTAAACTAAGCAGCTTATGTAAATTAGTGTCAAAGTTAAATAGAAAATTAGAAAACCCTTGAGAAGTTTAGAGTTTAGTCATTGTTAAGCTCCGTTAGTCTTCGTCCTAATTGGATCGTGCGACGATCGCAGAGCACCATTCGAACGAAACAGCAATAAATCTAAGTTCACGTTCTAAGATCGCGCTATGGTGCACGTGATTGCATTACATACTCGAAAAATGACGTATTTTTAACCGACTTCAAAAAAGGAGGAGGTTTCTCAATTCGACCGTATACAACGTGGCAAAACTAAAAAGTAGTTTGTTTAGAATCGAGAGCAGAATTGAATTATCATGGTTTCAACATAGGTAATTTTTTTCAAAATATTAAATAATTTGTTTGCTTTAAAATTTTCTGAACCAGATGTCAACCCACCGCATAGGCACACTCACCCTACTTACTCCCAAAATAAGATTATAAAAATGTATCCATGAGTACGTTTGCGCTTTCTTTTCGTGCTGAAATGATAACAAATCATTTTTGCCTCAAAACTTAAAATGCGATTAACTTTAAATTTTTACTATCAAAATAATGAAATTATTGTTTCAATCTAATTATTTTGATATAAATCAGTTGGGGTGTATGAGGTTTTGCGCTAATTCATTAACACGTTGTATATATTTTTGTTTTTATGTGTGTTCGCTTATAACTTCGTCGTTTATGAACCGATTTTGATGATTCTTTTTTTGTTGGAAAGGATATATCCCAAGAGAGGTCCCATGATAAGGAAACTAGGATCTGATGATGAATCCCAGAGAAATCGAGGGGAGCCTTCGAAAATCGTAGTGCCAATTAGTGCGTTTGTTAATTTAAAGCACTACTATTAAATCGAACTAATGAATTTACTACTGAAAATTGTGAAATAAACCAAATTTTAAACAAATAAAATTAAAACCGCCTTCAAAAACCTAAAAAGTTAAAAAATAATATTGCAGCCGATGACTTTTTCATTCGCATCATAAGAACATTAATTTGTTTTATAGAAGTCGGTGTCAAGCCAAGCCAAAAAACTAATACAAGCCCTGTCGCGAATCGTACCGGCTTGACAGCGACTTCGATAAAACAAATTAATGTCCTTATGATGCGAACGAATTAGTCATCGGCTGCAATATTATTTTTTAACTTTTTATTTTTTTGAAGGCCATTTTTTATCAGTTTTGATTCAGTTGTTGAATGATTTGTACAACGAGTAAAAGCACACGAAGGCATTGTGGTACCTTTATTCCGCCTAAAATCAAAAAAGTATCTCAATCACGCAATGCCGCTCGGATTGCGACTAAGTAAATTAGGCGACGGGGACTCAATTTATGCGGTCCATGCGTTATAGGTTACCTATCTTGCTATTTAAATTTAATCAGTGGTGCATTGCCATAGTCGCACGCTCGCGCGACCGATGGCACGGAATATATGAGTTTACGATGGCCAATTAGGACTACGCCTCAGGATTCTAAGATTATTATTCTTCTTCTTCGGGTTCCTCTCCATGTACTGGAGGCTGGCAGCACTGACAAATCTTCTAAGGAGAGCTCCAAATTGATCACGTGACGAGCTCGTCCATAGATTGTCCAGTGGCCGAGCCGGTATTCAACGGGCGGCGTGTAGGTGAACTCGTCTGTGAAAGGTCACGCACACATGCGTTTACTAGTGTACCTAATGTAGCGGGAATGTATGAAGTTTTTTCTCAGTGGGGTACCTATGTGTTTTTGTAGTTGGAAAAGTAAACTCAATTGACTCGAAAGAAGAAATAGAAAATTATGTAGAACATTAAAATAATGCAGAAATAGTAAATAATTTTATTTAGTATCTATAGTTCTTGAACTAAAGTTACTAAAATAAAGGCCTATTAGTAGTATTTGGACGTCGTACATTCCACATTTGCAAAACTGCAACTTTACAAACATTGTTAGAAGTTCGAACAATTCCAAACTTTATCTACTTTTTAGGGTTCCGTAACCAAAAGGTGAAAACGGGACCCTATTACTAAGCCTACGTTGTCCGTCCGTCCGTCCGTCCGTCCGTCCGTCCGTCTGTCCGTCTGTCCGTCCGTCCGTCCGTCTGTCCTACCTATTTAGGGCTGTAACTTTTGAACCGTAATAGCTAGATAGTTGAAATTTTTACAGATTATGCGTTATTACAGCGGATTAGTTAACGAATAATAAAAATGTCAAAAAGTTAAAAATTAAAGAGGGTTCTCAACAAGAAACTAGTTTGTATTAATGTTTTTTCTTCCCGCTCTATCGTAAAAACGGTAATACATACAAGCGTCAAACTTAGTGTGTTTATAGAGAAAACTCTACAGAATAACAACAAATACTAAAAACCGGCCAAGTGTGAGTCGGTCTTGCGCTAAAGGTCCCGGACAAAAAAAAATTTTTTTCTAAGTTAATAATGTTGTGTTCTGTGGTGGTGTGGTACGGAACCCTCGGTGCGCGAGTATCCCGACTCGCACTTGACCGGTTTTATTTAGTACTATCGCTTAGATAAATCTAAAACAGAGAAGATGATATATTGTATGCAAGAATTTTTTATAGTTAAGGTATGTATTTTAAGCTTCTTGATTGTATGAGTCAAATACCAACCGAACTAAATGGACAGAGATATCTTGATGGGCTTTGATAGTCATGTCATGTAAGCCGCGGTTTATACAGAAGAGGCGTGTGGCGGTGTGGCGGATAGTCAAAGTAACATAATTATATAACCAGGCAACGTCGCCTAGAGGCGCGGGCTTAAATCTCCAAACGACGCTTTGCTACGAACCAGCGAACTAATACTATACAGGGTGAAATTGATATCATTAGCATCCTTTTAAACTAAGAGTCTACCCATCAAACAGAACAACTTTTTCGAGCAAACCGATCGGAGCAAAAAACAAATCAAACCCGCCGCCACTGCCTACTCGACTCAAATGTATGCAACAGCAGATTTTTTTTTGCTCCGATTGGTTTAAATGCTCCCATAGTAAAAGTTGTTCAGGTAGACGGGTGGACTCTTAGTTTAAAAGGATGCTAATGATAGCATATATGCCACACGTCTCTTCTGTATAAACTGCGCCTAAGAGAGACAATGGCGTCGAGTGTTTTACCCCACTAGAGGGCACATCTGAACGACTGTCAAATTAGACCAGCTTGACAGCTGCTGGCTTGCTCTGAGGCGACTTTGGATAAAATAAAATTTAATCAGTGACATGAAAGTACAAGCTACCTAGCAACCTGCTGTTCTTCCTTCGCTGCATCTTCCTCTTTTGGTTTAAAATACCTTCACTTCATAATTCAAGACTACTTTCATACATAATCATGAAACTTTTAATGCTTTTAACGAGGCCTATCTGTGAAAAATGTGAAAGGTAGCGACGGCTGGTCCATTAGGCCCCTTTAAATATTTCATTAGAACAGTCGCGGGTGAAACGGACAAATGGTGACAACTTGCTTTCCCTTTCAACAAGGTAACGTTGAGTACCAAGCCAAAAAGGTGTAACAAAACACCCTAGTAGTTACCTACCGTAGTATTAACTTAAGGTTATTCAGGGTGTAACAAAACACCCTAGTAATACTTAAGGTTATTCAGGGTGTAACAAAACGCCCTAGTAATACTTAAGGGGGTGCTTCAGACCATCAAACTGAACAACTTTCAGCAAGGAGCCAACATTGAAATCGCGAAAAAAAAACATACAAAACCGCTCTTTCATACAAAACTGCAATACCGTCTCGACTAAAATGTATGGGACGGCAGATTTTTTTTATTTTTTCTCGACGTTGGCTCCGTAGTGAAAGTTGTTCAGATTGATGGTCTGAAGCACCCCCTTAAGTATTACTAGGGTGTTTTGTTACACCCTGTTTATGGATATACGAGCTTTTGACCCGCGACTTCGTCCGCGTGGATTACCTCTTTAGGGGTCAATTTTCAAAAATTCCTTTCTTGGTGCACCCCTACATCCTCGGTAGAATACTGGGTGTAAAATTAAATGGGACACTTACTTAAAGGGGTGCTTCAGACCATCAAACTGAATAACTTTTACTAGGGGACCAACACTGAAATAGCAAAAAATAATTCCGCTGTCCCATACAAAACTGCAAACATAACTCGACTGAAATGTATGGGACAGCAGATTTATTTTTCGCGATTTCAATATATATTTTTTTTATTTATTTAATAATAAGTTACAAAATTACATGTTTTAGTTCCATTGGTCCCATAGATATAGTTGTTCAGTTTGATTTCATATAATTTTCATCATCAATAGGAATGAAAGCCACAAGTCTATAGCTGAAGTGAGACTGAGACTTATAACGAAAAGATTTATCGAAAGAGAGCCTTTAAGCTGTGAACAGAAGTGAACGCTGCTTGCCTATTCCAGGGTAAACTCCTTTGTACCTAGGATGAAATCCAAGAGTTGTGTAAGTGTAGCCCTACACAAGTTAGAGGCAACACGCCTAAACAAAATACGATTAAGTAGAAGTCCCGCGAATCACCGTATTTTCATACTTGCAGACACATTCCTAAGTTACAATTACAACATCTAAACTATTATAAAACTGTAACAGAAGTGTGTCTGTACATTGAAGATATTTACAAAAAAAAGGTTAAGATATGGTTTTTAGGTTTCCCTGATTCCAAATCACAAATTTTTGATTTTTTTGTGTGTCTGTTTGTTTGTTTGTTTGTTTGTTTGTTTGTTCGTTTGTTTGTTTGTTTGTTTGGGTGTTTGTTTGTTCGAGTATCACGCAAAAACTACTGAACCGATTTTGATGAAACTTTTTTTGTTTGATAGCTTATTATCTGACTTAAAATCTGGTATATAATTTGTGCGAACGAAGTCGCGGGTTAACGCTAGTGCTTTATAAAGGCACATCTGCTTTCCGCCTGGCAAGCCTAAGCGCTCTTACAGAGACTTTGCGATCGCCGTGGGTCGCAGAGAGGCGCGCTCATAGAGTTTACGGTCTCTCTCTGCGACCGCAAAGTGTCGCTCGTCTATAAGAGCGCTAAGTAAGTAAATAATTTACATAACCTGCCTTAGATCTCCAATCTATGCGAAATTGCGTACCTTATTCAAATTAGTTGGAACAGTCTTTGATAATATAGACGTACTTTAATTATCTTAATCGAATGTAGGAACGCGTTAAATTGGGTTCAATTTCTTGGCAGTTCTCACTAACTGTATTATGTTAGATATATTTTTTAAATTAAAATGATAACCATTTTTTTTCCTCTAATATAATTGGAGTCTAAAATTCTGTGTCACAGTACCTGTCGCGTCACATTCAGAATTTCAAGACAACAATTTTTTGCACTATAAGAAGGAAGAAGCTAGAAATAATATTTTATACCTACCTGCACGGCTAGCATGCCACCCACGACAAAGCGTTTAAACGAGAAAACCGTCATGCGCGCTCTTTTTGGCATACGTAAAATAATAAAGATGGAGGCACGTCGCGATTTTTGTCGTTTTCTCGGGGGTGGCATGCTAGGCCTACAGGTTTGGAGAACTTACAGCTAAATAACAGTTTGATTTCTACAAAAACAAATTGATGGTTAGATGCTGACAACAAGATAATGTACCTACTTATTTTGGAATTAAGTTATCAATACTTTTTGAGCAATGCTTCTGTTGTTCGTAGGTAAATGGACATAAAATATTTCAAAGAAGCAATCGTTTTTTTTTTAATTTAATTTAATTAACTCTTTTTGTATTTTTGGGAAAGTAGAGTTAAAATTTACAATAATTTAATGACATCTTAAAGATAAAAAAGGTAGTCGGACAATCAATTAAATCAATCAAACAATCGATTACTTTGATTCAATTTTTATTTAATCTGTCTGCCATACCCGATCAGCACGGCTAGCATGCCACCCACGACAAAGCGTTTCTATTCTATTTTTGGTTAATGGCGTTTCCTTGGTGGATTTTGCCAACATCTAGTTTAAAAAGAGCAATTAGTGCTTCACGTTGTACGGTAATGGATATGGCGATCTCAAAGCCCTGTGACAAAGCGTTTAAACGAGAAAAACGTAATGCGCTCTCTTTCCAGTATATGTAAAATACACATCTCGATTTTTATCGTTTTCTCGGGGGTGGCATGCGAAGGCCTACAGCAGGTCTAGTATGTTTTCTCTACACGCGCGCGGCGCGCCTTCGCTGCATACAAAATAACCTGTTCCCGCGCTTTTCGGAGAGCGAAAGCCGCGCTTGCCGCGACTTGTAGTATGGAAAAAAGCCGAGTCGCGCCCAAGTAGAGAAATCATGCTAGAGGGTCAGGTGTCGCAATTTGATCTACAGATCAATCATTGCGTCTCTTGCTTTTAGATTCAGAGGAGGAGTTGAATTTCAGGAAACTATGCTGCCTAAGTATTGTTTTCTGGATAAATAATGGCTCGCACTGTCAAGAAGAGGTAAGTAGGTGCGATACTGAGTGCGTGCGATTGAGAGAGGTATACACCATTGCCTACTATTGTCTTCTACCCATCTTCCACGAGGGGGTAAGGTGAAAATTGGTGGGAGTCATGGAGAATCCGTACGATATGTAAAACCATGCATGCATAATTGCATATACTCACGACTATATTCCCGAGGGGGTAGTCAGGGATATTGATACTGATGACGACCAGGTTGGTGTAATGGTTACCACGCCGGACTGCCAAACCAGGGTCCTGGGTTCGAATCCCGGTTCGGTCATGGATGTTATAATGTTTGTGCCGTTGTTGTATGATTCCCATATCAAAAAGCCTAATGCTTACTTGGGATCATTACAATGTATGTGCTTGTGAGCGTTATTTATTTATTATTTATTTATATTCTGAAAACTCAGAACATCCACGTTTCACTAGTAGTACCGAAACTCTGTCCAGTGTGACGGGGAGTGAGCCCGTAGTAACGCACAGTTGTACCAATACATACATCGAAATTGAAGCACGCAGGTTTCCTCCCGATGTTTTTCTTCACCGAAAAGCCACTAAACGTACATAAATTCCGAAAAACTCATTGGTTCGAGTCTGCCTCGACGGGGATTGAACCATCGCCCCCTGCACGTCAAGCAAGGCAACTCGCCACTGGACCACAGATTATTTAATAGTTACTACCGTAAACTGGACCACCACTCCCACGGCTATGTAAAACCATACACTGAAAAAAAAATGTTTACTTGAACGAAGATCTTGATCGTGAATCCATATGAGCCTGTCAACATCATGACTTCTCTGACTAAGAGAACTTTGTTAAACGAATGCGGCTTGTTACAACTACCATTTTTTGTTTTTAGTAAAACAATAATAATGTCATTTCAATTATTTTGGTGCTAATGAGCGTTTTTCTTTTAGTTTTCTAGTGGATCGATAGATGGCGTTACGGTCTGTGCGAATAAATGTCAATCAACATTTTAAAGAGTGTTTCTTTAAAATAATAAAGAAGGAGAAGATGATCAAAAAGATGCCAACGCATCTTTTGATTGAATATTTAATTATTTACGAATCAATTTAAACGAAAATATGAAACTGTTTACGTCTAACAGGGTTGTATGGGCTCGATCCCTTGGCGTTTAAAAAAAAGTCAGGCACAGTCTTGACATGATTTTGACAGGATCTCGCCTACGTCTCTATGGAGCGATAAGCATGTCATCTGTCGAGTTTTTTAGAAACTAAATTTAAAAAAGAAAAGAAAAACGCTCATTAAGAGAAAATTCTTCTTAGTTGGCTCGCATTTTTCTCAGTGTACTGTTGCTTATACTGTGATATTGGTTACGACATAAAACTTGTCAGTCCGCACCTCACTCCGAACTTCCGAAGCCGACGCTCAGGCGCAGTTGACGAGGGTCGACCTTCGGAAACGTTTTCCTTATTCCTTTTTTATCCGATTAGGTATCTTAGTAAGTATTTACTTTAGAATTGTTTATCCAATAATATTAAACATTTTGTTTGTATATCTGTGATTGCGTTGTACCAAACGGCTCTAAGGATTTCGCAATAATTCTGACAATATTCAGAACAGTGGTTTATTTTTTTTAGGGTTCCGTACCCAAAGGGTGAAAACGGGACCCTATTACTAAGCTTACGTTGTCCGTCCGTCCGTCCGTCCGTCCGTCCGTCCGTCCGTCCGTCTTTCCGTCTGTCCGTCTGTCCGTCCGTCCGTCCTACCTATTTAGGGCTGCAACTTTTGAACCGTAATAGCTAGATAGTTTTCTCAGATTATGCGTTATTGCGGCGGATTTGTTAATAAATATTAAAAATGGTAGAAACATAAAAATTAAGGGGGTTTTCAACAAGAAACTAGTTTTTATCAACGTTTTTTCTTCACGCTCTATAGTAAAAACGGTAATACATACATGCGTCAAACTTAGTGTGATTATAGAGCAAACTCTATATAATAACAACAAATACTAAAAACCGGCCAAGTGTGAGTCTGTCTCGCACTAAAGGTCCCGGACAAAAAAAGTTTTTTTCTAAGTTAATAATGTTGTGTTCTGTGGTGGTGTGGTACGGAACCCTCGGTGCGAGAGTAGCCCGACTCGCACTTGACCGGTTTTATTTTTATATCAGCCGTAGTTGTCCCATTGTTGGGCAAAGGCCTCTCTCATTGAAAATTTGAAAATGCATTAAAATACGATAAGCGTAAAACGTTTTCGCTTTTTGTATGGAAAGCTTCACAATCCTATCAAATTGATAGAAAGTAAAACAAAAAGAAATCAGCGTCAAAAGTAAAGCAAAGTAATTGTTTACTGAACTTCTCAAAAACACTTCTTCTAAGTGCTTTCTTTCTTACTTTGTCGTTAAGTCAGTCAAAGTTCGTTCATGGAATTCGTAGAAACACCGTAAATTGTTGAATTATTGTCTTTGCCAGGGTTGGCAATTAGCCAACCGTGTGTCTACCATAACTTAGTTTACGTCTTGATCATAACTCACGATTACCGAAGACATGTTGGTAAATAACATGCCTTCGGTAGGTGGGAAGCGCCAAAAAATTTGAAAATAAATAACGCTCTCAGGCACATACATTGTAATGATCCCAATTAAGCACTATAGGCTTTTTATTATGGGAACCATACAACAACGGCACAAACATAATTATAACATCCATGACCGAACCGGGATTCGAACCCAGGACCCTGGTTTGGCAGTCTGGCGTGGCAACCATTACACCAACCGGGTCGTCGAAAAGCAAGAACCATGCGAATTCTAAGGCTCTTCCGTACCTACATACCGTAAGGTCCGTCACACACATACGGAATTGCAATCCGGAATCCTGAATCAGTACAATCACAATCCTGATTCGGAATTCCGGTTTGCAATCCGTAGGTGTGTGACGGACCTGACGGAATTCTGATTCGGAATTGTTATTTTGCATGGGTTTGATGACTCTGTAGTTTCAAACGGAATTCTGGAAAAAGGAAATCCATACAACATCATTCTGAATTCCAAATCGAAGATAAGATTCAATCACAACAACATCAATACAATGTATGTGCCTGTGAGCGTTATTTATTTATTTATTTAATCCCGATAGGAATGTGGACACATTATTTTTGTATCGTGTAGGTACTTAATTAATTCTTGTTTAGCTTTAGAAAGAGGAAAAACAAGATGTAAAAAATGTTCGTTGATAAAATTTTCAAAATATAGGGTCTTTCTTAATAAGCTGACACTTTTTAAGGGGATAATCAGACCATCAAACTGAACAACTTTCTCTATGGCACCAACATCGAAATCGCGAAAATAAAATCTGCTCGTCCATACAAAACTGCAAACCCACTACACGAGCCTAATATATTCAGCTGATTTTATTTTCGCGATTTCGATATTGGTCCCATAGAGAAAGTTGTTCAGTTTCATGGTCTGGTCATCTCCTGAAAAAAGTGTCAGCATATAAAGAAGGACCCTGTGTAGTCATGCTTTTGAGACTATTACCTAGTTACTATACTATTTGCTAAAGGAACTGAAATAAAAATCGGATAAAAGCTTAAAAGTTTACCTAATATTATCTGCAGAAATGGTTTAATCTGACACCTGTAAATCTTCCCTCGGGATTTCGTGTTTGTATCATACAAAGCCCAGATTTGGCTCTCTGCCAGACGGCAATTTCAAGACAAAAATTAAATTTTTATCACGTCCCGCCTGCCTGCTGTTATACGTAGTACCTAACTTATTATTTATCTGTGGTTACACTATTCATTCATCCATGACATAGGTACCAGGTACCCATACACTACAGGGTGAAATTGATATCATTACCATCCTTTTAAACTAAGATTCTACCAATCAAACTGAACAACTTTACTATAGGAGCAAACCGATCGGAGCAACAACAAAATCAGCTGTTCCATACTAAACTGCAGTACCTACTCGACTCAATTAATGTATGCAACAGCTGATTTTTTAGTTGCTCCGATCGGTTTGCTCCCATAGTAAAAGTTGTTCAGTTTGATGGGTAGACTCTTAGTTTAAAAGGATGCTAATGATATCTATTTCACCCTGTATTGGTGTATCTTATCTTGTTGTGGGGGCTGGCAAGCCAGCAACACTTCGACCCAGTGGGATCGGGACTGTATTGGTGTAAGGGACAGACCTCCGCAAACTGAAACGGTGAACTCAGACCATCAAACTGAACAACTTTCACTAGCCAATACGAATAAGCCATACCTACCCGACTCAAATGTATGGGACAGCAGATTTTTATTCGCGTTTCCTGAGGTAGGCGCCATAGTGAAAGTTGTTCAGTTTGAGTTCACCGTTTCAGTTTGCGGAGGGCTGTCCATTACACCCTGTACATAGGTAGCATTATTTGCCTTTACTTTGCATAATTATACCAACTGATGACTATATAGGTATCCCCTTTCAGGGAAGTCAGAAACTAAACTACATACATACAAAAACTAATGACCATAATCCCATTCGGGGTGAACAGAAGCTCTGCTAGAAGTAGGTACCAAAAATGTTTCCAGGTTTTGCGTTCATTTTAAGGGGCGTCCGCCCGGTTTTAAGTAACTTTGTAACCATTTTATACATTAACTATGGCACTTTTTAAGCAGGTAACGAAACTGAACAATCTACAGGATATGAGAAGTGATGTGGTTTTTCTCGAAATCTATTTTAATTAATAAAACTGAAGAAAAACGAATCCAAAGTCACCCCTTTTTTCCAGTTGTAACCGTTTTACTCTTACATTGTTGATCAGAAAAATATGAAAATTTACAATATTCTTCACAATACAATATAGAATGATGTGGTTTTCTTATTTTTTGAAAATTCTTAAAAAATCATACATGTTTTCAAAGAAAACGGAAAATTCTGACCGAAGCCACGCAATTGAAGCGGGATGGCTAATTGCAAAAGTTTGCTTGTAAGAAAGAGAGCCTTGCACTAGGGAGTAGAAACACAGAAGTCCGTAGGGTAAGATGTCTGTGCCATAAACAGAGGTTGCAGTAACAGCTGTTTAGTTTAGTACTCAAGTATTTGGTCCAGTCTCAGAGGAATGAGGGCGGAGTACACTGTGAAATGGAATTCCGCTCCATTGCCGGCCTGCGGCGGTCTTGACTTGACATGAATACTGATATGAGATGTCTACCACAGAGCAGGGAATGAAAATATCAGTATAATAAAAGCGGTCAAGTGCGAGTCGGGCTACTGGCGCACAGAGGGTTCCGTGCCACACCACCACAGAACAACACAACATTATTAACATTGAAAAAAAACTTTTTTTGTCCGGGACCTTTAGTGCAAGACCGACTCACACTTGGCCGGTTTTTAGTATTTGTTGTTATTCTGTAGAGTTTGCTCTATAATCACACTAAGTTTGACGCTTGTATGTATTACCGTTTTTACGATAGAGCGTGAAGAAAAAACGTTGATAAAAACTAGTTTCTTGTTGAGAACTCCCCTTAATTTTTAACTTTTTGACATTTTTATTATTTGTTAACAAATCCGCCGTAATAACGCATAATCTGAGAAAATTTCAACTATCTAGCTATTACGGTTCAAAAGTTACAGCCCTAAATAGGTAGGACAGACGGACGGACGGACGGACAGACGGACGGACGGACAACGTAGGCTTAGTAATAGGGTCCCGTTTTCACCCTTTAGGTATACGGAACCCTAAAAAGAACAGTATGGAAAGTAACTACGAGATGGAAAATGTCAGATTACTACTGAAAAGGTCAGGAGTGCGATTTTTGAATCTCATTCGCTGAGTTCAGCGGTTGAAAATGTCAAAATTACTGTGGAGATACGCATCTTTCTACTGCTGATTTGACTTCCAAAAATCGCACGCCTGAAGTATGATTTTTGAAAGTGAAATCAGCAATAGAAAGATGCATATCTCCATAGTAATTTTGATATTTTCAACGGCTGAACTCAGCGAATGAGTTTCAAAAATCGCACTCGTGATTCAGCGCTCTGATACGGGGTGAAATGAATGTTGGTAACCAGCTCTGATATTGGGACATCTGGAACAAGAAACAGATAAGTGGTTTCTTAAAACCCGTTGTATAAAACACAGTGCTATCTTTACACAATAGTCTTGTTGGGGTCTCATTGGCCTCGATTCGGACTGTGCCACGACTTAACTTCACTAAATTTATTCCTGTCACTTTCTAAAATAAGATTAAGAAAAGAGACAGAAAACCATCAGCTGACTTTAGTGCTGTCAAAGTGACGTTACACGCCCAAAATAAGATGCCATCATAATGTACGCCATCTTATTTAAAGCGTTTTTGGGCGTGTAACGTCACTTTGACAGCACTAAAGTTAGCTGATGGTTTTCTGTCTCTTTTCTTAATCTTATTTTAGAAAGTGACAGGAATAAATTTAGTTAAGTTAATTCGTGGCACAGTCCGAATCGAGGCCATTGTTCAAAGCGGTCGGTATCAAATCGACATGATGTTTTTGACAGGTTCTTCGTGATTCCGCTTATACCAAGTGTGGTACAACATATCTCTAATATAGTGATATTAGAGATATGTTGTTGGGAAAAACAGAATATTACCTACTTAAAAATTGCATGGACAGTCATAACGTAATAATGATAGGTACGTTAGGTACCGATTTTGTAAACTATATAATCGGAAACTTACACAATAAATAGTATAAGAGATAAGTGTACTTTTTGCAACCATCAGCAGGAAGGCTGATTCAGTGTTTATGGGGTGTAGAGCATCTCTGTTGCAGCTGATCGTAAATTTTTTACTGACCTTTAAACATCAGTAACTCCTAAACCGACTAAAGTTCTGCAGGCATCCCTGTCACAGAGATGCTCTACACGCTGCTGCTGGTGGTTGCAAAAAGTACACTTATCTCCTATCTCTACTATTAAAAACTGTAAATTTAAAAAAAAGAATTTTTTGCTTTGTGTGTTTGAACGAGCATCACGCGAAAACTACTGAACCGATTTTTATGTAACTTTTTTTGTTTGATAGCTTATGTTCTGACTTAAAATCTGGTGTATAATTTGTGCGGACAAAGTTGTTGGTTAACGCTAGTATTAGAATAAAAGTATGCTGGTTGGCGGTCATTAGAAATTGACAAGTAAGTAACAGAAACTGTCGAAAATAAAGCATGTAAATCTAGAGGAATCTAGAGGGGCCTCTCTCAATCAGGGTTAAAATTGCGTGGAAAAAAAGGTTGTAATTCTTCTTTCTTGTCTATCTTGGTTAGGTTCTCAGGCCCGGGTCCTTCAGCCAGACCTCTTCAGGCCCGGGCTCCTATTTTACTAGTTCTGCCAACCAGTAGTATTAAAATGCGCGTTTTTGTGTGTGTAAAAGATATAATAAACGAAATTTTACGCTGTAATCCTTTTCGCACGAACGGTTATTAGGTTTTTCATTCATTTGTTAAATGCTTGATTTTTTCAGAAAAATTTCTGTACCTTCGAGCTTTAAAATAAAATTATAGTTTGGGACTTTGTAATTCAGAGTAGGCACACACACATCCTGTACGCAAAGCGAAATGGAATAATGTACGTCGTTCAATAAACGTTTAGGAGGGCTCAATACAGTTACCCATTCCATTCAATTAGGATTCCGTACGCAAAGTATCGACATTCTATTATGGAACATTCGATTTTCACGTAGGTAGGTACATTAAGCTTTTACCATTTCAAGCCGCGTATTCTAAAATATGTCGCATGATATTTCCGACGTATCGCTAGTAGGACTAGCATGCCACCAACGACAAAGCGACAAAACTAGAAAACCGCATTTCGCATACGCAAAGTAACATAGACAGACGTCTAGATTTTTGTCGTTTTCTCAGGTGTGGCATGCCCAAAGAAATCTTTTCCCCTTAAACTTTGCATACAAAAGTACGTCATGTGAGTTAGAGACGCGAGGGATGCGTGCTGGGCTTGAGATATCGGTATTTTTGGGAACCGGTACCATTGGCCTTGGTATTATACCTGTAGTGTCTGTGCGAACGCGTAGTGGGGGCAGTTGCCTGCCAGCCTTTGTCGGGTGCGGACGTGCGCGCTCCGCATATACTACCTGCCTAGTGAGCAACAGTAAATGTGTACTTATTTAGCAAACCCTACATGTGGCGACGACGGGATCTTATTTTACGTAAGTGCACACTGTATTTTATCTGGTTTTGAAATAAAAACAAAATACAACGTCGGAATTTTGAAATTAAAGCGACGTTGTAAAGTATTATTTCACGCAGCAGAGTAGCGTGTGTTCACGACTATGTTCCCCGAGGGGGTGGTCAGTGATATTCCGAAAACTACGAACAAAGCGAATATCTATTATCTAAAATAACGTTCTATTTTGATTTAAAAGGACAATAACGATAATTCATTATAATTTTATCCACGAGGGCTATCATGGTACTTTCATTTATTTACTATGCCTATTTCATTAGTTTTCATGTCAAAAAACATTGGATTCTTAGTTTGTGCGGTGGTTGACAATCTATAACAGTGATTATTTTTCTTTTCATGAACTATGACCATCAAACGCTGGAGGAAAAAGAGGAAAGGGGACACATCAGGACGATAGACGCTATGCTGGGGTCGAGCTCATAAGAATATACCACAAATCGAGCACCTGAAGGATTGCTGCGACTAGACTCCAATCCTAAAGGTCATGTACAATACATTACCATACATGTTCTTATAATAGACTTACGCTCAAGCCATAATCCTACGGAGTAGGCAGACTACGACAATGACTATCTCATAATATGAAGTTATTCAGCTAGATTGAGGAGTATGTATATCTATGCAAGCCGCTTGATTAGGACCTCGACTTAACAGTCGACGCCGTCTGAGGATCTTACAAAATCCTTTCTTACGAAATCCCAGAATACATAAAATCGTAAGAGTGTCGTAATCGTGACTCTGTCTATGTAACCTACCTACACATAACTCGACGGAGTAGCGATAGGTGCCCTATGGCACTCGCGTACCGTTAAAGGTTAAGCTGAAGGTCAGATACAGTCGGTCGGTCCGTCTGTCAGTCGGTCGATTGGTCGGTCAGTCGGTCGGTCGGTCGGTCAGTCGGTCGGTCAGTCGGTCGGTCGGTCGGTCGGTCGGTCCGTTGGTCGGTCGGTTACAGTTGCTGTTAAGGTTAAGGTTAAACAGACAGATACATATTTACGAAGACTACTAATTGTCTGGTTACAATGATTAATACTATAAATTGTAGAAAACAGGCGTATAATAACATCTTGAATATTATAGTGTTATTTATTATAAATATTATGTAACGCTGCGTACGTATAGATACGAGTGAGTAAATCGGTGCAAAACAGTAGCCAATGCTCATAAAATTTAACACAAATACCTACCGGATTACATAAGGTTTCTGCATAGGTATGTCAGTGTAAAACTATTTTGATATTCAATCACAATCAATATTGTTTGTACCTAGTTATCCCTAAGGACTTGTGATAAGGGAGTGACTTGCAAAGTTGCAACTATTTAACAAGGGGGCAAAAAGGGATTTCTTGCAAATTTCCGTTACATCTATACCATACGTCTAACTTAGCGATTCAAGATGAATTCAATTCTAAATACACTGTTGAATATGCTATATCGTTTGCACCGATCGTTACTGACTTGACTACGTATCAGTATAATATACAGTATTTATACATCATCATCATCTTATTTAAGAGCTACGCTCTTATCGGTGGAGTATTCGCCAATACAACACACATACCACACATGTGTGCATGTGTGCGTGTATTTATACATACCTACCGAATATTAGGTTCCAAGCGCGAGTCACGCTAACTAAAAGGCGATAAGTATAAAGTGCGAAGTAGGTAAAACTACAGTAGTTAAAGGACCATGCAGTGATTAAACTGTTAGTAAAAACTAAAAGGTCAAGCAGATGCATCATTCATGCGGGGATATGCAGGGCCATGCAAAGTCATGCAAAAATATGGAACTGCAATAGTAAAAGGACTATTCAGTAACTAAGTTGTTAGTAAAAACGGGAAAGTCATGCAGTTACATACAATGCCATGCAAGGCCATGCAGAGCCATGCAAATATATGCAACTACAATAGTTAAAGGACTATTCAGTAACTAAGTTGTTAGTAAAAACAAAAAGGTCATGCAGTTACATACAAGGCCATGCAAGGCCATGCAAACCCATGCAAATGCAATGGTGACAGGATCATGCAGTTATTAAACTGTTAGCAAAAGCTAAAGGGTCATGCAATTATAAAATGATATTGGTTAGAGAACCATGCAACTATCACGTCATTAGCGAAAGCTAAAGTATCATGCAACTATTAAATGATAATAATTATGTGTTATAGAACCATGCAACTATCAAGTTGTTAGCGAAAGCTAAAGGGTCATGCAAATATACAATGATATGGGTTACAGAACCATGCAACTATCAAGTTGTTAGCGAAAGCTAAATATCATGCAACTATAAAATGATATGGGTTAAAGAACCATGCAACTATCAAGTTGTTAGCGAAAGCTAAAGTATCATGCAACTATAAAATGATATCATCATCTTATCATCATCGTGTTATAAAACCATGCAACTATCAAGTTGTTAGCAAAAGCTAAAATATCATGCAACTATAAAATGATATGGGTTACAGAACCAAGCAACTATCAAGTTGTTATCTAAAGCTAAAGTGTCATACAACTATAAAATCATATGGGTTATAACCTATAGAATCATGCAACTATCAAGTTGTTAGCAAAAGCTAAAGGGTCATGAAAATAAAATAGTTACTGCACTCATATTATATAATTGTACATGAACTATAACAGCAGTTAAATTAAAAGTCCTTAATTGCAGTGGCTGGCGTGGCGGCTACGCTGAATATTTTAAGTGCCTAAGTGTATGTGCTTATCACAGACTTACTCTCTTGTCCTTACTTCCTTAATATTATAAATCGTAAATTGATACGATCCTGAAGCAGTAACTCTGACCAGTAGTTATCTGAATGAAATGAATAAAAAAAAAGAATGGAAAGGATAGGAAAGGAATGAGATGAGATGAGAGGAGATCAAATAGAATGAAATAAATTAGAGTGAAATTAAATGAAATCAAATCAATTCGAGTTAAATCAAATAAAATGTTAAAATCTTTTCATTGAAAGAATAATGGTCAATTTATAGTCCAAAAGTAATTTTGGGTCGTCATATTGCATGCATATATTAATGTGACATTAAAACATTATTCGAGCATCCGGTGCACATCCGAGATATTGACGAAGCCTGAGGGGATTGCTTAGTCTCCTTTTACGACATTAATATTATGTTTGGTGCTATTCTAAGCCGGACATTATACGACCATTCATACCTACTTAAAAGTGTCATCATGATACACGAAATGCAAAGGACCAAATAAAAATAAAAAAACGATGTTTATAGTATCGAAACTAATACAGGCCATGAAAATTAGTCAAAACTGGACAATTAACAAGCAGAGTCTTTCGGGTTCAAATAATCCTAAATGAGCCATAGGCAAAAAACTCAATGTAAAACTAAAACTATGGACTATTAAATGTCTAGAATAAATATATATTGGACATAAATATAAAATAAATAAATAAGAAATGATAAAGATATATGGAATGTTGGCAAATACTAGAGCTATATTTTATGCTGTCAAATGGAACATATGTACCAATTTAAGTACCGTGACCCAATAGTCACAGTCTTTATGTACTAAAATGCAATGATAAACAGCGAAAACATAGACTAAACACTTAATTCTAAATTTGCAACGAAATTGAACACACAAGACATACAATTATATGCAATAGTCCTGTACCTATACTAGGTTTCTTTTGAACACCTTTTGTTTATTATTCCATAAAGTTTATTGCAGAAACTGGAAACATGAGGCAAGCATTATAGCTATCTAGCCAATAATAATATACTACTCGAAATCTGTCCACAGGTACAAGGAGCGTATCACACTGAAATTGATTTTGACGCTAAGTGCCATGGACAACGATATTTTACGAAGACATAATCAAAGTTTTTTTGAGTAACAAATTATTTTCGAATGGCCACTCTTTTCAATTTAAGAGCACCACCAATATTGTCCAAAAGAAAATGTTTATATTTTAGCCAGAGAATAAATCAAGGTATAAGTGATACTTAATGAAAATGTTTTGTGATCAAATCCAATTACCTATTGAAGTAAAAATTGAATAAGGCATATGCCTAATTAGAAATTAGGAGTAGTCTTGCTAATACTTTTGTAGTTCAACAGTACACCTTTTCTAGTAACAATGTGCAATCTCACGTTGGTTTAATAAAACCAGCTTAGATAAAATTTATATTTTTAAATTGTTCTACGTACGGTTAAACTTAGTTGGATTTTATATAAGTACCTAACAAAAGTAAACTTAAATCCAAACTTAACAAACGTGACAAAAGTATATAAACTGTACTATCCTACCACAAAGTTTTAAAATTACTTGGAATGGAAGTTGATCGCGATTTGTCAATCTTATCTTGCTGTTTGCTTAACCAACCCTCACTCCTGAAATAACGATCACAGTTCACAGGTCAAGAGGAAAAATAAATTAAGATTTATTAATTTAATGTAATTAGGTTACAAAATTAATATTGTGTCATATAAAGTGGGACTAGACTTTAAATTTTACGCAATAAAACTAAATGTTGTAATAATACAAATTGTAGTTAAAATCTTGAAATATTATAAAAAGGAAAGGGATAGTCTAGACTCTAGAGTAGTAAGGTAAAGTTGAATGTAAATGCCTACTGGGCTCAGTATTGGCACAGAGTACTATGGGTACTGGAAAGCTTTTATTAACTATTAATGAAATGAAATTAAGCAGTAAGAAACGTAACCTTTAATAATCAAAGATTATCAATCATAACACATTATATTGTTATGTTATAGCGATGTGCATAGTGGAGTTTCTTGCGCCGTTTCTTCTCCCAAGCGAAGCACCTTCCGAAGCGGTGGTAGATTCATATAGAAATATATAAAATATTAAGAAAATATAAAATAAATGCAAGCTGTAGTACTACTGACTTTATAATAATAATTATATTCATATGTACCTGTATTGCTTATAGTTTTGATATTAAGTGTACTGTTACAAAATACATCTGAAATTAAATTAAAATAAAGAAGGGATGTAGTGTCTGTGCGAACGCGTAGTGGGGGCAGTTGCCTGCCAGCCTTTGTCGGGTGCGGACGTGCGCGCTCCGCATATACTACCTGCCTAGTGAGCAACAGTAAATGTGTACTTATTTAGCAAACCCTACAATACCGGTACCAGACGCTTACCCTACTATTGGTACCGTTACCAGACGTAGAACCTATACTTATTACTTTCAAATCAGTATCGGTTTTATACCGGTACCTAGACCTACCAAATAAATATTTACGATAGAGTGAGAAAACAGATGTATTAAAAAGGATAGACAATCTCCGTTTGTTAGGCGGAGTACCAGGACCTGTCTGGAACCGATACCCAGGCACCTAAATGGCAAGAACCGCAAAGTACCGGTGCAGGACCTGTACTTTGGTACCGTTTCCAAGCAGCGGATACGTGCGAGGTATGCGAGGTCGCACACCAACCACAACATCGCATACAACACGCACGCCGCTTGCCTTCACAGCTTGGTAGAATCCGTATCACAGGTCCGCTACGCATCCCCGTTCCGTACAGGTTCAGCTTCCTCGCACAGCTTTGGTGGAATGACACACTACCCTCGTTGGTCTGCAAGGTAAGAAATTTACATGGAACCAAGGGATTGTAAGCGATAATTAAGTTGAAATTGCATTAAAGCACAGAATAGTACGTTACATACATAATAGAATTAATTTCATTAAGACACGAGTCCAGCGACGTAGCATAGCAGCATAGCATATGCTCACGACTATATTCCCCGAGGGGGTAGTCAGAGATATTCTGAAACTCCAGCGACATGGACAGGTTTAATTGAAATTGATCGTTTGACAGATTGATAATGATAATTAATTTATGAAGCTATACAATGTTTATAATGAAATCGCATTTGATACAACGTAACGTCGGTCTTAAGGTCTGTTGACTATCGTATCGTAATCGAGTATCATTTCCTCTTTTGTCTATAGGATCCCCTGCAGTGGGATCCTGCTTTTCACGAATAAGCTGGCCTTGGGAGGAAGTGGCCATAATCCACCACGCGGGGCTATTGCGGATTGGAGGCAAGTCAGCGGTCAACTTGCTGCCATAACATTTTTAAACCTTCTTTGACATTATGTACACAATCACCTAATGGATCTATCCGTGACCTGCTTAGCGTGCTTAGAAGCACGGAGGCACTCAACGTGAAATATAATTAAAACCAGTGGCGTAGCATGGGTTTCTGTCGCCCGGGGCACTGACCGATTTTGCCGCCCCCTTATCTTTATAAGAAGACCACACAAAAAATAACGGAGACATTTTTTATAAGTATTCGGGTTGTGGTCAGACATGTTTTGGTTTAACCATGCAAAAATTGAGACTCGAGCTCAACTTTCCTCCTGAATACTAATCTGTTAGAGCTAGAGCTTTTTTACATACAAAACATGGTATTAAGTAACCCAAGTAATCGAATGAAGCAAGCTCGACATTTTTAGTAGGTACCACTTCTTAGCTGTTGTCAGACCTCTTTAGGATTATAATCCTAACACCCTATCCCATCCTATCCTCCTATCTTTACTGTTATATATAACAGTACAGTAATTAAAGCAGAAACTTAGAGCGAGCGAAGCGAGCTCGACTTTTCCCTGTTTTACGAAGTGGTTATAGACAGAGCTCAATCAATCTGTAGGTATTATTCCAGAATTTGCCGCCCCTAGTAAAGTGCCGCCCGGGTCATTTGCCCCCCCTGCCCCGCCCCCCTCGCTACGCTACTGATTAAAACGGTCACTTATCCAATAGACCGACCGACTTCACCGTCCATTTCCATTTCATTAGTACCGAAGCTTCACTACTTATAGCCCCTCTTGATCTTTTGTAAGTAAAAAGAACTAAAAATGTTTATGCAAACAATTTACTGTTTCAACGCATTTTGTCTGGTAGTGACACCCTGGAGAACTCGTATATATTCGTTCTTGAACCTTTAGAGTCGACACACATAATATTAACAAAGCGGAGTATTCCCGTATTTTACTTTTCTTCTCTTTCATTATTATTACTCTTCAATAAATTATAGTTTTCCCGACATAGCGACAGCACTCAGGTTTTGGGTTCAATTTCAATTATTGTGTTTTAGTTTAACTTTTCGTAAATTTGATGGGATAGATTTGTAGTATGATGAAAATTAGATTTTCATTATGTAAGTTACAACTGAAACCTTTATTCGATGGTTGCTAGTTGTAGCAAAGATTCTGGCCACGACAAAATACAGTCGAAAGTAGTAGTTGTTTTAGTGATAAGGGTGTAATAGATACCCTTCTAGTTTACGTAAGTTTTAATTTTTTTTCATTTTGGTGTGCAAAAAATAATATTCATGTTATGTAATGTTAAACTTAACATAAAAATAAAATAGGTACCTTATAAGACCCGCTGTACCTATTTAGTAGATATAACCTTCTCGTTGAGAGGTACTTACCTATAAGTTATGATTATGACTCATATCCTCAGAAGGGAAAACCATTTTGATCATAGCGAGCACCAGAGCTTAATTAATCCTTAATAGTTCACTGTAGACCAATATTTATTTTATATCTTACTTTTTAAGTAAGTATTTTATTTTATTTGTTAATTAAAACCTGAAAATATATTCATTACTGAGGTTAAAATACCACTACCACTACCACTACAAAAGCTGCGGTACAGAAACAATCACACATTTTTTGTGAAATCAAAACAGGAGTGCGATTTTTGAACATCACACGTTCAAACGAGTAAAATGTCAAAATTACTATGGAGATTATGCATCTTTCTACTACTCTTATGAACATTGCGATGTTCAAAAATGGCACTCCAGGTCTAAAAATGCTCATGTATTTTCTATACCTAACACTATACTTAACATACCTGTACGTACATCTAATAATAGTTCCCACAGGAATAAAAACGTTAAACTTGACAGTTTTAAGGTTTTATAAATTTAACGAGCTTTTACCCGCGACTTCGTCCGCATAAATTATTACCAGATTTTAAGTCAGATGATAAGCTATCAAACAAAAAAAGTTTCATCAAAATCGGTACAGTAGTTTTTGCGTGATACTCGAACAAACAAACACCCAAACAAACAAACAAACAAACAAACGAACAAACAAACAAACAAACAAACAGACAGAAAAAAAAAATCAAAAATTGGTGATTTGGAATCAGGGACATCTAAAAATCATATCGTAATTTTTTTTTTGTAAATATCTTCAATGTACAGACACAATTCTGTTACAGTTTTATAATAGTTTAGATAGAAACACTCAGACAAGTTTACTACGTGTTTGAATACCTGAGCCTAAAAGGTATTTTAGTATAAGTCTTCGTATTCGATTGAATAATAAATTAGTACCTACCTAGGCAATACGGGAGGAATAATTTTGGTTCTTAATTTATATCTACGGATCTTCTAATAAACATTTCACAAATCTGCTTTAGTTAAGCTTGTTCAACGTAATTTTGCCATTTTGAATCAACTAAACTGAAAAGCATAATTTAACGGACAATTTTGAAGTAACTTTGTGAATCGATCCATTGATTGTAACGTCAAAACTGGTCGTGTAATTAAGATTTCTAACTAGGTACTTTCTTAGTTCTGGATTCTCTAAGCTAAGGTGGTTTTTGGGTTGCTGATTGTATATCTTGGGTTTTTTAATTATCATCAATGTTAAGACATAATGAAAAAAAAAACCGAATGCATAATAAAACAATAGAAAAACAAGCTCTTATATTCACTAATCAGCTATAACAATGTGGTTCGAACAAATATAATTTGAATGCTATTAGGTAGGTATCGCAAACGGGGACAAAGAATAATTATAAAACATACCTTAGGTACCTTTCTTGGTTTGTCCCCGCCTGCAATACCTACCTAATAGCATTCTAATTATATTTGTTCGAACCACATTGTAGTAGCTGATTAGTGAATTATAAGAGCTTGTTTTTCTCTTTTCAGTTAATATAATTGTTTTTTTATGCAGTCGGGTTTTTTGTTTCTCTTAATAATTTAGTTTATCTATCTATCTATCTATCTATAACGTCACGCCTCTTTCCCAGTGGGGTAGGCAGAGACCAGGGCGCGCCACTTACTACGATCTTTACATACCTCTTTTGCCTCATGCACATCCATTCATCTCTTCATACATGCCCGTCGGTTTCGAGTACTCCGCACCTCCCCTTTTTGTAGGACGCAACTGATTTGATCAGCATACGTCCTACGAGGTATACTACCTAATTTAGTTTATTTCATACTTTTTAGTCTTGTGTCAAAATGGTAGCATAAAAGTACTATAATATAAATATTTTTGGAATTGTCTGTTTACAAGCTTTCATTTGATACCCATATTGTAATTTTTAACAAAAAAAAATTTTTTATTCCCCCTCTTTTTTTAATTCGCAACCGCCTTATTAAAATAATATAGCCTATGTCACTCTCACGATTTTTACAAATCTAACGACACCTCATACGTCAAAATCCGTCAAGCCGTTTAGGCTGTAGGCCGTGCCAAAGAAATATACATACAAACATACATACATACATACGCTCGAAAAACATAACCCTCCTTCTGGCGCAGTCGGGTAAAAAGAAAAAGTTTCCAAACTCATACAGTCATCTTTCCTTTCAAAAGATAGTAGCAACCTATTTCGAATAAAAAAAGAAAACATAATTATGCATATTGCGAGCACACAATACGGCTTGTATGTTACAATGTTCATTATAACGGATTCCCATCATATAAATGTCTACATTGTCACGACTCACGGAAGCTAAAACTAGGACCTACGTGCTAGTACGTTAACACGTTCGTTGACGCAGTGGGATAGCGTGGGGTTTTGCCGCCCCCGGGGCACAGACCGATTTTGCCGCCCCCTTATGAAGCCCTACACAAAAAATAACGGAACGAGCGAAGCGAGCTCGAAATTTTTTCTATATTGTGGCCAGAAAGTATTTAGTTTATCCATGCATAAATAGAATCTTAGAGCGATCGAAGCTACCTCGACATTTCTCCTCAATACGAATCGATTAGATCCAGAGCTTTTTACATACAAAAAATATAGTAACCTAAGTATAGGCTATAGATCCAGCAAAGCAAGCTCGTTATTTTAGCCACTTCTTAGCTGTGGTCACAAGTCAACTCTTTAGGTTTAGGTACAGTAATTAAAAAAGATACTAAGAGCAAGCGAAGCGAGCTCGACTTTTTCTCTGCCCTAAGAATTGATTATACATAGACAAAGCTCAATTAATCTATATTTTTCCTGATTTTGCCGCCCTTAGTAAAGTGCCGCCCGGGGCAATTGCCCCCCCCGCCCCTCGCTACGCTACTGCGTTGACGACAAACAAAGAATAGCTTTTTAAACCAGCATTTCGTACCGAAAACCATGTTCCGTAGAATGTTTCATTTTGCCCAATTTGAAACCCTAATGAAGTTAAACGAATCGTAAAATCAAATCAAGGAAACATTTTCTCGGCAATATTAAAAGTAGAATTTTATATTTTCTTGCTGGAAATGTGAAATTTGAAATTGCAGTTTCATTCGAGTCTACAAATTGTAGCTTTGTATGAAAATTTTAAACGTCTAGCAAGGTATCTGCTAATTTGTGTAGTTAGTGGCAAGTCAAAATAGTGTATTATTTTATTATATTATATTAATTATTCCAATAGTTAAGGTGAAACATTCATATTGGTTAAACAAACAAGCTCAAGCTAAAAATCTAGCTTCCTAGAATATGTTGAAAAAAAGTCTGCCCTCGTTTAGTAATCCCTCTTAATCGTGTCACGGAGCATTTTGCTCGTCAACGGCATTATGCTACGGGTGTTGAATGCAAAAGGTTGAAAACTGAAAATATCCCTGCTATGTTGGCTGCGTGGATCTTGCACAGGGCGGAGAGCGAACCCGGGAGAACAGCAGTGCTGCCACCTTACCTTTTGCCGCCGGATCTGGCGCATTTTTGGTATGAGCGGAGAATCTAGTTTCGTGTTTTGCGATTCAAGATCATCATCATCATCTCAGCCGATCGACGTCCACTGCTGGACATAGGCCTCCCCCAAGGATCGCCATAACGACCGGTCCTTGCGATTGAAATATATTCAATATTGATAGCGTATTATGTGGTCAAAATATGTCCATAGTGTGTGAGGTGTTCGGGAGATTTAAAATATGAACGCTTAATCTGAAGTGCTATCATTAATTTTATTTGGGAGCTACGAACTTAAATTGACTTAAAGGTGGGATTTTGAAAGACTGATAAGACTAATTAGGGAACTTTAAAGGGGAATTCATGGGAGAAGAATTTAGCGCCAAATCGATTTTTGGAGGTGGCAGCCCTGCAGCCCACCCAGTACGGTCCCGGATCTCGAACCCACTGGACGACTCTACCGCTTTCAACCGACGCGAATTCGCGATCTAACTTCTCGCGTCACGAACACAATGGGTACAAACCGGATCGCTACTCTTGATGGCTTCCAATCGAAAATGTGAAGTGGTTCGATTGTGCTCGATCGACGCTTTTCAACTTCAGTTGTTGAGATTGTTTCGGATTATGTCGTCTATGGATTGAAGCGTATAGTTTTAACGGTATGGATGGTGTTAAATTATTTTTTATTGATAGTAAATATTTTATAGTGCTATGAGCTACCTAGAGCTAAGAGCTTACTAACTGGAAAAGACAATAGAATTCTATATATCCCGACTCCTTACTTAAAATATCTGTGAAGAATATGTACCTACCTAGTCTGTTGTTTTTTTAGGGTTCGGTACCCAAAGGGTGAAAACGGGACCCTATTAATAAGCCGACGTTGTCCGTCCGTCCGTCCGTCTGTCCTAACTAGCCCAGTCATTTTACGGTTTGAGCCGGGACTAATTACTAATTGCATTTTTTTTCCTCTATAATAAAGAAGAGCCAATTTGAGCTAAGGAATGTACCAAAATTAAAAAAAAATTACGACAGCAACAGGTCCAATTTTAAAATATAGATATTATCTCGTTCTAAAAAACCTGATGATAATTTTTTTTTGCACATATTTAAGGCTTTACCATCATACATACTTCAAACATGGTGTAAATATTTTTGCCTACTTGGAAGGTTTTGAAAAATACATTCGTATTTTCTAATAAATACCTCATTTTTTAAATTGTAATGCCTATTTTATTGATCATAAATAATGTATATTGTTAAATCTAATTCAAATGAGTGCATTGGTATTAATATTATTAATTTAAAAGCCTTCTGGGACACACAATTTTGATTTCTATGTTGCGTAGCAATTTTTTTTAATATGGTTTAGGATAGTATTTTTGTCACTAAATAGTGCCAGTTACAGTTTACAAGTCCAATTAATAATTACTCCCTACCCCGCCTAACAAAACTCCGTAAAATGACTGGCCTAAACTATTTAGGGCAGTAACTTATGAACCGTAAGAGCTAGATAGTTGATATTTTCACAGAATGTGCGTTATTACGGCGGATTTGTTAACAAATAATAAAAATATCAAAAAGTTAAAAATTAAGGGGGGGTCCTCATACAAGGAACTAGTTTTTATCAACGTTTTTTCTTCTTGCCTTTGGTAAAAACGGTAATACATACAAGCGTCAAATTTGGTGTGATTATAGAGCAAACTCTACAGTATAAGAACAAATAATAAAAACCGGCCAAGTGTGAGTCGGTCTCGTGCTAAAGGTCCCGGAGTAAAAACATTTTTTTTACCCTAACATGTTGTGGTACGGAACCCTCGGCCTCTGTGCGCGAGTAGCCCGACTCGCACTTGACCGATTTTTTACACATTAGATATTAAACATCAAAAATATTATATGCTAAGTTATAATGATAAAAGTAATCAATTTCGTGCTTTCAAATGCGTCACAAATGATTGTGCACCCTGTAAATTACCTACCTATAGCATTTTAAGTTTAGACCCTGTAGCACATCTAAGCTTATAATTATCATAAACATGATGTAAGAAAACACCCTAGTACAATGTGTGGTTTAGTCAATCAAACTGAACAACTTTCGCAATGAAGCCAACTTCCAAATCGCTGTTTCATACTAAACTACAGTACCGTACCGACTCGACAGATTTTTCCCCTATGTCTCCATAGTGAAATTTGTTCAGTTTTATGATCGTAACCACCACATTAAATATTACTACGGAGGTTTGTTACACTCTACACTGAAACTAAATATTTTCTTGCCGAAAGAAAAAAATCTCGAATTCATATTGCACAGTCAAGTCAAACATGTGAATAAATAAGTAGAGACCTATAATAGTGCCGTATTTATAACCCTTTGTTCGCTTCATCTTGTTATTTTATGTTTGCAGTATACAGGGTCCTTCTTAATATGCTGACACTTTTTTTGTAGGATGTTCAGACCATCAAACTGAACAACTTTCTCTACGGGACCAACATCGAAATCGCAAAAAAAATATCGGCTGTCCCATACATTAGGCTCAAGTACTTTGGCTGCTTTTTTTTTTTAAATGCTCACTGGCACATACATTGTAATGATCCCAAGTATGTAGGCTTTTTGTTATGGGAACCATACAACAACGGCACAAACATGTATTTGTATGGAAGAGCTATTTTTTTTTCGCGATTTCGATGTTGGTGCCATAGAGAAAGTTGTTCAGTTTGACGGTCTGATCATCCCCTTATCTTAAAAAGTGTCAGCATATTAAGAAGGACCCTGCAGTATGCAAATAAATAATATTGTATTTTATACTTCATCATCGTCATCATAATCAGCTAGGTAAACCTATTTACCTTGTACTTAGTGCCTACTTACCCATTATTTTTTATTAGCTTTTGCCCTCGTATTAGTCTGCATTGACTTATCCTATGTATTAATTCTTTGTTAATCTAGAACACATTGTACAGGGTGTAACAAAACACGCTAGTAATACTTCAGGGGGTGCTTCAGACCATCAAACTGAACAACTTTCACTAAAGAGCCAATTTCGAAATCGCGAAATAAAAATCAGGTGTGTCATACAAAACGTATCGGTTCAATGCATGGGACAGCAGATTTCTTTTTCTCGGTGTTGACTCCATACCCATAGTGAAAGTTGTCCAGATGGTCTGACACATCCAAATCATTTTGTAAGTAGGAATCCAAATCTAAATAAAAATGATAAAAGTAGACAGGAAAAAATGCAAACAACTAAAACCAGCTACAATACAACGTTTCAATTTAGGCTAGTAAGAGACGTAGACGTAGTATACATTGAGTATAGTATAGAGATGTCACAGATTATATTATACTCGTACAAGATACATTATTGTTCTGTATAATTATGTACATTGTGTATTGCGCCGACCCCAAATAATGGGAAATGGGCAAGACAGTGATGATTTATGTACCTAGATAGTGTAGCAAATGGATCGTCTCTATTAAGATAACCCATTACTCACCAACACTGACAGCCAATCATTTGCAATGCATGCACAGAATAGATCTCACTCGATCTCGCAGTGTCGTCCGCGTCCGTCCGTCGTCGGGTTTGAAATGGTTCGTTTTAATGGATTTAAAAATCTTTATTGAAGACACGAAGACACATCTCTTTTTTTTTAAATATTTATTTGAAGATTACTATTGACTATGTTACTCGTTTTTCGGTCCATTATGCGACGTCATCATAATCATCATCATCATATCAGCCGATAGACGACCACTGCTGGACATAGGCCTCCCCCAAAGGGGGGGGGGGGCATTTGCCATAATCGCCACGCTTGGCAGGCGGGTTGGCGATCGCAGTTGGATTGAATGGGTGTACTCAGAGGTTGCTGCTGCCCATCCTCAATCTGGTCAAGTGCTTGTCTGACTCGCGCACCGAGGGTATCATGCCATCACACAACACGATATTGTTTATATTATTTACTCTCTCTCTCGCCCACTTAGGCTAGGCTTAGGTTTAGGTTTTGATTTTTTAAAATTATCTGCGAAACATTAAAATCGGTTCGATCGCTTATACTTGAAGACCTGACAAACAGGCTGCCGGGTAAAAACTTTTAGACTTCAAATAATAAGCGTAAGACATTATTAGGAACTAATTACAACCATCCAGTGTGGTAGTGGAAGCACGACTCGAATTACAAATGTGACCACGTAGCCTTTTCACCAAAGTTTCCAGAGCTGTCGGTGATAAAATATCGGACGGAAATTTACCAAACTTTTCTTACTATTACACTTAGTAGCAATAACTTTCTGGATTGCGGTTGGCTGGGTTTTGTCCGCTTGCTCATTATTTATGTTCTATTTACTTTTTCTTCCGACTAGCAGTATCTACAGGGTGTAAGTGAGAGCCTATAGCAAATACTGAAACTTTAATTCAAAGCATCAAACTGAACAACTTTCACTATGGAGCCACCATCCAGAAGCGCGAAAAAAAAATCAGCTGCTTCATACAAAATCGACTCAAATGTATGAAAAAAAAATTCCATGTTTCTTGAGGGTGGCTCCATAATGAAAGTTGTTTAGTTTGATGGTCTGAATTCACCGTCCCCTTAAAAAAGTATTATCATCCCTTTAAAAAAGTATTCGCATATTATCAAGAAGGACCATAAGTTTAAGCCTTATAGCTTAATGGGTCTTAGGGTAATTTTACACCAACAAAATAAAACAAAGCAGTTCTGGCCCGAGCAACTAAGACAAAAAATATTATAGTTTAAAAAACTAAAAAACACGCTTATTAATGCACTAAAAAGTACAAAATAATCTGATTTACTTAAAATATAATAAGTTACGATAATTATGCATCCTACCATTGTACACTTGTTAACGCAAACTTCTCACTTTTTAATGTTCAATGACCAAGTAAAAAGCGTGGGGCGCATTGTGGGAGCGTTGGTGGTAGTGGTAGGTAACGTTTCTTCGAGAAATTTATTTCGATAAAGCGCCCCACGCTTATTTACTTGGTCATTGAACATTAAAAAGTGAGAAGTTTGCGTTAGCAAGTGTACAATGGTAGGATGCATAATTATCGTAACTTATTATATTTTAAGTAAATCAGATTATTTTGTACTTTTTAGTGCATTAATAAGCGTGTTTTTTAGTTTTTTAAACTATAATATTTTATTTTTTACTTTTTAGTCTTAAACCATCAGGAGATCCAAGTCATCACGTCACCAAATGTAATGCATTTAGTTAAAACTCGAGTGGTTTACTAGTAACCGTTGAAAATTTCAACTATTCACCTCCTGGCTCCACCGTCTGGTCTTATTCACCGTTGTATTAGGTTCGTGAAAACAAATCAAATACACCATACTCGAAGGGTTTACTAGTAATCGTTGAAGAGTTCCACAATACACCTCCTGGCTTGGTCGTGAGATCCACGATGCTATGTATAATTTTGAGACTAGTCCAAACATACCAAACGAGCCCAAACTAGAAGGGTTTACTAGTAACCGTTGAAGATGTAGCAGCCCGCCAACAGATAGCGCTAACAGTCTTCCTAGCAAAAATATGACATAAAACAAATAACGATGGCACATTGGAAACCAGTAAAGCTGCTACACAATCTGGTGGTTCACAATCGCATGCAAGACACAAATCGCGCAAGAAGAATTATCAGAGTCTCAGTATATAGGTTCTGGTCCCAGGCATCACACCTAGCCTGGCGGAAGTACTTCCCTTTTCAATGGAGGAACATTCCACCTCAGTTCCTCTATAAAGAGTTCCACTATCCACCTCATGGCTCCATCTTCAGATCCTCATCACCATGTTGTGTAATATATTGGGTTCGACAAAACATACCAAACAAGCTCGAACCAGAGTGGTTTACTAAATAGCCGTTAATGAGTTCCATAATCCACCTCATGTCTCCATCATAAGATTCACGATACCATGTATAATGTACTGGAATTATCAAAGCAAACTAAACGAGTCCAAACTCGAAGGGTTTACTAGCAATCGTTGAAGAGTTCCACTATCCACCTCCTGGCACCAACATGATATCCATGACACAATGTATATTATTTTGGACTCGTCAAAACAAACCAAACGAGCTCAAACTCGAGCGATGTAGGTACTAGAAGCCGTTGAAGAGTTCCACAGTCCACTATCCACCTTCTGGCTTCATCGTGAGTTCCAAGACACCATGTATAATGTATGGGTCTCGTCCAAACAAACCAAACGATCCCTAACTCGAAGGGCTTACTAGTAACCGTTGAAGAGTTCCACTATCCACCTTCTGGCTTCATCATGAGTTCCAAGACATCATGTATAATGTATGGGTCTCGTCCAAACAAACCAAACGATCCCAAACTCGAAGGGCTTACTAGTAACCGTTGAAGAGTTCTACTATCCACCTTCTGGCTTCATCATGAGTTCCAAGACACCATGCATAATGTATGGGTCTCGTCCAAACAAACCAAACGATCCCAAACTCGAAGGGCTTACTAGTAACCATTGAAGAGTTCTACTATCCACCTTCTGGCTTCATAATGAGTTCCAAGACACCATGCATAATGTACCTATGGGTCTCGTTCAAATAAACCAAACGATCCCAAACTCGAAGGGCTTACTAGTAACCGTTGAAGAGTTCCACTATCCACCTTCTGGCTTCATCATGAGTTCCAAGACACCATGGGGCTCGTCCAAACAAACCAAACGATCCCCAACTCGAAGGGCTTACTAGTAACCGATGAAGAGTTCCACTTTCCACCTCCTGGCTCCATTTTCAGATCCTCATCACCATTATTGTGTAATATATTGAGTTCGGCAAAACATACCAACCGAGCTCGAACTAGAGTGGTTTACTAATAGCCGTTAAAGAGTTCCACTATCCACCTCCTGTCTCCATCATGATATCCACGATACCATATAATTATAATGTATAAGACTTGTCAAAATAAACCCAACAAAGCCCAAACTCGAAGGGTTTACTAGTAATCGGAGTTCCATTATCCACCTCCTGGCTCCATTTTTAGACCCTCGTAATCATGTGTGATGATTGGGTTCGTTAAATCAAATCAGACGAGCCCAAACTCGATGGGTTTACTAGTAGCCATTAAAGAGTTCCACTATCCAACTCCTGTCTCCATCATGAGTCCCAAGACACCATGTATAATGTATGGGACTCGTCCAAACAATCTTAACGAGCCCAAACTCGAGTGGTTTACTAGTAGCCATTGAAGAGTTCCACTATCCTCCTTCTGTCTCCATCATGAGATCCACGACACAATGATATTATATCGGACTCGTCAAAACAAACCGAACGAGCTAAAACTCAAGCGATTTACTAGAAGCCGTTAAAGATTTCCACTATTCACTTTCTGGCTTCATCATGAGTCCCAAGACACCATGTATAATGTATGGGACTCGTCAAAACAAACTAAAAGAGCCCAAACTTGAGTGGTTTACTAGTAGCCATTGAAGAGTTCCACTATCCTCCTACTGGCTCCATCATGAGCTCCAAGATATCATGTATAAAGTATGAGACTCGTCAAAACAAACTAAAAGAGCCCAAACTCGAGTGGTTTACTAGTAGCCATTGAAGAGTTCCACTATCCAACTCCTGTCTCCATCATGAGTCCCAAGACACCATGTATAATGTATGGGACTCGTCCAAACAATCTTAACGAGCCCAAACTCGAGTGGTTTACTAGTAGCCATTGAAGAGTTCCACTATCCTCCTTCTGTCTCCATCATGAGATCCACGACACAATGATATTATATCGGACTCGTCAAAACAAACCGAACGAGCTAAAACTCAAGCGATTTACTAGAAGCCGTTAAAGATTTCCACTATTCACTTTCTGGCTTCATCATGAGTCCCAAGACACCATGTATAATGTATGGGACTCGTCAAAACAAACTAAAAGAGCCCAAACTTGAGTGGTTTACTAGTAGCCATTGAAGAGTTCCACTATCCTCCTACTGGCTCCATCATGAGCTCCAAGATATCATGTATAAAGTATGAGACTCGTCAAAACAAACTAAAAGAGCCCAAACTCGAGTGGTTTACTAGTAGCCATTGAAGAGTTCCACTATCCTCCTACTGGCTCCATCATGAGCACAAGATACCATGTATAATGTATGGGACTCGTCAAAACAAACTAAAAGAGCCCAAACTCGAGTGGTTTACTAGTAGCCATTGAAGAGTTCCACTAACCTCCTACTGGCTCCATCATGAGCTCCAAGATACCATGTATAATGTATGGGACTCGTCAAAACAAACTAAAAGAGCCCAAATTCGAGTGGTTTACTAGTAGCCATTGAAGAGTTCCACTATCCTCCTACTGGCTCCATCATGAGCTCCAAGATATCATGTATAATGTATGAGACTCGTCAAAACAAACTAAAAGAGCCCAAACTCGAGTGGTTTACTAGTAGCCATTGAAGAGTTCCACTATCCTCCTACTGGCTCCATCATGAGCACAAGATACCATGTATAATGTATGGGAATCGTCAAAACAAACTAAAAGAGCCCAAACTCGAGTGGTTTACTAGTAGCCATTGAAGAGTTCCACTAACCTCCTACTGGCTCCATCATGAGCTCCAAGATACCATGTATAATGTATGGGACTCGTCAAAACAAACTTAAAGAGCCCAAATTCGAGTGGTTTACTAGTAGCTATTGAAGAGTTCCACTATGTATCTCATGACTCCATCATCAGATCAGCTCGATAGTACCAAATTATTGTATTGTCATGCAAACTACATACACCTGCAAAGTTTCAAATCTATACATTAATTAGAAGTAGGTTAAAATTGACTTCCTAGATTTTCTTACATACTTACTTAGTTACATACAGGTGAAGCTAATATAAGCGTGTTAATGTTAAAAAGGCTCAAAAGTTCGGTACAACTCCGATACCGAAATACTTGAGAATAGATAGATAGCTGTCACCAACATTAAAATTCTATACTATGGAGAATTAGATTAGGGGGCGGTGAATAGCGTCTACAAGCATGTAGGTATCCAGTGGACAATTGGTGGGATTTATTTTTTCCGTCGGATAACAGGATATTCAAAAGGAAAGGCAAGTTCCGTTTAGTCCATACAAACGTTTTCCCCGGTTTCCTCCTGGATAATGAATAAATGACAAAGACAATCTATGTTTCCTTGTCCCTTGCTTTGTTATTTTCCAAGAACCAAGAACCTTAGAAAATTACGAAATTTTTTTCAATTTTACAGCCGGAGTCTTTCACCAAATTATGTTCTTGAAAGAATAATTATAATCTGTTTAGTTTTGAAGAATCTAGAAGGGTCTATTTTATGTAGGTTATATCAATCCGAGCTGCAGTTGTCACTTTCGCACTGGTACCTCGGTTGCTTGGGAATAGCGCCACAGCAAAAGATCTATTAAATACCTAATCTTTAAAGGAAAATGCCCAATCCTGTTTCGCCTTCAAAACTGATAAATTTGAATTTGAATGTTATAAGAAAATAATGCTACGATAAAAACGGATAATTTCCATTTCCTTGGGAAGTATGATATCCCTCCTATTTTGTGTATAATTTTAGCCATCATAGTCTTTGTTTGTGTTCTTTGATCATACTCATTCGTAATTAATTTGTGAAAAGATTTGAAACGAATTTAATATCTTTTCTGGCAGACCGCCTTTAAGACAGGCATCATTTCTTACTAATAACACCATTACATTCCTTAAGTATCAGAGGTTAAAAATGGCTCCGTGTGAAACCTCACAGGGTACTCGTAGGTAGGTACCTAATGGAGCTCCATCGATCATGACGGCCCGTCCCCTCTCACCCTGTGAAGTGCTTGTTATGCGGTCTACGTCACATCGACCATCATTCTTTATCGATTGCGTTCCTTAGAATTTGTTTCATATTATTATGATATCTAAACTATTATATATAACAATAAATTAAAACCGCCTTCAAAAAAACTAAAAAGTTAAAAAATAATATTGCAGCCTATGACTTTTTCGTTCGCATCATAAGAACCTTAATTTGTTTTATTGAAGTCGCTGTCAAGCCGGTACGATTCGCGACAAGGCTCGCATTTTTTGGCTTGGCTTGACACCGACTTCTATAAAACAAATTAATGTTCTTATGATGCGAACGAAAAAGTCATAGGCTGCAATATTATTTTTTAACTTTTTAGTTTTTTTGAAGGCGGTTTTAATTTTTTGTTAAAATTTTGTTTATTTCACAATTTTTAGTGGTGAATTGATTAGTTCGATTTAATAGGGAGTGCTTTAAATTAACAAACGCACTAGTCGGCACTACGATTTTCGAAGGTTCCCCTCGATTTCTCTGGGATCCATCATCAGATCCTGGTTTCCTTATCATGGGACCACCCTCGGGATATCTCCTTTCCAATAAAAAAAGAATCATCAAAATCGGTTCATAAACGACGAAGTTATAAGCGAACACACATAAAAAAAAATATATATACGGTCGAACTGAGAAACCTCCTCCTTTTTTGAAGTCGGTTAAAAACTGTAACAGAAGTGTGTCTGTACATTGAAGATATTTACAAAAAAAAGATTACGATATGATTTTTAGATGTCCCTGATTCCAAATCAACAATTTTTGGATTTTTTGTCTGTCTGTTTGTTTGTTTGTTTGTTCGTTTGTTTGGGTGTTTGTTTGTTCGAGTATCACGCAAAAACTACTGAACCGTTTTTATGAAACTTTTTTTGTTTGATAGCTTATCATCTGACTTAAAATCTGGTATATAATTTATGCGGAAAAAGTCGCGGGTAAAAGCTCGTTAATTAATAAATAATAATAAATAAATAACGCTCACAGGCACATACATTGTAATGATCCCAAGGTAAGCCTTAGGCTTTTTGTTATGGTAATCATACAACAACGGCACAAACATATAACATCCATGACCGAACCGGGATTCGAACCCAGGACCCTGGTTTGGCAGTCCGGCGTGGCAACCATCACACCAACCGGGTCGTCAAATTAATTATACAGGGTGTAAAATTTAAGAGGGTGCTTCAAAACACCAAACTGACCATCTTTCAGTATGGATCCAACTTGATAAAAAACAATTGTTACATCGTAAAAAGAGAATGACTAGAAAAGGCATTAGAATTATAATCGTCGCGAAAACAAAACGGGATTTTTATGCTAATCGCATTGAGTGAGAAAGGAAAATCGATATTGTTTGTCCCTTTCAGCGTATGCGGTATTTTTGGAGTCTCAGCTGAAATTGCTTACAAAATCTTGCAACTGTGGCAGACTGCACTATTTTCATTACTTTTTTTATTTTTTTTCGACATTTCGATGCAATTTCATAGTGAAATTCGTAGCAACTTGTTAAATATGTGACGCATTTAATTTTATACCCAACGAGCTTTTACCCGCGACTTCGTCCGCATAAATTATATACCAGATTTTAAGTCAGATGATAAGCTATCAAACAAAAACAGTTTCATCAAAATCGGTTCAGTAGTTTTTGCGTGATACTCGAATAAACAAACACCCAAACAAACAAACAAACAAACAAACGAACGAACCAACAACAAACAAACAAACAGACAGACAAAAAATCCTAAAATTGGTGATTTGGAATCAGGGATATCAAAAAATCATATCGTAATCTTTTTTTAACCGACTTCAAAAAAGGAGGAGGTTTCTCAATTCGACCGTATATATTTTTTATTTTTTTTATTTTATGTGTGTTCGCGGATAACTTCGTCGTTTATGAACCGATTTCGATGATTCTTTTTTTGTTGGAAAGGAGATATCCCAAGTGAGGTCCCATGATAAGGAAACCAGGATCTGATGATGGATCCCAGAGATATCGAGGGGAACCTTCTAAAATCGTAGTGCCGACTAGTGCGTTTGTTAACTTAAAGCACTACTATTAAATCGAACTAATGAATTTGCCACTGCAAATTGTGAAATAAACAAAATTTTAACAAAAAAATTAAAACCGCCTTCAAAAAACTAAAAAGTAAAAAAATAATATTGCAGCCGATGACTTTACCGTTCGCATCATAAGAACATTAATTTGTTTTATAGAAGTCGGTGTCAAGCCAAGCCAAAAAATGCAAGCCCTGTCGCGAATCGTACCGGCTTGACAGCGACTTCAATAAAACAAATTAATGTTCTTATGATGCGAACGGGAAAGTCATCGGCTGCAATATTATTTTTTTACTTTTTAGTTTTTTGAAGGCGGTTTTAATTTTTTTGTAAATATCTTCAATGTACAGACACACTTCTGTTACAGTTTTATAATAGTTTAGATATAAATATAAACATAAAGTATGTGTAATAATTTAAGTACTTACATCACTAGTTTTTACCTTTATTTTTTATGGACCTCTTTTGAATTACAAAAGTTCGGATCAGCCGATCGACTTTCTATGGAAGGTCCAAACTTTTTTTTGTTATTTGATGCATGTTCCTCAGGGAAAGTTGTTTAGTTTCATTGTCTGAATACATTAGTAATTAAAAACTAGTACCTAGTGTAGTATATCGCATTGGACACCCTTATCCAAAGAGAATATCTACCCTCAGACCTCACCACACCATACTACATAAAGAAATAAGAAATAAAAGTAATGGAAAAAGAAATTTGAAACAAAGTTCCGACGAAGTTTCATATAACAAAAATATATCAATTTTACACAGGTAGTTACAGTTTAGTATTCTTTAAAAGTTGTACGTGGTAGTTACAGAGTGAAATAAAAGCTACACGGTTCCTACTGGGTAATAAAAAGGCAAGAATTTACAGGGTAATCTACCGTTGTTGCTTGATATGGAGAACAGTCATGCACGATGACACGTCTTAAAAATTTTAACAAAAAATTAAAACCGCCTTCAAAAAAACTAAAAAGTTAAAAAATTATATTGCAGCCGATGACTTTTTAGTTCGCATCATAAGAACATTAATTTGTTTCATTGAAGTCGCTGTCAAGCCGGTACGATTCGCGACAGGCTTGCATTTTTTGGCTTGGCTTGACACCGACTTTTATAAAACAAATTAATGTTCTTATGATGCGAACGAAAAAGTCATCGGCTGCAATATTATTTTTTAACTTTTTTATTTTTTTTGAAGGCGGTTTTAATTTTTTTTGTTAAAATTTTGTTTATTTCACAATTTTCAGTGGTGAATTCATTAGTTCGATTTAATAGTAGTGCTTTAAATTAACAAACGCACTAGTCGGCACTACGATTTTCGAAGGTTCCCCTCAATTTCTCTGGGATCCATCATCTGATCCTGGTTTCCTTATCATGGTACCACACTTGGGATATCTTCTTTCCAACAAAAAAAGAATCATCAAAATCGTTTCATAAACGACGAAGTTATCCGCGAACAAACATTAAAAAAAAAATATATATATATATATACGGTCGAATTGAGAAACCTCCTCCTTTTTTGAAGTCGGTTAAAAAGTAATTCTACCGGGAGGTAGATAGTTACATTACTACTCATGTCATGATACTGAACAACATTCCCAAAGAAATAAAGGGAAAGCAATAAAAAAGTTCAACTTTTGATACAAAATATAAACGTTCGATCAGCTGATTGCATTTAAGAATTGAAAGTAAACATTTTTTTTGCTAATAGGGAACTTTGTATTGGCAGCTAGACGCATTTGCCTCATGGTAGATGGTTATCCAAAATCAGGAGATTGCAGGTTTTATACCCAGAACGGCCGGCATTGCCTATCATTTACCACGTTTTTGAAGGGCGAAGAAATAAATATGTAGGGGTCAACACAAAAGATCCCATTGGGTCTTAGTGTTGCTGGCTTGCAAGCCCCCATAATAAGATAAAAGATAAGAT
Source organism: Agonopterix subpropinquella (assembly GCA_922987775.1). Classification (NCBI taxonomy): domain Eukaryota; kingdom Metazoa; phylum Arthropoda; class Insecta; order Lepidoptera; family Depressariidae; genus Agonopterix; species Agonopterix subpropinquella. The sequence continues at coordinate 9,550,342 of OV277695.1, read as the reverse complement.
AGTTGTAGGAAAGTTGTTCAGTATTGGGTACAATCACCCCTTACTGTAATGCAACTGTTTACCCTAACACCCAGAATAAGTATCATATATACTTGAACTGTTTGTATTGTTAAGCAAAACATTTTATAGTAGGAATGTACCGCAACGAAAACTCGTTGACCCTTTTCCCAGACAAATCCCGGCAGTCGACAAAACAATTAAGTTAAAACGTTAAAATTCACAGTTCTTAGTTCAAACAAGTTCCTCAAGTTGCTATAATTATTATTTCAAACCTTCTCAGTAAAGGACTTTCGGGTCAACCTTCATTTGCCAAATTAAATATGACTACATTAGTGGAAATAGGAAACACTTGTTGTGTTTCTAATGGTTCTTTGTTTATAGTGCCTACCTACCTACCTTTCAAATTATGGTGAACGTGATGTTTGGCACTGGCACTGGTTTGTTTCGTAAAGTTTTTTCAATGTTGGTAGCTGGAAGCACGTGCGATACCGCCAAATAATCACCGCACAAATTAACTTGAACCAAAGCTTATATATGTTCTGGTTTCGTATTTGTGTATTTGAGATTAGCTGTTGCCCGCGACTTCGTCTGCGTTACCCGGATAAAAAGTACCCTATGTGTTAATCCAGGCCATGGTCTATCGGTATACCAAATTTGATCAAAATCCGTTAAGCAGTTTTTGCGTGAAAGCGGAACAAACATCCACTTACTTACAAACTTTCGCGTTTATAATATTAGTAGGATTCCTGTTATGTTGGTCGCTTTACGCGTTTTTTGGTATACAATTCGCATGAAATTATGTCACAACTATAACTAAAACCAATTTTTCACGAATATTAAAAATAACACGAAACACACCAATAGCAATGGCGCCAAGCAAACTCCCTAAACATAACTAATTCATAAACCTTGCCAGGTCTTATTAAAAGAGACTGATTTGTTTGCGGACTGAATCTAAATCTCACTCCACGCATAGAATTACTAATATGCTCTACGTAACAATTTGCACACACTTTTATTACCTAACTGAAAATCTATTGTAATTTTGTGGACTGGAAAACTCATGCTTGAGCTGAAAAACATTGATTGGCGGGTCTTAGGAGCTTATTTAGCGTTGGGTTTCATCTCACGTACATGTTTTATAAAGCGTAATTTCACATTCAAAATGTTTAGTCTAAGCCTTTGTGTTATAATGCTGGGTTATTCATCTGGAGAATAAGAATATGTCTATCAGGAGACCATTCTCCTCGTTAGTTGTAACCTCCATAGGTTTAAAATTTTGTTTCTTCTTAATATTACATTTCTGTTTCTTTTTGGATTATATTTGTTATGCCAAATTATGTTTCAAACCAGGGACCAGGAGTGCGATTTTTGAAACTCATTCGGTGAGTTCAGCAGTTGTAATTAATGTCAAAATAACTTTGGAGATATGCATCTTTCTAATTCTGATTTGACTTTCAAAAATCATACTTCAGGAGTGCGATTTTTGAAAGTCAAACCAGAAGTAGAAAGATGCGTATATCCGTAGTTATTTTGACATCTACAACGGCTGAACTCACCGAATGAGTTCCAAAAATCGCACTCCTGGTTCGAATTCCTGTTTTGTCATGGATATTATACTTATACCACTACGATATGAGTCCAACTTAATATGCTGACTGTTTTTAAGAGGATGATCAGACCATCAAATGTGACACTAATCGAAATCGCATGATGTCCCATATTTGGGTCGATTGCAGTTTTCTATTAGTATAAGAGATAAGTGTACTTTTCGCAACCATCAGCAGCAAGGCTGATTCAGTGTTTATGGGGTATAGAGCTTGAGAGGAGGATGGACCAGGTCTGCCTGCATAACTCCAGTCGGTGTAGGAGTTACTGATGATTAAAGGTCTGTAAAAAATTAACGATCAGCTGCAAGGCTGATCGTATAATATTGTTGTAGTATGCACTTATGTGAACAGTACAAAAACTGTAAAGTTCTGTCAGTCGGTTTAGGAGATACAGCCAGTCAAAGTTCCGACCTTTGAACGGCTGTATCTCTTAAGCCGACTGATGAACCATGTCAATTTTTGTACTGTTCACATATCTACAACAGTGCATACTACAACAATAACATACGATCAGCCTTGCAGCTGATTGTTAATTTTTTACAGACCTTTAATCATCAGTAACTCCTAAACTGACTGGAGTTATGCCGGGCAGACCTGGTCCATCCCCATCACAGAGAAGCTCTACACCCCATAAACACTGAATCAGCCTTGCTGCTGATGGTTGCAAAAAGTACACTTTTCTCTCGGAATATATGGGACATCCGTTTGTTTCTCGCAATTTCGACCTTGGTCCCATAGAGACAAATTTTCAGATTGATGGTCTGATCATCCGCTTAACAAACCTTCAGCATATTTAAAAGGACTCTATTAGTTATTATAGTGTGGGTGCCTGTGAGCTCATTTATTTATTTAGGTACTTGTCTTTTATCACAGAATAAATACTAGTACTACCCGTACTTTTATTATGTGTGTAAAAATGTGTGAGTAAAATGCACGAAATTATAAGGGTTCTTTTTTAAGTGAAAACTTCTTTAGCACTACTTCTTTGTGCACTTTTTGGTATGGGTAAAGTCAGACATATCTGCCTCTCTTTCTACCGCGCGGCGTAAATTTATGCCTGTTCCTGCTGTTTCGTTTAAGCTCCCTCCCTTTTTTATTTTGGAAGCCGTTTTGGAAACTATCTAAACTATTATAAAACTGTAACAGAAGTGTGTCTGTACATTGAAGATATTTACAAAAAAAACATTACTTACAATATGGTTTTTAGATGTCCCTGATTCAAAATCACAAATTTTTGGATTTTTTGTCTGTCTGTTTGTTTGTTTGTTTGTTTGTTTGTCTGTTTGTTTGTTTGTTTGTTTGTTTGTTTGTCTGTTTGTTTGTTTATTTGTTTGTTTGTTTGTTTGGGTGTTTGTTTGTTCGAGTATCACGCAAAAACTACTGAACCGGTTTTGATGAAAGTTTTTTTGTTTGATAGCTTATCATCTGACTTAAAATCTTGTATATAATTTATGCGGACGAAGTCGCGGGTAAAAGCTCGTAAAATATAAAATCAAGATTATAATCAAAGTGTTTATCCTAAGAATGTGTATGTTGTGTTGAGTTGGAGGCAAAAAGGGTAAGTATTATAGGCATTGGTAGACCGCGGAAATGTATTTACGTCTAGGGAGCGAGAGTTGCATTAAGAAAACGGCCCACAATTTGTATACATACTCAGATATACATACGTAAAAGCGCCAGCAGCGAGAATACGACGTACGCGTACGTGCATAATATATACATGTCACGCTAGGGAGAGAAAAAGTGATTGATGATTTTTTTTATGTGGTTACTACCACATAAAATGTCGGTTTACGGTCCGGTATAAAATAAAAGTCTGAGTTTGAAAAACAGTGTCCCTCACTGTGCACCTATTTTGAAGAGATTAGAATAAATTAGAACACCTTTTCCATTACCTGTTTTAACACCTTTAAAAATTACGAGACGTCTATAAATAAAGGTAACGAAATCCTATACTTATAATTATATTTTGCTTGCTTACACGCTTATGTGTATTAACCATTTATAACAAAACACGCAAGTAATATTTAAAACAACTTTCACTATGGAGACAAAGTACAATAAAATTTAAAAAATCTGCTCTCCCATCCATCCGGGAGGTCCTGTGGTGAAACAGCTGTTTTTTTCTCGATGTTGGTTCCATAGTAAACCGTTGTTCAGCATAATGGTGTAATAAACCACACCCTTAAATATTACTAGGGCGTTTTGTTACAACCTGTATATGTATCAGACCAAGTTATTTGTAAATAATTACAAAAAACAAACTATTTCCCGCAACTTTGAAAGTATCATATTTTTCGACATAGGTATTCTATCTATTTCCAAATCAAAATCACACATACACATTTCATAAAAAAAAAAATGAATTTGAGTTAACTTGATGATCCGTGAGCACACTCGTACCGTACCGTTTTAACCCGGCTTAATGTTATAAAACTCCGCACTCTCACCGACCTACAGTTCCACAAAGCGGATAAAGTTTAACCCCCGGGGACAACAGAGCCCGAGGGTGCGGCCCCGATGAACAACTTAATTACCATCCTGCCTGACCATTAATCGTTGGCGTTGGCTGTTGTCCATTATTTACGTCTGGAACTTACTAAGTCCCGTAAATCAAGCTATTTTCATATTTTTCATATGGCATTAGGGTCAATTCACACTGAATGAGCAGCGGCGAGCAGTGGCACGCAGCGACCGGAGGACCATTTTCAGTGCAATATTTTACCTAGCATTAACTATAGTAAATAAAGTTAATGTTTATTTGAAGTGATAGACGGTTAGTGCGGCGCCGCATACATCCTCGAGTAGCCACGAGGCCGCGCACGCCCTATTCAAAGAGAATCCGCGAGCAGCCGCGAGCAGCCGCTGGCAGCCGCGAGCAGCCGCGGTCAGCCACGAGCATCCGCGAGCAGCCGTGTAGCTGCGAGGCAGTAGCCTCGTAGTTTACAACGCGGCTGCTTGCGCATGCCCGCGACTGCTTGCGCCTGCTCGCGGTTCCTTTTTTAGTGTCAATTAACCCTTAGAGTTCTCTCACGAGACAACTTTTTTCGAATGGAATTTACAGGACCCGAACGCTCGTTCATTCGTCATCATGAAACTTTTTACTGTAAATTGACCCTTTTCTTTGTAATTCAAACAATCGATCAAAACGTATTGGTAAAGGTTTTTAGAGTTCCGTAGTTCTACAAGGAAGATCGTTTGGTGCGTTCGCCTCTCAAACGAGGCAAAGTTATTAATTTAATGTATGTACTAAACCGTTCCCCCTTGTGATTTCAAACCCGTTTGACTCGGAAATCGCCCATTTTGATGAGGCACAGAAAATCTCGAAGAAATTATATCGGGTACCTTAACTATCCTATGATAAAAACTTTCCAAGTAATGGAGGGAAAACACTGTAAAAGGTAAAAATTGAGTTTGCAAATCAGCCCGAAGTATCAAGATATAGATGACTACGTAACACAGCTGGCACGTTCATTTTTAGGGTTCCGTACCCAAAGGGTCAAAACGGGACCCTATTACTAAGCCTACGTTGTCCGTCCGTCCGTCGGTCCGTCCGTCCGTCTGTCCTACCTATTTAGGGCTGTGACTTTTGAACCGCGATAGCTAGATAGTTGAAATTTTCTCAGATTTTGCGTTATTACGGCGGATTTGTTAACAAATAATAAAAATTACTAAAAATTAAGGGGGATTCTTAACAAGAAACTAGTTTTCATCAACGTTTTTTCTTCACGCTCTATCGTAAAAACCTTGATCGCTGGTAAAAACGGTAATACATACAAGTGTCAAATTTGATTATAGAGCAAACTCTACAGAATAACAACAAATACTAAAAACCGGCCTAGTGTGCGTTGGTCTCGCGCTAGAGGTCCCGGACAAAAAAAGTTTTTCTTCTAAGTTAATAATGTTGTGTTCTGTGGTGGTGTGGTACGGAACCCTCGGTGCGTGAGTAGATCGAGTCGCACTTGACCGGTTTTATTAGAAGATGCCAGGTCAATTTGTTTCAATCACGTATAAGAATATAACATTACCTATCTCAATACAAGTATGCCACGGATAGGAATTCGCGTGAAAATTCCTAACATTATTTTCGCCATGCCGCGAGACTGACAACGACTCTACGTTTCCACAACACGTAGAAATAAATGAGGGCAAGCTTTGTCGCGGTCTCGTGGTAGCAATGTAGAAATAGCACACAACACAATAATTTATGTTATGTAGGTATATCGCGCGCCGTGTTAACTGTGTGATGTAGTTGTAGTGATTTGATTACCTAAGCTCTTTGATTTTTAATTTGTTGTTGTTAACTGACGTCCTGGCTTTAAACAACCTGTGTGAATAGTACGATTTTAAAAAATTCACAGATCTCGTGTCTTCCACGCCAAAGTCACCAAATCAATCTGCCAAATGAACTGAATTAAATTTTTTATCCGCGTCACTAACCCATATCTGTGATACGGACCTCCATCTTGGTCTTTCTTTAATTCAAAATACTATGTTGTTTAAAAGAAATTGATCCTTATGAATGACTCTTTCGGTTGGTATCATAAAATACAGGATGTTTTTTTTTCACATTTCACCGGTTCGATTCCCGGCTCAAGCAGATGATTTTTCAAAAATCTTTAAATGCAGTTTAAATTATTTTTGAAAATAAAGGAATGTTTCCGCCATTATAAATATTAAGGGTACTTTCCCTCCAACCACGGCCTTTTTTTTCCACCCTGTATACATTTTTTTACGAAGACCTATATGGAACAGCAGATTCTTTTTCAGAGGTAAATCTGCACCAAAAAAATATTACTACTTATTGAAAAGTTGAAGTGCCAAATGCCATTTTGAAAACTTGATTAAAGAGGCCAATTTTTGAAATTACTTGCCAGGTTTGGCCAGGTTAGGCATACATGTTTTATACAGGTTGTAGTCCCAAAGTTGCCAAAGAAAACAATGTTTGCAGCAACGGAAGATGGTGTTTTCTTTAAAAAGTACGGCACTAATTCTGTATCTTTGAATTGGGCCCACTGAAAGGATTACCTATTCAGGATTGCGTACCTAACAAGTATTTCAATAAAAAAAATAACAAAGTAGTTACTAGATCTAAAAGTTGAGCACAGGGTGGCGATATATTTCGAAGGTTAAAAAAAACTAAAAATCTCGAAAATATCAAACTTAGATTTTTTTTTGTATTTTTCCCTAAACTTTTACTTACCTACCTCCTAATTTCCGTCTGACGTTGAGTGTTGAGACACCCTGTATGTAATATAAACATTCTATCTAAATATTTATAGGTACATACATACATACAAAGGACGTGAAAGGGCCTTAGGCCAAACTTTATGTTGGTGCTGTGTGCGCACATTTTCTTTGAAAACAGAAACTATTTTCAGTTTCTCGAAATCAGCTTTTTCCTTTTTGCCGATCGTTAAGAAGCTTTTACTGCGTCCTGGAAAACTTTTATCTTAAATTGAAAAAGGGTATTTATTTTTATAAGATTGCAAAATTGTTATGAAATTGATCGAAAGCAATAGAGTATTTAATGTAATGAGATATTACGTAAGGGTTTAAAAAAAAGAGGCAGAATATTTTTTGGTAAGAACAAGATTGATGCTGAAGAGAGAAGATGAAGCGATGACTTATATTTATACAGGGTGAAATTGATATCATTGGCATCCTTTTAAACTAAGAGTCTGCCCATCAAACTGAACAACTTTTACTAGGGGAGCAAACCGATCAGAGCAAAAAAAAAATCTGCTGTTGCATACATTTGAGTCGAGTAGGCATTGCAGTTTAGTATGGGACAGCAGATTTTTTAGTTGCTCTGATCGGTTTGCTCTTATAGTAAAAGTTGTTCAGTTTGATGGGTAGACTCTTAGTTTAAAAGGATGCCAATGATATCAATTTCACCCTGTATACCTCCCTGAAACTAAAAAAAATTGTTGAATGTCTTTCAAATTCGTCTTACCTATCAATGATATTATATTATACGAGCTTTTACCCGCGACTTCGTACGCATATATTATATACCAGATTTTAAGTCAGATGATAAGCTGTCAAACAAAAAAAGTTTCATCAAAATCGGTTTAGTAGTTTTTGCGTGATACTCGAACAAACAAACACCCAAACAAACAAACAAACAAACAAACGAACAAACAAACAAACAAACAAACAAACAAACAGACAGACAAAAAATCCAAAAATTGGTGATTTGGAATAAGGGAGAGCTAAAAATCATATCATAATCTTTTTTTTGTAAATATCTTCAATGTACAGACACACTTCTGTTACAGTTTTATAATAGTTTAGATTAGATACATACTTATATCATATGGCTGAAACACCTCGACCTCGAAATCTATGTTTTGTTATGTTATGTGTATGTCTTGTACACTCTGTATAGGTTTTATGACAAATCTATACGTTAAATAAAAAATCATTGATTGTAAATCTTTGCACCTCGGAGTTGATATCTTCAATGTACAGACACACTTCTGTTACAGTTTTATAATAGTTTAGATACATACTTATATCATATGGCTGAAACACCTCGACCTCGAAATCTATGTTTTGTTATGTGTATGTCTTGTACACTCTGTAAAGGTCTTATGACAAATCTATAAGGTAAATAAAAAAATCATTGATTGTAAATCTTTGCACCTCGGAGTTGATATCAGACGTCCTTCTTCACTTTTGTGAGGCGAGGCCTCTTCCATCTGACATCCCGATTCACTGGTTTCTCGCTCTCATACACACATTTGTATAGGAGATAAATCTTCTGAAATGTTTAACCCTATAGTTATCGCGCCTTCCCGGATTGCGCAAACCTTTTAAAAGAACACGCAAAGAAGTAAATAAAGCTCACAAATGGAAGGGACGTGTGGCTGTCTTTTTATTAGTTCCTCACGAAACAAGCTAAATAAATTACTTTGACCTTACACAACTCCTCCCGTCCTCATTTAGGCGACGAAAAGGTTAATAAAGTTTTTTGCTGATGTTTTATTGCCAAATTATTCAGACCATCAAACTGAACAAGTTTCACGGGAGCATGGAGAAAAGTCAGCGGTTCCATACAAAACTACGACCGAAATGTATGGGACAGCTGATTTTTTTTCTCGCGATTTCGATATTGGTCCCTTAGAGAAAGTTGTTCAGGTTGATGGTCCGAAGCAACCCTTTTAGGCTCCAAAAGGGTTATTTTACACCCTGTATACTATAGGTACTCATATTTAATATTTCGCACTGACATTATTGATGCTTCTATTCTATCCTATTTTTGTTTAATGGCGTTTCCTTGGTGGATTTTGCCAGTATCTAGTTTAAAAAGAGCAATTAGTGCTTGACGTTGTACGGTAATTGGATATGGCGATCTCAAAGCCCTGTTGTTATACAAAAACACACACTCGAAACCGCCATAAAATGGCGGAGCCGCGTGGCTACTTAAATCGCGAGCCAACGACAGACGTCCACTCGAAAGCCCTCTAGCCACGCGACTCCATTTGATGCTTTCCGACAAGTTGAAACTTTGATAGATTCGTTTCAAATTTTCAAAAATAATGTTCGACAAAATTCTCACTCAAGCGTTTTTAAAACAAAATTTTCTCTTTATTTCTAGCTCGTATTTAGCTCTGTCTTTTCCAGCCTTTTGTTTTCTGTAGCCTGCATTTCCTAGATTTTTGTCCGTCGTCGTATTTCATCGCACGGCTGGGGAAAAGTCTCGCCTTATTTTTCCTTTATTTCCTCTCGTTGCCAAGCTCTAGTCACAACGGTTTCCTAGATTAAAGTTTTTTGTTTGCGCTCTCCTCTCAGCAAAGTGCTGCCCGGCTCGGACGGCCGGCAAAGCAACACCTCGCTCGCTACGCAACTCCACTTGTTGTTATTGACATTCCTCGCCGCCTTAACGACGTTATTACTTTCCAGCTTCTCGGAGGGATATTAATGTAATTATGGTTAGCTACCGGTTATCAAATTCTGTAATATAGTGGGGTGTGATTAATGTTACTGAAGTTTGTAATTTGATATTTCTCGAGTGGGTGTTATTCATGTTATACTGGGTGTGAGGAAAAGTATAATTAACCTTTAAACCACATACTCTACCCATCAAAATGAACAACGTTTACTATGGGAGCAAATCTGTCAGAACAAAAAAGTCAGCTGTCTCATACATTTGTGTCGTGTAGGTATTGCAGTTTAGTATGGAACAGCAGATATTTTTTTGCTCTGACTGGTTTGCTCCCACAGTCAAAGTTGTTCAGTTTGATGGGTAGATTATGTGGTTTAAAGGTTAATGATACTTTTCCCTACAATCTGTGTATAGTTATACCTACAGGCAACCTACAGGATAAAAATTTCGTCAGTGCAGATTCTTACTTGTAAAACTGAACACTTTCAATATGGAGCCAACTTCAAATCGCGAAAAATCCAACTGTTCCATACATTTTAGTCGTGTAGGTAGGTAATGCAGTTTGGTGCAACTCAAAACTTAAGATAACTCCGAGCTCTTCAAACTTTAAGGAATAATCGTTGCACGAAAGAGATATCGGCTAAAGCTAGAAAAAGTGTCTGCTTACATGTTTTCACTATGAAAATAACAAGTAGAGTAGTACCAGCACACTGGTAGCATGCACACCCGCGATAGCCGTGATACGGCTTTATCACGTCTTTTATCTCGTTCGTTCGCGCGCAAAAGAACGAGATAAAAGACGTGATAAAGCCGTATCACGGCTATCGCGGGTGTGCTGTGCATGCTACCAGTGCAGGTTTATAAGTCTCCCCGATGTACCTGCGCAGTTGATAAATAATAGCGCGGAATTATATTGGCCAATCAGGATGTGTCACCTTCAATATCTTGGCGCTATTGGCTAATTTGGTTTCGGGCCCTTTTCGCTGCCTTCCGACTTTCCACCCTTTGATTACTAAATAACTTCGGGTTTTGTCGGGGACCCGGGCCTGCTCTGCGCAAACGATGATTGCATGCACGCATATGCTCACGACTATATTCCCCAAGGGAGTAGTCACAGATATTCTGAAACCTCAGAACATCCACGTTTCACTAGTACCGTAACTCTGTCCAGTGTGACGGGGAGTGGGCAAACGATGATTGACGAGCGAAATTATTTTCCTGGTCGTACTGTAACAAGGAAATCTGGTATATGTACCTACATACATAAACTTACGACCGTAATCCCTTTCGACGTAGTCAGAAACATTGCCACAACTACCATACCTACTGTATGTGTAAGAATACTAAGAATGTAAGTAGTTGTATAGCAATGCTCACATTTAGCAATCTGGTATGCGTGACATACTTTAGGGGGTAGGTACTTTAGATCATTAAACTGATCTTTTACAAATTGAAATCACGATAAAGAAAAAAATAGTGTGATGGTTACTCGATTCAAAATATAGCACGTGATAGTTGTTCAGTTTGGTGATCTGAAACATCCCCTAAATTGTGTAAATCATTTAAGTTTAAACCCTGATATCTTAATTAGTTTACTATCTTTTATCATTGTTGTTTCCAATGTCAACGAAAGTTCTTTTTTTTTAGAACTATATTTGAAACGTGTCGAATTTAAAAATACATGGAAAAAATATTCACCCTTTGAAATATTAGAGACATAAAATATAACGAGTGTCGAGTTCACGCTTAGGGGTGTAATTTGCGTTGATTGGTTCATCATTTCCAAAAGCGGTGGGTGGATAATAATAAATTTTTCGTAGAGGGTTCTTTGAGAGAAAATGCTTAAGTTTATGATGTCGAATCAGCAATCTTTAATAAAACCGGTCAAGTGCGAGTCGGGCTACTCGCGCACCGAGGGTTCCGTACCACACCACCAAAGAACACAACATTATTAACTTAGATTTTTTTTTTTTTGTCCAGGATCTTTAACGCAAGACCGACTCACACTTGGCCGGTTTTTAGTATTTGTTGTTATTTTGTAGAGCTAACTCTATAATTACACTAAGTTTGACACTTGTATGTATTACCGTTTTTACGGTAGAGCGTAAAGAAAAAACGTTGATAAAAACTAATTTCTTGTTGAGAACCCCCCTTAATTTTTAACTTTTTGAAATTTTTATTATTTGTTAACAAATCCGCCGTAATAACGCATAATCTGAGAAAATTTCAACTATCTATTACGGTTCAAAAGTTACAGCCCTAAATAGGTAGGACAGACGGACGGACGGACGGACGGACAACGTAGGCTTAGTAATAGGGTCCCGTTTTCACCGTTTGGGTACGAAACCCTAAAAATTGGACAAGTCGGGCAGTGTAAGATTCCGTAGTTGCCCATCACAATATGCGGCCTTATGAGGGTGCTTTTTGTTGTATACTATGAACATATTTATCAAACAAGTATTACATTTTAAAGGTTGGTCGACTATTACTCGTTAACTTGTAAAGCCTACTTAGCTGTGATAGTTTTCCTTTTTACTTCGTTGATAAGCTACCTACCGCCGTGAATTTTTTCACATATCCAAGAACAACCGTTTAGCTGGCATGTCACCTGACTCTACAAAAATTTGCAGTTTATTTCGCAAGCTGATCCTTGAATCGAATAATAGTCTGTCCCGATCACCAAGAATCTTTTGACTATTCTATCGACGGACTTGGCCCTAAAACTTTGGCTATTTACCCAAAAATAAACACTATAAAATCAAATTACATTGTTAGTGAACGGACAGACGGTAATCGACAATAGCCGATCACATTGTTTGAACATAGTTCGGGAGTTTTGGGGACTGTTAGGGTTAATCAGTTTACCCTTAAGATAATTCGATGAGAGACAATAAAGATGATCTAATAAATTGTTATTACTTTCAGGACAAGGATTACTGGAGAAGCAAAAATGTGGCCTGCGTAATCAAAAGGGCATAATTTATTAGAAGACTCATTTCAAGATCGAACAGAATGGCTATCATAAAAGGTACGTACAGTTTTGGTACATTATTTATAAAGGGTATAAGTGGAATCACACACGATGACGCATGACGGAGCGGTAGACGTCAGTCCGTCATTTGTGAAGCAAGAATTTTCGTCTAGAATGTTTCTACCTAAATTAATACACATGTTTTGATTCTAAAACCTTTGTCAATATGAGTGCTGTCGCATGCCTGTTATTAGTACCATTTAGTACGAATAAGTTAGAATATTGTACCTACTCATCATTTATTTGCATACCTACTGTTTTACTTGTGTACCGTTGGCATGTCTAATAAATAAATAATAAGAAGTTGTATGAAACCGCACGTAGAAGCACACACGGTGACGGATTGACGCACCGTGCGGTTTCATAAAACTCCTTGCTTCACAAATGGTGGGCTGACGTCTGCCGCTCCATCAATGCGTCACGTCATCGTGTGTGACCGCACTAAGTCTAGGGTATAAGTGCTTCTCCAAAAACACTGCTAAATCAATCATCTGCAACAGATGTAACTAAGGCCTATCAAGATGATGATTAAGTGTAGATTTAGACAGATATTTTAAATTACAAAATATGATTTACCATCAGCTGATCGTTCGTTTGTATAAAAAGTCAATTTTTTTACGGCGTGTTTCTCTTACATTCCTTGAGGATAAGTTCAGTGTCACGACACGAGCACGGCCACACATCAAGCTATACAAAACCAACATAAGCTGGCCACGCTAATTTATACGTTACTCGACCTCGCGGCCAGCTTATTTTGGTTTTGTAATGGCTTGATGTATCGCCGTGTCTACCATCAACCTGTGAAGTAATTCGTCTACATTCTTCTTCTTATCGCGTGGGCAAGCCCTGGTGTCAGCAGTTACAACCCTCCTCTCCTTTATAAGTCTTGTAACCCGTAGGATTATTCTGAAATACGATCTTAAAAACGAGCTCGAGACCAATCCTCGGCATATAATAAAACGGAATGCTCGTCCAGCCACTTAGAATAATAAAAAGCTCTTCGAATTCAAACAAGCGTAATCGATCTGATGCTCACAGCCCCTTGATTGTTGGATCTCGGAGTAAATCCAAGCTTATTATATTACAAGTAACTTTATACCAGCCCAATAGCTCAGTTGGTAATGATTAATGAACCTGCCTGCTGATCTACGAGTCACAAGTTCCAATCCCGTATTAAGCAGCATAAGCAGCATATGCTCACGACTATATTTCCCGTACCTATATATTAAGAGGCGTATATATGTATCCAAGTCTTGGATATATTGCATATCGTTATCTAGTCATCATAATATAAGTCCGGGGTTGATAATATGGGCTCAGATAATCAGTGTGACACTTTCCAAGATAGGTATCATCATCATCATCAGCCTATAACCGTCCCACTGCAGGGCACAGGCCTACCCTCAGGGAGGGTGTTTGGGCATTAGTCCACCACGCGATAGGTATCAATTTATTTGAATTTCTAAATAATCCTAATCTTATTTAGACGAGTAATGTTGCCAATTTTATAATTAATTATTTAGTAATGGTTTAATATTTTGTTTCCGATAGTAAAATTTTGTATTGAACACAATGGAACCTCGATAAACTGAGACTAAGCAACGAGCAAGACTTTAACGAGCATTTTTCATCTCTTAATTACCATATGAGGTGTTATCGAAGCTTTTGTGTCTGTTACAAACGATTTATAGTAGGTAGGTACTATACCTGTGCTATGCGTAAGCCTATATAAGCCTCAGGCTTTATCAGGTTTATTGTGCAGAAGATGTTCGGAATGTAGAGTCTAAAATCCAACGAATTTATTAATACTAGTTATACCTTTTTTGAATGCGTTCTGTCAATATTTCTACATTAGTAGCTTGTGGGTTTAGATATTATACCTACATATATGCAGAAGGCCAGTAGGTCAGTCCAGTACACTTACCACCCTTTTCTATTTCGGTTGGCATATTTTCTGAAGTACGCACGCACTAATGGATTCCATGCTATATTTGGAGAATAAGTAGGTATGTTACGAACAAAGTAGCAAGTGTGATACTTAAATATCAATCATTGGAAGTAGAATGTACTACGTTATATCTTTGGAGACACTTGACTTGTTATTTCTAGTTAATTACAAAGATTTATACGAACGTTGCTAAAGGTAGGTAAATAAATAAGCTTAAAATGACATAAATGAGTGTAGACTATGTATGGCTATTTACTCTAAACGAGTCAAAGTTCGGGGTTCTAATGGTCCGAGATCCGACCGTAAAATTATGCACCTATTTCTTTGGTGAACGAAATGTGATTCTAGTCAATGTTTACACAGGGGTTAAAACAACGCCGCCAGGTTGTCTAAAAAAATAATGCCACAAGTACCTTTGCCATTATGATTTTTGGTACAATTTTCAGTTTGGGAAGTAAATGAGGTACCATCGGAAGGAGACTGATCTAAAGAACTGGAAAAAGTAGGGGTGCCAGATTAAAAAATGACTATTTTGAACCTGGCAACCCTAGAGTTCGCGCCACTGCTGACTGTACTAATTGTGTATTGACTTGTATTAATTAACCCCTGTGTAAACATTCACATTTCGTTCACCAAAGAAATAGGTGCATAATTTTACAATCGGATCTCGGTCTATAAAGACTAAGTGTGAAATATGTCAACAACAAAATATCAACAGATTTGACCTACTTTATCTAGACATTTTCAAGTTATAGAGATTCTACAGTAATCTTATCGGCAGTTAAGGGAATCTGGAGTGCTTAGTTGTAGAGATGTTTTATGTAACAGTTTCTCTTGACTCGCTCGGTCGACCTCTTAAATGGTTCAAGTGATTTCGAGACATAAATGAAAATGAAGGGGACTTCGTGAAATAAACCCGTTTGTCTCAGCTTTGTATTTGCTCTTTACATTTTCACTTGAGTGAGAAAATAAAATACCAATTTGTTTGCAAAACAAAGTCTGTTGTTTCAACGTTTTAGAAAAGCGAGGTTTCAAAGAATGATTATACAACGTGTTAATGAATTAACGCAAAACTAGAAAGTAGTTTGTTTAGAATCGAGAGCAGAATCGAATTATCATAGTTTCAACATAGGTAATTTTTTTCAAAATATTAAATAATTTTTTTCCAAAATTAAAAATTTTCTGAACCCGATGTCAACCCACCGCACGGGCACACTCACCCTACTAACTACCAAAACAAGATTATAAAAATGTATCCATGAGCACGTTAGCGCTTTCTTTTCGTGCTGAAATGATAAAAAATAATTTTTGCCTCAATTCTTAAAATGCGAATAACTTTAAATTTTAACTATCAAAATAATGAAATTATTGTTTCAATCTAATTATTTTGTTATAAATCAGTTGGGGTGTCTGAGGTTTTGCGCTAATTCATTAACACGTTGTATAGGTATAATATGTCTCCTTACGGAAACTTGATTTCAAAAGGATAGTTTTATAATAATTTTCTAACACATTACCAGTTTAAAGCCAGATTTTCAGCTTAAATTGTTTAGTATACAGGGTTACTTTTTATTCAGTGCACAAACTTTGCGAGCGTGATGGTTATCGAAATTAAGAATACCCGTGTTTTTTTGTTTAACCCCGTTTAGAACAAAAATAAAAAAATAACTGCATCTGAACTTATTCATTAAAAATGTTTGGTTTGTACTGACCATACACCTGTCAATCGCTTTCTCGATCGGCGCGGTTGTTATCAACAGTAAGATCAGCACAGCAATTTTTTTTCAAGTTTACGGGATGGCAAAAATAAGAGATAGAATTTGCAAAAAAAAAAAATTTTTTTTTTTCGTGGTCTTTTAACGATACCTAATACGTTGTGAAAGTTTGTGCACTGAATAAAAAGTAACCCTGCATATTATAATCAGAGATCGGAATCTGGGTGCTATTTTAGACGTTATCACTAACATGGATATGACTTGGAAATCCCGGGATTCCGGGAAGTCAAGGAATTTATTACCTAATTTGAGTTTAAATAAAAGCTGTTGCATGTTGTTCATATTTAAATCGAGAAAAATATACCCTGAATATCATATAATTGTTTTATTTACTTAGTTTACTAACCAATTTCATGATATTCATTTAAAGGGACAGATTGTGTATACTTCAAGCAGTAGAATCATGTTCATTCGGAATCCTAGTACTGTATTTACATCCGTTACTAAGGTACCCCGAGTCCTGGGACATCCCGGGAAATCCCGGGATTTTTGGTCATATCCATACTTTTGATAGTAATCGCACCCGTAGTTCCGATCTCTGATTATAATGGTTAGTACATATCGTAACTCATTACATTATTTTATCAAATCATATCTACTAGATTTTACATGATTCACGAAAATGCATTCATTTTCTGCTTGACATAATGAAGAACTCATAGTCCCAATTAGGCCAAATGTATTTACCCAATTTTGAGCCTTAGACTGCCTGTCCAATGATGCGAGCTGGCTGTGCGAGCTGTGTAGCTGTGTAAACATTAACCAATCAGAGATTCGACCGAGATCGGCCGAGCTCCTGATTGGTTAATATTTACACAGCTACACAGCTCGCCCAGCCATCTCGCATCAGTGGACAGGCAGCCTTATTCATGTATTTACGATACTGTTAATATAAACAACTAAATAGTACTCGGACGTGACTCGGACCATCATATCATGTTATTAATTAATTAATCGAAAGTTTATTTACAAAAATATACAACATTATAAACAAATAAAAAGAAACCAATTAAGAGAAACAAATGATTAATTAATGTATCGAAATATAAATATTCATGGTCGTAGGATTACAAAATACAAATTAAAATATGGTCTGCTCACAGTGAGCTCTGATAAAACATGGTTGTTGTTTTACGCCTTGTACACTATATCCGTAGAATGGAATAGTGATATGCAAATTGCAATCCACCCTAAGATTACTTCTTTGTAGATCAAATAAAATCGGTCAAGTGCGAGTCGGGCTACTCGCGCACCGAGGCCGAGGGTTCCGTACCACAGCACCACAACATATTAAAGTTAAAAAAAAATGTTTTACTCCGTGTCCTTTAGCACGAGACCGACTCACACTTGGCCAGTTTTTATTATTTTTTGCTATACTGTAGAGTTTGCTCTATAAGCACAACAAGTTTGGCGCTTGTATGTATTACCGTTTTTACCATAGAGCGAGAAGAAAAACGATGATAAAAACTAGTTTCTTGTTGAAAACCCCCCTTAATTTTTTACTTATTGACATTTTTATTATTTGTTAGCAAATCCGCCGTAATAACACACATTCTGTGAAAATTTCAACTATCTAGCTCTAGCTATCTGGTTCAGTAGTTACAACCCTAAATAGGTAGGACAGACGGACGGACGGACAGACGAACAGACGGACGGACGGACGGACAACGTAGGCTTAGTAATAGGGTCCCGTTTTCACCCTTTGGGTACGGAACCCTAAAAAGTGCAGGTGCTCTTCAATTGTTTGCTTTGAAAGTAGAAAAAGACCTAGTCAGAGTTATAATATAAGTAACAGAAAACTGAGGTCATCAGAAAGTCAAGACACTTGCAGAAAATATATAGAATTGTGTGTTGTTCTATCGAAGAGTGTCCAACGCCGCTGGACAACAGATTATTTCTGGACGCACAGTAGAAATAGATGATATAAATTAATAGGGAAATGGCAAAGAATTTCATAAATTTATTTACAACAATATATACATACAATATAACATTCTAACCCTAAAAATAAACATATTAAATAAAATTTTATTCGGGAAAACTAGACGAACATAGAATAGCCAATTTACAGGAATCAGCTAATGTTAATTTAAAATTAAAATAAAAATTGCTTGCAAAGCTTATGACAAAGATAGCAAAAGCCTATTAAAAGGTAGCCTAAAATAACTGTTAGTGATAAGAAGTAAGAGGAAAGTATATTGCTAAGTAAAGACTCAAACAAAAGTAACTTTCGAAATGTTATACCCTTCTTAAGGTACAAGTTGGTAGCCGGCCGCACGCAGCAGCAGCAGACGACGCGCGCGACGTGTCGCTACGACACGGTTTGTATGTATTTCTATGAAATACCTTGCGTAGCTTCCGACACTGCGGTCGACGACACTGCAGTGCTGTGCGGTCGGACTTCACTGTCACTTGACCGCAGACCAGTATAGCCTCATTAGCTCTATTCACATTACGACGGACGGACGCGGAGGGTGCAATGTAAATTAATACCTATTTCAGTACCGATAAAGTTAACCGTGCAATACGGCGCTGCAGTCTGCTGCTGCTGCGTGCGGTCGGGTACCAACTTGTACCTTATGAAGGGTATATTTCGAAAGTTGCTTTTGATTGTGTCTTTACTTGGCAATCACTTGGCAATATACTTTCTTCTCACTCTCACTTACTGTTATTTTAGCCTACCTCACGACCGCAGCGACGTGTTGTTACGACGTGTCGCTACGATACGTCGTCGGCTGCTGCTGCATGCGGTCGGCTACGAATTTGTACCTATACTGTGCCAAAGATAAACAAAAAAGATCCAAATCAAAGTATTACTTAGGTTGTACAATATAGTAGCTTGATACAGCTATTTGTGTGTGTAATTAGTGTATACATGTCATAGATGTAAGTAGGTACCTCAATAGTTAGTGAACACGATTGTTGTGCAGGTCGTATGTACGTGCGGGGCGCCGTGGTGATGGTGGTGGCGGGAGGGGCCTCTGCCCGCGTCGCCGGCAAGGTGGGCGGCTACTCCAACAAGAGTGGAGGTAAGCTTCATTACTACTTTATAACTTTAGAGGCTCATGACGACATCGCGTTGTCATATAAATACAACTACAAGTCTACTATTTTTTACACATTTCTGAAGGTTTTTTTAGCAGATGATTAGGAGTGCGATTTTTGAATCTCTTACGTTAAACTCAGCAGTTGAAAATGTATGAAGATACGCATTTTTCTACTGCTGATTTGACTTAAATCGCACTCCTGAAGTATGATTTTAGAAAGTCAAATCAGCAGTTGAAAAATGCATATCTCCATAGTAATTTTGTCATTTTCAACTGCTGAGTTCGAAAATCTTGCTGGTGTGTGAGCATAGAGTAAATGTGTGAGTTTCAAAAATCGCACTCCAGGCCACTTTCTTTACGGGACCAATGTCGGAATCGCGAAAAAAGATAAGATAATGTTTATTTTTCTCCCATAAATACAACGAAATACAAATATGTAAAACTAAGAATACAAGTTCTAGTTAATATTGTAAAGGGAGACAGGAGTCCAAACTAGGCATTGCCCTTGCTTTGGAAGACCTGGTATCTCCTCTCAAAAATAGTACAATAACTTAATAGTGTTACAATCAGTAATAGTTTGTGCCTTTGGAAGATCAGCAAAAATAAAAAGTAAAAAAAAAACAAAATAAAAGAAATAAAAGCTTAAAAGTACAACCAAGCTGCTCAGCTGTTCCATATAAAACTGTAATTCTATTCTACTCTAAAAATTCTTCGTCTATGATTCTACTTGACGAAAATGACACAGTTAATTATTTTTCGCGATTTGGATATTGTATGTCCTCTATAGAGAAAGTTGTTTAGTTTGATGGTCTGATCATCCTCTTAAAAAACAATCAGCATATCAAAAAGAACCCTGACCCTCTAGCATGATTTCTCTACTTGCGCGCGACTCGGCTTTTTCCCATACTACAAGTCGCGGCAAGCGCGGCTTTCGCTCTCCGAAAAGCGCGGGAACAGGTTATTTTCTATGCAGCGAAGGCGCGTCGCGTGCGTGTAGAGAAGTCATACTAGACCTACTGTATTGTTTTTAGCCGCGACTTCATCCGCGTAAAATTTGAATGTCGAGAATTCATTACTTAGTGCCTCTTTCTTAATCCTCCTTAGAGTAAATATTTTCATGTTTCTATCTTCAGCGGTTGGCTGTACGTTGTCTGTCAGTCAGTCAGTCAGTCAGTCGCGGAACTCTTTCATAAGTATAGATATCTTTAAAGTATTATTTTGAATTCGCATCTATCAATTAATCAATCAAATATAATGAACTTTACTCTATCATCTACCTATGTATATTCTACAAAGATGCATGCAACTACTGCAGCTATGTAGAACTATGTATTATAACTATTTATAACACTATCACTGCACTATATAAAACAAATAGAAAGTCCACACGGCGGGCGACAAATCAAGCTACGGAAAGCAAACACAGCGGCCAGCTTATTTTGGTTTGGCGTAGCATGGTGTGTCGTCGTGTATACAAAGGGCGAGCTAACGCTCTTGCGTTATTTCTACTTACCAGGAAGTTTTGTCAAAACCGACAGGTATAATAACTTTATGGTCAAAACCATAGACCACTTTCATGGCGGATACTGCATCAACTATGCATGTTTGCATTCATAAAGCTACAGTTTACAGTCAACTGTAACTTTATGTATGTTAACGTAAACTAACAATTCAGTATTTGTACCTTTTCAAAAAGTTGTACAATTTTGTTTTGTTTGTGTTGCCTAGTCGATAGCCAGTTTTGCAGTTTTTCGTTTACTTTTTAACACCATATCAGTGTACACAAGGCGACAGATCAAACTACAGTTGAACTCTATGTACATGGACATAGAGTTTAACTATGGGCAGCTTGAACACGCTCTGAAATATTGCTTTCAATAGTTATTGGATTCATGTGAGCTTTGTTTGCGAAACATACTCGTAATTCAGGTAGATAGGTATAGTTCTTTACGTCCTTTGAATTCATACCTAGATTGTAAAACAAACACACGATATCGTGAACATTTTGATATATTGTAACTACAACGTGTTAATGAATTTACGCAAAACTAGAAAGTAGTTTGTTTAGAATCAAGAGCTGAGTCGAATTATCATGGTTTGAACATAGGTAATTTTTTTCAAAATATTAAATACTTAATTTGTTTGTAAAGTACATCCGGCACATAATACCAAAAAATGTATAACCGTAATTCTATTTTTATTATGGACTATGGAACACTAGAAACTAACTGCAGGCATTAGTTTATTTTATAATGATTTATTAGTTTTATCATTTTTATATTAAAAAAACATTGTGCTTGCATCACCTCCTACTACACAACATTGACAGCCATTTTGGGGTTGCTGCTTTTTTATAATTTAATAATAATAAATGACTAAATAACTCGTTAAATAAAAATAAATGATACTATCTGAGTCGTTTTTATAAAACCCCATAATTTATTACACATTTGACTTCAGTCAAAACTTCTATACATTTTAAGGTATTTTTTCAAGGGAGAGCGGCGGTTGTCCTTTAAAATTTTCTGAACCCGATGTCAACCCACGGCACGGGCACACTCAATGCACGGCACCTACTTACTACCAAAACAAGATTATTAAAATGTATCCATGAGAACGTTAGCGCTTTCTTTTCGTGCTGAAATGATAACAAATCATTTTTGCCTCACAACTTAAAATGCGAATAACTTTAAATTTTAACTATCAAAATAATGAAATTATTGTTTCAATCTAATTATTTTTGTTATAAATCAGTTGGGGTGTATGAGGTTTTGCGCTAATTCATTAACACGTTGTATAATATAAGGTTTCAAATATTATTGATCATTAGCATTTATTACTGTTGTGCTATTTTATGTAAATCAAATTAAAGATTGAAATGTTTTTATCGGACGGGATTTGAACCCGCAACCCGCCGAACCGTGGCTGTGCTATCGCCCAATTAAGACCTAGCCATTAGGTCATAGGTCATTATCTCAAACTTTAATGTAATTCAAAATAATGTTGATAAAATGTTTAAATAAAGTTAGACTTGGGCGCCTACGTCCCTTGAAAACGAATAGAATAGAAAGGTATTGTTTGCGCCCGCCACAAAATTGTTCAATCTTTCATTTGATTACACAAAAATAGATATCTATTGTTTCCCGTGACCACGCTTTCCAATTAGTTGCTAATTACAAACTGACGGGCTTAATTATGCGGTGCCATAGTGCAAGTACATTAATGAACCATAATTGCAGTGACAATTTAGAATAGCTGTAGCTATATTATACGAGCTTTTACCCGCGACTTCGTCCGCATAAATTATATACCAGATTTTAAGTCAGATGATAAGCTATCCAACAAAAAAAGTTTCATCAAAATCGGTTCACCAGTTTTTGCGTGATACTCGAACAAACAAACACCCAAACAAACATACAAACAAACAAACAAACAGACAGAAAAAAAGTCCAAAAATTTTTGATTTGGAATCAGGGAAGCCTAAAAACCATATCGTAATCTTTTTTTTGTAAATATCTTCAATGTACAGACACACTTCTGTTACAGTTTTATAATAGTTTAGATCTATCACTTTGATTTACGCTTATAAGTACACTAGCCAGATTCCAAATTTCCATAGTTTTGATTAATTCACGAACTTAACTTCGAGGCATTTTGCCTAAAATAATGTTAATTTGTTTTGGAAAATTTTTATCTAAAGAATTACAATATCTATTATAGTCAAAATAATAGAGAACAATACTAATCTGATAAGAATGGTAAGAAATAAATAAGCCTTATAAATAACAGCATAACTTTATCAAGATAAAAGGGATACAGGATGTAAAGGACAGCCCTCCGCAAACTGAAACGGTGAGCTCAGACCATCAATCTGAACAACTTTCACTCTCCAGCCTAACTCAGGAATTGCGAAAAAAATCTACTGTTTCATACAAAACTGTTGTACCTATCTACCCGACCAAAATGTATGGGACAGTTGATTTTTTTGCGCGTTTCCTGAGGTAGGCTCCATAATGAAAGTTGTTCGGTTTGATGGTCTGAGTTCACCGTTTCAGTTTAAGGACGTCTTTTCTGACGGACGGACGGTCTTTTCTGTCCCCACCCTGTACAGAGTCCCAATTCTAATACTTCCAACAACAAGCCGAATATTATTGATGTAACGATCGTAACGTCTCACGCGGCATGGTGTCTATCGAAATGGCGCCGCGGCTCTTAACCATTAGCTATTAGTAAGTAATAGGTACGTATCTAAACATGATATACTTATTAGGTATCCCTTTTAGATAGTCGCATACCTACCTACTATTCGATAAAACAACCGTTGATCATGCCTCACTGGACTTCAAACACTTTGTAAACGACGAACTTCATAATAATTTTGTAAAGGTAGTGCGAAAGTAGATTTTTTCTTACGTTTTCTTACTCATTTTGGTTTTAATCGGCAACCCTAATTTTGGAATCAAAAGAAGGTGACATCTTTTTTTTTTTTTTATTCTGTTTTTTATTTTATTTTAATTGGAGCTTTTAACCCTGAGGTTATGTCAGCCCCATCGGGCCTTAACCTTGACTCTACAAAACAAAACTCAACAATAAAATGAAAACCTAACACTTCCTACCGAAAACACAACTAAACACTAGTACTATAAATAAAAAGGTACACCATTTTAGCCTCTCCCGACGAAGGGGCAGCTAAAATGGTGACGAAAGGGCCTACATTTACAATATTTAGATTTAGACTATTATAGAGTAATCGCCTCAACTTATTAATAACTAGCGGCCCGTCCCGGCTTCGCACGGGTGGACGTCTAATCTTTTCTAGCAATAAATATAGCCTATGTTACTCAGGGTGAATGCAGCTTTCTAATGGTGAAAGAATTTTTTAAATCGGCCCAGTACTTTTTGAGCCTATTCATTACAAACATACAAACATACAAAAATAGGTACAAATCTTTCCTCTTTATAATATTAGTGTAGATTTTGTAAAGGTAGTGCGAAAGTAGATTTTTTCTTACGTTTTCTTACTCATTTTGATTTTAATCGGTAACCCTAATTTTGGAATCAAAAGAAGTTGACCTCTTATTAATAGAACCAATTCAATTCAATTCAATTCAATTCATTTATTAATTTGTGAATACAGGTTTACATTAGTAGATGGTGTAACAGTGGGAGAATAAACAGTACGCTGCATTCTGCCGCTAGGCATACAAATTATGCATCTTACATAAAACTAACATTAACAAAAAATTAGGAAAAAGGATAATGATTACATAATTGTGTCAAATCTTAATACCATAGAACTTACACACCTACAAAGTCGAAAAATTAGCAAGGGGGATGCGAGAGACGCGGGCGGAGGTCACTAGCGACGCGTGCTTTTTTCCTTGCTAAGTTCGCATGCCGTAAAATAGTCGTGCGAAAAGTGTCCTTTTTTTGAGGCGCCGCGAAATTATCATTATTTAAACCATGGTAGGTTTAAATAATGATAATTTCGCGGCGCGTATTACGGTTACGTATTTAAGGGGGTGCCTCAGTAGGCCAGACCATCAAACTGTACAATGTTCACTATGGAACAAAAATTTAAATCTTGACAAAAATACTAGCTGTATCATATATATGTTGTTTAGTTTTGTAGTCTGAAGCACTCAGTAATTTTACACTCTGTATTCTGTAATTTTCTCACTTCTTTCCTTAAATTCGTTCCTTCTAAAATCAGTTCGATTTAGCCCTTAATCAGAAGAAAGGAACAGACAAGTTTCACATTTATTACGTTACAGAGGTTCTTTGTCTTCGGTGGAATGTAAACAAAGGTTTAAGGTACAAGCGATGTCTTCTGTTCACAGCCTGGAGAGACATCCTGGGATTTACTCGTTCGGGGTGGTTGTTAAAAGAGCTTTTTACCTCTTTGTTACTGGATCCTTAACAGATTTTTTTACGACGCAGTCTTTATTATCTGTCGGCATGTTAACGAAGCCGGTTTTGTATTGCATGCCTTGTTTATATTTCGGATTTTTGTTTATTGTTGATTAAAAATGACTTTATTGTTTTTATTTATCTTGGAGCAGACAATCTTATCTAGCATAGGCAACCGCGACTTGATTCTCTTGTCTTGTCACGCGACTTATACAGGGTGTAAACATGAATGCGTTTCATATTTAAAGGAGTGCTTCAGACCATCAAACTGAACAACTGTCATTATGGGACACACACTGAATTCACAAAAAAGCTGCTGTTCCATAAAAACGTAAATCGCTACTCAAAACAAATGTATGGAAAAGAAGATTTTTTCGCGATTTCGATGTTGGCTTCATAGTGAAAGTTGTTCAGTTTGATTGTCTAAAGCACCCCCTTAGATATTTAATGGATTTAATTTTACTAGGGCTTCTTATATACTGGACATGACATCACCTTACAACTTGTCATGTGCTAGAAATACGTTTGTTTCCCGTAACCCTACTGGTAGTACCATTACCAAGGGTAATTTTTTTTCTACCTGTCGACTGGCAATCCACACAGTTTCTGGCATAATAACAGAGTTTCCGAGGTTTTGAGTTGTTAGGGCCGTCGATAGAAATGATTTATTTGATGCAAGTGCCTTTTATGGGACGCAACGTGCGCCAGCACTTTCGCCGCCAGCTACCTGAGTCGCACGTCGCGGACGCCTGGAGCAGCCGCGGAGCTGGCTGCCGTCAGGAAGTGGGACACTTACTCGGCCCTGGTGACCGATTATCTTTTTGTTCCTGTCGCTGTTGAGACCACGGTGGTTTGGGGAGCCGAGGCTAAGACCTTCATTGCGGAGGAACCGTCGACTGAGGGAGCGTAATTGTGACCCCCGTTCCGGGTCGTTTCTGGTGCAGAGGCTAGCCTTAGCTATTCAACGTGGCAACGCTGCAAGCATTATGGGCTCCTTTGCACCGGGTTCGACAAGGGGCGGGTTATTTGACTGAGCATGTATTTTATTGTTCTGACGAAGCTTGTTGCTGATTTTTGACTGTTTTTATATCTTTGTATTTGACGACGCTTGTGCTGACCGCTTTATTTTTGTGATTTATCTTAATGCTTTATGGAATAAATTGATAATCATTTATTTGATTTTATTCCTTACATGATATTTGGATTTAGAACAATAAAGTAACTTGTTGTACCAGAAGGAACCAAATACTATTCAAGTTTTTTTTTAGAACAATTAACACTACACATGATTTCATCATCATTTTTTCATGATTCATTCTTTGAACCGACTGCTCTCAAACGGTGAAGGAAAACATCGTGAGGAAACCTGCATACACTGGAGAAGAAATTCTGATGTGTATGTGAAGTCTACCAACCCGCATTGGGCATGCGTGGTGGACTAATGCCCATAGGTACACCCTCCTTGAGGTAGGCCTGTGCCCTGCAGTGGGACGTTTATAGGCTGATGATGATGATAATTTCATCTAAGTTAGGTACAACATAACTTACATGTAACAAAATCTACATTGATTTATCTACCAAAGATATATAGCAAATATATACCAAAGATATAATAAGTAGTGTTATAAGTATGTATAAAGATAGGTTTATCAAAACAATTGTACCTTATTTTATTTCAGTTTTCTACACTCGAGAGTAATCTATCCGGGTCACGGGTTACCAACATAGTAACTTAATATCTCTATATATTATTTTCTCGTGATCAGTAAATAAACAGCCGTAGGCCGTGATAAGTAAATAAACACAGACAACAGCAAACCAAACGTCCTAAACTACCCCCGATGGCAATCTTCCCATGTTTGCTTCAGGCAACGAGAACCAAACAACCTAAATAAATTCCTATCAGAAACATCTCATACAATACCGATAGACACAACACAGACTTCGCAGATGGTAGAATTGTATATTAGGTATCTCATCTCACTAATATTATAAATGCGAAAGTTTGTGACGATGTTTGGATGTTTGGATGTTTGTGTGTTTGTGGCTCAATCACGCCTAAACGGCTGAACGGATTTAGATGAAATTTGGCATGCAGATAGAATGTGTTCTGGATTAACACATAGGATACTTTTTATCCCAGCAATGGGTTACTGTGGGAGTCTGTGGGATAATTTCCAATGTTTTATCATGCTCACTAGCGCCGACTTGACGCTGACAGATGTATTTGGGTAGATTCCAATAGTAAATAGTGGTTGCTTTTTTCAACACTTCTCTCAAGAGCTGTGTAGCGTAGTTGGGAAATGGTCAGATTATCGCGCTAAAGGTTGGAGGTTCGATTCTTGGGTAAGATTTTTTTTTTTTTTTTTTTTTTTAATCCATTTTTCAACGGATTTGACAGAAGCAATTTGCTGACCTTAATAATATCCTGAGATTAGGTCAGATCCAATTTTAGGACAGTACGTTTTCTTTGGCTTTTTCTTATTTTAATACATACGTTGTAGTGATCCCAAGCAAGCACGGCTTTTTATTATGGAAACATTACAACAACGGCACAAACCTACAAACATAATAATGTCCGTGACCGAACCGGGATTCGAGCCCAGGACCCTGGTTTGGCAGTCCGGCATGGTAACTATTGCACAAAACGGGTCGTCAAATATAAAAAAATACTCTTTCTTTTAACCTTTTTTAAAGTAATTATAGTACGTTTTCATCTTAATAGATGGCGTGAGGCGTTTTTTAAAAGCAAGTGTGCAACAATAAAATTATTTATTCCAAAACCTAGCTAGCAGGAGCTTAATTTAGTTGATTAAATCCCTGATCTCAAAGTTCATACATTTCGACCATACTTGCACTTACTCGTAACTCACGCTCAAGGCGTTTTAGATATTAGGTCTTACAGATTTGATTGTAATGTAACTTACCGGGTGAATTGAAAAATAATTAAATAAATAACGCTCACAGTCACATACATTGTAATGATCCGAAGCAAGCAGTATAGGCTTTTTATTATAGAAACCATACAACAACGGCACAAACATATAACATCCATGACCGAACCGTGATCCGAAGCAAGCAGTATAGGCTTTTTATTATAGAAACCATACAACAACGGCACAAACATATAACATCCATGACCGAACCGGGATTCGAACCCAGGACCCTGGTTTGGCAGTCCGGCGTGGTAACCATTACACCAAACGGGTCGTCAAATATTTTTCTTTCTTTTAACCATTTCTAAAGTTATTGTAGTATCGTTTTCATCTTCATAGATATCGTTAGGCGTATTTTTAACTCTAGCAGGAGCTTACAAATTGATTGAATACATCTTTGTATGTAAGTATAATGGTAGTTTGAGCCCAATCTGAGCCAATTCTACGGTATAATAATTTTGTTGCAGAAAATTTTGCCAAATATTCGTTTTGTTTGATTTTCGGTTCTATTATGATTTCTTGAGGATTTGTGTAGCTTAACTATAGAACATCAATCTAACACAATCTATGAAAAGATAGGTACCAACTTATCTAAAAAGTCCTTATAACACCACAGTTTGGTAATGTGCCTAAGTACTTTCATAATAGCTAAGTAAAGTTAGAGATTTACAAATGTGGCTTGAAAATAATTCTTTTAACAAGTTGACCATTTGCTTGCTAGAATATTATCGTTCTAGCTCTTGCCTCCACCATTGTGCACTAGCCCGCGTGGTAGAGTATCCTCTATCATCATCATCATCTCAGCCGATGGACGTCCACTGCTGACATAGGCCTCCCCCAATAATCGCCATAACGACCGGTCCTGCGCTGCCCTCATCCAACGTTTTCCCGCCGCCTTCACCAGGTCGTCGGTCCACCGTGTGAGGGGCCTACCCACGCTGCGCTTTCCGCTTATCCTCTATCCTCTAAAGTTTATTTGTGAGTGGAGGTCTGTGATCCGCAGTGGGTCGTAAGATGATTATTATGCTGCTCGACATAAATAAAACACTAATAACCGACGAACAGTAGAAAAATTCAAGTGATGGATCTGTGAATGACTTTTTTTTATACCTACATACTTACTTAATGTAGGTACTTTCTGATTTTGATTCAGCTCAAGTTCATGACTATTATCCTATTCTTATCCTATTATGGGGGCTGGCAAGCCAGCAACACATCAACCCAATGGTACCTATCTTTTGTGTTGACTCCTACTTAATATTTATTTTCTTCACCATTGAAAAACGTGGAAAATGGGAGAGGCAATAGTGTTCAGGGGAAGAAACCTGTAATCTCCCAGTTTTGAATAACCATCTCTCAGTCTCAGGACACATACGTTTAGCCACCAAGACATCGCAATCACACAGTATAAATGTTCCATGGTTTCCTCCTCCTCTCCGCACGCTCGGCAACTGGGATCTAGGGTGAGCTTTATCATGCCTGTGAGGCGTAGTACCCGGTGAGAGCTCCGACGATAGCACGAGCTTTGCTCCTGCTGTTGTTCAGTATGAACTGTGGGATTCGTGGTGTTATATTGCTGATGAATTTCCTGCAATGTTGTAGACCCGAGAAGCCAGAGCATTCTAGCATGTGTATTTTATCAGCCCATTTCTTAATGGCCATTTTAATGTTACATGCCTGGGTTTCTAGACTTGGTCAGACCATGACCTTCATGACCCTTAGACGAGACATGAGACAAAATCACATGTCCACGCAGACGAAGTCGCGGGCAACAGCTAGTATACAATAAAGTAGAGCCTCCGACGCGACGTCTTCTTCGTAGTCGTAGCCTCATGGCAGAGAGACGTGACCATCGTGGGTCGCTTGTGCCATCACAGCTCTCCAGGCCGCTCGATCTTGAGCCCGGTGTATGCTGGCCTGTAGTATTGTCTTGGTCATTTCTTTTACCACATCGGTCCATCTCGTAGGCTGCATGCGTCCTCTACCTCTCTTTCCCTCCATATGGCCGGTTATCATGAGTTTTTCCCAGTTTTTTCCTAACTATCTGACAATAACGTGTTAAGACAAAATTACTATGGAGATATGCATCGTTCTACTGCTGATTTGACTTTCAAAAATCATACCCCACGAGTGAAAGTCAAATCAGCAGTAGAAAGATGCATCTTTCTGTTGAAAATGCATATCTCCATAGTAATTTTGACATTTTCAACTGCTGAGTTCAATGAATGACTTTCAAAAATCGCACTCCTTATCTCCCGAGACATATGCCCAAAGAATTTAAGAACTCGTTGCATACAGATGGTGGAGAGTCTTGTCTTGATGTTCAACTCATCGAGGATGGACTCATTTGTACAATATTCGTAGAATTCTGCGCCGGCACCACATTTCAAATGCGTCAATCATTTGACGAGTGCGAGCTTTCAACGTCCAGGCATCGGATGCATATAGAAATATTAAGAAAATAAGTGTCCGCATTAACCTGATGTATTTTGAGTAAGAATAAAAATACATTAAGAAAAGAGATGGCGGAGCTTCGTGGCAAACTCAACGAACCGAGCGAACACAGCACAACGACACAACCGCTCGTGGCCAAACTTGCAACCTGACTCCATGTTTATCTATTTATATGTTTGATATTTGTCTATACAATATTTATTGAGGTAAACAAAGTCAGACAAACACTCCAAATAGCGAATATTTGACTTCGATTGCTTGAAATTAGTTTCTAACAATGAAACTCATAGATAGAGGAATGGTGTGCACCGTTGCTGTTCAAGTTTATAGTTCTTAATAGTTATAGAGTGTCTAAAACAAATATTTCAATTCAGCGCTTCTGTCTAACTCTGGCTACATCTACTCGATGTTTAGTTTGATTTGATTAAGGCATTTAATTAAGGACGAACAAATTCACGTCTCGAATTTGATTGTAAGAACGTTCTCGAAAGTCCAGTTGTTCGAGTAGGTACTAGAAGAGTAAACTATACTTTTGTAGAGCAGCCAAGTCATCGACATCGTTCTGTAGGCATGTGATAGCATGAGTTTGTACTCCACGTTACTACTGTAGTTGCGGCGCCAATTTTGTATGATAGAATTAGTTCTCAACGTGACCACTACAGGCGCTGTACGAAATTCAATACAGAAACTATAGTAAACTACAGTAGTTTTACTATAGTATACTACAGTGTAAACTCATGGTAGGCCTACAGAATGCGTAATAACATTAAAGTCAATTATTGACCGTTTCACTAAAACTTTAGAAGTGCACATTGAATATGTTTACAAAAAAACCGGCCAAGAACGTGTCAGATCGCCTATGAACGATATAGCTTAAGGAATCTACAAAAGTACATACTATCAATATTATAAATAGAATAGTTTCAGATTGTTTACTCCAGTATTTTAAAAGCTACAGAACAGCTACTGTTTTTGGGTGACTGTTAACTGTCTTCGTGCTAAAAGACAATGCGGGTTTTGTATGTAAGATTGGCGCCTTATTTTTCGCCATTGTTTTTGGCGCGGCCAGCAACCAAACCTGAACATTTTATTTCAGAATAAAGTAACAAACAAAACTTATTGACATGTATATCCCTAAACTCAGGCCGGACGGAGATATAAAGGCTTGAAGTTGAAAATATTACCATTACGTGCACTTCAAGCCTTTATATCTCAGTTCGGACTGAGTTCCGAGATAGTTGTAATAACAAGTGTTTCTTTTTTATCTGTTTTTTTTTTAATAAAATGAAACCTAACACTTCCTACCGAAAACACAACTTGTACCTTTTTATTTATAACAAGTGTTGTTTTTAACTTTATTCTGAACTATAATATTCAAGTTTGATTGATGGCCGCGCTAAAAAAAGAAAAAAGACGCCATTTTTAGGTATAGGCTTTTCGATTCCATAGGCCAATAATAAGCGAGTAATTGAGGTGGAGCATACAGACAAAAACGACGAAAGTATAAGGGTTCCTTGTTTAACTACGGAATCCTAAAAGGGTTCAATGATGTTTACTGTTTAGGTGTCCCCAACTCCCAAATCACACATTTTTTTTTCTGTTTGTCAATTTCCTGATCCCTCAAATCCCTCCGATGTAGTTTGTAACTAGAAACACTAATTACTACACGTTTTGTCCACAAAGACCCAAAAGGCCTATTATAAAATTAGTTTCCTTTCCTAATGGGAAGGACACACAAAACCTTTTCCTGTTTTCACTTTACGAATAGTCCGAGATCCGACCGTAACATTATGCACCTATTTCTTAGGCGAACGAAATGTGATTCTAGTGTATGTTTGCACATGGGTTCATTTAATGCCGCCAATTTGCCTATAAAAATCCTGCCGCAAGTACCTTTTCCATTATGATTTTTGGTATAACTTTTTCCACTTGTCTTTTTGGGAAGTAAATGAGATACCATCGGAAGGACACTGATCTAAAGTATTGGATAAACTAGGGTTGCCACCTCTCAATCTGCCGCAACTATAGGGTTGCCAGGTTTAAAGAAGTCATTTTTTAACCTGGCAACCCTATAGTTACAGCAAACAGAGAGGTGGCAACCCTAGTTTTTCCAGTACTTTAGATCAGTCTCCTTCCGATAGCACCTCATTTACTTCCCTAATAGACAGGTGGGAATTAATTTTACGGTCGGATCTCGGACTATAAATTTCGATTCCATAGGTGCAATTAAACGAGTAATTGAGGTGGGGCATACAGACAAAAACGACGAAAGTATAAGGGTTCCTTGTTTAACTACGGAATCCTAAAAGGGTTACCTACAATATGGTGTTTACTGTTTAGTTGTCCCCAACTCCCAAATCACATAATTTTGTTTCTGTTTGTCAGTTTCCTGATCCCTTAAATCCCTCCGATGTAGTTTGTAACTTGAAACACTAATTACTACACGTTTTGTTCACAAAGACCCAAAAGGCCTATTATCAAATTAGTTTCCTTCCCTAAAGGGGCGGACACACAAAACCTTTTCCTGTTTTCACTTTGCTAAGGGCTAGTCCTGAAACGCCGACACAAAACGGTATAATAAGAGCAATCAATAATATCCGGCAGCCATTCGAAAATATTATCTTCTTCCCTACCTATTTATTCCGGACCCTTTTCAATCCAATTGATATTCTATATTCTATGAAAATAATACTGATAAGTAATTTAAAAATCGGTCAAGTACGAGTCGGGATATTCGCGCTCCGAGGGTTCCGTACCACATCAACACACAACATGTTACAGAACAAAAAAAATGTTTTTCTCCGGTACCTGTAGCACGAGACCGACTCCCACTTGGCTGGTTTTTATTATGATTATTGTTATACTGTAGAGTTTGCTCTATAGTCACATCATGTTTGACACTTGTTTGTATTGCCGTTTTTACCATAGAGTGAGAAGAAAAAACGTTGATAAAAACTAGTTCCTTTTGTATGAGGACCCCCCTTAATTTTTAGCTTTTTGATATATTTATAATTTATTAACAAATCCGCTGTAATAACGCACATTCTGTGAAAATTTAATTAACCCTTAATATTTAACTTTTTTACGTTTTTATTATTTGTTAGCAAATCCGCCATAATAAGGCTGCCTGTCCATTGAAGCTGTGCGAGCTGTGCGAGCTGTGTAGCTGTGTTTTTTTAACCAATCAGGAGCTAGGGCGAGATCGGCCGCGCCTCACCCGAGCTCCTGATTGGTTAAAAAAACACAGCTACACAGCTCGCACAGCTTCAATGGACAGGCACCCTAACTCTGTTCTGTGAAAATTTCAACAATCTAGCTCTTACGGTTCAAAAGTTACAGCCCTAAATAGGTAGGACGGACGGACGGACGGACAACGTAAGTCTTAGTAATAGGGTCCCATTTTCATCCTCACGTCCAGAACCCTGAAAAGAAATTTAAACGTGCTTTTCCATTCTAGGGAAATCAACGAGCGGCATCAACGAGGAAATCATTTGGATCAGCATAAGCATGGCGATCGCTATCGCGATGCTCATAGCGATCGCTCTCTGCTACATACTCAAGGAGAAGTGCTCGAAACGTCAAGCATACAAGGAGCAGTCGTGACGATACAAGGAGGAGTTCGCGAAGCACGCCCTCGCGGACACCCTCACCGACTTCGAGTTCCCCTCCTACACCCTCTACCCCCAGTACTCTCCCGACGGTAAAGAGTACTTCTATAACTTCCACCGCTTTACCTACCTGAGAGACAGCTTCAGACTACCCCCAAAAGACTACCCCTTGAAAGAAAAAGAAGTTTATATTAACGCGTGATAGGACCCATTCGAAAGAATTTTCTTACTTATAAGTGAATGTGAATAGAAATTGATCAAATTTTAGAACAATTATCAGATTGTATGTGTGTAGAATAGGACGATTATACATATGTTTAGAAAGAAAACATCGAAATATGTGTACATATAGATTAAGATCTCACTGCTAGATTTGTACAGTATGTGTTTATACATAAGTACACTTTCTTAATATGTTGACGTTTTTTTAAGGGAATCAGACCATCTGACTGAATAACTTTTTCTATGGGACCAAAGATGAAATCAGGAAAAATAATGAGCTGTTCCATACTCAACTGCAATACTACTCGATCGATGTTGGTCCTATAGAGAAAGTTATTCAGTTTGATGGTCTAATGATCCCCTTAATAAATCGTCAGCATATTAAAAAGGACCCTGTTTCCCAGTGGAAACATCATACTTTAAGGATCCTAAAGGGCTGACATAACCTAAGGGTTAAAAGCCCCCAAATAAAAAATAATAATAATGAAAAATCCTAAAAAATAGGGCTGCCATTCCGAAGCCTGTCGCAACATGGCAACCAGATGCGGAAAGAAGATAATTTCTGGAGCTATGGGGAAAAGGCCAAGATTTCTCATAATCTTTAGATTATAGTGATAATATTAGCTATACCTTATCTAAACAGTGTCGCGTAATCGTAGTTGGTGTGCATCTTGTCGTTTTAAAATATGTTGGTTTTTTATATTTGTATGAACATCTAAGACTTTCCTGTACACGCATTGCTTTATAGTCCGAGATCCGACCGTAAAATTATGCACCTATTTCATAGGCGATGGAAAAGTGATTCTGGTGTATGTTTACACAGGGGTTAATTCAACGCCGCAAAGTTGCCTAGAAAAATCTTGCCGCAAGTAGCTTTTCCATTATGATTTTTGGTATAACTTTTTCCACCTGTCTGTTAGGGAAGTAAATGAGGTGCCATCGGAAGAAGACTGATCTATAGTACTGGAAAAACTAGGGTTGCCACCTCTCAATCTGCCGCAAATATAGGGGCGCCAGGTTCAATAGCTTTTTTCAATAGCTGCATAATTTTAGGGTCGGATCTCGGACTATTACATGTGCTGTTTTAACAGGGAAAAACACTCTTGGCACAACAAACAATACGGTGCATTTTTTATATTGATTTCATAATTCCGTTTGCTTTTTTACCTAATCTTTCCTCCGATAACTATAATAAATTAAATTATGTTTTTAAAATGTTATACTATCAATAAATGTTACCGTTTGTGGGTCTAAAATAAATTGACTCCTTTTAGGACTGTTTTAACGATGACCTTTCCACTGAAATATTGTATCATTGCCTAAACAAATACTGTAGAAAACTAGCAGTGGGATCTTGAAATAATAAGACATTTTGTGACAGAAGCTAGATACTCTAAAGGAATGCAACAATACGAGCGGGAATTGGAATCTATTTAACTGTGATAGGAAGTTTATGCTCAAGAGACTAGAAAACTTTCATCCCTTCTTTATTTTCCGAGAAAACGGTTCTTTTTATTGCTACGACTGTCGTAGCCGTTTGTGGCTACGGCGTAGCAGGTCGTAGCACTCTTTAACAAAGAAAGTAAGTAACAAAGGGTTAAGACCACAGAGCATTATAATTGCATTTCTCACCCCTCGTATAATGGTCTGTGGTTAAGACAATTAGTTTTAACTAAAATATTTTATTGCTTAGATCTTGTAATGTTTGTAATCGTGAGAAGTGTTTAGCATGTGTTTATTGTAATATTTTAATTGCATATATTTTATTAATTAATGTTGATATGGGAAATATACAGGGTGTAACAAAACAACAACAACAATATTTAAAGGGGTAGTTTAAGCCATCAAACTGAACAACTTTCACAATAGTGCCAAATACGAAATTGTGAAAAAAATCTGCTGTTATATATAGGATGCAGCTAACTTATTATTAATATGTGCTGCAGCATCAACTCGACTTAAATATATGGGACAGCGGAATTTTTTCGATATTATCTTCATTAATGGATTGTTGTTCAGTTTGATGGTATAATAAACCACTCCTTTAATATTACTAGGGTGTTTTGTTACACCTTGTATACGTGCCAAATTAATTAAAAAAGTTTAATCAAAACCTTAATTTTATTATAAGATAAGAGATTAACAAGGTATCATAATATAAAAAACATTTAATGACCAAAATTTTATCCTTTATCTTTTTCTAGAAAGAAATAAATATTAAAAGATAATCTGTGTTTAAGTATTTTATCCCTCCCTCTCATCCCATTCAACGTTTAATAAAACAGTCGAGAATGCCCACAGGAAATTACCAAAAGATAGAAAAGAAATCATTTTACATTTCCTAACATTATACAACGTGTTATCATAAGCGCAAAACCTCATACACTCCAACTGATTTATAACAAAATAATTAGATTCAAACAATAATTTCATTATTTTTATAGTCAAAATTTAAAGTTATTCGCATTTCAGTTTTGAAGCAAAAATGATTTGTTATCATTTCAGCAATGAATGAAAGCGCTAACGAAGTTATGGATACATTTTAATAACCTTGTTTTTGGTAGTAAGTAGAGTGAGTGTGCCCGTGCGGTGGGTTGACATTGGGTTCAGAAAATTTTAAATTTTAGAAACAAATTATTTAATATTTTGAAAAAAAATTACCTATGTTGAAACCATGATAATTCGATTCTGCTCTCGATACAAAACAAATTACTGTCTAGTTTTGCGTTAATGCAATAACACGTTGTATAAGGTCTAACACAACTAGGTGAAACTATTTTAAGGGGTGCTTTGTTGTCGGAGGCCAAGACCCACTTCGGGTCCCTGAGCCAGCCTAGTAAGTAAGTAAGTAATTTTAAGGGGATGATTAGACCATCATACTGAACAACTTTCGCTATGGGACCAATATAGAAATCGCGAAAAAAAATTGGGCCATACAAAACTGCAAACATAACTCGACCGGAATGTATGGGACAGCTGATTTTTTTTCGCGGTTTCGACATTGGTCCCATGGAGAAAGTTGTTCAGTTTGATGGTTTGATCATCTCCTTAAAATAGTTTCAGCTAATTTTGTTAGACCTTATACAGAGTGTAACAAAACACCCTAGTAATACTCAAGGGGGTGCTTCAGACCATCAATCTGAACAACTTTCACTATGGAGCCAAAGTCAAGAAAAAATCAAAAAAATCTGCCGTCCCTTACATTTGAGTCGAGACGGTACTGCAGTTTTGTACGAAAGAGCGGATTTTTTTTTCGCGATTTCGATGTTGGCTCCATAATGAAAGTTTTTCAGTTTGATGGTCTGAAGCACCCCCTTAAGTATTACTAGAGTGTTTTGTTACATTCTGTATACAGACAGACAATCTGGATGGTGTGATGGATTGATTAACTTCTAGACTTCCTAAAAGATCCTGGTTTTAAATCCTTTTAATAATATGTTATCCTGTTATCTTAATTTATTAATCTACTTTGTCTTTTGGTACTGTGGCCATCAGGTATATCGTAGCATACAAGGTGTTCAAATAGTTCTAAGCAGTGTTAATTTGCAATAAATTCTTAACAGTAAATGTTACCAATTATATCTAAACATGTATTTTGTCATAAATATTGGAACAGCTAATTTTCAATAATTTCTGAACAATTTTATTTAAAACGAGCTTTTACCCGCGACTTCGTCCGCATAAATTATATACCAGATTTTAAGTCAGATGATAGCTATCAAAAAAAAAAGTTTCATCAAAATCGGTTCAGTAGTTTTTGCGTGATACTCGAACAAACAAACACACAAACAAACAAACAAACAGACAGACAAAAAATCCAAAAATTGGTGATTTGGAATCAGGGACAGGTAAAAACCATGTCGTAATGCTTTTTTTGTAAATATCTTCAATGTACAGACACACTTCTGTTACAGTTTTATAATAGTTTAGATTGAAATGTTTAACAACGGAGTTAGGTTTTTTTCTAAACTGCTCAGATGTTTATGATGATGATGACCCTGACTGCGTAGATTTAATGTTCTAAGCGTTCAGATATTTTTGACTGGCTTGTAAAGAAATTATTGAAAATAAGAACTGCTTAGAAATATTTGTGTACTTTTTTTGCTATGATATATCTGATGGCGACGTACTCCTATAGTCTAGCTAGCTAGCAATAGCAGATCCGTCACTCAGATGTAGGTAGCAAGATAAGCACAACTATACTTAGGTACACATCGTAAGCGATGAGCTTACTTGATTTCTGCCACTTGCGCAGTTTGATGTTTTAAACAACTCCTTTAAATATTACTAGGGCATTTTGCTACACCCTTTATACAGGGTGTAACAAAAGACTGCTGTTCCATACAAAACTGTAGTAGGTACCGACTCATCTTCAATGTATGGGACAGCAGATTTTTTAAATTTAATTTTCTATGTTAGGGAAAGTACTTCAGTTTGATGGGTCTAAACCACCCCATTCAATAATTACTTGAGTGTTTTGCGCTGCTGTAGATATTTATCTGGTTCCATTATGATTATGTGAAATCAATCGTCTTGCAGACTAAATTCGGGTTCCGAACAATGTGAGCATTGTTTTTTTCATAAATCACTGATAATATTTTCTTTAAAATTAAAGTAAATTTTATTTGTATCTACTTCGGTTTCGCAAAGAAATAACTTTAACAGCAGAGACGAAAGTAATTCATCTCTCAAGCCACTATTGTTTTATTCATTGTCAAAGACTTTTTACTTTTACAATATTATTACAGAGTTTTCCCTCCAACTCTCGAGAGACGAAACGAAAAATACGAATGAAAAGAAAATTTGGCAGTCAAATGAAAAGTTTCAGAGATGTTTGCATATTCTAAAATTCACTTTATATTATACTTGTTAATGAATAAGCGAAACCCTGATAATTAGATTCTGCTCTCAATTCTAAACATTTTCTAGTTTTGCGTTTATTAATTAACACGTTGCATAAACCTTTTCAATGCTTGAAATTAAATTTCCTTTGACGTGTCGTGTTTTCACACCAGTTTATAGAAATACTTACTTACTGTAAACTATTTACGTACTGTAGGTAAAACCACAGTATAAGATAGGTAAAACACTACCACAAAAACTGGCGAGGAAATAGATTTCAAAGAGAAACGGCTAAACAAGACAATGGTACCGATTCGGACTGTGCCACGACTTAACTTAACTAAATTTATTCCTGTCACTTTCTAAAATAAGATTAAGAAAAGAGACAGAAAACCAACAGC
The DNA here is from genome assembly GCA_922987775.1 of Agonopterix subpropinquella. Taxonomy (NCBI): domain Eukaryota; kingdom Metazoa; phylum Arthropoda; class Insecta; order Lepidoptera; family Depressariidae; genus Agonopterix; species Agonopterix subpropinquella. The sequence goes on along the minus strand of OV277695.1, from coordinate 9,510,667 downwards.
TGACTTTAGAGCTGTCAAAGTGACGTTACACGCCCAAAAACGCCTTAAATAAGATGGCATACATTATGATGGCATCTTATTTTGGGCGTGTAACGTCACTTTGACAGCACTAAAGTCAGCTGTTGGTTTTCTGTCTCTTTTCTTAATCTTATTTTAGAAAGTGACAGGAATAAATTTAGTTAAGTTAAGTCGTGGCACAGTCCGAATCGGTACCAATGACCTTACCAGAACGTGACCAAACCAGAACACGTCTAAACCAGAATTTATGACCTCCACCTATTTCGTAATCTTTATTTTTACAAACAACATTTGTCCTGAATAGTTTTTTTCGAGTCAGATTTCGTGCATTATTACTTGCATTTATTACTTGCATGTTTTGCCCCACAAGAGGGCACATCTGACTGACTGTCAAATTAGGCCAACTTGACAACAACTGGTACACCTTGAGGCAACTGACTCCCAACTGACTTATCCAATCGACTTTCACCAAGCCATATTTGAACGCACATAGGCTTAAAGATAAATAAGATTCTGTCTCTATCATCACTATGAGAGTTAGGTATCTATAGAACGTTATTACCTAAATTAGTTTTTAAAAAATCAGACGAAGTTCAAGTTAACCTAATAACCGAGTACCTGTAGCTTTAAAATGTTCTACTGCTTCGAACCGGTCGAAACTACTCCGATTTCCATGATATTTTTTTTAAAACGTCTGTAATCTAAAATACTACAACTATAAAAGTTTAAAAATTTACGCTCTCAGTCAAGTAAAAAGTTGTAACCCAAAAAATACAACATTTTAAGAAAAAATGCTTTACAACTTGCGAATTCATGTAAGAACAGGACATTCTCTTTAAATTGAGGCATTTTAAATTGAGATTGGCTGACGAATAAACCTTGATGAGTGCACTCCATACAAACGAAGTTTGACACTATTTTGAATATTAACCAAATAAATTTAATGTTTTTTTTCAACACAATCCAGAAACTAATATCCTTGTCTGTGGTTCATCAGATTTCCGTTAAGTTATATAGTTTCAAAGTAACACTGGCTCAAAGATTTCTATACGAAAAAAGCGTCAATTTTTAAACTGTAAAGCTTTGTAGTATTTTAAATTACGCTTATTTAAAAAAAAAATTATCGAATCGAAATCGGAGTAGTTTTGACAGGTCCCGAAGTAAAAACCTTCAGGAACTCTACTATAATAAGGAAACTACCAGAACTGTGCGAAGCAGCGAGGTGTATAAAACTACAAAGGAAAACTATAGCTTTCTTCTCTCCGAATACGCATCAGAATTTCTTCATAAGCTGATTTTAAACAAAAAGAAAAAAACTTAATTTTTTTTTTTTTGTTTAATGGCGCTTTATAATTTTTTTAGTGGAGAACAGCCAGTAATAATTTAAATTTTACACAACAACTACCTAGATCCTCGCTCATCTAATCGAAGTTATAAACAAAAACATTTGTGATGTTTATTTAGAGCGAAAATCGTCCACCAGTTGTAATCTGATAAAATAATCCTGGAGTGCGATTTTTGAATCTCATTCGCTGAGTTCAGCAGTTGAAAATGTCAAAATTATTGTGGAGATAAGGTACGCATCTTTCTACTGCTGATTTGAGTTTCAAAAATCGAACTCCTGAAGTATGATCTTTGAAAGTCAAATCAGCAGTAGAAAGATGCGTATCTCCACAATAATTTTGACATTTTCAACTGCTGAACTCAGCGAATGAGATTCAAAAATCGCACTCCTGGTTGTCTTCAGTTTAAAAAAAATATGGGATTACCTTTAAACAAAAAGAAGGAATAATTTTTTTTTGTTTAACGGCGACAACGGCGATTTATAGGTACTTTTTTTTTAACACGGCCTGTAAGCAGGCTTTGGGTAATATTTGGCAACGTGAAGGCAGGGCTAAGCTCCGATAAAGGGGGTGAGGTGCGGGGTCTGAGGGGAGATCGCGAGCAATTCGTTCGAATTTTGAATTTAAATATTAGAGTGTTCAATAATTCTTCAAGGTGCCACAGTATACCAACATGTCATATAATTGATACCAGTTGAACAACACCAATAACAAAGTTAAAGTTATTTATAGGTATTATTGTAGGCTATTGGCATAAGTAATTCTTTGATGAAGATCTGATGAATGGCTTTGGAAACAGGTAAATGGAACTCCTCAACAGTTGAAAACAAATCATTGGCAATTGAATAAGTTGTTTGAAATCATCAATTATATGCTATAAGTGAGCCTTGCTAAAACTACACGCTTCAAAAGATGGTTAATAGTTGGGGTTAGGTGCCAATTCGCCAGCAAAAAATAAAAAACAAAAAAATATATATATTAAATAATAAAGTCCCAACAAACTCCTAGGAAGATTCGCTACGAGCTCCTTGCCACCTTTCTAGCGACCGGAATCGAACTCGCGCCAACCGCACCAAACCGCCGCTCTGCTCTGGAGGTGAGTACCGAGACCAATCGACGAACTGGTGCTGCGCTGGACTCGGCAAAAAAAGGCATGCCTTGCCACAACTACGCTTTACAGACGCTTAGGATGAGTCATACTGACTCTAAAGTGGACACTTTTCTTCAATCTGACATCGGATTCGTGTTCAGGGTCCACGCGGACCCTGAGATATTGATTTTGGAAGCAATCGGCTGAGAAACACAAATTGAAAATACCAGTGAGCAGTTTTTGTAACAGTTATTCAGCTCCATCATTAAATAGGTACTTGTTACAAAACTGTAAAGAAAAGCACTCATCGAGATGATTTTAACGAGCTGAAATTCGATGAGTATACTATTAGCCATCCAAGAGTTCCACTAGCCACCTTCCAGCTCCATCACCAGATCAGCTGGATAATACCATATTATTGTATTGTCATCAGAATCACATGCACCTGCAGAGTCTTTAATGGATATAACGCACCCCCGAACGAATAAAGGTGTAAAGTGCCATAACACCATTTTCACTTTTATTCCATGTTTGGAATCTACAGCCTTAAATAATACACGTCCTAAATTTTTACTACGCAGCTATGGTGCATATTCATAAAATTATACGGGAAGACATCTTTTTTTTTTATTAACTATGGGTTTGCTCTTGACCTCAATCCAGTCCTCAGGACGAAGATGGGGTCGTAGATGTAGCGAGCTTACCCAGAAGATGCCTATTCACTCGTACTTTAAAGGAATTCGGGTTGTAAGTACTCGGAAATACTGACGCAGGTAAGGCATTCCACTCCTTGGCTATGCGCATTATAAAAGATTCAGAAAGGCGCTTGGTGCGGATATGTGGGATGTCAACCAAGAAGGGGTGATATCCCGCGGTGCGTCTGGAAGTCCGATAGTAGAAAGGGGAAGGTGGGATGAGCTCATGCAGCTCAAGGGCACACTCACCGAAGTACAATCTGTAGAAGACCGACAAGCAGGCCACTCTGCGGCGGTGGGCTAGGCTATGAAGCTTGGCCTCCACCAGCTTATTATCGCCAATGAGCCTCCTGGCTCTGCGTTCAACCGAGTCGAGTGCGGCAAGTTGATACTTGGCTGAGCCATCCCACAGGTGGCAGCAGTACTCCATACATGATCGGACCTGAGCTTTATACAATACTAAGAGCTGTCCAGGAGTGAAGTACCGCTTCACCTTGTTTAAGATGCCCAGCTTTTTGGCCGCAGTTTGAGCCTTAGACTCGATGTCAGCGCCGAAGTTGAGTTTCGTGGTCAAGCTTATACCCAGAAGCCCAAGACTGTCGGAAACAGGGACAGATGTACCCCGGAAAGTAGGAGTCAGATTAAACGGACTCCTTTTTGCGGTGAACAGACAAGCCTGTGTTTTGGTGGCGTTGAAGTTGACTAAATTATTGTCACCCCACTGGGAGACAAGACTTAAAGTCAAGTTTGTCCGCTCAACCATGGCCTCCCTCTGCGAGCGTATTTTATCCCCGCTGGCCCCTGCGCCAGATACATATCTCTCCATGACAGTACTGTCATCTGCATACCCAACAATACCTGACACAAGGAGGTCATTGATGTGCAGCAGGAAAAGTGTCGCGGAGAGAACAGACCCTTGAGGAACTCCAGCATCAATTGCCATAAGGTCAGAAGAGCAGCTGTCAATGACAACTCTAATCGACCGTTCTCTCAAGAAATCAGATATCCAGCTGCAAAGATCAGCGGGGATGCCATAAGCGGGAAGCTTGTTCAGCAAACTAGCGTGCCATATCCTGTCAAAGGCCTTCGAGATGTCAAGTGATACAGCCAGTGCTTCACCGTGCTTCTCGATGGCCTCGCCCCAGCAGTGCGTGACATACACAAGAAGATCCCCAGTCGATCGCCCCCGGCGGAAGCCATATTGGCGATCACTGAGTAGATCATTGTCTTCTAGGTATGACAGCAACTTCCTGTTAAGTACTCTTTCCATGACTTTACAGAGAATGGAAGTAATGGCGATAGGGCGGTAGTTACAGATATGAGTTTACTATGTAATTTATTTGGCCGCAAAACACGACAGATATGGATTTTCATACAACATTGCCGGCCGCTACACGCATGTATTTGGCCAGTATAGTAATTTCGATTTATCTCGAAGAAGGTTTTCAAAATAATGCTCACATTTCCAAGCATGTTTGAGAAAAATTAATATTTACGTGAGCGCCTTCTAGGGTCAAAAAACGCAGTCACCTTTTCAGTCTAATCACCGGCTATTGAAGCATCAAAACTAATGCAGGGCGCTTTGAAAGGCGGGAGTAGCACTCGCACGAGCGATCAGTGCCGGTTGCGTTTGTTAAAATTAATTTGCGCGGTCATCAGAATTTTTCAAATGTTACTCGCACGATCGATACGTCTCGGGTGTAAAGGGATAGTGCGCGGCTGCCGCGCGAGATAATGCTCGATGGTTTGCCACGCGAAGTCGGTACGCACCTGTAAATCAACAATCTTGATTGTTTTGCCATTTGTGGCACCGCCCAAAATTGTTCGCTTTTTTTAACCGACGAAAACAAAACAAAAAACGGTGGAGGTTTTCAAGTCGACGCGTATACAGGGTGTAACAAAACACCCTAGTAATACTTAACTGGGTGCTTCAGACCATCAAACTGAACAACTTTCACTATGGGGGCAACATCGAGAAAAAATTAAAAAAATCTGTTATCCCATACAAAAGTGCAGCACCGACTCGACTAAAATGTATGGGACAGCAGATTTTTTTTTTCTTGATGTTGGCTCCATAGTGAAAGTTGTTCAGTTTGATGGTCTGAAGCACCCCCTTAAGTATTACTAGGGTGTTTTGTTACACCCTGTATATATATATATATATTTTTTTATGTATGTACGCATAACTTTTTACGGAGTAATCTGATTTTGATATTTTTTTTTGTGTAGTAGGTCATACTTCAGAGGTGGTTCCATTTTAATTTGATGAAGATTTGGTAAAGGGCTTCGGAGATAGACAAAAGACTCCTCAAAGATCTGTAGCATATCATCGACGATTGAAATAAAAGATTCGTGTTCATGTTCCCTTTACATGTCCAACGGATATGTTAACCCAATATAACACCAACGCTGAAAATTAAAAATTTTTTTTTTTTTTAACAAAGTATGAATACCGACTTCAAAACTCAAAAACTAAAAAATCATAAATATTACAGCCGATGAATTTTACGTTAGCATCTATTAAGAATATCATTTTGTTTTATTGTAGTCGGTGTCAAGCCTAGCCAAAAAATTATTGCAAGCTCAGTCTCGAATCGTACAGGCTTGACAGCGACTTCGATAAAACAAAATGATATTCTTATAGATGCTAACGTAAAATTCATCGGCTGCAATATTTATTATTTTTAGGTACTTTTTGAAATTTGAAGTAGGTTTTAATTTTTTGTTAATAAATTTTTATTCAGTACAAAATCTGTTGGTATATTTTAAATAAAAATAGTCTAAATTGTAAATATTAAAGCAATTTTTATTACAGTATTTTTTTTTAATTGTAGTGTACTTTCTTTGTACAGTGGGAAATAAAAGTATAAAATGAGAAAATACCTAAGCTAAACTCGCAAGACGATCCCTTTTCAGAAAATGTAAGTATCCGCTCTTGGATTCAAGGAACCCTACTGTTTTCCACGAAACCCTAAGATACACTTTGGGAACCGCTTACCTCTTAGGATGCCTCGCTATGCGCTACAAAAACAACTTTACCTACTTACATCAGTTTAGCAATTCGTAGCACCACGAGTCATTTTGGTGTTGTCCTACTGAAAGCTATATTCGTGAACTGTGGCACTATGATGGAACTGTCATTTTGCCTACATAATTTACAATTCAAAAAAAAATTACAAATTAGTTATATCTACAATAATCACAGCTATTATTTACAATTTGAGCAATATTAGAAATATTTATATAGATATTAATACAGAAAAAAGCCGGAAATGTTGTAAAATAAGACGTGAAATTTGAAGAAAAGTTTGACATAGGTCTTACCTCTACAAGCGCTGCCGCGCTTCTAAAATGGCGTATCGCATCGGCAAAATGGCGAGACGCTCGAAATTTCGTAGATATTTTGGAATTGTGTTGAAGTATATAAAGTAAAGTAAACGAAATATACCTAGCTGCCAAGCTTATGTTATGGCCAAGATAATAGTATATTTTATTTGCGTAAATACAGTTTCTTCTAGATATAAAATGATATTAAAAGTAAGAAAGAGGGGTAACTTCGGGATGTTTTTCTATCTAGCCAAATTGTTCCAATCGTGTACTGAATAACCTTCCTGCCTAGGAAATATCCCCAACTATAATATATATTTCATTCAAATCAAAATTATTACATTTTGAATGGAAAAAACGTAATCGAAAAGCGGTTTTTTATGAGTTTATAAACTCATTACGCCTTAATGGAACCAAAAAACCCAGCCACCAGTTGTAATTTCATGCAATAATCCTGGTTGTTTTCAGTGGAAAAAAAATATCTGAATATAATAGGTACCCAGTAGGTACCTTTAAACAAAAAAAAAAAGTTTTTGTTCAATTGCAGTTTTTTAGGAACATGGCCTGTATTATTTTACAATTTTACAAAAGAACTAGATCCTCTCTCATTGATTTCCGAATCAGAATTTTGCATTCTGAATTTTTACTGTCTTTCGAAACGAAGTCAGAAATTATTTCTAGTCTGGCAATCACAATTCGAATGAAAAATTTCGAATCCCGAAACCGTAGGGTACCTACGTTTGCGGCCACGCATGCAGCCAAAGGATTTAATTTTATACAAATTTCATTATTTTCTCGCTTTGTACATCTCGGGTTTAGTGGACGTAGGGCATTATACCTACTAAGGTTTAATAATTAAACAGAGTTTTATGCTATTAATTCTTAACGGCCGGTCGTTATGGCGATCCTTGGGGGAGGCCTATCAGCAGTGGACGTCCATCGGCTGAGATGATGATGATGAATTCTTAACGGTTCGAGTAAACTTAATCTATTTATCATTTTCATTTAAGTATAACTAAGAGTTTGATGATAATAATCTTGAGGGGAGGTCCCAATAAAATCCTGCGGTTGGTAATGTTAATAAGGTCTGTCAAAGGCTGTCAAAGGTCAGTCTTTCTAATTTATGGAAATCTTGAATAAGTAATGTTATAATTTGTAATGCAAATCTATACATATAATAAAATTCTAAACTTGCCGATGATGTACATTGAAGATATTTGCAATAAAATTAATTGGGGGTGTTCAGGATACATAATGGAATATATTACGACCATTTTTAGAATTTTTGTCTGTTTGTCTGTTTGTCTGTTTATCTGTTTATCTGTTTGTCTGTTTGTTTGTTCGCGCATCACTTAAAAACGATTAAAACGATTTGGATGGGGTTTTCACTAAAGTATAGGTCATAGCTTGGGTCAAATTATAGGCTATATTTCATCGCAATCGGTTTATTCAATCAAAAGTTATAAGTATTTAAAGAAAAAGTTGCGAGCGCCACTGAATTTAATGCACGCATAACTTGAAAATTACTAAACCGATTTGAATGATGTTTTCACAAAAACCATAGGGCATAGTTTGTATTAACATTTAGGCTTTATTTCATCGCAATCGGTTCATTCGATCTAAAGTTAGGAGTATTTAAAGACAAAGTTGCGAGCACTCCTGAATTGTATGGTACGCGTCACTTAAAAACTACGAAACCAATTTTTTACAAAAACGTAGGGCTTAATTTAAATTAGCATATAAATTTTATTTCATCGCAATCGGTACATTCAAATAAAAGTTATGAGTATTTAAATACAAGGTCGCGGGGGCACAACTGAATTTGATACACGCATCACTTAAAAACTTCTAAACCGATTTGAATAAGGTTTTCACAAAAGCGTGGACTAACATAATTATAGGCGTTTATATTATTTCAGTGGTCTGCGCGTACGAAGTCGCGGGCACAGCTAGTCATTAATAAAGTTCATAAATAGGTATTGTGCGTAATTATCATTCTGAATCGTCGATATTCAGCTGTCATAAAATAAACAAAGAAAAGAAAAGAAGAGAAAAGATCGCGTTTACGATTTTATTTTAAAAAACCTCAATATTAGTTCTGATTTAAGAGGGCTACCTATCACAGTCCAGTGGCGCCCTCATCACATTAAAAAGATTTCTCAATAAAGAAAGTTTAAATTAAAAAAGTGCTCAACACGAACAGGGAACATACAAATTTTGTAAAAAGAAAAAAACGGCCGCTTTTGTTTTTATTCGAAACTGTCTAAATGTGGAATGTTTAGAACCTATAAAAGTATTGTATAACAATGGCTTGAAGGCTTTAGTAGTGTTTGTGTTGAGCACTTTTTTAATTTAGGCTTTCTTTATTGAGAAATCTTTTTTAATGTGATGAGGGCGCCACTGGACTGTGGTCAAAAGGTAAACTTGGGTTATAAAGGTAAGTTCTTGCTAAGTTTTCTTATTTGGAAGAGATTAAAGCTAAGACTAAGAGACTAATTAATAGTATTCGCGAGATGACAAAAAACCGATGGTATCCAAGTTTAGAAGGAAAGTTGCTGTTAGCCCCGGAACTAATTGCGTCTGCCGGACGAGACCCCGCCCCGGATCGCCGGACGACTGCCGGACGAGACGTCTTCCGTATAACTTTTTCTTTCTCGATTCTTGGTTTTTCAGGACGTTCAATACAAGATGGACAAGATTTTCCTCGTTGGCATAAAATAACATACACGGAGAAATATCTTACAACCCTGGCGAAGTAACTTTACACCTGACTTGGAATTCGACACCCCTCCTGCTACCCCCCACGAGACCCCGCCGTCGCTATACGAGGCCAGTAGCGATGCATCTCAGTTACCGTTGCAAGTGTCTCTGCACTTTAGCATTTTCGAGTTATTCTTTTGCTGTTATTTGTCAATCGTTATTGGATTTTCGTTGTTGTTACATAGATTGCAACTATTTATTTGCTGGCTTTACTAGAAAAAAAATTCAGACTTTACTAGATTTTTTTGTAGTAAGTTATAAATATACCTAATTCTGGTGGGCCTACTTGTAACAACAAGTAAAGTCCGCAAATATAAATAGTTGTCACATAGATCTTCTACCAGATAGATAGAGAAGATATATTTGGAAAATAAACTATACATTAAGATTAAGAGGATATAATTCGGAGCGCGCTCCATACAAAAGAAGACTGAATACTAATCAATTAAGATCAATGAAAATTTTCAGAAACTAATCTCTTTAAACTGACTTTCATTACATTATTTGCAAATATCAATTACTTAATACAGGCTGTAACAAAACACCCTAGTAATACTTAAGGGGGTGCTTCAGACCATCAAACTGAACAACTTTCACTATGGAGCGAACATCGAAATCGCGAAAATAAAATCCGTTCTTTCATACAAAACTGCAGTACCGTCTCGACTCAAATGTCCCCGGCAGATTTTTTTTTTCTCGACGGTGGCTCCATAGTGAAAGTTGTTCAGATTGATGGTCTGAAGCACCCCTTAAGTATTACTAGGGTGTTTTGTTACACCCTGTATAATCATTCGTCTCTATAATAATGAATAGTTTAAAAGTTAAAGTGCCTCAAAGATAATTAGTACAGAGATTAGTTTCTAGAGATTGTTTTTTGAATAATTGGTTAGATTTGTACATCCTCGGACCTTCTTATTAGAATATGTCCAACTGCTAGGAGAAAAAGTGACTAAGTATATTTATTTTTATTTTATTACGTAGGTACCTAACCTACATGAAAAGAAAAATATACTACTTAGACGTAAACGAAGAACAGAGAGCGCAATTAAAATTAATGTTAGAAATACCAGATTATTCCCTAAAGCACAATTACATTAATGAGAAGACGTTTAGCATTTCCAAATGGATATTTACGATGTTGTTGAGGCTTTGTAAACATTTTAATTAACAATTTATTTAGACAGGTACCTAGATACGTATTTTATTTATTAAGTTTAACGTTAGAGATTAAAATCGGCCGGAATCTCAGTCTGTCTATGTGTAGGGCAATTGAATATTGCAAGGGCGTCACCAGCCAGTTGCATGCCCCTAAGACGATAGAGTCTAGAAGAGTCTAGGTATCATCATCATCATCATCAGCCTGTATACGTCCCACAGCAGGGCACAGGCCTTCAGAGAGGATGTACAGGCGTCAGTCGACCACGCGTGCCCAATGCTTATTGGTGAACTAACGCATCAGGATTCTTTTTTTGATGGAGTCTAGGGATATTGGACACAATTTGAAATGGATTATTATTAGAAAATAAAATCTCTTGCTTGTGCCCCTTTGTCGTAGTATACTACCTAACTAGCTATATTAATTAATTTGTGGTTTAGATAAATGCCATCGTTCTCGTGCATTCGAACTCACTACCTATATAAATAGATATTAAGGTCTAACAAAACTATTTTAAGGTAATCTGGAGTGCGATTTTTGAAACCTATGGAGACTGCATCTTTCTACTGCTGATTTGACATAAAAAAATCATACTCCAGGAGTGCGATTTTTGAAAGTCAAATCAGCAGTAGAAAGATGCATAGCTCCATAGTAATATTGACATTTCCAACTGCTGAGTTCAAAGAATGAGTTTCAAAAATCGCACTCCTGACCTTCAAACTGAACAACTTTTTCCTATGGGAACAACATAACATCGAAATGGCGAAATCATCTAAGTAGGTACTGTCCCATGCATTCCGGTCGAGTAGGTTGAGTCGTTTTGTATGAAAAAATCCGTATTTTTTTAGATTTAGACTTTGGTTTCATATGGTAAGATCATCCCCTTAAAATAGTTTCAGTTAATTTTGTTGAACCTTATACAGGGTGTATAATAAAATGGGACCGTTACTTAAAGTGGTGCTTCAGACCATCAAACTGAACAACTTTCTCTATACGGGACCAATATGGAAAACGCGAAAAAAAAAATCCGGTCTCCCATACAAAACTGCAAACATAACTCGACTGAAATGTATGGAATAGCTGTTTTTTTTCGCGATTTGGATATTGGTCCTATAGAGAAAGTTGTTCAGTTTGATGGTCTGAAGCACCCCTTTAAGTAACTGTCCCATTTTATTTTATACCTACTAGGTAGTTTGAGCGTAACAATTTGGGGACAGTGGTGCGTTCGGAAACATCCCAAGTTCCCGACAAACTGTCATGTACTGCAGGTATGAGCAGGAAGTCAATGAGGGCATCCACTACAGCTCGCTACGGAACTAGGTCAAACCGCAGCGCCCAGGAAATATATACACGTATCTAGCTGTTAACTAACACACTTTGTTACACTGTTGCCAGATCTCCCGATTTTCCGGGATATCTCCCGATTTTTGTCAATGTCTCCCGATGTCCCGGATTCCCACTCAAATCTCACGATTTTTTAAGAACAACTTTTTTTTCGAAAAAACTGTGTTAACATAACATGCATATGCATATGTTATGTGTACATAACTTTGTAAAATGCGTAGCCTAAACTATGCTTTGACTTAATAACATAAAGTTGAATACCTATTCAATGGCAAGCTTTGGCAGTTATAGTTTACTAATTTTGCAACATTGCAAAGTAGCGAAATAAACCTGTTTTTGCTTTGGTTAACCGGGCAAATTAGGAAATACAGGGATCTTGCACACGAAAAATATTTAAAAAATTGCAATTGCTATGATTTTAAAGTAAATGAAAAAATGTTAAAAAAACATTTATTAAAAGACCATGGTCTGATTAATTTTAAGGAAAAACTTATCTCCCGATTTTTTCATAATGTCGCCCATACATCTCGCCAGTGTCAAAAAGATTATTGTGGTATTTAACTAACCCAATCTCAAGGATTGTTTATGATTAAAAAAACCAGATGAGAAGAGATTGCGGTGCTTCGTGGCAAGCAAAAACGCGATCCTCGCGAACACCATGTGAAAGACAACCGCTCGCGGCAAAACTTGCAACCTGAAACTCTTTGCTACGTTCGCTTTGCTGCGTACGTTTTACGGTTACGGTCCGGCACAACCGGCGGGCATGTACCACCCTCGCGAATTAACTTGGCACCTGGCTCGCACGTGGCTCGGAATAAAAAACTCGGAAAGAATAACTCGAAAATGCTAAAGCGTAGGGACACGTGCAACGGTAACTGAAATGCTATGGCTTCGCACGGCGACGGCGGGGTCCCGCGGGGGGGTAGCAGGAGGGGTGTCAAATTCCGAGCCACGTGCGAGCCAGGTGCCAAGTTAATTCGCCCGGTTTGTATGAAGAGATGTATGGACGTAAATGAGGCGAGAGGTAGGTATGTAAGGATCGTAGCTAATGGTGCGCCTTTATCTCTGCCTACCCCAAAAGGAAAGAGGCGTACTAAATAGATAGATATATTGTTTTTGCTACCATTAAAAAATTACATAGATTGTCTTGACAGGCATTGTATATCATATTAAATAATAGCAAAACACAATAATGTTTTTTAAACTCAAATAAGGGTAAAAAATCGGTCAAGTGCGAGTCAGCTACTCGCGAACCGAGGGTTCCGTACCCTACCACCACACAACACAACTTACAAATAAAACCAGTCAAGTGCGAGTCGGGCTACTCGCGCACTGAGGGTTCCATACCACACCACCACAGAACACAACATTATTAACTTAGAAAAAAAAACTTTTTTGGTCCGGGACCTTTAGCGCAAGACCGACTCACACTTGGCCGATTTTTAGTATTTGTTGTTATTCTGTAGAGTTTGCTCTATAATCACACTAAGTTTGACGCTTGTATGTATTACCGTTTTTACGATAGAGCGTGAAGAAAAAACGTTGATAAAAACTAGTTTCATGTTGAGAACCCTCCTTAATTTTTAACTTTTTGACATTTTTATTATTTGTTAACAAATCCGCCGTAATAACGCATAATCTGAGAAAATGTCAACTATCTAGCTCTTACGGTTCAAAAGTTACAGCTCTAAATAGGTAGGACAGACGGACGGACGGACGGACGGACGGATAACAGAGGGTCCCATTTTCACCCTTTGGGTACGGAACCCTAAAAAGGTGGCGAAAAAAGCCACTTTATGAGCCTCATAATTTATGGATCAAATCGACTGGTAATAAAACGTTTGTAATTGGTTTTTTTTGGTTATCGGGTTTATATTCCCTTCTCAAATCTCTGAAGCATAAAATTTATTGCACCCGATCCATTTCAGGTTGTAAAAACCGGTCGGAAAAGGGTCGACATTCGTCGCAGATGGTATCGAGTCAGGGCTCGATAAATGCCCATTTCGGTTTGAATATCAGTCCGGAGATCAGACGAAAATATCTTTGGAGGGCCGTCATTGCGACATTGAAGAATTGGGGGTTTTCTCTTTAGATTCGGAAGCGACTGCCGGCAGCAGGAATCTCGCTGACTCATCGATCTTCCTCCTTGTACCTAGGTTCGACAGTAAGTAGCTCTATCAAAAACCGAACCGAAAAGTAAATTGGTTTTTACGAATAAATCTCAAACTATTAAATCGCAAAACTCTGTCCGGGATGGTCCACTGCATTCAATAATTGACGACAGAAAATACTACGTAAATAATGAAAATATATTGTTTTTAAAATTGTGGTTTTTATAAGTAGTTTTTATGACATTCCTTTTGGAATGGACTATACATTTGAACACAGGTTTCATATGTATAATAAAAGAAATATAAGCATAAGAAGCACAGCAAGTAAAGCCGAGATGTTTGAAGATCGTATGTTGCTATATTTTACATAAATTTGTAGGTATCACTTTCAAATAACGAGAAGATAGCTTCTAAAAAAATTTTTACAAAAAAAATAAAAACCGACTTCAGAAGTAAAAAAGTTAAAAATAATATTTCTGCCTATGACTTTTACGTTCGAATCTATAAGAACTTTTATTTGTTTTATCGAAGTCGCTGTCAAGCCGGTACGATTCGCGACTGGGCTTGCAGTAATTTTTTGGCTTGACGTAATTTTTTGGCTGGATACCGACTCCAATAAAACAAATAAATGTTCTTATAGATTCGAACGTAAAAGTCATAGGCAGAAATATTATTTTTTAACTTTTTTACTTCTGAAGTCAGTTTTTAAATTTTTTTGTAAAAATTTTTTTATTTCATAATTTTTTGTGATTTAAATATGTCCGACTCAGACACGCAAAGGGTACATTGATACGAAGCAAATGTTTCAATCGCCGATGATTTTCCGTCAACTTTTGAGGAGTTCTATTGTATAGCTCCGAAGTGCGTCACCAGATCTTCACAAAACTAAAATGGGACCACCTCGGGAGTATACCCTTTCAAACAAAAAAAGAATTTTTTAAATTGGTTCACAGCTGTATAATACAATAAAAAAAAACACACAGCCGAACATAGAACCTCCTCCTTTTTTTGAAGTCGGTTAAAAACCAGCAAAATAGGGTCCAGTCCTGCGTTTACGTCGGAGCCAGCTGCAAGGACTATCCTCTTTAATTTGTCAAAATCTCTCGGGTAATCCGGATTAAAGCAGAAAGGAGCTCTGTTTGCAAAGACCTACCACATAACCGGCATACCTATTCATTATGTTCTCCGGTAAACACATCCCCTTTGGGAAGTCAAGTTGTTTTGTAAATTACAAATTGAACTGTAAGTCGAGATGGGGGTTTACGCTTTGCAGACTACATTAAAACGCTAAGATTTATTCTGGATCACATTATGTAAAGATGCACAAAGTTGTGGGGAGTCCCACAAACTAGGTGAAAACTCCGACAGCTTTCCGAAGATTTTAACAATTTTATATAGTTTACTGAGAGAACGAAAGAATTCGGTAACTAGTATTCCGAGAGATAAGTGTACTTTTTGCAACCATCAGCAGCAAGGCTGATTCAGTGTTTATGGGGGTGTAGAGCATCTCTGTGACGGGGATGGACCAGGTCTGCCTGCATAACTCCAGTCGGTTTAGGAGTTACTGGTGATTAAAGGTCTGTAAAAAATTAACGATCAGCTGGAAGGCTGATCGTATGATATTGTTGTAGTATGCACTGTAGCTATGTGAACAGTACAAAAACTGACTTGGTTCATCAGTCGGTTTAGGAGATACAGCCGTTCAAAGGTCAGAACTTTGACTAGGTATTTAAGACATGGTTAAATCTAGATTCTAAAAGGATTTTGTAGGTCTTGGCAGTAAACTTACAAAAAGCTGAATTAGAGATCGTTTAGCTGCAAATTAACGGCTTAGGTTCGGACATAAATAAATCGTACTTTTTGGCATGAAATTCATGAATGTGTGCCAAAAATGGAGTATCGTTTAATATGAATTTCAGTCAAACAATTCTGCCATATCCACGGATATTACGGTATTCCTAAATATTCCAGATATTCCTGGGTATTCCTGATAAAGCGCTCCATAAAAAACGACGTCCTAGTTTGGACATTTAGTAATTACGGGTCCAATGCTGATATATAAACCTTGCTCTTCCTCTTGAATCACTCTATCTATTAAAATAAACGCATCAAAATCCGTTGCGTAGTTTTAAAGATCTAAGCATACATAGCACAGGGACCGAAACTGGTATATATATATATATATAATACCGGTACTTTTTGCCTACAACCTCTATTATTTTTACAGGTATTTTTAAAGGTAACCTAAATTAATATACTAAAAACAACCATTATACTACCGGTAACCGAAATAAAAATTACCTATACAGAAACGAGACGTGCGATGTTATTTTGCGTGCCTATGTATTACATAGGAACAGAGAGACAGAGGGAAGCGACTTTGTTTTATACTATGTAGTGAAATAAAAACATTTTTTTTAACTCAATACAGGAACCAATAGGTAGTTCTAAGTCGGTATCTACCTTGTCAGATTTCCGTTTAAGGGGCGTCCGCCCGGTTTTGAGTAACTTTGTAACCATTTTATACATTAACTATGGCACTTTTTAAGCAGAAAACAAAACTGAACAATCTTCAGGATATGAGAAGTGATGTGGTTTTTCTCGAAATCTATTTCAATTAATAAAACTGAAGAAAAACGACTCCAAAGTAACCTCTTTTTTTCCAGTTGTAACCGTTTTACTCTTACATTGTTGATCAGAAGAATATGAAAATTTACAATATTCTTCTTAATTCACAATACAATATAAAATGATGTAGTTTTCTTATTTTTTAAAAATTCATTTAAAATCATACAGGTTTTCAAAGAAAACGGAAAATTCTGACCGGAGCCGCGCAATTGAAGCGGGATGCCTAATTGCAAAAGTTTGCTTGTAAGAAAGAGAGCCTTGCAGATGGGAGGAGTAGCCTTAAATATTTAGTTCCAAAGTTACCGTGGCTCAAATCATAAATTGAATAATCATAATTATATTAATTAATCATAATTAGCATTGAAACGAAATATTTAAACGTTAAACTGAAAAGGTACCGACCGACCTAGAGGTAAAAAAAACTAAAGTTTTTGTGATCTGTGGTACCGACATAGATATCGGTTCCTAGATTGTGGTCATTTTCTTTTTTACTTTATTTAGTTAATATTGAACGAGTAGACTTCGTTTGTATTTGAGCCATGACGAGTGTATTCTCTTAAACAGAATAAGGCTGCCTGCCAATTGACGCGAGCTGGCTGGCGGAGCGGGGAAGTGGAGTTTTATTAACCAATCAGGGCTCCGAGCTTCTGATTTGTTAATATTTTCCTTGCTACACCGCTACGCCAGCCAGCTCGCGTCAATGGACAGGCAGCCTAAGCGAGGGGCCGACAGACCAAAGCAGTCCCTCTCTAAACCAATACACTTCTGTCAATCGATGGCATGTCATTAAGTTTGACTACTTGCCATCGCATCGTGGTGATTTGCCAACCAGCACTGAGTAGATGCTGGCTGATTGCCCAGGACATATCTACAAGACACTTATCAAGCAGTAGTGACAATATATCTATACCTACCTACCATCCAAATCGAGTACAAGTACCACAGAATAGATATCCTACCAGAAAAACAGCTTCATACTATGCTCGTGGTAGGTAGCCCATACTCTTACATGCGCAGCGATGTTTATTCCAAACAGTTTTCAAACTGCCACTCGTTGTTGTATGGTGTGAACGTTCACCTATTGCCGCACAATGCGGTGCTAGTACCTACGCCATGGGTGTGAATTTGCTTTCGATCGTATATATTGTCCCATTAATAATCCTTTATTTGCTTTATTTAGCTGTGGAACCTTACCTACCGTGCAGGAGGCGATGGTTCGATCACCGTCCAGGAGTGCGATTTTTGAATCTCATGCGTCGAACTCAACAGTTGAAAACGTATGGAGATACGCATCTTTCTACTGCTGATTTGACTTTCAAAAATCGCACCCCTGGATTTTTAGGGTTCCGAAGTCAACAAGGAACCCTTATAGTTTCGCCATGTCCGTCCGTCCGCGGCTTAGCTCAGAGACGCTTAGTACTAGAAAGCTGCAATTTGGAATGGGTATACATATTACACAAGCCGACAAAGTGGTAAAAGGAAATTTAAACCATTTTTCGATTTAGGGACCCGTTAGCGAAATATTAAGCTTTAAAGTTAAAAATTTTGTTAGAGTCAAATGTCCCCCCCCCCCCCCGTCTCTGCCAGCTAAACGGTTGTTCGTGGATATGTGAAAAAATTTATGACAATAGTATATATAACGAAATTAAAAGGAAAACTATCACCGCTAAGTAGGCTTTACAAGTTTACGAGTAATAGTCGATCAACTTATAAAATGTACTTTTTAGACTTTATTAGCCGTTAAATCGTAGTATAAGGCTGTCTGTCCACTACACACATATAGCTCGCCCAGCCAGCTCGCATCAGTGGACAGGCAGCCTAAAACAAAAAGCCTCCTTCTAAGTCCATATTATACATATTGTGACGGGCAACTACGGAACCCTATCCTTGCGCGTGGTCCGACACGCACTTGGCCAATTATTCAATGTCAAATCAGCAGTAGAAAGATGCGTTTCTCCATAGTAATTTTGACATTTACAACTGCTGAGTTCAACGAATGAGTTTCAAAAATCGCACTCCAGGTCGACTCGTACCAATGAGTTTTTCGAAATTTATGTACAATTTGTAATTTGTAACACCACTGGCTTTTCGGTGAAGGAAAACATCGTGAGGAAACCTGCATGCTTCAATTTCGAGGCATGTATTGTACCCACTGTCCATTACAAGTGGCGACGGGCTCACTCCCCGTCACACTGGACAGAGTTTCGGTACCAGTGAAACGTGGATGTTCTGAGGTTTCAGAATATCTCTGACTACCTCCTCGGGGAATATAGTCGTGAGCATATGCTATGCTAATAATCCTTTATTATTTGCTTTGTAATGGTATGGGTAACTGTTGCATGGTCCCTACACCTTGTGAATGGCAGACGATTCCGAGTGATTGTTCAATTGTGTAAAGAATCTGCGTGAATTTACAAAAATCATTTATGAAGTGCGATTTTTGCAAATCATACGAGTGACTTGGTAGTAGAAAATGTCATAATTACTATGGAGATTATGCATCTTTCTACTGCCAAGTCGCAATTTTCAAAAATCGCACTTCAGTATTGTATTTTGTCCATGTACTGACCTGAAAAATTCACTACTTTCATTGTTGCTCACACAACAGCAGTCAATAACGTCTCAATGGGTTGGCAACATGACAACTTGGCATCCTTCTGTGTTAAGTTTTTCTAGATGTATCTATGTTACTGTCGTTTATGTGGTTTCAGTAAAGAGCATTCAAAATGTTTTTCGATAAACTAGTATCAACGTTCTTACTGCGAAAGGAACAATGAGTCTTGAACAAAGATTTTAGAAGAAGCCGATTAGGGTTGCCACCTTTTTTTTGTGCATATAAATATACATTGGTTATTATATTATAGGTAAGAAAACAAGTACATAGTATCAAAATAAAGTACCTAGAATTTATGTTTCTTAATTAACTTTAAAAACGTATTTTTTATTGCTTTTTGCAGTTTGTATCTTTGTATCTCTACTAAATTTATTTTATTTTATTTATTTAAGGACTGCCAACAAAGTATACACTATTACATTCTGAATACATTTTAACTTAATCCCTTACAGGCTGTCACAACATACATTGTAGCTTAAGTATACATAATTATGCTAAGCTTAGATAATTTAATAGTAAGGACTGGCCTTGCGGTAGCATTTCCCCTCTGCCATTATTAGATCAATTAATCTTGCGCATTTACACCCAATTTTATACCGTATCACTAAACGAAACAGCCTATAATAGCGAAACAATAATTTTGAACTTAGAACGTTTGGGGTTCACACGAGACTACTTTTCATGATTTTTAACATTCAAAATTAGAATTTAAAGTTATAGGGAATAAAATCCAAAGTTGCGGATTTCATGTTACCTCGCCCCCCGCAAAAAGTGGCAGAAAATGTTGATAGGAGAATGACACGCGTTACGCGTCCATACTATTAAATTGTCTAAGATGTTAAGTCATACCACGACAGAAAAATGTGGGCACCTACCATGTACCTACACAAATCAGTTGATAGTAGTGGCAACCCTAAAGCCGATGCCGACCTTAGACTACTTATTATAAGGACCGGCCTTGCGGTAGCATTTCCCCTCTGCCACGGTATTAGATCAATGATCATGATCATGATCATGATCTGATTACATCTAAGATGCCGACAGACGAGAATGTTTGAAAATCTGGAGGAAGCGAAATCATTAGCGCAAAACCTCATACACCCCGACTGGTTTAAAACAAAATAATTAGACTGAAACAATAATTTCATTATTTTCATAGTTAAAATTTAAAGTTATTCGCATTTTAAGTTTTGAAGCAAAAATGATTTGTTATCATTTCAACAATGAATGAAAGCACTAACGAACTCATGGATACATTTTAATAATCTTGTTTTGGTAGTAAGTAGGGTGAGTGTGCCCGTGCGGTGGGTTGACATCGGGTTCAGTAAATTTTAAATTTTACAAAGTATTTAATATTAAAAAAAAAATTACCTACGTTGAAACCATGATAATTCGATACTGCTCTCGATTCTAAACAAACATTCTAGTTTTGCGTTAATTCATTAACACATCAATCGATATTAAGAGAAGGTGTTATTTGGTGGTGTGGTACGGAACCCTCGGTACGCGAGTAGCCCGAATCACTTGACCGGTTTTATTTGTCGACTTTTATCTCAGGATCTCCTCAAAATGGATACCGTGGGGGACTATAAATATTCTGGTTATAGCATTCTACATATAAGTACTCATGAAAACAATAAAATTTATAGCACTTGGTTTATTAGGTATGTTAAAAAACCGGTCAAGTGCGAGTCGGGTTACTCGGGCACCGAGTGTTCCGTACCACACCACCACACAACATATTAACTTAGAAAAAGTGTTGTTTTCTCCGGGACCTTTAACGCGAGACCCGAGTTTTTATTATTTGTTGTATTGTATACAGGGTGAAATTGATATCATTAGCATCCTTTTAAACTAAGAGTCTACCCATCAAACTGAACAACTTTTACTATGGGAGCAAACTGATCGGAGCACAAAAAAAATCTGCTGTTGCATACATTTGAGTCGAGTAGGCGTTGCAGTTTAGTATGGAACATCAGACTTATTTTTCACTCCGATCGGTTTGCTCCCATAGTAAAAGTTGTTCAGTTTGATGGGTAGACTCCTAGTTTAAAAGGATGCTAATGATATCAATTTCACCCTGTATGTGTAGAGTTTGCTCCATAATCACACCAAGTTTAACCCTTGTATTTATTAGCGTTTTTACGATAGAGCGAGAAGAAAAAACTTTAATGAAAACTAGTTTCTTGCATGAGGATTGAGGACTCCACGCAATTTTTTACTTTTTAACATTTTTATTATTTATTAGAAAATGTCAACTGTCTAATACTATCACGGTTCAAAAGTTAAAACGCTAAATAGGTAGGACAGAGAGACGGACGGACGGACAACGTAGGCTTAGTAATAGGATCCTGTTTTCACCCTTTGGGTACCTGGAACCCTACGGTGGGAACCCTAAAAATGAAGGAGCAACTCAACTCAAGGCCATAATATCAGTATAAGTACCTACTTCATTAAGCTCTTGGCAGGCGACGCGACGCAGTGCCTATAAAAGCGATTGTTCCAATATTCCGATGTCATCAACAGTCTCGACACACAATAGATACAGTTCCGGTTCCGGTCGAGAGATAACGCGTCCGTTGTCCTCGTCCTCGGCTATATATCGCAGTTGGAATATATTGCTTCAGTCAGCAGCATACCGCCCAAGTCGTTTGTTTGATGTCCTCGTTGTGATAACGTGCGATTTAGATCGAAACATAATATTTAAGGCAATATCCAGGGAATACAGAAGGGTCACTTAAATAAGTGACCCGCTCGCTTCGCTCGCTCCACGATTTATTTTTAGGTCGTGACTCCGCAACCATCTAATAATATTACATTTAAACTAGTTCGCTTCGCTCGCTCCTGGATTTAAATCGTATTAGGTAGGGACACTAATCTCACGATATTCTTGTAAAATTTCGAGCTCGCTTCGCTCTCTCCTGGCTATAATTATAACAAGGACCTAGACACATTGTAGTAGTTCGGTGAAATCTCGAGCTCTCTCTTTATTTATTAATGTTTTTAGTAAACGATATACAAGCACGTATCCAGACTTTTGTTTCGGGACGATATACGAGTAGTTAGCTCAATAGACCCCATAACTAGAGATAATTCGACACGTTGCGTTGGATAAAACATAACAAAAATATTTAGGTACCTTTTTCAGATTAGCATAGAATTACCCTCTGTATTGCTGTGTTTGTGAATTTGTATTAGTTATATCTTTTCTCTTCACTTTAATAACCCTAAACTTCGGTTTCTGGTTCGCACTAGTTGAGTCTTACGTTACTCTATCGAAATGGGCTGTTGTCCTCCCAGATAATTGAAAATTTGCCCGCAATACACCAGTCAAGTAGGTAATAGTGGAACTAAAGCTCACTGAGCCCGTGTTTAGATAAAAGAAATACTAGCATAGCATATGCTCACGACTATGAATATAGTCGTGAGCATATGCTCAGGGAATCCTGAGGAGGTAGTCAGAGACATTCTGAATTTCAGAACATCCACGTTTCATGAGTAGTACCGAAACTCTGTCCAGTGTGACGGGGAGTGAGCCCGTCGCCACTTATAATGGACAGTGGGTACAATACATGCCTCGAAATTAAAGCATGCAGGTTTTCTCACGATGTTTTTCCTTCACCGAAAAGCCAGTGGTGTTACAAATTTATCGTACATGAATTCCGAAAAACTCATTGGTACGAGTCGGCCTGGACGGTGACTTTCGCCTCCTGCACGGCATGCAAAGTTACTTGCCACTAGACCACCAAATAGTATAAATCGATCGATTTCGTACACGAAATACTCGTACCTAAAATAGGTCTTCTGTTTCGAAACCCACATGACGCAGCGCTCCTCCATGTCACAGTTTTGTCTGTTTTCGAAGTTTAGAACATGGGTAAGGTAAGTAGTATTTTTTGTAGTTACTGCTTGATTGTGTTTGGGATTTGCGAGGGCTGTCGTGTTCCGACTTCATGAAACTTCGTTATTACCTACTTAGGTACCGACCTTAATTCCGAACAATGAAGACGTTTTTGCTACTTTAGCTGTCATGCAAGCAATTACTATAGGTAGTATCTATCTGATGCAATACCTAAGGTACGTAACAATAACAGGCATGCTTTATAACTATAAAGTACCTACTTAGGTTACAGTCAATTGATAATTCAAGTTTTCTTTAGAATTTATATTCTGTCGATCCGTCTGAATAATCTTTGGATAGTCGAGTGCTATCCGTTGGATAGGTCACAAGCGTCTGCACAGTTGTTTATCAAATTAAGATTCAGCCATACTGTACCGATGCAACGACGACAGAGCGACTGGAATATAGGTAAGTAGGGTCTCATACATTGCGTTGCGTACCAAGTTCATATAAATTAGCAGATACAGTCTGTTTCCCCAAATGAACTGTCAGATTAGTTAACAAGAACTTATCCAAAAATGGTGGAACACTACACTAACTAAGTGTACTTTATATACTACAGGGTGAAATTGATATCATTAGCATCCTTTTAAACTAAGAGTCTACCATCAAAGTGAACAACTTTTACTATCAAGCAAACCGATCGGAGCAAAAAAAAATCTGCTGTCCCATACTAAACTGCAATGCTAACTCGATTCAAATGTATGCAACAGCAGTTTTTTTTTGCTCCGATCGGTTTGCTCCCATCCCATGATAAAAGTTGTTCAGTTTGATGGGTAGACTCTTTGTTTAAAAGGATGCCAGTGATATTAATTTCAACCTGTATTATATGTGAATTTATCAATATCTTTTATCTATTCCCACTGCATCAACATTTAGATTCCCCAAACATTCTACAGAAGATCGAGTCAACATTTCTATTTTTCTAGTGCTTATATAAAGTGTATTTTATTAACTTTCGTTCGCGTATACGAGAGCAAAGTTGACTGTAGTTCTTCAATGTCTACTCAACTTGACTCTGTACACAAACTAGCTACGTGTAAACATTATATCAACGTGATTATTTGTGCAAACGTGAGAGGGTTAGCGTAATCCCGGCTTCGCTATAAATTAAATTAACGATCAAATTATGCGAACAAATTGTTAATATTCAAAGCGTTTATAGCTTATTCAACGATATTTATTATTTTATCCTAACAATTGCTAGCGTAGCATTGTACGTTTCACAAGCGATCGATAGCTGAACAAAATTAAAGTTTGATGATATATTCGATGATATAAGTAGGTACTTTGGAAAACTCGCAAGAATTTCAAGTCGACGTGTTCAAGTCGGTTTTCAACTTTACAGACTTTAAAAGACTCATATGTTAGTTAGAAGTTAACAGTTATAGTACATTACTGTAGCGGCCAGCAACAGAGGCATTGATGGACGAACGTGTAAATGTGGGCCGAGGCGAAGCCGAGGCACACATACGTAAGTCCATCAATGCCTAGTTGTGGCCAAGGCTTGTATAGTACTTTTCTCAAATAATGCGCGGGAATTAAAACACTAAATTTTCTCAAATAATTCGCGGAAATTAAAACTCTTTTCAAAATCAATGACGAACAACGAACAACATTTTTTTTTTCAATATACAGCTTTCTATTTGCAAGTCAGTTCGAAAAAATAAAACCTTTGATGAATTACCTCCTTGGTCGCCATGTTTCGGAATAAAAGATCGTTCCATTTTTAAATAACACGACAGATATGAGTTTACTATGTAATTTATTTGGCCGCTAAACACGACAGATATGGATTTTCATACAACATTGCCGGCCGCTGCGCGCATGTATTTGACCAGTACAGCAATGTCGATTTATCTCGAAGAAGGTTGTCAAAATAATGCTCACATTTCCAAGCATGTTTGAGAAAAATTATTTTCTGATGTTATCAGAGCACCCTTTATTTTCATTACAATATCTTAGCGGTAAAGCCAGTTAATTAAGATTTGTGTTGAAACAATATCAAACTCATAAAATCTAATCTGATTCACAAATCAACTTGAAATTATAGACTCAATCATTTATATTTTCTAAGTCATGTAAGCGATCTGCCCAGTTTCGCATAATAAGGTGTCATAATTAGGTATTCTCTTTTACTGGCTTATGCGTAAGTGTAATTAAAATGAATAATTTAATGAAGATGAAGATCGACTCAAATGTATGGGACGGCAGATTTTTTTATTTTTTCTCGACGTTGGCTCCATAGTGAAAGTTGTTCAGATTGATGGTCTGAAGCACCCATAAGTATTACTAGGGTGTTTTGTTACACCCTGTATAATTACTACCTTGTTGTACCTAGAGGTAACAAACTATACCAAGGGCAATTCACCTACATCAGATTACATTCAGATGAACGGGTAAATGTTTATAGAATACAATTTAATCCGTTAATTCCACCTCAGAACGGATCCCACCTGATGTACGATTGTGATAAGCTTTACAAACGGTTTGGCCACAATGACACGCTTGCTCAAATAGGTACAATTTCACCCATTGCAGGTATGGTATGGGTATGTGATATAGGGTACCTACCGTGGTATCGGCTTGTGATGCAAAGAGATGAGTGTCACATCACAAGACGATTGTTGAATATGAATGTGGATGGCTGCATGAAGACAGGACGACCAAAGAAGAGATGGATGGATTGTGTGAAGGATTATAATAAACAAAATTTTAACAAAAAATTTTAACCGCCTTCAAAAAAACTAAAAAGTTAAAAAATAATATTGCAGCCGATGACTTTTTCGTTCGAATCATAAGAACATTAAATTGTTTTATCAAAGTCGCTGCCAAGCCAGTACAATTCGCAACAGGGCTTGAATTAGTTTTTTGGCTTGGCTTGACACCGACTTCGATAAAACAATTTAATGTTCTTATGATGCGCACGAAAAAGTCATCGGCTGCAATATTATTTTTAACTTTTTAGTTTTTTTGAAGACGGTTTTAATTTTTGTTAAAATTTTGAGTATTTCACAATTTTCAGTGGTTAATTCATTAGTTCGACTAACATATTAGTTATACACGCAAAAGATACATCGATATGAAGTGAATTTTTCAATCGCCTATGATTTGCCGTCAACTTTTGAGGAGTTCTATTGTGTAGCTCCGAGATGCATCATCAGATCCTGGTTTCCTTATCATAGTACCACCATCGAGATATCTCCTTTCCAACAAAAAAATAATCATCAAAATCGGTTCATAAAAGGCGAAGTTATCCGCGAACACACATTTAAAAAAATATATATATATATACATATATATATATATATATATAATTATATACGGTCGAATTGAGTAACCTCCTCCTTTTTTGAAGTCCGTTAAAAATGAGTGAGCGCTGACGGACGGATAAAAGGGATGAATGGAGGAAGATGAAATATTGCGCCGACCCCAAGTAATGGGATAAGGGCAGGAAAATGATGATGGTGATATTATAAATCAACTAGGAGCAACAGTAGGTACAATAAGTCCCTTTTCACATGTTCCGTTTGCCGGATAGCCGGCGCCGGGTACCGAGCTAAAAATGTATGGGCCTACCGGGTAAATCGCGCCGGTAACATACACACGGCGACACATCAAGCTATACAAAACCAACATAAGCTGGCTTCGCGACGTTATACTTTATTATGCTACGCGAGGCCAGCTTATTTTAGTTTTGTATAACTTGATGTGTCGCCGTGTGTACAACATGGTCTGTGACATGGCCAAACACTTCGCTATCCGGCAACTGGAACGTGTTAGATATTGGACAGTCTTTAGAGGTACGAGTAAGTATAAACAATAATTTGCCTCAAAACTAAATTATTTTCTTTATTATTAGTGTTTATAGGTACACAAGTCCTGATTATTTTGTATATTTATAATTATGTATTCTATACCGTTGAATCATCAAAATCAAAGTCTGGACTAGATTTTGTTACTGACAATGTTCTAATATTTTTTTATTTTATTTTAATTTCTTTAGTAACCTTAATATTTATAAATTAATTGGCTTTTTGTTTTCGTGTGGTATTCATTTGCTAATACGATAATAGTAGACACGTACAATTTATACAATTAGTAGCTGTCCTAATTACCTACCTACTCAAATGAAAGTAGTTTACGTAAAGTTTTCCCCAAGCTGTTGTTATACACAAAAGCGTGTTTATTGTTCGGAAGGATACCTATATAAGTACTAAGTAGTTTTAGGATGAGATCTAGAGCCCTGGCTACTTTTGTTTATGAGACCTAAGAGAGGTATAAACGTAGTTAAATTTCAATGGCAAACAACATAACTTCAAAACTCTTACTTAATACTTTATTCAGATGAATTCTAAATTATTTTTCACGACTAACGACCTGACTGAAACTTTACCAAACTTTAGAAACATCTTGGCTTGACATTGAGATAAAAATTAAGTAGATAAGATACTCTCTTGTTCTGTTATTTAGCTAACATAAAGAGATAACAGCATTGTTTGCTAAAAATAATAAAGCGAAAATAAGTGACAAAGAAAAATAACATGAGTTGTAATCAGTGATATCGTCCCATATTTTTCAATTCCTTTTTTTCCCGTTCTTTCGTGAAAGGAAATGAAAGCTCGTGCTAAGGCGCAGGTTGAATCCGCGACTTACCACAGACTAATAATAAGATACCTTTTAACGTAAATTCATTTTCATTCCGCCACATAATACCAAAAAATGTATAGCTGTAAGTACTTCTATGTTTATTATGGACTATGGAACACTATCTAATTGCAGGCATCAGTTTATTTTATAATGATTTATTCGTTTTTATCATTTTTATATAAAAAAACATTGTGCTTGCATCACCTCCTACCAAACAACATTAACAGCCATTTTGGGGTTGCTGCTTTTTTATAATTGATTAATAATAAATGACTAAATAACTCATTAAATGAAAATAAATAATACAATCTGAGTCGTTTTTTATAAAACCCCATAATTTATTACACTTTTAACTTCAATCAAAACGTCTATATATTTTCTGGTATTTTTTCAAGGAGAGCGTCGGTTGTCCTTTAAATAGAATCTTCTCCTTACCTATTATCATAATTGTCAATGGGTATGTTCAACCATGTCTGGTCAGTTCCATACATTTTAGATTAAGTATAGTTTTGGCGCGAACAGATGTCGCTATAAGTATCATGTGGCCTGAACGAGAGATAAATCTTAATTAAACGGTATTAGATCACTATTATTTGAGTTTTATTCCACGGAAATAAATTACATAGATGGTTCCAAGAACATTGTATATAGTATCCTATAGGGATGGCTCACGTGTTTTAAACGTAATTAAACATTGCTGTAGTACCGTTACTCACCACCGTCGCTGTACTTGCGCGAGTTGGCAACTAAGAAGGTGGCAACTTTCTTAGTATGGGCCTTGACCCTCTGTTTGTATAATTTATTTACTCTATGGTTCAACCTTAGGGTTCAACAGAGAATACTGTGGAATGATAACATCCTCACACATATAGGTACGTACCTATGTAAGTACCTATTACAATCTGAATTACAATTACTAGAGCGTAAAGTATGTACGTACACACATTGCAAATAAATTTTTTTTCAGCCATTCCCATTTCACAGACAGATTATAAAATTAAATATTACAATATATTAAGTAATCATAATGAGTAATCACGATGAGAGATAGAGTGAGAAATTGTGTAATAAGAGATCGATGTAAATTGAAAGAAGATGTTGTGACAAGAATAGAGAAAGGTATGCTTCGTTGGTTTGGTCATGTGGAAAGGATGAGTGACAGCAGATGTACGAAAGAGATATATGTTGCTAATGTGAGTGGAAGTGTCGGCAGAGGGCGCCCTCGTAGGACGTATGCTGATCAAATCAGTTGCGTCCTACAAAAAGGGGAGGTGCGGAGTACTCGAAACCGACGGGCATGTATGAAGAGATGTATGGATGTGCATGAGGCAAAAGAGGTATGTAAAGATCGTAGTAAGTGGCGCGCCCTGGTCTCTGCCTACCCCACTGGGAAAGAGGCGTGACGTTATAGATAGATAGATATTAAGTAAATGAAATAAAAGGTGGAATAAAAAATATATCTTCAGACCATAAATTTAAACAACTTTCGCTATAAATAAGGAATAATTCCGTATGTGTATGGCGAGTCTAAATTCTGCATTACCTATCTAAAATCGTTACACTTTGTCGATACAAAGGTAACACTGTCATTTTTGCGTCGGGGGTTAAAAATACAATGTGATATTTTCATGAAAATGGGTAGCCGGTCGTTCTGTTTATAAATATTCATGAAAATATTGAACGAACCAATATTGATATTCCACTGTTTGATATCGTTTAATTTATGTAAGGAAAAATTCTGATGTCCCAGGATGGATTTCTTTTAATTTTCGCCAAAAAATTACTAGTCCGTTCAAACTAGCGTTAGAAAACCGACAACATTCTGACTAGTGGACTAGGTATAGCTGTACCACGACCACAAACCTTTCTGACCAACCCGAAAGGGATTGTAATTTTGTGAGGAGTTCATACAGGGTGAAAGTGATATCATTGGCATCCTTTTAAACTAAGAGTCTACCCATCAAACTGAACAAATTTTACTATGGGAGCAAACCGATCGGAGCAACAAAAAAATCTTCTGTTCCATACTAAACTGCAATGCCTACGCGACACAAATGTATGCAACAGCTGATTTTGTTTTTGCTCCGATTGGTTTGCTCCCATAGTAAAAGTTATTCAGTTTGATAGGTAGACTCTTAGTTTAAAAGGATGCTAATGATATCAATTTCATCCTGTATATCTTTTAACATATTAAGAAACGACATGCTCTACCTGCAACTGAAAGTCTAAAACCTCTAAAAAATTTCGTAAAGACTTGTGATAGTATTTTTAAGGATTTTTCCCTAATCGTAGGCTTACGACAAGCTTCGAAATACAGAATTCCTGCCTGAATGATATAGGTATCTGCGGAATGTACCTACTCTAAATTATCTCGAACATACAGGGTGTAACAAAACACCCTAGTAATACTTAAGGAGGTGCTTCAGACCATCAAACTGAACAACTTTCACTCAGTGCCGTATTAACCATATAGGCAAAGTAGGCACGGGCCTACGGGCCCACCACCGCCAAGGGGCCCCGCGGCCCGTGAGAAAAAACAATTCGTTTTTGTATTTGAATTGAATAAAAATTAAGAAAAGATTTAAAAAAAAAGATTTTTTTTTTCATTTTCATAACGTTTCCTTTAATGATACCCCACATAATAATTTTAGAATAAAAAACTGTTGACTCCCAAGCTCAATTGTAATAATAAATCTTTTTTTGACTGCACTCTTCTAATTGGGCCCTTAATTGATATAAAAAACGAAGTTTCAGCTTCTTATAATATAAGAATTTTATATCTACACTAATATTATAAAGAGGAAAGATTTGTACCTATTTTTGTATGTTTGTAATGAATAGGCTCAAAAAGTACTGGGCCGATTTAAAAAATTCTTTCACCATTAGAAAGCTGCATTCACCCTGAGTAACATAGGCTATATTTATTGCTAGAAAAGATTAGACGTCCACCCGTGCGAAGCCGGGACGGGCCGCTAGTATTATATAAAATCTCTTTATCTCCGAGATAAACGAGTTTATGAGTGTTACAGACAGATGGACGGACAGACATCGAGGTGATTCAATAAGTGTTCCGTTTTCCCAATTTTGTTATGGAACACTACACAGACTACACTATAGGTTTTGGATCGTGTTGCAACATCCTATTCATATTGGATGTAGTAGAAGCTTGATTTTAGTAGATAATTGTGCTATTTTATTGCTACCACCTAATCTGGACCACACTGGAAAAGAATCATTGTTACGCCCATGGGCAGGGGGGCCCCGAGACTTGCATTGCCTAGGGGCCTCTGCATGGCTTAATCCGGCCCTGCTTTCACTATGGAGCCAACATCGAGAAAAATAAAAAAAATCTGCTGTCCCATACATTTGAGTCGAGCCGGTATTGCAGTTTAGTATGGGACAGCTCACAGCTGATTTTTATTTCGAGATTTCGAAGTTGGCTCCATAGTGAAAGTTGTTCAGTTTGATGGTCTGAAACACCCCCTTAAGTATTACTAGGGAGTTTTGTTACACCCTGTATACTCCAAATTAATGTTTAATTTAATCGTCATCTACAATTTTCCGCGCCTATCATAACATCCTAAAGAATTATACGCCTACGTGAGGCCACGCTCGCGGATAACTTGACAAGTCTAATGGATCCCTCTACAGAAAAGAGTGGCGGTACACTTTGCTTTATATTCTGTAGAGTCTACAGCATATAAAGCACAAGATAAAGGGGCATTAGAGCAGAGTGAGCCAACTTCCCTCGCAATCACTCGTTATCAATGTCGTTTTACAAATATCGTAGCTTAGCTCGTTATTAAATGAGGAGTGCGATTTTAGAAAGTCACACCTTTGATTATATTATAATAGCAAGATAGGTGACTATAGTCTGTAGCGCATGGAATGGACCGTATAAATTGAGCTCCCGTCTCCCATCAGCAAGGGTCGTTTAACACTGCGACCAGCGCTGGTCCTTTGTGTTCGCCCCAAGCTCACCCATATTTTTACGCATACCTCCGAACTTATGGTATTTTCTTTTCACTCTCGGGAATTCAGGTTTCCTCACGATGTTTTCCTTCACCGCCGAGCTATTTATTAACTGATAAATACAACCATACATAAATTTCCGAAGAAGTTAGTGGTACTGGCCAGGAATCGAACCGCGTCCTCATGATTGAGGCGTTAGCTCTCTTTTTTTTTTGCCATTTTCAACCACTTCCAGCGATTCCAGCTTATTATTTTTGATAATTTGGAATACAATGGCCAGTCATAGCGATACTTTACCCGTGCAAAAACTACATTTACGAATAGAGAATATATTAGGTATTATATTTTATGACCCGCCGGCACCGTCTGTGCTTTAAAACACATTCCCCCACTTCGCGTTGCAACGAGACCACGAAGGAACGCGTCTCGATTTATGTTTAAGTAGTATTGTGACTACCTATTAAACAATAATGTGCTAGTATTGTGAGATTCAATTTAATCACTGAGTGAGTGCTTGGGTTGCATTGCACATTCGTTTTTCGCAATTCAGCGGTGTTGCGCTTCCGAGATTCGTAATTTCATAGTGTCGAAACTCTGAAGTGCGATTTTTGAAAATCATACGAGCGACTTGGCAGTATAAAATGTCAAAATTACTATGGAGATTATGCATCTTTCTACTGCCAAATCGCTCGTATGATTTTTAAAAATCGTACTTCTGTAGTAAGATAAGATCCGGAAAAGATGAGCGACATAAAAGTAAGGTATTAGAGTCGGCGGGTTACTGTACATACCTATACATATACTTACATCGTTGTTTAGGCTATAACTCAAAGTGGTGATAAATGTGCCTCCGTGTAAGGGTTTATTTTATACGTGCCATCTGTTCAGGGCTATGAATACGAATGAGATTATGTCATCAAGTCGCTTAAAATTACGCAATGATCTCTAAGGATGGGGATAAAACTTTGAACGGGTGTGATAAGTATAGAAAAAACCTACTTTTTTAAATATTTATAATTAATGGACTCTTGCTTGTGCGTTAGTATTACATTTCCGCCAGTGTCAAGTAGTTTACGGGAGAATGTATCCCAATCTCAGGGATTGTTTTTGGTCAAGAACAAGAAGAGATTGAGGATTGCGGAGCCTCGTGGCAGGCAAAAACGCAACGCGCAAGTCGCTTAAAATTACGCAATGATCTCTAAGGATGGGGATAAAACTTTGAACGGGTGTGATACGTATAGAAAAAACCTACTTTACGGTATTTGTTTCAATAATGACAATTAATTGTTCAATTTGATGTTCTGATCTGAACAACTCATAAGGTTACCACTTCTTTACTTAGGTACCTTTATGTTTGGGACCAATTAAAAACTTATATGTTTATAGGTAAGATATTTCAATATACCTACCCAAAAGAACTCTACAAACTAATCTACCTACCCCTGAAAAGAATCAGCGTTATTATAGTGCAGCTACCTCGAAGCTAGTAAAATAAAACCGGTCAAGTGCGAGTCGGGCTACTCGCGCACCGAGGGTTCCGTACCCCACCACCACAGAACACAACATTATTAACTTAGAAAAAAAAACTTTTTTGGTCCGGGACCTTTAGCGCAAGACCGACTTACACTTGGCCGGTTTTTAGTATTTGTTGTTATTCTGTAGAGTTTGTTCTATAATCACACTAAGTTTGACGCTTGTATGTATTACCGTTTTTACGATAGAGCGTGAAGAAAAAACGTTGATAAAAACTAGTTTCATGTTGAGAACCACCCTTAATTTTTAACTTATTGACATTTTTATTATTTGTTAACAAATCCGCCATAATAACGCATAATCTGAGAAAATTTCAACGATCTAGCTATTACGGTTCAAAAGTTACAGCCCTAAATAGGTAGGACAGACGGACGGACGGACAGACGGACAGACGGACAGACGGACGGACGGACGGACGAACGGATGGACAACGTAGGCTTAGTAATAGGGTCCCGTTTTCACCCTTTGGGTACGGAACCCTAAAAAAGGGAATGATACCAGTTAAGACGCAATCAACTGTGAGTAAAGTGATGCTGGTAACCGATTTATCTTCATCACTTCTCTCGATACATTAGGCGTTAGGCAGCACTAAACTAAATTGAGCGAAGGAGACCTACCCTCTAACTTATTTATATGGAAAGTTTTCATAGGGATTTAATTTTAATTAGGTACGCTGTTGATCAACTGCCTCCGTGGTCTAATTGTTAAGAGCATTGGACTCTCGACGGGTTCGATTCCCACGGGGACACCTAGTTATATGTCACTTTGTGCGTTTTTCCTCAGTTGGTTAGGATTGTAATTGCAGGCTGAATCACCTGATTGTCTGAAAAGAAAAATGATTCCGTGCTTCGGATGGCACGCTAAGCCTTTGGTCCCGGCTATTATCTCTAGTGGAAGTAGTCGTTACATAAAAACCACGTCAGAGGCCGTAAGGCGGTCTGAAAAAACTCTGACACCAGGGCTCTGCCCACACGATAAGAAGACGCTGTTGGTAATTAAAATTAAATCCCTAAAAATAAAACGGGAAGACGCAGACGGCCGGTGGACCAATACAAGGCAATATCAGAGTGGTGGCCAAGAGAGGGAGGAATTCAGTGGGCAGACCACCAGCAATTTGGTTTGATGACTGATGATTGTGAGTAGTGATGCAACGAATACGAGTACGAATATTCGTATTCGCCGAATAGCATCCAATTACCGAATATTCGTATTCGCCGAATATCAGGAAGACATTCGTAATTAATTATTTTTACAAAACTCACTTAATTTCAGTCACGAATAACGTACATTTTCCTATGCTGAAGAATTTTTTCTAGAAATAGTTGAAATTATCCACTGTCCTCAGAACGCCTATTTTCAACATAACACAGAAAAAAACAAGATACATAAAAGGAATCGCTTATAACCCAAATTTCTAATGTTGTGGTTGTTTTAAGAGGATAGTCTTTTGAGCTTCATACAAAGGAAGTGTGATCCTATTTTCAATGCTAAGCAATTAAAGTCAATGACATTTTTTAAATACGATCTAGTAACTAATCTCTGTGTGAAATATTTGTGCAGCTGTATCCTTGAAAATGTATAGTACATTTTAACGAAAATCTAGATCGTACTTAAAAATTGTTCATTAACTTTAATTGATTAGTATTAAAAATTATTACTTTCTCATTTTTTCTCCAGCGACCTATAGCAAATTTTGTTTCAATGCATGCAAAAATGAGAAACCATTATACCTACCTACTTACTGAATAACCCAAAAAAATTACCAAAATCTGATAACTGTTAATAAAGAAAACAATTTTTTTAACGTGCAACGAAGGCGGTCGAAAAAGAGGCTTTTGTTTTACCTATCCCACAAAGGTGTCGTTTGATAGGTTTTTTGAAATGAAACAAAAAATAGTTCACGACGAAAAAGTGCATGTCCGATACGCTCTCGGTCGGTTTTTTAAATGACCATACTTACTAGCTGTTTCTTTTGATTGTAAAATAATCATTTAAGATGATTAACGTGTATTTTTAACATTTTAAGGATATTTTTCACTATTCGTATTCGTATTCGCCGAATAGTAGACTCAATATTCGTATTCGTATTCGTTGCATCACTAATTGTGAGAGTGACGGGTTCGCATTGGATCAGATTGGCACAGGACAGAGATTCTAAGACGTTTTTTGAGCGTGAGTAGGGTTGAAAACGTCTACAGGCACAAAATTAATTAACACGATTGAAGTTAAATGTAAAAAAAATAATTATCTAAGATGCAATTTGAAACAATCTGATACCTCTACCTATTCTACGTTTACAGAAATGTTGTAGAAAGTGTGAAAGGAAAACGCCCAATCCCGTTTCGCCTCAAAACTGGTATATTTGAATTTTATAAGAAATGCTACAATAGAAACTGATAATTTCAATTTCCTTGGGAAGTATGATATTCCTCCAATTTTGTGTATAATTTTAGCTATCATACGATTTGTATGTGTTCTTTGATCATACTCATTCGTTAGTTGTGAAACGATTTGAAAAGAATACATTTCGTCACGTATCTTTTCCAAAATTATCCTTGCTACGAGCTACGAGCTACTACGGCCTATGCTACGGCGAAGTGCGCATAGTGACTAAAAAACCGAAATCCCTGAATCGAATCACAATTGACGAAAATATCAGTGAACATACATAAAAAAAAATACATACAGCCGAACATAGAACCTCCTCCTTTTTTTGAAGACGGTTAAAAATGGTTTTCACACACCCAATGCTATCTAT
Organism: Agonopterix subpropinquella; assembly: GCA_922987775.1. Lineage (NCBI taxonomy): Eukaryota > Metazoa > Arthropoda > Insecta > Lepidoptera > Depressariidae > Agonopterix > Agonopterix subpropinquella. The sequence goes on along the minus strand of OV277695.1, from coordinate 9,474,767 downwards.
AAAAATGCTATCTATATCACCTAATACAATAATATCCGCGTTTTACCTACCAATAAAACGCTTATTAACTACTTACCTCATTCGAAGCCTAAAAGCCTAAAAGTGAGAATAGCAACCCTATTTTCCTATGCTGTGGCGGACGTGACGTCAGTTTCCGTCCATAAATCCCCTCCAGTTTAATACGCTTTCCTTCCACCAGGTGGCGTCGTTGGCATTTTAAGCAACGAACGGTTTTTGAATCATTGCGTTCGAACTTTTACCAGGCAGGAATTAAAAATAGGCTTCGAATGAGGTAAGTAGTTAATAAGCGTTTTATTGGTAGGTAAAACGCGGATATTAACTCACTGTACCGTCATTCGAAGCCTAAAAGTGAGAAGTGTTTGATATCGCCTGGTGGAATATGTGTGTAGGTATGTAACGCCAATGTGACACTGTGTTGTTAACTGTATGAGTATGTTCATAACACAGAAAATCGTAAGTATTAAGTTTCTAGAGGTGTGATGTATCTTGAATAAATTCATGTATTGGGAAAACAAAAGTAAATAAAGCATACCTACTTGAGGAAAAACGTATTTTATTTTGTCTCTAATTTCAGAGTAATTTTCAATTAACAAGTAGTATTTATTCAAATCGTAAGAACTTCCGAATAATTACTTAAATATAAATGAAACAATGCCAACAAAATGTTTAATCAGTAACATAAATAGACCTTAAGATATTGATAGCTTTTTGATTTTGGTCAAAGAAAGAAATCCAAGAATGGATCCATCCATCTATTCAAGAAATGTACATGACGTATCCACGAAAAAGCAATTTTACAGTTTACAGGTTCCTAAACAAGTTGTTCTCATAATTTTTAGAAGAAGAAAATAAATTGAACTCTTTATGTTAAATATAAGTATAACAGCTATGATGGATTGTAGATATCTATGTACAATAATTATATTTCTATCATAAATGAAAACAAATTGTTTATTTGGTATATCATAGATATTATGTAATTGCTAGATTATTCGTATGACCATGAGGTACGACCAATACCTATTAATACCTATGCTATGGGTGAAAACATAGCTGACACCACGTTAGTTTGGACTGGGGTTGGTCGTATCTCGCGACAATAATGATTGATGAATGTATTCTGGGAGCGCCAGTTCCCTCGCGCTAGTATCTCGTCTACTGGGAGGTTGAGCACCCAGTGCTTGGATGCCACGGCCGGGCGTATGCTGCCTGCGCTGGCCTTTATACCAGCGTCCACAAGGACGCTCCGCACCCAGCCAGCTATCACAGAGCGGGAGGCGGCCTTCGCAGGACCGCACGCGGTTATAAACAGGTTATTTACCTTACATAGGGATCGTCGGGTCTGTGATAGGTCGATCACTCTTTTTATCCAGTATACTGAATCTATAGCTTGATGGTCTGTGTTAGATTTTAAACGCCAGCCAGATTGCCTTACGTCTGACTTATCAGTCTTAGATCCAAATTTAGGCCACATAATAATCTGGTCATCTGAAACAAGACAATGGTTTTCGTCAATTGCCAATAGTGTTAAGTCATGGGTCCTGCGGCCCGAGCATAATAGCAAAAGGGTAGCTGCCCTTTTTGAGCATTGATATAAGTTATTAGAGTCAGGGTTATTGTTTATGAGCCATGATGTGAGCACGTCTGTGTCCCAAATAGGTGGCTTATGGGATTGTTTTGGTTTTTGGGCAGCTATAGACTTTAACACTTTCTGAACAAGGATATGGGAGCTCAGTCTTTCCGATGTCTCGGGATTACAAAGAGTGGATACCGCTGATTTGTATACTAGGATAGTACTGAAGGAAAGTTTGTTTATTAAGAACAAATCTGTCAAAAACCTGGCTAATTGAGATCCTGAGGGATCGGAAGACGAGACATTATTCTTAGTGCACCAATTTAACCACTTTAGCCATGCATTATTATATGTTTTAATAGTAGAATCGCGCCAACCTGATTTGAGCAGTTGTTTCTGTTCTGGTGTCCAGGCAGTCAAGTCGGGGGACCACCCCCACATCTCCATATTTCCAGCGTCATTTCTCGGACTTGTGACGGTGGCAGACCGGTCGATGTGTCCACTAGCACTCGATGAAGGCGCCGGATGGTGAAAGGAGGAGATAGGGCGCGATTCTTCACATCCGGTCTCCAAAATACCTTCTCCCACACTGGGACTACTAATAGGTACACTCCCCGTGCAGTGTTTAAATGTGCTAGGACTTTGGGTATTAGAAAAGGAGGTGGGAAGACCCATGCCAGTGAGAAGTCCCAATTGTGGCTGAATGCGTCGTGGTAATAGGCATTCTGATCTGTCCTGTCCAGGCTGACGTATCGAGGTACAACATGAGCCGAATTTGATGCCATCAGATCTATGAAGGGTATTCCCCATTTTTCGAAAACTACAGACGTTACTTCTGTGAGCAGGTGCCACTCGGGAGGAATTTGAAAACGTGACAGGCGATCTGCTTCGCAGTTTAGTTTTCCTGGCAGATAATGAGCAATCAAATGTATCCGATGTGTGTCCAGGAGTGCAAATATCATTTTTGTCACATGCATCAGAATGGGTGACTTGTTCCCGCCTTCTTTTTTGATGTAAGACACTACAGTCCTGTTGTCGCTTTGCAACATAACTGTTGATGTCGCTAGGAACAGAGACTGCCCTCTTAAAGCGTAGTACACAGCGAGCATCTCTTTCACATTCGAGTGCAGCCTGTTCTCGTGAGCTTGCCAGGCTCCTGACATCTCTACATCGTCCAGACAAGCACCCCAAGCAAAACCTGATGCGTCTGTCGTCATAAAGTGGCTCACGGGTGGAGCGTGTAACCGGGACTGATTCGCGCGATTTTTCAGCCACCATTTCAGTTCGAGCAGCACTGATTCGGGGACATTGAAGCGGTGACAAGAATCTAATTTCAACAGATTGTTTTGAAACTGTAGGAGATTGCGATGGTTCAGTCGACCTCGCGGTACTGGGAAACTTGCGAAGTTTATCAGTCCAACCAAGCTCTGCACTTCTTTTAAGTTTGCAGTTTTTCGTTTTAGAATGGGAACTATTTTGTCTTTGAGAGATTGACATTTTCTTGGTGGCAGCCATTTTAGACCGGACCACGGGTTCCATCGAATCCCTAAGAATTCCAGGCATCTTTGAGGGGTCAATATCGACTTTTGGAAATTGATTTGCCATCCTAGTTTGCGCAATCCAGTTTGTGAGCATAGCGACGGCGCCCAAAGTGTTCGCAATGCTCACAAACTGGATTGCGCAAATCCTGAGGAGCAAAGGAATCAGACTCGTTACGTATCTGGACGACTATCTAATCGCCCATCAGGACAAAACAATACTTTCTCAACATAAACACTTTGGGCGCCGTCGCTAAGCCAAAGGGAAGGCATGTCATTTCCAGAAGGCTGTTGTTGTAACTTAACCTTAGAAATCTTCTGTGGACCGGGGAGATCGGAACATGAAAGTACGCATTCGAAATATCGATTTTGGCAAGCCAATCTAGAGGCTGCAGGAAGTCCGGTATTTTTTGTATGTTTATTAGTCGAAACTTGGACACAATGACATAATCGTTTAGATTCCGGAGGTTGAAAATGGGCCGCATTGTACCATCGCTTTTCGGTGTCAAGAACATGGGGGATATAAAGCTTGGTGAGAGCTGCGCGCTCTCCAGAACTCCTGAGTTTATCATTTCTTTTATTGCTTTTGTCATTTGTTGAGAAACTGGAGTAATTAAACTGCGTTTTATATTTCTGGGGACAAAAAGTGGAGGCTTTTCCCCGAAGGGTATTTTGTAGCCCTTTATGATACTCAGAAGGGGTTTTGGAGTTCCCAGCGTCTCCCAAGCTTGAGCGAACCGCGCTAAGCGGCCCGCTACGCATACCGTGATCGAGTCAGAACTTTCGTTTTGCACGAAAATTTCTTTGATTATTATATTGCATGTTTCTGTATTGTCCTCTGCCATGCCCTTCGTTAAATTGATGCTTCTGACGTGAAGCTCTATTGTCAGGTCTATTTAGCCTGCTATTTTGGTTTTGCGGAAACCGATTTCCTTGTCCTTGAAAAGGTTGATTATATCCCTGCGGGGGATAGTACATAGGGACGGGCATCCCTTGCGGAGGGAAGTACGTAGGATAAGCACCTTGCGCAGGCGGCTGTGTGTATGTTTGCCGAACATGGTGGCTTTTGGACAGATCATAAGAGCCCTGCGCGGGCGGTTTAACATGCGACGGTCCAGCTTGCGCAGCCGCCGGCCAGTTTGTTTTTTGCGTTGTACTGCGAGTCGGCCAGAAAATTTTATTTACACCACCCGCTTTTTCGAGAGCGGAAGAAAATGATTCTTTATTAAAAAGAGACTCGCTAGTAGGCGGAATCTTGCGTAAATTAGAACGTACAAACTTGTCTTTGACTAATCGCAAAATACCATCGCGTCTTTGTTCTATTGTATCGGCCCTATGGCCACAGGACAGTTGAAGCAAATCAGCGGAGATTTTGTTATAATTACCCTCAATAAATACTTCGTTAACTTTGTCCTTCAATGTCGATGGTGATAAATCATCAGTCTCAGATGCCCACTTTAAAAGAGATTGAAGGCCACATTGCGTAGCATCCCTTAATTTAAGTAAACCTTGAGTGAACGCCGCATAACTTCTTTCAGTAACAATTAAATTAGGAAACCTATCGAAAGGTTTTACTTCATCATTACACTCAAGTTCTATAAACCCGGGGGTGGAACTATAACTTTTTTGTACGTCGGCGTACCTCACATTGTTCCACTCGGGTGTATTTAAATGTTGGATTGAATTTAATAAATCAACATGCTCTTTGCACGATTTTGAAACTGTGGGTTCTTTAAGCACTGTGTTTAAGGGCAACTCAAAATTTGGACTAGACTGCCCCAAGGGGGCGTCATCAATCATCATCATCTTCCTGCCCTTATCCCATTACTTGGGGTCGGCGCAATATGTGGTCTTCCTCCATTCATCTCTTTTAGCCGTCATCTCAGCGCACACTCCCTTCTTACACATGTCATCCCTCACACAATCCATCCATCTTTTCTTTGGTCGTCCTCTCTTCATGCAGCCATCCACATTCATATCTAATACTCGTCTTGTAATATGACACTCCTCTCTTCTCATCACATGCCCATACCATGACAATCGGTTACCGCGCAGTTTTTAATTCACAGGTGCTACTTTCAAACTTCCTCATCATCCGGGGCGTCATCAATATCAGAAAATAATTCTCCGCTGGCATCGAGACTCACTACGTCCTCATTTCTTTGTTCGTAAGGAGGTGCCTGATATATAGGGTAATTCGGAAAACTATTAACGGACACGAATTGTTGAAAACATTCTTGAGCGAATTTGCGCAATTCGTTACTGGATTTTTTACGTTTCCCGCTTTGAACAACTTTATCAGGCACCTTTCGCTTCCTATTTTTTCCGGAGGACGTTCCCGGTCGCGGCTCCTTCGGAGGGGGATTTAAATTATTCTCCGATTCGGATGAAGAGCTTGACGAACTACAGCTCGCCGAATCACTCATAGTAAAAAACACGAACGGTAAAACCGTTTACAAAGAAAAATAACTTGCTTACCAGTGTGTTAGCACTTGCACTTTGATATTAGAACTATTATAAAAATTTTCAAAAGTTAAACTGACTTATTTTAAAAATGTTCTAACCAACGTTAGGGAAAAATTAAATGAACACTTTTGAGTTGGTTAGAATATGTCCGCACAGTTCGGAAAATAAACCGCCAATGATTCAAAAACCGTTCGTTGCTTAAAATGCCAACGACGCCACCTGGTGGAAGGAAAGCGTATTAAACTGGAGGGGATTTATGGACGGAAACTGACGTCACGTCCGCCACAGCATAGGAAAATAGGGTTGCTATTCTCACTTTTAGGCTTTTAGGCTTCGAATGACGGTACAGTGAGTTAATGAAAAATATCATCTCCACTTTCCTTGTAGGGAAGGTAAACTAAAAAAAAAATGTTTTTAAAAATTTTATTTTGCCACTTTATCGCAGTACCTATACCCAAGAAATAATAAGACTCTTTGAACTAAGCCACGGACAGACAGACATACGGACGGACATGACGAAACTAGTTCCTAGTTGGAACCCCAAAAAAACAGTTTAAAACATGTCTAAAACGCAATAATTCTGAAGCAACGAAGCGATTGTTTTACATCCATCTACATTTTGTTTGCCAACTAAATGGAAACCATCACTCCTTTACTTACGCCCTCCAACTCTGCGTCTTTGTTCAACGAGAAACCACTTTATATTATATTACATTCATTATTAGGGTTCCGTACTTGATAAAGATGGAATTTCTTTGAAAGTACTTAGGTATTGTGTGTTAACTAGAAAGTGAAGAAGATAAAATGCTTTGGAAATTTAGTTGGAAATATAATAAAATTTCCAAAGTATTTTATCTTCTTCACCTTCTTGAACAAATTAAGCAGCTTATTACAAGCTCAGTGGCGCCCTCGTCACAATAAAAAAGCTTTCTCAACAAAGAAAGCCTAAATTAAAAAAGTGCTCAACAGATAAACTACAAAAGCCTTCAAGCCATTGTTATACAATACCTACTTTTATAGGTTCTAAACATTCCACTTTTAGATAATTTCGAATAAAAACAAAAGCAGCCGTTTTTTTCTTTTTTCAAAATTTGTATGTTTAGACCTTTAAAAAACCTTTAAAAGTATTCTATGAAAATAGCTTGAAGGCTTTTATAGTTTGTGGGGAACTACTACCCACAAGTTATAGCAAAGATGCCAACAGATGGCGACACCGTCGCTCTCAGAAATATGCTCCATACAAAGATAACGTTCATCCTAAATATGTAACTCGTAACCTACTACACATAAGGTTCACAATCGAATGCGAGACATGAATCGCGCAAGAGAAATAATCACAGAGATTCGATATATATAGAAGGTCCAACTAAGAACTGTTGGACCACGGCCGGTCCCCAGGCATCACACCTAGCCTGGCGGAAGTACTTCCCTTTTCAATGGAGGAACATTCCCAAGTAGCACCTCCATATTGGTGACCCTCGACAAAGAACATCGCAACCTGAACACCGCAGAGCAGCACCAGCAGCACAGAGCAGCAACCAGCTTCAACCAACTCCTCACACCCCTCGACCAGGTCAAACAAGCAGCAGTCACACCATCAACCCGAAGCCGCACCAGGTCCATCGCAGCTGTCTTCACACCGCTTCCTGGGCCTGCAGCTTCCTCAACGACAGTCAGCGTCTGCATAGAAGGATCTCCCGCAGCCCACGTGTCTGAGCTCACCTCCACGTGGCAGTTCTGCTCGCCTTCTCCACGCCTGTCACTCGCCCGCATCACATCAGGACTGACCTCCCTGACAGACGCACACACCGCAGCACATCGCTCGTCAGACTCACTTGACTGGAGCCCTGCACCTACACTACATGGATACAGACTGCACACTTCGAACTACTCAACGACCTCCGGTCTGAGGGGGGAGTCCTGTGGGGAACTACTACCCACAAGTTATAGCAAAGATGCCAACAGATGGCGACACCGTCGCTCTCAGAAATATGCTCCATACAAAGACAACGTTCATCCTAAATATGTAACTCGTAACCTACTACACATAAGGTTCACAATCGAATGCGAGACATGAATCGCGCAAGAGAAATAATCACAGAGATTCGATATATATAGAAGGTCCAACTAAGAACTGTTGGACCACGGCCGGTCCCCAGGCATCACACCTAGCCTGGCGGAAGTAGGTACTTCCCTTTTCAATGGAGGAACATTCCCAAGTAGCACCTCCATAAGTTTAACTGTTGAGCACTTTTTTAATTTAGGCTTTCTTTATTGAGAAATCTTTTTTATTGTGACGAGGGCGCCACTGAGCTTTTAATAACCCTCTTAAAATGGGACCAACGAACGTGACGGTAGGTACCTCTTTCAGAACTGTACCTACTTATATAATTAATTATGTTTATTTCGATGTTTGTACCTAGGCACATAAAAAAGAGATTGCATATTTAGGTAGCTAGGTACGCAAGAATTGATCACGAATTGATAGGTACCTCCTTCTTTTGAAGTCGGTTAGAACCACTAAGTTCATAACATAAAATAAGTACTTATATTTTACTGTAAGTCTGTTACCTTCCTAGGAACCCATTTCCCGATGCTCGTATTACTAATCTTGTGGTACGGGTTAAAAATAAGAAGCTATTAATTATATTTTGTTTGTTATACCTACTCTCTAAGTATTTTCAACCCGTAGATAAAATAAAGGTTTGCGGTGACTTGTGACCGTAATCAATTTTATTGAAATTTCGCCGCTGGCTGGCGTGGCGTGGCGTGGGCTCAGCCAACCGACCCTCATTAATTAGACACCCGGTCGCTCTCCACCCTAATTACTTAGGTACCTTACCCCGAAAACGCTTTCCATAATATTGTAGCATGGTTATTCTTCGCGAAATTAAACCAATTTGAATTGAAATTTTACGCATCTACGACCATAATGCCTTTTTGGGTGTGTAGAAACTTATTAGCTACATCTGTATATGTACCTACAGTGCGCAACTAAAGTTATTGAACATTTTTAAGGTTCCCTGCCCAAAAGGTTAAAACGAGACCCTATTAGGTACGTAGGCCTACGTTGTCCGTCCATCCGTCGGTCAGTCCTACCTATTAAGGCCCAAAACTTTTGAACCCTAGTAGCTAGACAGGTGAAATTTTCACAGAATATGCGTTATTACGGCGAATTTGTCAACAAATAATAAAAATGACAAAAAGTTTAAAATTAAGGGGGGTTAGTTATACAAGAAACTAGTTTTAATCCACGTTTTTTCTTCTCTATCTATCGTAAAAACGATACCTAATAGGTGCATACAAGCTTCAAACTTGGTGTGATTATATGTAGTGCAAACTCTATCTATCAAATAATAACAAATAATAAAAACCGGTCAAGTTTGAGTCGGTCTTGCGCTAAAGGTCCCGGAGAAAACAACAGTTTTTTTTAAGTTAATTATGTTGTGTGGTGTGGTACGGAATAGGGCTTGAGCTCCGGAATTCCGGAATTGGCATAATTCCGGAATTCCGATAGAATCTAATATCGTTTTCAATTCCGGAATTGGCGATATCAATATCGAAATTTCGATATTGAAATAAAATAATATTTTACTACGCGGTTTGAGGCACGAGGTGAAATACTGAAATAGAAACAAATACAGAACATGGAAAAAAAGACATGAAAAAAGAATTATAACGAAAAAAGGAGAAGGAAGACGAACGTTTTAGATTTATAAAGTTTAATAAGAGTAGAGATGGCAGTTTATGAAAACGGTGGCGTTAGAAGACAGTACAAACTTGCAAAAATGTTTCCAATATTTAAAAACAATACCGCCAACGAGCGTAAAAACAGAAAGAGCTTTTTCGGCGGTCACCTATACAGGGTCCTTCTTACACACGAATACGAAGCTCACTCAATGACGACAGTTTAAACGCGCTAACGTTATAAAAATTTCATTATAAACAAAAATGTGGATTATAAATCATCAACAGCTGTCGTCCGTTAGTGAGCTTCTTATGCGATTTAATTAACTTTAATTACTACAAAGTTTAATAATTTCTGATTTCTCTTTTATAAATGTAATTCAAGTACTTCATCATTTTATTTGTTTTATATGATCATATTTCTAAAACCTACTAAGAAAGTAAATCCATAAAATTTATGGTATTTGATAGAAAACATACATTTAAATTATAATAATATTAGGTATGATATTTTTGCAATTTTTTTACACTTAGAGTCAATGTAAACTTTTACGTATCACAACTTTATACAAAAAGACACTTTTGAGTTCCGGAATTCCGGAATTCCGGAATTGAAATACTGAATATCGAAACCCAATTCCGGAATTGAAAAAGCGTCCGATATTCAAGCCCTAGTACGGAACCCTCATTGCGCGAGTAGCCCGACTCGCGCTTGACCGGTTGACTGATATTTAAACCCTGTATGGTATGAAAATTTATGGAGATACGCATCTTTCTACTGCTGATTTGACTTTCAAAAATCGCACTATGTGTAGAGACACATAGTGCGATTTTATATATGTATGTATTTTGTATATATGTTGTAGGTAACCTGTAGAAGTTGGGGGAAAGGTATTTCTCCAAGCTGCAAGTGTATGAAACACATAATCTTTCTTATTTGATTGTCCATTCTATCTTCTACAGATTCATTGTGTTTATTTTAATGCAAATTCACGATAATATTATGATAATGGAAAAAACTAAATCACGAACTATCAGTTCAACCAAGCCAAATAAGTACATTCCGTAACGACAAAAAAAACCTCAGTGATAGATAATGTTCGATGAAAATAGCTGTCGTGGTTGCGTTTTGCTACAGCTTTTTGGATGATTTGTCTATTTTACTAGTAATTTCTACTTTTGAATCCGGACTTCTGGGATGTGGAAGTTTTTTTAAAAATGCCAAAATTTTTTCTGTTTATAGCAATTATGACCACCGTCCTGTAGAGCTTTTAGTTTTCGTAAAAAATGGCTGGGTCCAAATTTGCCAATCTTCTTTAACAATTATCTAATTACTTAACTCATTAAATATTGATCTTAAAAAAAATTTTAAATAGCAATTTTAGGTCTTCATATTGTCTATACAACACAATGGTGTGTGTCTCAAGTAAATGTGACTTAAAAGTAGATGCACATAATACAGATTTTTTCCAATATTTAGGCTTTCCTTTGAACACAGGTTTCATATGTATTTTATAGAAAAATAAGAAATATGATCTATACTATAGCAAATAAAGCCGACATGTTGAAGAATATTGCTACACTTTTCAATTATTTGTATGTCTTTCAAATAATGAGAAGATAGCTTCTAAAAACCAGTATAATATGGCCAGCCTCGGATCTAGGATTTTTCAGAGCAGGGGCAAAAACTTAATTTTGGCGCCCCTCCCCTCCAAGGTCCAAGGGAGTAGCAATAATTTTTTCCCGGGGAGGCCAGCCTTCCTAGCATGTTAAAAACGTGATACGGCTCTATCACGCGTTTTGTCTCGTTCATTCGCTCGCAAATAGAAAGAGAGCGAAGGTGTGATAGCGCTATATCATGGTGGCAGGTTCAGGTCATTGCAATAATACTTACCTAAAACTTGGAGGGAGCGAAGCGAGCTAATCGTAAATATGATGAATCGCTGCAATAATTATGATCCAAAGTCTGGATCGAATACTGTAATAAGTATGACTCCATGACTAGGTAGCTAATACAATAAAAAACCAGGAGCGAACTCGACATTTTGTTGCAGTATTTTCAAGTTATTACCTACCTACATTATTATATACCTACATTATTTTTCAAACTCTTGATTTTGGCGCCCCCTTAACCTGCCTCCAGGGGCGTGGGCCTCGGTTTGACCCCCCCCTAGATCCGGGGCTGAATATGGCCGGAACTAGCGTTTACCTATGGGGAGCCTCTTAAGCAGCGGTTAAATTACCCTACAAATTACAATGCAGGGCCGATTTTGGCATACATTGCCTGATTTGTTCTCTCTATTTTATTTTTATTTTATTTTATTTATTTAAGGACTGCCAACAAAGTATACACTATTACATTCTGAATACATTTTAACATAATTATTAAGTGTTACTTCCCTTACAGGCTGTCACAACATACATTGTAGCTTAAGTATACATATATGTTAAGTCATACCGCGACAGAAAAATGTGGGTACCTACACAAATCAGTTGATAGTTGCATTTGCACTTAGATATATCAATGTTACAAATTAATTGTTTACTTAAAGCACTGAACAACAATAGGTACTAAACATAAATATTGATATTAAATACAAATAAAAATATCGGAACCAAAATAACAATACACAATCTACAATCTGATCGCTACAGTGTAGCGATCAAAAGGAGTCATATATTATGCCGAAATCGGCCCTGCCTGTATTATTATTATTATAATATTATATCAGCCGTCATTGTCCCATTGTTGGGCAAAAGCCACCCTCCGTTCTCTCGTTTTGCGCTTCGATATAGGCCAGTTCTTTAGGAGACTATTGATTTCGTCTCGCCATCTTTTTCTTGGTCTGCCTCGACGCCGATTTCTTTTTGCTGGGGACCAGTTTGTAGTGGTTTTGGCCCACAGGTCATCTGGCATGCGGCAGACATGTCCAGCCCAATCCCACTTTAGATTGGCAGCGGTGGTGGCAACGTCTGTCACTTGAGTTCTGGAGCGAATGATCTCATTTCTGACCCGGTCTATCAGTTTCAAACCAAGGATGCTGCGCTCCATCTCCATAGCCCTTTGACAAACGTTGAGGCTTGACTTCTGATCTTTAGTCAAAGACCACGTTTGGGCCCTGCCTGTGGGATGATGTAATTGCTGCTACAACATTTCATATCTGACAGTGAAACTAACTAACTTTCCCTAAGAAACATCGGTCGGAAAAAGAAAAAAATGTCGACCTTTCATTCAAAAGTGTGGATCAGTCGATTGATTTTCTACGGGAGATCAAAAATAATCTCATTATTCGACACATATTCCTTAGGGAAAGTTGTTTACTTTCATTATCTGACTGAATACACCATTAAAATTTTGTTAGTAGTAAAGCTTAATCATCCCTTATAGCTTATAGGCCAGTCATTTTACGGAGTTTTGTTAGGCGGGGTAGGGAGTGATTATTAATTGGACTTTTAAACTGTAACCGGCACCATTTAGTGACAAAAATACTATCCTAAACCATAAAATTCAATTAGTAATTAGTCCCGGCTCAAACCGTAAAATGACTGGGCTATTAATCACCCTGTAGATGATATTGAATGAAATTCTGTAGGTACTATCATGGACTCATGGCACGGAATATAGTATGAGTCTCATGACTCTCATGGTATAATAGGTAGGTAGGTAAAAAAGTTGCCGAAATCGACGGGAATGTATGACAAGATGTATTAAATATTATATAATGTTCATCATCGGCACACCAACATGCCTATTTAGTCAAATCAAATGACAGCTGTTAGTACTATAAACTTATAGAACTTTCAAGGAAAATTACTATGGCTTACGACGCCACATGAACAATGAAGGGCATCCACACTCTCGTTCTCGGCCTGTCTCGCCCGTTCTCGGCGAGAATGAAGAGCTGGGGTAGAAAAATTTTAAAGCAGTCTGTGAGGCAGAAAACTCCAGTACAGACTGCTGATCTACTCATTCTGTGCCCGCACTTCACTCTCGCCGAGAATTCTCGCCGAGAACCCTCGGCGAGAACTTGCAAGGAAAATTACTATGGCTTACGACGCCACGAGAACAATGAAGGGCATCCACACTCTCATTCTCGGCCTGTCTCGCCCGTTCCCGGCGAGAATGAAGAGCCGGCATTATGTAACCACCCAAAATTAGGATCCATAGCCCAGATTATTTAATAGTTACTACCGTAACAGACCGTAACAGATAGTTCACTCAACCCGATTTTTCAAATTTCGAACGTTGCGCTTGGTTGCGCTTCAGGAACGAAAACTAAAATGAGCCTTATGTCAATGAGCGACCATTGGCCCCACAGTGGGATCAGGCTCGTATGGAGTTACGGCACAAAGTAACTACATATTAAGTAAATAATCTGTGGCTGCGGACGCCGAATAAATAAATCTAGAAATTAATTTCTAGAACGCAACGAAGCGAAACAACAACAAACAACAAACGACCAAACATTTGGTACTTTTGGACTTTGTCCTATTGCCTATCTACACAGCCACATATAAAAAGTTTGAAACGTCAGTTCTGACGAAACGTCAAACCGAGTGGTTCATTCATTCGTTCACATCAAGGACATTGGTTGGTGGCAATAAAGTTCATAATGGGTTATCACTTCTGATAAAATTAAGTTAAATTTGCACAAATAAACAGATTTTACTGTTATTTAACGTTAAATCTCAGTGTACTGTGGCAACAAAAATGAATAATAAGATCTTATTGACCTGTTTTTATGATGTTACTCGAAGATTTAATACATTTTCTCTAAAGCCTTTGAGGGGGCCGGTGATGAAGCTGCATTCAGAAATCAACTCTAACGTAAGTAAAAAAACCTATCTAGTTCAAACCTTAACGACTGAACAATACCTAACCTAATCAATTATCTCAATTTGTTTTGATTACCACGCTTACGCTCACGCGATACTTTGCATTCTAAAGGTTATTTTTCTTAGTGCTTATTCTATAATTTTGTGTTATTTTGCAATTTCAACTGTTTTTTGTAAGTATTCATCTAAGTTTGTTATCTACTGTTCAAAACATAAGGGAAAATGTTACGCTGACTTGACTTTCAAACTGATGTAATAAATTAAGAATCAACGTTTGTTTGTGCTTGCGTTATCTTGATATCAGTGAGAGGTCAATGTTTCTGTTATATCTATAATTAGCGGACCTTTGTTTTAACGAGCAGTCTACATTCTTATACCAATAGGTTAGGTTGTACTTATCAATTTATTTAAAAGGTAAATATCAAAGACCAATTTAAAAAGTTTTTTTACAGGGTGTTAACTTAAATGCGTTACATACTTTAGAGGGTGCTTCAGACCATCAAACTGAAAAACTTACTGTGGGACCAATATTGAGACCAAAAAAAATTTGTTGCTCCATAGAAAATTATTGGAACAGCTGATTTTTTTTCAAGATTTCAATGTTGGTCCCCATTTGGTACCATTGTCAAAGTTGTTTAGTTTTATGGTCTAAATCTGAAGCACCCCATAAAGTATGTAACACATTTAAATTTACAATACAACTTACAACAAAATTAGCTGAAACTGTTTTAAGGTGATGAACACACTATAAAACTGAACAACTTTTTCTATGGAACCAACATCGAAATCGCGAAAAAAATCTGAAGTCCCATACAAAACTGAAAATGTAACTCGACCTAAATGAATGGAAAAGCAGAAATTTCTGTGCTGGTCCTATAGAGAAAGTTTTTCAGTTTGATGGTCTGATCATCGTCTAACAGTATTTTACACTATTTTTGAAGTATGCTCTGAAATATTATAAATAAATAATTTGTTGTAAAAATTGCAGAATATCAAGAGGTATATACACAGCACATCAACGATGAGTAACAAGATACTGAACGGTAACCTGTGGGACACGGACCCGGAGTTGTTCGACATCATCAAGAAGGAGAAGCACCGCCAGGAGACGGGGCTCGAGATGATCTCATCGGAGAACTTTACGTCCCTGCCCGTGCTGCAGTGCCTCAGCTCGTGCCTTCATAACAAATACTCCGAAGGCTTGCCCCATCAGAGGTGAGATCTAAAGCATGTATAAGGTGCTGTCCTATTGCCATCGCTCGCGCGATCATGCGTTCTTCCGACGAAAATCATTGTGCCACTGTGCGTTTAAATTAAACATACTTATATCTGAATAAAAATAGAACAATTCGATCGCATCTCATGATAACACGACCTTCTATAGGATATTCCGCAGATATAACGCACAGTGCCACAATGATTTTCGTCGGACGAACGCATGATCGCGCGAGCGATGGCAATAGGACAGCGCCTTACTCAACCAACATGACAACATTTACTTTTAGGAAAGGTAGGTACAATTTGAAATCACTTGCAGATTATGTCCTACAAAGCTTATACATATAAAAATTTACCGATTTTTCTATCCATTATTTCTAGAGTTATTTGAAACATACTGAATACATTATTTTACGATGAAATAGGAATCAAAATTAAGCACTTTTGGTATTTAAACTGGATATTATCAAAATTGTTGACAAAATTCTGGAGCCACTATTTTAAGATTACAAAAAATATTAGTTTGGCAATAATAAGACCAGCTTGCTTGAAAAACCACACAGTGGGATGGTTTATAATGGTGTCGATTCGGACTGTGCCACGACTTAACTAAATTTATTCCTGTCACTTTCTAAAATAAGATTAAGAAAAGAGACAGAAAACCAACAGCTGACTTTAGTGCTGTCAAAGTGACGTTACACGCCCAAAAACGCCTTAAATATGATGGGTGTGTAACATCACTTTGACAGCACTAAAGACAGTTGTTGGTTTTCTGTCTCTTTTCTTAATCCTTTTTTTTAAAGTGACAGGAATAAATTTAGTTAAGTTAAGTCATGGCACAGTCCGAATCGATACCAATATATCCCATTCCGACAGTGTGAGCACACCGTTGAGTTTCATATTTTAACTAGGTACTTTTATACTCGTAGACAAGCAGCAAATGTGTTAGTGGTCGGTCATGTAACGGGTGCTTTCCGGCTTGCACATGGTCCACCATTATATATTAAATCAAATGTGTTTTTGTACACAAAACAGTCCTTGGAATTACGAAATTCCCGAAACTCACTCAACATTAACAGAAATGCAGTGCAAGACACAAGCAAAATGCCATTCATTTGTATATCTAGTGTTGGCAGGAAAAATGTATGCTACCTACATTGATTAAGATATAACAAACATACATATTTTCCTATTTATTAACATATAATACCTACTAGTTAGGGTTATTAATAAAAACGTAGTCTTCAATTAAGCAGCAATATCTTAGAACAAGTATAGTAGTACAAGGAAAATCTATTTTCAATATTTCCTTAAAACAATTATGTAGGTAGGTGATGGGTAGATGAATAACTCTTTTCTAAAATTGTACCCCTCCATATTAATAATTTAAAATTCAGTAGTGTGTACAAAAAACCTGTATGAAAGTTCACGTAAGATACAATATCTTGCATCCTGTTTTAAAATTTGTAATGCAAAATTTCCTGCTATACTTACAGCATTGTTCCCACAAAAACAACAAGCAACCTGAAGTTCTTTGTTTTCAATACTTACACCAAACATACTCTTTCACGACATGCATTCAAATACCACACTTATCTCTTGCATCATAAAACTCAGCATTATAAACCTATGTGCGTTTTGAGAATAGTGAGATCATTCACAGGTCACTGCAAACTAAATGAACACATGCATACCTTGTAATTAAGCGACTCGACCTGCTGCAGGTTTTGCAGAGAGGAAATGGAATCTCCCCTGCACATTCTCTGCAAATGTGGTCTACTAATTTACAAACAAAGTATTCATCTTGGCAGACCAGTACTGACTCCATATGAGATACAACACCTGTTGAAAACCTACTGTGATTCCTAATTGCTATAGGAATAAATGGGGAACTGTAGAAGAGGCGATCACAAAAGATCGGCGATGGTTGCAGTAGCACAGGTAGCAAGTCTGTGAAGGCCCCATTAATTTTTTTTTATAAATGTGCGTTTTTTGCAGATACTATGGTGGCAATGAATTCATTGATGAAGTAGAAATATTGGCACAGAACAGATCTCTAGAAGCCTACAGGCTCAAAGCAGAGGACTGGGGAGTCAATGTACAACCTTACTCAGGTATGTTCCAAACCTTCCTGAATAAACTATAATATTGTTTTCAAAGTAATTAAATAGATATCCATATAATATGCTGACGGTTTTTAAGGAGATGATCAGGCCAAGAAAACATTGTAAAATATAAGTAAAAACATATCTATTTCATCATCATCATCATCATGAGCCTATAACCACGCGTACCCAATGCCATATTTATTTAGTTCGTTTGATTTTTGTGCAAGCATATAATGTTCTTTAAAAATAACAAAAGAAATTACAACATTTGAAGTGCTCCTTATGTTTAGGAACAAACAATAACTTTTAAACAGACACTTAACTAATGAGCACTAAATGAATGTGATTCAGGTGATTTGATGGATTCAGATTATGGAAGTTAAATGATGTGCAAACTTAAACTGTAAAGATTAAGAGGATAGGCGGGCTGAAATGGAAATTTGGAGAATAGGTCACTTTTCCGACTGTTTACGTTTTTCTCTGATCCAATCCACCCATACACCCTGCCGACTAGAGTGCGAAAGAGACAACTGCATCTCGGACCGATTTTACCTACATAAAATCGACGAAATCAGCATTTCGTATTCCCCTGTTTCCTCCTCCAAAACTAAACCGATTTTAATAATTCTTTCAAAAATAATAATTATGAGAAAGACTGGCTATGTCTGTATGTTTTGCTTTTTTGTTTATATTCGTCAAAGTTTGCTGGATGTCTGAAAATGGGCGGTAACATTGGTCATTTTCGAAAGTCCCTACAAAACATAGGGACATAGCAGAGGTAACATAAATTGTATGTTGTCATTATCCAGGGAGGAAACATGGGAATACGTTTGTATGGAAAAAACGATACCCGCCATCCTCTTAAAGACACAAAAACTGGGTTGATAGACATGTTAGATACTCACTTGTACTTTAAGATCAGTACAATATGAGACACACAATATGTAACATATTGTGTGCTTGTGATTGATTTCATAATTATAGGCATTATATTTTAGTAGAATTTACCTTGGCCTTCATAAATAAAGAAAACAAAACACGAAATACTTTTATAATAATTATATCAATGTGTGTGTGCACTGAGAGATCACATCGCGAATTCGTAAATAAAGTAATGCAGGTTTTAGTAGTAGTTGTAAAACAATTGTAAAACTGCGTTCTAGAATTTGTAAAGCGATAATTAAAAAGATACAGCCTAAAATGTGTGATCTCTTAATCCTTACAGAGGATCCAGGATCTGAAATTGGTAAGATTTAGTAAAACTTTTTACTAAATATTTGCGGCATTGCATTATTGTAGGTGTTATCTTCATTTTTTTACAAATTATTTGTTATTTTGAAACGTGTGGATTGAGAGATCACAATTAAATGCCAATTATATAGAATGAGGACATATTTGCTATGTATTCTTTCTTTTACAAATTTCCTTACAGGTTTTACTAAAAGTTAAACGCAAATAATATTGATTTATTTAATAAATTAACGATAAAATGCTATCATTAAAAATTTCATGTGTGTGGATTTAGAGCTCAGTGAAAAGGCTTTGTAATTTTTTGTTTACGATGCTGTGTATCATGTTATATGGTAGATTCGTTGTAAATAAAGTACTACTAAATGTCTGTAAGCAAAAACTTGGTTTAAACTGTGTACTTTCCCAAATGTAGAAGGTCCTCTGTGAGGATTGAGAGATCACACATTATAGGCTGTATCTTTTTAATTATCGCTTTACAAATTCCAGGACGCAGTTTTACAATTGTTTTACAACTACTACTAAAACCTGCAGTACTTTATTCACGAATTCCTGAGGTGATCTCTCAGTGCACACACACATTTATATCATTATCACAAAAGCTTGTATTTGATGACTAGACTACAATATACAGGGTGAAATTGATATCATTGGCATCCTTTTAAACTAAGAGTCTACCCATCAAACTGAACAACTTTTACTATGGCAGCAAACCGATCGGAGCAAAAAAATCTGCTGTTGCATACATTTGAGTCGAGTAACCATTGCAGTTTAGTATGGGACAGCAGATTTTTTAGTTGCTCCGATCGGTTTGCTCCCATAGTAAAAGTTGTTGATGAGTAGACTCTTAGTTTAAAAGCTAATGATATCAATTTCAACCTGTAGAACACATTACTTGCAAGTGAGTCAGAGAAAGGCAGGATTTTTCATAAATTTTTGCCATATATCCATCCCTTTCCAGTATACGCGCTATAATATTCAGTCTACGGCTCAAGCTAAGTAAATATTACATAAATTGCATAAGTGGAAAAGTTTGCTCTTAAGGTCTAATGAATCGTGAGGGGATTTTATTACTGCGTTATCATTTCGCTTATCGTATTCGGATTGGGTCGTAAACAACACTTTGCGTATGACATGACATGACGCAACAACCGAGTGACGCATGTGATGATGATGATGTGTAATCTTCTTGTTCATGGCCGTGTTCCACCACAGCGACTGATTATGGCTGTTAACTTTGAGAGATGTGCTCTTAGGTGGCTGATGTAGCCTATCTTGGCTTTAAAAGTGCGTCCGCACAGGCTACAGGTCAATTTTCCATTAAGATAGTTGTACTGGATGACGCATTACCTATGCTACGTAGTATAATGATAATATCTAAACTATTCTAAAACTGTAACAGAAGTGTCTGTACATTGAAGATATTAACAAAACAAATTACGACATTGTTTTTACCTGTCTCTGATTCCAAATCACTAATTTTTGGATTTTTTGTCTGTCTGTTTGTTTGGGTGTTTGTTTGTTCGAGTATCTTATCATCTGACTTAAAATCTTGTAGAACACACCCACGAGAACATTTTTGGTTCTATAAATTTTCGACATAGGACGCACCATATCCGAGATATAACATTTTTAATACTAAAGTCCCTTGTAACCGGTACGCAGTAATGCCTCGTGATGTCACACGTGTCCGCGGGGCATTTTATTTTCGAGCACACTTCAAAATTCAATAACTTTGGAATTACTGGACCGATTTTCAAAATTCAAAAAGAATAATCATCGGTAAATAATAAAGAATAAAATGAAGCACAGTTTTAACGGATTTGCCGTAGCATTACGGATCCTCAAAGAAAATAATTATCTTGATAATTTCGAACGCTGAAAAATTATAAACATCTATTAAAGTACAAAACACACCTTATACTCCATTATACCTGCATACAATACAATGATACCATAATGCCTGTATATCGTTCACAGGGTCTCCCGCAAACTTCGCCGTGTACACAGGCGTAGTGGAACCTCACGGCAGGATCATGGGGCTGGACCTTCCCGACGGAGGGCATCTCACACACGGCTTCTTTACGGCCACCAAGAAAATATCCGCAACGTCAATCTTTTTCGAAAGCATGCCCTATAAGGTAACGACCGTAACGACTATAGGAAAAAACTCAGATGTTGTTATATGTAGATGCGTTGCCCGCACTCCAAAATGGCAACAGAAAAGCAAGGTAATTGCCCGGCATTCACATAGTCACGCGCCGTCTAGTGTATGCGCTACACGTCATTATATCGCGCCATTTTAAAGTGCAGTAATGTTAGCATATGACGCGTTTATTTATAAAACATCATTGGGAAACAATACATTTTTCCGTCACAAACCAGAAATTAGAAGTCATGTATTGAGTTGTTAACACTTTAACTGCTGATGCTGAGGACCTACGTAGGTCATTAAGAAATGAGTCGCAGTGCGTACGACTCGCCCGTGAGTCAGAATTGTATATCATTCCATTGCGCGAGTATCATTGTTTTGAGCTTAGCACCGAAAGTGTTAAGGCACAGATATATCTGTGATCGATTCTTCTCTTTGTATTTTGACAAACTACAGGGTGTTAGGGTAAACAGTTGCATTACTTTAAGGGGTGATTGTACCCATGATACTGAACAATTTTCCCAAAGAAACCTATAGGAAATTCCCAAAAAAAAATTCGACTTTTCATACAAAAGTTCGATCAGCTGATTGCATTTAGTATGGGAAGTCCAAAAAATTTTTTACGAATTTCCTATAGCTTTCTTAGGGAAAGTTGTTCAGTATCATGGGTACAATCACCCTATAAAGTAATGCAACTGTTTACCCTAACACCCTGTACACAGGGGGTATACTTAAGGGGGTGCTTCAAACCATCAAACTGAACAACTTTCACTAACCAACCAACTAAGAAATCGCGAAAATGAAATCAGCTGTCTCCATACATTATAGTCGAATCGATACTGCAGTTTTCTATGGAACAGCTGATTTATTTTTCTCGATTGCGATGTTAAATTATGCTGCTTGAATTTCTAATAATATTGTAATGTTTTGCACGTAGGTCGACCCAAAAACCGGTCTGATAGACTATGACAAGTTAGCGGAGACAGCGAGGTTGTTCAAGCCTCGCCTGATCATCGCTGGAATCAGCTGCTACTCGCGCTGCCTGGACTACAAGCGCTTCAGGCAGATCGCCGACGAGAACGGCGCGTACCTGATGGGCGATATGGCTCATATATCTGGACTTGTCGCCGCTGGTAAGTTTTGTATAATTATTTCACTAACTTTGATAAGTTATATGTCAAGATTGACCGTCGAAGCTACGAACGCGTCGAAAAAAATATCTGTGAAATCTGGAATGATAAAATCGTGTACACACCACAGATTACCCCCAATAGATACCGCATGATGAAAATTTCGTACACGCCCGAAGTCACCATTTTCGGCGGTAGGTGCGGATAGCGGGGCACGAAATGATGCAACGTGATTGGCCAACTCAAGGTCGCACTACTTCTAGCTCGCTCACTCGCGTTGCTTATATCAGTGCAAAATTATAGATGTGTGGCGAGCGTCGGCGGCCCTGTATGCGGTATCTATTGGGGATAATCTGTGGTACACACGCACCCAGAGTTAAGTTGTATGACGTCTCACGCACACCTAAGAAAGTGGGCCACTTTAGTTTTATACGGTAGAAGCGTAAGGCTCTATCTAGAGTATACTTTATCTTAGCACAGAATAGGTAATAGTATACAGGGTTATTTGTAATTCGACGTATTCCTTTCAGGATTTTAAAGAGCAGCCTAAATGCAATTATGTGTACCCCCATATGTGGGGTCGGAAATTAAAAGTTTTCTTGATATTTAGAATTTAAGGTTTTTTACCAAAAACCCCAGTTTTTAACACTTTTTCTTAAATAAAAAAAAATATGCTTATTCTTTGGCGTCGATTTGAATTTTAATGCATAGCTAACACTTTTTCCGAGATTTTTTCATAAATCAATATCCGATCATACTGAGCAATTCAAAATAAATCAATAACAAAGACGGTAAATTTTTGAAAAAAAATTCCAAAATTTGAAAAAAACGTGTGAAAAACTGGTGTTTTTTCGTAGAAAACCTTAAATTCCAAATATCTCGAAAACTATTAATTTCCGACCCCACATATGGGGTTTCACATAATTGCATTTAGGCTGCCCTTTAACGTTCTGAAAGGAATACGTCGAATTACAAATAAGCCCTGTATAGTTCTAAGTTCACTAGCTTGAATGCCGTGCTTGCATACGGTGACTTTCAAAATTATTTTTCTATTGCCGTACAATCTTCGACCAAAGTAAATTTTACTGTGGTCAAGTGTAGGTACAACAGGGGCCCTAGACAAAGTGACATTCTATTAGCGTCGACGTTAGTAGAAACGGGAAAATATATGCATTTGACATTGGCGATCGAAACATTTTGACGTTTGCTTTCGTAACCATACGTCAAGTTCATACATTTTGTATGCTTTCTACTGTCATTAACACTAATCGAAAGTACTTTGTCTAGGGGCCCAGATTGTACTCAGATAACGTCAAATGACGTCAAAAATCTATGTGATATTATTTTGAATAAAACATTTTGAATTTTGATAGTTTTTGGAATAGGCAATTATCGCTGTGACGTGGCGCGTACATTTCGCGGGCGGGGTGCGGCAATATAAACCTTATAGTACGTAGCATAGAGTCGTTTGGAGAATTACACCCGCGCCTCCAGGCGACGTCGCCTGGTGGCGGGGGCGCGATTTTTCTTTACGTCAAAAAACGACGCTATGCTACGTAATATAAGGTTTATATTGGTGTTACTTTGACTACCCGCCAACGTCACGCGTCTCTTCTGTATAAACCCTACCTAACATATTCTTTTACGTAAGTATATTGATATTTTTTAAGGACGAAAGTTCAACCTTCTGTCACCACATGAAATATCATTCCATTCTGAATCTCTGTAGTAGTCACTCCTCTGCCCTGACATCGACCCAAATAGTAACGCATTTAAGAGGCTCCCCATAGGTAAACGCTAGCTCGGGCCATATTTTGCTGGTTTTTAGAAGCTATCTTCTCGTTATTTGAAAGACATACAAATAATTGAAAAGTGTAGCAATATTCTTCAACATCTCGGCTTTAGTTGCTATAGATCATATTTCTTATTTTTCTATAAAATACATATGAAACTTGTGTTCAAAGGAAAGCCTAAATATTGGAAAAAATCTGTATTATGTGCATCTACTTTTTAAGTTGAAGTCACATTTACTTGAGACACACACCTTTGTGTAGACAATATTAAGATCTAAAAATTGCTAATTAGCAAATTTTTTTTAAGACCAATTCTTAATGAGTTAATTAGATAATTGTAAAATTT
The DNA here is from genome assembly GCA_922987775.1 of Agonopterix subpropinquella. NCBI lineage: Eukaryota > Metazoa > Arthropoda > Insecta > Lepidoptera > Depressariidae > Agonopterix > Agonopterix subpropinquella. The sequence goes on along the minus strand of OV277695.1, from coordinate 9,450,651 downwards.
TGGGCGAATTCTCATGATTTTAGAATGTGATTTTCTTGGATTAGGTGGCTCCACTGTGACATAATGAAGGACAAGCCAGTCAAAAATAGGTATACCTACTAAAATGTAGTAGTTTAGTAGAGTGGCTCTGAAAGAGTCAAGGTCGTTCGGTCAGGGAAACCCCTTAAGGTGTATGTATAATTTTCTCAAACATGCTTGGAAATGTGAGCATTATTTTGACAACCTTCTTCGAGATAAATCGAAATTGCTGTACTGGCCAAATACATGCGCGCAGCGGCCGGCAATGTTTGTATGAAAATCCATATCTGTCGTGTAATTTAAAAATGGAACGATCTTTTTCTCCGAAACATGGCGACCAAGGAGGTAACTCATCAAAGGTTTTATTTAAATTTCGAACTGGCTTGCAAATAGAAAGCTGTTTATTGAAAAAAAAAAACAAATTGTTGTTCGTTGTTCGTCGTTGATTTTGAAAAGAGTTTTAATTTTTGCGAATTATTTGAGAAAATTTACTGTTTTAATTTCCGCGCATTGTTTGAGAAAAGTACTATACAAGCCTTGGCCACAACTAGGCATTGATGGACTCAATCGGCTCGGCTTCGCCTCGGCCCACATTTACACGTTCGTCCATCAATGCCTCTGTTGCTGGCCGCTGCAGTAATGTACTATATACTTTACCAACACCTTAACATAATGTACCTCCACAACATTGCAGGTGTGATCCCCAGCCCGTTCGAATACTGCGACATAGTAACAACGACAACGCACAAGACGCTCCGCGGGCCGCGCGCCGGCGTCATCTTCTTCCGCAAGGGCGTGCGCTCGGTGAAGGCGAACGGCGACAAGGTCCTCTACGACTTGGAGTCCAGGATCAACCAGGCGGTGTTCCCCGGCCTGCAGGGCGGCCCGCACAACCACGCCATCGCTGCCATCGCTACTGCCATGAAACAAGCCACCACGCCTGAGTTTGCCGAGTACCAGACACAGGTAAACTTTATTACATTCTACGGTGTAAAAAAAAACCCCTAATTTTCCGGTATAAAAAAAGTACTCTTTGGCTACTTGACAACTAGTCAAATCAGCTACTCTTTATCGGACATCAAAACATGCGCTTTGTATGAACATTTGTACTAAATATTGAGTTGTGACGTCATCAACATTTTCATTACTTTTTATAGTTTATCTTGTTATTAAAAATAGTATTCAAGCTAAAAACTCAATGAAAATGGGAGTCTAGCGTTATTTTCTAACCCTTTTTTTATTCAGTAGATAAAAATAAAATATATTGAATGTAGTCAAATACCCAAATGGAGCCACTTCGAAATCTCGAAAAAAAACTGCCGTCCCATTTGAGTCGAGTCGGTACTGCAGTTTTGTATGAAACAGTAGATTTTTAAAGTTCCGTAGTCAAACAACGAACCCTTATACTTTCGTCCATTCTGTCTGTCTGTCTGTCTGTATGCACCGCCTCAATACCTCTCTCATTTACGCACATAATAGATATATATATAATAGATAGCTATTGAATCGAAATTTGGCATGAAGACATAACAGTAACCCAAAAACAGAAAAAGCCTTTTTTTTTTCGTCCCATACAATCGAATTCGAAAATATAAAAATATGTTTTGTTTTAACTAAATCGATTGAGGTGTGGTTGGATAGGTCTTGTCCAATGGAATAAAACTCCCATAGAAACTAAATCGTTATAATACGTCTATCACGAGATATCTGCACTCAAAAATCAAAAATAGGGCTTCAGCGTACCTGCATGTGAGGCTACTGTCCAACAAAAAAACACTATCCCACTTTCACAGGTCATAAAGAACGCTAAGAGATTATGCGAAGGTCTAATATCGCGTGGCTACGACATCGCAACTGGCGGTACTGACGTCCACCTGGCGCTGGTGGACATGCGCAGTGCGGGCCTCACCGGGGCCAGAGCCGAGCGCATCCTGGAGGTCTGCAGCATCGCCTGCAACAAGAACACCGTGCCCGGCGACAAGAGCGCTCTGAACCCGAGCGGCATCAGACTGGGTGAGTCTCTAGCGCCTCACCGGGGCCAGAGCCGAGCGCATCCTGGAGGTCTGCAGCATCGCCTGCAACAAGAACACCGTGCCCGGCGACAAGAGCGCTCTGAACCCGAGCGGCATCAGACTGGGTGAGTCTCTAGCGCCTCACCGGGGCCAGAGCCGAGCGCATCCTGGAGGTCTGCAGCATCGCCTGCAACAAGAACACCGTGCCCGGCGACAAGAGCGCTCTGAACCCGAGCGGCATCAGACTGGGTGAGTCTCTAGCGCCTCACCGGGGCCAGAGCCGAGCGCATCCTGGAGGTCTGCAGCATCGCCTGCAACAAGAACACCGTGCCCGGCGACAAGAGCGCTCTGAACCCGAGCGGCATCAGACTGGGTGAGTCTCTAGCGCCTCACCGGGGCCAGAGCCGAGCGCATCCTGGAGGTCTGCAGCGTCGCCTGCAACAAGCGCTGTGAACCCGAGACCCGAACCCGTTATGGTTGCTGAGTTTTTTGTACAGACCCCATCAGATGTATCGTAGCTGTCAAGGTGTTTAAATATTTCGAAGCAGTGTTAATTTTCAATAAATTCTAAGGCCCACTTGCGCCAAATGCTGTGTTAAATTGCGTAACCCCGTGTTTAGTAGCACCGACCTGAAGTGTTATCGAAGATTATCTTGCGCCAATGAAAACTAGTTCATAGTTAACTAAACTGACAGTTTTCTATTTTTCGCTGGCAACATCCTAAATAACCATAGAGTTTATGTAATCCGACAAAATATGAAAAGTGAATGATGAATGAACATTATATGCACGTCTCTTTCACACTGCATCTCTTTGTATTTGTCTGTCTCATTTGTTTTATTTTGGCAATGACATTTCGTTTTCATCGTTTTGTTTTAAAATCATTCAGTTTTCAATCATGTCAACAAAAACAGCTGTTGCGTCAATTTTGACATTTAGCCATATTTAGCACGTAGTTTAGTGACATAAACCTACCACATCGGCGGTTTAAAATTTAAATATAACACAAGTTTAGCCCCCTAGATCAGGATGGTGCAAGACATAATTATAATTTAATTCCAAACTAGCGTCTAAATCGGAGTTAATGACGATAACCCTGCCTGGCGCAAGCGGGCCTAGTATACGGTCAAGTTACTATTAATATCTGACTGAACTTATGGTAATTTTGACTGTGTAGAATTTATTGATAATTATCACTGCTTCGAAATATTTGAATTTTGAACACCTTGTCCACTAACAAATAATCACTATAAAATGTAGTGATTAGTTGTTCAGTGACCCTTGTCTGCTACGATATACAGGCTGTCTATAAAGTCGTGACAAAAAATGAGGGACGCAAGAACGTCAAAATCAAATAACCTGGCAACACCACCATACTAAGACGATTAGTTCCTCAAACATTCATGTCACGACTTTATAGATAGACAGACTATATTTGATAGCGACTCGACTCTACATACTTAATATTAAACTATAGGTACTAAACTGTCTGTAGCCCAAGTGATGCATTAATCTTTCTGTAATAGGTATAAAAAGTACTCTGTGATCAAAGACATATATATTACTAGCGTATCTGTGATGCACTCACCTCGGCTGACAAAATGACATCAGCGTTGTGATATACCTACAAATTACCAAGTGATTGATTGAGTTAGCTAGTAGTGCTATCAACTTAAGCTGAGAATTGCATTTGTGTGAGTGCGCACACCGATAGTGTAGAGTGGCAATCGGCGCGCCAATGAGGCGCGGCGCGTCGCTTCCCTGCCGCCCACATACTTCACTTCACCTTGCTTTTGGCGATCACTCACACAAATGCAATTCTCAGCTTAAGGGGCGTCCGCCCGGTTTTGAGTAACTTTGTAAACATTTTATATATTAACTATGGCACTTTTTAAACAGAAAACAAAACTGAACAATCTACAGGATATGAGAAGTGATGTGGTTTTTCTCGAAATCTATTTTAATTAATAAAACTGAAGAAAAACGAATCCAAAGTCACCCCTTTTTTTCAAGTTGTAACCGTTTTACTCTTTCATTGTATCAGAAGTATGTTGATCAGAAGAATATGAAAATTTACAATATTCTTCACAATACAATATAGAATTGTGGTTTTCTAATTTTTTGAAAATTCATAAAAAATCATGCAGGTTTTCAAAGAAAACGGAAAATTCCGACCGAAGCCATGCAATTGAAGCGGGATGGCTAATTGCATAAGTTTGCTTGTAAGAAAGAGAGCCTTGCATCAGGGAGGGAGAGCCTTAAGTTGATAGCACTGTAACACCTTTGTAACATTATGATGTGTAAAAAAATATGATATGAACTCTGCTCATCTGATATTAATAAGTAATTATTTTCTAATGATATAATTGTTCTCAGGTACCCCCGCTCTGACAACCAGAGGTCTGAAAGAGGCAGACATCGACGAAGTAGTCAACTACATCGACAAAGCTCTCAAGCTAGCCCAAGAAGTAACAAAGATTTCTGGACCCAAACTAGTAGATTTTAACAAAGCTCTTGAAGAAAACGCCGATTTCAAAAACAAAGTTGCCAAACTAAAGAGCGAAATCGAAAGTTACAGTAAGAAATTCCCGTTGCCGGGTTACGACACCTATTAATTTTATTCGTATTTGTACATCATACGCTCGAGACGAAGCCATTCCAATCAATTATGTTCCTTAAACATTATCATGTAAAAGTGCCTTTATTCTAGTACAGTTTTGTATTGACGTTTATTTTGTTAAGAATCTCTTGTTATAAACTTTAAGCGTGTGCTACGAATTTAATAAATAAGTGACATTTTTTAAATTAAATTACTTAGTTGTTTACTTTTTAGTTGTTTAAGTCTAGTTCTGGTTTGGTTTAGTAGTTGGATGGATACCGTTGATAAAAATAGGCAAATTGGTTAATCATTTCATTATTTCTATTTTGATCTTATACAATACCTTTCCCAGCTTCCCAATACCTTTCCCAGGTTCAAAAATGACTTCTTTGAACCTGGCTACCCTATAGTTACGGCAGATTGAGAGGTGGCAACCCTAATTTTCAGACACAACTGTTTTTACTTTAGATCAATCTCCGTCCGATGGCACCTCATTTACTTCCCAAACAGACAGGTGAAAAAGTTATACCAAAAATCATAATGGAAAGGTTCTTTCGGCAAGACTTTGCTAGGCAACTTGGCGGCGTTGAATTAACCCCTGTGTATACACTAGTATCACATTTCGTTCGCCTAAGAAATAGGTGCATAATTTTACGGTCGGATCTCGGTCTATAAACTAAACAGCTCGAATATCAATGGTTCCATTTGACAACTCCTCTATTCCTGTAAGATATAGTAACTTGATGATTGCACCCATAGAAAGAACCGCAAAGCAATACAACCCGGGCGAATTAACTTGGCAACTGGCTCGCACTTGACTCGGAATTTGACACCCCTCCTGCTGCCCCCCGCGGGACCCCGCCGCCGCCGTGCGAGGCCGTAGCATAGCATTTCAGTTACCGTTGCACGTGTCCCTGCGCTTTAGCATTTTCGAGTTATATTATTCTTTCAGTTTTCCGAGTTTTTTATTACGAACCACGCGCGAGGCAGGTGCCAAGTTAATTCGCCCGGTATGTAATTACTGATAATGGTGATCAAGACTACACAACCCTACCTACTAACAAAAAAACAAAATACTTCAGACCATGAAAATTCGTTGATCTTACAACAAATAGTTATGAAATAAAAGACGAAACTAAAAATAATAAGTTGTATATTACTTACAAAATATTTGTTACAAAATAAAGTATTCAATTTCTAAGTCTACATTATAAAATTAAAAATAATTATTCTAAATAAGCTTTCATTTTCTGATAATGTCGTCGAGGTCGTCTATCGTAGATTCATTATTGCTGCAAAAAAATAAAAAATAAAGTTATACCTACCTGTTCCCATAAGTACAAAATTAATAAATATAGGGCTATAAGGTATCACTCATGTATGTCTTCATCTCTGCAACTGCAAACAAATTATGAAGAATAATACTTCATAATGTTTGTAACTACTTTACAAATGTTTTATATTTACTATGGCCTCGATTCGACTTAAATTTATTCCTGTCACTTGCTAAAATAAGATTAAGAAAGGAGACAGAAAACCAACAGCTGACTTTAGTGCTGTCAAAGTGACGTTACAAGCCCAAAAACGCCTTAAATAAGATTGCGTACATTATGATGGCGTCTTATTTTGGGCGTGTAACGTCACTTTGATAGCACTAAAGTCAGCTGTTGGTTTTCTGTCTCTTTTCTTAATCTTATTTTAGAAAGTGACAGGAATAAATTTAGTTAAGTTAAGTCGTGGCACATTCCGAATCGGGGCCATTTACTATGTAAACAAGTATAACTAAACAATTAAACATCTGTTTTATAATTATAATTGGGATCTCGCTTAGACCTTTCTAAGTATGGCAATCCGTGACTCCCATTCGAAGTGTAGTTGTCCAACTGTGGTTGCGATAATAGGTTTCGTTTGAACTTCTTTAGGAAGTACACCCAGCACTTCACAGTTTCATTGGTATCTCTGTAAGTCATACATAATAGAAGTCAATACATAAATACTTTGTAATTATCAAATTAAAGAAATCAATTGACATCCAGCATTTGAAACTGGTTCCATAGGCATTCGGCAGGTTTAATACCTGCCGAACCAGGGCAGGACCTAAGTTGCAGAGCTATGGCAAGTTGGCAACCATACATGCCATGATTGACAAATTACATTGGTTACATCGCTAACTTGACTACCAATACAATACACATAAATTAGGTATGTTTTTCTGCACAGCACCCCTATAATTTTTAGAATTTTAGAATATACAGGGTGTAGAAATCCACCCTAGTAATACTTAAGGGGGTGCTTCAGACCATCAAACTGAACAAATTTCACTATGGAGTCAACATCGAAATAGCGAAAAAAAAATCGCTCTTTCATACAAAACTGCAGTACCTACCGTCTCAACTCAAATGTATGGGACGGCAGATTTTTTTATTTTTTCTCGACGTTGGCGAGTGAAAGTTGTTCAGATTGATGGTCTGAAGCACCTCCTTAAGTATTACTAGGGTGTTTTGTTACACCCTGTATATGTGAAAGTTTGGATGTTTGTGACTCAAACACACTCACACATAAATGGCTGAACTGGTTTTGATTAAATCTGGCACACAGTTAGAATATGTTCTAAATTACTTTTTTAAAGTCAACTTATTAGTTGCAGGCCAACACCTATTCATAAATAATATGATAAAGGCAAACAGGATAACACGTAATCAAAAATAGTCTAAACTATTATAAAATTGTAACAAAGTGTGTCTGTACACTGAAGATATTACTGTACAAGAAAAAGATTACGATATGGTTTGGTATCTCTGACTCGAAATCCAAATCAACCTTCTTTAGAATTTTTGTCTGTCTGTTTGTTTATTTGTCACGCAAAACTGCGCACGCACAACACGGACCTAAAAAAAAGACGGACGTAATGTCACATTAAAAAGAGGTGAAGCAGCAAGGTGCTACAAATTTCGTTTGTTCTACAAAGCACCTACACTCACACAGACGCACCAGTTCTAGGCGCAGGTGCGACAACCCGCCGCCATTTTGTCCCGCGCAACAGGGCGACAGCACGCACACTCATATAAATGGGTGCTTCACTTTTGATTAGACGAGATTCCGTCCGTCTTTTTTTCAGGTCCGTGACGCACAAACGCAAAAACTACTGAACCGATATTGATGAAACTTTCTTGTTTGATAGTTTATTATTTGACTTAAAATCTGGTAGTCGCGGGTAAACTCTAGTTATTTATAAAATAAACAATGTAATGGTTCTAACTTTTTTACAAGAATGTCATCTATTTCCCTGATGTAAAAATTTGGATGATCTTCCAGAATATCCAGTTTACTTAACATTGTTTCATCAATTTCATAAATTTCACCTTAAAAGATAACAAAAATTAATAGCAGAAGGGATAAGGTTAAAACTGGTTGGGGAGCATGGAGAGTCCATACTGGATATACTACTATTTCCCATACTGTGCCCTTCCTATACCATGACTATATAGCAAGAGGTCAGTAATATACGGCCGTTCCAAAATAAAACATTGAATACGCCATTAATATAAATTTTTGCTCCTTTTTACAAATTGATGACCTTCACTTGTTCAAATGTAACAGAATTGAGGATCCTTTTATGAACATTTGGGAAGTATATTAACAGAATTATCCACGAATCATTAAATTTTTTGTGTACAGCTACAGTATACAAATAGTAAAATTAATTCTTGAAAGTGGCTCTGGCGTAAAATGTTTACAATACAATACAATACTCTTTATTTTCACACCAAAAACATAAAATAACAATATTAAAAGCAGAAAAAAAGGGTTTAAATGGCGGTCTAATGTTTAGTGGCGTATTCAGTGTTTTATTTTGAAACAGCCATATAAATATTATAATAGCCCTCAGTCCACTACCCTGAACGCCCACATTCCCGAATGTCCACTTCCCTGAACGTCCACATCCCCGAATGTCCACTGAATGTCCACTTCCATAAATGTCTACTTCCCTGAATGTCCACACCTCAGAATGTCCACTTCCCTAAATTTCCACATCCCTGAACATCCACTTCCCCCGGATGTCAGTAATATTATTATAGTCACAACACAATACAAGTTCTAACACAAGCACTTGTCTTTCGCATCGTGTTCCCGCGGTTCGTGTTTTTGCTTGCCACGAGGCTCCACAATCTCTTCTTCTTTTTGATCAAAAACTTTCCCTGAGATTGGGATAGATGCTTCCTCAGCCACAAACTACTTGACACTGGCGGAAATGAAGTACTTACGCACAAGCAAAAAGTCCATTAACTATAAATTAAAAGAAAATATATTATTATAGCCCTCAGTCCACTTCTCTGAATGTCTACTTCCCTAAATGTCCAACTTCTCCGAATGTCCATCCATACAAATATAATAAATGTGTGAAGTTTCTCACCTTTAACATGGTGCCCATCGCCAGGACTGTGCAGCAGGAATGGTATATTGTATTTTGTGGCAATAATCAATGGATACTTAGACTTAGTTGAACCCTCGCTTATAAACTTGCTGGTGCCATTCTCAGAGTTAGTCAACCAATGGTGGTTAGGTTCGTTTTGCTTTAAAGTTCCATAGACAAACACTTTGTGGGTCATCTGTGGTTTGAAACATTAAGACAGGTTTATACGATGACAAGTTTGCGGCGACAATTTTGCGGTGCCAATTTTCAAGCACCAGCGTTACCACGGAAAAAAGCACCATATTTAAACACTTTCCGAGCGAGTAATTCTCTGCATGCCAGCGCTGGCACGGAATAGAGAACGCGTCTATTTTCTGGCGCCAGTGACCTCCCCCCGCGTCTAGCATCCCCCGCGCCAATTTTTGGATTCGTGTAAACACGTCGCGACAATCACTGGTTTTCTCAAGCAAAACCATACGACTGCGCGAAAGACTGGCACTGAAAACTAGCACCATATAAATGATCGAGTGCCGTGCTTTGTTTCATGCTAGCGCTGGCGCGGAAAACTGGCGCCACAAAATTGTCATTGTCTAAACCTGCCTTTACACTTGAGTTGGTAAAACCGATAGATTGAAATATATTATAGGGTCCACACCTGGCAAAGCACAGCACAGAGCGTTTTTCACTGCCAAACCATTATCGACTTTGCATGCATTGAATTAACATTGAAAAACAATTAACTAAACTTCTGGTCCCTAAAGAGCTTCGAAGCATTTTGACGTTGTGTTAATTTATTTTCGACGTTATTTCATGCAAGCCATAAATAAGGGTTTAGCAGTGAAAAACACCAGTGGTACAAAACAGACATTATTAAATATATCAAAATACACAAATAGAAATAAAGCAAATACAAATTATAAGAACATAAAACCTAGACATTGTGGAGGCTTTGATTAATAATATTATGTTAATTCGGGGGGGAGGCCTATGTCCAGCAGTGGACGTCCATCGGCTGAGATGATGATGAAAAACTTGATTCATTGAGCGAGGAACGCCGGCGAGCGTTGCCTAGTCGAGTATATCAGGCACGATAGTACATCCCGGGCGAATTAACTTGGCACCTGGCTCGCACGTGGCCCGGAAAAAAAACGCGGAAATCTCGGAAAGAAGAACTCGAAAATTCTAAAGCGCAGGGACACGTGCAACGGTCACTGAAATGCTATGCTATGGCCGCGCACGGTGACGGCTGGGTCCCGCAGGAGGGGTATCAAATTCCGAGCCACGTGCGAGCCAGGTGCCAAGTTAATTCGCCCGGGTTGTACTTATTATTTGATTTATAGCAAACATTCTGACAGACAAACGGCTATTGTTTCAGTATCAGAAAGGTTCCGTTTTGGCACGGAGCTCCAAAGATATGTTGTCCATTACTTACGGTTCTAAATATTTGCACGTTGATGGATCGAGTACACGGTAACAGGAATGTTCCGATCTTTATCATGAAGTAAATATGTTTTAATGGCAGTTTCACCTCTTATTTTTAATGTTTTTATAAACAAATTGATAAAATTTGGAAATCTTCGAATGTTTCCGCCACCGGGATTTTTTTGATAACATGTCATTTGTAAATTTGTTTGACATTGACACTGACAGGAAAAACAGGGCTGCCACCTCAAAAAATCGATTGGGCTCAATCCTGATTCCTGCCTGGCTCAATCAATGGGCTTATGCAGAGATTTTGTATAGTCTCTGGGCTTATGGACCGTTTATACGATGACAATTTCTAGGCGCCAATTCTGCGGTGCCTAAAATTAGCACCGTGTAAACACTTTAAGGCACGACAATTTTACGCCGTGCCTTAAAATTGTCGTGCCTTAAAGTGTTTACACGGTGCTAATTTTAGGCTCCGCAGAATTGGCGCCTAGAAATTGTTATCGTATAAACGGTCCATAAGCCCAGAGACTACAAAATCTCTGCATAAGCCTACGAATAAGAATGTATAGAAATGTTAATTAAGCTCAAAAAGTGACCCCAAAAAAAGTACACAGTGTTCGAAATTTGTTCCTTAAAAACCTTGCCGCCAAAACTCATACAAAATGTAATTTTTCAAAGGGTGCCAAAAATTATGTTGCTTTTGTTTAGAGTTATTCTTCCATAGTTATTCTTATTCGTAGACATAAGCCCATTGATCGAGCCAGGCAGGAATCAGGATTGAGCCCAATCGATTTTTTGAGGTGGCAACCCTGTTTTTCCTGTCAGTGTCAATGTCAAACAAATGACATGTGAAGTGCGATTTTTGAAAATCATACGAGCGACTTGGCAGTAGAAAGATGCATAATCTCCATAGTAATTTTGACATTTTCTACTGCCAAGTCACTCGTATGATTTTCAAAAATCGCACTTCTGATCAAAAAAATCCCGGTGGCGGAAACATTCGAAGATTTCCAAATTTTATCAATAAGTGCTAATTTTAGGCGGCCCATTAAAATAAAAATGGATTCTGAATTGTAGATTCCGGTGATTTTGGCGGTAATTTGTCAGCTACATTTGGAGTTCTTATATTTTATTGAATTTTTATTGTTTATAGTGAGTTTTGGTTCGTAAAATTGTTATATTGGTGTTGTTTTGACGCATTTCAAGAGTTAGTTTTAAGTACAGGGAAAATGTAACTTTTGACCAGGCTGTAAGGGCTAGTTCCCATTGCATTTCTGAATGGATAAATTATTTAAAAAATATATTCTTCATCATTTCTTCAGCAATTCTTCATTCATTCATTCACCAAAGACAAAGAGAACAGAAGAAAAATAAATAAATGTCATAATGTCATTCATTTTATTTTTAAGAAAATTGGGTTGTTTTTATGTCGCCCAAACGTAATTTGAAAGGCGATTATTGTAGAAATAAATCTTTAGATTAGGTACTAATTTTATTAAAAATCTTCGACAGTATTTAGTGCTAGTTGTGCGGGATCCGTAATTATTGTCGACCTTGTGCATTTGTGAATATGAACGTCGTCGCACTTTAGTTGGCACAGTTCGTGAAGTTGACTAATATAATTGTGCCGTTTACCAATATACAGTTTGTGCGATTTGTCCTGAATGTCTTTTTATAGCATTGAATTAGATTCGACTTAATGGATCGTGCGAAAAATTAAGATTGGACGGTATTATGTATACATTTGCGTGGGGTAAGAACCAGCTGGCTATCAGGCGTATAACAGAATTATGTTCACCACTACTGGCATGGTAGCAGCGCCCCAGCAGGCGACCAATCAGGTCGCACAGAACGGAAGCACCACACTGCCTCGCTCTCATCACCAGAGAACAGGTAACTACATATTTTAGGCACCTACTTACATACACAATTATATATATAAATAAAAGACATTGCCCAATCCCGTTTCGGGCTCAACTGTACAATGCGTGCCGTCGAGTTCAGGGTTCATATTTTTTTTCCAAACAGGTCTTCTTATAACTAAGCTATGTACGAAATTTCAACTTGCGGAAATTTATAGTTTTCAAAATATAATTCTTTGAAATTCGACAAATTTCATACAAAATTGGTCATCTCAAGGCAAAATGCTTAGTTTTCGAGATAAAATTTTTTGCAAAGTTACGGCGGCGAAGGCTGGTCGGTCGCCGTATCCAACTTGGTTGGTTAGGTTGCGAGGAGCGAAGCGACGAGCATGTTAGGTTTCTTGCGACCACAGCGCACGAGCCGTGCGAGCGGAGCGAGCGTGCCGCGGCAGCGATCGGCGAGTGCCAGAACCGAATTGCTACTGTTAGGCTGGTCGCCGTATCCAATTCAATGGCTTGCCATAGCCTATGGTGTAATTTTTTTTTTCTAGAGCCCGACACGCTTTTTTAGACAAAATTGTATGAGATTTGGTGAATTTCAAGAAATCATATCTCGAAAACTATAAATTTCCGCAAGTTGAAATTTCGTATATAGCTTAGTTATAAGAAGACCTATTTGGAAAAAAAATATGAACCTTGAACTCGACGGCATGCATTGTACAGTCCTTCCCCGTTTCGCCTACAAAACTGGTAAATTTTAATTTTATAAGAAACGCCACGGTAGAAAAGGATAATTTCCATTGGGAAGTATGATATTGCTCCTATTTTGTGTATAATTTTAGCTATCATACTCTTTGTATTTGTTCTTTAGTCATATGCATTCATTAGTTGTGAAACTATTTAAAATGAATACTATAGTTCGTCACGTGGGCAATGTCTTTTAAACATCTTGGACATTGTCAGACAAATTATCTAGTCACATTTATGGTAGGTTTAGACGATCACAATTTTGCAGTGCCAATTTTTTAGCACAAGCATGCAAATGGCACACTTTCGTTTACACGGTGCTAATTTCCAGCGCCAATTTCTTTTCATGCGAATGGATTTGCTTGAGAAAACCGATTAACACAACGATTAGCATGATGCGTTTACACGAGTCGAATGAATGGCGCGGGGGTTGCGAGGGCCGCGGGCGGAGGTCACTAGCGATTTGCATGCGAACGTTCGCATGCCGTGAAATAATCATGCAAAAAGTGTTTATACGGTAAAAGTTTAGTATCGTGTGGCACGAATTTGAGGGGGGGGGGGAGGGCCCCCCCTTCATCCCCCAGAAGGAGGGGGGGGTCCCCTACTGTAGCGTTCTCAACCCTCATATTTAAATAACCCGTTGAATTGGTTTATTACTTACAGCCATCCTATTGCTGTCTCCTGTTAGTTATGGAGGAAATCAGGGTATTCATTTTGTCAACTCCTATCTTCTTTGATTAAATTAGTAAGATCACTTGACATCACCATTTTATCTTACTCTCCGTAGACACCGCCGGTACCTTTGGAAAATCTTTGGTGAAATCTTATTTTTTATTCGCCAATATATTCGCACTGGTTGCCAAGTACTATTAAAATGTAATAATCTGAAAAATGTTTAAATCTGTAGGAAGGCCGCCAGCAGCACCAAAGTCATACGACTACCTACTAAAAGTGTTACTAGTTGGGGATTCTGATGTCGGCAAACAGGAAATACTGCAAGACTTGGAGGATGGGTCAGCAGATTCACCATTTTGTAGTGGAAGTGGTAAGACTATTTTATTATGTAATGCCTGCCTGCCTGCCTGTTTGCCTATTTTTATGGGAATGATAAGAACATAAAACATTTAAAAAAAATTGGTAACATTGAAATCTTGACGAAGAACAGCTCTGTTCAATACAAGACTGCCCACTCAACCCAAAACAATAATAATTTTTATAGCCTGTTCATATTCATCCAATGACAACTTAGACTAATTATATAGGGACGCGTAACCACGTGTCATTCTACTAACAAACTTTCTGCCACTTTTTGCGGGGGGCGAGGTAACTTGTTATCCGCAACTTTGGATTTTATTCCCTATGACTTTAGATTCTAATTTTGAATGTTCAAAATCATGAAAAGTAGTCTCGTGTAAACCCCAAACGTTCTAAGTTCAAAATTATTGTTTCGCTATTATAGGCTGTCTCGTTCAGTGGTAAGGTATAAAATTGGGTGTAAATGCGCTAGATTAATTGATCTAATACCGTGGCAGAGGGGAAATGCTACCGCAAGGCCGGTCCGGATATAATTAGTCTAAGAATGACAAGTTTGACCACGAGAGGTTGTATCATTCGTGCGGTTCGCGTTTGTAGTTGACACGAGGCCTCTTTTCTCAAATGAATTGTTGCTCAAAAAAGAAGTCAAGGAACCGCGCGAATGATACAACCTCTCGTGGTCAAACTTTTTTTTTTTTTTTTTTTTTGTTGAGTTTTTATCTGCCATCAGTCGAAAGACTATAATCAGATGTGTTAAAAGATTTACTGGCTTTTAAGAGTGACAGGGCCAGCGCCCTACCCTCTTCTAGTTCGGGAGCACATGACTCCGCTTCAGCCTTTTAGTGTTGCTGGCTGTCAGCAGCGAGTTGGCGAGCTTGTTTGGGTGACTTCTTAGCCGCTCTTTGTATTTTAGTTTGTGCCGCTCTATTTCTTGGAGAACAGTAGGCATTTCCAGGTATTCGTGAATTTCGGAGTTGCGAGAGAACCAGGGAGCATTGGCAATGGTCCTGAGTATGTTGTTCTGAACCCTTTGCAGGCATTGAATGTTGCTTTTGCTTGCAGTTGACCACAGTTGGATGCCATAGAGCCAGATTGGTTTGAGGATGGAACAATATACCAATAGTTTGTTGTTTAGACTTAAGGTTGATTGGCGGCCCAATAACCAAAGGAGATTTCTGAACCGATTGTTGATCACGTCTCTCTTTGCCTTGATATGATCTTTCCATGTCAAACGTTGGTCAAGGTGGAAGCCCAGGTATTTCACACACATTGTTTCTGGTAGGATTTCTGGTCCAAGCTTGACTGATGGGCATTTGCCTTTCCTTAGTGTGAAAGTGATGTGATGAGATTTCGGTGCGCTTGCTTTAATTCGCCACTTGGTTAGCCAGGAGTGGGTAGCATCCAACTGTTCTTGAAGGAGAGTACTAGCTTCAATGGGATCTTTGCTGCTCGAGAGGAAGGCAGCATCGTCAGCATATGTTGCAACAGTTATGTTTGGTACCGTGGTCAAACTTGTCATTGGATGAATATGAACAGGCTATACAAATTATTTTTGTTTTGGGTTGAGTGGGCAGTTTTGGATAAATAATTAGGATAAATATTCACACAAACTACATGTGCAGATTATTTGTAATAATATCTAAAACAACACACATTTTTACTTTCAGCTTACAAAACTACAACAATCTTGTTAGACGGGAAGAGAGTTAAGCTCCAACTATGGGATACTTCGGGACAGGGCAGATTTTGTACCATTATCCGCTCGTACTCCCGCGGAGCGCAGGGAATACTGCTCGTCTACGATATCACAAATAAATGGTCATTTGACAGTATCGACAGGTGGCTTGAAGAAGTTGAGAAGGTACGTATACGATAGATGTATTCAGGATGTGCTGTCCTGCAGGCACTTCTTTGTTATGTCAAGCTTACGGAATAAATAAAACACCCAAATATAAATCAGTAATGAATGAGGTGGCTCACACGGTTGCCTGGCTTGGTAGTCAGAGAGTGAATGCCCCCACTTCTGTTGTATCCAGTGTATTCAGAATCAGAATCATTTATTCATTTATTGACAGCACCACTGACAACACTAGCCAGTAGATGGCGCAGGAGGCGTGTGCGACTCTCACAAGTTATACTTTATCGCTGTGTACCACACTGGGTTCCTTAAGACACATTTTCTTATGAGATGTGGTTTGAGATATCTGAGATAATGTAACAAAAGTAAGAAAACATTATTTAGGAGAAATTTTGCATGGTCAACAACTGACTAACCAAAGGTACAAGTTCGTAGCCGACTGCACGCCGCAACTGCAGACTAGTGCAGACTGCATGGCAGTTGCAAGTATTAAACTTAAAATACAGGCTGTCACACAAAAAAAATTATCAATCTTAATTGTAAATGAAACTAAGATTTTTCTTTGGATAAAATGTGGACTCTTCTTATCGTGTGGGCAGAACCCTGGTGTCAGAATTTTTTCACACCGCCTTACGGCCTCTGACGTGGTTTTTAGGAGGGACTAAACTGCTTATAAAATCTTATCGAAATAATTATAGCCACAGTTTTTATTTATTTACTAGCTGTAAATAACTTAATAAAGAAACTTAGAACTTCATAAAGTTCGCCGGGACCGCCTTAGAACAGTTTTACCCGACACACCCTTGACCGTTTTTTTTATTTATAAACCTTCCCTGGCATGTGCACAATAACCCACCAAAGTTTCATCGCAATCGGTCCAGCCGTTCTCGAGTTTTAGCGAGACTAACGAACAGCAATTCATTTTTATTTATATAGATAATTTTATAATTATCTTCTTATCTCTATTCCAGCATGCACCAGGAGTTCCTAAAGTGTTAGTAGGAAACCGTCTGCACCTCGCGTTCAAGCGCCAGGTGCAGGAGCGCGACGCGGAGCTCTATGCAGCCAAGAACCACATGGCTTTCTTTGAAGTGAGCCCGTTGTGTGACTTCAACATACGAGAGAGTTTCTGCGAGCTGTCGCGAATGGCGCTCCACAGGAACGGCATGGAAAGGCTTTGGAGGAGCAATAAAGGTATGAATTGGGTATTTGACTACATACAATATATTTTATTTTTATCTTCTCAGTAAAAAAAGGGTTAGAAAGTAACGCTAAAATCCCATTTTCGTTGAGTTTTTAGCTTAAATACTATTTTTAATAACAAGATAAACTTTAAAAAGTAATGAAATGTTAATGACGTCACAACTCATTATTTAGTACAAATGTTTATACAGACCGATGTTTGATGTTTTGACGTCCGATAAAGAGTAGCTGATTTGACTAGTTGTCAAGTAGCCTATTTGATTCATGTATTCTAACTTACCGACTGCTCTCAAACGGTGAAGGAAAACATTGTGAGGACCTGCACTGAACACTGAAGAAGCAATTCTGATGCGTATATGAAGTCTACCAATCTGTATTGGGCACGCGTGGTGGTCTTCCGCCCATACACCCTCCTTGAGGGTAGTTCTGTGCCCTGCAGTGGGGCGTATTATAGGCTGATGATGTGAATGAAGTGTACAGTATTCATCAGAGATCGAGCACGTGTGGCGGACTAACGCCTCCTCCTGCAGTGGGATGCATATATGATGATGAGTGTACTTCTTCATTGTTGTGGTGGAGTATGGTCTACTCCCCATTATTCGACGCTCTCACGAATGAGGGTGAGAGGGAGTGGGCCATACTTTACCATGCGGGCCCAGTGCGGAGAGTGGAGGCGAATGAGTGTTAAATCAAGCCGCCTTAAGAGGGCTACCACAGTCCAGTGGCGCCCTCGTCACATTTAAAAAGATTTCTCAATAAAGAAAGCCTAAATTAAAAAAGTGCTCAACATCAAAACTACAAAAGACTTCAAGCTATTTTCATAGAATATTCTCTTTGTAGAATACTTTTATAGGTTCTAAACATTCCACTTTTAGACAATTTCGAATAAAAACAAAAGCGGCCGTTTTTTTTCTTTTTTCAAAATTTGTATGTTTAGACCTTAGATCAAAGTAAAAATGTCATTGGTTTAGATTAGACCTTTAAAAAACCTATAGCTTGCTAGCTTGAAGGCTTTTGTAGTTTATCTGTTGAGCACTTTTTTAATTTAGGCTTTCTTTATTGAGAAATCTTTTTTAACATGATGAGGGCGCCACTGGACTGTGATAGCCCTCTTAATAGGCTTCTGTCGTCCCGGTTCGAACGGCGGCTTAGAAAAGCGGTTGGCTAAGAAACTAACAGGCGTGAAGGCTGGCTTGCATAAATTTTTCACTGTCTGCCCCCCCCCCCCCCCCCCCTCCCCTCCCCCCCTTGGTTACACTGCAAACAGACGGAGCTATCCGAGACCAACTACTTAAAATGCCTTTCAAAGCACAAAAGCGTTCGAAATAAAATACCAATAAAACAGTCACCCATCCAAGGACTGTCGTTGCTTAATAGTATTATTTTATCTGTGATTGTTAGCAACGCCAAGAGAGTATAATGAGTTTTTCAACATTGTAATTAGTGAACTTGTTATTGACCCAGTGCTAAGCCTCCAAGAGCTGTGCTGCCGCGCGATAGTGGCGCGCACGTCGGTGTACGGGCTGGAGCGGCTGCCGCTGCCGACGACGCTCAAGTGCCACCTCAAGTCGTACGCGATCTCCGCCGCGCCGAGCCGCCTCCGCGCGCGCGCCTCCAAGCACCCCCATCACGCGCGCCTCAACTGCACCGGCCGCAACTCCTGCAACATCGCCTGAATAACACGCACACGACGGTACGCTTCTATTGCATAGTCATTAATACCCATATAGCAGCCAACTTACTCCTTTCATTGATTTTTAGGGTTCTAAACCTCGAAAGAAAAAAATGTAAACCTTATTGGATCATTTTGCTGTCTGTCTGCCTGTCCAGGCGCGAGTTCTACTTGCACATGTTTGGTTTTTTCGAAATGAAACACATTTATGCAGTGTTAGGGTAAACAGTTGCTTTACTTTAAGGGGTGAACAACTTTCCCCAAGAAACCTATAGGATATTCATATTATAATTATTCAATATTTTATGCAAAATTACCTTTGTTCCTTTGGGAAAGTTGTTCGGGTAGGTTTGCACGCATGTCAGAAACGCAAAATGCCAGATACGCAAAATGTCAGTTCTATTATTTTTTTCTGTAAATGCCAGACATGGAAAACGTCAGGAAAGCAAAATGACAGACACGCAATATGCCAGATACAGCAAAATGCCAGAATTAATATTGAGGTGCTATGTTGGTTATCATGAGACATGAGTACACTGATGAGTACAATCACCCATTAAACAAATGCAACTGTCTACTTTATCTAACACACTGTATTTAACATGAAACATACATAATATAATGTGGAGAGAAAAGTCGGAGCAGGTGTACACCAAGCTTACACCCAAACCAGTTTTGGCAAAATTCGTATGGTCTGCCATGAATGTCTCCTACATAATTTAGAATGTAGGTACCTTCCTCAATTCACTTTTACACTTGCACAGGCCGATAAGCAGCTAATTAATTTTGTTTTCCTTTCGCTCCGAGATCAGAAACCAAGCAACTTGATTTTTTTTTAAATTGAAAGTAAATCTAAATTCTGAAGTGGCGCAAGCCGGCTGCTATATGCCACTTAAGGTAGCTGGATCGATGCTAGCTGCGCATGCAGCCTCCAATGTACCCCTCAACGATAGATCGGTAGTTGCTACAATGCTAGCTTGTACCAAAATCGTCGTAAAATGAAGTAGCTACTTACATTCTTTATAAGTACGTCTCATTCTAATTGTGCTCTGTTTCAACCTTATTAAATATCAATCAACATTTAAAAATTATCAAAATACACAATTTCTACCTAAGTTTGTATATCGTGTCATATCGATATAACAAACTGTTTCGGACTGCCAATCACAACATTCTCTAGTTAAATTAAATTTAAGTATTAGAACTTTAATGGGAAAACTCGTCCTCAAATTGAAATAAAACTAATGTCATAATAATGGTTCAAATAAACTGAATGATCCTCACATAAATACAGGCTGTAACTGACAACGGATTTGTGACTAGTTTATAGGGAATATGCTAAGGTATTGTTACTTAACAAATATTGTGTGAATATAAGCGTTATTTAATTATAAATAATACAAATATAATACATATTATGTGAATATTTTTTAGTATGGCATTCTAGCCTCTCAATTGTCCATCTCATATTATGAACCTATTTTATCTTTGTATTACCATTTAGAGCGCTTACAGACGAGCGACACTTTGCGGTCGCCGTGTGTTGCGGAGGGTCGCGCGACCGTGAAGTGTATGAGCGCGACGCTCTGCGACCCACGGCGACGGCAAAGTGTCGCTCGTCTGTAAGAGCCCTTAGGTGCCTAGTGATGCAATTAGAGCTATAGTTAGACAAATTAGTGTGTGGCCGTCCTGCAGGGTACAGACGATTGGGGAGGTGAGGTAGTAAGTCCGCCTTAGACGATTTATATAGCAATAACATTTCCCCTCTGCCAACGTACAAGATCAACTAATCATGTGCATTTACATACAATTTTATACCTTATCACTAAACGAGACTGCCTATAATTGCGAAACAATAACTTCGAACTTATCACGTTTGGGATTCACACGAGACTGTTTTCCATGATTCAAAATTAGAATCTAAAGTAATGGAATAAAGTCCAAAGTTGCGGATTTCATGCTACCTCGCCCCCGCAAAAAGTGGCAGAAAAGTTTGTTAGTAGAATTGCACGCGTAACTTGTCCATTCATGTGTAACCGCCTTTGAGCGGGCCGCGCTTTCTTTTCCCGCTAACATCTAGAGTAGCGGTTCCAAAACGAAATAAGTTTAAAGAAACAAAAATCAACAGCGAGCCGAAGCAAGCTCAACATTTTTCTGCATTCCGATTGAGCAATAGACAAAACTCTGTCGATTTCTATGTACCTAGGTGCTGACCTAGTTATCACATGCTTGAAATTTCTCAGCACTTCTATTCGTAAGTAAGCTTGTGTTAGCGAAAAAAAAAACTGATCTATGATAAGATAATGCCCTACATTTTTGCCCGAGTCTGACTCACTTTACGCGTCCTAACAGTTGGTTACCGTTTTGAGAGAGGGCCATGGCCCCCTGTATTCGCCCTTGGATTCTTTGGAACACACATTCCGTGGAACACACTTTACGAACCGCTGATTTAAAGTACAGTTACGAACATATGAAATTGGATATTGTTTTGGAACTGTTCACGAGCGCTCGAGACCTCGCTTCCCCCAACGTCTGTACCCCGCGGGACCGTCGCATACTAACTTATCTGAGTATATAGTGTTATATCTCAGTCTCGACGGTAGCACAGAATATTTAGATGTTGTATTTTTATAAATTCGTTCATAAAGTGATGCAGACTAGAAAGCTAAATTATAAGTATTCGTGTGAAGCCTTGACTTTCAGAAATACGATTCCGTTTTTAACAGTTTAGATACGTTGCTTTGAAATTTAACAAAGGTTAAGTCGTCAGAACATACTAGATATCTGTGGATGTGTGACAAGACAACAAACTACTGTAACTGTGAAGCTTTAACGGTAAAGCTTGCCAAGTCTGCGCCATGGGCACATCCTGGACACTTCATCGGGCAACTCACTGGCAAGTAGAGGCTAGCAGATGTATGCTGAGTGTGAGCAAGTGAGAAAGGGAATAAATGTATGACATACTTTAAACTGGCTACTGAAGAGAAAGGAATTGATGATTTTTTTAAACATGTGTTAGCGAGTGATCGGATTTTCTTAGTCTGTATTATAAGTAGAATATGAATTAACTAATCAAAAAGTGCATACTCCGTAGGACTAATGCGTGACAAAGACCTCCTTTCAACGATGATGGTGAGGGGATCTGTTATACTATCAGTTTAAAATAACAATGTGCATGACCTTGAAGGGCCGTTGGATAACTTCACACGGTTGACAAAGGAATCTAGACTCTTAGACAATTTAATAGTAAGGACTGACCTTGCGGTAGCATTTCCCCTCTGCCACGGTATTAGATCAATTAATCTTGCGCATTTACACTCAATTTTATACCTTATCACTAAACGAGACAGCCTATAATAGCGAAACAATAATTTTGAACTTAGAACGTTTGGGGTTCACACGAGACTACTTTTCATGATTTTTAACATTCAAAATTAGAATCTAAAGTTATAGGGAATTAAATCCAAAGTTGCGGATTTCATGTTACCTCGCCCCCCGCAAAAAGTGGCAAAAAATGTTGATAGGAGAATGACACGCGTTACGCGTCCATACTATTAAATTGTCTAAGTCTAGACTCTATGCAAAGGAAACAATAATTTGAATGACTCGAGTGAAGTTCGTGTGATTGAGTGACGTCACATTTGCGAGCGAGGTCATGCACATTGTTATTTTAAACTGATAGTACGTCATCGACAGAACCGCTACGCATTGGTAGAGGCAAGGGATTGAACAACTTGCCGGCAGAGAATTCAGTATTTTGTAAATTAATTATTCATTCATCAATTTATCCACGATTTAGCCCAAAAATCTGTATAATGTATATAGTGTGTAATTAGTGCAGTATTTTATGTAGAAACTATTATAATTATCTGTCAATATACCTACGTCCCACGGTCCCACTATGGGGACAGGTCATGGCGAATTTGTGTGTGGCAATGTTACAAAACACAACTCTGAAAAACATTTTACAATACCTATATACTTAATTATAATAAATATTGACGTTTATAAAAAATACGGTACAATAAAAACAGAAAATGGTTTCTAAACTAAACACAACATGAATATTATTCATTTGCACGATAATTAACTCAAAGGGATAGCGAGAAGGATTATAAAGTAAATTCACCAATACCTATAATAGTAAAAGGATATATCCAGGTTTCATACATTTTTGGTCCAAATAAGAAAATGCAGGCCAAAAATGTAATGCTTTATTCTGTTAGATCTTGTCCGTTAAAGCCTTTATCATTGTGGCACCAACGCTGAAGCAATTTCCTTGTACTATCGGGGTCTTTTCCGCCTGACCATTTAAGAAAAAAATCGCATAATTTCGCCCAAAATTTATTGTTTAGAAACTATTATTAATTGGTGTATTCATCAATAGGGCGGGGTAAGACATCGCTTTTATTTTTAGTTTGCAAGCAAAAATGAGCCGAGTGGTGGTCAGGCGGAAAAGTCCGCGATAGTACACACGGCGACATATCAAGCTATACAAAACCAACATAAGCTGGCCGCGCATCCCTTGCTTGATGTGTCGCCGTGTGTACAGTATGAAGTCTGATTTTTCGAACCCAAATAAAATAAAGGACAATGGCCCTTGGCTACAGCTTTGGTGCCAAAATAATAAATGCTTAAACAGACGAGTTCATTTCGCTTTTTTTGGCCAGCACTTTCACAGTTTTGATCAAAATGGATGAAATATCTTCTTTGTAAAGTGACATTAAAACTAATTGGCAAATCAAAAAAGCTTGCTAATAGTTACAAGCATTCACCTTCAGTTGCAGAACCGCTCATTAGAGTTAATCCTCCATTAAATCCCTTGCTAGCTTTTACTGCGTCAACAAGACAAAAAGTGACAGCAAGAGATTTAATGGGGGATTAACTTCAATGAGAGTTTCTGCAACTGAGTGTTAAACAGTTATTAATGATGTAGAATCATATTATGAGCCCCTACCACTAGATAACATAGGTACAAGTTGTGCGAAATAAAGTAAATCATATTTTTCTTACGTAGCCTTCTCTTTAAATTTTATAAGTCACTTATGTCCACTATCTTAAGCAATTATACATAAAA
Organism: Agonopterix subpropinquella; assembly: GCA_922987775.1. Classification (NCBI taxonomy): domain Eukaryota; kingdom Metazoa; phylum Arthropoda; class Insecta; order Lepidoptera; family Depressariidae; genus Agonopterix; species Agonopterix subpropinquella. Next base: position 9,426,723 of record OV277695.1, on the reverse strand, counting down.
AAATATATTAAGTATTATAATTCACTATGAATGACTATGTTTAATAGATTCATAAATTGTAAATATTCTGGTTGTATATCAATATAAATTCTAAATTCACAGTTCAAATTATATTTTACTGTACGGTATTTATAATTATGATTATTTATTATACAGGTTGTAAACTTAAATGTGTTTCTTATTTTAGAGGGTGATTCAAACCATCAACCTGAACAACTTTCACTACGAGACCTGGAGTGCGATTTTTGAATCTCATTCGCCGAGTTCAGGAGTTGAAAATGTCAAAATTACCGCGGAGATACGCATCTTTCTACTGCTGATTTGACTTTCAAAAATGGCACTCCTGAAGTATGATTTTTGAAAGTCAAATCAGCAGTAGAAAGATGCGTATCTCGACGGTTATTTCGACATTATTATATTATAACTGCTGAACTCCGCGAATGAGATTCAAAAATCGCACTCCAAAATCGAAATCAGGAACAAAGGTTGTCGACCCAAATTAACAGCCACCCTTTTTTCGCGATTTCGATGTTGGTCCCATGGTGAAAGTTGTTCAGCTTTATGGATTGAAGCAAACCTTGAAATATGTAACACATTTAAGTTTACACCCTGTATATACCACTGCACGTCTCATAATTGTACATTCTTTAAAATAATGGTTGTGTAAGTTTTAGCATACGACAATACAATATGTTTTGTTCTGCATTTAACATTACATGGTTATAGAATGTAGTTTTCTCTAGCTATTGAACATATTGGATAATTGATGTCAAATCAAGAAGATTACATACCTACAGAGATGGAGTAACTTTTTGAAGCCAGAATCTATGACCTTTATGACGTCACTGATGTTTCCCATCTCATTTCCTCTTTACATGGAGTTGTCATTGAATGACCTTCATTCATAGATATAGTAACTAGATGAAACCATACCGTGGCCGTACATGAAACAGCAATAGTGTGACTTTTGCATACAAAAAGACGGTTTGTTTGGCAAGATGTCATTAACATTCCATAGGTTTGACAATGGTTTGACATCTTGCCAAACAAAAAAACCGGCCACGGTGACTGAAACAAAAAATAATATTTGTCTTTTTTGTAACTGGCTATCTCGCTCTCTCATTTCTTGGCTCCATCTTTCAGCGTAAGCGTAAAGTTTTTAATCTAAGCCTTCATTTGACCTCCACGTAAAGAGTAAATGAGATGGGAAATATCAGTGACGTCATAAAGGTCATAGATTCTGGCTTCAAAAAGATGTTTGTAATGCAATCTCCATCTCTGGAGGTATATAAGCTTCTTGTGTCAAATGTATTATGTAACTATATCGATTGATACATATTAGGTTTAATCCGTCCCTAGAGGTTTCATCTTTCTACCTTTCGACCGAAAAGCTGATTGAAAGATATATTTTTTTTAATTTTTTCCTCCACCGAAAGTTTGCTCATAAACATTAATTTTCAGACTTCTAAAATAGTTATTATTACTAGTGATCGGTAACTATTGTGCAACTCGCGGCAAACTCTAGGGGTGACAATTGTAACACATATTATTATTGGTTAAGAATTACAATGTTATCATATCGTTTTCTTTTAGTTTTTTCTAATACGGCCCCAAATTAGAGTTATTTTCACGTTTCTAATTGTAAAATTTTTTCCTGTTTGTAAAAGGCAAAGGGAACTGACCCATACATCCATATCCAGTCAAGACCACGTCAAGCTTGAGATTTGAAGTGCGATATTGTTTTTTATACGAACGGCATAAGAACAGTACGAAGATCAATGTGTCGAACTTGACGTGTTCTCGACTGTATCTTTGTATCATATTGGTAATTCTAACAATATAATTGAAATGGCACACCGGTTAGAACACATTTAGAACATGACTTGTAAGAATAATAATGAAAACTCACGGCCACAAAAAACTCGCTTATTACCAACCCTGAAAATGCCGCGAAACGCACAATAGTTACCGATCTATAATTACTTAAGTCTCCAATTTTTTCAAGCAACCCTTTTTTGTACTGATATAAAACATTGTAAATAGTATTGATTTTGGTTAGTCTATAAAATTCTGTATATCATTCATTTGTGATAGTTTTTAGTTTATGTAATCCAAAAATATACTAATACCAGCTAAAAGTTTGGGTTAGGTTGATACAGTCATAATGTAATTACTACTTAATGTAAGTTGTGAAATAAAACTAATTTATAATACTTAATTATTGTTGTATTTTCATACGAACCCTTATATTAAGAAAACCATATCTTTATACACGAATACGTGTCTTATTTTTCGAAATTATTATTTGTTTATTCATTGCTAGCCTTGAAATTATAGAGCAAGTAGACCATCTTTCGGTATCTTTTTATTTTCCTCGAAAATCGCAATTTAAACCACCGAACTCAATGTAATAGAGACTAAAATATCATCGAAAATAATAGTTACGTACCTACTAAATTACAATTTATTAAACGAAACCACAGTATAAGAAAGAGTATCTATACGAAACGAAACTAGTGAAACGTGGATGTTCTTGAGGTTTCAAAATATCTCTGACTACCCCCTCGGGGATTAGGAGTCGTGAGCATATGCATGCTATCCTAATTTATTAAACTGCAAAGAATAATCCAAATCGATAGCAGTATATTTTTATTTTAAACTTTATGTTACACGTACTTATAAGCTATCAGGAGTGCGATTTTTGAATCTCATACGTTGAACTCGGCAGTTAAAAACGAATGGAGATACGCATCTTTCTACTGCTGATTTGACTTTCAAAAATCGCACTCCTGCACCCGCGGCATGACGGCGCGATAAAGCGCTATCGCGCACAAGCTCTCTTTCTTTTAGCGAGCGAACGAATGAGTTAGCAGGCGCGATAAAACGTTTATCGAGGCGTCATGCCGCGAGAGCTGGAGTATGATTTTTGAAAGTCAAATCAGCAGTAGGAAGATGCATATCTCCATAGTAATTTTGGCATTGAATTTCAAAAATCGCACTCCTGATGACTTTAGTAGACTCGTAAGTGCGTCCAAGATAGCATGGTGATATTGACAGATCGTTTTAGAGCGATTGTTTTACTTTCGGAAAATGTTTGAGATGTAAAACCTTTAATTTTATGTTAAATGTTACTTCATCTTTTAAATTTTTTGTGTATTATAAAGCTTTGACGGCTCAAACAGCTTTAAAAAGTAAAATGAAATCTCTAAAACCGCTCGTCAAAATCACCAAGCTATCTTGGTCGCACTTTAAATTATGTAGATCATACAAAGGGAGAGTTTATCTCTCAAGAAATTTCTTCCAACAGGCATACCGTATATACGATCTTATAAAATGAATGTGCAATTGTGCATCAAAACGTGTAGGTATAATGTGCGTTCCACTTGGCGTTATCTATGCTTGTCGCAATTTTATCTTTGGTTGCAATAAACATTGCAAGAATGCAAAACTGTCCTATGTAGAAAGAAACATAGGACAGTTTTGGTAAAAGTTACGGAACCATTTATCAACCCGATTTTTGTTTGCTTCTATCGCTCCACTATTACCGTTGATTTATAATCTTTATTCTTTGAACTAAAATTCTAAATTCCTTTATAAAAGTAAAGTGCAAATTGTTCCAGCGAACAACTAAACTTTAGACATACAACCCTTTGCTAGCACCACTTAAAAAATGTGCACTTAGTAAATGAATGCGTGAACTTACTTGCGCGTAACGCAGAAGAAAGAAAAAACAAATCAATAGAAAATAACATGCGCGTCGCACGAAAGCTCACTTGACATCGCTCTACATCCAAACAATGCTAACAATCTTTACTCAAATTATTTATTAATATAAAATAACACAAATGTTTGATAGAACTAAGCAATGCAATTTATCGCACAAAATTATGATTCGGCTAACTAATTTTTTGTACGTTTTCAATTTGCGTCAAGGCACAATTCTCATAGCCGTCCATCAAATCGTGAGTACATGCAAACGACACAAGCTACCACATGGAATACTACAGGCAACACAAGTTTAACATATTTATGTAACTGCATTTTTTTTTTCAGGCGCTTTCATCTTTCATACTAATTATATTGCTTGTTGGCATTTCTCACGTGGGAGAAATGCAGTCCATGCTTCGCAGCGATATGGAAGACGATGCTGAGAGGCATGGTCTCTATGAACTGGCATATGGAGGCGATCAAGTGACATTTCACGAGGGTGATGTCATTAGCACTAACAATCAGCGCCGATTCGCGAAGGCACAGCATCTTGCGTCAGGTTTGTATAATGTTTTTCTTGTGAATTGTGTATGAATAATTATTTTAGTAACTCTTGCGTTCCTCTATGGGGTGTCCATGTTCAGAAACTTTTCTATCACTAGGTACAAACTTACTTTTTAGGGTTCCGTACCCAAAGGGTGAAAGCCCTATTACTCCTATTACTTAGCCTACGTTGTCCGTCTGTCTGTCCTAATTATTTTGGACTGTAACTATTGAACCGTAATAGCTAGACAGATGACATTTTCACAGAATTTGCGTAATTATGGTGGATTTGCTAACTAATAATAAAAATGACAAAAAGTTAAAAATTAAGGGGGTCCTCATACAAGAAACTTGTTTTTATTAACGTTTTTTTTCTTCTTTTTTATCGTAAAAACGTATTTATCGTACAAGCGTAAAACTTGGTGTGATTATAGAGTAAACTACATTATAACAACAAATAATAAAAACCAGCCAAGTGTGAGTCGGTCCAAGGTGCCGAGAAATCAAATGTTTATGTAATAATTATGTTGTGTGGTTAGTGGGGTACAGAACCCTCGGTGCGCGAGTAGCCCGACTCGCACTTGACCGGTTTTATTTATAACTAATGGTTGAAGTGCAAGTATAAAAAGCATTAAACTACATAATTGTTAAGTACCTACTTGAAAAATTTAGTTACCTTGGATCATAGTTTAAGCACAGATACAAGGTTTAAGTTAATAGAAAGGATAGTACGTACGTATCAGTAGGATTCGATAATGCATTGTTTACATGCAACTTGCATTAATTTAAGTGCTTAGTTACTTTTACTTTACGTGTCTAAAAGTGTAAATCTGCCTAAAGGCATTAAAAGCTTTTTTTGAGAGAGGTTAAGCTTGAGTTTTGAATATTTTATTAACTTATGCAATTTTTCGATTCCAGTAACAGTATTATTCTTGTACACGAGCACGATATTGACGTTCATATATCTACTGTGCTGCATCTCGTTGCTTCACGGCGCTGTCAAATATAAGCGAGACTACGTGCTGCCTTGGATCGCCGCAGCTTGCTTCGGAGTCTTGCTCCTGCTCGTGGCCATCATCATAGGAGACCGGTACCCTTGTGTCGTGAACCTCTTCGGTGGACATAATCTCTACCGTGAGTATTCAAACTTGTTATTCGTTTAAATAATCGAACCTGCGAAGGTAAAATAGCAAAATCTGTGCAGTGTTAGCAAGCACGTAACTAGACTTGTTTCGGGGATCAACTCTCCCATAAGTACTAGGTACAACTCTCCCCTCTCCCATACTACTAACTCTCCCATAGAAGAGAGCAGCAATCATTATAATTATGTCAGGAATCGGCAACCCGCGGACCGTTAGGTACTGTTTTATCTTAAATATTATAAAGGAAAACAAGTTCCATCAAATTTTGGATTAGTAATTACATATTGTGGTACAAAGCTTAAATGAAGAGAGCAAAAGTGTCGGTTTGGAAATGAACCAATCTAAAACAAAACTAATGACTATCAGCGAACAGAAATGTCTTATGATAGAGCAACAACCACTAGAATATGTAGACCAGTACATCTATTTAGGAAAACAAGTCTCTTTCAAAATTAACAACAATGAAGAGGAGGTAGACAGGAGAATCAGGATGACCTGGAACAAGTTTTGGTCACTGAAAGAAACACTGAAAGGAGATTTACCGTTGTACATGAAGAAAAAAATTATGGACTCGTGCATTCTACCCTGCCTGACATATGGTTCTCAAACATGGACGTTCACGAAAAAAGTAAGAGATAAAATTAGGACATGTCAAAGAGCAATGGAGAGGAGCATTATGAAAATAAGAAAGATATATAAAATACGGCACTCCAATATACGAAAGAAAACGAAATTAATAGATGCCCTACAACATGCACTGTCTCTTAAATGGAAATGGGCTGGACATGTCGCTAGACTACAGGATGAGAGATGGACCTTAACAAGCACAACCTGGCCGGGGCCAAGCGGCCAGCGCAGGCAAGGTAGACCGCACGCAAGATGGGCTGATGAAATTATTAAAACTGCTGGTAAAAACTGGACTACAGTAGCCAAAAATAGAGAAAAGTGGAGTAACCTGGAGGAGGCCTTCACCCTCTGAGAGGGGTTCTTGCGTATGATTAATTGTTAAATTTATTAGATTGTTGACATTATTAATTTTGTATTATTTATTAAATAGTTTCAATAACAAAATATGGAAATGACATGTAAAAATTAAAAATTGAAATTAATAAATAATAATGTAAAGTGAAATGATATAATTTTTTTTATTGAGAATAATTTAACAATGTCACAAACTCTTAGGTATTTTGATTTGTATATATTGCATGACACATAGGATTAACAAATATCAGTATTTTAAGTTATTTAGATATGTAAGAGAATGAAATGAAATTAATTTTTCTGTTTTATGTATGTTTTTTGTTTAAAGCAAGAAATTAAAAGGCTTTTTTATTTATTTTTATTTAATTACATATTGTACTAACTACTAATCAAAAATTTGATGATGACAATTATCAGACTTAAAATCTGGTATACAATAATTTGTGTGGACGAAGTTGCGGATAAACTCTACTTTATAAATAAAGGTCTTATCATCCGAATTATTCACAATGTAGGTACTTGGGGCGTCAAATTTAGGGAAAAAATTCTTTGCTTGAGCTCTATCTAGAACCGATTCATAGAGTGGAGAGCTTTCTTAGTTTCTAACCTATGATTTAGCCTCATTAGTTCATTACCATCTTCAGAGCCGTGCCACGTCAAATATTCCGAGAGATAAGTGTACTTTTTGCAACCATCAGCAGCAAGGCTGATTCAGTGTTTATGGGGTGTAGAGCTGTTCTGTGATGGGGAAGGACCAGGTCTGCCTGCATAACTCCAGTCGGTTTAAGAGTTACTGATGATTAAAGATCTGTAAAAAATTTACCATAATCTGCAAGGGTGATCGTATGTTATTATTGTACTATGCACTGTAGCTATGTGAACAGTACAAAAACTGACATGGGTCATCAGTTGGTTTAGGAGATACAGCCGTTCAAAGGTCGGAACTTTGACTGGCTGTATCTCCTAAACCGACTGACAGAACTTGACAGTTTTTTTACTGTTCACATAGCTACAGTGCATACTACAACAATATCATATCATACGATCAGCCGTGCAGCTGATGGTTAATTTTTTACAGACCTTTAATCATCAGTAACTCCTAAACTGACTGGAGTTATGCAGGCAGACCTGGTCCATCCCCATCACAGAGATGCTCTACACCCCATAAACACTGAATCAGCCTTCTCCTAATGGTTGCAAAAAGTACACTGATCTCTTATACTAAAAGCCACCCATTGAGGCATCATAAACTTGTTGAACAGTACTTTTACTTTTTAAATTAGCCGTCATCACCTTTATCACTGAATAGACCCTGTTTCCTTTGATTAATTATATGTCAAGATAGAACCTCACGCTTCTAACGTACTAAAACAAATGGACCAAGTTTTTTAAGTTGGTGTGCGTGAGGCGTCATACTATATCTGTGTGCGTGTGTATGGAATGGATATGGTTTAGCATACCCCATAGGCTTCCCTGCAAGCGGACTTTCAATTTTCGATGTATCGGCACCGTTTCGGTCCGAAATCCATTGTTTGACATTGGAACGAAAACGGGCACGCAATTGTGAAGTTCGAATGTCCGGGTAGAGGCCCTGGTTGTAATTTTTATCGATGCTTTCGTAGCTTCGTCTATCTTGACCATTGGCGTAGCCAGAGATTTTCCCTGAGGGGGGCAACCGACCGCCCAGCTCATAGCTAACTGCCCCAGTCGCAAGACTCACATTTCTCGTGGCAAGGTCGGATCCAAAAGTTCATTTTCCTAAGACTCCCCGTAACCATAATTTGGCTTGGGATTTTTAAGGAGGTTGTAGCACATGTTATAGAGGTGAAAGAACGCGATTATTTCATAAACAATAACAGTTGTGGTATGAGTGCTTCAGCCCTTCCATGCATAGGCATGGAAGGGCTGAAGCACTCTAAGATGTCTTGAAGACATCTGGAACGAGCGAAGCGAGCTCGAAATTTTGCAGTACCTATTGCCTCTGAGTTTTGGCTAGAATTTCACAAGATGATGTTGTTTTTCTAAGGGGGGCAACGAGCTTTCTGAGGTGTCGCCCACCTCTGCCCCCCCCCCCCCCTCCCTTGCTACGCCAATGATCTTGACATAACTTATCAAAGATTTTGATATATGGTACGTGTATTCGGTTACACGCTATTTTCAGTTTAGCGACCGCAGAAATAACTTTGTTAAAGCTGTTAGAAAATCCCTCCCTCATTAGGGAAAATGGAAAATCCTCACCCATCACCGAATAAAGAATTTACGATCCTGTTTGGTATTGCAGATTTTGGGTGTGCCCTCTTCGTGCTAACATTCGTGTACGCAATCTGTGCGGTGAGCAGCTTCGCGCTGGAGGTGGGGTCGGGGCGGTGCGCGCGCGCATCGCGCGGCGCCGGCGACGAGCGCGGCGAGCGCCTGCTGCTGCTCGACCACGCCGCGCACTCCAGCCTGCTCTCCGCCGCGCAACTCAACAAGCTCTCCCACGGGACACGCTCACAATTTGTCTAAACTAGTCGCTTCTGTTGAAATTATTCTCGGTGGAATATGAAATACCTAATGTACCTTTTAGACCGACAACTGATCGCAGGCTTTCCGTCAAGGCTAAATCGCCCGTTAGCCAAATTGCACGTGTAAACGCACCGATCGCAAACTTGGGGCTCGCTACTCCCCTCCAACCATTTTTAGGGTTCTGTACACAAAGGGTGAAAACGAGACCCTATTACTAAGCCTACGTTGTCCGTCCGTCCGTCCGTCCGTCCGTCTGTCCTACCTATTTAGGGCAGTAACTTTTGAACCGTAAGAGCTAGATAATTGAATTTTTACAGAATGTCAAAAAGTTAAAAATAAAACCGGTCAAGTGCGAGTCGGGCTACTCGCGCACCGAGGGTTCCGTACCACACCACCACAGAACACAACATTATTAACTTAGAAAAAAAACTTTTTTTGTCCGGGACCTTTAGCGCGAGACCGACTCACACTTGGCCGGTTTTTAGTATTTGTTGTTATTCTGTAGAGTTTGCTCTATAATCACACTACGTTTGACGCTTGTATGTATTACCGTTTTTACTATAGAGCGTGAAGAAAAAACGTTGATAAAAACTAGTTTCTTGTTGAAAACCCCCCTTAATTTTTAACTTTCTGCCATTTTTATTATTTGTTAACAAATCCGCCGCAATAACGCATAATCTGAGAAAATTTCAACTATCTAGCTATTACGGTTCAAAAGTTACAGCCGTAAATAGGTAGGACAGACGGACGGACGGACGGACAGACGGACGGACGGACGGACAGACGGACGGACGGACGGACGGACGGACGGACGGACGGACGGACAACGTAGGCTTAGTAATAGGGTCCCGTTTTCATCCTTTGGGTACGGAACCCTAATTAAAGGGGGTCCTCATACAAGGAACTAGTTTTTATCAACGCTTTTTCTTCTCGCTCTATGAAAAAAACGGTAATTAATACATACAAGCGTCAAACTTGGTGTGCTAAAGGTCCCGGAGTAACGTCCCGGTATACGTTTTTTTTAATTAATTGGTTGTGGTGGTGTGATACCCTCGGCCTCGGTGCGCGAGTAGCCCGACTCGCACTTGACCGGTATTTTTGCTATTTGGCCTTGACAGGAAGCCTGCGATCAGTTGCCCGTATAAAGGAAAGAGTAAAGATTGTGCTGCCTTGGTACTATATTTTTGCCCATTAGTACCTAAGACTAATACTCAATAATCACAATATTTTATCAGTTTACAAAGATAAAAAGATATTTAAGTAGGTACCTACCTAATTATAGCTCACCAAAGTTAAGCTACGCTTTAAATTACGTTGCACGTTGTTATGCGAGTATGTAATATAAATAATAATAAATAAATATCTTGGACAATGTCACACAAATTATCTAGTCACATTTAAAGTACCAGAATCTAGCCTGGACTTGTATTGTGATGACTAGACAACGATATAGTAGAATACATATATAGATACAAACATCCATGACTCGGGTACAAATATTCATATTCATCATACAAATATTTGTCCCTTACGGGATTCGAATCCGCGACCCTCGGCACATCAGGCAGGTTCACTACAGACTGTGCTACCGGGCCGTCGTAATATGGGAAACCACAATATAAGAAAAGTCTTATATTATAGTCCGTGGCAGTACTCTGGTGGACTGGACAATACTATTGTCCAGTCCACCAGAGTAGTGTTGACAGCATAAAATTTTTTAAATAATTTTTTGGTCTCGATCGAGTATGCCACTTATTTAATTATTCAAATTGTTTAATAGGTAGGTATGAATGACGAGACGATTTCGGGTGAGTAGGTCTTTTATATTCCACCCGGTATTTGAGGTCTATTTGAGATGTATTATATTATGAGCTATTTTCGGTTGTGTATTTGCACAAGCAATAATTATTATTGACTTGAGTCGTTTAATATTATATTAATATTAGGTACAGGTAGGTACAGTATAAGCGTATAATGTACAGTCAACATCAAAAGTGAATGAAGACTTAAATAGCTACTGTCAAAACTATTAACTAACTGAAATGATGTATTTGTGCTATTAATTAATTTTTTAGCATAAGGGTGCCTGTCCATTGAAGCTGTGCGAGCTGTGTAGCTGTGTTTTTTTAACCAATCAGGAGCTCGGGCGAGGCGCGGCCGATCTCGCCCGAGCTCCTGATTGGTTAAAAAAACACAGCTACACAGCTCGCACAGCATCAATGGACAGGCACCCTTAGGCTAATTTAATTTAACTCTATTTCATGCCACGTCTATAACTAAACTGATGACAAAACAAGCCAAAAAAAAACAAAACAAAGACAAAAAATGCCATACGATATGATGATGCACTAAACTGATTCAAAATTGGGCGACCAATTTTGACGTAATTATGAATGGATCCATTCATAAGGTTAAGTAAAAATTGGTCAATGCATTATGAATTTGACTTAATGTAAAAAAAAAAAACGATTTCATGATTTTCCTATGTATTTTCCCTAAAGTTTTGTTGTTGATGTTGACTGTACATGCGCAGTTGAAAATTTTTGAAACCATAAAAATTACTCACTGGTCGATTTATTTGGTGCTTGACGCATGGCAATCAATTTCACACTATAAAGTAATATTTATAAGGTTGATAACTTATCTAATATTATCAATGGTTTCGAGTATCATCGGGTATTGTTTGTCACTATGTGCACACAACACGTAAACGTGCTTACATTCCTTATACGAAAATTGATGACGCGCTATTTTTGTACGCTTGTAATATACGAGTTCAAATGGCGCGTCATATGAGACTAAAGCAGTTTACAATGTACAGGGGGTAACAAAACACCCTAGTAATACGGGGGTGCTTCAGACCATCAAACTTCTTCTTTCTTCTTCTTATCGTGTGGGCAGAGCCCTGGTGTCAGAGTTTTTTCAGACCGCCTTTCGGGCTCACTCCCCGTCACACTGGACGGAGTTTCGGTACTACTAGTGAAACGTGGATGTTCTGAAGTTTCAGAATATCTCTGACTACCCCCTCGGGGAATATAGTCGTGAGCATATATGCTTATGCCTTTCGGCCTCTGGCGTGGTTTTTATGTAACGACTACTACCACCAGAGATAGTAGCCGGGACCAACGGCTTAACGTGCCATCCGAAGCACGGAATCATTTTTCTTTTCGGACAATCAGGTGATTCAGCCTGCAATGTCCTAACCAACTGGGGAAAAACGCACAAAGTGACATATCACTAGGTGTCCCCCGTGGGAATCGAACCCACGACCTCCGTATCGAGAGCCAATGCTCGTAACTATTAGACCACGGAGGCAGTAGTACCATCAAACTGAACAACTTTCACTATGGAGCCAAAATCGAAATCGCGAAAAAAAAACTGCTCTTTCATACAAAACTGCAGTAACGTCTCGACTCAAATGTATGGGACGGCAGATTTTTTTATTTTTTCTCGACGTTGGCTCCATAGTGAAAATTGTTCAGATTGATGGTCTGAAGGAAAATCAATCATCATATAATCATATTAATAATAATATAATAATAATTTCTTTATTTTCAGGCAAAAAACTAAGTTTAAGTATTACTAGGGCACAGTATAAGAAAGAGTATCTATTACTAGATACAGTATGGACACTCCCTTCCTCCCACCAACTTTTTACCTCACCCCAGCCTCACCCCCTCTATCACCCTCGGCAGTTACCTGTAGCCTAGATTGTCACCATCTAGAATTTATGTTTTCGAAACAAAGAGCATAGGTATAGGTGAAGGATAAAAACTCTTTTTTGAATAGACGGGTGTCAATGCGTTTTATTTACAAAAAAAGAAATAAATGAAAAAAAAATACTGTCTGGGCCATAGATATAGTAACTAGATGAAACCATACCGTAGCCGCACATGAAACAGCAATAATGTGACTTTTGCATACAAAAAGTCGGTTTGTTTGGCAAGATGTCATCAACATTCCATAGGTTTGACAATGGTTTGACATCTTGCCAAACAAAAAAACCGGCCACGGTGACCGAAACAAAAAATAATATTTCTGTCTTTTTTGTTTACATAAGTTTTTATAACTGGCTATCCCGCTCTCTCATTTCTTGGCTCCATCTTTCAGCGTAAGCGAAAAGTTTTTAATCTAAGGTCTGGGCTCTAGGCAAACAAACGGCAGAGATTTTAAAACGCTAACGCTTATTGTCTTAGTTTTGCTCCCCGGCCTATTTTCATTTTGCAAGACAATTCAGGAGTGCGATTTTTGAATCTCATTCGCTGAGTTCAGCAGTTGAAAATGTCAAAATTACTACGGAGATATGCATCTTTCTACTGCTGATTTGACTTTCAAAAATAATACTTGAGGAGTGCGATTTTTGAAAGTCAAATCAGCTGTAGAAAGATGCGTATCTCCATAGTAATTTTGACATTTACAACTGCTGAACTCAGCCATACTCAGCGAATGAGATTCAAAAATAGCACTCCAGGTGCAAGATGGGCATACATTGTGCGATATACGGCTGTCCAAGCCATTATAAAGATAATTATAGAAGATTCTTCACATTTCCAATGGTTCCAATCAAGGTTAGTGGTTTTTTTACTTTATGTTTATGGTCTTTATTTTACGGTACCAATCTCTTTGATTTTTCCCACTCGTTCATCGACTATGTCACGCGCGCCATCTGCCCGTCACAAGTTGTACCGCACGCAACTTAAGTTGTGGCAGCCCTAAACCCGTTTCGCATGTGCTGACGTCATCTTGTCAATTTAATTTTTTTGTATACAGTGTCCGGGCTAGTGTGACTAGGGTGTTTTGGTACACCCTGTATATTAATATACATTACATCCTGGGATGTGTGTATGATCGTGTGTGGTCTCCTGACGATTTCTATGGAAAGATGTAATGGGATGTATCATACTATAATATACATCTTTACATTATAGCTGCCGTGTGTGAACCCCTTTACACAGGCGTAACAAAACACCCTAGTAGTATTACTAGGGTGTTTTGTTGTCAAGTCATGTCAAGTTGTTCAGTTTGATGGTCTGAAGCACCCCTTATGTATATAAGGGGTGCTTCAGACCATCAAACTGAACAACTTTCCCTATGGAGCCAACTTCGAAATCGAGAAAAAATAATCTGCTATCCCATACATTTTAGTCGAGTCGGTACTGCAGTTTTGTATGGGACAGATGATTTTTTTCGCGAGTTCGAAGTTGGCTCCATAGTGAAAGTTGTTCAGTTTCGTGATCTGAAGCACCCATTTAAGTATTACTAGGGTATAAGACCCGACCGTAAAATTATGCACCCATTTCATAGGCGAACGTAATGTGATTCTAGTGTATGTTTACACAGGGGTTAATTCAACGCCGTCAAGTTGCCTAGAAAAATCTTGCCGCAAGTACCTTTTACATTATGATTTTTGGCATAACTTTTTCCACCTGTCTGTTAGGGAAGTAAATGGAAAAACTAGGGTTGTCACCTCTCAGTTTGCTACAACTATAGGGCTGCCAGGTTAAAAAATGACTTCTTTGAACCTGGCAACCCTATAGTTGCGGCAGATTGAGACGTACACTAGAGTCACATTTCGTTCGCCTATGAAATAGGTGCATAATTTTACGGTCGGATCCCGGACTATATTTTGTTACACCCTGTATAGCGCCACAGAATATATTAAGTATAACGTGATCGTACTTGTAATGCAGTAATGCGCACACCGGCTACGACTTATCGTGCAATTATTTTTCCGACATGATTATCTTAAGATTTTCAGTCAAAGATAATGATAATTTATTTATTGTATGACAGTTGATAACGTCCAAAGTACATTTAAGTGGGCTATTGTACTATACCTACTACTTAAGTGAAATTACTATTGCATTAATTGGCTTCTAATTTGTGATATTTAATTATAGGTATGCTGTACCTATGCGTAGTTAATTCGTAGTTGCTAAAATATTATTTACAAAATGTACCTACAAAGAATACAATTTATTTATGATATTATTATGACGTATCTATTTCTTTTTGTTAGATTATATTATACAGGGTGTAACAAAACACCCTAGTAATACTTAAGGGGGTGCTTCAGACCATCAAACTGAACAACTTTCACTATGGGGCCAACACCGAGAAAAAATAAAAAAAAACTGATGTCCCATACATTTCGGCCGTACCGTACTGCAGTTTTGTATGGGACAGCAGACTTTTTTATTTTTTCTCGATGTTGGCCCCATAGTAAAAGTTGTTCAGTTTGATGGTCTGAAGCACCTCCTTAAGTATTACTAGGGTGTTTTGTTACAGCCTGTATACAATGAGTCAATGACTAGCTGCGTTAAAAACAAAACATACTTACAATAACTATTAATTGCTTACAAATTCAGAGCTAAAGCGCATTATTAATATAATATTTATTATATTGAAAATAAAAATTGGTTCTTTTTTTCTAAAACGTGTTTTATTAATTTTATTATTGATTGGTAGATAGGTCGTACAATTTTTAGGGTTCCGTACCCAAATGGTGAAAACGGGACCCTATTACTAAGCCTACGTTGTCCGTCCGTCCGTCCGTCCGTCTGTACGTCCGTCTGTCCTACCTATTTAGGGCTACGCCTGATTCAATTAACTATTTAGAGCTGTAACTTATGAACCGTCTCAGATTATGCGTTATGACGGCGGATTTGTTACCAAATAATAAAAATGTCAAAAAGTTAAAAATTAAGGGGGTTTCTCAACAAGAAACTAGTTTTTATCAACGTTTTTTCTTCACGCTCTATCGTAAAAACGGTAATACATACAAGCGTCAAACGTGTGATTATAGAGCAAACTCTGCAGAATAACAACAAATACTAAAAACCGGCAAAGTGTGAGTCGGTCTTGCACTAAAGTTCCAGGACAAAAAAAAATTTTTTATGTTGTGTTCTTTGGTGGTGTGGTACGGAACCCTCGGTGCGCGAGTATCCCGACTCGCACTTGACCGGTTTTTACTGTATTTACTAGCGGCGCGCTGTTGGTAGGTACTCATCAAGGGACCTAAAAGTTATTGTTATCTTAGTCATGACTGCAGCTGCATTCGATTCGTACTAATCGTGTGTTAATTTCTTTTATAAATTCAATAGTTTTCGAAATGAAATGTTGTAAAACGATGATTTAGAAGTGATAACTTGCTGATCGTTGCTGTGTAAAACAGAGCACCACGTAGTTCGCTACCTAAGGGTTGAACCCCATCTGGCAGCACCGCATCGCCTTTTTTCTCCGTCCATCCTTTTCTGTCACTCAGGAACTTCATTTGCTTAAGCAAATAAGGTAGACGCCGCGCGCGATCGCGTTCCTTCTACCTTATTTGCTCTAGCAAATGACGCTCCTGAGTGACAGAAAAGGATGGAGCGACAGAAAAAGGCGATGCGGTGCTGCCAGATGAGGTTCAACCCTAAAACTCTTCGGCCCCATCGGTTATCGGTTCTGTGAGTAATGTGCCTCGCCCATTGCCACTTTAGTTTAGCAATTTGTTGGCTATGTCGAGTGGCGACCGCGCACCGGAATGCGCAGCGGGGGTAGGCCCTCTACAAGGTGGACCGACGACCCGGAGAAGGCGGCGGGAACCCGTTGGATGAGGGCAGCGCAGGACCGGTCGTTGGGACGATCCTTTTGGGACGCCTATGTCCAGCAGTGGACGTCTATCGGCCGATATGATGATGATGATGATACCTAGAAACAAGTTTAAAGTAATAAAAACTCTACAATATTCTATATTTTAACAAGTAGGTACAATATCGGTCGCCAGGTCACTTTTAGCGTTTGTTTAGATAGTCGAGGCAAGAACTTTGCTTTATATTCACAGTGTTGATCAATAAAATACGTTCAATACAGGGTGTTAGGGTAAACAGTTGCATTACTTTAAGGAGTGATTGTATCCAAGATACTGAACAACTTTCCCTAAGATACCTTAGTATAGGAAATTCGTAAAAAATTTTGGACTTCCCATACTAAATACAATCTGCTGATCGATATTTTGTATGAAAAGTTTTTTTTTTGAGAATTTCCTTTAGTTAGGTTTTTTTTGTGAAAGTTGTCCAGTATCTTGGGTACAATCACCCCTTAAAGTAATGCAAATGCAACTGTTTACCCTAACACCCTGTATAATAAAAGTACTTACTGCAAGTACATATATACCTACTTATAGATAATAAAGCCATGTTCTCGCCTTGTCTGCTTTCTTATCTCGCTCGCTCAGTCAGTGTTATAAGTGCACTAGTGCCTCGCGAGTGCCTTAACTTTAGTACTAAACAATTGGTCATCGCATATAATCAACGCGCCCTACGTTATTTTGATGGTGAATATTTTGTACCCGTAACTATGATGAAGTATTTAAATGTTGCTGAAAAAAATGCTGCCGCTAAAAGCATCGCAATACTTTTATCCGGTCGGACATACTCATGGGTATTTATATTCATTATTTATTGATTATTATTAGAGATCGGATATTCGGATGCATTTTTACCTAAACTTCATTTTTGGCTATAAAATTACGGAAAATAAATAAAAATTAAAAAAAATAAAAAATAAAAATAAAAACTAAAACTACACTAAACTACTACTAACTTTCTTAAAATTATTTAATTTTTTTTTTAATATTTTCCGGGTTGCCAGGAAAATGCGGGAGTGCATAACTAATCGGATGCATAGTATGGAAGCAACTTCTTAAAAATTATTTAATTTGTTAAAGATTTTTTTTAATTCGGTACCAAATATAAATCCCTGGATGTCAGGAAGTCAGGGAATGCATAACTAATCGAATGCATACTATGAAAGCGACTTCTTAAAATTAATAAAATTAAACAAAAAACTATTTTTTTCGTTACCAAAGTGCACTCCATAATAGCGAACACCTTAACTTTAGGTAAATATGCATCCGATTATCCGATCTCTAATTATTATTATCGTTTTAATGTTCAACCTGGGCTCGTTTAATAAACGCGTCAATGACAATTCAGAGTACATTGCTGAGAATGCTAGGACACATGAAGCACTGCAAGTTTAGCGTCATTAGTAACCAGCAATGTACTCTGAATTGTCATTGTCGCGTTTATTAAACTGGGCCCTGGTAGGGTCCTAACTTAATTATAAAATTGTGTCAAACTTGTAACTAATCAAACACTTTGTTCTTGTGTTCATTTTCTGTAAATAGTAGGTATACCTACCTACCAATATATACCGACCCGTAAGTAGGTATTACAAAACACTGTGTTTCTAAGGAATAGGCAAGCATGCATTACTAACGTTTGCTATGTATCTTTTTTAATGAAATAAAAGTAAAAAAATAAAATAAAAAATAAATAAATAAAAAAAGTAAATCCTAGTAAATCTGACACTATGAAATAAGTGTTCCGTTTTGCCAATTTTGGTACGGAACACCAAAATTACTGTTTCTGCGTTTTAAGTAAGTATATAGACGAACAAGTTATATGCATCTCTTAAATGATATTTATAATAAAATTATTCTCTTAAATTTCTAGGAGGAGGGTCACTCTTTATACAATAAGTTATACAAATTCGAAGCAGAAGTTAATGGTGAGATGTGTGAAATGGTCATGACTTCCGTCTCGGGACACCTAATGAAATATGATTTTATTGAAGGCAGACACATAAACTGGGACACAAGATACACAGAAGAACTCTTCGGAGCACCTGTGTCCAAGAATATGATCGAAAAATGTGTAGACATAAGAGTGAGTAGCTAAATCCCTAATATTATAAATGTGAATGTACCTACCTAAGTTTGTTTGTTATGCTTTCACGCGAAAACTACTTAACCGATCATCATGAAACTTTGTACACATATTCTTGGAGGAATTAGAAGTAACATAGGATACTTGGGGTTTTCCAAATTCCACGCGGACAAAGACGCGGGCAAAAGCTAGTTCTGTTATAACCTAGGAAGGGGATTGGTGAAGGAATAAACCCTACTCTACCCACGGACCTGAAAAAAAGACGGACGTAATGTCACACTAAAAAGAGGTGAAGCATGCAATTTCGTTTGTTCTACAAGGGACCTACACTCACACAGACGCACCAGTTCTAGGCGCTGAAGTGCGATTTTTGAAAATCATACGAGCGACTTGGCAGTAGAAAGTGTCAAAATTACTATAGAAATTATGCATCTTTCTACTGCCAAGTCGCTCGTATGATTTTCAAAAATCGCACTTCTGGAGTGCGATTTTTGAAAATCAGACGTTCAAAACGAGTAGTAGAAAATGACGTAAAATCGATGATTTGCCATTTTTGAATTCAAATTTCTATCACTTGCAACGAGTGCTCCGAACCACTCGTATCCAATTCTACCACTCGAATGTTTGACGTTTGTAATGTTGTCAGACGTCAACAGATTTAACTTTTTTTGTACGTTCCGTTAACCCATAATTTTGGCGGTAAAGTCCGATTTGAAATGTTACTATGAAACCATTCATTCGTTCGTTCGTTCAATTGAAACGTTTTCTGTGTGAATCGAAACGGTTTTGGCACATCCGAACGATTTCAAAAATAGAGAAAAACGTAACCACTCGGAATGAAAATCTCAATTCGTATGCGAATGTCAAGTCGCTCGTATGATTTTCAAAAATCGCACTCGTCCGACAACCCGCCGCCATTGTGTACCGCGCGATAGGGCGACAGTATATACGCACACTCGTATAAATGGGTGCTTCACTTTTGATTAGACGAGATTCCGTCCATCTTTTTTTCAAGTCCGTGACTCTACCCATCAAAGTGAACAACTTTTAGTATGGGAGCAAATCGATCGGAGGAAAAAAAATCAACTGTTCCATACTAAACTTCAATGTCTACTTGACTAAAATGTATGAGACAGCAGATTTTTTTTTTGCTTGCATCCTTAGCAAAAGTTGTTCAGTTTGATGGGTAGAGTACCTATATTGTGTTTTAAAGGTAATGATACTTTTCCTTACACCAAGTAGAGGTTAGATACAGGGTGCCTGGCAGAATGGTGATTTTAAATTAAAATAACTGGCCAAGTGCGTGTTAGACCACGCGCAGGATAGGGTTCCGTAGTTAGTCCTAGTCGTTATGAAATCAAAGCTGCACTTTGGGATGGAAGCAAGCCGCTTTGCACAGTGATAGTAGGGACCAAAATAAGCGATTTGACCCGCAGCAGCGCAACTTTCATCCCTTAGGATAATAGAGGGCGCCACTTCATTAAAAAAAACTTTGAAAAATTCTACAAGCCAAACGGCTTCACCGATTTCTATTATTAATGTGTCAATCGAAAGAATATTTATTAGTTTATGATAAAAAAAAATAAAAAATAAAAATATCTATAATGGCTGCAAAAAGCCATGCATTTTTGTAAATTTTTTAAAGTTATTTTTCCGTTTTTTCTTAATAACATTTAAAAAATGTATGAATTGGGTATATTTTTAATTATTCACATTGTTAATAAATCAATAACAAGTTTAATAAAAAAAACTGCATGTCAATATCTTTAATAGTTAGGAAAATATTTAAGATTACATAAGCAGGTAAGGCGCGCCCCAGTCTTAGTAATTATGCAAAAATTACTCAATTTGGTACTGGAAGCAAGCCGCTTTGCACAGTGTTAGAAAGGACTAAAATAAGCAATTTTACCCGCAGCAGCGAAACATTAATCGTTTAGGATCACAGATGGCGCCACATATTTTAACAAACTTCAAAAAATTATAGAAACTAAACGGCTACACCGATTTTAATTATTTAGGTGTCAAACGGTTCGTCTTTTTATGTTTCAATTTAAAAAAATTAAATACTCAATTATTTGTAGAAATTGAAAGTGCAAAAATAATAAAATGTATACAAAAAATTTTAAAATGTCATGTTTTCACTAAACTACGTTGAACAATGTATGAAGTGTGTATTTTTATTTTAGACGGATTTATTTCGAATCTAAAGATGAAAACTGCATCGAAATCGGTTTAGTAGTTTTGTAAATATTTCTAATTTCTGCTGATAAAAGTCCACAAATCAAGGATCGCCACAACAGGACCGGCCCTGTACTATCTTCATCCAACGAGTGCCCGCTACCTTCACCGGATCGTCGGTCCACCTTACGATACGCTTACGATTTATTACGATACGCTTACGATATACGCTTACGATTACGACTATCCACGATACGCTTTCCGGTACGCGACTGCGCGGTGGCCACTCGAGAACTCTTCAGCCCCATCGCCCATCCGTACGTTGAGCAATGTGCTAAGCCCATTCCTACTTTAGTTAGTAATTCTCCGGGTTGTGTCGGGCTGTCGGCTACCCTGGTTCTCTTGCGGATGGACCTCTTCATTTCTTAATCGATCTCGCAGGGACAATCTATATAGCCATCTCCATTGCCTTTGGGTGACTTACAACATTTTTACTTGGCTTTAATTTAGTGAGCGACCATGTAATAGCATAGTTTATTAAGTATATTATATTTGTATATCATTTCAAATCATATCTATTAACTTACGTATGATTTCCACAGCCGCCCTTGCAGAATTTTTATTACACTGCAGAGGACAGGGTGCAAGCTAGGTCAACGTGTCGGCAACCACAACGCATTGTGTCCGTCACAGCCTGATTTCTAAGCGAATTGGTTGAAGAATATTTTCTGTTTAATAGTTCCCATCCCATGCCCATCTTTTTAGGGATGTAACAAGAGCTCTTAAGGTGGATGGACTTCACAGTTTAAAATATACAATGGTCAGTGCATTGTGCGCAGCCTGATTTACAAGCGTATTTAGTTAGTCGAAGAGGGATAATTCTGACAAATTGCAACTTTTGACCATTGTGGAGTCCATCTTACCTTAGGAGGTCTTGTTACATCATCATAAAAAGATAGGCATGGGATGGGAACTATTAAATTGAAAACATTCTCCGACCAATGTACTTATAAATGAGGCTGCGACGGACTCAATACGCTGTAGTTGCCGACACGTCGACCAACCTTGCACCTTGCAGTGTAAAATATTCTGCAAAAGCGTCTGTGGGAATCAAACGTAAGTAAAGTACCTACCTATAAAATTTTGAAATGTTATAAATAAATATCTTGGACATTGTCACACAAATTATCTAGTACATTTAAAGTACCGGAATCTAAACTCATACACCACAACTACAATACCAATCACCAACTACAATACCTGGCTATACTAATATTATTATTATAATACTAAATGAAGGCATAGTTTGAAGGCTGCAAGTCAACCAAAGTGCAATGGGCTAGAGGGCTAAGCTCGGAGTTTCCCTTTCTAAATCAAATCAGAAATGTATTCGACACAACCCAAAGAATTGCTAACTAAAGTGGCAATGGGCTGGGCATATTGCTCGCAGAACAGCTGGCCGATGCTGATGGGGCAGAAAAGTTCTCGACCGGCGACCGCGAGGTCGCGTACCGGAAAACGTACCGTGGGTAGGCCTCCACTAGGTGAACCGACGATCCGGTGATGATAGTGGGTACCTTTTGGATGAGAGTAGTGCAGAACCAGTTGTTTTGGCGATCCTTGAACCTGGGGGGCCTACGTCAACGTTTAGTGGACGTTTATCGGCAGAAATTAGAAATATCTACATAACTACTAAACCGATTTCGATGCAGTTTTCACTTTTAGATTCGAAATAGATCTGTCTAATTTTAGACAAAGAAAAAAACACACTTCATACATTGTTCAACGTAGTTTAGTGAAAACATGACATTTTTCATTTTTTTTATATATTTTATTATTTTTGCACTTTCTATTTCTACAAATAATTGAGTATTTAATTTTTTTAAATTTAAACATAAAAAGTCGAACCGTTTGACACCTAAATAATTAAAATCGGTGTAGCCGTTTAGTTTCTATAATTTTTTGAAGTTTGTTGAAATATGTGGCGCCATCTGTTATCCTAAACGATTAATGTTTCGCTGCTGCGGGTAAAATTGCTTATTTTAGTCCCTTCTAACACTGTGCAAAGCGGCTTGCTTCCAGTACCAAATTGAGTAATTTTTGCATAATTACTAAGAATGGGGCGCGCCTTACCTGCTTATGTAATCTTAAATATTTTCCTAACTATTAAAGATATTGACATGCAGTTTTTTTTATTAAACATGTTATTGATTTATTAACAATGTGAATAATTATTAATATACCCAATTCATACATTTTTTTAATGTTATTAAGAAAAAACAGAAAAATAACTTTAAAAAATTTACAAAATTGCATGGCTTTTTGCAGCCATTATAGATATCTTTATTTTTATTTTTTTTTATTATAAGCTAATAAATATTCTTTCGATTGACATATTAATAATAGAAATCGGTGAAGCCGTTTGGCTTGTAGAATTTTTCAAAGTTTTTTTTAATGAAGTGGCGCCATCTATTATCCTAAGGGATGAATGTTGCGCTGCTGCGGGTCAAATCGCTTATTTTGGTCCCTACTATCACTGTGCAAAGCGGCTTGCTTCCATCCCAAAGTGCAGCGTTTCCTTAAAATATCTCCATAACGACTAGGACTAAGTTACCTGTCACAATATAATATGAACTTGAAGGAGGCTTTTTGTTTTATACTACGGTTTAACGGCTAATAAAGTCTAAAAAGTACATTTTATAAGTTGATCGACTATTACTCGTAAACTTGTAAAGCCTACTTAGTGGTGATAGTTTTCCTTTTAATTTCGGTATATACTAGTCATTCACTTCGAGTTGGCCGCTACCTCCCTTCCCACTTCCCCGCACCGCACCCCTAAGAGACCCTAATAATCGCAATTTTATAACCTTTAGCAACGCAACCACGTACGGCACATCCGTCCCGGTCACTAATATCGCTTTTAATTTTAAATTTTTATTTGCCTTTTATATTATTTTTTGTCGACGGGACCAATTAATGTGTCTGTGAGGAAATTTTGTAACGGTCATCGACGGCCAACTGGTCGTGAACGGGTTGTATACTACTGCCATGAATTTTTTCACATATCCAGAAACAACCGTTTAGCTGGCAGGGGGGGACACTTGACTGTAACAAAAAATTTCACTTTAAAGCTTAATATTTCGCTAACGGATACCTAAATCGAAAAATGGTATTTCCACACCCATAATATTTTTAAATTACCTATCCAACGATACACCACACCACCATGGGGTAGACGAGAAAAAAAAATTCCATTCCCACTTCGCGTGTAGGGGAGGTACCCTAAAAAAATATATTTTTCAATTCAATTCAATTATACTTTATTGCACACCAAAACAAAACATACATTTGAATAAAGACAAAGAAATACAAGTAGGTACAAATAAGGCGGTCTTATCGCTAAAAAGCGATTTCTTCCATGCAACCTTAGGGTAGAGGAATCAAGAAACGAAAATAGGTAAGCGGTGTAGCTTAGAAGAAAGAAGTCCAGAATGACAATGAGTGCATAAATATTCTAAAAAAAAAAAAAAAGATAGATACCACTTTGTCGGCTTGATTATGTATACCCATGCTAAATTACAGCTTTCTAGTTCTAAGCGTCTCTGAGCTAAGCCGCGGACAGTCGGACAGACGGACGGACGACATGGCGAAACTATAAGGGTTCCTTGTTGACTTCGGAACCCTAATAAAAAATAAGCTATGAGAGATAAACATTTATTTTAGTAATTATTAATAAAGTTTTTCATTTCTTAAAAATTATTTCATCCAAATTTTGACCATCACGATGGACACATACATTCTTGAAACCTGGGTTCAGTACTCCGTGCTACTCGCTGAATTAGTGATGTTGGAATAGCATTCACCTCGCGAACGATATTTTCTTTTAGTGCTGAAATAATCTCTGGGGTTGGTGGGGGCACCTCAAAAGTAAAGTTTATGTAACAAACCCAGCGACCATAAAAGAAAATATCGTTCGCGAGGTTAATGCTATTCCAACATCACTAATATTCAGCGGAATAGGTACTGAAGCCAGGTTTCAAGAGAGTGTCCGACGTGATGGGTCAACATTTGGATGAAATAATAAAAAAAATGAAATCCGCACTACTCTACTTTATAATAATTACTAAAATAAATGTTTAAGTCTCTCATAGTTTGCTCGTAGTTTATTTTTTATTTTAATTTAAAATCATAATTCTGCCACCGGCACCGGACACCCTGTATAACAATGCAAGTTGCAATGAAGTGACTCACACAACATAAATAAGCCAAAATAGTAGCTTATCTATGAATAAGCCTAAAGTATGGCAACTACATTGTCGCCGTGAATGGGTGAAAAACGCCGAGAACGAGTGTGATCACGTTTCATTATTCTCGCTGCGGCATTTTGAGCCGCACTTACCTAATATTTTTTCTTGGAAGTCCTTGCCGAGAAAGCTCCGAATGCCCGCATTTGTATTCGGTAGATTCTACCAAATTATTTCATGAATAATTCGCGACATGTTCTGGCCACCATTGTGCTTCATCATCAGCCTACAGGACACAACCTTTACCCTCAAGGAAGGTGTATGGGCGTTATTCCACCACGCGTGCCCAATGCGTATCTATCGGTAGACTTTAAATACGCATCAGAATTTCTTCTTCAGCGTATGTAGGTAGGTTTCCCCACGATGTTTCCCTTCACCGTTTGGGAGCAGTTGGTATAAGTTTAAAAGAACTTATTAGTAGGTACCTTTAAATGGCATGTCGTCCATTCCGATTCGAACCCGGACTCCTCATGATTGAGCGACCATACATACCTCCGCAACGCGCCACCGATGCTCTCTTCGACCATTTTGTGCTACTGAACGAAGCGAGTTCAGAATTTTTACAGAATTATCAAATCGGCTCTAGCTAGAGTTTTGTCTAGCCTGGCCCCATGTTTTTCATACAAACCTAGGAAAACGCATCGTTAATGGTTAGGCTATAAGACTACTTATTCTTAAATTAAATTAAAGATTGAAAAAGTCGGGCGGTGAGCGGGATTCGAACCCACGATCTACCTACCTGCCCTGACCTACTTATTCTTATTAATAATTTCGTTAAAGCATTTGTTATATTAATAGCAAGTACCTATAATATTTCAGCAAACTTTGGAAGAGCAAGTAGAGGACTGCCAAGGGCTGATTATTTGGACCGATGGCGACAGAGAAGGTGAAAACATTGGCTACGAGATTATGGACGTGTGCACGAACGTTAACGACAATTTAACAGTGTATCGCGCCAGATTCTCTGAGATTACAGCGTTGTCAGTGGAGAGGGCACTGGCGAACCTTCAGCAGCCTAATCAAAACATCAGCGATGCCGTGGATACCAGGCAGGAGATAGATTTGAAGATAGGTAGGTAACTATTTAAATTTTTGACCTTCCATACAAAAGTGCGGAACAGCCGATCGATTTTTCTATGGGAGGCTCAAGAATGAGAGATTTACTTCGCTGGGACCACTGCCTCCTATGGGATGCAACCTGCGTTTGTACCTTTGCGCGATCGCATCTCCAGGGAACTACGCGGGTGCCAGGATCGGCTGCCGAAAGTGCGACACGGGTAAAACACACCACGTACTCACTTTTATAGAGGCAACGCACCTATTTGTGCCCGTAGCGGTGGAGACCGCAGGGCCCTGGGGTACCGAAGCCAAAAACTTCATTAAAGCCATCGGCCGTCGTTTGAGGGAGAGGGGCCGAGACCCCCGCTCCGGATCGTATCTGGTTCAACACATTTCCCTAGCTATACAGCGTGGAAACGCCACGAGCGTGATGGGCACATTTCAACCGAGTTCGACCCGAGCCGGGCTCTTTGACTGACCACAATTATAGACGGAGATCCGACCGTAAAATTATGCACCTATTCCTTAGGCGAACGAAATGTAATTCTAGTGTATGTTTATACAGGGGTTAATTCAACGCCACCAAGTTGCCTAAAAAAAACTTGCCACAAGTGCCTTTTCCATTATAATTTTTGGTATAACTTTTTATTTGTTAGGGAAGTGAATGAGGTGCCATCAGAAGAAGACTGGTCTAAAGTAGTTAAAAAACTAGGGTTGCCACCTCTCAATCTGCCGCAAGACTAGGGTTGCCAGATTCAAAAATGACATATTTGGACCTGGCAACCCTATAGTAAAGTAGTAGTAAATTATAATGGAAAAGGCACTTGCGGCAAGTTTTTTTTAGGCTACTTGGTGGCGTTGAATTAACCCCTGTATAAACATACACTAGAATTACATTTCGTTCGCCTAAGGAATAGGTGCATAATTTTATGGTCGGATCTCGGACTATTACTTAGATAAAGCTCAGCTTTCAAAGGACCGCTAAGTATTGTAAATTGTGTTTATATTAGGTTAGGTTTTGATTAATTTAATAGTTGTATATACCATTCTTATGTAAATTTTATTATCTGAATCTGGTACAGTACATTGATGACGGCCCGGTAGCACAGTCGGTAGTGAACCTGCCTGCTGTGCCGAGGGTCGCGGGTTCGAATCCCGTAAGGGACAAATATTTGTATGATGAATATGAATATTTGTACCCGAGTCATGGATGTTTGTATTTATATATGTATTCTATATCGTTGTCTAGTCATCATAATACAAGTCCAGGCTAGATTCTGGTACTTTAAATGTGACTAGATAATTTGTGTGACATTGTCCAAGATATTTATTATTTTATTTATATCGTTGATCTGAATACTGAA
Organism: Agonopterix subpropinquella; assembly: GCA_922987775.1. Lineage (NCBI taxonomy): Eukaryota > Metazoa > Arthropoda > Insecta > Lepidoptera > Depressariidae > Agonopterix > Agonopterix subpropinquella. Next base: position 9,399,226 of record OV277695.1, on the reverse strand, counting down.
TTGTTCTAGTATAGCCGTATAGCCTGACCAGAAAAATAAAAACTTACTGCTTTGAAGGCGCTACGATCAATTACAAAACTTAGGTAGTTCCAATGGTTTTCCTCATCTATGTTGGTTGGTACCTACGCACTACTATACGGAAGGAAGTCTTTCGGTCACTCGCGTTAGTTCCTAATTTTAGGTAGGTAGGTATACCTACACATAACGTGTTTTTGTTTATCAGCTTGGTGAAGATAAGATAGAGGTGAATTTGTTCTGAATTAGTTTGTACCTACTTATAAAGGTAGGTATAACAAAACACCCGGGTAGGTAAGTAATATACAACGTGATAATGAATTAGCGCAAAACCTCATACACCCTAACTGATTTATAACAAAATAATTAGATTGAAACAATAATTTAATTATTTTGATAATTAAAATTTAAAGTTTTTGAGGCAAAAATAATTTGTTATCATTTCAGCACTGAAAGAAAGCGCTAACGTACTCACGGATACATTTTTATAATCTTGTTTTGGTAGTAAGTAGGGTGAGTGTGCCCGTGCAGTGGATTGACATCGGGTTCAGAAAATTTTAAATTTTGCAAATAAATTATTTAATATTTTGAAAAAAATTACCTATGTTGAAACCATGATAATTCGACTCTCCTCTCGATTCTAAACTACTTTCTAGTTTTGCGTTAATTCATTAACACGTATAAATGGGTGGTTAAGACTAAGACAATTCAACTGAATAACTTTCACTATGGATTTTTTAAAATCCGCTCACTGATTATGTGAGTCGAGTACCTAGGTACTGGAATTTCGTATGGGACAGTAGGTAGATTTTTGTTGATGTTGACTCCATAGTGAAAGTTGTTCAGTTTGATGGTACCAACCTTTTAAATATTACAAGAGTGTTTTGTTACACACTGTAATATTTATAGTTAGGTGCTAGGTAGGTATTTCAATCATCAAAAACAAATAAAGATTTACAATTTTACATCTTTTTAGGGTTCCGTACCCAAAGGGTGAAAACGGGACCCTATTACTAAGCCTACGTTGTCCGTCCGTCCGTCTGTCCGTCCGTCTGTCCGTCCGTCCGTCTGTCCGACCTATTTAGGGCAGTAACTTTTGAACTGTAAGAGCTAGATAGTTGAAATTTTCACAGAATGTGCGTTATTACGGCGGATTTGTTAACAAATAATAAAAATGACAAAAAGTTAAAAATTAAGGAGGGTTCTCAACAAGAAACTAGTTTTTATCGACGTTTTTTCTTCACGCTCTATCGTAAAAACAGTAATACATACAATAGCGTCAAACTTAGTGTAATAATAGAGCAAACTCTACAGAATATAACAACAAATACTAAAAACCGGCCAAGTGTGAGTCGGTCTTGCGCTAAAGGTCCCGGACCAAAAAAGTGTTTTTTTCTAAGTTAATAATGTTGTGTTCTGTGGTGGTGTGTATGTATAACCGTTTTTACGATAGAGCGTGAAGAAAAAACGTTGATAAAAACTAGTTTCTTGTTGAGAACCCCCCTTTTTTAACTTTTTGACATTTTTATTATTTGTTAACAAATCCGCCGTAATAACGCATAATCTGAGAAAATTTCAACTATCTAGCTATTACGGTTCAAAAGTTACCGCCCTAAATAGGTAGGACAGACGGACGGACGGACAGACGTACGGAAGGACATCGTAGGCTTAGTAATAGGGTCCCGTTTTCACCCTTTGCGTACGGAACTCTAAAAAGGGAACCATCGCTGTAGTTATTCATTTTTATTAGGTGGTGTATAAATAAGTAGGTAGGTACTTAACTTAGTAAGTATAGGTACCTACTTCTCATCTAGAAACAATGCGGTGGTGAGTTTTTGTGTAGATTGTTAAGTATATTTGAAACATATCAAAATAAACAGTAGGTAAATACTCAAACATTACATTTTCTTTTTTTTTTCAGTTAGACCAAACGTTCGAACCACACATTGAGATGGAGGAATCTGAAACATCACCCCCTGATTTGCTATCGGAAGCCGATCTTATCGAGCTTATGGATGAAAATGGTATCGGTAAGTAGTACCTACCTTCCTATCCTAATAATAATAAGTAATAATCAATAAATATTGTTATATCTTATAAGTCCGTGCTTATATTGTTATATCTTATAAGATATAACAATATTTAATAAAACCCTGCTGTATACAATACAGGGTGTCACAGAAGTAAAAATAAACATTTCAAACTGTTAAGGGAGTTGTTGAGACCATAAAACTCAACAACTTTTACTATGGGACCAACATCGAAAACGCGAAAAAAAAATCTTTTGTCGCATACATTTAGCTCGAGCAGATCTGTAGTTAACGCATCGAATCATTGCGATTATGGCAAATCTCCCCGTTTTGAGGGAGGCCTAAGTCCAGCAGTGGGCATCTATCGGCTGATATGATGATGATGGAACATCAGATTTTTTTTCGCGATTTCGATATTGGTCCCATAGAGAAAGTTGTTCAATTTGATGGTCTTAAGGGGGTGGCTAATGTTTATGTGTATTTTTGTAACACCTTGTATAGGAATATGCGGTCGTAGTATGGCAGCGTGATATAGCGCTATCGCGCCTTCTCTCTCTTAGTATTTGCGCGCGAACGAACGAGATAAAAGGCGTGCGTGATATAGTCTTATTATCGCGCGCTGGAAACTCGATCAATAAGTAGGTATGTTTTTTAGACTGGTGTCAAGTACCTAAGACCAGGGCCCTGTTTAATAAACCCGACATTAACAATTTGACAACGACCAATTCAGAGTACATTGCTGGTTACTAATGACGCTAAACTTACAGTGCTTCATATCTCCTAACATTCTCAGCAATATACTCTGAATTGTCATTGTCAATTGTCACTTGTCACGTTTATTAAACAGGGCCCAGAAAAACATTATAGGTACAATTTATTCTGGCCAATAATATAAATACATTTCCAGGCACCGACGCTACTCATCTCCAACACATAGAAACAATTAAAACTCGCTCGTACGTGACATACGAGGACTCTAAAATGGAGCCCACCTCACTAGGCATTGGTCTTGTGGAAGGGTATGACGCAATGGGACTCAATTTGTCGCGGCCTCATCTTAGGAGGCAGCTAGAAGTTGACTTGCAGGCTATCTGTGATGGAACCAAGCGAAAAGACGTGGTTTTGCAAGAACAGGTAAATAAAGTTGCCTACTTACAATAATTACCTGACATTAATAAAAAAAATCATCATCATTCAATAAATGACTATGACTATTAACATTGCCTGATTTTTTTTGTCTGGGTAAAGTAGGTAATCGCTGCCACAGTACAGGGTGTAACAAAACACCCTAGTAATACTTAAGGGGGTGCTTCAGACCATCAATCTGAACAACTTTCACTATGGAGCAAACGTCGAGAAAAAATAAAAACAATCTGCCGTCCCATACATTTGAGTCGAGACGGTACTGCAGTTTTGATGAAAGAGCGGTATTTTTTTTTCGTGATTTCGATGTTGGCTCCATAGTGAAAGTTGTTCAGTTTGATGGTCTGAAGCACCGCAGCCTACTAGGGTGTTTTGTTACACCCTGTATAAGACAGTAATCCATCTTCATACAATATTACGGTACCAAACGCGGCCTACGCCTCGTAGCACGCACCCACTGACTATATCTCCGCGTAGCCCCGTCTGGCGCTGCCTTAGATATCGTCGTACGTACTGGCGAGTCTGAGAGCACACATACAACTCACGTTTGGTACCATTGTATGAAGATGGATTGCTGTCTTATAGGTACTGTGTCGCTGCTTTATACCAACCCTCCTAAATCTGATGGATGGGGATGGAACGGGAATCCGATACGATTAGAGGTTGGGTCGGATGCAGTGGTGGACCTAACTAGCAGCCAGTAACTATTTAGGTAATCTCGACCCACTCCTTGAGATTGGAGAGACTGCAGAAAAGGTTTTGCTGGCATCTGGCGTTTTCTGTTGGAAAGGCGAAGACAATTTTGTCCTACCACAATAGGCTAGCTCACTTCAAAATGGTCACTCTTGAGGAAAGAAGAGACTTGCTTGATCAGACTTTCTTGTACAAAATCCTTCGGGGCGTCATTGATTGTCCCCAATTACTGAGCAAGTTCAGATTTCGCGTCCCAGCTAGGTATCCCAGAAACATCATAACACCGATGTGCCTCCATTAAGGAGAACGGTTTTGGTTTCGGTTCAAATTCTGCAGTAGCTCGTTTGTGTAAACTGTACAATACTCATAGTGATTCCATCGACATTTTTCATGATTCTATGGGAAAGCTCCGCAATAATATCCTTAATTCAAAAATTCCATCCTTATTTAATACGTCTACTCTGTCACAGGCTTAATTTTAAGTGTGCTAAAATGTTAATTAGTAAGTAAATTTAAATCTTTGGCACTATTCAGAAACAATTCCGAAAAAATTCAGAAAAAATAAAGTATCTTACAATGGATTGCTCTAAAGTTGCTCTACTTGCTACTGATTAAGCTAAATATTATTGCATGCTGTATTTCTTTTAAGTGGTTGTGCATTTAGCTTTAACTTGAACATTATGTAACCTCTACCTTTGAACAATGTAACAATCGTTAAGAAATCAATAAATAAAATAAAATAAAAATCTGTTGCCAGGCATCAGAGTTGTTGGCGGCACAGAATAGGTAAAAGCGGTAGTCTGTGGTAATAGTACATAAATACACCACTAGTTTTTAATTACTAACATAACTTAGAAAATGAAAGTAAACAACTTTTCCTAAGAAACATAGGTCGAAAAAAGAAAAAAAAATGTTGGACCTCCCATACAAAAATTCGGATCAGCCGATCGATTTTCTATGTAAGGTCAAATTTCTGGTCAAGACCTATGCTTAATATTAACTAATTTTACAGATATCACAATACAGAGAGAGGTTCGAGACAGCCAGTGCTCGAGCCAACGTGCTTGATAGAGCGATCCGGGCACGCTTCGAGCAGGAGATCGATTTGTGAATGTGAATTTCACCGGTTGGTAGACTATTGTAGAGTTTCTGGCCGCATCTTCTCTACAGCGAGAAGACAACACATTTCGTTACAGTCTCTTTTTTTCGGTTCTGCTGGAAGAAACATCAAAATCAATTTCTCAGGGTCCTCACATATAACCACGAAATCTCGACAAAAATAAATACATAGGTATAAAAATAACAGTAGGTTCTAGGTATTAGTTCAAAGGTAAGTAAATACTATAATATAACTTGAATATAACTATAAGTTTAGTGAAGTGTCTTTAATACAGACTCTGAGCAGATCAGCAGAGAAAAGTCAAGCTCGCATTAAGGCACTCCCTCCCTAGTGCAAGGCTCTCTTTCTTACAAGCAAACTTTTGCAATTAGCCATCCCGCTTCAGTTGCGTGGCGCCGGTCAGAATTTTCCGTTTTCTTTGAAAACCTGTATGATTTTTTATGAATTTACAAAAAATAAGAAAACTACATCATTCTGTATAGTATTGTGAAGAATATTGTAAATTTTCATATTCTTCTGATCAACAATGTAAGAGTAAAACGGTTACAACTGGAAAAAAGGGGTGACTTTGGATTCGTTTTTCTTCAGTTTTATTAATTAAAATAGATTTCGAGAAAAACCACATCACTTCTCATATCCTGTAGATTGTTCAGTTTTGTTTTCTGCTTAAAAAGAGCCATAGTTAATATGTAAAATGGTTACAATGTTACTCAAAACCGGGCGGACGCCCCTTAAGTTTGTGTTTTAATCAATGATCTATACGGATTAGTATAGATAGTTATTGATTAAACACAAACTACGGCACACGGTGCTAATTAAATTAAAGATTGAAAAATTAAGTCTCGGGCGGGACTTGAACCCGCACTCTTCCAAACCGATACGATGCTAATTGTTCACTATTTGCTTATTTCATGATGTGCACATATGCTTAGGATTATGGCATGCTTTACCTTTTGAACTGTCTATATTTGGTGTTTTTGTAACTGTAATCTGTTTTATGTGCCTAATAAATAAATAAATTAACTCATCCTATTATAAGTAAGTATTGGCCACAGATAAGGCGTGGAGGTAAAAATTTCGAGCTTGCTTCGCTCGATCCATAGCTTTTACTTAGGTTACTTTACACACATGTTCTGTACAGTCAAGAGCACATCAAGCTTTACACTTGCGGTTCGATTGTAACGCTTATGGCGCACTAAATAAGAACGGTACAAAGTCCAAAGTGTCAAGCTTGACGTGCTCTTGACTGTACCTACGTAAAAAGTTCTGGCTTCAACCGATTCGTATTTCGGAGAAAAGTCAAGTTCACTTCGTGCGCTCTAAGTTTCTATTTTTGCATAAAAATTTCGAGCTCGCTATGATCACTCCGTTATTTTTTCTCTTGGTTTTCTTATAAAAATAAGGGGGCGGCAAAATCGGTATGTTCCCCAGATGACAGAAACCTAAGCTACGGCACAGAATAGGTAATAGTATATAGTTCTACATAGCTACGGGCTACGCCACTGAATAAAGGTACACTTTCCTTTAATGAATTTGTAGTAGGTGCATACCACAGTATAATAATGAGTATCTATCGTGTATCTATCTCCTAGGCATTTCTATTGTTATTGTATAATGCTACTTATGTATTTTATTTTTGACAAATTAACTATTTAATGCAAAATAATAGTTTTTCTTTTGATTTACTTTACATAGGTACTTACTTACCCTATTACATAGGTATTTTTACCCGACTGCGCCAGAAGGAGGGTTGTTTTTTAATTTTTGATAACTGCTTTTTAACGATGAATTAAATAATTATTATCTTGCTTGCTTATTATTTTTTTTATTCAACTTCCTTCCTCCCCCTAAGGATAGGGAGGAGCCTAGGAAGGCTTAGGCTTAGATTCAAAGTCAACAACAAACAACTTTCAATTTTCTCAAAAAGTAGAAGTAACGAACAACACACAACAAGCATTTTTACATCATTCAAATAAACTATGGAAGTACAAGCTGGGTTCTATGGGAACAGCTTTGAGATTTGAGAGAGATTGGAGAGAATATAAAGACAAATTCTTTTTAAATAGGTACTTACATATTTATTATGCGCAACTACATAAACATTTTTTGTCATTTTCGAATTCCAATATAGTACTAGCGGTATACGCCAAAAAATACTGCATTTTATGTTAAAGCCGCTTGGCACTGGTAGTTAAGACCATTTAGAATGATTTGGACCGTAGTGATTTTTTCCTTAGTGGTTTTAAATGGGTTTTAAGGTGGTGGGGGGTGAACTACTCTTTAACTTCTTAAAATTGGTAATCTTAACCGATATTGACAGTCAGGCTCCCATACCGGACCCTATTGCTAAGTCTACGTTGTCCGTCCATCGGTCCTTCCTATAACGGGCTGTATGTTTTGAACCGTAATAGCTATAAGAAAAGCAAAAAGTAAAAAATTAAGGGGGGGTGCCAATACAACAAACATTTTTATTTTAACGTTTAGTTTTTGCTCTATCGTAAAAACGATAAGTAATACATACAAGCGTCAAACTTGGTATGCTTATAGTGCAAACTCTATAAGTATCTATAGTATATTAGTATAACAACAAATAATAAATTAGAGCTTAAGATTAGAAATTTCAAGAATTTAAGGGTTTTTTCACCGGGTGAATTTCGCCCTCCCACTCCTTCAAAAACCACCTCCTATGGGGCGAATCAAAAAGTGCCAAGCAGCTTGCCTTTAATAAAAAAGTACAGTATTCTTCTGAAAGGGAGCCTATACAAAACAGGAAACGAAGTAAACTATGGTTGTCTTGCTCACTCTCTAGGAAGTTTTTATTGAAGAATAATTATATGGGGTGTAAAATTAAATATGTTACCTAGTACATATCTTAGAGCTTGAAAAAAAGTCTGTTCCATAGAACACAGACGGCAACAGTTTGACAGTCTGAAACAGATATAATATGCAATGTATTCCATTTTACACCCTGTATCACATATCCTGATCTCACCTGTGTGTGTGTGTGTGTGTGTGTTATTCAATAAACACTTCCTAGAGAATGAGCGAGACAACTAAAGTATAGTCTGTTCGTATTAGTTAAATGTTTTCGTTACTAGTGTGAGTTATATAAACTTTTGTGTACTTACATAAGTACATTTTTATAAATAATATCAACGGCACGCAAAAAATATTAGGTAAATTGATAAAATCAATACAAAATTGTCCTAATTATCACCTATCTATTGTAAATGAAAATTAACAACATTGTTCTTGTACTAATATTAAAAACTAAAGTTAATAACACTTTATCCTAGTAATGACTGGAAGACTTACGTTGTGAAACCACAGAAAAGAGAATTCGGCTTCGCCTTAAGGGAGCACTGAGCCTATTGTGCTGCCCTCAATCGAATATTTTTATTTCTTAACAATTTATTTATGTATTCAGATTTAGGATTACTAACAAGGTTAACACAGATTCAATCATTCAATTAAACAACATTTCCAAAAAAAGAAACACAAATGTCATAAGTACTGTAGTCATTGCAGATTTTCAATTTATCAGGTCACTGGGGATTTGTTTTTATAATTCTTATAGTTATTATCTTTAAAGCCGCCAAAACTGGCCAGTTAATAATAACTACAAGCATAAAACAATGTTTCGATAAATTTAAAGCCAGTCAGAAGTGCGATTTTTGAATCTCATTTGTTGAACTCAGCAGTTGAAAATGTATGTATGTATGAGATATTGGAGATATGCATCTTTCTACTGCTGATTTGACTTTAAAAAATAGCACTCCTGTAGTATAATTTTTGAAAGTCAAATCATAAGTAGAAAGATGCATATCTCCATAGTTATTTTGACATTTACAACTGCTGAACTCATCAAATGAGATTGATTGATGAGATGACTTTCAAAAATCGCACTCCAGGAGTACGATTTTTGAAAGTCAAATCTGCAGTAGAAAGATGCATATCTCCACAGTAATTTTCAACTGCTGAACTCAGCGAATGAGATTCAAAAATCGCACTCGCCCTCTAGCATGATTTCTCTACTTGCGCGCGACTCGGCTTTTTTCCATACTACAAGTCGCGGCAAGCGCGGTTTTGGCTCTCCAAAAAGCGCGGGAACAGGTTATTTTGTATGCAGCGAAGGCGCGTCGCGCGCGTGTAGAGAAATCATACTAGACCTACAGGACTACTATGTGACATTCTTTTTTTTTTAGAAATTTTTAATTGTTTAAAAAATTAAAAATATACGATTGAGGGCAGCACAATAGGCTCGGTGCCCTCTTAATAGAAGAAGCAAGCAGGTGCAACCCGCGTGCCACTGATATGGTCGATATACCATATCTGTTCATACATTTTGTTGACATAAGTCACTACAGGGCCCTGTTTAATAAACGCAACAGTGACAATTTGACAATGACAATTCAGAGTACATTGCTGGTTACTAATGACACTAAACTTGCAGTGCTTCATGTGTCCTAGCATTCTCAGCAATGTACTCTGAATTGTCACTGTCAAATTGTCATTATCGCGTCTATTAAACAGGGCCCAGGGTGTAAGGAAAAGTATCATTAACCTTTAAACCACATACTCTACCCATCAAACTGAACAGCTTTTACTATGGGAGATGGGAGCAAACATCTCAGAACAAAAAAACTGCTGTTTCATATGTTTAAGTTGAGTAGGCATTGCAGTTTAGTATGGAACGGAGGATTTTTTTTGCGCTGACAGATTTGCTCCCATAATAAAAGTAGTTCAGTTTCACGGGTAAATATGGTTTAAAGGTAAAGTGGGTTATGGTTAGGTTAGGTTGGTATACTTTTCCTTTTTTTATATTATTATATATTTTATATACTTTTCCTTACAATATATTTTAAATATTTTTCCTGTATAACAATTTTATGAAGATTCCGTTTTAAGACTTATGACGATAAGGTTGAATTTAATGTGATTTGTCCTTTTGGTTACGCTAGTTCGAGAAATAAATAGTCCTCATTCTATTGCTATTGGTTCTCTTGTCTGTTGTTCTGTATATTTGATTAGATCTACAGATAAATTATCCCCATCTGCCACCCTCTAAGGGCTTTTGAATACCCTTGAACCCCCTGGCTAAAATAAACTTTTCAGATGAATCTGACCTACTGGCGTTTGGTTTTAAAACCTTAATTTTTGTATAAAACCTTTCTAAGTCCATTTCAAGAATAGGCACTTCTTTGCCATCCCATACCTTGAACAGTAAAGTACCATTCACTTTAGAGACTAGGGCTGCAAACCTTAAAGCCATATAACCCAACCCTACTATTCTATCTTTGTCTAGCTCTCTCACACCGGTAGCGCTGGGGGCCATGTCGGAGAGAACAACATCTACTTTCCTGCCGTCTAGGGTAGTCACAACTTTATCGTGGGCGTCTAATGTTGAGAAATCCATGTTGTTCATTATAGTTGCTCCCTGTGAAACAAATTTATAGCAATTAAATGGGTTCACTTAGATACAAATTTAATAATTTAACTCTCTTGCTTGGGTCTATTTCATAAACATGACAATTGTAATTAATTACAACAGCAATTTGAGATACATTACATTAATTTAATTTTTATGTCATAATTTTATATTTGTTTTGGTTGTGATTTTGTTTCCAATAAATAACAGCATATGCTCACAACTATATTCCCCGAGGACCTAGTCAGAGATATACTGAGAAATAATTATCTTCAGAACATCCACGTTTCACTAGTACCAAAACTCTGTCCAGTGTGACGGGCGAGGAGAGAGCCCGTTGCCACTTGCAATGGACAGTAGGTACAATTACAATAAATAAATAATTATCAATAGATACATTACATGCTTTTTAATTTAATTAAAACGTTAACGTCATACCGTTCGGAGCTAAAAAATCTGCTGTTGCATACATTTGAGTCGAGTAGGCATTGCAGTTTAGAAAAAACTGATGAATTTTTTGTTCTGATCGATTTGCTCCAATAGTAAAAGTTGTTCAGTTTGATGGGTAAACGTTAACAATTTCGCTGCTAAGCTCAAAACCATGATATCCTCGCGCAGTGCTAAAACTGATGCCCCTCGTGGGTCGTGCGCACAGTCGTAATGTAAAAAGACCAACGCGGCTCACCTCATGGGTCACCCGCACAGGCGTAAGATTTGGGTGATTCACGCTGTAGGTCATGAGCACAGGCGAAATGCAATAGAACTTGACCCCCCTCGTAGGTCGAGCACATAGTCATAACGGTGAAATTATGAATGTGGGTCATGTTGTGGTGCTCTAGCGTAAGGTGACTCATTACGTGGGTTCTTCAGCACTGCGGCCTATTTGTCACATTATTACACATTGTCACACTATATTTTACCCTGCATATTTAATTTTGACTGTACCTCAATGGGGAATATCTGTAGTTTATCAATAGAAAGGACTGTCCCTTTCGGCTTGTTAGGGTCGGCCCCGTCAGCATTTGTTTTCTGCACCGAAACCTGCGTCCACGAGCCCGGGGCCGCCCCAAGATCGACCACAGTCAGCCCTGGCACCAGTATGTTCGTCTTGTCGTTCATTTCCAACAGTTTGAAAGCGCTGCGACATCTAAACAAAGGAAATAATATATAAAGAATATTTATCTTATCACTACATAATATAAAACAAAGTTGCTTCCCGCTGTCTGTCTGTCCCTATGTATGCTGAGATCTTTAAAACTACACAACAGATTTTGATGCAGGTTTTTTTAAGTTCTGAGTTCTTCTTCTTCTTATCGTGTGGGCAGAGCCCTGGTGTCAGAGTTTTTTCAGACCGCTTTATGGCCTCTGACATGCTTTTTATGTAACGACTACTACCACCAGAGATAGTAGCCAGGACCAATAGCTTAACGTGCCATCCGAAACACGAAATCATTTTTCTTTTCAGACAATCAGGTGATTCAGCCTGCAATGTCCTAACCAACTGGGGAAAAATGCACAATGTGACATATCACTGGGTGTCCCCCGTGGGAATCGAACCCACAACCTCCATGTCGAGAGCCAAAGCTCTTAACCATTAGACCACGGAGGCAGTTATATCTACACTAATATTATAAAGAGGAAAGATTTGTACCTATTTTTGTATGTTTGTATGTTTGTAATGAATAGGCTCAAAAAGTTCTGGGCCGATTTAAAAAATTCTTTCACCATTAGAAAGCTGCATTCACCCTGAGTAACATAGGCTATATTTATTGCTAGAAAAGATTAGACGTCCACCCGTGCGAAGCCGGGACGGGCTGCTAGTACTATATAGAGTGATTAACTCCTTTTGCAATACCTTAAAAGGTGGCTAAGTTGTAAGTGCACTGTAACATTATTTTTAAGAACATATTGTACACTTAGTATGCAAAATAAACTTTTGATTTGATTTGTGATTCAAGAGGAAGGTTTATATGGTATATAATACATGCATAGTATCAGCATTGCACCCGTGCGAAGCCGGGGCGGGTCGCTAGTCTTATCCTGTCTTATCTAAACAAATAAGGTAGTTTATTCACTTTTCCAGATATCAAATTGTAGCGTAAACAAAATACGACTTACCTATAGTTATATACCTTGGCTTTTTCAACGTATGGGTCTGCTTTCTGACGAATTAGCCACTGCTGCGAGCTCTTGAACCTCTTCATGCAATTTACGAAGAAACACATTCTTGAAAAGTTCAAATTATCCGGAGATAACCGTGAAGATAACATTGTTTTCAGGATGAAACATGGATCGATGTTCACCAATATATTAATGGGACGTTTTATTTTAAGCCTATTTAAAAAAACAATTTCAGGTATGCATTTACGTAAATAAATCCATATCGATATCTTTTGATCCAATATGAATATGACCACAATATGACAGACAACTATTGACAACTTGACAAGTTATTATTTTTTTTTTTTAACAATTTATCCTTTCGGAAATGCAATGGGAACTAGCCCTTACAGCATAGTCATAAGTAACATTTTTCTTTGTACTTAAAACTAACATAACCTAACTTAACCTACTCTTGAAATGCGTCGATGGTACACACATTCCAATATTCAAGAGAGTTCTACGCGAAGATCAATCCGAATCAAACGGGAGCGCCTTCTTTATTTCTCACTTTTACTATATTGTTCTTCATTACGGCACATTATTAAACTAATTCCACCACACTAACACAATAATGACCACCGAAAAACGAATTTAGAAAATTAAGAAACAAAGCCCGTTCTTGTCTTCAAGATTCCCGTGCAGAACTCTCCTCCTAGCCTAAACCCTAACACATTAAAATGCGAGGATGGACACATTCTAATGTTCAATGGAGTTTTACGCGAGGAGTCCAATCCAAATCAAACGGGAGCGCCTTACTTTATTTCTCACTTTTACTACATTGTTCTCCATTAATGGCACATTATTACACTAATTCCACCACATTAACACAATAATAGCCACGAAAAACTAATTTAGAAAATTAAGAAACAAAGCCCCGTCCATTTTATCTCACTTCGCGCGTAAAACTCCACTTGACAAGTTAGTAGCGTGACCACTTTTTTTTCAGAGAATCTACCAAAATGACTGCTGAAATCTACCAAAATCTACCAAGTCCTGCTTCAAATTCTACTTAAAATCTACCAACTAATATTTATGTCGTTCCAGATGGTCAAAATTCAATAAAAAACACGTTTTTGAACAAAATATTATCATTTTCATACTTAAGCTCATCATTACTCATGTTAGTATCGCATTTTTGTAAAAATATATCGGTTTTCATCACTTTGTATCATGGATGCTTCAATTTCCAAATAAATCTAAATAAGTATTATTCGTCTTCCCTATGTAGGCTTAAAGTTGGTACAGTTTATTCTGTGTCTTATAAAAGCCCCCTTTTGTAAAAAACAACATTAAGCGATAAAATTAATATTGCTGTACACCACTAAAGCTTTACTAGAAGTTCCAGAAAACCCCCTGCAATCGTTTTCTCCGCTATTTTTATTTCCAGCTTTGATTTTTTTTGTTTGAATCCTTGCATTTTTGATCATATTTTCGAATACCGAATTTCTACCAAAATGTACCTACTAAGCGATTTCCCACTACAAAATTATCGTTCTCTTTGCCCGAAATCTACCAAAAAAGTAGAAATCTACTAAAAGTGGTCACACTGCAAGTTAGAGAATGAATATGACAATGACAATGACAGGAATATGAATATGACATTCAAAACCGTAGACAGAGAATACTATAGACAACTGGTTGCCGTGGCCACATGAGATAGAGCGATATCAAGGAGCAGTGTTACCATATTAACATAATTACCCGATTTTAAGCGATTTAAGGATTCAAAGTACATCTTCACCAATTTAGATATTTAATACTCATTTTCAGTCTTACCACACGCTTATACGATTATCTTACTAGAAGATAGATGAGATGACTGTGTAAACTAAAGGATGATAATGGTTAATTGGTAAGCGTAGACATACAGCTAACAAAGATGAGTTAAAAAAATATTTTACCAACTCCCGAGTAATAGGATGAGGACAAGGAGAGGGGGGGGGGGGAGGGGGACACCACCAAAAGATCGCACAAACGTGCGTTCTTTTACGTGTTTATTCAAGAGTTTGAGCTAACGTGATGAAAGTGATATATAACATCTTAACTATTATAAAACACTAACAGAACTGTGTCTATGGATTGAAGATAATTACAAAAAAAAATATATTTGTTTGTTTGCACTAGCATCACGCAAAAACTACTGAACCGATTTTGATGAACCTTTATTTGATAGCTTTTGATGTGATTTAAAATCTGGTGGGTATATATTTTGTGCGGACAAAGTGGCGGGTGAAATTTGTTAAAATTATTGCACAATATAAAATTTATGAATTATCAATAAAGACCTTGATCTACATTTGAAACCATCATAATTTTTCAGAGTTCAAGATAGCAGGCGAAGATAGGCTTCTAGAGATTTTAATACTAACTTAGTGATTCGTCTAGGATTGTCAAAAATATGTTGTTTTGTCCGACTAGACAAAATAAAAGAGGTTTTTGTTGAAAACAAAATAATCAAACAAAAAGTACAAAAGTAACGTAATATTTATTTTATATTTCTTAGCATGTGATGTATGTATTCATATGCATGTCCTACAAGGCATACAGGCGTACCGAACTGCTTTTTAATAGGAAAATACTCTGATGGGTATAGCAATAGTGATCTCAGAGTTAAATCTGAACTTATTGTTTATGTACCATTCGTCAATTTTGAAACTAGTTCCAGGCAATAATTTATCTACATCTGCAGTCATTGGGGAATCTGGTCCTTTGATCTAAAATAATAAAAACAACATTAGGGTAACAGCAGAATAGAATAGAATAGAAGATATGGCAAATAGTATTTTTTAAAGATAATTATAAGTATACTTACAAAATCAGCATCTGAACTAGATTGTGTTAGATTACTGTTATGTCCATAGGTTCTTCAACTACCGAACTTGTAGAAGGAAGGAAGGAATAAGCATTTCTGTTTCCGGAAAAGCAAAGTTTACGAATTAGTAGTAGATGGTAGTAGGTAGTAGTCATTTAAAAGGGATTTTAAAACTAGGTACTCTTTTAGTTGCTTTAGTTTAAAGATAAGATAAGATAAATATTCTTTATTTGCAAACTAAGAAAATACAAATACAATTTATAACAGGAATGAGAAGGATACAAAGGGCGGTCATTAAACCATTATTAATTACTACAAGTTGAATAGGTGAGTACATAAATAAAACAATAATTACCAGCATTGGAACAGCATTAGGAAGTAGAACAGTCACTTTCCTCTTTTTAAATATAACGTTTGCCGCACAATGTTTACTACAAATTCATGAAGACTTATTTGGAGTCCAATTTGGTCGCCCCGTAGCCTCAATCCGACGCATTCGTAAATCATCGTTTACGGGAAAACTGTAACAAATAGAGTAAACTGTAAGAACAGTACGTATAGGCCAGTCATTTTACTCGTTGACCCGGGAATAATTTAGAATTGCATTTTTTTTTCGGAATCTTAGATTAGAACAAACCTCTCCAAGAAATGGAACAAAATTAAAAAAAAATTACGTCAGCAACAGTCCTAAATTTTACATTTTGCATTTAAATGCAGCAATCCCGATCTATAATATTTATGGCATTGTTGTTTTGCACATTTCATTAAATTAATTGCTATTATTTATATATCAGAAAATTAAAAACATAGATCGACTGCATATGCTTGAAGTAACAACTGCAGCGTCAAAACTAGAAATTTGTTTATGGTGCCTAAGCCGTAATACCTAATGGCAATATTTTTTTATATATACTTTATATCTTATATTATAAACAAAAGATATCAATTCTTAGAAAGATTGCTCCAAGCAGTACCTCAATCTGTAATTTACATGATTTATGGTTCAAGATGGATTAGTAAGAGGAAAATCTTATTTTAATAATTGCATTTAGTACATTAAACAATTGTAAACACTATTATAAAAATAAAATTCTCATGGATAATAATAAATAAAGAATATAATAAAAGTACGCAGCGCGATATCATCTTTACGGGGGTAGCAATAGAGTTTAAATTTAAAAGCGGGCGGAGTGGTGTCGAGCATAGACGACCGACCGTGACCGTGTGCCAATCCGATCGGAAAAGGAAGGTAGTTCGATGTTCCTCGAATAATTATGTTTGTGTAGAATGTTCATGTTATCAAAATTGTTCCCGATAATATAGATAGGTGGATGGGCGGAGTGGCGACGGGCTCACTCCCCGTCACACTGGACAGTTTCGGTACTACTAGTGAAACGTGGATGTTCTGAAGTTTCAGAATATCTCTGACTACCCCCTCGGGGAATATAGTCGTGAGCATATGCTATGGGTATACCTAATATTCAAAAATAAGCCGGTATTTCACTAGTTACTGTTATTAGCTTGTTATTAGAAGGTATGTGTGTGATTGCCTGAAGTGGTACCAAAGTTACTTTTTTTGGATAGCTATTTTTGTGATTTATGACAAACGGCTTCAAAACATTAAAAAAATTAAGAAAACACGAATTTCGAAAAAAATATTATTTGGTGGTGATTTAGACCCGCCACACACATATAGAATTCAGAATTCCGAATCAGAATTGTGATTTTGTATACCTAGGATTTGATAGGTACCTACGCAAATCCGAACGGAGTTCTGCAGGGGGAAAATCCATACGAAATAAATCGTAGATAATCCTGATTCGGAGTTCCGGTTCGGAATTCCGTATGTACGTGGTGGACTTTATGTGCACTTGATATCTTGGTACTGCACGGCTAGCATACCACCCACGCGACAAAACGAAAAAACGAGAAAAGCGTCATGTGCGCTCTTTTTGGCAAAACAACAAAGATGAAGGCTCATCTCGATTTTCATCATTTTCTAAGGGGTGCGGTGGCATGCAAGGCCTGCAGGGCCCTGTTTAATAAATGCGACAATAGCATTGTCAATTCAGAGAAAGTACATTGCTGGTTACAAATGACGCTAAACTTGCAGTGCTACAGTCATGTGTCCTAGCATTCGCAGCTATGTACCTACTCTGAATTGTCATTGTCAAATTGTCATTGTCTAGTTTATTAAACAGGGCCCAGATTGTGCGGATAAGGCGAGAATAATGCGATATGGAAGTTTATGTGTACAGCACGTCTAGTATAGATTTCTCTACAGGCGTGCGACGCGCCTTTGCTGCATATAAACTAGCTTGTACCCACGTTTTTTGTAGAGCTAAAACCGCGCTTGCCGAGAAATGTAGTACGGAAAAAAGTCGAGACGCGCGCAAGTAGAGAAATCATACTAGACGTGGTGTAACCTCGCTTTTCGAAGAGCAAAAGCCGCGCTTGTCGTGACTTATAAAAAACTGAGTCGCGCGTGTAGAGAAATACTAGACGTCTAGTCCACCAATCCACACAAGTCTACAATCCAGACCACCACGGCTTTTTTTGTAAGTATTACTAATTAAGTACCTACCTATAAAAAATAAATATGTGGAACATTGTCATACAAACAAATTATCGAATCCCATTTAAAGTAAGTAGAATCTAGTACGGAAAAGAATGAAATATTATGTACCTTTAATTAACGATAAGACTATTATCATTTTATAGAATACATATTTATTATAGATACAAACATACATGACTTGAGTACCAACAAGTTTTCATATATTCACCATACAAATATTTGCCCTTTACGGATTCGAACCCGCAACCCTCGTATAAACAGGCAGGCCTACCAGCTAAGCTGAGCAATTGGGCCGTCAAAAAAGTATACACAAGTAGTTGTAAGTGAATGGAAAAAGTAGACCCACTTCCCAGGATTCGAATATCGACATAGCGTGGACATACCCTCTCATTTATCCGTTGAAAGGAAATAATTTAAATAATCTAGCTACTGTAATGTTAAATGGATAATAGGTGATAATGGGTGTCTCTTTTTTTATTAATAAACGTAGATATGAAAAGTCTTATAATATGAAAAATCGTACCTTTGTCTGACTAAGTTGCATGATTTTGTAAGCAATTTCAACATAGAAAGGGACAAACAACTATTATTATCATTTTAATGTCTGTTATAGTTATTCTCTTTCTACGTTATTGTAGATAAGCTAAATAATAGGGATGATGAAAATTTTATATTTTATATCTTTTTTAAAAACTGTTTGGTATCTTAAACACTAAAGTGAAACAGATTTTTTAATATCTTCAAAAATAACCGAAATATAAGTGTTTAAAATTTACGGTTAGAGCGAGAGGCAGATATAAAGGGAGTGACGTCATACTCTCGTATTTTAATACAAATAATAACGAAGTGTTACACAAACATCTGTTTTGCACGAAAGAGATAGAAGACGATAAAAAACGTATTTCAATCGCTGATAACTTTTTTATTTTCTGCTTGATTGTAATTTCGTTTTAACATTTTGTTATTGAATTTAGCCTTTTTTTCGAACTCGTTATAAGATATGAATTTCCAGGATCAGTCAGCATCCCTATTACGGATATTACGGAAATTTCCGTAGGACTGAGTAGTTTTATACCGACAAGTGGTATCATTGTATTCAGTAGAGTTTTCTGAGTAGGAAAAATAGCGTTGTCGCTTTCTCAATTGGTGAAGTGGGTAATTATGAGGTCATATTTTTTTTGGATGGGAATAAACAATTTTTCACCTCACAAGCTCGGAAAGATTGTGTTTATCATTCGAAATCTGAGTGCAAAAGTGTATTTTATCCGCTAGCGTGGAAAGAGTTTTTAAAATTCGAATATTCTGCGTCTCGTACCTTTGAAACCCTCGCGACGCTTAGGATTCTATATTTGAACCACGAGCGAACAAGTACTCGCGCCAAAAAGCAACTTTGCAGCCTTGCATAACAAATAACTATTTTCTTCTGAAACCTGTCATGTGGGGTATCAAATGAAAGGACTTCATGAGGCGGTTGTAAAAATATACTACACCATTTCCATTCAACCACTGGTTTTCAAAAAATCCTATTTTCTTCTGAAACCTGTCATGTGGGGTATCAAATGAAAGGACTTCATGAGGCGGTTGTAAAAATATGTTACACCATTTCCATTCAACCACTGGTTTTCAAAAAATCCAAAAAGTATTTTCTAAACATACAAGTTTGGGCTCCTCCCGGTGCGAAATTGCTGGTAAAATTTTTGTAAAACATACGCCAAATGACTCATAACATCCTCATATCGAAGGTCAAAAAGCAATTTTAAAACTCTTCAGGAAACCACTTGTCGGTATAAAACTACTCAGTCCTACGAAAGTTTTTAACTGAATACTTTATTTAAATTGGCTTCTGTACTATACAGGATGTTAGGGTAAACAGTTGCATTACTTTAAGGGGTGATTGTACCCATGATACTAAAAACCATTCCCTAAGAAACCAATTTTTTTTTCGACTTTTCATACAAACGTTCGATCACCTGATTGCATTTAGTATGGAAAGTCGAAACATATTTTTGCGAATTTACAATAGGATTCTGGCAAAGTTGTTCAGTATCATGGATACAATTACCCCTTAACACGTTGAACGCCGGCGGGTCACAATAACAATAGATTTTCCATTGTTTGTCGGTCATTTGGCAGTCAAAGATGATGCAATTGTTTACCCTAACACTCTGTAAAATACGTAGGTAGTGTATTGCGTAGGAAATATTTGGCTTATAATAAAATTATGGCACCAGCTGTTTCAGTATTTCAGTCTTACAGTAAAGTTTAAATCTCTCGACAAATACAATACAAAGTAGGTATACAAAGATTTTTCAATATTTCAAATAGTTTAAATACTACGCTTTAAATAATAGGTACGTATAAAATAAAGGTAAGATACCCTTTACGGATGATAATCCGTCATACAATACAGGGCCTCTACCCGGACATTCGAACTTCGCAATTGAGTGAACATTTTCGATTCAATGTGAACTCTATTACAATGAAGTTTGGACCAAGACGGTCTCGAAATTGTGGGGACTTGTCACAAATGTCGACACCCGCAAGTTATAGCAAAGATGCCAACAGATGGCGATACCGTCGCTCTCGAAAAGATGCTCCATACAAAGACAACGTTCATAAATACGTAACTAGACATGAATCGCGCAAGAGAAATAATCACATAGATTCGATACATACAGGGTGTAACAAAACACCCTAGTAATACTTAAAGGGGTGCTTCTGACCATCAAACTGAACAACTTTCACTATGGAGCCAACATCGAAATCGCGAAAAAAAAACTGCTGTTTCATACAAAACTGCAGTCCCGTGTCGACTAAATGTATGGGACGGCAGATTTTTTTTATTTTTTCTCCTCGTTGGCTCCATAGTTAAAGTTGTTCAGATTGATGGTCTGAGGCACCCCTTTAAGTATTACTAGGGTGTTTTGTTACACCCTGTATACAAGGTCCAACTAAGAACTGTTGGACCACGGCCGATCCCCAGGCTTCACACATAGCCTGGTGGAAGATCTTCCCTTTTCAATGGAGGAACATTCCCAAGTAGCACATCCATAAAATAAAAATCGAAAGTACCGGTAAATGGACCGTACTGATGTTTTCCAGATCTTCGTCGCTCAAATCATAATTTTCAGTTGGTTTTTCTAAGCTTCCTAAAGGATCTATGTCATTCTCACCTATTTCTTAATGATCTTTGACAAATCCTTCACGATCACATTCCTTTAGGCTTTGAAAGGTGACTTCAACTTCTTCAAATAGCACCGTATCTATATTCGTATATTTCGATGTTAGTGCCATAGAGATAGCTGTTCAGTTCGACGAATTGTCAAAAAAACAGTGTCAGCATATTAAGATGGACCTTATATTCGCTGAGGGGGTAGTCCGGATAAGGGGGTGTCGATTGAAGGAAAATTTTGCTATTTGAAAGGCACTGAATTGGATAACTTTATTTAAAAATAAATATTAGGTACCAGGATAAATGGATCTTCAGTTGCTATGTCACTACATATTTAGTAAGTGTCAGTTTATACTGGTACACACACGGTGACAAATCAACCTACCCATTAGTTGAACATAGAGTTCATGGACATAGAGTTCAACTTGACATATAGTAGCAGTTCAGTAGGTAGGCACGGAAAACTAATTGCTTAAGACCCGAACCGACTCGCTCACAAAAAATTGGGACATGTTATATTAACCTACCTACTTTCCTTACTTGCTCATTTCCTACCAAAATTTACCAAAAAAAAAAAAATCAATCATAATTAATTTTATCAAAAGATTAACTAAATCTCAACTTTTGATCAAAGCACGAAATTTTCTTAGGCTTCCGATAAAATGGAGTAGGTATTCATTATGCCGAAGAAAGTATTTAAACATTTCACTAACATTATCTGCTCCAGAATGGTTCCCAAGCTCATAGGTCTGCCACATACCTACATACAGAATTCCGATCCGGAATTCCGAATCAGGATTACGATTTCGTATAGAGTTTCCCCCTCCACAATTCCGTTCGTTCGGCGTCAAACCCTATACAAAAGCACAATCTTGATTCGGAATCCCATAATAATTATGTGTGTGGCGCACCTTAAATAGAAATAATAGAAAAATACCAATGGTACTTTTAAGATGAAAGACGATTAGATTTTTTCAATATGGCAACTCCGTATCATAACATAATTTTTTATTTCCACACCAAAAACATACAACAACAAAAACATAAAATCCCGGTATTCGAGGGCATGTCCATGTTATGTCCGCATAACGAATCCCGTACCTATGACGGTATTTTTGCTAAAGCAGTAGGTAGGTAGCACAGAGTACTATAATATTGCATAAAGTAGGCAGGTAGGTATAGGTACCTACTAAACTAACTTATCACTCCGTAAAGTTATGCCCACGAATTACATGCTGTGCTCATACTACGTGTAATTTATGAGCTTTAGTTAGGTAGGTAGGTATCTACCCTATAGGGCTAGCATGCCACGCACGACATAGCGACAAAACGAGAAAACCATCATGCGCGCTCGCTTTCGTATACGCAAAGTAACAAAGACAGAGGCACATCTCGATTTTTTTCGTTTTCTCGAGAGAAGCATCCTAGGCTCCCAGCGCCCGCGGCATGGCGCCTCGATAAACGTTTTATCGTGCCTGCTAACTCGTTTTTTCGCACGCAAAAAGAAAGAGAGCTAGGGCGCGATAGCGCTTTACCGCGCCGCCATGCCGCGGGTGCAGGTTTGAAATTAGGTAGGTAGGTAAGGCTAAGTAGGTAGATACGAGTAGGTACCTCACTTCACTATTCACTACCGAAATAAGCAATTGTGTACGTCTAACTAGTTAGGTAGGTATAGGTACCTACATAATTTTATATAATTGAAACAACGTAATTTATTTCGGCAGTGATGTACTTACCTAAGCCTAACTACCTATCTATAATAAATAATTGTTAGCGTGATTGCAAGATAAAATAAAACCATTCAAGTGCATGTCGGGCTGCTCGCGCACCGAGGGTTCCGTACCACACCACTACAGAACACAACGTTATTAACTTAGAATAAAACCGGTCAAGTGCGAGTCGGGCTACTCGCGCACCGAGGGTTCCGTGCCTCACCACCACAGAACACAACATTATTAACATAAAAAAAACTTTTTTTTCCGGGACCTTTAGCGCAAGACCGACTCACACTTGGCCGGTTTTTTGTATTTGTTGTTATTCTGTAGAGTGTGCTCTATAATCACACTAAGTTTGACGCTTGTATGTATTACCGTTTATACGATAGACCGTGAAGAAAAAACTTTGATAAAAACTGGTTTCTTGTTGATAACCCCCCTTAATTTTTAAATTTTTGACTTTTTTATTATTTGTTAATAAATCCGCCGTAATAACGCATAATCTGAGAAAATTTCTACTATCTAGCTATTACGGTTCAAAAGTTACAGCCCTAAATAGGTAGGACAGACGGACGGACGGACGGACGGACGGACAGACGGACAGACGGACGGACGGACAACGTAGGCTTAGTAATAGGGTCCCGTTTTCACCCTTTGGGTACGGAACCCTAAAAAGAACTTTTTTGTCCGGGACCTTTGACCTTAGAGCTAGAATGACTCACACTTGGCTGGTTTCTAGTATTTGCTGTTATTCTGTAGAGTTTGCTCTATAATCACACTAAGTTTGACGCTTGTATAAATTACCATTTTTACGATAGAGCGTGCAGAAAAAACGTTGATAAAAACTAGTTTCTTGTTGAGAACCCCCCTTAATTTTTAACTTTTTGACATTTTTATTTGTTAACAAATCCGCCGTAATGACGCACAATCTGAGAAAATTTCAACTATCTTGCTATTACGGTTCAAAAGTTACAGACCTAAATAGGTAGGACAGACGGACAGACGGACGGGTAACGTAGGCTTAGTAATAGTTTCCCGTTTTCTCCCTTTGGGTACGGAACCCTAAAAATATAGACTTAAATGCGCGAACGCATTCCACGACCGGGCGAGAGGCCGGCCGGCGATCAAGATCAATGAGCCGTGCGAGTGCGGATCCACGCGTACCACCCCGCTTGCACCCCCGCGACCACCTTGAGCGCCAACGCGCCAAAACATAATGAAAACGTGGCGCCAACACGACGATTTTTAAATTTCGCAATATTTTACACAAATAAATAGCTGAAATCGTATCTTGTTTATTTGTATGTAAGATATTTTGTAAAATAATGCTCTACATTGTTAAAAAGAAATCTAGTCATTACAATTATGACATTAATAATGATTTTGGTTTTTTTAATCACGGCTGAATGGTTCATTATTTAATTTTAAGAATGATAAAATAGAATAAAACTATTATTTCTAAGGCTATTCACGCTTTACATATGGAATTAGTATTTGTATCTACTGAAAAAACATTGAAAATTACATAATCTTTTTTTAACGAATAACCCAAAACAACACATTTTTAATTATTATGTCAATTTTAATGTTCAAAAATCACATTTAACTCTAATTAAAATGAGGGTTTTAGATTTCTTTCTGAATGAGTTACAAGCCTTCCAGGAGTTTTAATTTTTTTTTCTATGTTCCATACAAATATTTTGTATAATAATTTTTCAGGCTATACTTTCATCACTAAATGATGCCAATTACGATTTAAAAGTACGAATAAAGATTACTTCGACGTCCTCCATACTAAACACGCTAAAATGATTGGGGTAGTAAATAGTATTCAATAACTTTATTTTAAAAAATTACTCGTGAGTTTTGGGGAAATTTAGTACCAAAAGATGGCAACACTAAGCCGAATTATTTTTAGGTTATGTAAAGGTAAATAATCGACTTTTTATGCTTATTTGAGGCGCAAAGTTAAATTTTCCATGTAATTACGTATTGCAGTTAAATTATATAATCATAACTAAAGCTAATACTTGATCAAATGTATCGTACTTACGAGTGGAAAGACAAATTGGGAAGCTTCATTTCACTGTCACTTTTACACCCTAATACGCTACACCGAACCATTATTTCGTGTAAATTCTTTATAGGAATTCGTCTTTTACAATTCCCAATGGTTATAGCTTCTTAACCGCAATCACTATTAGTATTAAACTTTAATTTTATTATGAAAAACAGAAGAGCAATGAAGTACCTGTCAAATTTGTTTAGAACACTAGTATGCTGACCTTGAAAAAACCGGCACGCGACGCGAAACAAAAGATCTAATCGTGTTGTCTCGTTTTTTTTCAGGACGTGGGCATAAGTTGTTCTTTTTCTTGTGTGAATGCGATGGAAGCTATCACTTTGTCTATAGTATTCTCTGTCTACGTTCAAAACAAAATTGACAGGCAAAGACATTTTTTTTTTGTTCAGTTCAAGGTTTAAGAGATTATAACCTCCCATATGACCGATGTCTTCAATAAATACTCTTCTTTGGAGTTTTTGGAGGCAATTGAGAAACGCAGGAAATGCAGAGAAGTCCAAAGGAAAGACGTGAACCGACCGCTTGCCGCGCTACAAAAGAACGGAACACTTTTCCTGTTCACGACCCATACACCATCATATTTCACTGAACTGTATATTGTTCACTTGCACGACACTTTGTTACGCAAAACAACACCGATTTTACGAACCAAAACCCACTTTAAAAATTCGATGAAATATGAGGACTCCAAACGTAGCTGTCCAAATCCCGCCAAAAACTCTCACAGACAAAGACAATACAGGGTTATTTGTAATTCGACGTATTCCTTTCAGGACGTTAAAGGGCAGCCTAAATGCAATTATGTGAACCCCCATATGTGGGATCGGAAATCAATAGTTTTCGAGATATTTGGAATTTAAGGTTTTTTACCAAAAAAACCCATTTTTTCACATTATTTCCTAAATAAAAAAAAATATGCTTACTCTATGGCGTCGATTTGAATTTTATTTCATAGCTAACACTTTTTCTTACATTTTTTCGTAAATCAATGGCCGATCGGGCCGATCATACCGAGCAATTCAAAATAAATCAATAACAATTACGGTTAATTTTTGAAAAAAAATTAGAAAGTGTTGAAATCATGCGTTTTTTCTCAAAAAAATTATATGACAAAAAGTGTGCGTTTTACTGAAATAACTTCCTCGTTTTCTTAGCTTTCTAAAAAGGTATAAATGTTTTAGGAATAATAGGAATTACAATGTCAAAAAAGGTTTTTTACTTAGTATGTGATACGTAGAGGCTGTGGTAGAGGCAAAACTCTCTTGGAGAAAAATTTTACGATTTTTTTAGATTAACGTTATTTATTAATTTAATTACTCAGAGTGAGCCCCTCGGTTCCGAACACATACACACAAACACTTTCTTAGTTCCCTTTTAGTTACTCTTGAAGTAAAGGTAAAATCCATTACCTCCGCTGCGTTTATTATGCGCTGCCTTCTACGTCGTTTTCTGGGGTTTGATGAACAAGGTCTTTCATTGTGTCCCCAGATATAAAAATTACATGAGGTCCAGTCGGGGCTTCTTGCAGGCCAAGGAGTGGCCCTCCTCTAGGGGGAATAGGGGGACATTGATGCACGGGGCACATAGATACAGTCGTTATAAAATTTAAACTGAACGTAGCGGAAGCTCGTCGATACACACATACGTAGGGTATCAGTGCAACCAACCACACGGCAGAATGACAGCAGCTGTCAGTTAGCCGTTCGCGTTTGACAAGTCAAGACACGTTTCGTAGAATCAGAAGTAAAATTTTTCCTCACCTTTCGAATGTGATTTAACCTATGGGATTTCGTATAATTAGCTATATTTTACGTTAAATGGCATGTTAATATTTATCAAAATTTGGTACAGAGTGGAATTTTAGTAAATCTTGGAAAAAAAATGTGACGTTATTTTTTCTTCTTAAAATGATGTTATGGGGCACATTTATTCAACGACTTATGGGGCACATTGATACGCATCATTTCCCTTTAAAAATCTTAAATTGGAGACTGATTGCCTGACTGAGTACCTAGAACATCTTTTTAACTCTTAGGTTAAATAAAATATAAACATTTATGAAGACTGATTGCCATTAGATTTGTTTCTAAAAATTAATTATGTAGTTTATTGTTGGAGAGTTAAATGACTATGTAGATTCGGTATAAGAATTGTTTCTTTATTTTTCTATGCCAATTATGAATAAATTCTATAAAAATATAAAAATTATTTGTTTTACATCATAATTTATGGTATTTTACATAATTATAACCGTGTATCAATGTACCCCGCGTATGGGGCAGTTTGATACGAATTCTGGTTTTGTTAAATAAGGTTATAACTTTTTTTCCTTACAATATTAAGATGAATTCATTTCTACAAAAGTAACTTAGATAAACATTGAACACATTCAAATCGTTATTTTTTTAATTACCGTTTGGTTTGACACTGTTTTTTTTGCTTTAAAAGAAAATCGTATCTATCTGCCCCAACTCCCCCTACCAATCCCTCAAATGGTTAGATTGCTTGCCCGACTTGCAACAGTTGCAACTTATTCGAATAGATGGATTGGTAGAGAACGACCGATTCATGGTCTGCAAGAAACCCCGTGTAATTTTTATATCTGGGGACAATTTTGATTTTGACGACCCGGTTGGTGTAAGACGACCCGGTTGGTGT
Organism: Agonopterix subpropinquella; assembly: GCA_922987775.1. Taxonomy (NCBI): domain Eukaryota; kingdom Metazoa; phylum Arthropoda; class Insecta; order Lepidoptera; family Depressariidae; genus Agonopterix; species Agonopterix subpropinquella. Next base: position 9,371,616 of record OV277695.1, on the reverse strand, counting down.
AATGGTTACCACGCCGGACTGCCAAACCAGGGTCCTGGGTTCGAATCCCGGTTCGGTCATGGATGTTATATGTTTGTGCCGTTGTTGTATGGTTTCCATAATAAACAGCCTATTAATAGTGCTTTCTTGGGATCATTACAATGTATGTGCCTGTGAGCGTAAAAAAAAAAAAAAATATATCTGGGGACAATGAAAGACCTTATTTATCAAACCCCAGTAAACGACGTAGAAGACTTAAGGCAGCGCATAATAAACGTAGCGGAGGTAATGAGATTTTACCTTTACTTCAAGAGTATCTAAAAGTGAACTAGGAAAGTGCTTGTGTGTATGTGTTCGGAACCGAGGGGATCACTCTGAGTAAGTAAATTAATAAATAACGCTAATCTAAAAAAAATCGTAAAATTTTTCTCCAAGAGAATTTTGCCTCTACCACAGCCTCTACGTATCACGTACTAAGTAAAAAACCTTTTTTGACGTTGTAATTCCCATTATTCCTAAAACATTTATACCTTTTTAGAAAGCTAAGAAAACGAGGAAGTTATTTCAGTAAAACGCACACTTTTTGTCATACAATTTTTTGAGAAAAAACGCATGATTTCAAGACCTTCAAATTTTTTTTCAAAAATTTACTGTCATTGTTATTGATTTATTTTGAATTGCTCGGTATGATCAGCCATTGATTTACGAAAAAATGTAGGAAAAAGTGTTAGCTATGAAATAAAATTCAAATCGACGCCATAGAGTAAGCATATTTTTTTGTATTTAGGAAATAATGTGAAAAAATGGGTTTTTTGGTAAAAAACCTTAAATTCCAAATATCTCGAAAACTATTCATTTCTGACCCCACTTATGGGGGTTAACATAATTGTATTTGGGCTGCCCTTTAACGTCCTGAAAGGAATACGTCGAATTACAAATAACCCTGTATATTCGGTGCGTTCCGTTCCGAGACATGAAAACAGCGCTGGGAGCAAGCTGGGAGCTAATAGTCCATGGACGGGAATTTGTTTCTTGATTTACTAAATTAGTTTGTTTTAATGTGGTGGAATTCGGTTAATAATGTGCCATTATTATTATTGGAGAACAATATAGTAAAGTTTGAAATAAAGATAGGCGCTCCCGTTTGATCCGGATTAGTCCTTACGTTAAACTCCCTTGAACATTGGAAATATTGGAATGTGTGATGGGAACCACACCACACCACACCACACCATTTTAAGAGTTAGGTTAGGTACAAAGAAAAATACAACTAAAGATAACGGCTGTAAGGGCTATTTCATTGCCTTTCCAAAAGGATAAATATATTTGAAAAAAAAAAAACACAACAATTGTCAGAAAAAGAGAGCCCTCTAGTACCATTTTAATGCAAATAAATTTGAAACGCCACCTATGGTATTTAACTAGAAACAATTGCTATAGATACGCATACCTACAATCGCCTTTAGGTGGCTTTTTCCGATTCAGTTTGCATAGAATGTGCTGCCATCTCGTATATATTTCGAAAAAATATGAAAAGAAAAAGATTTATTGTCTATGTCAATGTAAAATTGACAAATTCACAAAATTGCTACCTATCTTCAGTAATGTGCGTGTTGTTTGTAGTTTTCGTTCAATTTCGTGCCTATATAGTGATGTTCTGGAGTTTCTGTTGTTCTCTTACCAATGTACAGATTACAGCAATAGTAAGGATTGTGGAATTTCACTCGATCAGTGCGGAATTGAACGAAAACTAGCATTCAAAACAATAATATCTATCGGTATGAGATATACTTATATCTATACAAGCTTTTACCCGGGACTTCGTACGCATAAATAATATACCAGATTTTAAGTCAGATGATAAGCTATCAAACAAAAAAAGTTTCATCAAAATCGGTTTAGTAGTTTTTGCGTGATACTCGAACAAACAAACACCCAAACAAACAAACAAACAAACATACAAACAAACAGACAGACAAAAAATCCAAAAATTTGTGTTTTGGAATCAAGGACAAGTAAAAACCATGTCGTAATTTTCTTTTTGTTAATATCTTCAATGTACAGACACATTTCTGTTACAGTTTTAGAATAGTTTAGAAGTAGGTATGTATAGTATAGGTAGAATTATTTCCGGAGAAACATAGATGACGCTAGCTAGCCTTCAATTTGACATAAGGTGGATGCATAATGTTGCTATGAGTGGGTTCTCTTTTGAATCTAATATAGGTACTTATAGGTATTACTCTTTGACGTATGCTTTACAATGGAATCTACTTTTTCTCAGTAATGAGCTATTTTGTTCTAGTTTATAGTAGCCGCAGCAACAGGATGGAGGATTAATTATGACTCAACGTCTGAAGTGAAGAACAACACTCAAAAACCAACAAATATTCACAAAATTGGCTCAAAACACAAACAAGTGTACACGCAAGTGTGCAGCTGGTGTTGCTAGATGACAATTATTATTGTCACCTAGCAACCACCATAGCACCATATTTGGTGCTACCGCAGAACATTCGTTAAGTTACCTATTTACTAAAATTAATTAAAACAGTTTTGAAAAATTACATACATTGTATAAAATAGGATCAACGTTTTTTAATAATTTTAGTCATAACGAGCTTTTACCCGCGACTTCGTCCGCATAAATTATATACCAGATTTTAAGTCAGATGATAAGCTTTCAAGCTAACTGACTCCGTGGTTTAGTGGTTAAGAGCATTAGCTCTCGATACAGAGATCGTGGGTTTGATTCCCACGGGGGACACCTAGTGATATGTCACTTTGTGCATATTAAGAGAAGGACCCTATTTAATTTTCCATTAACCTATTATACCTATCGCACATAAATGCACAAGCGCATTGTGTTGTGTGCGAGTTTGGATACTCAGTGCGCTAGGCAAGATAAGAAACAGGTACACACGGCGACAGATCAACCTACCCATAGTTGAACTCTATGTTCATGGACATAAGGTCGAACTATGGGTAGGTTGATCTGTCGCCGTGCGTACATTATATTTAATTTATGAACAATTAATTATACTTAATGCCTAATCTAACTGTAAATATTATTATGTTATTTTTAATTAAGTACCTATTTGAATGAATAATTTTAATTTAATTTAATATTAAATAATTAAACAAATAATAATATAATTAATTTCAATACGCGATAGTCTAATCGAACTTGTCTGGTATTTACGGAGCGACTTATTTCAATAAGTGCCGAATATGGTCTCGTAAATACCCGCCGCGTTAAGCCCCGTATTCATGGGAAACATTTGTTGAGCAACAAAGTTGAATCAACGTGTTGCGGAGTTGCTGTCAACATGTTGCTGGCAACACTGCGTGTTGCAGAGTTGACAGCATCATGTTGACTTGGGCTGCGTTCAGAACGTTTTTATGCAGTTGTTTTTTCAACTCGCTCTAAGGTACGGAACGGCCAGGGCGTTTTTTCAACTCGCAATAAGGTACGGAACGATCACGGTTGTTTTATAACCTCAAATTTTGACATTGACGGTAAAATGGGCTTCCAGGGCTTCCATCATTTCCAAATACAATAAAAAACTCTTCTTCCATGTTAGCGGATCAAAAAATAATTTGGAAAACAAACTTTTAATTCAAAACGAGCGAAAAGTCAAGTGACCACAGATAATCCAAACGTCAGAGTGTTTTTCAACCATCGAATTAGACGGTTAAAAGTTGCAACCCGTCAGAGGTTCGGAACGGTTAAGTTGTGACAACCGAGTTGCAAAGAGCGTCTTTTCACCGAGGCTCTGAACAGCGTTAGTGCGAAAGTTGCACTCGGGGTGCACAACGGGTGTAGGTTCTGAACGCAGCCAAGCTCTCGCCCGACAAGCGTAAACATCAGTTTAGCGACAATTGTTGACGTGTGTGGACGAGTTTGCAACAGTTTATAAACATGGCAGTAGTGTGGAGCAATGATAAAATAATGCAATTAATAGACACAACAACACTACCTCCTCGGGCAACATTTTAACGCAGACTGGCGTGTGGACAACCTGTATTGATTTAAACATAGTTGCTAGCAACATTCTCGCCGCTCACCAACAATGTTTAGCAACTGTTGCTAAACAAATGTTTACCATGAATACGGGGCTTAAGTCTAACGCGTCAGATATTTACGAGGCTACTTCGTGTCCGTATAGTTAGCAGCCTCACCAGCTCATTCGAAGGTTTTGACTAAGCCACGATTTAGTGCCCAATTAGTGCAATTTGGTGCCCAAAGCACAGATTTGGTGCTCATGTAGTTTAAAAGATATTTGGGTACCTTACTGAGGCTGCTAGATAGACGTCAAGCTAGCAGTCGCATTTTGAAATACTGTTTGTATCGATGTGATTTATATGTCACGATTTAGTGCTCATTTAGTGATCCCTATATCCAAAATTTCATGAATATTGATCCAATACAAGCCGAGATATGATAGTACATTGTTGAGGCTGCTAACTAGACGTTTCTTCCAACGATGATTCCAATGAAACGGATGCACATTTGAAACAGATAAATACATAGCGATTTAGTGCTCGATTTGGTGACTCTTATGATATTTATGAAAAGTAGAATTTTCTTTCCTTTTCCCAAAAAAATTACGTAAACTTCTACATACTAATCGTAATTTAGGTCTGACGAAACCGTTGATCAAATTTAGACTTTATTCCACTGTGATAGGGTTTAAAATTGATTTTAATTTTATGGTTCGTACTGCCAAGCAAAAAAGTGAAATGACATTAAATTTTTATAACTGTGACAATACTCATACTCTCTTATGTATTGGGGGACTCAATTTGAGTCCAGGAGTGCGATTTTTGAATCTCATTCGCTGAGTTTAGCAGTTGAAAATGTCAAAATTACTGTAGAGATATGCATCTATCTACTGCTGATTTGACTTTCAAAAATCATAGGTACTTCAGGAGTGCGATTTTTGAAACTCAAATCAGCAGTAGATAGATGCATATCTCCACAGTAATTTTGACATTTTCAACTGCTAAACTCACCGAATGAGATTCAAAAATCGCACTCCAGACTAGCTAGATTCTAGCATGATTTCTCTACTTGCGCGCGACTCGGCTTTTTTCCATACTACAACTCGCGGCAAGCGCGGCTTTCGCTCTCCGAAAAGCGCGGGAACAGGTTATTTTGTATGCAGCGAAGGCGCGTCGCGCGCGTGTAGAGAAATCATACTAGATCTACAGGAGTCTATTATTCTTCTCTACTACTCGACTATTACTGTATTAATTGACTAGCCCCAAATCATTTGTGTCAAGTAATGAGGATTTTTGCCGACAGATATGGTAATTTTTTGCAAACTACGTCCTTATTTTACTTTACGATTAGTATTACCCTCCCTCTACTTCTAGCGCAGTTGGGTAAAAACTGAATGTTTATTAGAAAAACTAAATGAAACTAGGAGAATAATGAACAGATTTATTATAAGTGAATAAATCACATACAGATTTTTGACTTTTTATCTTATTGTAATGCTCGCCAATAACTGCCTCTCTGTGGTCTAATGGTTAAGAGCACTGGGCTCTCGACACGGAGGTCGTGGGTTCGATTCCCACGGGGGACAACTCCTGATATGTCACTGTGGACATTGCATAAATCACCTGATTGTCTGAAAATAAAGATGATTCCGTACTTCGGATGGCACGTTAAGCCGTTGGTCCCTGCTGTTATCTCTTGTGGTAGTAGCCGTTACATAGTTACATAGTTTTTTTGGTTTTTGCTACCAAAATCTACCAGAAATTACCAAAAACTAGGTACCAAAAGAAACAAAAATTTCCAAAATCTACAAAAAAGAACCAAAAACAACCAAAATCTACAAAAAATCTAGGAAAAACTACCAAAAACGTTCCAAATCTATCCTAAAGAACCAAAATGTACTGAAATTTAGAATTTGTATTTTATTTTGTTACGTGAGCCACAGATTATTTAATAGTTACTACCGTAACAGATACTGCACTCTCTTAGAAAACACTGATTTCGCGCGCTTTTACAGACAACCGAGTCTTACGATCTGTCACCGCGACGAACGACGAACTTAAACGCGTCTTATGTCAATTAACCTAGAGTCCATATCACATTGCCCGTCACGCGCCTCTGACGTAACAACCGAAACGCTAGGGTTGTTTATTGTCAGAAAATACCCTCCATCACCAGGAATTTATTTTCTTCAATCTTATTTTCCAAAATAACGTTTAAACCAAGTTCGAAGACTACGGGAATTACTTCTCCTGAAAGGAATTTTTTTTTTGCGTAAAAAATTTAAACCAACAACTAGTTAGGAACATTGATAAAATTATTCCGTTTATTTGTATCTTTATTTATTATTTTTCACACCACCCGCTCGAAAATGGAACATTATATGTCATGTAACTCGAACCTAAAGCAAGTCATTATAGCCCTGGCCCTAGCCGGGCAATAATATTGTACTGAATTTCATTATAACCCGCTGGTCAATAATGAGATTTGAATATGGAACAGCATCGACAGATTATTTAAAAGTTACTACAACCCTTACTTAAAATTCGTATGAAAACTTATCATGGAGACCTGCACCAAAAAGATCTTAATTCGAAATTCGAACTGGCCACCACGACTATTGAACACAAAAAAATAAAAAAAAAGGCGCGAATACTGCAAATCTCTGTACCTATTGCTACGAACAAAGTAATAAAAAAATATTACAATGTCTTTCAAGTCCGATTTTTGAAAATCATACGAGTGACTTGGCAGTAGAAAATGTCAAAATTACTATGGAGATTATGCATCTTTCTACTGCCAATTCGCTCGTATGATTTTCAAAAATCGCACTTCTGGTCTAATGTTTCAAATATAAAATAGTGTTTTCTAAATACTATACTTACTTTGTTATAAACTCTAATAAAATAATTTGTTTCTAACAGTATTGCTTTTTAGGGTTTCGTACCCAAAGGCTAAAAACGGGACCATATTACTAAGCCTACGTTGTCCGTCAGTCCGTCCGTCCGTCCGCCTGTCCTACCTATTTAGGGCTGTAACTTTTGAACCGTAATAGCTAGATAGTTGAAATTTTCTCAGATTATGCGTTATTACGGCGGATTTGTTAAAAAATAATAAAAATGTCAAAAAGTTAAAAATTAAGGGGGGTTCTCAACAAGAAACTAGTTTTTATCAACGTTTTTTCTTCACGCTCTATCGTAAAAACGGTAATACATACAAGCGTCAAACTTAGTGTGATTATAGAGCAAACTCTACAGAATAACATAAAATACTAAAAACCGGTCAAGTGTGAGTCGGTCTTGCGCTAAAGGTCCCAGCCAAAAAAAGAATGTTGTGTCCCGGACAAAAAAGTTTTTTTTCTAAGTTAATAATGTTGTGTTCGGTGGTGGTGTGGTACGGAACCCTTGGTGCGTGAGTAGCCCGACTCGCACATGGCCGGTTTTATTATTTTCTCGCGGAGGGTGTGAAAAGTAGAGTATGGTCCTCGGGGATAAACGTGTTTTCATCTTGGGCGAGCTTGAACCCCTCGCTTCACTCAGGATTCTAGTCTTAACTCCCGAGCGAACTACGCTCGGGAGTTAACCCTAGAATCCCTCGTTACGCTCGGGATTCAATATCGCGCCCGTGATGAAAGACACTGCTTTATCCCCTTGGTACATAATCTACTATTGTTTGTATCTTGTACAAACGATAAAAACAATAGCGTTTTTATACCAGTATTCTAAGTATTTTTGCACATATTATTTTCAACACAAAACTTTGCTTTTGGATAAAACAAAATTAAAATTTACGTAAGTAAGTACCTTTTTTCATCCGTAGGCAATGTGAAAAATGACACATTTTGTTAGATTGTCTACCAAACATCACAATAATTATTAGCAGTCATATTTTCCCAAAAGAAAACCGTCCAGTTCAGCATGGGTAGCATGCCAACCCGCGATAGCTGTGATACAGCTATATCACGTCTTTTATCTCTTTCGTTTGTGCGCGAACGAACGAGATAAAAGACGTGATATAGCCGTATCACGGCTATCGCGGGATGGCATGCTACCCGTTCTGGAAGTACGCAATCGCGATAGCGTGTGATAGCCCTATGTTATTAACATCTTGCAAGATATGCGTGACGTAGGTACTTTATCGCAACTGTCAGACGTGAGTGACGGAGCACTGCGTGAGCGTTGTACACGTCTGACCACTTGACGCGCGCTTCCCGCTCCGCTGACGCTGCCTTCCCGCGTCATGGTCGCGTTGGTTTTGGCGACTTGGCGGTACGCCGCAAGATTACATGGGCAGCGACCGCGGCACGGTAGACGCTCCCGCTTCGCAGTTGCTTTGGTCATGCGGGTCTGAACACTCCTTTAATCTTCTTCTTATCGCGTGGGCAGAGCCCTGATGTCAAAGTTTTTTCAGACCGCCTGACGTGGTTTTTATGTAATGACTACTACCACCAGAGATAGAAGCAGGTACGAACGGCTTAACGTGCCATCCGAAGCACGGAATAATTTTTATTTTCAGACAATCAGGTGATTCAGCCTGCAATGTACTAATCAACTGGGGGAAAACGCACAAAGTGACATATCACTAGATGTCCCCCTTGGGAATCGAACCCACGACCTCCGTGTTGAGAGCCCAATGCTCTTAACCATTAGACCACGGAGGCAGTTAGTTAATTTATAGTATAAATAATACAATGTGGAACTGTAGACGAGGATAAGAAGTTATAATGCACTAATTTGTATCAAGCAATTAGTTCTTCATTCTATGTAATAAAAAGACACGTTTTCACATTTCCGTAACTCACGTAAACAATCCGCCAGTCCCGCCATCTCTCGGTATAACTATGAACTACTTGCGCGAGCGCAAGCGCTAGCTCATGGCAGTAGTTCCGATAAATGAGAATTTTTGTGCACGGTTGTACCGAAAATCGTTGTATGTAGAAGTTTACGTAATTTTGTTGGGAAGTGGGAAAGAAAATTCTACTTTTCATAAATATCATAAGAGTCACCAAATCGAGCACTAAATCGCTATGTATTTATCTGTTTCAAATGTGCATCCGTTTCATTGGAATCATCGTTGGAAGAAACGTCTAGTTAGCAGCCTCAACAATGCAGTATCATATCTCGGCTTGTATTGGATCAATATTCATGAAATTTTGGATATAGGAATCACTAAATGAGCACTAAATCGTGACATATAAATCACATCGATATAAACAGTATTTCGAAATGCGACTGCTAGCTTGACGTCTATCTAGCAGCCTCAGTAAGGTACCCAAATATCTTTTAAAATACAAGATCACCAAATCTGTGCTTTGGGCACTAAATTGCACTAAATGGGCACTAAATCGTGGCTTAGTCAAAACCTTCGAATGAGCTGGTGAGGCTGCTAACTATACGGACACGCTACTTCGACTGGATGAAGCGGTGGGTATTTTCGAATATGCGGCCCGGGCCTCCTGAGCGAGCGAAGTGAACTCATAATTATTATGCTAACTGCATAAAAACTTGAAAAAGATTGAGTGAGCGAAGCTCGCTCACAAATTCGCAATATTTTTGACTCTATTTCTTTCTTTGACTTTCAATGACTTACGTACGGGGCCTCCAACTCCAAACTGTCTTTACTGACTATACAAACGTCATTATTTTGGATTTGATTAAAAAGGTATTCTCTTCTCGAGATTCGGAGGCCCCCCAGGACTGGGGGCCCGGGGCGGTCCGCCCCTCCACCCCCCCCCCCCCCTTAATCCGCCAGTGAAGAGAGCTTCGGCAATAATTTTAAAGAAAGTAAAAATCAATCTAGAATGCGAAAAAAAGACACTGACATACACTATTTTATAAAAGGTTGTATAAAATGTGATATTATGCACTAAGCCACGATAGCCTAGCTCCTAGGGGCATGGGTTCGATCCCCAGAAGTGCGATTTTTGAAAATCATATGAGTGACTTGGCAGTAGAAAGATGCATAATCTCCATAGTAATTTTGACATTTTCTACTGCCAAGTCGCTCGTATGATTTTCAAAAATCGCACTTCAGGGTACGTACGTAATACTGAAATGTGGTTTATATAACTTATATTTCATGTCGGTACGGACGGTTTTAAAGAATTATCGTTGGCTTTTTGGTGAAGGAAAACATCGTGAGGAAACCTTCATGTCCGAAAAGAGGGGCAATTTATAGGCTAATGACAATTTAAAATCTTTAAAGTTTAAAATCGTCTTTTGTTGACATTTTAAAATATTTATATAATGTTAATTAATTTGTATTGATTAGTACTATCTCATACTACATGAACAAAAATCATTTTTTTTTTAATAAATCAACGATTGTTTATTTGAAATCTACATAATTTACGGTATAAATCGGTAGTCTACCGTAGTCTACCATAGTCTACCGGTAGACTACCGTAGGCAGTGGTAGGCTATGTAGCATTTACAACTCTAGTACAGACACGTTTCTGTTACAGTTTTATAATAGTTTAGATGTTGCTTTATTGTTGAGTTTGAAGAGACATCTATTGGAAGTTTGAGACAATATTTTTTTAGTTACACGTTATTCAAAGAAGATGCCGCTGGTTTCTTTGCATTTTCTATGGCGTTTTCCCTCAAAGTTCCCCTCTGCTCTGTCCCCCCTCAATTGTCAACCATTTGTCAACAACGACGTCCGCGCGGGAGAATCAAGTGAAATAGTGAAAATTCGATTCTTATCTCTTGAATGAGCCATTTATTAATTAAATACGTATATATCTCGATTGCTACATAAATAATACCTTTAATTATGTCATAACAGAAAGCAAAGAAATATGCAATTAATTTTCAGAAATTATAACCTTAGTCGAAGAATCGGTGTTTTGTTTACTAATAATTATTGTCCTATTCTACTGGTCACAAGGTCTAAATCTGAAACAATGAAATATTTAAATGTCGCAGAAAAAAATGATGCCGCTAAAAACATAGCGTTGCATTTATCTAGAGGGACATCAAGGCGGGTAAGCTTTTCTCATACTTGTTTATTCAATACTAGCTTCTGCACGCGACTTTGTTCGTATATCAAAATAAAAGCGGTCAAGTGCGAGTCGGGCTACTCGCGCACCGAGGGTTCCGTACCACACAACATTATTAACATAGAAAAAAAAACTTTTTTTGTCCGGGACCTTTAGCGCAAGACCGACTCGCACTTGACCGGTTTTTAGTATTTGTTGTTATTCTGTAGAGCTTGCTCTATAATCACACTAAGTTTGACGCTTGTATGTATTACCTTTTTTAACGTTAGAGCGTGAAGAAAAAACATTGATAAAAACTAGTTTCTTGTTGTGAACCCCCCTTAATTCTTAACTTTTTGACATTATTATTATTTGTTAACAAATCCGCCGTAACAACGCACATTCTGTGAAAATTTCAACTATCTAGATTTTACGGTTCAAAAGTTACAGCCCTAAATAGGTCGGACAGACGGACGGACAACATAGGCTTAGTAATAGGGTCCCGTTTTCACCCTTTGGGTACGGAACCCTAAAAACATATGGCTAGAGCTGCGTTCAGAACCTACACCCTATGTGCACCCAGAGCACCCCGAGCGCAACTTTTCGCACTAAACGCCGTTCAGAGCCTCGGTGAAAGACGTTCTACCATAGAGCGAGTTGAAAAAAACAACCGCACCCAAACGTTCTGAACGCAGCCCTGTTACTCAGGGATAGTGTAGCTTTCTAGTAGTGAAAGAATTTTTACAATCGGTTCAGTAGTTTCAGAGCTTAGAATGAGCCTCACGCTTCTACTGTATAAAACAAAATGGGGCCAACTTTCCTATGAAAGTATTGTAAAAATACCACCTACCTATGTAGGTGTGTGTGAGGCGTCATACAAATTATGTCTGTGCCTGTGTATATGGATAGCAGTGCTGCCAATGTAAATTTCATGATTCCCGCTTAAGTAGGCTCAATTCCCCGAATTTCCCCGATTTCCAATCATGCATTCCCCGAAAATTTCCCAACACTGTAATATTCAAGAAATAAAGCATTTTTTCATAAAAAATGTAGTTTAATGTTTCACAAAATTAGTTTATCAACTCCTTTGTCGTCTAATTTTTATCAAAAAATCTAAAAATATTTAGAATACAATGAGTATTTTTTATTATTTTATATTATTTTATATTTCTCTCACACTTTCGATCTAAGGATAGTCGAATTTAAACAATTACTCTTCTTTAGACATCCTTTGTTCGACATTTATCACAAATAGTTGATTCCCCGAAATTCCTTGATTTGAATCATTCCCCGCGCTCTCCCCGCACGCACCCCTCATTCGGGGAAATTCCCTGGAAGACAGAAATATTATTTTTTGTTTCGGTTACCGTGGCCGGTTTTTGTGTTTGGCAAGATGTTAAACCATTGTCAAACCCAGGTCCAACCTATGGAATGTTGATGACATCTTGCCAAACAAACCGTCTTTTTGTATGCAAAAGTCACACTATTGCTTAAACCATACCGTGGCCGCACATGAAATGTGCGGCCACGGTATGGTTTCATCTAGTTACTATATCTATGTAGCAAATGCATAATCCCATCTCACTCGCACTCACTCAGTTTCGCACATACTTACCTCATCTTTTAATTTTTTCCATTTTTTATGAAATGACAGCTAAGTGTCCAATGTGTGCCTGGGGCTGTCATAACCTCAGGTTTAAAAGCTCCAATAAAAAAAAAAGAATATTTAAAAAAAAGTGTGCTTTTGTACCCTGCAGTGGAATGTTTACATGCTGATGATGATTTATATGTTCTAGCGTGAAGGTTTATCTCAATACAATAAGATTTATGAGTTTGAAGCGGATGTGTTTGGTCAAAAGTGTCAGATGGTGATGACCTCTGTGTCAGGTCACCTCCTGGCCCTAGAGTTTGTCGGTGCCTACAAACACTGGCAGTCGTGCAGCCCACTCGTTCTCTTCGATGCTCCTGTCTTCAAGTACTGCCCTGACAATTATGATAAAATAAAGGTTAGTAGCTCTTTCACTGATATGCATGCATGCATATCAGTGAAAGTGATATGCTCACGACTATATTCCCCGAGGGGGTAGTCAGAGATATTCAGAACCTTCAGAACATCCACGTTTCACTAGTAGTACCGAAACTCCTTCCAGTGTGACGGGGAGTGAGCCTGTCGCCACTTGTAATGGACAGTAGGTACAATACATGCCTCGAAATTGAAGCATGCAGGTTTCCTCACGATATTTTCCTTACCGAAAAGCCAGTGGTGTTACAAATCGTACATGAATTCCGAAAAACTCATTGGTATGAGTCGGACTGGACGGGGATCGAATCATCGCCTCCTGCACAGCAGGCAAGGTTACTCGCCACTGGACCACCATGGCTACTGATATGGCTAGATAAAATATAGGATCCTTAATAAGCTGATGGGTTTTAAAGGGGATGAGGAGCAAGGCTCGTGCCATCGTCGGAGCCCTCACTGGGCACTACGCCACAGGCATGATGATGCACAAGATAAAACTCACCCTGGATCCCAGCTGCCGAGCATGCGGAGAGGATGAGGAGACCATGGAGCATATCCTTTGTGACTGTGATGTCTTGGTGGCAAAGCACATGTGCTTCCTCGGTGATGGATATTCAAAACCGGGAGATCTTAGGCTTCTTCCCGTATTGCCTCCTTCATTGACCATGTATTTGAAGGGTGAAGTAAGCAAAAAGTATTGGGGCTAACACAAAAGATCCCACTGGGTCGAAGTGTTGCTGGCTTGCCAGCCCCCACAACAAGATAAGATAAAGGGGATGATCAGACCATCAAACTGAACTACTTCCTCTAAGGACCAAAGTTAAAATAGTGAATAATAAATGTGCTGTTCCATACAAAACGCCAATGTTACTCGACCACATATCCGCACCAAGCGCCTTTCTGAATCTTTTTTAATACGCACAGCCAAGGAGTGGAATGCCTTACCTGCGTCGGTATTTCCGAGTACTTACAACCCGAATTCCTTTAAAGTACGAATGAATAGGCATCTTCTGGGTAAGCTCGCTACATCTAAGACCCCATCTTCGTCCTGAGGACTGGATTGAGGTCAAGAGCAAACCCATAGTTAATAAAAAAAAAAGACCCGAATGTCGATGTTGATGATCGCGAAAAAAAAATCGATGTTGGTGCTATAGAGAAAGTTTTTCAGTTTGACGGTCTGATCTTCCCCTTAAAGTAGTGTCAGCATATTAAGAAGTACCCTATATATTGTCATACTTATCTGCAACTGAGGTAGTTAGACTTGCTATGATCCTGACAGACTTCTCTCGATTTCTCCACACTCAGCCTTTCCATGCATGCTCAGCTCATCGGTTTCACCCTTCACTTAATATCCAAATTAACACATTCCAGAAAACCTTAGAAAGAGAAGTGCGTGGCTGCCACGGGCTTATCATTTGGACAGATTGTGATAGAGAAGGAGAAAACATTGGCTTTGAGATCATCCAAGTGTGCACGGCAATAAAGAGCAATCCCAACGTGTACCGTGCCAAGTTCTCCGAGATCACAGGGGTGTCGGTGCAGCGAGCGTTGTCGAACCTCGAGCGGCCTAATAAGAACATCAGCGATGCTGTGGATGTTAGGCAGGAACTGGACTTGAGGATAGGTATAGTGTTAAAATGTTTTATTTAACTATTTAGTTTACAAGTTTACAATATAGACATAAGGTACGATGGGAATGACATTTTTTGTATAAAAGTCCCTTTAAGGGCTGAACCTCATCTGACAGCACCGCATCGCCTTTTCCTGTCGCTCCATCCTTTTTTTGTCACTCAGGAACGTCATTTGCTAGAGCAAATAAGGTAGACGGAACGCCATCGCACGCTGCAGCACAGCCGCGCGCGATCGCGTTCCGTGTATCCTATGTGCTCTACTTATTATTATTATTTGTGGTTGGGCTATTGCAAGCAAGGGTCGTTGTAACACGGAGACCAGCGCTGGTCCTTTTGTGTTCGTCCCAAGCTCACCCATATTTACGCATACCTCCGAACTTATGGTATTTTCTTTTCATTCTCGGGAATGCAGGTTTCCTCACGATGTTTTCCTTCACCGCCGAGCTAGTAAATGATAAATACAACCGTACATAAATTCCGAAGAACTTAGTGGTACAGGCCAGGAATCGAACCGCGGCCTCAGGATTGAGGCGCTAGCTCTCTTCCGTATGGGCTATCATCGCTCTTTAAATGTGCTCTAGCAAATGACGTTCCTGAGTGACAGAAAAGGATGGAGTGACAGAAAAAGGCGATGCGGTGCTGTCAGATGAGGTTCAACTCTAAAAAAAAAAGAATTCAAAAAAAAGTATTTTTAATAGGTAGATATGATTAACTGAAATGGGTAGTTGGTAGTAAAGGTAAGCGCAAAATTGTATAAACTGCCGCATACTGTGCCAGCGAGTCGCGTTATTGCGCGGCGGATTCCAGTCCGTGCGAAGCGGCCCGCTCCGCCCTGATAACATAACATAACATTACATAAATATTCTTTATTTGCACACCAAAAAGTACAGCAACAAAAACAGAATCAAAAGAACGTAAGGGTACAAATGGCGGTCTTATCACTAAAAGCGATTTGGCCTGTCGTAGTGTGTCATACCAGGCGGAACTTTGTACAACGTCTGCATTATTAATATTATGTCTAACTCAAAATCCGTCAATGCGTTGCGACCCGGCACAGTAAGGGCCCGTTTCACGTCAAAGATTTCACCATTTCTGAACAAATTCTTGACAGCATAATTGACAGATAATTTCATACAAGCTAACCAGAACCCAAACGTGGTGAACCAGGTCCAAGTCCATTTGTTTAGTTTGATGGTTTAAACTTAAGACCAAGCTAAACTTTCTGACTTTTTACCTTACCTCCCCCTACCTCTGTGCCCCGCAGGACAGTCGTACATAAACTTGTATGACTATAGAAACCAATTTAATTTGGTATTTTCAGGGGTAGCCTTGTCCTGGTCCTGGCTTAGAATGGACCACCCCAATTCTTCCCGTGGGTGTCGTACGACGCGACTAAGGGATTACAGGTTTCTTATGCAGTGTTTATGTTGGCGAAATGCTAGCCACCTCTCACCAGTTGACACATCACTCCATCCTGAAACTTTAATTGCTAAATGTGACAATTGCTACAACTACATTCTTAAACAGAAAGTTGGTAGTTGTAGCAATGTTTCTGACCGCCCCGAAATGGATTACGGTCGTGAGTTCATGTATGTATGTATTTTCAGGGGCAGCGTTTACGAGGTTTCAGACATTGAGACTGCAGAAAGTATTTCCCAGCAAGCTTGCCGACAGTCTAGTGAGCTATGGGTCGTGTCAGTTCCCAACGCTGGGGTTTGTGGTCGAGAGATACAGGGCTGTGGAGAACTTTGTTCCTGAGCCATTCTGGAAGATAAAAGGTATTTAAAAATAATGATTCATCTACTTATACAGGGTGTAAACTTAAATGGGTTACATATTATACATTAAATATATATATGTATGTATATATATGTGTTATATTGCGCCGACCCCAAATAATGGGAAATGGGCAAGAGAATGATGATATTATACATTAAATAAATAAATAAATAAAAAATTTTATTCCATGTTAAACTTAAAACACTAGAAAATACAATTTGGGAACTTAATTTTTATACATAGATTAATGCTATTTAGGTGAAATTAATCCTAAGGTTAAGCATACCGGTGACCAATCTAAGCTATCTAAGTATATAAATACAATGACGCTTGTGTAAGTGGCCATCGGTCGCTTACAATACAATGTTTGTTTACTAAAAGTGCGAATTAATTATTCTTAATTAGGTATATTTCAATTTATACATGGAGTAAGCGTAAATTTTTTATTATAGGTATAAAAGGTAGGGTGTTTTGTGAATTTGGTGAGGGTGCAGTATGTATGGGGGTGAGTTTGTGTGTATGTAAGTGCGCGCGGTATTTATGTGCATGTGGCAATTTCATTTTAGTATCAAAAATAAATTTTCAGTCTCATAGTTTTGGGTTAAAAGCCACTCAGTCACTTTTTGTTTGCATTGATACTTGCATAGGTGGACGAGATTAAGATTTTTATTTAAGATATTATTTATATATTATATACATTATAATGTATATTTATTATATACATTATACACCATATTATTTTTTTGGGTGGATTGTTGAATCTAAAGGTACAACTACTTACTACCTTATAATAATTGTTCAGTAGAAGAAGAAACCAAGATAATTGGATATACAGGGACTACGTTCAATTATCTTTGACTACGCGGCAAAGCCGGCAAACAAATTAACCAATGCGGAGGGGCTCATTCCATCCTGTATGGGTGTATACAGTAGTTTTTTCTGCGGGGTGGGTGTACACACCCCGCAGAAACTATACTGTGCCATAGAAAAAATTATACTGTGCCATAGATAATTTTTTTCAGAGAATGAGCGTTTTTCTTTTTTAATTGTAGTTCGTAAAAAACTCGACAGATGACATGATTATCGCTCCATAGATACGTAGGCGAGATCCTGTCAAAATCATGTTAAGACTGTGCCTGACTTTTTTTAAAGGCCAAGGGATCGAGCCCATACTACAATGTCAGACGTAAACAGTTTCATATTTTCGATTAAAATGATTCGTAAATAAAGAAATATTAAATCAAAAGATGAGTTGGCATCTTTTTGATCATCTTCTCCCTCTTTATTATTTAAAAGAAACACATTTTGAAATTTTGACCTTCATTCGCACAGACCGTAACGCCATCTATCGATCCACTAGAAAACCAAAAGAAAAACGCTCATAGAGATTTTTTTTTGTAATGCATTTAAAAACCAGCATAATATTATGAAGGACCCTGTATGTTTTAAACAATTATTTGCAGTTAACCACACGATGAACGACCTAAGCGTAGATTACGCATGGGAAAGAGTACGCCTGTTTGACCAGGAAGCTTGTCAAGTGCTGCACGATATTTGTATGCAAAACCCGTTGGCGAAGGTGTGCGATGTCAAGACAAAACCCAAGTCGAAGTGGAGACCGTTACCTTTGGATACAGTTGTAAGTATATACACATCTAAACTATTATAAAACTGTAACAGAAGTGTGTCTGTACACTGAAGATATTTACAAAAAAAAAAATTACGACACGATTTTTACCTGTCCCTGATTCCAAATCACCAATTTTTGGATTTTTTGTCTGTCTGTTTGTTTGTTTGTTTGTTTATTTGTTTGTTTGTTTGTTTGGGCGTTTGTTTGTTCGAGTATCACGCAAAAACTACTGAACCAATTTTGATGAAACTTTTTTTGTTTGATAGCTTATCATCTGACTTAAAATCTGGTATATAATTTATGCGGACAAAGTCGCGGGTAAAAGCTCGTTATTATCTATTAGCGAATAGGTAGGTACGATATTTAGTATGCACCATAGATATATTATCCCTACAGGTAAAACGGTGAAACGGTGAAAGTTGTCCTTACATTATAATAAATACCTGTAGTACTTACTGTAAATGATTATTAAAAACATACAGGGTCCTTCTCAATATACTGACGGCTTTTTAAATGGATGATCAGACCATCAAAATGAATACTTGTCTAAAATGTGCAGTCAAAAATCCACAACAAGCTTCGTCACAAGAGAATACAAAGAAAAATCCACAACAAGCTTCGTCACAAGAAAATACAAAGAAAAATCCACAACACGCTTCGTCACAAGAGAATACAAAGAAAAATCCACAACAAGCTTCGTCACAAGAGAATACAAAGAAAAATCCACAACAAGCTTCGTCACAAGAGAATACAAAGAAAAATCCACAACAAGCTTCGTCACAAGAGAATACAAAGAAAAATCCACAACAAGCTTCGTCACAAGAGAATACAAAGAAAAATCCACAACAAGCTTCGTCACAAGAGAATACAAAGAAAAATCCACAACAAGCTTCGTCACAAGAGAATACAAAGAAAAATCCACAACAAGCTTCGTCACAAGAGAATACAAAGAAAAATCCACAACAAGCTTCGTCACAAGAGAATACAAAGAAAAATCCACAACAAGCTTCGTCACAAGATAATACAAAGAAAAATCCACAACAAGCTTCGTCACAAGAGAATACAAAGAAAAATCCACAACACGCTTCGTCACAAGAGAATACAAAGAAAAATCCACAACAAGCTTCGTCACAAGAGAATACAAAGAAAAATCCACAACACGCTTCGTCACAAGAGAATACAAAGAAAAATCCACAACAAGCTTCGTCACAAGAGAATACAAAGAAAAATCCACAACACGCTTCGTCACAAGAGAATACAAAGAAAAATCCACAACAAGCTTCGTCACAAGAGAATACAAAGAAAAATCCACAACAAGCTTCGTCAGTAAAGTAATAAATTAACCTAAACTACACGGCATCATCATAAATCGTACCTGGTACAAAGGATCCCAATTGATCCCATCACACTAGCTGCGTTCTCGCGCTGGATAGCTAACGAAATCCTCTGCACCAGATACGACCCTGAGCGAACATCGCCGCCACTTTCAACCATCCTCCTGCCCAGTTCTCTCACCAACGAATACTTAGGATATTAAGGATAGAGCGAAGTAGAGGAATCAAATAAAGAAAACAGACCCTGCTACCCAGCGAGAAAGTAGCTAGAAAGACGACGATGATGTCATGATGATGATGACTTAGTAGAAGTTGTCAAAATAACGAAAAATTCCTGTAGTAAAAAATTCTTCGACGCTTAAAAAGTAAGATAATAAATAATTATGGTGTTGACCATGATCATGTCTCGGGTGGGTGACATTTCAACAGATTTACCAAAAGACATTTTAGATTTGTTTTCATGTCCTCTATTAGATTTTTCCAGATTTGAATGGTGGCCGCAAAATCGCGAAATTTTCAAGATGGCGGACAGTTACTATGCCATGCCGCCACTTGTGTCCTATGACCTTTCAAAATTTTCTAATGCTCTTATTTAATGTTGTCTATCTTTTCGCGCCATACCTATTTAAGATAATTAAACTCACTTTGGTAACTAAACTTCGATTACTTCAAAATTTCAGGAACTGGAGAAGCTAGCATCTAGGAAATTGCGAATAAACGCTAAAGAAACTATGCGATTGGCCGAAAAACTTTACACACAAGGTTTCATCAGTTATCCTCGTACTGAGACCAACGAATTTCCGAAAGAGATGAACCTCGGCCAGCTGGTGGGCCAACAGACGGGGGACCGCAACTGGGGGGGCTTTGCGCAGGGCATCCTGGACAGCGGGGGTCCCACGCCGCGGCAAGGCAACAAGAGCGACAAAGCCCATCCGCCCATACATCCTACAAAATACTCGGATAGTAAGTTTCTTTTTGAGGAGTAATGTTGCAGGTTCTGACCCCAGCATTTGTCTCGCGTGGTTTTCGCGTTTTTGCCTGCCACGAGGCTCCGCAATCCTCAATCTCTTCTTGTTCTTGACCAAAAACAATCCCTGAGGTTGGTATAGATTCTCTCATAAACTACTTGACACTGGCGGAAATTCAGTGCTAACTCACAAGCAAGAGTTCATTAATTATAAATTAAAAAACAGTTTTTAAGGGAATATCTATAGGTATCTAGACATACCGATGAGGGCAGCGTAGGACCGGTCGTTATGGCGATCCTTGGGGGAGACCTTTGTCCAGCAGTGGACGTCCATCGGCTGAGATGATGATGATCTAGACATACTCGTAATTATAAGTGACTATGCCCATGATACATTTTGTACAGTCAACGACGGTACAAAGGTAATTTTATTCACGAAATTTTATAAACGCAGTCAACAGCAGAACGGTGTATTGCTACCACTAAATCTATGTTGCAAAAACGAAACTTTCGCTTGCCTGTACCTTTTACTAAATCTTGTTTCGCTAAACGGTTCGGTCGTATTGCTCACTGCTATATCTATAACAACGTAATGAAACACTGTGACATAAGACTATGCACG
Source organism: Agonopterix subpropinquella (assembly GCA_922987775.1). Taxonomy (NCBI): domain Eukaryota; kingdom Metazoa; phylum Arthropoda; class Insecta; order Lepidoptera; family Depressariidae; genus Agonopterix; species Agonopterix subpropinquella. The sequence continues at coordinate 9,350,672 of OV277695.1, read as the reverse complement.
TCCAGAAAAGCTAAGCACATAATCTCCGAATGGTTGATGAAGCTTAATTATGAGGAAACAGAGACCATTACCGACTATCTCACTAAGGCCTGGTTTTGAGAGCTGATAATTATCATGTATTTTAGTTACCTAACTTATATCATTATTATCATTTTATAATATAACTCATATAAACATAATATATTAGTTCTATTCACATCATATACACATACTTATATACATAATTTATTAATTTTATTCTCACATACATCATACCTTTATTGAGCTCACTAGGTACTCTTCACACTTCCACATCCACACCAAATCATAATTTTACATACTAGGGTTACAATCACACACCACCTATAAACAGTAACTAACTTTAATCAACTAGAAACTGGTTTCCCTAGAAACAAGCAGGCTTTCGCTTGCCTACGATGGGAACCCCTGGTAAATGAATTCGGTATACATAAAAAAAATTTTCTGCATTCACCCCAAGTGTACTTTAAGATTTTTATGTAACCATTTTTTTATACCTTTATTTAAATAAATTATTTTCATTTTCATTTTTTCACTATTTCTCCTCACTTACTAGAAACTTTTAGTTGGCAATGTTGTTTTAAAAAATGTTGATACCCTACTACCCTGTAATTAGTCCGTAAGTTTTCCTAAAATGAATAAAATAAAATAAATTACAATTTGTCATTATCTCAACTTAGCATTATCTCAGCATAATTCGATGGTTAAATTGGCAATTGGCGTAAACGGTGCAATTTTGGTTTTTTACATGGTCCTACACTTCACGCGAAGAACACCCATCGGTATATTTACGATTTTTCTCGGATTAATGTTTACCGAGATATCAAAAATTTAAATGTATTTGAAAATCCAAATTTTGTCACCATTAGTAAAGTACAGATTTGTCCTATACGCCAATTGTCACTTTAATAGTTATACAGGGTGTACAATAAAATGGGACAGCTACTTAAAGGGGTGCTTCAGACCATCAACTGAACAACTTTCTCTATGGGACCAATATCGAAATCGCGAAAAAAAAATCTGCTGTCCCATACATTTCAGTCGAGTTATGTTTGCAGTTTTGTATGGGAGAGCGGATTTTTTTTTCGCGATTTCGATATTGGTCCCATAGAGAAAGTTGTTCAGTTTGATGGTCTGAAGCACCCCTTTGAGTAGCTGTCCCATTTTATTGTACATCCTGTATTATAACTGTAGAACCCGTACAGTTTTTGGTCCTTCCAGCCGGATATGATCCAAAAGACAATGCGGGTTTTGTATGAAAGGTTGGCGCCTTATTTTTCGACGTTGTTTTTAGCGTGGCCATCAACTAAACTAGAATATTTTAGTTTAAAATAACGGAACAAACAAAACTTGTTATTACATGTATATCCCTAAACTCAGTCTGAACGGAGATATAAAGGCTTGAAGTTGAAAATAAATGTATTACGTTTACTGTTCGGACTGAGTTTAGAGATATACTTGCTATAAAGTTTTGTTTGTAGCTTTATTCTGAACGATAATATTTAAGTTTTATTGATGGCCGCATTAAAAAAATGAAAAAGCCGCCATTTTTAGTCATTGGCTTTTTTATGCTTCGCATTATATTGCAGGTTTGACAGGCAACGAGCAGCGTCTCTACGAGTTCATAGTGCGCTCGTTCCTGGCCTGCTGCTCCAAGAACGCCGAGGGTCAGGAGACGGTGGTCACCGTTGACCTGGCCGGGGAGAAGTTCACGGCCAGTGGCCTCATGATCACCGCCAGGAACTATTTAGAAGTGTACCCCTACGACAAATGGTCGTCCAAGGAGATACATGTTTATGAGGTAAGTACAGAAGGAAGAAAGTCGCATGTAAGCACTGAGGTAGAATGTATAGAGTTAACTCCACGCTTCATGACGTTGTCCCAATCAACTGCGGCGATATAGTACTCTGGCATTTAGTCGCTCTCTCACTGTGGTCACGTGTATCAGTCTGTTCGAAAAAAAAAAATCTGCATAAAAATGCCGTGGTTGTACTGAAATACTGCACAAACAATTCAAGAAATGTAAGCAAATGTAAAGGAATAACTTTTCATAGGTAAGCGAGATGAATTAATTATTAAAAAGCATTTTCAATATTATTGTAAACAATATTTTTTTCCTTGTACCAGAGACTGACTCCATAGTACTAGTAGTTTTTTTCGAGTTGGCCGCTCCCTCCCTTCCCGCTTCACCGTACCGCACCCCTAAGAGACGCTATTAAACGCAATTTTATAACCTTTAGCAACGCAACCACGTACGGCAAGTCCGACCCGGTCACTAATATCGCTTTTAATTTAAAAAAATTATTTGCTTGTTATATTATTTTTTGTCGACGGGACCAGTTAATATGCCTGTGACGAAATTTTGTAACGGTCATCGACGGCCAACTCCAAGCAAACGGGTAGTACCTATAATAACTATGGGAGTGGGCAATATGTATTGTCTTCTCTTTTTCACCTATATGTTTGTCCTTCACTATAATTTACATGTCTGGCAATGTCTATCTCTTTTTCGCGTATAGGTTTGTCCTTATTTACAATTTCTTAATTCCTAACTATTCTTAATTTATCTTTGTTCCTAACTTATTATAAAACTTTACTGTAACAGAAATGTGTCTGTACATTGAAGATATTTACAAAAAAAGATTACGATATGGTTTTTAGATGTCCCTGATTCCAAATCACACATTTTTGGATTTTTTGTCTGTCTGTTTGTTTTTCTGTTTGTATATTTGTTTGTTTGGGTGTTTGTTTGTTCGAGTATCACGCAAAAACTACTGAACCGATTTTGATGAATTTTTTTTTGTTTGAGCTATCAAACAAAAAAAAATTCATCAAAATCGGAAGAAAAATATAATCCTGGGTGTTAGCTGCATCGTTTGCCAAATTAAAATGGCCGCTTAGAGTCTTTTGATATCTCCTTAGTGCCCAAAAAGCATTCTAGGCCACACGGCAATTTTTTTTCATTTTTGACTATATCTTATACGAGCTTTTACCCGCGACTTCGTCCGCATAAATTATATACCAGATTTTAAGTCAGATTATAATCTGACGATTATATTTATCTTCCAGGCTGGTCAAACGTTCAATCCAACGAGCATAGACATGGTAAACAGCAGCACTTCTCCACCCAATCTGCTAACAGAAGCTGACCTGATCGCGTTGATGGAAAAACATGGTATTGGTAAGAATACAATGATTTTTAGGGTTCCGTACCCAAAGGGTGAAAACGGGACCCTATTACTAAGCCTACGTTGTCCGTCCGTCCGTCCGTCCTTCTGTCCGTCTGTCTGTCTGTCTGTCTGTCTGACTTTCTCTCACAGATTATGCGTTATGATGACGGCGGATTTGTTAACAAATAATAAAAATGTCAAAAAGTTAAAAATTAAGGGGAGTTCTCAACAAGAAACTAGTTTTTATCAACGTTTTTTCTTCACGCTCTATCGTAAAAACGGTAATACATACAAGCGTCAAACTAAGTGTGATTATAGAGCATACTCTACAGAATAACTACAAATACTAAAAACCGGCCAAGTGTGAGTCGGTCTTGCGCTAAAGGTCTCGGCCCAAAAAAAAATTTTTCTAAGTTAATAATGTTGTGTTCTGTGGTGGTGTGGTACGGAATCCTCGGTGCGCGAGTATCCCGACTCGCACTTGACCGGTTTTATTCTAGTATAGTCACTATTTGCAAGCACGTACCCAGAGGTTCGGGGACAATGCTGTAGGTGTAGGTAATCACTGTTCCATACTAAGATTGAAGAGCGATGATAGCCCATACGGAAGAGAGCTAGCGCCTCAATCATGAGGCCGCGGTTCATTTCCTGGCCTGTACCACTAAGTTCTTCGGAATTTATGTACGGTTGTATTTATCATTTACTAGCTCGGCGGTGAAGGAAAACATCGTGAGGAAACCTGCATTCCCGAGAATGAAAAGAAAATACCATAAGTTCGGAGATATGCGTAAATATGGGTGAGCTTGGGGCGAACACAAAAGGACCAGCGCTGGTCTCTGTTACAACGACCCTTGCTTGCAATAGCCCAACCACCAATAATCAATCCATACTAATATTCGGATTTCGGGGGATTCGGAGTGATTCGGATTCGGATAAATCCCACCTTGACTATTAGAACGCTAAGCTTACTATATTGATAGCGATACTAAGAAATCTACTTACAAATCCCAGAATTCACTGGTCGCCGCTGCGACCAGTGAATTCTGGGATTTGTAAGCGATTTCTATAGGTATAGAAATATCGTATAGGTAGCGACCTACCGAAGATTTTGAGTCTGATAGAGTAAGAAAAGTATGGATTCTTAAAATCCATAAAAGTATGGATTTTTAAAATCCATATTTGTCACAAACTATGGCTACTTTATGGCGACAAAAATCAAATTAAAAATGTGTCTCGGACGGGACTTGAACCCGTAACCTGCCGCTCGGCAGGCCGAAGGGAGCGCAGCCCCGGTTTCTAAACAATAAAACAACATTTCCAAAAAACAATGTAGTCATTGCAGATTTTTAATTTATCGGGTCACAGCGGATTTGTTTTTGTAGTTATTATGTTTAAAACCACTAAGATGGCTGCTATATTGGCGGTTTTAATGATAATAGCTACAAGCATAAAACATAAGCATAGCATAATCCGTAATGTTTCGATAAATTGAAAGCCAATCAGGACTACAATGTGACATTCTTGTTTTTTGGAAATGTTGTTTAATTGTTTAGACATACAAAAAATACGGGCTAGGCTCGGTACACTCTTAATAATCAATAATATTTGAAATAAGTGACGACAATTTTCATAACTTCTTGTAACGTAAACATGTAATAACGTGTCAGGTACGGACGCGACCCACGCGGAGCACATAGAGACGATAAAGAATCGGTCGTATGTCGCGCTGGCGGACGCGATACACTTCGTGCCGGGCCTGCTCGGCATGGGGCTCGTCGAGGGCTACGACGCGATGGGCCTCGCCATCTCCAAGCCACACCTCAGGGCCCAGCTGGAAGCCGACTTGAAGGCCATCAGTGAAGGCAGGAAACAGCCGCAACTCGTTTTAGCTGAGCAGGTACTGGCATAATATTATAAACTCCAGTTTATACCCAGGCAGGTCTCCAGACCTGCCCCGGCTTCGCACGGGTACACAAACCTTCGTCCATTCGTGAAAACCGTATGAAAATCCCTACAGTAGTTTCTGTGATTTTTATCCTCTACAATAAAGACAGACAGTCTAGTATGATTTCTCGATTTGCACGAGATTACTAGTCGCGGCAAGCGCGACGCGACGTTTGCTCTCTGAAAAGCGCGGGAAGACGTCATTCTCTCTCTCTCTCTCTCTCTAGAAAAAACATGCTAGACGGGCTCGAAGACGGAAGTGATACCAAACTCAAACTCTATGGAATGGAATGTATGTATTGTTCGTACACGAATTAGGATTTGAAACTCTATAAAAATTTCACTCCCTGTCTCCGTTGCGCGCGGCTGCCGCGCGTTTCAATGTTCGATGATTTGCGGCGATAATGGAATAAAATAGAAAACTGTATTTTCGACCAACTGAGATCACAATATTGTTAGTAACACACTTAGCCCATTGTTCGTTTATACACAACAACATATTACTTCATTATAATTGTTTGTTTGTCAGCACGTGAACCATACAGCAATGTTAAGTAATTGAGACTCAGCTTAATCTAAATCCAATTGCAGGTAGCGAAATATAAAGAAGTTTATTTGAGGGCGACAGCGGAGGCGAATAAAATAGACACCGCGCTGGCGGAGCGCTTCAGCGAACGACCCAACGAATACACGCCTACCAACGAGAACATGCCCGACATGCCCTCAGGTAACTTATACAGGGTCCTTAATATGCTGACACTTTTTTAAGGCGATGACCAGACTATGAAACTGAACAACTTTCTCTATGGAATCAACATCGAAATCGCGAAAAAAAAAACAGTTGTCCCATACGTTTGGCCCCGAGTAGGTTTGCAGTTTTGTATGGAAGTGATGATTTTTTTTTCGCGATTTCTATGTTGGTCCCATAGAGGAAGTTCTTCAGTTTGACGGTCTAATCATCCCCTTAAAAAAGTGTCAGCATATTAAGAAGGACCCTATATACGTGTACGTGCTCGTGTACTTTTCATCATCATCATCACCATTTATACGTCGACTAAAAGGAATAAGAGACCTATCACACAAGCGATTTTTGAGCGTAGCCGATGTAGCAAATGCACCGCAACGACGTCGTAACTGCACCGCCGTGATTTTTAAGCACAGGCGTCGATTGAGCGTTGTCGCCGCGATACTGATTGATCTTAGAAATGTGGCGTTGTCGTGGTGATATCGCGACGGTATCGTTTCGTCAACGCCTACTCTCAAAAATTGCTTATGTGATATGGCCCAAAGCGTGAAAGAACAATATGTGGCCACTCGGGCTCAGTGCCCTGCTGTATGATCCTACAGGAGCCTCCATACTTGAAAGGCACGTTAAGCTTTTGATACCGGACAGTTCCGTCAGATGGCGGTGTAACTATTCGTTAGGTCACATGCGTATTAAGGCTGTTTGGAAATTATCTGATAGCAAGTCTAGTTGACCACAAATTGGCCTCCACCAAGCCGCACTGGGACCACGTGGCGTGGTGGAGTATAGCCTGCTCACCCTTATTTGTTAGAACCTTCGCTCTGCTTGACTCTGCAGTGGGATCCTAAAGGACTTATAATATACTAGAGTATACCGCGGCTTCTTCCGCACAAATTACACCAGATTTTAAATCACATCATCAATCAATTTGATTGATATCTTACTATCAAACATAAAAGTGTCATCAAAGTCGGTTCAGTAGTTTTTGCGTGTTGCTCGAACAACCAAACAAACAAACAGACTGACAGACAAAAATTCTAAAAAAGGTTGATTTGGAGTCAGGAATAAAAACCATATCGTAATCTTTTTCTTGTAAATATCTTCAATGTACAGACACACTTCTGTTACTATCAGTTTAAAATAACAATGTGCATGACCTCGCTCGCAAATGTGACGTCACTCAATCACACGAACTTCACTCGAGTCATTCAAATTATTGTTTCCTTTGCATAGAGTCTAGATTCCTTTGTCAACCGAGTGAAGTTATCCAACGGCCCTTCCAGGTCATGCACATTGTTATTTTAAACTGATAGTACAGTTTTATAATAGTTAAGATACAAAATGTTTGTTTTTCAGCACTGAAATGTCCAAAATGCGGTTCAGACATGGTCGTAAGGAACAAGAAGAGCAATGCCGACGAATTTTTCATAAGTTGCCTGTCTTACCCCAGCTGCAAGAATGCCGTTTGGTTGCCTACGATAGTGAAGACATTACAAGTGCTCCCCGACACTTGTTCCACGGTAAGTTATGGAACTATACAACGTGTTAATGAATTAACGCAAAACTAGAAAGTAGTTTGTTTAGAATCGAGAGCAGAATCGAATTATTATAGTTTTAACATAGATAATTTTTTTCAAAATATTAAATAATTTGTCTGTAAAATTTAAAATTTTCGAAACCCGATGTCAACCCATGGCACGGGCACACTCACCCTACTTACTACCAAAACAAGATTATAAAAATGTATCCATGAGTACGTTAGCGCTTTCTTTCAGTGCTGAAATGATAACAAATCATTTTTGCCTCAAAACTTAAAATGCGAATAACTTTAAATTTTAACTATCAAAATAATGAAATTATTGTTTCAATCTAATTATTTGGTTATAAATCAGTTGGGGTGTATGAGGTTTTGCGCTAATTCATTAACACGATGTATAGGCTATCAAGTTCGTGCGCGGCACTCCCATGGTCTGCGGGGCGCGGGGGAGGGGGTGTGTTAAAGGCGTCAGAGGGGAGCGGGCGGCGAAGCGGGGGGCGGGGGCGCACGTGTCGCGTGCTACGCTGCCACCTTATTGCTATCGGCGCTATATCTAGCGCTTTTTTTGGTACGTTTAGCGCCGTATCTGAGAATTTAGCGCCTAGTGGAAAATCTAGTTGTGGCAACAGCATTCGTGTTTCAATATCCTGTAATTTGTATTTTGCGATTCAAATACAGTGCCTTAAATAGGGCGGTGCGAGCGGTGCCTTGGCGGTGCCCAGGCACAGGGCGCAGACCCTGGAGGGGCGCAGAATTGACCCGGTTGGTTCCAAGTTTTGGTTCTTGCATGGTGTGGTACACATACCTATGCAATATTCTTTTTCGCGCATACGGGTGTAGACGCCAGATTAAGTCTTGTTTCGTGAAATTTCGAGCTCCCTTCGCACGCCTTTGAGTTGTTTTTGAGCATGTATAGGCTAAATGAACTCATACCACCCGCCACCGTCTGACCTCAGTTCTGCGACCCTATGTCTGAGGCTAGAGCATTTTTCGAGGGTGCGGTTTTAGACGCTCGCACCGGGCGCATAAAAGGCTATTTACGGCACTGTTCAAATATAATAAATATTGATAGCATATTATTGTCAAAATGTATCCATAGAGAGTGCAGTGTTCGATAGATTCAAAAACGAATGCTACGGGTTTTGGACTAACTGTGGTCCATTTAGAGTGCCTTAAAAGACTAACAAATTAGAAAGAACTTCAGAGTTAGTACTAAATCGCTCTTTTTGAAGTTTTAGCGCTCAATCTATTTTTGAGGTGGCAACCCCTAGTCTCTCTCTGTAATGTAGTGTTCACACGCGGCAATATACGACGTCCAATTATTCCTTCCGATCCGTTAGTTGCACTGAGTACATTATCTATACGGAGGTACCTAATTAAGATATGAATCATACCCAAAAGCCTTTTCTACTCCTCTATGAAAACTTACGAAATTAGTTGTATAAAAAAAGTCTACACCTTTGTTGGAAAGTCGGCGGGAAAAATCGGTCGTTTATCGAGTGTGAAGGTACCATAACGCGCATGCGCGGCACTTGCGCGCGTCGCGTGCTACCTGGCCCCCGCCTACGTCTGTACCCCCAGGGCGCGCCGCGCACGAACTTGACGGCCTATAATCATTGTTTTGTTTTCTAATATTCAACCTAAACCACAGTATAAGAAAGAATATCCTAAACTGTTTTATTTAAAGTTGAATGGGCTTGCATAGAAATGCAAAGTGGCGCTTTTGCTTCGGAGACGGCTGTCGCCACTTGTCTTCCCGCTCACGCTCGCTGCTACAATTACTCATGCCCTCTCGCTCGCACCACGCCGCGCGCCTTATGGTGCTATGCAAATCATTGCATAATCTTTGGCGACGCGTTGCACGCCTAGTTTGCACTTCTAACCCCTCTTATAGTGTTCTGTAGCGAGGAATGATGAAATATCTCACGAACGAAACGTATGAAGGATTTTAAGAGCAACCTTTGCCCAGCTATGTGTTTGTAAACAGCAAAATTCCTTTATTTTCCGACTTTTGTGTACGGAGAATGCTGCAGAGCTATTTAATCAAAAACTTATCTTTTTTCTTTTTAATTAGAAAAAAAAGGTTAAAAACAACAAAATCCGAACTCTATGTTCATGGACATAGAGTTCAACTATGGGTAGATTGATCTGACGTCGCCGTGTGTGTTTTGTACAGTCAAGATACCATCAGATAAATCATAGCAGACAAAGTGTTCTAATATTTTTGAACACACATTTTAGTTCTTCTTGTCTTTAAGGATATATTAAAAATATTTGAACACCTTGTCTGCTATGAACTATATGATGGATTGATGGTGACTGTACTCGAAGCTTGAACTGGTGAGGCATATTAAAATTTTCCATGAACTGAAGTCTAGAAATGTTTATTTTCAGTGTGGTCCAAATTACAAGCAAATCAAATTTGAATGGAGAAACAATTCGATAAGTCACTTGTACCCGCCTCCCTACATCGCTTGCATCGGTGGCTGCGACACTACATTCCTAGAACTACTCAAAATTAGCCTTTCCAGTGTCAGAACAGTACCAGAAACGGCCAGAACACAAAATCCTACAAACACAACAAATAATGTTGCGCCTCCAAGACAAAATCAGACAAGTAGCACAAATAATCAGCCAAGGCAACATGTACCTCCTCCTACTCTTAATTGGCTTCAAAATGCCAATACAGATAATATTGCGCCTCCAAGACAAAATCAGACAAGTAGTACAAATAATCAGCCAAGGCAACATGTACCTCCTCCTACTGTTAATTGGCTTCAAAATGCCAATACAGATAATACAGCCCCTCCAAGACAAAATCAGACAAGTAACACTAATAATCAGCCAAGGCAATATGTACCTCCTCCCACTGTCAATTGGCCTCAAAATGCCAATACGGTGCGAGGAACCGGAAATACAGGGGCCGGTGATGATAATAATGTGCTATGTGGTTGTAATAACCCCGCTATTCTGCTGACTGTAAGAAAGCAGAATGCAAATTTTGGTGAGTGTTTTATCTATTTTCTAACATTTTACACATCTCAACATTTTCTAACGCATTCCTGGTATTATAAAACCGATTTGTAAAGCCCGACCAGAAAAAATTAAAAACCTTTCCATGTTGCGGAAAATCATTGGAACTAATTTGTGTCTTTGCAATATTATCATTAAAGGGATTGTAGCACCCCAAAACAGATTTTTTTTATTTTTCTCGTATAAACTGCAGGACTGATTGCTATGAAATTTGATAGTGAGGTTAGTGGTGTTGCAAAGAAATGACAACTTTTTTGCGAACTCGAACTCGCGAGTAAATGCTAGTGTTATTGTTTTCCTCTCAAAAGTTTTATATCAACAAAAATAAGTGATCAAATGGAAACTTAAAATAACAACAAGGTACCTACCATTTTTTGAACAAGAATTTGTCAACTGTAACCACGTGGGGTTTTCGATTTGCTGGGAATTCTCGGGTTCCCGGGAATCTTCAACAGATTGAACCGAATTGACCGTTTAGTGCCACGCCCACGACCAATTTCTATAGTGTTTTTTTATCTGTTGAATATGTTCCCGTTATCCCCGGAATTCGAAAACCCTAGTACCACGCCTATTTCTTTAAAATAGACATGAAAAATCAATAACACCTATATTTGTTTACAGGCAAAAAGTTTTATAAATGCCAAATGGGCAAAGACAACGGCGGATGCGATTTCTTCTTATGGGCCCCAGAATCTGTGGATGCTGCTCAAAATCAATTAGACACTCCCCCGCCTTCCAACTCTTGGGGCAACCCCCAGACGGGATCCAATCAGAATTCAGGGGGCAGTGGTCCACAGGGAAGTAGTAATAATACCAGGGGATGGGGCATTACTCCAAGTTTTTCAAGAGATGATTTCCCGGGAAACGAGGACAATGTTAAATGCAACTGTGGACTGCCATGCAAGAAGTAAGACATTTTACGAGTTAACACCAAACTGAATCAAATTGTTCTATAGCTCTATCATCTATTCCATGATAGAGCTATCCCTTTTTGTTGGCGCCCAAAAACATTCGCTAGAGCGAGAAACATTGCTTGCAGGTGCCCACAATCTTCGGACTGCGGAGTCTTAGTACAAAAAAGAGATACCTAACGTAACATTGCGAATTTGTATTTTTTAGTGTTCCGTACCAAAATTGGAAAAACGGAACACTTATGGAATCAGCTCGGTGTCTGTCCGTCCGTCTGTCACAGGCATTTTTCTCAGAGACCGTAAGACATAGGAAGTTGAAACTCGGTACAGATATAGCAATTGGTGGTCCAATGTCATAAATGAATAAAAAAAGCTAAATTTTTATATTGGGGGGCAATTTCGGGAATAAGAAAGGGCAACTAAAAAAAAAATTTTTTTCTACCCTATGGTGTGGGGTATCAATTGAAATCTTATAAAAATACGAGTCTAAAATAGTACATTACGATACGTGTGACCTAAGTAGTCCATTATTGCACGGCGTGAAATTATCGTCCGAGCGCAGCGAGGACGATAAACGCCGTGTAATAATGGACTTACTTAGGTCACGAGTATCGTATACTATTTTATAGCTCGTGTGACCTAAACCCGCCAACTTTTTAATGTAATGAAATTCTCTTTAATGGTGAACTTTTTAACCGACTTCAAAAAAGGAGGTTTTTAATTTTATGAATACGTATACCAAATAAAAGAGGAGAAAGGGGGCCCGGGGGGCGAAGCCCCCGGCGGGGTGGGGGTAAATATACTATTTCAAATTTTTTATAAAAACTTTTTTTAACAAAATTTTCAATTCAATCTGAGAAATTGCTGTCCCCACCTCTATTTCAAAAAATATAGCCGTATAAGATCTGAAAAAAATCATGAACATCAGAAATAACGTGTAGATGGCGGGAAAATTATCAGGGTGGCTCTAACTTGGATAGTTTTTTTTCTATACCCAAAAAACTAACACCAGTGTGACCAGTGTAAAATGATCTTCAGTTACTATATTACCACATACTAAGTAAGTGTCAATTTATAGTGGTTATTTCAATGACCCATGTTAAACAACTGGTAGTACGGAACACTAATTGCCCGAGTCCCGACTCGTACTTGGCCGGTTTTTATATATGTATACAGTTTTTGATGCATGAACAACGCATGTTCAAGACCCCAGTGTATCACATGTGCTCCATCACCCATTGTTTAACTATTATTAACTTATAGGTAGGCATACATGGCGATGGATGTACATGGCATTTTCTCTCATCATCATCTTATTTAAGAGCTGCGATGGTGTCGGTGTAGTTTTCATCTACCCTGTTTCTTTTCCGCAAGTGGCTTGAGTTCTTGATACGACACGACATCGCCCTTTTCTTCCACGTGTGGTAAATTAACTGTCTTAGTCTTCCTCTGCCTTTTATTTTCTCTTACAATATAGTTTTAAAGTAATTGTCTTGTCTTATCAAGTGTCCGATCATTTTTACTCTCTGGTTGCCTATTATTTTCAGAATATTCCTTTTTTTTTAACCATTCTTAACACCTCTATATTTGTTATTCGACTTGTTCAATGACTGTATATCGAGCCTTTTTGGGAAGAACATCGTAAGCGACAATTAAGTTTTTTTACAGGACGAGGTTTTTTTCTATATAATCTTATAAATCGTGAATGGTATTTACTTGATATTTAAAAAAAATGTTATGTGTGATACTTTCTATTATTTAGAGGAACAGTTTTTAACTAACAGCTGCAAATTATTTTTAAACATCTGTTCTAGAGGTTACGTAAATATCACATTTTGAAATTTTGGGCGCTTACGATATTCTTCCCGAAAAGGCTCGATATTATTGGGGCAAAACACGCGGAACAATCTTGTCCAATTGTACCAAATATCTAAAACTATATGAAATGTATGTATTTCAGGATAACGGTACACAAAGAAGGTCCGAACAAAGGCCGGCCATTCTACGGCTGTCCTAAAGAATTCAATGCTCGCTGTAACTTCTTCGAGTGGGCCGACGGCGCATCTACCACTTCTAGTAATGGTATGTCATAGATTTTCATAGCCACTATAGTTTATAATAAAACCGGTCAAGTGCGAGTCGGGCTACTCGCGCACCGATGGTTCCGTACCACACAACCACAGAACACAACATTATTAACTTAGAAAAAAAAACTTTTTGTGTCCGGGACCTTTAGCGCAAGACCGACTCACACTTGACCGGTTTTTAGTATTTGTTGTTATTCTGTAGAGCTTGCTCTATAATCACACTAAGTTTGACGCTTGTATGTATTACCGTTTTTACGATAGAGCGTGAAGAAAAAACGGTGATAAAAACTAGTTTCTTGTTGAGAACCCCCCTTAATTTTTAACTTATTGACATTTTTATTATTTGTTAAAAAATCCGCCGTAATAACGCATAATCTGAGAAATTTTCAACTATCTAGATTACGGTTCAAAAGTTACAGCCCTAAATAGGTAGGACAGACGGACAGACGGACAGACGGACGGACGGACGACAACGTAGGCTTAGTAATAGGGTCCCGTTTTCACCCTTTGGGTACGGAACCCTAAAAATTAGCTTCATAAAATAAATAGCCTGCAAACATCTTGAGCAAGGCCTTGACTCAAAGAAATAATTTTTTTAGATGAAAGCACTACTGCGCAGGTCAACTCCTCAACAACGCCTGTTTAGTATATAATTTTAACCAAAGATATTATTTGGTCTTCGCCTTGTCTTCGCTGACCAAATAACATCGTTGACTTTAACCTAAATTAATTATGAGACGCTCGGTGGAGCATAGCTTTATTTTCTCAAACTAGAATAACTTGCAACCGTTCATAATTACTGGAATTTTACTCACATATTCATCGCCTTGTCTTCGCTGACCAAATAACATTGTTGACTTTAACCTAAATTAATTATGAGACGCTCGGTGGAGCATAGCTTTATTTTCTCAAACTAGAATAACTTGCAACCGTTCATAATTACTGGAATTTTACTCACATATTCATCATTAGTTTATCTAGTGAAATTGAAATCATAAAAAAATATATAGGATCCTTCTTAATATGCTGACACTTTTTTAAGGGGATGATCAGACCGTCAAATTAAACAACATTCTCTATGGCACCAACATCGAAATCGCGAAAAAAAATCTGCTCGTCCCTAGAAAATTGCAAACCTACTCGAGCCTAATGTATGGGACAGCAGATTTTTTTTTTCCCAATTTACTTACAGTACTTTTATTAATTATTTTTAATCGAAAATATGGCATACGCAATTACGCACGCACTTTTCGGAGGACTGGGTGGGCAATCGCGTTTCTCATGGCACCTTAAGCCAGGTCAGAGTTAGACGCCTATTAAGACGGCTTGAAAATTCTCTGACATCAAGTTGACCACTAACTTTCCTCCACCAATTAAACTTTTTGAGGTCTTTTCTCTGCAGTGTGATGCTACAGGATAAAACTTACTTATTGTCTCATTATAATTATTCAGATTGGGGTAACGCTGGAAGCAGTAGCAGTAGCAGTAGCTACACAACACGAGGCAGAGGCAGGGGGAGGGGGCGGGGCGGCGCGGGCGCGGGCGGGGAGGGCACGCGCGGGCGCCGCTGCGGCCTCTGTCGGCAGGAGGGGCACACCAGGGCACGCTGCCCCAACGGTAACACCGACTGAAGCTCGCACCGGACCCCGTCTGAAGCCTTGATCCGTGTCGGATACGAAATGAAGTCCTTTGGCATACCTAACTCTTATGCCAAGGTCGTATGGTTGAAAGTAGTCGTACACTCGTACAGTCAAGAGCACATCAAGCTTTACACTTGCAATTCGATTGTAACGCTTATGGCGCACTAAATAAGAACGGTACAAAGTCCAAAGTGTCAAGCTTGACGTGCTCTTGACTGTACATCCACTGTGTCAAAAAATAATACTCCAAATTGGTTTCAAATTTTTTGTTTAATTTGTTAATAACAAGTTGAAATATAAGCCCAAGTAGGCCATGGTACAATAATATAAGTAGGCAAGCTAAAACATTGAGGCATCCGTCGCCTCACCATCATTGCGGATTGCTGTCTCATCAAATCATCAAAGGTTTTATACCTATTAGGTGTAAGTAATATTTTGTACATAAGCCTAGTTGTTTACGTTAAGTAAAATATTTTCGTATTTTATTGTTTTTAATTTAATAGTTAAGGCGCCTTCAAATTTGCCGCAAAGTGTCGCGCCGCGGCACCGCGGCTACAGCGCTGTCAAATTCATACAAATTAACAAAGCGCGGGTGTAGCACTACAGTCGCGCGTTTTTTATTTTTGACAGTGCTGGGCTGCGTTCAGAACCTACACCCTAGGTGCACCCAGAGTGCACCACGAGCGCAACTTTTCGCACTAAACGCCGTTCAGAGCCTCGGTGAAGAACGTTTTACTATTGGCTATGTGCGAAGTGGGTGTTGGGAACTGTCATGTCGATCGCAGCGCACACTGTGGCAGAAATTTGTACTTTCCGGGCGAAGCTGTGTCAGATTTGCTTGAATCTATGCCAATCCGCACACTCATTCAATTCTCAAATATCTAAACCAGCAAATACTAATACTTAAGATTTGGCAGGGATGTTTTTATTGTCATCTGGGTGTTCACAAAAAAAAGATTTTTCGCAATTCAACCCCCAAAGGTGTGGAAACGGGGGTGAAAGTTTGTATGAGAATTTCGTAACAAAGAATGGGAATTTCAGCCAGTTAGGTATTATAATATTTTTAATATCGACAATATTGCTCATTTATTTAGTTTTTATTTTCTTTTATTATAAAATAACAAACTTTATCCTAACATTTAATGTGCAAATAATTCACGGGGCCGTGTTGCGCTAGATGGCGCTAGTGACGACACTAGCGCCGTTAAAAAGCGAGTTAAAAAAACAACCGCACCCAAACGTTCTGAACGCAGCCCTGCGCTGCACCCGCGTTGCCGCGGCGCGACACTTTGCGGCAAATTTGAATGCGCCCTTAATCGTTCTTCGTTATTTTATTATATTAAGAATCTAAGATTTTTTATAAATAATATCGAGCCAATATCTAGCGTTAGTATTACCACAGGTATTAAAGTAAATACCCCAGAGCTTCGAACAATCACGCCAGTGGATAATCTATGGGAGACATTGGGCGAGCGCGTCACGTGATGATTTTGTGCGCTTTCTACAGAAAACGTTTTAAGGAGTGCATAAAATAATCATATAATGTCTCCCTAACACCGGCTCTTCATTCTCGCCGAGAACGGGCGAGACAGGCCGAGAACGAGAGTGTGGATGCCCTTCATTGTTCTCGTGGCGTCGTAAGCCATAGTAATTTTCCTTGAAAGAGTGGAGTGCGGGCTATAGATTGTCCACTAGCGGAATTGTGCGAAACGTTGACACTGCGGGATATTTACTCATGTGGTAAAGACCACGCCTAGGCCTAGCAAAGTGAAATAGGCGAAATAATAATATAAATAAAACTAACCCAGTAATCATAGGTACGTATTTAATTAAAAAAAAAAAGGTATTTGTATAACTTACAATTAATGTAACGTGACACCCTACCACCGCCTCTTGCTCTTCTGTTTCAAAGAGCTCAAACTGTGCGCTCGTTGCATCTCGGCCTGCTCCGCCGCGACGGTCTTGTCAGTCATCATGTCGAGCAATATCTCGAACTTCAGCCGCAACATGTTGTTCTCTTCCTCCAGCTGTTCCAGCTCTTTCTTGAGACGTATGTTCTCTTTATGTGCTGCACCCGCTTTGCCGGAGGCTGTTTGAACATTCATAAAACTGATTTATTATATGTAGTTATTTAAGCTGGTAAATAAAACAAAGTTGGTACAGTACGACCAGGAGTGCGATTTTTGAAACTCATTCTTTGAACTCACCAGTTGAAAATGTTAATATTCAGGCACGTATCCAATGGGAGGGGGGGGGATAGGTGGGATTTATCCTCCCCCCCCCCCCCCCCCCCCCCCGAAATCCAAATATTTGTATGGAAAAGTGATTAAAGCACTTACTTTTTCATTGCATGTAGACATGCATCTTTCTACTGCTAATTTGACATTAAAAATCATACTCCAGCAGTGCGATTTTTGAAAGTCAAATCAGCAGTAGAAAGATGCGTATTTTCATACATTTTCAACTGCTGAGTTCAATGTATGAGATTCAAAAATCGCACTCCTGGAGTGCGATTTTTGAAAGTCAAATCAGCAGTAGAAAGATGCATATCTCCACGGTAATTATGACATTTTCAACTGCTGAACTCAGCGAATGAGATTCAAAAATCGCACTCCTGGCCCCAGTTTATTTTTCTATTATTTTCTGATTTAATTAACACGACAAGTGACAATTGACAATAAATTGTCTGTTGTAATACTCTAAAGAGTACATTGCTGAGTATGCTAGGACACATGAAGCACTGCAAGTTTAGCGTCATTAGTAACCAGCAATGTACTCTGAATTGTCATTGTCAATTGTCACTTGTCGCGTTTATTAAACAAGGCCCAGGTCCTACTGTAGTTGTAGCAGATTATGGTCGTGAGTTTATGTATGTATATGTATGTTATCTAAGCTGACGGTTTTAAACACACAGGCACGTATCCAGGGGGGGGGGGGGGGGGGTAGGTGGGAATGAATATGGTAAGTATATGTATCTAGAATATCTCTGGGTTACCCTCTCAGGAGATATAGTCGTTAGCGTATGCTTAAGACGCTATGGTAGGACAAAACGCCTTGGAGGCATAGATTTATATATTACTAGCGTAAGGATAGGCCCGTCAGAATATTTTACAAAAACCTTCTTCATAGAAACAAAAATTTGCGCCATCTGTCATAACTCGTATACGAACTATATCGTGTCATATATTTGTAGTGCTCTAAAACTGTCATTTTTCCTTGCATTTTAGAGCCAACGAACTGGGGACAATAGTCAAGCTCATAGGCCATGTCCTTACGCTAGTAATATATATGTCTTTGCTTGGAGGTATCTTTTATTTTTCATGTTTCGACACAGGTCCGGCACTTCAAACAACGTTTTAGATTTGACATGATGACGTTCGCACATGCGCACTTTGCGAAAATTGTGCATGACATATGTGTAGGGTTGACTTAACACGCATCGTATGAACTACATTATACATTTTGTTACTTTTTATAGTTCATTCTGTTATTAAAATAGTTTTTAAGCTAAAGAATCATAGAAAATGTGAATTTAGCGTTATTTTCCAACTTTTATTTTTACTGTGAGGAGAAAAATACAATATATTTTATGTAGTCAAATCCAACGGGTGCGCGCGCCTGACTGCATTCCCTTGCTCGGCTTCCCTCAAGTTACCACAGACAGTGTGAGGGGGGTGAGGTATCTAAAGTCAGAGGGGGGCGGGGAGTGGCCGTTCTGTATGTAGAACTATATACTATTACCTATTCTGTGGTTTCGACTAGAATTATACAATTTACCGAAACCAAAATCATACCTCAGTATTCTTGGATAGTTTATCTAGTGAAATCATAATAATATATTGAATACACGATTGGGATTACTTTGCTCGATAGAAAATCATCACAAAGATGACGTATTTTCACGTATTTTTACCCATTTTTCTCACCTGAGAAGAACTTAAAATAGTTTCAGATTATTGGTATTTATACTAACTCACATATTCACCATTAGTTTATCTAGTGAAATCATAAAAAAATTTATAAAAAGTACTTTTGTTAACTCTTTTTAATCGAAAATTCGGCACGCGCACGCACTTTGGGCTGGGTAATCGCGTTTCTCATAGAAAATATTCGTCTGAACTCTACAAAATGTTTGATATAATTATGTTATGAAACCAAGCACGTATCTAGACTTTGGGACATTCATTTTCAGGGGAATTTTCGTTGAAAAACGTAAAAATTATAGCTGTAAACATTGTTTCATATTTTGATGAATAAGCGATACCAACTGCTCCAGACTATAATAATGGGCAAAGTCTCAGAGGGCAAATGAAGCGTCGGTAGGCCACGAATGTCATGGCTCGCGAACCTGAAAGAGTGGACAGACATCGCCAGCGTCGAAGAGCTGTTTCGTTTGGCGAGAGATAGACAGGGATATGCAGAGCTGACTGCCAACCTCTAATGGAGGGAGAGGAACCCGAAGAAGAAGAAAAAGAAACATTGTTCCATTCAAATATTCGGATTTCAGGGTGGGTGGGGAAAATCCCACTCTGGATACGTGCTTGTGTGAAACAAAAGCAGGGAGGGGACCCTGCGCTCAATAGATTGAAGTAGGGTAGGTATCTGCTGTGCTTTAAGGATGTTTTAACGCCGTACCTGGTATCCATTGCCCTTCTTCAAACGAAACTTCGAAATCCCCCAGCTTCAGCTTCAAAGGTCCGATGTCCAGTGATAACTCTTTCGACGCGTAGTCGCTGCCGAACTCCTTCTTTATTACTGACGTGTCTTGTCTTCTCACAGGTATTGTTTTTGGCGCAAATTTATTGCTAAATAAAGGCATTTTAACATTAGTATTAAGTTTTATACAGCGTATATAATATAAACTAAAACGTAGTGATTATTTATTCAGTGATATAAACGCAAACGCTATTATGACTTAGTTGTCAAAACAAACGGTTACCATGGCAACTAGTTATATTCCTTGATGGCAACCAAAGAGTACTTTGATGGCAACTGATATTAGACAGGACCAAGAAGCTTGAAATTTTCCTAATCTTCTTGGACAGGACCATATTATGTGTAATGTAATTCACTACACAGGACATTGACCAAGAAGTTTCGCTTATACTAGTAATTAATTTGTTCAGTGGTAATGGCACAGCTTATTTAATGGCTAGGTTTCAGAGCTGCTGCCTGTCCATTGAAGCTGTGCGAGCTGTGTAGTTTTTTTTTTTTAACTAATCAGGAGCTCGGGCGAGATCGGAAGCGCCTCGCCCGAGGTCCTGATTGGTTAAAAAAACACAGCTACATAGCTCGCACAGCTTCAATGGACGGCACCGTTATGGGAGGGTATTTGAGGGCTCCCTGAGAGTAGGTCTGTGCCCCAGTATAAGAACATACTACAGTATACCTGCGCCCTGCAGAGGGACGTATATAGGCTGATGATGATTCCCACGTTGCGGTGGCCCGGTACCCGGGGTCGGGCTATTCCATTCCCTTTGGGGCCAGGTGCGAATCTATAGGCCTAACGGGTAAATTACGATACTCGGGAACATGTGAAAACTTTCTTACATGATGCACATAATCATACACAAGCAGGTAGGTACATAAAGAGTTTGCCCATTCACGTTAACCCGGCGGCAACTGGAACGTGATGCGAAAAAGCACTATCTGTGGTCACAGTACTCAGAGTACCCTGTACTACCCTTCTTGTAGGTACCTAGTGGTATTCAAAGACTACAGGTGGTATTGAGGTATGGTATACTCTTACGTACTGTGGTATGGTGCTCTTGTGGTTATGCACTCGAAGGAAGTCTGTTTCCAACCAACTTCAGCCTGCGTAACATGACAGAGGTGAGAGCGACACAGGTCACTTCTAAACTTAGACTATGTCAAGAAGCTTGAAATGAAAATTTCAAGCTTCTTGGACTATGTCAAGAAGCTAGAAAGGGGTAGGAACATCTCTGGGATACCAATTTTTTTTTTTCAAATTTTTTATAATTTCGCGCGGCCTATCTTAAGACTTTGTATATCGATAGAACACGTCATTACAAACATACTTTCTTATTTGGCAAAATCTCCTAGCCTGCTGTTTTAAGCTAGATATTCGACTTTAAAAGTTTTAATTTTTCAAAACTCCTAGGGGCTTTATTTCTTACCTGATCGAGATGAATCTTGGTGTTTGCAAGATGGCGGCCATGGCCGGAAATGGAATAAAATATAAGACAATCAATATGAAATAAGTTTAATCATTTAATATTTTATTAATTGGTAGTGATCCTAATATCTACCTAGGTATTTATTTTTGTTATGAATAGAGATCAGATAATCGGATGCATATTTACCTAAACTTCTCTCTTTCCCCCCGAAAACATAATATGGATACCTATGCCTTTCTGAATAAAGTAAATTTAAAAAATCGGGCCGCCTCACCGTTTTTTCCTACTGGTCCTCGTAAGTAGTAAACACTAGATTGAACACCTTGGTCGACTTCGACAACTCGGACAAAATAAACAACTCGGTCAACATAAACAACTTGGTCAACATGAATAACTCTTACAACGTAAATAACTCTGACAACTTGGCCAACTGATTTGACTTGGTCAAGTTGTTTTCTTGGTGTCAAATGTTATACTCGGGAGCGCACACGTACTACAATAGTTCGAATTGTTTGTATTGTCACGGAATATATAATTATGGCATTGTGTACGGGTGTGATTCCATATCGTATAAAAATAAAGATTTGCTGGAACTAAAGTGGTTTAAAGCATTTTTGACCTCTACTATGCAAATACCAAGTCTCATCTCGAACAGATGAGAAATAAAGCTCCTAGGAGTCTTGAAAAATTAAAACTTTTAAAGTCAAATATCTAGCTTAAAACAGCAGGCTAGGAGATTTTGCCAAATAAGAAAGTATGTTTGTAATGACGTGTTCTATCGATATGCAAAGTCTTAAGGTTGGCCGCGCGAAAATATATAAATTAGAAAAAAAAATAAAAAAAGTTTTGGTATCCCAGGCTCCATATAAAAATGTTCGTACCCCTTTCCCTACAGTATTTGAAGCTTCTTGGACTATGTATACTTCTAAACGTCAAATTGGCGGCTATCTATAGTATCCATAAAAGTTTTTAATCTAAGATAGTATCTCACTAAAATTTGACGTTCAGAAGTGACCTGTGTCGCTCTCACCTCTGTCATGTTAGCACATAATAGTAGATTATGTACCAAGGGGATAAAGCAGTGTCTTTCATCACGGGCGCGATATTGAATCCCGAGCGCAACGAGGGATTCTAGGGTTAACTCCCGAGCGTAGCGAGGGAGTTTAGAGTTAACTCCCGAGCGAAGCGAGGGAGTTAAGACTAGAATCCTGAGTGAAGCGAGGGGTTCAAGCTCGCCCAAGATGAAAACACGTTTATCCCCGAGGACCATACTCTACTTTTCACACCCTCCGCGAGAAAATAAAAAGCAATACTGTTAGAAACCCAGGGGAGCGTGTAAATTCTCTATGGTTAGAAACCAATTCTTTTATTCGAGTTTATAACAAAGTATTAGAGTTCAATAGCATAGTATTTAGAAAACACTATTTTATTAAATTCAAAGTGAAAGTAGATATTTGAAAAATTAGACCAGGAGAGCGATTTTTGAAACTCATTCGCTGAGTTCAGCAGTTGAAAATGTTAAAATTACTATGGAGATATGCAACTTTCTACTGCTGATTTGACTTTCAAAAATCATACTTCAGGAGTGCCATTTTTGAAAGTCAAATCAGCAGCAGAAAGATGCGTATCTCCATAGTAATTTTGACATTTTCAACTGCTGAACTCAGCCAATGAGATTCAAAAATCGCACTCCAGTTGTGGAAAGAAAAAATATATACGGTCGAATTGAGAAACTTCCTCCTTTTTGAAGACGGTTAAAAATGTAATTTTTTTTTTACTTTGTTCGTAGCAATAGGTACAGAGATTTGCAGTATTCGCGCCTTTTTTTCTTTTTTTGTGTTCAATACTCGTGGTGGCCAGTTCGAATTTCGAATTAAGTTCTTTTTGGTGCCTGTCTCCATGATAAGTTTTCATACGAATTTTAAGTAAGGGTCGTAGTAAATGTTAAATAATCTGTGGACGCGGTTCCATATTCAAATCTCATTATTGACCAGCGGGTTATAATGAAATTCAGTACAATATTATTGCCCGGCTAGTCCCAGGCAAGGAACATATGTACTCTCTACGTCCCAGGGCTATAATGACTTGCTTTAAGTTCGAGTTACATGACATATAATGTTCCATTTTCGAGCGGGTGGTGTGAAAAGTTATTATACCTGTCGGATGTTAGCAACTATCAAACGATACATCATGTTTTTTTTTCTTTTGACCTCATAGTGGTAATAGTATCTAAACTATTATAAAACTGTAACAGAAATGTGTCTGTACATTGAAATTATTTACAAAAAAAATTACGACATGGTTTTTACCTGTCCCTGATTCCAAATCACCAATTTTTGGTTTTTTTGTCTGTCTATCTGTTTGTTTGTTTGTTTATTTGTTTGTTTGTTCGAGTATCACGCAAAAACTACTGAACCGATTTTGGTGAAACGTGGATGTTCTGATGTTTCAGAATATCTCTGACTACCCCCTCGGGGAATATAGTCGTGAGCATATGCTTATGCGATTTTGATGAAACTTTTTTTGTTTGATAGCTTATCATCTGACTTAAAATCTGGTATATAATTTATGCGGACGAAGTCACGGGTAAAAGCTCGTTATAAATAAAACAAAATGTGAATAAAAAACAATATTTAATACTGTTATTCGAGATAGATGTTCAAACCGTAGGTAATACTTTAGTTAGGTAAATAAATAATTTAAATAATAAAAATATACAAAATGGATTGTGAAAAATCATCTACAAATAATGGAATTGTTAAAGTCTTAAATTATTATTATGTAAATTTATTGCTTGACATACGGCAGTGTAAAGTCTGCTAAATATATTCATGTTTTCAGTCTAAACAACATCACAGCTGGTACGAACAGGATTATTGCTCCGATTGTGTAAGTTACCGCCGCGCCCGTACACCAATACACTGAAACAAAATGTCGCTTAGTTAATTTAAAATTCCTAATGTGAATTATTTATTTTGACTTTCGTCGCAAAGTTATTACTTTGGGACTAATAATTATAAATGCGAAAGTGCGTCTGTCAATAACATTTTCACGGCTAATGAAATTTGGTACCTCCTATAGAGGTATTAAATTAAATTAAATTAAAAATTATTTATTTCAGATTACTCATCCATATTGTGTTAGTAACAATTGTCTTATAACTATGTTAGTTCACATATAAATTCATTAAATAAAATAAAATTACAATATACATTACATACAACACATACATTATATTACATTATTGAAGCTGGCATGCAGCAGCATCCACCTCTGCACCATGGGTGAGTCCCACCGCTCAGCCAACACGCTCAAGACGCTATTAGTACTGCCCCGGAAGCGATTCAGCAGCGAGGCGCTCCGCTTTCTTATTGAACAAGGCTTGAAAACTGAGACACAAAAATTCCACGCGGATGTTGCGGGCAACAGCTAGTACACAATACATGGTGTAAAATTAAATACGTTTCATATCTCAGGGGGTGCTCTATAGTCTATACAATCGAAATGATCAACAACTATAGAGCCAAATTCGAAATCGCGAAAGAATAATCAAACTGTTCCCATACATTTGGGTCGAGTAGCCGCCGTTTTCGCGTGTATTTGTATTGTATTGCTCTCATGTAGTTTTACATAGTTCTAGAATCAGTTCATTTTGATGGTCTGAAGAACCCCCTAAGACATATGTAACGTATACTGTAAGTATACAAAGCTGTAGGATTAAATAAAGGTCGCGGGAAGCGACTGAGTGAGGAAGGCCGAGGATAGAATTTTGTAGCGCCTTGGGCGAGGCCAATGTTCAGCAGTGGATGATGAAAAGCTGATGATGATGAAATAAAAGTAAACTAGTTACCAGAAGAGGCCCCGCGGCACTCGCGAGCGCCCCCAGCGACCGCAGCGTGCCCAGCACCGCCCCGCGCGTGTCTTATACAATAAAAGTAAACTGGTTACCTGACGATGCTAGCAGAGGCCCCGCGGCCCTCGCGAGCGCCCCCAGCGACCGCAGCGTGCCCAGCACCGCCCCGCGCGTGTCTTATACAATAAAAGTAAACTGGTTACCTGACGATGCTAGCAGAGGCCCCGCGGCCCTCGCGAGCGCCCCCAGCGACCGCAGCGTGCCCAGCACCGCCCCGCGCGTGTCTTATACAATAAAAGTAAACTGGTTACCTGACGATGCTAGCAGAGGCCCCGCGGCCCTCGCGAGCGCCCCCAGCGACCGCAGCGTGCCCAGCACCGCCCCGCGCGTGTCTTATACAATAAAAGTAAACTGGTTACCTGACGATGCTAGCAGAGGCCCCGCGGCCCTCGCGAGCGCCCCCAGCGACCGCAGCGTGCCCAGCACCGCCCCGCGCGTGTCTTATACAATAAAAGTAAACTGGTTACCTGACGATGCTAGCAGAGGCCCCGCGGCCCTCGCGAGCGCCCCCAGCGACCGCAGCGTGCCCAGCACCGCCCCGCGCGTGTCTTATACAATAAAAGTAAACTGGTTACCTGACGATGCTAGCAGAGGCCCCGCGGCCCTCGCGAGCGCCCCCAGCGACCGCAGCGTGCCCAGCACCGCCCCGCGCGTGTCTTATACAATAAAAGTAAACTGGTTACCTGACGATGCTAGCAGAGGCCCCGCGGCCCTCGCGAGCGCCCCCAGCGACCGCAGCGTGCCCAGCACCGCCCCGCGCGTGTCTTATACAATAAAAGTAAACTGGTTACCTGACGATGCTAGCAGAGGCCCCGCGGCCCTCGCGAGCGCCCCCAGCGACCGCAGCGTGCCCAGCACCGCCCCGCGCGTGTCTTATACAATAAAAGTAAACTGGTTACCTGACGATGCTAGCAGAGGCCCCGCGGCCCTCGCGAGCGCCCCCAGCGACCGCAGCGTGCCCAGCACCGCCCCGCGCGTGTCTTATACAATAAAAGTAAACTGGTTACCTGACGATGCTAGCAGAGGCCCCGCGGCCCTCGCGAGCGCCCCCAGCGACCGCAGCGTGCCCAGCACCGCCCCGCGCGTGTCTTATACAATAAAAGTAAACTGGTTACCTGACGATGCTAGCAGAGGCCCCGCGGCCCTCGCGAGCGCCCCCAGCGACCGCAGCGTGCCCAGCACCGCCCCGCGCGTGTCTTATACAATAAAAGTAAACTGGTTACCTGACGATGCTAGCAGAGGCCCCGCGGCCCTCGCGAGCGCCCCCAGCGACCGCAGCGTGCCCAGCACCGCCCCGCGCGTGTCTTATACAATAAAAGTAAACTGGTTACCTGACGATGCTAGCAGAGGCCCCGCGGCCCTCGCGAGCGCCCCCAGCGACCGCAGCGTGCCCAGCACCGCCCCGCGCGTGTCTTATACAATAAAAGTAAACTGGTTACCTGACGATGCTAGCAGAGGCCCCGCGGCCCTCGCGAGCGCCCCCTGCGACCGCAGCGTGCCCAGCACCGCCCCGCGCGTGTCTTATACAATAAAAGTAAACTGGTTACCTGACGATGCTAGCAGAGGCCCCGCGGCCCTCGCGAGCGCCCCCAGCGACCGCAGCGTGCCCAGCACCGCCCCGCGCGTGTCTTATACAATAAAAGTAAACTGGTTACCTGACGATGCTAGCAGAGGCCCCGCGGCCCTCGCGAGCGCCCCCAGCGACCGCAGCGTGCCCAGCACCGCCCCGCGCGTGTCTTATACAATAAAAGTAAACTGGTTACCTGACGATGCTAGCAGAGGCCCCGCGGCCCTCGCGAGCGCCCCCAGCGACCGCAGCGTGCCCAGCACCGCCCCGCGCGTGTCTTATACAATAAAAGTAAACTGGTTACCTGACGATGCTAGCAGAGGCCCCGCGGCCCTCGCGAGCGCCCCCAGCGACCGCAGCGTGCCCAGCACCGCCCCGCGCGTGTCTTATACAATAAAAGTAAACTGGTTACCTGACGATGCTAGCAGAGGCCCCGCGGCCCTCGCGAGCGCCCCCAGCGACCGCAGCGTGCCCAGCACCGCCCCGCGCGTGTCTTATACAATAAAAGTAAACTGGTTACCTGACGATGCTAGCAGAGGCCCCGCGGCCCTCGCGAGCGCCCCCAGCGACCGCAGCGTGCCCAGCACCGCCCCGCGCGTGTCTTATACAATAAAAGTAAACTGGTTACCTGACGATGCTAGCAGAGGCCCCGCGGCCCTCGCGAGCGCCCCCAGCGACCGCAGCGTGCCCAGCACCGCCCCGCGCGTGTCTTATACAATAAAAGTAAACTGGTTACCTGACGATGCTAGCAGAGGCCCCGCGGCCCTCGCGAGCGCCCCCAGCGACCGCAGCGTGCCCAGCACCGCCCCGCGCGTGTCTGCAGGCGCGTGCGCCGCCGCCATGGACGTCATGCACGATACTGCAAACGCTGTCGCTGTTTGGAACAATGTTTACTTATTAGAATAAACACGACTGCATATACAGGGTGAAATTGATATCATTAGCATCCTTAAACAAAGACTCTACCCATCAAACTGAACAACTTTTACTATGGGAGCAAACCGATCGGAGCAACAAAAAAATCTGCTGTACCATACTTAACTGCAATGCCTACTCGACTCAAATGTATGCAAGAGCAGATTTTGTTGTTGCTCCGATCGGTTTGCTCTTATAGTAACAGTTGTTCAGTTTGATGGGTAGACTCTTAGTTTAAAAGGATGCCAATGATATCAATTTCACCCTGTATTTACCGTGTAGGAAAAAATAATATCACACTCAATCACATATTTTGTGCGGACGAATTCGGTGTTGTTATAAATGTCTTTTATTGTTAAGGTCGGAAAAATACAATTGATAATGAACTCAATTACAATTATTGTAAAGTTGAAAATAGCATACAAGAAATATATCCATGTGGCGTGTGTTCGCGTCATTTCTAGCATGTTATTTTCAATTCTATGTCAATTGCAATGGAGTTCATTATCAATTTATCAATAAAAACTGTTCGAACATTTTCCTGCCTGAACTAAATTGATCAATCAAATATTCTTTATTTTACACTAAAACATAAACAGGAGTGCGATTTTTGAAACTCATACTTGGAACTCAGCAGTTGAAAATGTCGAAATTACTATGGAGATACGCATCTTTCTACTGCTGATTTGACTTTCAAAAATCGCACTCCTGAAGTATTTTTGAAAGTCAAATCAGCAGTAGAAAGATGCATATCTCCACAGTAATTTTGACATTTTCAACTGCTGAACTCAGCGAATGAGATTCAAAAATCGCACTCCAGTAAAATACAGGAAAAAAAATACAAGAGGCACAAAATAAGGCGGTCGGCGGTAATCCTTATTCTTCACTTACATAAAGCGAATAATACGAGGCCAGTCCAGAGCCACGCTAAGGGTGATAACAGCGGGGGGTGTGTGGCCGCGGCGAAGGCCACGCAGAGGAACGAGGGGGAGGTGAGGGCCAGCGCCCCCCGCGCCGCCACCTCCGCCCCGCGGGGCCCCAGCCTCCGCGCCGCGCCTCCTTGTAATACCGCCATTATTACCCCTGCAATCAATTCATTAGTTATTTCTTTTATTCGTAGACATTGAAAGGAATATCCAATGGCCCTAGTATGCCAAATTGTTAACCCCCAGAAAGAGATAGATCGAGATGTTTTATTCTATCTTAGATTTTTTTTTACCCGACTGCGCCAGAAGAAGGGTTATTTTATGATGTGTCTAGCACTGAAATTCTGCAAATGTCAAGTGGTTTAGTTCTTAACTGCTTTTGTAGCCTTTTTACACACAAACACATGGCAGAATATCATTATGTTAATCAAATTAGTCACAAAATGTAAGAAAACAAGTTCCCTAAAATATTCAAAATACTGATGACGATAAGCAGTTCATTATTATATTCCACTAAGCTATTACAATACAATACAATACAATACAAATCATTTATTTTCTCCACAAGCAGATTTTTACAGGAACTTACAGTAAATAGGTATACAGATAGAATTGTGGGAGACTGGTGTCCGAAATAGGTAAACCAAGGGTAAACCTGAATATTTTCGAATCACTTAGTTGGGCTATTGTGTAAATTTCCAATTACATCGATACCGTATTTATGTACTAACGCGCTTTTACCCGCGACTTCGTCCGCATAAATTATATACCAGATTTTAAGTCAGATCATAAGCTATCAAACAAAAAAAGTTTCATCAATATCGGTTCAGTAGTTTTTGCGTGATACTCGAACAAACAAACACCCAAACAAACAAACAAACAAACAGACAGACAAAAAATCCAAAAATTGGTGATTTGGAATCAGGGACAGGTAAAAACCATGTCGTAATCTTTTCTTTGAAAATATCTTCAATGTCATATGTCTAGTATAAAACTGTAACACACTTCTGTTACAGTTTTATAATAGTTTAGATATTGTGTTTCTCCAATCATCATTATACATTGTCTGAAATTGTTTAACTAGATACCTATTAAGCAGAAACGCCAAGAACTGTCTAGAAACACTATGTGGATTTAATACCGATCGAATCGGGTAGTTACATAATAAGACCCCTGATATAAAACAAACATGTGTTTACCTATTTGTAACTTAGACAATTTATATAGGGACTCGCCTTCCGGTAGCATTTCCCACGGTATAAGAACAATTGATCGTGTGCATTTACACCCAATGTTATACCTTATCACTAAACGAGACAGCCTATAATAGCGAAACAATAATTTTGAACTTAGAACGTTTGGGGTTCACACGAGACTACTTTTCATGATTTTTAACATTCCAAATTAGAATCTAAACTTATGGGGAATAAAATCCAAAGTTGCGGATTTCTTGTTACCTCGCCCCCCGCAAAAAGTGGCAGAAATGTTTCTTAGTAGAATGACACGCGTCACTCGTCCCTATATAAATTGTGTAAGATTTGTAAAGAAGTGGTAGTCAGTTTAATGGGAATAATGTTAATATAAAATACGCACTTACCTATGACTAGAAACATTTTCCCTTGCTGCATAGCAGTGAAGTTGAATGTATGATGCGTGAGGAATGTCAGGGTAAACTCTAGGCCCGAGTAAATAAACAAATATAGAAAATATACGAGTCCCAGCTTTGAGAGCACTTTGTTCTGATGGCTAGATAGATTTTTGACGGCGGTGAAATTTAACAAGTGCCAGGGTGAAACATAGTCCACTGTTTTTGAAAGTGTGAATGAAAGAGGTGCTCTTTTGTCCTGAAAAAGAAATTTAAGTAAGGACAACAATAATAGAACACGAAAATTAGATACATTTATTAGATTTTGATTCATTTAGCAACAAACTAAATAGTTTTGGTATGTAAGTACACACGGCGACAGATCAACTTACGCATAGTTCGACTCTATTATGACAATTAACAAAGAGTTCAACTGTGCGTAGGTTGATCTGTCGCCGTGTGTACTGTAACAAAACATCTTATAATACAAGTTAGTTACCTTAGGTAGAGTCTCTGGTATGCAGAAGAACACAAGGGCAACGTTCGCAAGGGAGAGCGATAACGCGTAGAAAGCAGGACGCTCGCCCCAGGCCCCCATCGAGTGATCATTGCTCAGGGCAAACCACGCGCCGGCCAGTGGACCCACTATGAACCCTACGGAGAAGGCCAGACCTATAAGAGCCTAAAACAAAACTTTCTATTACTACCTAAAAACTGTGTAACTAATTTGTATTCAACTAAGATAAAGTACCTGCCTTCAAGAATAATACTTAATTAATTCTTGTTTGTTCAAGTAGCTGACAGAACAGAACAATGAAACTACCAACTGTGCCAATAAAGGCTAAAATTTAATTTCCATTCTACAGAACTCATTATGATCTCAGTTTCTAGTTTAAGTTATAATATGAATTCCTTACCATTCCTCTAGCCCTGGTCTTCTCGTTGGAAGCGTCGGTCACCACTGCCATGCTGAGGCTCACGTTTGCTTTGCTCAGGCCTCCAATGAACCTCGCCAAGACAAAAATGCCGAAAGTGCGCGCGTATCCCCATAGCGCGTGCGATAGCGCTATACCTGTCTAGAATATAACATAGAATTAAACGAATGTTCTAGGCAAACGTTCCTTCATTTATCAAAAAGAATGTTTACATTTTTTTGACTATTCAATTTTTTCACACATTTTAATTCCTGCATTATTCATGGAGTTAGAATGTGTGAAATAAAATAATAAAAAATCGCATGTCCGTTCTTTTAGTTTGTAGAAAAACAAGTCTTTTATAAAAAATATTATAGAATAAAAAACCAAAATTTTAAATCGATCTGTTGGTTGTTTATTAAAAAAAAACTAACTCACCTGTTTTCTGAAATACGAAGTTAATATTTACTAGTTATTAATAAGTACTTTATTTAATTAGCTTCAATTTCGTAGCTAGGTATTGTAATTACTTAATACCAGAATAAATTGAAGACTTAATTAGCACATAAGGAAGGATACCAGTTTGAAATTTCTACTTTTAACCTTGATTGTTATAATGTTAAAGCAGCTGTAATTGTTAACATGGTTCAGGTGTGTGTTTTTGTACAAAAACAATCCTTGAGATTACCGAAATACCTATTACAGAACTAACTCAAGAACAACTACTAAACTAAACTAGACATTGGCAAAATAATCGACACCATGGCACATGAGAGAGCCACAATTATAAGATTAGAATATGATTAGAAAAGAATAAAGCGCTGCTGCTTTATTAAGAATATCCCTGACTATCTCAAAGAGTATCTTAGTCGTGAGCATATGCATGCTGCATTGTTTTAAAAAAATATGAAATTGATTAAGCCAAGTGATGGTAGGTAAAGCCCTGACAGAGTGGTGGCAGAGATTAGGCAATAGGCAACTGGAAAAGACCTGGATGCGATTGACGCAGGTCTGAGAAGGAAAGCAAAATGGGGAGGGATCTTATGCCCTGCAGTGGGTGATGATGATGATTTTGAGTTAGAGATATTTGAAGAAATTATGACGGCAGTGATAATGTCATCTAAACTATTATAAAACTGTAACAGAAGTGTGTCTGTTCATTGAAGATATTTACAAAAAAAAGATTACGATATGATTTTTAGATGTCCCTGATTCCAAATCGACAATTTTTGGATTTTCTGTCTGTCTGTTTGTTTGTTTGTTCGTTTGTTTGTTTGGGTGTTTGTTTGTTCGAGTATCACGCAAATACCACTGAACCGATTTTGATGAAACTTTTTTGTTTGATAGCTTATCATCTGACTTAAAATCTGGTATATAATTTATGCGGACGAAGTCGCGGGTAAAAGCTCGTATAATATACAACGAATAGGGATGATGACTGATCCTGAAAATCCATATATTGTGACGAATTACAGAAATAGGCTAAATTAAATAACAAAATGTTCAAATGAAATTACAATTGAATAGAAAACAATAAGTTATAAGCTATTGAAAAAAATAATTTATCATCTTCTATCTCTTTCATGCAAAACAGGTGTTTGTATGAACGTCGTCATGATTTGTATGACAATACATACACACGACATATGCCTCTCACTCTAATCTTAAATTTTGAACACATATATTTCAGTCATTTTTAAAGATATTCAAAAATAATTTCACTTTAGTGTTTAAGATATCAAAGAGTTTTAAAAAAGTATTTTTTTTGTCGTCATCCCTATTATAACAAAAAATGAAGCTATGTTTTAGATGTCACGTTTCAAGGCAGATTGGTCTATGGGGATAGATAAGTCGGTTATTCCAAACACTTGTTTATTTTAATATCAATTGTTTTGAGTGTACAACTCGGGACGAATTAACTTGGCACCTGGCTCGAAATAATAAACTCGGAAAACTCCGAATGAGTAACTCGAAAATGCTAAAGCGCAGGGACATGTGCAACGGTAACTGAAATGCTATGCTACTGCCCTCGCACTGCGACGGTGGGCACCCGCGGGGGGTAGCAAGAGGGGTGTCAAATTCCGAACCATGTGCGAGCCAGGTGCCAAGTTAATTCGCCCGGGTTGTAGCTTATCTATCACTCATTGAAATATTTGGTGCAATAATAATCTTGAGTACTTGATCTTTATCTATGTAGACCATAGATATATTATACCTACAGAACAAGATACACAACCAGCGGTCCAAAAATGGCAGACCCAAATGAGGTACTTTACGAATAAAAGTACCTCCTCTTGCCTCAGTACCGCACTGCCTCTCCGACTGTAAACATACATAATACGACTAAGTTTAATAGTCAAATATCACGTACTAGTATCAACCTACAGCACTCATACTTATTTTGTGTGGCTTATAATTTGTCTCTATTCTGGAGCGCGATTTTTGAAAGTCAGACGTTCAAATCAGCATTCGAAAGAAAGATGATCGAAAGATCTCCATAGTAATTTTGTCATTTTCTACTGCTTATTTGAACGTGTGACTTCCAAAAATACCACTCCTGTCATCGTCTGATAGATGACATCTTGTTCCTTTTTCAAAATGCTGTTTTAAAAAATACATATTTTTTTAAAGACATGCAAGAAGTATTTACAACTTTATACCTGGAAAATAAGGTATATGTTCCATTGATACATAGACGAAGAATTTTTAAGTTTAGTGATTTCAATCTCTTTGCAAAAGTTTAAAAAGTATGTGTCAATTTGGACAAAGAAAGACGAGGTAGAAGTATTTCTAAGAGAACATAGTATCGATATTTTACTGGTATCTGAAGCACATTGTACAAACTCAAGCAATATTAAAATTAAAGGATACCAGATCTACACAACACCCCATCCAGATGGAACTGCGCACGCTGGATCAGCCCTAATTATAAAAGGAACAATCAAACACCATCTCCTACCAGAATATAAAACAAAGAACATCCAAGCAACAACAGTTGCAGTGGAAGACAAAGGCGGATACTGTAATATCTCGGCTGTCTACTGCCCCCCGAAACATTCAATTGTACAGTCTATGTTCTCTGAATTCTTCAAGACACTCGGAGGCCGCTTTATAGCCGGTGGCGACTGGAATGCCAAAAATACCTTTTGGGGCTCTAGGCTAATTACTACAAGAGGGAGACAACTAAAATTGAGCGTGGACGAAAACAATTTGACTACGATATCAACAACTGAACCAACCAACTGGCCAACAGACAGAAGCAAAATTCCAGACCTATTAGACTTTTTTATAGTAAAAGGAATGTCCAAACACTATTTTAAGGCGGAATCATGTCTAGATGGTTCCTCTGACCATACACCAGTTATTCTGACTCTCAGTACTATGGTAGTAGAGTATGATAATCCAATTAGGCTGTGTAATAAACATACAGACTGGGACTCATTTCGGCAATACATCGACGAAAATATCCGTCTAAAAATCGCCCTCAAGTCCCCAGACGACATCGAACACGCAACAAAATACATCACGATCCTCATCCAAGAAGCTTGTTGGAAAAGTACTCCTGTGCAAAAAGATCGTAAACCTACAACTGTAAATAATCCACTCGAAATACGGAATAAAATACGGGAAAAACGTAGGCTTCGTAGAATCTGGCACCAAAGCAGACATAGTGCAGACAAAACTGAATTCAACAAAGCTAGCAAAGAGCTAAAAACACTGATACGGAAATGGCAAGACGACACTCTTGGATCCATGCTCGAATCCCTTACAGCTACAGCTTCTACCAACTACTCTTTATGGAAAGTCACAAAGTCGTACGATCGACCACAAGTAGCCAAACCTGCCATTAGAAAAAGTACCAATGACTGGGCTAGAACCCCCCAAGAAAAAGCCGATGTCTTCGCAGAACACCTTTCAAACGTATTTGTCCCCAATGACACCATGGAACCAGACGCAGAAGTGGATGAAATCCTAAAACAGGATCACCAGCTGTGCCTACCGTTGAAGCCAGTGAGTACGCGAGAGGTCGGCAGACTTATTAGAGAATTTAAGGACAAAAAAGCACCAGGATTTGACCTAATTACAAAAGAAATATTGAAGGAGATTCCAAAGAAAGCTTTAGTTTTCCTGACCACTCTCTTCAACGGAATCCTGCGTGTACAACATTTCCCTGACCTTTGGAAAGTATCCCAAATCATGATGATACACAAATTGGGAAAACCAGCAAACGATGTAACATCATACAGGCCAATAAGCCTCTTACCAATACTCTCGAAGTTGTGTGAGAAGATTATATTGCGTAGAATGCTCCCAATACTAGCGGAAAACAAAATAATACCCAACCACCAGTTCGGCTTCAGGCAAAGGCACGCGACAGTGGAACAAGTCCATAGAGTATACGACAGACTAAGAAAAACTCTCGAACAGAAGGAGTACTGCTCTTCTGCCTTTTTGGACATACAACAGGCCTTCGATAAAGTGTGGCATAAAGGTCTCCTCTGTAAGATCAAGAAAAGTCTCCCACACAGCTTCTTCACACTAATGACCTCATACCTAGCGGAAAGGCTCTTCCAAGTGAAAGAGGCGGATGCTACCTCTGCCTTCCACGGAATAAAAGCAGGAGTGCCGCAAGGATCAGTACTGGGACCAGTGCTGTACACGATATTCACCGCGGATCTTCCAGAAGTACCAGGCATCACCACTGCTACCTTCGCCGACGACACTGCCATCCTGGCTAGCAGCAAGGATCCCGTAATGGCGTCAATAAAACTACAAAAGGGACTAAATGAGATAACTAAGTGGCTAAAACGATGGAAAATTAAAGCGAGTGCCTCCAAGTCTGTGCAGGTAACATTCTCCCTTAGAAAAGGTGATTGTCCGCCCGTAACCCTTGGCGACAATGTGTTGCCACATAATGACCATGTCAAATATCTCGGCATTCACCTTGACCGACGTCTGACCTGGAAACAGCATATTAAAGCGAAGAGAGAGGAACTAAACATTCGATATAAAAACTTATATTGGCTCCTGGGGCGAAACAGCATACTATCCACGGATAACAAACTGCTTATATACAAGGCCATTCTAAAACCAGTTTGGATGTATGGTATACAACTATGGGGAAGCGCGAGCAACTCCAATATTTCAATCCTACAACGAATGCAGAACATAATCCTTCGCATAATATCCAATGTACCCTGGCTCATAACAAATGGGGAAATTCATGAACAGTTGAAAATGAATACCATCAAGGAGGAAGTACGCTCCACGGCAGTAAAGTATCAAAAGCGTCTTGCAAACCACCCGAATGAGCTGGCTGTCAAACTAACCCGCCAGCGCTACCCAAAACGCCTGAAACGGCACAATATCCAAGAGCTGCACGATCGCTAGTAGCGTTGTGTCGTCAAAACAGAGGCGCTGTCCCCACTGGGGGGCACACTCTACTAACGCCACTTACCGATCACAAATCTACTCATAGTCCAAGGACTGATTGTAGATTAAACAAAAAAAACAAAAAAAAAAAAAAAAAAAAAATTTGGACAAAAGCTATGATTTTATATGAGACGAGCTTTTACCCGCGACTTCGTCCGCATAAATTATATACCAGATTTTAAGTCAGATGATAAGCTATCAAACAAAAAAAGTTTCATCAAAATCGGTTCAGCAATTTTTGCGTGATACTCGAACAAACAAACACCCAAACAAACAAACATACAAACAAACAAACAAACAGACAGACAAAAAATCCAAAAATTTGTGATTTGAAATCATGGACAGGTAAAAACCATGTCGTAATTTTTTTTTTGTAAATATCTTCAATGTACAGACACACTTCTGTTACAGTTTTATAATAGTTTAGATTATGCATCTTGTTCTTTTATAATATATCTATGATGTAGACTGAGGAATAAATGAAAATGAATCTGCCAAACAGATATGGTTGTCTGTGGTAACAGTATTAGAAACATTTTTGGTTCTATTTTCATAATTTTAGTTATTAATCATCATCATCTCAATGTACAGGGTGTTAGGGTAAACAGTTGCATTACTTTAGAGGGGTGACTTTACCCATGATACTGAACAACTT
This sequence comes from Agonopterix subpropinquella, assembly GCA_922987775.1. NCBI lineage: Eukaryota > Metazoa > Arthropoda > Insecta > Lepidoptera > Depressariidae > Agonopterix > Agonopterix subpropinquella. Next base: position 9,313,542 of record OV277695.1, on the reverse strand, counting down.
TCCCTAAGAAACCAGTAGGAAATTCCCAAAAAAAAAATCGATTTTTCATACAAACATTTGATCAGCTGTTTGCATTTAGTATGGAAAGACCAAACATGTTTTTTTAATTTCCTATAGGTTTTTTAGGGAATGTCTCTGTATATTACAAGTGAGGGCTATGCCTATGGTCACAAAAATGTATTTATACGAATTATCTATTTCAGCAATGTCGAATTATCATTTTTTTTTCTATTATTTTTATTTTCTGTATGGAGTACAATGTGCTGGAAGGTAGAATTTTGTTTTATCTCCTTTATCTTTTGCAATCTGCCGTTTTTTTTTTTGACATTCAGTAAAAAAAAAAAAAAACAAGAAAAGAATAAGAAAGAAGAAGAAGATTGAAATATTGAATATTGAAATATTTTCTTTTGTGAATTGCTGAATAGACCCCTCCCTGTCCTGCCCCCTCCCCCAAGAAAATTGAACGAGGCTGCTGAAGTACAGTCCTTTCAAAATTTTTTCATTTGTAATCAATTGATGGTAAAAATTTAATAAACTTACCAAACAAATCAACAGCATAGGTTTTCTTCCATACGCATCAGAAAGACTTCCAATGATGGGGCTGGTTAAAAACTGCAGAAAGCTGTACATGGAGCCGAGAGCTCCACCGAACAGCACCGAGGCGAATCTGTCCGGAGCTCCCGTTAGTTTCTGAAAGCCTTGTACGGCCTGCAGCAGTGACGCATAGACACTGTTCCCTTTACCCTCCTCCTTGTTGTAGTAGTCCAGGAGCGACGGCAGGAGAGGCAGGATCATCGTGAACGCCAATAGATCCAGTAATAACGACACAAATGTTAGGCCAATAATTTTTGAATTTGATGCAACTTTTTGGACTTTTTTTCCAGTATCATTTTCAGTTTGAGAGTCACAAACTTTGTCCGTTTTGCCTCTCCTCTGTCTCGTTTCTCCGTTTTTTTCTAGTTGATCCTGAAATATTTATTTAATAGAAAAAAATATTAATTTTTCCTTTCCTACTCATGATCATGAACCGGTTTTTGTTTTTATTATTTTTTACTAAAGGGATTGTCTGGTACACTTACCATTTTTACAATAAATACAGTGTTATTTAGTCTTAGAGAATACCATCTGGAACCAGCGATACATCGAGAATGTGGTGAGTAAATAATTTTATTACAACAGAGAAGCGGTCCACACAGAAACTTTCACTTTAAAAACTATAATATAATCCTTAAAAGTCCAGTAATGCATGGAATCTTATGAAATTTCCTTCTATCTTTAATACTTCTAAAATTGCTAGGATAATATTGGTTTTATTTGACAGGTACGTTCAAAATATATCTCCGTTTAAACTCCAAAACATTATAGTTTAAATATCCAATAAATCAATCATTACGCGATCATTTTGGATTATAATATTATTTTTACCGTTCTCACAAAAATTTTCATCGCTCGAACTTGTTCTATTCCTAGGCCAATAGCCAAAAGGCCAAAAATTTGAAAATAACATTAAGAAAAGTTTGGCTGATTTTGGAACTGTGTTTTGGAATGAGTTTCTCAAAAAAAAAAACATTTTAACGTTTCGTTTATGTGGTACGTTTAGAGCGTATTAAGAAACTATAGACGGTGACAATCCAAGCCAAATTCGAATAACGCTTGCCTTCTTTACGATTTCGATTAGTGATTTTATTAAACATCTTGAACACAACAGCATCGAGCGCCTTTCCGCGAGTTGAACGACGCCATTTTGCGTGCGATATTTTGGTTTTCAGATTTTTCTCTAACGTGTTATCATTTCAGAAATAACTAAAAAAGTTAATAAAAAGATGGGCGAAGACAAAGGTTAGTTACCTATTTTATATATTGTTACCGAACGAATACTTTATAGATCGTAAATTGGATAATTCTGAAATTGATGCGCGTTTTTCAGATCGCCGACGTAGATCTCGTTCTAGAGGTGAAAATAGAGAAGGTAGAGAGAGACGTCGAACCAGATCACGTTCAAAAGAGCGTAAAGAGAAAAAAAGAAGTAAATCCAGGTCGCCGACCAAAAGGTCTCGTAGGCGCAAACCTTCTCTTTACTGGGATGTACCGCCACCTGGTTTCGAGCACATCACGCCATTGCAGTACAAGGCGATGCAGGCGGCTGGGCAGATACCCGCCAACATAGTGGCCGACACGCCGCAGGCCGCCGTCCCAGTCGTGGGATCGACAATAACACGTCAAGCTCGACGGTTGTACGTCGGAAACATACCGTTCGGCGTCACCGAGGAGGAAACAATGGAATTCTTCAACCAACAGATGCATCTCTCCGGCTTGGCTCAAGCCGCGGGAAACCCTGTTCTCGCTTGTCAGATAAATTTGGACAAAAACTTTGCATTCCTTGAGTTTAGGTCTATAGATGAGACCACGCAGGCCATGGCCTTCGACGGCATCAACTTCAAGGGGCAGAGCTTGAAGATCCGACGGCCGCACGACTACCAACCCATGCCGGGCACTGAGAACCCAGCTATCAATGTGCCGGGTAAGTTTATATCTAAACTATTATAAAACTGTAAGAGAAAATGTGTCTGTACATTGAAGATATCTACAAAAAAAAATTACGACTGGGTTTTTACCTGTCCCTGATTCCAAATCACCAATTTTTGGATTTTTTGTCTGTCTGTTTGTTTGTTTGTTTGTTTGTTCGTTTGTTTGTTCGAGTATCACGCAATAACTACTGAACCGATTTTGATGAAACTTTTTTTGTTTGATAGCTTATCATCTGACTTAAAATCTGGTATATAATTTATGCGTACGAAGTCCCGGGTAAAAGCTCGTATAGATATAAGTATATCTCATACCGATAGATATTATTGTTTTGAATGCTAGTTTTCGTTCAATTCCGCACTGATCGAGTGAAATTCCACAATCCTTACTATTGCTGTAATCTGTACATTGGTAAGAGAACAACAGAAACTCCAGAACATCACTATATAGGCACGAAATTGAATGTTATTTTCATTTGAGTGTAAAGTTAATGAAAATGGAATCTAATTGAAATACAAAGGAAAATGTCCAATCCCGTTTCACTTCAAAACTGGTAAATTTGAATTTTTATAAGGAATGCTATAATAGAAAAGAATAAGTTCCATTTCCTTTTGAAGTATATATGATATTCCTCCTATTTTGTGTATAAAGGACAACCGCCGCTCTCCCTTGAAAAAATACCTTAAAATGTATAGAAGTTTTGACTGAAGTCAAATGTGTAATAAATTATGAGGTTTTATAAAAACGACTCAGATAGTATCATTTATTTTTATTTTACGAGTTATTTAATCATTTATTATTAATAAATTATAAAAAAGCAGCAACCCCAACATGGCTGTCAATGTTGTTTAGTAGGAGGAGGTAGGAGGTGTTGCAAGCACAATGTTTTGTTTTTTTTTATATAAAAATGATAAAATCTAATAAATCATTATAAAATAAACTAATGCCTGCAGTTAGTTTCTAGTGTTCCATAGTCCATAATAAAAATAGAAGGACGGTTATACATTTTTGGGTATTATGTGCCAGATGTCCTTTAGCTATCATACTATTTGTATGTGTTCTTTGATCATACTCATTCACTAGTGGTGGAACGATTTCAAATGAATACATTTTGTCACATGGGTAGAGTAGGATTTGTGTTGGCCTTGACCAGTGTGCATTTTTCGGCTCTGCCATTTGGTGTTAACTCAAACATTGACAAAAATGCAGTGCTCAGTCCCACTGTAGGGAAAAGGCGTCTCATAATTTTTTTTTCAAAGTTTTCTTTTGTTTTTCTCAATTATTTGTTATTCATTGTTTTATGAAATACTCAAGACCAGCCTAGCTAGTACGCCAACCCGCAATAGCCGTGATACGGCTATATCTCATCTTTTATCTCGCTCGTTTGTTTGCGAACAAACGAGATATAAGATGTGATATTGCCGTATAACGGCTATCGCGGGTTGGCTTCAGTAGCCATGAAGGTTCTGTTTGATCTAGATACAAGTGATTACAAGCAAAAACAGCAAAATTCTAAATTCTAAATTTTTTTATTCAAAATAATATCATATAGATAGCTTTTTGACGTCATTTTTTGACTCTACCACCGCGTAGGAAGGTGTTCCGTTGAGAGAAGATGCGGCCAGAAACTCTACAACACACATCTTTTCTTTAATTTTAGAAATTTAACTCAAAACCAAGAATCAGCTTTGAAAATTGTCAAAAAAAAATAATTATCTTGATAATTTTGAACCCTGGTAAGGAAGTGTGGCAGAAAATAGTAGGCAAAGATGTATTGCTGTCTGACTTGCGCTCATGCATGCATCACATGCCTACATCTACCTACCAGTTATGTTACAGTTTTTACCATTTGTATGAAGTGACAGCCAAGTGTCCAAGGTGTGACTTCACATAATGCTGCTTGATCTTCCTCCAAGCAGTGCATTTAAATGACAACTTTGTTTCAGCTGGTGTTATAAGTACGGTAGTTCCAGATTCCCCACACAAGATATTCATAGGAGGCCTGCCTAATTATCTTAATGAGGATCAAGTAAGTTATGTCTTCTCTTTGAGTTTCATCTGCACCTGTCTCTATGAAACATTAATCTTTGCTTTAATAATGACTTCAGTATCTTCAAGATTGTATTACATGTATTTGACATAGGATATCTGATTGATGTTTCACAGAAGAATTCCATATTAGTAAAAAAATAATTTACTTATTTTTAAATAGCCCAAAAAAATTAATTTGATGAAGTCAAACATGCTAACGTCCCGTAAAAAATGACCCTTTTAACTTTTGTCTCACAGTTGCTTGATAATGGTATTCAGACATCTTTTAACATTGATTTTTTTTATGAATGTTGCCCAATTGTCTTACAACTGTGAAACAATGATTCCCCAGAATTTGTATCTGATTTGTAAATCTGGTTTTGATTTTACAAAATTATATTTTCCAGGTCAGTACCCAGACATCAAATTTTATTCAAAAAACAAGAGAAACTTGCCTATTTTAATTCCATACAGGTCAACATTATAAAACCATACATTGCTTGTTTTGTTGCAATATGGCATCAAGTCCTTTGTACATTTTTTATTTTTATTTTCCTAACAGGATAGTTGCAAGTTCATTGATCTAACCAACTGCACTCACACACCATAAAAAAGAAACAAGAAATGAATTTTTATGGTAGATAAATGTGGCACATATAGGATATTTATTGAACTTTCAGAACATACACAAATGTTTTAGTGTCAAAGAAAACATTTTAGTTCACTAGCCTGTTCCCATTAGAAAGCCTAGGAGCCGAAACATTTCAGGGCGAGATTCAACAGTTGACAGGGCTTCGGTGCAGTCGGCAGTGAGACGCGTCGTATTTTGGTCCGTTTCAGGTATTTTCAGGTACCCATACCAGGGACGAGCGTGCGCGCCTCACGCTCGATACAATTCTGAAACAACTCACTGATAGTTTGCTTTCTGCCCCTCCCTAGCTTAGATTTGGCACATTCGCGGCCCGCGTGTCACTGTTGTCTCTCATTCTCACCTATACGTCTTGTACTTGAACGAGACGTCGGCACTTCAAGGCAAGTCTCCTCCATTCACATCTGATTCTAACATGCGGCTAGACACAGGTCAGATAACATTCATTTATAAGTTTGCTGCAGTTTGTTGAGCAAATGTTATCGGGAACTATTGTTAGTTAATTAAAAGTGTATAAAATGGAACATCTATGTATTACATTATTTATTCTGACATGTTTAAGACGAAATTCTCTTACATTTATTGTGTGCAATGTGAAACAGGTAAAGGAACTTCTGATGTCATTCGGCCAGCTCCGAGCATTCAATTTGGTGAAGGATTCGTCTACGGGACTCAGCAAGGGTTATGCCTTTGCTGAGTATGTCGACATTTCTATGACCGATCAGGTAAGGTGTAATATAAATTTATAGTCTGCTTACTTTTAAAAGAAACCAAACAAAACCTAATGTATCAAAACTTTCATTCTAAATAGGCTATAGCTGGATTAAATGGAATGCAACTGGGTGATAAGAAGCTTATTGTACAGCGAGCTAGCATTGGAGCCAAGAACTCCACATTGGGTAAGTGGATTAGTCACAGATTACCCCCAATAGATACCGCATACAGGGCCGCCGATGCTCGCCACACATCTATGGTTTTTCACTGATATAAGGAACACGAGTGAGCGAGCTAGAAGTAGTGCGACCTTGAAATGGCCAATCACGTTGCACCGTTTCGTGCCCCGCTACCCGCACCTACTGCCAAAAATTGTGACTTCGGGCGTGAACAAAATGTTCATTATGCGGTATCTATTGGGGGTAATCTGTGGGATTAGTGTTGTCTGTATAGGGTCATTTTATGCTGTCGGTTTTTAAGAGGATGATCAGACCATCAAACTGAGCAACTTTCTATATTGTTGTTTAGTTATCATAATACAAGTCCAGGCTACATTCTGGTATTTTAAATGTGGCTACATAAATTGCGTGATAATGTCCAATTTATTTATTTATTTCTCTATGGGACTAAACTAAATTGGGAAAATATCTGCTGTTACATACAAAACAACTCGACTCTTAAAAAACCGTCAGCAAATTAAGAGATTCATAATATTTATTGCTCAATCATATGGTACATAAGGTCTTAAAATTGCTATTTAGTTTCACATATGATACCCTATAAGGGCACAGCAAAATTTAAGAAATAGGTAATTGTATGTTACATTTATCAATTTCTAGGTTTAGTAGCATGCATCAAAATTTGACAATAATTTGGATAATAATATAATCAGGTGTATAAGTCGTAACTTTCAATCTAAATCGTGATATCCTCGATGTCAGCATTTGGTAGATAATTTAAACAATTTTGAATAATAACTAATTTTATTTCCAAAAAAATTTTATATATTTTATACACTCTGTTACACTTTAATTTATCTAGTATTCATTTAAGATTTTACAATATTAATCGATAGACCAGGCTAACCGACTGTTCACTACCACGGTCAATAGACAACTGCCCGCACACTGCCCGTTCAAAGCCCGCCTTCCCTCTCTTGCCACTATCCCCGCCACCCTCCTTTAACCTGTTGAGTGTTACCAACAAAGAAATGGTGCCAGGCTTATAATTAAAACTACCCAATAACCCATATAAATGACGTATGTCGATACACGCAAGTTAACAATCGTATAGGCCAAAATGTCTAATCAGGACTTCAGGAGCAGTTCTCAGTGCATATAATTAAAATTTGGCTCATTTTGTTTCCAGCGATGACGGGAGCGGCACCAGTGCAGCTGCAGGTGGCGGGGCTGACGCTGGCGGGCGCCGGGCCGGCCACCGAGGTGCTGTGCCTCCTCAACATGGTCACCCCGGACGAGCTGCGCGACGAGGAGGAGTATGAGGACATACTCGAAGATATCAAGTCAGTATTAGTTCAGTGTCATTCTGGGTAAGCTCGCTACATCTTCGACCCCATCTTTGTCCTGTGGACTAGATTGAGGTCAAGAGCAAACCCATCGATAATAAAAAAAAGGACAGACAGGTGGAAAAAGTTATACCAAAAATCATAATGGAAAAGGTACTTGCGGCAAGATTTTTCTAGGCAACTTGGCGGTGTTGAATTAACCCCTGTGTAAACATACACAAGAATCACATTTCGTTCGCTATGATGAATAGATGCATGATTTTACGGTCGACATCGGGCCGGACAATTTGCGATCTCACATGTTCCTCCAAAGTTATTTTATACGAGCATGTACCCGCGACTTCGTCCGCATAAATTATATACCAGATTTTAATTCAGATCATAAGCTATCAAACAAAAAGTTTCATCAAAATCGGTTCAGTAGTTTTAGCGTGATGCTCGAACAAACAAACAAACAGACAGACAAAAAACCCAAAAATTTTTGATTTGGAATCTAAACACCATATCGTAATCTTTTTTTTGTAAATATCTTCAATATACAGACACACTTCTGTTACCGTTTTATAATAGTTTAGATTCACTAAGTAATATACATGTGCAGTGATGGGTATTTGACTACATTCAATATATTTTATTTTTATCTACTCAATAAAAAAAGGGTTAGAAAATAAGGCTAAACTCCCATTTCTATGAGTTTTTAGCTTGATTACTATTTTTTATAACAAGATAAACTATAAAAAGTAATGAAAATGTTGATGACGTCACAACACAATATTTAGTACAAATCTTCATACAAAGCGCATGTTTTGACGTCCGATAAAGAGTAGCTGATTTGACTAGTTGTCAAGTAGCCAATTCACTCTTCTGGTGTGAATTGACCCTTATTTTAAAAGGATGCCAGTGATATCAAGTTTATTCTGTATTAAAATCAATGTTTGTTTGTCCTATACCTATACCATTCGTCCGATTGCGATGAAACTTTGGTGGGTTGTGCGAGAGCCAGTATTTAAGGACTCGAACGAGATAAAAAGCCGCATTGCACAATTTGTGCAATTTTGTATTGTTTTCACTAAAAATAACCACATTTGTTTGGAACTACTTACTTTAAAAATTATAAAATACTTAATTTGTTTTTCAGGGAGGAGTGTAACAAATATGGCTGCGTGCGCAGTATAGAAATCCCCAGACCCATAGAAGGAGTTGAAGTTCCGGGTTGTGGCAAGGTACTATATTATTTCTGTTTATTTCGTTTTTCTGATTATAATAAAAACACTTCCGTTTGGCGTTCGCCGGTGTTGGCAAGAGATCAGGAGTCCGATTTTTTAAACTCATTCGCTGAGTTCAGCAGTTGAAAATGTCAAAGTTACTATGGAGTTAAGCATCTTTCTACTGCTGATTTGACATTAAAAATACTCCAGGAGTGCTATTTTTTAAAGTCAAATCAGCAGTAGAAAGTGTGTATCTCCATACATTTTCAACTGCTGAGTTCAACGTATGAGATTCAAAAATCGCACTCCTGTACTTTATATCAGTCTCCTTGGCGGCGTTGAATTGAATAAACCCCTGTGTAAACATACACTAGAGTCACATTTCGTTCGCCTAAGAACTAGGTGCATATTTATACGGTTGGATCTCGGTCTAATCGGCCTTCATTAATTTTAATGTATTCTATTGTTTCAAATATTATTGATTTTATACATGTTACAGCTTAGACAATTTAATAGGGACTTGCCTTGCGGTAGCATTTCCCCTCTGCCACGGTATTAGATCAATTAATCTTGCGCATTTACACCCAATTTTATACCTTATCACTGAACGAGACAGCCTATAATAGCGAAACAATAATTTTGAACTTAGAACGTTTGGGGTTCACACGAGACTACTTTTCATGATTTTTAACATTCAAAATTAGAATCTTAACTTATGGGGAATAAAATCCAATGTTGCGGATTTCATGTTACCTCGCCCCCCGCAAAAAGTGGCAGAAATGTTTCTTAGTAGAATGACACGCGTAACTCGTCCCTATTAAATTGTCTTAAGTATTCCAGTAGGAAGTTATAACAAACTAGCCAACCCGCAATTTATTATTCTATTGTTGTTTGCAGGTGTTTGTCGAGTTCAACAGTATTGCAGACTGCCAGAAAGCGCAGCAGACTCTCACCGGCCGCAAGTTCAGTAACCGAGTCGTCGTCACCTCGTACTTCGACCCCGACAAATACCATCGCAGAGAATTTTAAAACAATCAGCTTTTCAAAGTACCACTTTCTTGTCAATGTCCATTTATCTCGTTAAGTGACATGTTCATTTTAGTGAATGAATTTCATGTAACAATCCATTCTCAAATAATAATAATTTAATTATAACTAAAATAGACTTTTTATTCATTACATGCCAATTACATGTATAAAATAAACACATCTATTAGAAAATTCTTTAATCGATTATATGTCAAGATAGAGCCTCACGTTTGTAACGTACCGAAACAAATGGGCCAACTTGTGTTGGTGTGCGTTAGGCGTCATACAACTTAACTCTGTGTGCGTGCATAGTGGTTTTATCGGCCATGTGCCGCAATTTTTTTCGTAGTTTCGTAGCTTCGACTCTATCTTGACAAAACTTATCAAAGAGAAAATTAACTTATTATTAGTAGACATTTTGTTATTTAGAACTCGCATTAAAACAAAATATGGCATTTAAAAGTTACAATCTTAACAATTATCGATGAATAATATTTAAATCAGACATCTTCGTTCTGTAACGCGGGTTGATACGTGTTCAACGAGCCTGTTTCCGCGGAGAGGACGAGCTTCCTCATGACTATGTACAGCACACCGCCAATGACCAGCATCCCCATACCCGCCATCAAACTTATAGCCCAAGCAGGAACGGCGTTGCCATCTGGAAATACAACAAATGTTTACAATACTGTATTCACATAATAGTGCCTAAAAAAATTTAAAAGTAGTTTGAAATATATTTTCAGTAATTGTTTCATGAGTTCCTCGTGGTTGCACCGTCCGTCACACGCAGTGAAAGGAATCACTAGCGTGTTACACTTACAAGGTGACTGGCAGGATTGTGGCATAGGTATGGTGACTGGCATAGGTATTGTCATGCCTGTTACACTGGAGCACAGAATAGGTAATAGTATATAGTTCTACATAACTGGAGCGTGTCATTTCTCTTTAAAGTGCAGTAGTGTAACCTCGAGGAAGACCCTGTTACTCTGCGGTTACAGTTGCCGGCAAACTTCTGCATGGGTAGCATACCACTGTGATACAGCGCTATCACACCTTCACTCTCTTTCTATTTGCGCGCGAACGAACGAGATAAAAGAAGTGATACAGCCGTATCACGTGTAGCATGCTACGGCTTCTGGAGCAAAACATTGTCTGCGCAGACTATAAATGATGAGATTGATGAGTAAATATTATGACGTTTTTTCCCGTCAGTGGGACACTGAACGGGCTACGTGAAAAAACCTGTGAATGATTTTGATTATAGTCCCCTACGGTCAGGGCTGCCGATTCCGGGGAATTTCCCAGATTTTCGGGGAATGAGGGGTGCGTGCGGGGAGAGCGCGGGGAATGATTCAAATCGGGGAATTTCGGGGAATCGCCAATTTGTAATAAATGTCGAACAAAGGATGTCAAAAATAGAGGAAATTGCTAAAATTAGAATCGAATCGGACTATCCTTAGTCCGAAAGTGTGGGAGAAATATAAATAATAAATAAAACTCCTTGTATTCTAAATATTTAAGTAGATTTTTTGATAAAAATTAGAAGACAAAGAAGTTGATACGCTAATTTTTGAAACATTTAATTACATTTTGCATGAAAAAATGCTTTATTTCTTGCATATTACAGTGTCGGGGAATTTTCGGGGAATGCATTATTGAAAATCGGGGAAATTCGGGGAATTGAGCCTACTTAAGCGGGGAATCAAGAAATTTACATTGGCAGCACTGCCTACGGTAGCACGGGACCACCGGGACCAGGGTTGGATTTTGTACTATAATTATAGTATTTATACTATAATTTCGTCCTTTGTACTATATACTATCCACAACTAAGGATAGTACGCTAAAATACTATAATTTAATTTTTACTCTTGAATGCTTAGTTTTACGTCATATGAATATTTCGACCGTGCAGACTAAGATACGAAACAAACTGGCAAAACAATCCATAGACGGCATTTTATTGTCTTGTAACGCTATCAAAAGCGGTAGCAAAAGTGGTAATTACACTGATTTTATTTCTACTGAGGATATGTTGATGAGATTAAATTCATTAAATGCTAAGGATGAAGATAGAACTAATAGTAATATTCAAGAACTGATAAACTATAAGAGGAGTAAATTTTGCCTTTGATTGTGTTGATTTTTATGATTATTATGTTAAATTAAAAATAATTAAAGTGTAGGTACTATAATTTTTTACAAATACTATCCTTTTCATTTTTTTGTGCTATCTTTTTCAACATCCCTAAATCCAACCCTGCACGGGACTGCTAGTCACCGCCTGAGACATGTTAGTCTATCGATCGACGACGAAGAGCTCGGTTCCCTGTCCCACCGCCTTTCTTCTCATAGACATGGACGGGAGTAACTAGTAACTCTTTCTTATACTGTGCGGGTGGTGACCTGAGTGTCTAGCATGATTTCTCTACACGCGCGCGATTCTGCTTTTTTCCATACAAGTCGCGGCAAGCGCGGCTTGCGCTCCGAAAAGCGCGGGAACAGGTTATTTTGTATGCAGCCAAGGCAAGTCGCGCGCGTGTAGAGAAATCATACTAGACATACAGGTCTTGCGTGTACATTGTAAAGGTACATGAAAAAGATTGTTGCTGGCTTACTTACGGTAATAATTTCGAGTCATCACACGCCTGCCCCGCAGTATCCTTCTCCTGGCTTCCGTCTCTTGTGTGAGTGTGCTGAGAATAACTGCAAGATACAAAGTTACCTATAGTTTGGGCAGATTTGGCCTAATGACATAGCTATAGTACCTACGCGAGCTCCTGTGGTAGGCTGACAATGTGTTATTGAATGCAACCTGCTAGGCAGTTATATATATACATAATCCCAGAGTACCCATAGTAAATAAATAATTCTCGGGATCGGGATGGACGCGGTTTCCTTGCTATATCTGCACAGTAGCAAGGTATTCCAGAGGGCTTAGCATGTCACCCCCGATAAAACGAGAAAAATCTAGATGTGCCCGTTTCTTTACGCATGCCAAAGAGAGCGCGCATGACGGTTTTGTCGCTTTGTCGTGGGTGGCATGCTACGCACCGCTGTCTACATCGAAGATTAGATCATGACTAATACTCCCTGAGGGGGATGTCTTCTCAAAGATTGTTTTGGTATAGTTATCCAATCTTTAAGCATAGGGTTCCAAAATACCTAGGGATACCTATTGATTAATCTCACTATGTTTGACTCTGCCTGTGTACTAAACTAGTAACTGACCCACATAATATTTCGTCATAGAATTATATTGGACACAAAAACAAAATGGTAGCTGTGATGGCAGCAAATTATTTATGTATTCTATGTATACTTAATTAATTGTTAACTCACCTAAAATAATGGCAAAATAGAACCACAGCGACTTCCTTTGTGCCATTTTGAATAATTACACCACTTCAAACAATAAAAATAACTCGAAACACGTTCAAATAAATCCAATCCAATGATACACTACCTATAGCGCAAGTGCGACAGGTGTGTTCACCACAGAATGCTTATCATCTTAGATAAGATACGCTGATTAGTAATATCTTTGTAGGGGTATACCATGAGGTATGTTTACCGAAAACATAGTTAAAGGATGTGTGAGTCAATCCTTATCTACGTATTCAGCGAATTACAGTAAAATAAAAAGAATTGACCCATTTCACAAGTGAAACAACAATTATAAATAACAGTTTATTCTAAAGTAAAACTACATTAACACGACTAATAAGCTAAATATTTATTTCTCATTGAATATATTTTTCAAATCGGCTTCAGCCAGTACTTGGGCTGACACAGAATCTGGATTCTGTGGTGTTGAAGCAATTTTAGCTGTTTCAAGTTGCCGTTCGGCTCCGACGGCGGCGACTGTCTTCTCGATGAGCTCGCTCTCTGGAACTCCTTCGGACTTCAACTTCTCGTATTGTTTAATAAGCTTCTTAGATTGTGTTTCTCCTTCTGGGTTTAACATGTTGACTACTAAACCATGTCCTTTAGAGTTGAATTTCCTGTAGAAAATAATTAAACTAGATTTAATAACTATGATTACAGCAGCAGCAGTAAAAAAAATGTTAAAAATAAGCTGCATACAATGGGGAACACAAAAGGGTCAAAATATTACTAAAAAATACACTTAAAATCTTAGCGTAGATCATGTACATTACATTAGTTTTTATTTCACTTCAATACATGCAGTATTTCCGAAGTTATGACGACGAGAAGTTTAAGCGCTTTTTAAAATTTCCGAGTTTACGCGCGCTCACGCTTTGACGTCACACCCCCGCTCAGCCCGCGACCGCGACACAGCGCGGCGCTCGTTTGTTCGTCAAAAATTCGTTTAATTTCGTTTATACCTGATAGTGTGCTTGTATTTCAAGGAAATAATACTTTTACATTAATTTTATAACCGATTACACTAAAGTAAACCGTGTGGTGTGTAGAATGGATGAAGGTTTTCAAAAAGATCAGTCGGACAATCTGCCAAGAGTGGATAGTTTGGTGGTGGCACAATATTTTATGAAGAATAAGGATTTTACGGCTGCCGAAATAATAATAATTGATAATAATTTCTTGGACAAACACAAAACACACAAACAAACACACAAATACACACAAATTATCTAGTCACAGTTTAAAGTACCAGAATCTAGTCTGGACTTGTATTATGATGACTGGCCAACGATATAGAATACATATATACAGGGTGAAATTGATATCATTGGCATCCTTTTAAACTAAGAGTCTACCCATCAAACTGAACAACTTTCACTATGGGAGCAAACCAATCGGAGCAACTAAAAAATCTGCTGTCCCATACTAAACTGCAATGCCTACTCGACTCAAATGTATGCAACAGCTGATTTTTTTTTTGCTTTGATCGGTTTGCTCCCATAGTAAAAGTTGTTCAGTTTGATGGGTAGACTCTTAGTTTAAAAGGATGCCAATGATGTCTGCCTGCCTGTAGATACAAACATCCATGACTCGGGTACAAATATTCATATTCATCATACAAATATTTGTCCCTTACGGGATTCGAACCCGCGACCCTCGGCACAGCAGGCAGGTTCACTACCGTACCGACTGTGCTACCGGGCTGTCAAATTCGCGGAATAAAGATGAAAAGGTGTGTATGTTTTATGTAAGTGTGAGGTTACACGGTCAGTATTTCATCAGTCTGGTCCATCAGTCTGGTCATGTATATTTGATTTGAAGGGAAACTGACTCGAGATTGACCCGACTCACATGGTGCTTTAGTATATCAGTTTCCCTTCAAATCAAATAAACATGACCAGACTGATGGACCAGAATGATGAAATACTGACCGTGTAACCTGTGTCTAAGCATTACCTACTGTCGGGTAGGTATTTGTTCAAGCTTTAACCTTCCTTAAAGTGTGTCTGTGTGTGTTTTATTTAGGACCTACATTATGGACAACGATTTAAAAAATCTAGGTAGGTACTCGCAATCGCAATCCACATCTTGCACGTACGAGGTTGATGTTGTTGATGATTATTTGTGTTTTATTAGTTTAAAAACATCGAAATGGTCTTCACAGCAGTGCGCTTTAGTTTTAGGCACTATTGCATCTACTCTTTTTATGGCCGTCATCCACTTCTTTCTCATTTTTGGGTCCTCAGGCACATAAAAAAAGAGTTTATCGGGTGTTTTCACAGTTGAATTGAAACACTGAGGCACAATACAATTTTTTTTTTCCATTTTCACTGAAGAGAACTCGATGTTTACTGCACAGCAGCGAGCGTACGAGAGCGCGACTGACGAATGACCGGGGGTGCAGTGTTGCCACCTTACCTCTGGATCAAGTAGCTAAACCGTACCCAAAAAATGGCTAGATACTGGAAATTTCACAGTCGCTAAAGTGGCTGAACAAAGTAAAGTTAAAAAAGTAAATAAAAATGCTAAGACGCAGTTTATTTGGATCCATAATATTGATTTACAATCATCTATTCTATAAAATTATGCTCTTTTATAATTTTTTGAATAATAATATGGAATTTTGAGTAAATTATTGTAACCCATTCTATTACTATGTTGATGTTTTACAATGCTCATCGTAGAAAATAGCCTTTCGACTTCTACGTTTAGGTAATCGGAACTCAAAAACAATAAAAAACGCTCTAAGAACCCGTTAAAATGGTTAACTTTAGCTTAATAAATAGGTATTTATTAGTAAATAAATAAACAAAAAAAGTTGCTAGAATAAGTGGCTAAAATCACCGAATATTTTTTTTGTAGCTGACAAGCTCGAAAATGTTGCTAAATCTAGCTAAGAAGTGGCTAAAGTGGCAACACTGCGGGGGTGTGACGTCATCGGCTAGTGGGCGCCCGCCCGCGTTTTTAAAAACCTTCGTCCGGAAATACGCAATTTGATCGTTAATATCTTTTTTTTCGTAATTTTTTGAAGATTTATTTGACATGTAAAGTGAAAAACGTTTGTCAGACCCATTTATAAAAATAGGTATATTGTTAATGAATATCTCGATTACAAAACAATCTTTGAATTCGAATTATTTTAGGTTTTTGGTATATCTATGTTTTTTTTTTGAGTGAGTGACATCATACATATTTGTATCTTTTGATGATTTTTTTAGAGTTAAACATTCTTATCGTGTGGGCCACTGAGCAAGTAATCACTACGTTTTAGTGTGGTGGGCAGAGCCCTGGTGTCAGAGTTTTTTCAGACCTCCTTACGGCGTCTGACGTGTTTTTTTTATGTAACGACTACTACCACCAGAGATTGTAGCCGGGACCAACGGCTTAACGTGCCATCCGAAGCACGGAATCATCTTTCTTTTCGGACAATCAGGTGATTCAGCCTGGAATGTCCTAACCAACTGGGGAAAAACGCACAAAGTGACATATCACTAGGTGCCCCCCGTGGGGATCGAACCCACGACCTCCGTATCGAGAGCCAATGCTCTTAACCATTAGACCACGGAGGTAGTTAAATAAATGATGATGATGATGATGAAAAATACATACGCTCTTAGGACGTCTTCTTGGTAAAGAATTGGTCTAATCGGTTTTATTTCAGGTTTAGGTCTCGCGAACTTGGGCTCTGCGATCGGTGGGAACGCTCTGTATACGTCGAACCAGAGCGGCCTGTCGTCTGGCTTCATTGCACCGCGGGTGAGAAGTCCCTCCACCCTGTAATAAATGCGATACTTAAAGATTAATCCATATACCTACTCTCACACCTGTGTCCTATCGGAGTAGGCAGAAACAACTACATAGACTAAGCTCAAGCTCAAAAGAAGTACAATATAAGAATCTCTCGTCCTAATGCTAACTCCACACGCTCGCGCGAGCTTAGGCGAGCCCGCTGTACATCGATTCGTCTGTAACGTGATTGATACTAGTTTACTTTATAGAAGCGTCAATGTGCAGCGAGCGTGCTTGCCAGGGCCGGATTTATAGGTGTGGAGGCCTCGGGACAACAAAGGTGGAGGCCCTCTGGCCCATAATTATTTTCCAAATAAAATGGTCAATTTTTTTCAGTGGAGTTTTACAATAAATAATTTATTGTGAAACCAAGTATATAGAGCCACCAACGGTCTAGGGCCTAAACGTATAGGAGAGCTGGATTCAGTCTAGCTCGAAAATAGATGCCAAAGTATGAATCAAAGCGGTCACTGAATTTTTTTACAGCAGTGCTCAGATAATCGCGAAAAAATGGGGTCTGGGCCTAAACATAATATAGGAAACGAACTGAATGTATATTAAGAAAGAGTCCTCTTATTACCAAAGCATATTTTTATACTGAAATTAAATTTTTGCGTTAACGAACGGAACCTTCCGAGCTTTTACCGCCGAAAAATCGTTGATGATTTCGCTGAAATCCAGTTCCCGAAGTAAATCACTTTCAAACCTCAGGAGAGAAAGCTTTGATAGACGGTTTTGTCCCATCGTAGTTATTTATTTATTTTATTTATTATTTATTTCCTTTTTGGAGAACTTACAGCTAAATAACAGTTCGGTTTCAACAAAGACAGATTGATAGTCAGATGCTGACAACAAGTTCCCACATATAAAAATAAAGAGAAAGAAAAGTCTTATGAATAAAGCTAACATTAAAAAATAAAAACTAAGGTAATACAAAATTATTATGGGCCATCAAAAAAGTCACGTGCTAGAATATTTTTAAGTCTATTGGTGCTTGTACAAAACAAATCGATATCGAAGTCCACGCAAACGTCATTGAAGCTGCTGCTGGCGCGCTGCAGGAACGCATTCTGCTTATAATTTGTTCTCGCGAACTGAACGTACAGGGGCGGCCGCTGCCGGAGACCCCTCTGATTAGTGCGAAGGTTTACTTTGGCCAATAAATCAGGGCAGTCGATTGCTCCATTAGCGACATTCATTAAGTAACAAATGTCGCCAATATTACGCCGTTTTTCCAGAGGCAAAAAATGGTAATGTTTACACCGCTGCGCGTAGCCCGATGTTCTGCGACGCGCTTTAAAATCAAGAAACCGCATAAATTTCTTTTTCGTGAGTTCGAATATCTAATATCTAAACTATTATAAAACTGTAACAGAAATGAGTCTGTACATTGAAGATATTTACAAAAAAAATTTACGACATGGTTTTTACCTGTCCCTGATTCCAAATCACCAATTTTTGGATTTTTTTGTCTGTCTGTTTGTTTGTTTGTTTGGGTGTTTGTTTGTTCGAGTATCAAGCAAAAACTACTGAACCGATTTTGATGAAACTTTTTTTGTTTGATAGCTTATCATCTGACTTAAAATCTGGTATATAATTTATGCGGACGAAGTCGCGGGTAAAAGCTCGTTTATTATAATCATCATGTTTGTACAAAGTACTGTAGCTAAAAAGGTAAAACACGAAAAAAATATCAAAGGAAAAGTTGTTTACTAATGTTTAAGTACTAGTCTAATTTTTTTTCCCGATGTCTCTATTGTGGGGGCCCCTCTTTTTTTATGGAGGCCCGGGGCGGCAGCCCCGGTTGCCCTCCCCTAAATCCGGCCCTGGTGCCTGCCTAAGCTCGCGCGAGATGTGGGGGAAGCATAAGACCTCTCTTGCATCTTCAACAGTTGCTCGTCGGTTTTGGATAGGTACAGTACAAGTAGTACCAGATTTATAAGTACCCCGATGTAACTGCGCAGTTGACAAATTGTTATAGAGCGCGAATTTATATTGACTGATCAGGACCTTCAATACCTTGCTGCTATTGGCTAATTGTTTTCGCCCCTTTTTCGCTGCTTTCCGACTTTGCATTATTTGATAACTACTTTGATAACTAAACGACTTCGGGTTTTGTCGGGGGACTCCGTGCAAACGAAGATTGACAAGGTTAATTACATAAAGAGATGCTTCCTCTGAGTATACCTGTCGGAAGTATCACATCTTTTATCTCGTTCGTTCGCGCGCAAACAAACGACATAAAAGACGTGATATAGCCGTATCACGGCTATCGCGGGTTGGCATGCTACCCATGCAGGTCGTACTACCAATCTAGTACCTACAGTCTGCAACGAAAGATAGTTGATGAAAATTTTTCACCTTTCTTTCTATGACAGTAAGGTTTAGAAGTATAACCCATTGTTCTTTATTATGCCTACTTTGTTTGTTTCTTATCTTATCTTGTTGTGGGGGCTGGCAAGCCAGCAACACTTCGACCCAGTGGGATCTTTTGTGTTAGCCCCAGTAGTTTTTGCTTTCTTCACCCTTCAAATACATGGTCAATGAAGGAGGCAATACCATTGAGGGGAAGAAACCTAAGATCTCCCAGTTTTGGGTATCCAACACCGAGGAGGCTCATGCGTTTAGCCGCCAAGACATAACAGTCACAAAGGATACGTTCCATGGTCTCTTCATCCTCTCCGCATGCTCGGCAGCTGGGATCTAGGGTGAACGTCGTACGAGCCTGGTGTCAATCGCCCGGGTTGTAATTTCATTGTAGGGTTTTTCGTTGATTAAAACTCACTTTTGTCACCATTACATTAAATTTATTTGAAGTCATTTATCATTATGAATAAAAGAAAATCTGAGAATTAATAACTTCAGTAGGTAAGTACAGGAATAATTAAATAAGTAATAAAACTTTGGGGACGTAACATAGAAATATTAATTAAGTATTTTAAACATTAGAAAATTTAGAAATCATTTTGCATGGCATGAAAAATGGTTCTACGCAAGTTTTCATATTGTTTGCGTTTTGTTTCAGATACCAGCTTCTTTTGTAGCTCGTTCATATCTTCTTCAAGTTCATGCGCCAGTCTGTCTGACTCTATCTTGTGCTTCATTTCCATGTCTTCACATCTGGACAGAAATAATAAGATTTAAACTAAATTATGGGCAAAATTATTTCAATAAGTAAATCATCATCATCATCAGCCTATACAGGGTGTTACAAAAATAAAAATAAACATTTTAGGGGGTGGCTAAGTAAGACCATCAAACTGAACAACTTTCGCTATGGGACCTGGTTGATTTTTTTTCGCGATTTCGATATTGGTCCCATAGAGAAAGTTGTTCAGTTTGATGGTCTGATCATCCCCTTAAAATAGTTTCAGCTGATTTTTTTAGACCTTATATACGTCCCAGTAACGGGTACAGGCCTAACCTCAAGGAGGTTGTATGAGCATTATTCCACCACGCATACCCTATGTGGATTGGCAAACTTCACATATGCGTCAGAATTTCTTCAGCATAAATGCAGGTTTCCTCAAAATGTTTTCCTTTACGGTTCGGTATTACAAACATAAGTTAGAAATATTCATTGGTACATGGCATGCCGTCCCGATTAGAACCCGGAGCTCAATAATGAGTAATAAAACCGGTCAAGTGCGAGTCAGGCTACTCGCGCACCGAGGGTTCCGTGCCACATCACCACAGAACACAACATTATTAACTTAGAAAAAAAAACTTTTTTTTGTCCGGGACCTTTAGCGCAAGACCGACTCACACTTGGCCGATTTTTAGTATTTGTTGTTATTCTGTAGAGTTTGCTCTATAATCACACTTAGTTTGACGCTTGTATGTATTACCGTTTTTACGATAGAGCGTGAAGAAAAAACGTTGATAAAAACTAGTTTCTTGTTGAGAACCCCCCTTAATTTTCAACTTTTTGATATTTTTATTATTTGTTAACAAATCCGCCGTAATAACGCATAATCTGATAAAATTTCAACTATCTAGCTATTACGGTTCAAAAGTTACAGCCCTAAATAGGTAGGACAGACGGACGGACGGACGGACAACGTTGGCTTAGTAATAGGGTTCCGTTTTCATCCTTTGGGTACGGAACCCTTAAAAGTAAGTAAGTAGCAATAACTCTGTTTTGAAGGAATCATGAATTTCCTTCAAGGTCTTGATCTGGTTGTTCTGGGCAGCACAAGTTTGTTGAACACATTTCAGAACCACTTCTGCCAGGTGTTCTAATCTCTGCTCATTTTTCTTTAAAGCATTATAGTCGGCCTCCAGCTGCGTTTGTACTTCCGTTAAATTCGTTAGAAGTTTAGTGCTTGCATTTTTCCTAAAAAAAGATTACATTTTTTAATGGATTTCCTAGCTCTGTCAGAGTATGTGTAAATAGTTCTTTTGCACTCTTTGATTAAATTAAAATTTCGTAAGATACGGTACTAGCTTCTAGCGCATGGACCGCATAAATTGAGCCCCCGTAGCCTAATTTGACTCAGTCACAATCCGAGCGGCATTCACATGACACGCGTGCATTATTGAGATGACGGCGATAGATCGTCTTGCTTGCAAGCCACCTCTTCGCGTAATTCAGTCTCTATAATTATTGATTTTTAGGTAATATTAACATTCCTTTGTGTGCTGTAAAAGTCTCTGTGGTAGAAACAAGTCCACATTGTTCGTGTACGTAATGTAAGAACGTAACATATCTTCCGCTATTTTAATTTAATCAAAGTTTGCACTACACTCTGCCCCCTTACCCGCACTTTCGATCTTCACTATATCGCCACTGTTTCGGTCCGCACTTCATTGTAATAGAGTTGAAATTGGAACGAAAACATTCACGCAAAAGTTCGAATCGAATGTGCGGGTAGACCCTCTGATAAATAAGGAACACTGGTATCGATTCGGACTGTGCTACGACTTAACTTAACTAAATTTATTCCTGTCACATTAAGAAAAGAGACAGAAAACCAACAGCTGACTTTAGTGCTGTCAAAGTGACGTTAAATGCGCAAAATAAGATGCCATCATAATGTACGCCATCTTATTTAAGTCGTTTTTGGGCGTTTAACGTGGTTTAACGTCACTTTGACAGCACTAAAGTCAGCTGTTGGTTTCTGTCTCTTTTCTTAATCTTATTTTAGAAAGTGACAGGAATAAATTTAGTTTAGTTAAGTCAGGGTTTCCCAACCTTTTTTGCGTCACGCCTCCCCTGGTATAATAAGTAATATTTGCATGCCCCCCACTATCGAAATTTTAACGACAAGCGCGGCTTGAAAGGTGCTATCTGCGACCTGCTGAGCCTGAATATGTCAGTTACAACAAACGAATGGGTGAATAAGTAACTGAATGAATGAGTTAATTAATAAAATGAATTAATGAGTGGAATTTACGTCGTTAACTGGATTTTTCTTTTCAATATGTTTCACAATGCGATTGCATTGTGCCCCCCTTTCGATATCGCCGCCCCACTGGTTGGGAAGTCCTGAGTTAAGTCGTGGCACACACCGAATCGAGGCCACTGTGGGTATTATCAGGTTTTCGAATATGCCGATGGTTTTTTAAGGGAAGAACCAGACCATTAAACTGAAAAACTTTTTTTACTTTTTCTATGAGACCAATATAGAAATTAGAAATGGCGATAAAAAAATCTGCTGTTCCATATAAAACTGCAATCCTATTCGACTCTAATGTATGGGACATCCATTTTTTTTAGCGATTTTGATGACAAAACTACAAAGTAGTTTGTTTAGAATCGAGAGCAGAATCGAATTATCATGGTTTCAACATAGGTAATTTTTTTGCAAAAAAATTTTCTGAACCCGAAGTCAACCCATCGCACAGGCACGCGTGAGCGTGCCTAGTAGGGTGACCTACTTACACCAAACAAGATTATAAAAATGTATCCATGAGTATATTAGCGCTTTCTTTCAGTGCTGAAATGATAACAAATTATTTTTGCCTCAAAACTTAAAATGTGAATAACTTTAAATTTTAACTATCAAAATAATGAAATTATTGTTGCAATCTAATTATTTTGTTATAAATCAGTTGGGGTGTATGAGGTTTTGCGCTAATTCATTAACACACATGTAATTTTAGCGCTCTTTATACATCTTTAAGCACTGTAGATTGGAACCCGTTGTACGAAACTAATAGTGTCCAGGAGGCGATTAGTATTTTTTATGAAACTCTAAATAATATGATAGATAGCTGTACTCCCAAAAAACGAAGTGTAACTATAAAACGTGCATATTCCTACCCCGAATGGTACACTGCCGAAATTATAAGCGATATAAGGGAGAAATCGAAATGGCATAAAGCGTATAAAATTAATGGATCTCGGAATGCATATAACTTATTTTCATATTTTAGGAAGCTAGTTAAAGATAAAGTACATACTGCATATGATAATTTTAAAGCACGTGTCGCAGATCAGGTTATTAAGGATCCGAAGGCTTTTTGGTCGTACGTAAAAAACAAACGCGCGAAGCGAAGTACACCACATATTACCAAAGACGGCAGAGAATTGACGGAACCCGAGTATGCAGGGGCGTTTGCTGAGTACTTTCAGTCGGTGTACGAGTCGGATCCCCCGCGCCTCGACGCGCAGTCAGCGGCAGGAGCAGGTGAAGCTACTGCTGAGCGGGTTCAGGTACCTAGCGTCTCACTGCACGATGTGAGGGTCGCTCTAGCGCGTCTCAAACCCAAGAAATCTACGGGTCCGGATGGCATACCACCTTTTTTAGTAAAAGACTGTGCTTCTGTTCTGGCACACCCGCTCCTACATTTAATTACGTCTGTTTGAACACAGCTACGTATCCCGAGCAGTGGAAGATTACGCGAGTAACGCCAGTACCAAAAAGTGGTTCCGGTTCTGACATAACGGGGTATAGACCAGTGGCTATACTTTCAACTTTTGCAAAAGTTTTTGAGTCTATTTTATACGCGTCAATTTTCTCTCAGACGAATGCTGGACTGTCTGACTCTCAACACGGCTTTAGACCGGGCCGTGGAACGCATACGAATCTCATGTGTTTTATGCAAAACACAGCTTCTGCTCTGGATGAACGTGCGGGTGGTCAGGTAGACGTTGCATATTTTGACTACAAAAAAGCGTTTGACACCGTAAACAATGATATTCTTTTAGAAAAATTGGCGATAGCTGGTTTTACCCCAGCTCTACTTAACTTTTTTGTTAGTTACCTGACTGATCGTAGGCAGTATGTAGAGTACGCGGGACACATTTCAGACACATACATAACACATTCAGGAGTGAGTCAGGGTAGTAACTTGGGACCGTTAGAGTTTATTCTAATGATTAACGATCTACCAAAAGTAGTTCAAAACGCAGGTTGCCTATTATTTGCAGATGATCTCAAGCTATACATGGTGATAAACGATTTAGCAGACTGCGAGAGCTTGCAGGCGGACATAGACAGAGTAGTTTTATGGAGTAATTATAACAAGCTTTCTTTTAACGTATCCAAATGTAACGTAATGTCTTGTACACGAGCAGTAGACCCATACCACTATGACTATCGGATTAACAACGTGAGCTTGAACAGGGTTACCTCAGTCCGCGATTTGGGTGTTCACATTTCTCATGATTTCACTTTTCGGACTCATATTACGGAAGTATGCTAAAAAGCATACAGAAATCTAGGATTCATTCTGCGACAGACTAAAGACTTTCATAGCTTGGCAATGGTAAAAACATTATACAGTGCGCTAGTAAGAAGCCGACTTGAAACTAGTTCGATTATTTGGAACCCACACGAAACCAAGTATACTCTTATGGTAGAAAAAATTCAAAATAAATACATAAGGTACATGTACTTCAAACAGTATGGGGTATATCCGTTCTATCCCCTGATGTACCCAACCCTCTTTGTACTTGGTATGGTCAGTTACAACAGTCTGGAGGTTAGAAGAAATATTGCCCTCACTACATATGTTTTTAAAGTATTTCGCGGCATACTTAATAACCCGCAAATACTGGAAAGTATTGGACTGCGCGTACCCAATACGAGAATGCGTAGAGGCCCCCGAGATCAGGTGTTTGTAATACCAAAGTACAGGACCAATATATTAAAGTACGCTCCATTAACCACGGCACTCAGAATACTAAACGCGATATCTAAGGAGGTAGATATATTCCAGTGTTCATTGACAAAATTCACAGAGGCCGCTTTAGATTATTTAAGTAAAGGCAAGTTAAATAATAAGTAATTATGTTATCAATTTGGGTGTAAACCTGTAAAGATAATGTATTTGTATTCTTTAGTTTAAATAAATAAATATGAAATATGAAATGAAATATAACACGTTGTAGAGAATGTTGTTCAGTTAGATTTAATTTAATTTAATTTAATTTATTTCTTCACATTAATGGTTTGATCATCCTCTTAAAAAACCGTCAACATATTAATTTGGACCCTGCATACTTATAAAATAGTTCCGTCAGACAGCCTAAACCACCGAAGATAGAACCATGAAATATGGAATATAATATATTCTAAGGAGGATGTAGGGGCCACTAAGAAAGGATTTTGTGATATTCTAATTTCACGCAGGCGAAGTAGCGGGTAAAAGCTATTCCGGGATACTTGCTTGCAGCACTTTGGACATCAAGAATCTAGAAATATACATTTTTTCAAACATGCTTGGAAATGTGAGCATTATTTTGACAACCTTCTTCGAGATAAATCGAATTTGCTGTACTGGCCAAATACATGCGCGCAGCGGCCGGCAATGTTGTACGAAAATCCATATCTGTCGTGTTTAGCGGCCCAGTAAATTACATAGTAAACTCATATCTGTTGTGTAATTTAAAATTGGAACGATCTTTTTCTCCGAAACATGGCGACCAAGGAGGTAACTTATCAAAGGTTTTATTTAAATTTCGAACTGGCTTGCAAATAGACAGCTGTTTATTGAAAAAAAAAACTAATTGTTGTTCGATGTACGTCATTGATTTTGAAAAGAGTTTTAATTTCCGCGAATTATTTGAGAAAATTTACTGTTTTAATTTCCGCGCATTGTTTGAGAAAAGTACTATACAAACCTTGGCCACAACTAGGCATTGATGGACTTACGTATGTGTGCCTCGGCTTCGCCTCGGCCCACATTTACATGTTCGTCCATCAATGCCTCTGTTGCTGGCCACTGCAGTAATGTACTATTTTATAAGTGAAACTTCTAATGGGAAGGCATTGAAATTCTGAACCGCAACCTTTTTGTGTGACGAAAGTTTGAAATATAAGTCGGGAGAAGTTTAGCACCTGCCGGGCGTCCCATGACGGATGACTTTTTATTTATTTTAATAGGCACAAAGTGACTGCACTAGCTGCATTCTGCGTACAGAAATGCTTGCTCATCCTGTTATACATCCCTAATATTATAAATGTGAATGTAAGTTTGTTTGTTAGGCTTTCACGCGCAAACTACTAAACCGATCATCATGAAACTTTGTACACATATTCTTGGAGGTATTAGAAGTAACATAGGATACTTAGGGTTTTCAAAATTCCACGCGGACGAAGTCGCGGGCAAAAGCTAGTAATAGATAAAACAGAAAATTAAACTATGAAGAAAACTGAGTACAAACCTTGCATTATATAGATTTTCCATAACATTCATCAACTTCTGTCGTGATTCTTGAAATTCAACGGCAGCATCTGCTTTTTTATCATCACTTTTTTGGTAGAATCCAGTTAATTCGGCGACATCTTCCTCCATTTCTAGATCACATCTTTGCCATTCTAATGTTCTCTTAACTTTGGATGATTTATGAACCAATTGAGATTCATTTAAATCTTTTGAGATAAACTTATTTTTATTTCCCTTTTTAATTGGAGACATTTTAAAGAGACAAATGAGTTATTTGCAGTGCAGTTTTAAATTTATTAAAATTCAAGTCGAGAGCAAAGGCATATAGTTGAGGTTTTCCCGCTAAAATTAGGTAGCATGGTAGCATTAGCAACCACGCGTTTTTAATTAAGGCATTCGAATTTTAAAAATTAATGGCCAGTTGCAAATTTCCTGCAGGAATTAAGAACTGTGAGGAGGAGTGCACTGAGCTGCGTTCCGAACCTACACTCTATGTGCACCCAGAGTGCACCCCGAGCGCAACTTTTCGCACTAAGAGCCTCGGTGAAAGACGTTTTACTATAGAGCGAGTTGAAAAAACAATCGCATAAAAAAAGGTCGTGAACGCAGCCCTGAGGTGCAAAATCGACAGGAGGAATCTTATACGCAAAGGCAAAAGGAACTGATAAATGTTTATTACCTTGTGAAGATGGTGCCAATTCTTTCAAGTCTACTGCTTGCCATGACTAATTACTACTTTTTAATGAATTAAAAAAACGATAAGTGCAATATTGAGGTTATTCTAAAGTTTACCCGGAGTCCGTTTCATAGCGTGTGAAAATCACTAAAGGTGCCAAAACGAAAGAAAAAAAGCATGCGAAGATAAGTTATGCTAGAATGAGATAGATGGACTTGACCCGAGTGATTTGTCAACGTTTTGAAACGGACCCCGAATAGACGTAGGCCGCGGTCCGAATTGCGCCAAAATCGATTTTAGAAAGAAAGAAAGAAAGTAAAATCTTTATTCACCATTTTAGCGCTCTCAAACGCGTCCCGATTCAGGCCGAGATTCAGAGACGTTTTTTAAGTCTTAGTTCGAACTCCCGTATGTCAAAATCCATACATTTTGACCCTACTTAGTTCGAACTATGACTTAAAAAATCGTCTCTGAATCTCAGCCTTAGTGTAAGCGCGATCACGTTAGACGGCGTGACGTGATTGACGACGTCATTATCAGCGCCATCTTGGAATTTCTGAGCCCATGCTCCACAGCGATATCACCGTGAGCCTTATGTCAAACCAATCAATCTTATGTCACTGTCAATGTCAAACTGATGTTTTATGGCGGTTTTTCATACAATACAACGCGAATACAAATGTCAGGGGAGTCACGTGGCTAGAGGGCTCTCGAGTGGACGTCTGTCATTTGGCTCGCGATTTAGGTAGGTAGGTAGGTAGTGTGTTTTTGTATAAAAACAGGGCTTTGAGATCGCCATATCCATTACCATACAACGTCAAGCACTAATTGCTCTTTTTAAACTAGATATAAGCAAAATCCACCAAGGAAAAGCCATTAAACAAAAATAGAATAGAATAGAATACAACTGTCAGTGGTTTGAGACCGGAAAAAGCAGTCCGATTGATTACAACGCTAATAGCGCCGTAAGTTGTGAAATCGCGCTTATTGTTTCGGAACAGCGATTATGCACGTTAGCACTGTGAGCTATGAAATGGTAAATCGGACCGCGGCCGTAGTCGACAGTCGTTGACTGACATTGTTTTTTTTATTTACGGAATAGAAAGTCAAACGGTATACGAGCCCATACAGACAAATCGGATGTCTCATAGGCTGCGTAGCATTTACAACTCTACCCACAGACTATTATATGTACTACCGACTCTACCTATTATCGTATGCGCAGAAAGGGACAAACGACATGAATTAGGACCATAGATAAATTGTCTATAAATACCTGCGGGGCTAGAACGCCAACCCGCGACGCGATAGCGCTATCACGCCTCCGCTCTCTTTCTATTTGCGCGTGAATGAACGAGATAAAAGACTAAATTTGACAGATGGATGTGTTAAATGTCGCTATCGCTGGTTGGCGTACTAGCCCCGCTGGAGTACAAACTGCAAGCGGTGAAACATGAAAATACCTATAGGATACTATACAGGGTGGCCGGGGAGTCGACGTTCAAACGTAAAATTTAGGTCCGGTATGTCGTGGGGCACTGGCGGACTAAGGGGGGGGGGGGGGGGGGGGGGGGCGGAGGGGCGGTCCGCCCCGGGCCCCCAGTCCTGGGGGGCCTCTGAATCTCGAGAAGAGAATCCCAAATAATGACGTTTATATAGTAAGTAGAGACACAGTTTGGAGTTGGAGGCCCGGGCCTCAGGAGGCCAGAACAGGTTCTGGGACTGCAGTTTGAAGTTGAAGGCCCCGTACGATACTCATTGAAAGTCAAAGAAAGAAATAGAGTCTAAAATATTGCGAATTTGCGAGCTCGCTCAATCTTTTTCAATTTGTTATGCAGTTAGCATAATTCTCAGTTCGCTTCGCTCGCTCTCAGGCCCGGGCCTCCGGTACTGGGACTGCAGTTTGAATCTGGAGGCCCCGTACGTTAGACATTGAAAGTCAAAGAAAGAAATAGAGTAAAAAATATTGCGAATTTGCGAGCTCGCTTCGCTCGCTCAATCTTTTTCAAGTTAGTATGATTATGAGCTCGCTTCTTGAAAAGTCAATGTGGTTGGAATTAGAATGTATTTCAAAAATTTTTGCTTACTTCGCTCGCTTGACTTTTTTAATAGCTTTCTGTGCTTTGAGACTGAGTTCTTGCTACAACCCAGTCATAATTATAGAACTCTATTCGTTCGCTCCGGTTTTATTTTATACACCAATCTCACCTAACTACTCTATTTCAAGATGAGCTCTACAATCGAGTTATTATAAGCATAAGCTCATTTCAGCTATTTGTTTAATACATCAATCGCGTCGATTTCGGCACGAGCTGAAAAAAAATGGAGGTATAATGAAGCAAAATTTCGAGCTCCAAAAGTCCAGAATTCAGTGAAATCTCGAGCTCGCATCGCTCGCTCTTGGTTTTCAGTCCTATATATTTTCATATTGCTGTAAAATCTCGACTACTTTTACTGCTAGATTTTACATTGCACGAATTTCGGGCTCGCTTCGCTCGCTCCATGTAGGTTCTGGATCTCCCTGGGACAAAATGCTTGTTACCTATGACCATGGAAGGAAGGGGCTCCGATGTTAAGTTTTTGCCACGGCTCGAAAGAATTGTAGATATCCATTTCTGGAAAGACCGGGGGCCTCATTTAGTTTTGCCGCCCCGGGCCTCCGACGGGCTTAGTCCGCCGCTGTCGTGGGGTATCCGAATCACCCCCATGTATGTTCCGCGATTTTTTATAGTTTTCGAGTTATGATGATTTTTCTGATTTTTTTGCGGAAACTCGACATGACCGGCTTAAACAACTTCTAAAAAAAAAGTGTAAGACTTTTTAGAGATTCTTTTTTTGCAACTTAATCTTCATGAATTGTGCCTTTATTCATAGTATCATCAGCATCGTAACTTTGATAAAAGTTATGAAAATATTGGTCTAAAGTTAAAAATTTGCGATCCGTGAATTATGACTTAATTTTCAACTTCAAATTAAAACTCTAAACAGGTGACCTTATGATTTTTTAGCCAATCCCAAAAATGCGCCCAACTCTCAGCTTTCATAATCATAAATAAAAAGTAGTACTTAAGAGGGCTAATTTGGCTAGAATTGATCTTCAAAGACAACAAGGCGGAAAATTCTTAAATTAAAAAAAAAATTTTTTTGCCATAACTACCACGCCTAAGGCTAAATAATGATTAAAGAATGCTGGAAACCTATCGTGTTGGTGGAATAAGGAAAGTTTTAAGTAAAAAGTAACCTAACCTAACATGAACTAACCTAACCTAGGAGGAGGGAGCCGACAGCCGGGTGCCACCACTGCGACGGCTGTCTCGACGAGACGGCGCAGCACGTGCTGCAGGAGTGCCCTGCGTGGGCGGGAGAGCGCAGTGAGCTCTCCCAGGTAGTTTCAGACCTCTCGCTGCCGGCCATGGTTCGCGCTATGGTCGACAGTGAGGCGTCTTGGCGCGCGGTTCTCTCCTTCTGTGAGGCAGTAATGCTCCAGAAGGAGACGGCGGAGAGGAAGAGGGAGTCGACTTCTGAACTCCCGATCCGCCAAAGACGCACGGGGCGCAGACGGACTGCGTTTGCTCGCGGTCTGCCTCCCCCGTAATTTTTGAGTCTCTGGGCGACGGGCTGGGGGGTCCAGCATCCGATCATAGGGAATCGAGGTGGTTGTGTGCGTGTTCCCACGCACCACCTAAAGGCCTGTAGGCTTGTCAAGGCCAACAGAGATGAGACCTGGTAAGGTCGGTCGCTGCGCCGTAGAGTGTGGAAGATTCCTCACGGGCCCTCAGGCTCTACGGCAATATGCGATGAGGTGGAACACGGTGGGGTTTTAGCCAGTAAGAGTCCAGCATAACCCGTCGCCGTTTCGGTTTCCAGCATTCTTTAATCATTATTTAGCCTTAGGCGCGGTAATTATGGCAAAAAAAAAAAAAAATTATTTTCCGCCTTTGTTGTCTTTGAAGATCAATTCTAGCCAAATTTATTTATGATTATGAAAGCTGAGAGTTGGGCGCAATTTTGGGATTAGCTAAAAAATCATAAGGTCACCTGTTTAGAGTTTTAATTTAAAGTTGAAAATTTATTCATAATTCACGGATCGCAAATTTTTATCTTTAGACCAATATTTTCATAACTTTTATCAAAGTTACGATGCTGATGATGTTATGAATAAAGGCACAATTCATGAAGATTAAGTTGCAAAAAAAGAATCTCTAAAAAGTCTTACACTTTTTTTTTAGAAGTTGTTTACGCCGGTCATGTCGAGTTTCCTCAAAAAATCGGAAAAATCATCATAACTCGAAAACTATAAAAAATCGCGGAACAAACATGGGGGTGATTCGGGTACCCCACGACATACCGGACCTAAATTTTACGTTTGAACGTCAACTCCCCGGCCACCCTGTATACAATGTTCTTGGAAAATACTCCTTGGCGGTCGGTAATGTTCAACCCAAGAACATTGTATATAGTACCTATCCCATAAACATATTATACTTCCGAGTAGACCAAGGAACTCCTCATTATCGCATCACCGAAACCGAAATGTCAATATGTGCGAAATTGATAAGAGTGTGAGTTCTAGTGATGTGACATTGACGTATTCGCGATTATCGATATCAAAACCATCGATATCAGATTATCGACTACTTAGTAGTCGATGTGATTTTGATACCGATAATCGCGATTACGTCAATGTCACATCAATAATTATAGTAGTCACTACTACTATTATATTTTTATATTATGAAGTCTAAATCGGCTAGGCTACAATCTATCTACCTACACTGTTATAAAACTGTAACTTAAGGGGCCATAGGTTCAGACGAATATTTTCTATGAAAAACGCGATTGCCCAGCCCAGCCCAGCCCCACGAAAAGTGCGTGCGTGTATTGTTTTTTCGATTAAAAAGAATTAACAAAAGTACTTTTTACAGATTTTTTTATGATTTCACTAGATAAACCAATGGTGAATATGTGAATATAAATACTAAAAACTGGAAACTATTTTAAGTTCTTCTAAAAGGAGAATTTTTAAAAAAAATACGAGTTCAAGAAAATACGTCACCTTTTATGTAATTTTTAAAGATTCAGTGTTCTGTTCAAATTATAATCAAAAAGATCTCGTCTGTTATTTTGTTAGTTCTTAAATAGAGTACGAATATAATTTACTTAACTTTGCTTTTTTATTTATTACATTATGTGGTCGTATTTACTCACTTTGTACTAAACAACGACAAGTGGACCTTTTTACTAAACTTTGTATCAATTCTTTGTTTAGATCGTAACTTTTTATTTTATAAAGTTTCACATATAATTATATGTGGATTTCATGCAGAATATCTTAATCTACATTAATAAATCAAAATCTATGTAACAAATTAGTAGAAGTGTTTTTTATCGAAGTTTAAAAATGTTTTTTCTCAAAACAAGCTTTTTCAGAGTTTCAACTACAAATGTCAGATAAAAAAAAAACTATGCCAGTTTTTGAAAATTTTATTAATCAATATTATCAATTGACTATTCTAGATTCCGAATCTAGTCTTAACTCTATACCCCACTACTGAACCCTTTATGTTTGGACGCCCACATATAACGAATAAACACCTACCAACACCGGGACAAATTCAGTAGGTATAGATCCTTTCTATTAAAGACGCCGATCGGTGATTTCGTGGCACGAAACAGTTTTCTTTGAAATGTCGACTGCATACCATATATTTGTTTTAGGCTCCTAGCGTATTCTATTTGACATTCGTACCCATTTTTTGTATCGTTATTGCATTTGCAGGAAATCTGGAAGTTACGAAGTTACCCAGTCAATAATATTAAGCATTACTTTGGCCCGGTCGCACAGTGCATAAGTGCGCAGTGTAATATCGGACCCTAAAATCAGACGTGGTCCATTTTTTGCCAGAAATATAGTTAATAACATTTTGAATACAAGATTGAAACTCCCGATTGTCTGCGATTTATAGTTTGAGAGACAAAAAAAATCTGAAAATCGCCTACTTTTTATGCCGGATATCAGAAAATAAAAAAAATTTAAATATCTAAACCTGTTACTGCTTTGCTGCATATACATGTCGAAAGACCTTTAATTTACACGTGTTTTAAGAATAGTTTGAGACTCGTGCAGGTCGTAGAAATTTAAATATTAATTATTTAATATTTTTCTTCTTTATTTTTTTCACTGAAGTCAACCATATCGGGTAAAAAAAACTAGCAACCAATTCCATGGACTCTCTAATATAATATTATAGATTTAAAGTTTGGGTTAGAGTTGTTACTTTTAATTCCTCAGAAAATATCCGGAAATCAGTAATATTTCTTAAAGGACTTTAGTTCGCTTTTATTAAATTCGGATTTCCAATATGGAATCGGGAGTTTCACTATTGTGTTCAAATTGTATTTATTAACTATCTATTTCTGGCAAAAAATGGGCCACGTTCGATTTTAGGGTCCGATATTACACTGTGCAATGCAACAAAATATCGCTAAATTATTATACTTATTTTATGTGTCGAAAGAGAGGAATAATGATTTTTGATAAATCTGTCAATCTGTCAGTATGTATCATGGGTTATGGACATGCTAAATAGTAATGTTATAATGTCGCAATTAGTAAAACCATTCCGTCAAAATCGGCGTGTAAGAATTTTTCGGACAGAGATTTTCTGGCAATATTTGGCCAGGCTAAATCCGCCTTTCAATAAGTTAAAAAAAATAACAGAAAATCTCACGTGACATGAACGGAGGGAGTTAGGTGGTAGATTAGAAAAATAAATTTCAAAACTATCGACATATCGATTAGATTTTGGACAATCTCTATGCGAAACGGTTTCTTTTTCACGTACACAATATTTTTTTATCTTACACATAATTATTTGAAATGATATATTATTTAGAAAATAGGACGTTTACTGCATATAATGAATGTATTACGAAATAATTTTAAGAATAAAATATATGAGAAAAAGTGTTGTGAAAGTAGTACTGTACTAATCCTATTTACCTTTGTAACGTCTCTTTATTTGGGTTTTTGGTGGAATTTACACTGTACTCCATTACAGAACATGATACCATAATGTTTTTTTATATTCGTCTTATAAAACACAAAATAAATTTAAATTAAATCAATAAAATAACGAGAGATAATTTGTTGACAGGACTCCAAAAGACTCCAAATAGTTTCAAAATGGTTTCACGGCAATTATATTATAATCTCTTTCGCACTCGTAGTTTTTTTCATTATGATCGGAATCTCATTCACACACTTACTTGGTCTACTCACGGTAGTAGAATAATAATGTCTATGACCTATCCTATGTTCAACCTTCTTTCGTACGTTTTCATCGTTGTTGTTGTTGTTGTCCCTTTCTAATCCAACGACGAAAATTTAAAAGTTTTTATTAAATTTTTGTTCTGACAGAAAAGGGACAAACCTACCTAGGCTGTGTGCACGACACTAGCGCCACACTAGCGCGGCGTACTGACAGAACTTTTTCGGACAACCGACTTTGATAAAACTTTTTATATTGAAAAGCTTATTATTATTCTTAAAATCTAGCTTATATTTTATTCCGGTACGATGACGGGAGCGGATGCGTACGAAGCCTACGGACAAAATCAAATTTGTATCGGAATTCCCATACAAACTTTTACCTCAGTTTTAACCTTTGGGGGGTTAAAATGCGACAAGCCTTTTTTAAGTGAGCATCTAGATGCCAATAGAAACTTCCATGCCAAATTTTAAGTTTATAGTCTTGACAGTTTTGGAGATTTTGTGTTAAGTTAGTGTGCGGATTTGCATAGATTCAAGCATTATTTTCACAGCTTGTCCGGCAAAAGTACAAATTTCTGCCACCAAGGGCGCTGCGATCGACTTGACAGTTCCCAACACCCACTTCGCACATAGCCAATAGCCGTATCACGGCTATCGCGGGTTGGTTGGTTGGTTGAAACCTCGACGTACGAAAGAACCGACCGCAATGCAATAGCCAATTTTCGTGTGTCCATGCTTGTAAGGAAGATTGGTATCCTTTATATCATTCTAAATCAACGTAGTGAAAATCCATGTTGCGGCCCTGCGACCAAATATAGGATAGACAAACAGTCTTATACAAAATCACATCCAATCTGCGGCGCCGCGTCAATTCATACTTACACAGATATAACTACGGTATGTACCTCCTCAGCCTTTCATTTTAACATAGACCTTAATGCTCAGTAATAACGTCGTAAGCCATTTGTTTTAATTATTACTTACAAAAAATATTCATTTTGAAATTACCTTTACTGCTAATAGCAATAAAGTACAAAATCGTCTCAAAGGATATCCGTGTAACGTCATTTTGGAACTGCGCTCACCAAGGTCATCACCGAGATCAGCACACGCAGGAGCGAGACGTGCTCATTTAATTTGGTGTGCGTTAGAATAGTACGGTGACATAATCCTCGGTTCTTTTTCGCTTATACTCGCGTAGGCGAGAGTGAAAGGGATAGTTGCGTGCTTGCCGCGTGGTTGTAAATGAACAAAAATATTGAAAAAGTGCGATTAAATGCCATAAATATTGAAGATAATGTGATTACAAAGCGATACTTACTGAAAGTATGACACTCCATCTTATTTTTGCACTTTTCTCACTTTGCACACTGCCAGATTGTGCTTTGTTTTGATGGTGCCATTTTCCGTGCGGCGTTTTAAAATCTACCCTATACTTGATCGAAGTTCCGGCCTGTATTAGGTACTTCTCCCTCTACGCTCCTAAAGGATGGAACTAAATAAGACAAGAAATGTTATAAAATATGTATCTATAATTCAATAAAATAAATCACATTCAACACAACTCATTCACATTATCTCCCCTCTTAAAATATTGTATCAATTATGCGTAACTGTACAGTATTTACAGATTAAATTAGTTTACTTCGGCAACTCTACACCACGGGTTATACACTCTCTTTAATCTAGACGCCATGGCGAAACTGGTCAGAGTAGCTTATTTGACTTGGCTGGTTTTACTGCTTTGCACATCGTATGGATAGACCGTTTGTATCGACGGTATTAACTATTGATATCTTTAGTATTTATTTCTATGGTATTAACCATTTAACCAATCCATGAAACTGTTGAAATTATTTTTTCCATTACGCATGCGTAGTTTTTACCAAAGCTTACAGCACAGCGGCAAGACTGGCTGTTACGGATCAGGTCAGTTACGACCTTTTCCCCGAACGTCCACTATGGACCCGAACGTCCACTTCCCGGTTTCGTCCATTTCCCCGATCGGCCTTTTCCCCAAACGGACATTTACCCGAAGGGCCATTTCCCCGAACGGGCATAATATTCCCGAACTTTTCCCCTTACGTAAGGGGGTGCTTCAGAACATCAAACTGAACAACTTTCACTATGGAGCCAACTTCGAAATCGCGAGATAAAAACCAGCTCTTTCATTAAAACTGCAATACTGGCTCGATTCAAACTCGACTCTTTATTTGTTTTATTACTCTTTTGGTTCGGTTCGGACAACTTTTGAGCGCGGACCCGATGTCCAGTAGTTGTTACTTCAATAAACGTAGCACTAAAACCAGCTTGAAATATAATTCTACAGTCAGTAATACCATAAATGCATGTCACTTAGTAAAGTAGGACTGTCTCTGGTAGACCGCAGTGCTCTGGGCTACGACTGTGAGCGGTGCTTCCTGAAGCATCGCTTGTCCGCCTGCCGCGCGAGGATCTCCGACACTATGGTTCTGTGCGTGAACACTTAGTAAAGTAGGACTGTCTCTGGTAGAACTGAGTAGACCGCAGTGCTCTGGGCTACGACTGTGAGCGGTGCTTCCTGAAGCATCGCTTGTCTGCCTGCCGCGCGAGGATCTCCGACACTATGGTTCTGTGCGTGAACACTTAGTAAAGTAGGACTGTCTCTGGTAGAACTGAGTAGACCGCAGTGCTCTGGGCTACGACTGTGAGCGGTGCTTCCTGAAGCATCGCTTGTCCGCCTGCCGCGCGAGGATCTCCGACACTATGGTTCTGTGCGTGAACACTTAGTAAAGTAGGACTGTCTCTGGTAGAACTGAGTAGACCGCAGTGCTCTGGGCTACGACTGTGAGCGGTGCTTCCTGAAGCATCGCTTGTCCGCCTGCCGCGCGAGGATCTCCGACACTATGGTTCTGTGCGTGAACACTTAGTAAAGTAGGACTGTCTCTGGTAGAACTGAGTAGACCGCAGTGCTCTGGGCTACGACTGTGAGCGGTGCTTCCTGAAGCATCGCTTGTCTGCCTGCCGCGCGAGGATCTCCGACACTATGGTTCTGTGCGTGAACACTTAGTAAAGTAGGACTGTCTCTGGTAGAACTGAGTAGACCGCAGTGCTCTGGGCTACGACTGTGAGCGGTGCTTCCTGAAGCATCGCTTGTCTGCCTGCCGCGCGAGGATCTCCGACACTATGGTTCTGTGCGTGAACACTTAGTAAAGTAGGACTGTCTCTGGTAGAACTGAGTAGACCGCAGTGCTCTGGGCTACGACTGTGAGCGGTGCTTCCTGAAGCATCGCTTGTCTGCCTGCCGCGCGAGGATCTCCGACACTATGGTTCTGTGCGTGAACACTTAGTAAAGTAGGACTGTCTCTGGTAGAACTGAGTAGACCGCAGTGCTCTGGGCTACGACTGTGAGCGGTGCTTCCTGAAGCATCGCTTGTCTGCCTGCCGCGCGAGGATCTCCGACACTATGGTCCTGTGCGTGAATACGCGCAGGATGTCGTCCCGGGCTTCTTGTATGCCTTCGCATACTATTTTGCTTCTCTGTATATTTCCCTGGAAATAAAATATTGTCTTAATAAAACTTTTAAAATGGGATGAGGGATGATCTTTCTTTTAACACAAATGCAAACCGATTTCTCAGCTACACTATCTCTTTTAGCTATGGTAATCTTTCCCACAATCAATCCATTTCACTTTTCATACAATTTTAAGCGGTCGTAGTATGGCATCGTGATATAGCGCTATCGCGCCTTCGCTCTCTTTATATTTGCGCGCAAACGAACGAGCGATAATATAGCCTTATCACGCGCATTATGCTAAGAGCTCTGGGCGACACTTCGCTCAGTTTTGCGTGGGCTCAGTCAGTGTCAGTAGCCACGGTACTTCATTTGGTAGTACATTTCCTTTTTTTCGTGATGTCGTCATTGGTTCTATAGAGAAAGTCTGATGGTATGATCACCCCCTCTAAAAACCGTCAGCGTATTAATTTAGGCCCTGTATAATCAATCACACCTTTCTGTTACACTGTGAATAGGGCGGCGAGGAGGAGGGTAGTAAACGAGGTGTTACCTTGATAAGTTCGAGCAGCGCGTGCGAGTGCGGCTGCAGCGCGGCGAGCGCGCGGCCGCCGGCGCCCTCCAGCGCGCGCAGCACTCCCGCCAGCTGCGAGCCCACGTCCGCCTCCAGCGACACCTGCGGGACGGTACTACTGTACTCTAGTGTACACACTACGAGCTAGGCACGGAGAACACGGCACCGCCATTATAGAAGTCCCATTAACGTGCCAACCAATCACGTCGCACCTTGGACACTTGGCTGTTAGTTTATATAAATAGGAAAAACTGACACTGAATGAAGCACGTACATCAATTATCGGGGTCAATCGGTACATGTTATTTCGCAGCACAGCATTTGAACATTGAACGCGAACATCACGCGACCTCGATAAAAGTGCATCGTACATAGGGCGCTTAGCATTACGTTGAATCTTCACGTGAACGGGCACGAGCACGTGCTTCTGTATGTCTAGTACAATAGTTACCAGGTCGTCCATCTGCGCGGTAAGGTGGTGCACCTTCCAGCCTTCGGCGCTGGTGAGCACGTGCTTCTGTGAGGCGATGGCGAGGATGTCCTTGGCGCGAGGCTCGCGGCGTCTCACGTCTGCAGGCCGCGTGAAGTGTAAAGCCGTGCCGCGCCAACCGCATACGTAGCTAGAGCTCAGCAGTGGACCTGTGAATAACAGGAACAGTTAATTGTTCAGTTACAAATACGCGCTAATAGTTGGTAGCAACTACTGAATAATATATGCTAGTGGAGAAGCGAATAGCGAGGCGAAACACAAGCGTGAATGGTGTGATTTTTAATATAACCGTGTTGTTTGAAAACCCTCAACGAAAATTATATTTTGTTGAATCCGTAAACAAGAGTTTACTCAAAAAATGGTCGGGTGACAGAACATAGAAAAAAAGTAAAATCTGTTGATGTCTATGACATTCCTTAGATAACTATAAACCCAGAAAGGCATAATAGGATGTAGTGATAATGATGGTTATTGTCATATTTTATTCATCGTCGTTTGGGTGCATACGTCACACTGCTGGATAGGCCTCCTCTCATTAATCAGCGGGACATACTTCACGCACGGGGGCCCGAACTTTCAATCAGAGAATTGTCAAGCCTCCTCTACAGGATATAACAAAACACCCTAGTAATACTTAAGGGTATAAAAAAAATCAGCTGTCCCATACATTTTAGTCGAGTCGGTACTGCAGTTTTGTATTGGGACAGCAGATTTTTTTATTTTTTCTCGATGTTGGCTCCATAGTGAAAGTTGTTCAGTTTGATGGTCTGAACCACCCCCTTAAGTATTACTAGGGTGTTTCCTGTATAGTCTTGACCTGGCTTAACAAATAGTTTACACTGCCATCTAACGGTCTTATCCGGGATCAACTGCTTGACAACGATGATAACCATATTTACAGGAGGCGTTGACACTCTGGCACCGTCTCCAGAGACCATCCACGGGAGCCGGTGCAGCGGCGGGTCTTCGCTGAAAACTCGACAAGACGCGGTGTCTATATGTTAATATACCTATGTTTTTGTGTAAATAAACCTTTACACAAAAACATAGGTAGTAGGCCTCGCATGCCACCCCGGAGAAAACGATAAAAATCGAGATGTGCCTCCATCTTTATTATTTTACGTATGCCAGAAAGAGCGCGCGTGACGTTTTTCTCGTTTAAACGCTTTGTCGTGGGTGGCATGCTAGCCGTGCAGGACAAAGAGTTAGTACTCACGCTTAGGCGGAGGATTGACCGGGGCAGGGGGCGTAGGCGGCGCCTCTTCCGCTTGAAACTCTTGACATTGTCGCACCTCGATGCTTAACCTGTAGAGAATATTTGTTTTAGATAGACTGATAGATAGACAACACGTTTATTTATTCATTTATTTATGAACAGTACAAAACTGCAATATTTTTCAGTAATTTGTTGAAAAAAGTTTTCATGAAAAAGTAAAAACATATTTTTAGACTCTCGACTCTCATTTTCATAAGATTTCACTTGATACCCCACACGATAATTTAGAAAAACATATTTTATATTAACAGGCCCTGGCCCCCAAAACCCAAGTTTCAGCTTCCTAAGTCTAAACGTCTCTGAAAAAAGGCCTGTGACAGACGGGCGGATGGATAGACACCGGAAGTGCTATTATTGAATCTCACACTTTCAAATAATCATGCATAATCTCCATAGTAATGTTGACATTTTCTACTGCTGATTTGAACTGAGGTTCCGACTTTTATTTGAATACATAAAGCGTTTAGATATATCTCTACCATATCGTAGATTGGATCGCAAATTCGTCAAGC
Source organism: Agonopterix subpropinquella (assembly GCA_922987775.1). Classification (NCBI taxonomy): domain Eukaryota; kingdom Metazoa; phylum Arthropoda; class Insecta; order Lepidoptera; family Depressariidae; genus Agonopterix; species Agonopterix subpropinquella. The sequence continues at coordinate 9,272,771 of OV277695.1, read as the reverse complement.
TGGCAGTAAAATGTTACGTTTTTATTACTTGACGTTTAAGTCCCTCTGGCGTTGCTCGCTGTTTTTATTTATTTTTCTCAGCATGTGCTTGGTGTTCCATTTATTACCTTTTAACGGTAGAAATATATCCTGAAACTTTTAATATGCTACTGTGACGCACAAAGTTACCGATAAGCTGATTGATTTTCTACGAGAGATTTTCTGACTTTGGGGAAAGCATTTAGAATAAAAATGGTAAGTACCAAAAATGCCTTCGATCTTATGTGTGCCTCCCAAAGAACCAGGAGTGCGATTTTTGAAACTCATTCTTTGAACTCAGCAATTGAAAATGTCAATATTACCTGTGATATTACTATGGAGCTATGCATCTTTCTACTGCTGATTTGACTTTCAATTATATTAACTGAAAAGAGAAAAACAAGCTCTTATATTCACTAATCAGCTATAACAACGTGGTTCAAGCAAATATAATTTGAATGTTATTAGGTAGGTATCGCAAACGGGGACAAAGAAGAATTATAAAAATTTTAACAAAAAATTAAAACCGCCTTCAAAAAAACTAAAAAGTTAAAAAATAATATTGCAGCCTATGACTTTTTCGTTCGCATCATAAGAACATTAATTTGTTTTATTGAAGTCGCTGTCAAGCCGGTACGATTCGCGACATGGCTTGCATTTTTTGGCTTGGCTTGACACCGACTTCTATAAAACAAATTAATGTTCTTATGATGCGAACGAAAAAGTCATAGGCTGCAATATTATTTTTTAACTTTTTAGTTTTTTTGAAGGCTGTTTTAATTTTTTGTTAAAATTTTGTTTATTTCACAATTTTCAGTGGTGAATTCATTAGTTCGATTTAATAGGAGTGTTTTAAATTAAGAAACGCACTAGTCGGCAGTACGATTTTCGAAGGTTCCCCTCGATTTCTCTGGGATGCCATCATCAGATCCTGGTTTCCTTATCATGGGACCACCCTTGGGATATCTCCTTTCCAACAAAAAAAGAATCATTACAATCGGTTCATAAACGAAGAAGTTATCCGCGAACACACATTAAAAAAAAAAAAAAAAAAAATATACGGTCGAACTGAGAACCTACTCCTTTTTTTGAAGTCGGTTAAAAACAGCATGCCTAGGTTTTGTCCCCGCCTGCAATACCTACCTAATAACATTCAAATTATATTTGCTCGAAGCAAGTCTGTTGTTATAGCTGATTAGTGAATATAAGAGTTTGTTTTTCTCTTTTCAGTTAATATAATAGTTTTTTTTTATGCAGTCGGGTTTTTAGTTTATTTCTTACTTTTTAGTCTTGTGTCGAAATGATAGTATAAAAGTACCATAATATATTATATATTTTTGGAATCGTCTGTTCACAAGCTTTCATTTGATACCCATATTGTAATTTTTATTTAAAAAAGTTGTTTATTCCCCCTCTTTTTTTTAATTCGCAGCCCCCTTATTAAAATAATATAGCCTATGTCACTCTTACGATTTTTAAAAATCTAACGACACCTCATACGTTAAAATCCATCAAGCCGTTTAGGCTGTAGGCCGTGCCAAAGAAATAGACATACAAACATACATACGCTCGAAAAACATAACCCTCTTCTGGCGCAGGCGGGTAAAAATCGCACTCCTGGAGTAGAATTTTTGAAAGTAAAATTCGTAGTAGAAAGATGCATATCTCCATACTTATTTTGCCATTTTGTATTACATTACTCAGAAGTGATTACATAAGTGTTTCGTTTTGCTAATTTCGGTACGGAACCCTAAAAACGACAACAGAGTCAATACATACATTTGTTTGCGTGGTTTCTTCCTGGGGGAGAGGTCGTCGAGGCGGGGGCGGTCGGGCTCGTCGTCGGGCGCGGGCGACGAGGAGGCCGACATGGTGGTGGAGCCCCCCGACCCCTCGCGCCGCTCCGCGCCCCCTACCGGCACGTCCTCCCACCCCGCGCCCCCCGCGCACGTGCCCTCGCTCCGCATGTAGCGCTCCGGACCGACGGCTACCGACTTTGTTGGCGATCTAAAAAACAATAGTTTGTTATCATTCACATACAAAACGCCGGGACTAGTACAAAATTCACGAAAAAAGTATCCGAGACTATGGGCTCTTACAGACGAGCGACACTTTGCTGCCGCCGTGTGTCTCGGAGGGTCGCGCGACAATAAAGTGTATGAGCGCGATGCTCTGCGACCCACCGCGACAGCAAAATGTCGCTCGTCTGTAAGAGCCCTAATCTACACAACCCTAAGTACGTAATATTATAAATGTGAATATAAGTTTGTTTGTTAGCCTTTCACGCCAAAACTACTAAATCGATCATCATGAAACATTGTACACATATTCTTGGAGGTATTAGAAGTAACATAGGATACTTGGGGTTTTCCAAACTCCACGCGGACGAAGTCGCGGGCAAAAGCTAGTAGTAATATAAATAAAATAAAAGCATTGAAAAAGCTGAAATTCTTCTTCATTTTGCTTGCGATGGGAGTTCGCCGCGCGTAGTCGGCTGATCAAACGAAGACTGTCGCGTAAGTGATTCTCTTTACACGTTTTGCTGCTCTTTTAGTTCGGACACTTGAGGGCAGACCCGAAGTCTATTAGTTGGTAAATCAATGTTTGTTGTAATAAATTACGACACCACCTCCAATATGGTATTTGCCTGCATGATCATGATAATCATGTTATACGCTCCTTCCTTAGAAGCTTTTTCTCTGTGGGCTATTTACTCTTGTGCCTAAAGTAAGAAGATGCTCACGAACTATATTCCCCAAGGGGGTAGTCAGTCAAGTAACAAGCATACCCTTCAATGTCCCGTTTCCTCAAGATGGTGGGCCGCGGTAGGACGGCGGAGGTGGGCACCGCGATCGACGTCTGCAGCGGCCTCGTCTCTGCTATCGTTTGTACGGCGTTCACCACACTCACTGTGATCAACAACACGTTCATTAGTAGTCCATATAGTTAAGACAAGATAGTTATACCACACAAGCTATTTTTGAGCGTAGGCAATTTCGCCACCGAATCGTCCCGATTTCTACTGAACGTTATTGCCGTTATTGCCGCGATTCCGCCCCTAATTGATGTCAGAAATATTGTGGCGGAATCGCGATATCGTTCCGTCAACGCCTATGCTCAAAAATAGCTTTTAGGGGTCAACTTGCCGTATGAGAATTAAACTTTTATTAAATTAAATTAAATAGGCTCATGAGCTCTCCAGCCTATCAAGGCGGCAAACAAATTATTTGTCAAACCAGGAGTGCGATTTTTGAATCTCATTCGCTGAGTTCAGCAGTTGAAAATGTCAAAATTACTGTGGAGATACGCATCTTTCTACTACTGATTTGCCTTTCAAAAATCGCACTCCTGAAGTAATTTAAACATTTTCAACTGCTGAACTCAGCGAATGAGATTCAAAAATCGCACTGCAGGTGGGTTAAATAATAGTTACAGGAGTGCTATTTTTTAATCTCGTATGTTGAACTCAGCAGTTGAAAATGTATGGAGATACGCATTTTTTTACTGCTGATTTGTCTTTCAAAAATCGCACTCCTGGAGTATGATTTTTGAATGTCAAATCAGCAGTAGAAAGATGCATAGCGCCATAGTAATATTGACATTTTCAACTGCTGAGTTCAAAGAATGAGTTTTAAAAATCGCTCTCCTAGTCTATTGCTTTGCTTGTCCTGAAAAATATTTGTCAAACACCGAATGTTTTATAGTTGGTATATAAGATATATGCTTTTGGTAAGTGTTCCCGACGTAACTACAGGCTTATGGCCGTGAAAAAGTAGGCTATTAAAGCGGTAGGTATTTAAGTCTCATGTTAAACAAGTCCTCTGTAAAAAAGGTTACTATAAACTCGATGATTATTTGAATGACCAAAATGTCTGGTCTTGACAATTTTACACTATGTAATGCAATATTGTATTTTAATTGTACTTTGTACAAATTGTACTTTGTTTTGTTTTGTCTAAAAGATGTGTGTTGTAGAGTTTCTGGCCGCATCTTCTCTCAACGGAACACCTTCCGACGCGGTGGTAGAGTCAAAAAATGACGTCAAAAGCTATCTACAGGATATTATTTTGAATAAAAAATTTTGAATTAGAAAAAAATTTGAATTTGAAGATTATGTTTGAAGTGATGTTATTTGTTACATAGTAAGTTATTATTAATCAGTACTTCCGATCAGTAGGGGTATGGTATAGAGTCGTGTGATAGTAACCTTGTGCGGGCAGTGCGTGCGCGTAGGGCGCGGCGGGGCGGGGCACAGCGTGCGCGTGCGCGCGCGGCACCTCGTAGTAGAGCTGCGCGGGCGCGCTGTTGCCCACGCCGCGCACCCCCACGCTCGCCACGCCCACCACCTGCGGGAACACATTATTACACTCCTAGGAAACTTTGATGCTATGTTTTGTACAACGGAACAAAATGATAACAATTATTCCCAGTTCGTCTAAATAATCTACACACCCAAATGTCTGTTATTTTACTACTTATTACCTACAGTTCGTACAGTATAATTTACACTTGAGTGGTATGCCATATGATAGCATTTAAGGACTCCTAAAGACGAGCGACACTTTGCTGTCGCCGTGGGTCGCAGAGCGTCGCGCTCATACACTTTACGGTCGTGCGACCCTCCGCGACCGCAAAGTGTCGCTCGTCTGTAAGGGCGCTAAGACGTTAAAAACTGATAATTAATAATTATGTATTAATCTATCTATCAATCTATCTATCTATCTATTCTTCTTCTTCCTGTGACATCAAGGTCTATTATCAAGATGATTCAAAACGAATCAAACGGTACAATAATTCAACACACACCTTACAATAAAGTGTTATTTAGCTGGTACGTTTATGTCAAAAGTGACATGATACGGTGTTTCTAGAGTATGATATGTAGTAAACAATGTGTGTAATGTACCTTAGGCTGGTAGTTGCGCTGCAGCAGCGGCAGGGGGCGCGGGGGGAGGGGCGGCGCGGGCGCGCTGGTGGGGGTGGGGGGGCGCGGCGTCGACGCGCGCACCGTGCCCGTTATCACTCCCGTCGCTGTCACACAGATACATCGTCACATCAATACTAGATAATCAATCAAATATTGAACACTCGCGTTTATAATACTAGTGTGATAAACAGCCAAATACAGTATCACAATATGTTGTTTTTGAATGTCACTTGCTTGTGTCACCTCGATTCGTATTCAAGCAATATTCAAGTCATAAATTCCATAGAGTTTATGTCGGAGTCGTGTGGCTAGAGGGCTCACAAGTCTTTCGTTGACCTCGCGGATTCAGTAGCCACGTGACGTGACTCCGTCCTTTCATCGCAGTTTCGGGTGTGTTTCAGTGTTAAAATTGTTCTACTATCGATAATGAATCACCCAGTAATCGGATGTGGTTTTATTATTTGATTTGAGTTGGACCTGACTAAAATCAAACAATTGGATTGCTCAATTTTCCTTGCTTGACAGAATCAAGCTATTGAATTTGTTGATTTTACGCATGTCCGTTTAAATTTGGTAGATTTCAGGCCTAAAAATAACATGTTTAAATATACGCTTAAAATTCACATCATTTACTTACAAGTAAGGACGGTAGTAGAGGGTAGTGTGACGATGGCGGAGAGGGGCGCCTGCGGGGTGACGAGGGGTATGGTGGGCTGCGGGGCGAGGGGCGCGGGCGGCGCGCAGGGGGCGAGCGGCGCGGAGAGCGGGCGGGGCGGCGGCGGGGGCGCGGGCGGGGGCGGCGCCGCGCGCGGCAGCGGCGTGCGCGCCCCGTACACCAGCGCGCCCCGCCCTCGCGCCGCGCTCGACCACGCACCACCTGTAGGTCCTACATTTTTAGCAGTGCCCAAATACAACAATGGCCACGACTGTCGGACTGTGCCACGACTTAACTAAATTTATTCCTGTCACTTTCTAAAATAAGATTAAGAAAAGAGACAGAAAACCAACAGCTGACTTTAGTGCTGTCACAGTGACGTTACACGCCCAAAATAAGTTGCCATCATAATGTACTATCGCGGACTTTTCCGCCTGACCACCACTAGGCTCATTTTTGCTTGCATACTAAAAAATAAAAGCGATGTCTTACCCCACCCTATTGATGAATAGACCAATTAATAATAGTTTCCAAACAATAAATTTTGGGCGAAATTATGCGATTTTTTTCTTAAGTTGTCAGGCGGAAAAGTCCCCGATAATACGCCATCTTATTTAAGGCTGTCTGTTAAAGCCACATTCAATCAATAATTTAAAAAAATAGGCCATTTACATGCCTTAACACAGGTTTTTCTACATACTTTGTTAGAAACAACTACCTGCCCCTCACAACTGTTGACACTAATTGATAGGTCATAGAATGTTGCTTTGTTTAGCTGTAAGAAGTGGTTATAAACTACATACCCTGATTGGCAGATAGTGAGGAGGCCGGGGCGACGGGACGCACAGCCAGGGAAGCCCCGGCGGCCAGCCCGCGCGGCACGTGGCTAGTCACTCCCTTACTGACCAGCACTCCGCCTGCCGGGCTTACGTTCACACTCGACAGCACTGTTGAACACAAATATACTTTTCTCAAACATGCTTGGAAATGTGAGCATTATTTTGACAACCTTCTTTGAGATACGTCGAAATTGCAGTACTGGCCAAATACATGCGCGCAGCGGCCGGCAATGTTGTATGAAAATCCATATCTGTCGTGTTTAGCGGCCAAGTAAATTACATAGTAAACTCATATCTGTCGTGTAATTTAAAAATGGAACGATCTTTTTCTCCAAAACATGGCGCAAGGAGGTAACTCATCAAAGATTTTATTTAAATTTCGAACTGGCTTTGCAAATAGAAAGCTGTTTATTATAAAAAAAAAATTTTTTCATTGTGCGTCATTGATTTTGAAAAGATTTTTAATTTCCGCGAATTATTTGAGAACTGTTTTAATTTCCGCGCATTATTTGAGGAAAGTACTAATACAAGCCTTGGCCACAACTAGGCATTGATGGACTTACGTATGTGTGCCTCGGCTTCGCTTCGGCCCACATTTACACGTTCGTCCATCAATGCCTCTGTTGCTGGCCGCTGCAGTAATGTACTATTACTAGAGTTTACCAGCCACTTCGTCTGCACAAATTATACGAGATTTAAGGTCAAATCATACGCTAACAAACAAAATAAGTTTCATCAATATTGGTTCAGTAGTTTTAGCGAGATGCTGACAAAAACAAACAGACAGACAAAAATTCTAAAAATTGGTGATTTGGAGTCAGGGACACCTAAATATTGTTATCTTATTTTGTAAATATCTTCGATATACAGATATTGACCAATATACATTTGACGTTTTACTCCTTTTTAAGTACAAAAGGCATGATTTTGATGATATGATGGAAAAATAAGAGATAATAAAGACTTCAAATATTAATTATATAATTTCCTAAAGCTGGCAATCCAATTTTGTTTCTCGAATTCTTCACTAAATCTTTGTGATTATACCAGGTAAACAATTATTTTTTAAATTAGTCTATGGCAAGGGACAGTCCTAAAAAAACTGTTCAATTTCATTTTAATGCATGTGACTAATACAATAATGAGTAAAAAAGTAAAATTTATTACCTGGTCTAGTGTTGTGATGTGGCAAAGGTGGAAGCACTCTAACACTGGGTGGCAGAGTTCGTACAGAAGAACTAACAACCAGATTGCTGGCCCCGCTGACAAGACCTTGTGACCCACTGACAAGGCCTTGGGTCCCACTGACCAGACCTTGGGTCCCACTGACCAGACCTTGGGTCCCGCTGACCAGACCGCCAACACTCAGCACCTGCGCCCCACTGACCGATGAAGGCACACTGACATGAATGCTAGAACCCGCATTATTTGAACTCGAAACTTGTGCAGACAACTGAGTTCCTTGACTTATGATTTGTGTGCCCGGGCTTATGATCTGGCCGCTGGGGCTTATCAGTTGTGACTGTGTGATTATCTGTGACCCTTGTCCTATGAGCTGCGTGCCTTGACTGACGATCTGAGCCCCTTGCAAGATCGGAGATCCGCTGACTATCATTTGAGTCTAGAAATAACAACATAACAATTTATTTTAGTTATTTAGTTACAATTTAAATACATGCTTTTTCTGTTAAAAAGATTGTAAATTGAATTAAAAATTGTTTATTTGTCTCAACATGAACATGTATCAGAGTGAAAAGAAAAGATAATAATTGCATATGATGACAAAAAGGTCAAGGACTCAGCATGGCAGATGGGAATGCCAGCTACCACTGTTATTCTGTCCTAACCAACTTAAGGTGGTTTCAGTCCATTCAAACGTTTGACGCACAATACGTGTAGACGGAATTAATAAAAGTAATATTTTATATATGGAAAAGTAGTTTATAAAATCTAGATGTCGCATATTAAATAACATTTGAAATTTATAATATAATTACAAAGATATCAAGCTTTGAAAATTTTAAAAATTTCATAGCTTTATATCTTCATAATTATATTATAAATTGCAAATGTTATTTGATACGCGACAACTAGATTTTCGAAACTATTTTTGAATATATACAAAGTTACTTATATTAATACCGTCTACGCATATTGTGCGTCAAAGTTTTGTATAAAATTGAGCCCTCTGCAACCGCCTTAAGAGCTTTTTTTTTTTGACTTTCTGTTCCGTAGCAATCTGTTTTAAGATAACAATAGGCTCTCCTTTCTCTGACAAAAGTGTCTTTCGTTAGGATTTTTTTTTTGTTTTTATCAACCTAGAGCTAAATCACTTTCTACATGATATAAACATGAAAAAACAAAAGGAAATTGAGAAAGGGATTATAACTAGAGATCGGATATTCGGATGTATATTTAACTAAACATCATTTTTCACAAGAATAATGTGGACACATCTTAGTTCGTTTATTTTATGAAACAATCCCAGGATCGTTCTGAAGTCCCAGGATTGCTAAAAGATTGATCGACATACAAAATGTCGTAGAACTTGGACATTTGAACAACATTGTCAGAGTTTTTATGTTGTCAGAGTTGTTCATGTTGTAAAAATTGTTCATGTTGTCGGAAGTAGGTTATATCATAGTGGTGAGACTACCTACAAGGATCAGTATGACAAAACGGTGCGGGTGGAACGAATTTTTTGATAACTTTATTTAGAAAGGCATATGCATAGCCTGTTTTCGTGGCGAAAAAAGTGAAGTTTAGGTAAATATGCATCCGATTATCCGATCTCTAATTATAACACACATACATATCAAGATGACACTCTGACCAAATAATATTTAAATGTTTGAAAAAAAAGAAAAAAAAAAACTATATTGTCCTGTACAATAACCTAAGGAGGGATGCCAGCCACACTTAACTGTTCTTTCAGTATCCATTCGCAAAATTTTTTCCGAAAACTAGGTAAAGTTAAATTGCTTCACGAACTGGAGGCTTCACGAACTGGAGGGAGAATATTCAAAATTTTGGAGGCGGCATATTTGAAGCACCCCGTCGTGCTGACGAGAGAGACAACAGGAAGAACTAGTTGGTAGACTCTATTGAAGAGATGTAGATGTGTTTACCTGAGAAGAAACGCCTGGAGATAGGATTTGAGCGGCAGGACGCATCAAGCCCACTGGCCCCGTGTGGGTTATAATTTGTCCCGGCACTGTCGCCTTCGGCTGGCCAGGTATCAGATGAGCCATTTTCACTTCATTACTTGGCAAGTTCTTCACGATAGTAATTTTTTGAGGCGCCAAATCTATTGGATACATTTTGCTTGTTGTTAGTGACCTGTCGTTCTCTAAATTACTGCTCATTATGACACAGCACACTTGTAACGTTTATTTAGGTAGCGTCACATGAATGTATTTAGTAAACCAAAGCAATTTGTCTCAAAAATTCGTTGTTTTTACTCGAATTCAGTAAAATATGCGTGATTGCGATTCCAAAATCTAAAACCAAACGAAGGAAAAGAAAGTCAACTCAATCAAAGACAAGAGAGAGTATCAGTCATGATTGTCAGGCATTCGATGCTGCCTCTCTTTTTCTCTCGTAAGGGTGAGAAAATAAGAAGATTTTGTGTCTCCTTCGATTCGATGAGAGCGATAGAGATAGATAAAATGCTTACTAGTCACAGTTGATTGTCTACGCGATTAACCATAAACAAAAAAATTTAATTGTAGTCTTTGGCTTTCAAATAAAGTCAAGTCCACGGTCAAGTGATTGCCGGGGGAAAGCTGAAGGGTTCCGTATGAATCCTTCTTCAAACATTATTATTAGGTATACAACAGTAAAATAAACTAAGCTGTTAGTGGGTATTTTATAGGGTCATAAATACTGTTGTGGTAATGGCAAAGAAGATGGAAAAGCATAGAACGCTATTTCCTTGTATAACTCACAATAATTTTTAAAATGTCACTAGATGGCATTACTTGGTCCGCTAGAAGTAAAATTTGTCTGAAATCGACGAAATATCGCATTTTACTGTTATGGTTCATCATATTTATTTATTTTGAGCAACAAAATATATTATTTTCATAACATCACATTGAAAATAACAATTTCATAAGCAGGTTTTTTTACATTTTTTTCATTGATCTACAATACGATATAATACTAAGCGGGAGTAGCATGCAGTTATAGAGAATTCCGGTAGATGGCGCACATTTCAAAATTCATACTAAACAAGATTGCTAGGAGAGCGATTTTTGAATCTCATTTGCTGAGTTCAGCAGTTGAAAATGTCAAAATTACTATGGAGACGTGCATCTTTCTACTGCTGATTTGACATTAAAAAATCATACTCCAGGAGTGCGATTTTTGAAAGTCAAATCAGCAGTAGAACGTTTAACGCGTGGTGGACTAACGCCCCACCCGCCCTGTTCCCTACACGTTCAGTTTTGATAGCAAAACATATTTAACCAGGATCTGGTGCTGAAGACAGGAATGTCTCCGTACGATGGTACTCCTCAACGGTAAAGAGCGTGGGCTTGATTTTTTTTATTCTTGTTCAGTTTTGAAAGAAAAATACATTATTTAATCGGGAACTGGTGCTGAAGCCAAGAATGTCTCCGTACGAGGGTACTCCTCAACGGTAAATAGCATTGGCTTGTATTTTGTTTGTTCGCGTTCAGTTTTAATAGCAAAACACATATTTAACCAGGATCTGATGCCGAAGCCAGAGATGTCTTCGTACGAGGGTACTCCTCAACGGTAAATAGCATTGGCTTGAATTTTGTTTGTTCGCGTTCAGTTTTAATAGCAAAACACATATTTAACCAGGATCTGATGCCGAAGCCAGAGATGTCTTCGTACGAGGGTACTCCTCAACGGTAAATAGCATTGGCTTGAATTTTGTTTGTTCGCGTTCAGTTTTAATAGCAAAACACATATTTAACCAGGATCTGATGCTGAAGCCAGAGATGTCTTCGTACGAGGGTACTCCTCAACGGTAAATAGCATTGGCTTGAATTTTGTTTGTTCGCGTTCAGTTTTAATAGCAAAACACATATTTAACCAGGATCTGATGCCGAAGCCAGAGATGTCTTCGTACGAGGGTACTCCTCAACGGTAAATAGCATTGGCTTGAATTTTGTTTGTTCGCGTTCAGTTTTAATAGCAAAACACATATTTAACCAGGATCTGATGCCGAAGCCAGAGATGTCTTCGTACGAGGGTACTCCTCAACGGTAAATAGCATTGGCTTGAATTTTGTTTGTTCGCGTTCAGTTTTAATAGCAAAACACATATTTAACCAGGATCTGATGCTGAAGCCAGAGATGTCTTCGTACGAGGGTACTCCTCAACGGTAAATAGCATTGGCTTGAATTTTGTTTGTTCGCGTTAAGTTTTGATAGCAAAACACATATTTAACCAGGATCTGATGCTGAAGCCACAGATGTCTTCGTACGAGGGTACTCCTCAACGGTAAACAGCGTTGGCTTGAATTTTGTTTGTTCGCGTTAAGTTTTGATAGCAAAACACATATTTAACCAGGATCTCATGCTGAAGCCAGAGATGTCTTCGTACGAGGGTACTCCTCAACGGTAAACAGCGTTGGCTTGAATTTTGTTTGTTCGCGTTCAGTTTTGATAGCAAAACACATATTTAACCAGGATCTGATGCCGAAGCCAGAGATGTCTTCGTACGAGGGTACTCCTCAACGGTAAACAGCGTTGGCTTGAATTTTGTTTGTTCGCGTTCAGTTTTGATAGCAAAATACATATTTAACCAGGATCTGATGCCGAAGCCAGAGATGTCTTCGTACGAGGGTACTCCTCAACGGTAAACAGCGTTGGCTTGAATTTTGTTTGTTCGCGTTAAGTTTTGATAGCAAAACACATATTTAACCAGGATCTGATGCTGAAGCCAGACATGTCTCCGTACGAGGGTACTCCTCAACGGTAAACAGCGTTGGCTTGAATTTTGTTTGTTCGAGTTCAGTTTTGATAGCAAAACACATATTTAACCAAGAGCTGATGCCGAAGCCAGAGATGGCTTCGTACGAGGGTACTCCTCAACGGTAAACAGCGTTGGCTTGAATTTTGTTTATTCGCGTTCAGTTTTGATAGCAAAATACAAATTTAACCAAGATCTGATGCCGAAGCCAGGAATGTTTTCGTACAAGGGTACTCCTCAACGGTAAACAGCATTGACTTGCATATACCGTTTACAGTTGAGGAGTGCCTCCGTACGGACCATTCCTGGTTTCAGCACCAGATCCTGGTTAAATGTGTGTTTTGCTGTCAAAACTAAACAGGAAGAGATAAAAATCAAGCCAATGCTGTTTACCCTCGTACTAATGAGTACCCCCGTACGAAGACATCCCTGGCTTAAGCACCAGATCCTGGCTCAATATGTGTTTTGCTATCAAAACTGAACGTGAACAAAAAATTTCAAGGCAATCCTGTTCACCGTTGAGGAGTACTCTCGTACGAAGACATCCCTGGCTTCAGCACCAGATCCTGGTTGAATATGTGTTTTGCTATCAAAACTGAACGCGAAAAAAAAAAATCAAGTCAATGCTGTTTACCGTTGAGGAGTACCCTCGTACGGAGACATTCCTGACTTCAGTACCAGATCCTGGTTAAATATATGTGTTTTGCTTTCAAAACTAAACAGGAAGAGATAAAAATCAAGCCAATGCTGTTTACCGTTGAGGAGTACCCTCGTACGAAAACATCCCTGGCTTCAGCACAAGATCCTGGTTGAATATGTGTTTTGCTATCAAAACTGAAAGCGAACAAAAAAAAAATCAAGCCAATGCTGTTTACCGTTGAGGAGTACCCTCGTACGGAGACATTCCTGACTTCAGTACCAGATCCTGGTTAAATATATGTGTTTTGCTTTCAAAACTAAACAGGAAGAGATAAAAATCAAGCCAATGCTGTTTACCGTTGAGGAGTACCCTCGTACGAAAACATCCCTGGCTTCAGCACAAGATCCTGGTTGAATATGTGCTTTGCTATCAAAACTGAAAGCAAACAAAAAAAAAATCAAGCCAATGCTGTTTACCGTTGAGGAGTACCCTCGTACGGAGACATTCCTGACTTCAGTACCAGATCCTGGTTAAATATATGTGTTTTGCTTTCAAAACTAAACAGGAAGAAATAAAAATCAAGCCAATGCTGTTTACCGTTGAGGAGTACCCTCGTACGAAGACATCCGTGGCTTCAGCACCAGATCCTGGTTCAATATGTGTTTTGCTATCAAAACTGAACGTGAACAAAAAAAGTGCAAGCCAATGCTGTTTACCGTTGAGGAGTACCCTCGTACGGAGACATTCCTGGCTTCAGCATCAGATCCTGGTTCAATATGTGTTTTGTTATCAAAACTGAACGTGAACAAAAAAATTTCAAGACAATCCTGTTCACCGTTGAGGAGTACCCTCGTACGGAGACATTCCTGGCTTCAGCACCAGATCCTGGTTAAATATGTGTTTTGCTTTCAAAACTAAACAGGAAGAGATAAAAATCAAGCCAATGCTGTTTACCGTTGAGGAGTACCCTCGTACGAAGACATCCCTGGCTTCAGTACCAGATCCTGGTTGAATATGTGCTTTGCTATCAAAACTGAACGCGAACAAAAAAAAAACAAGCAAATGCTGTTTACCGTTGAGGAGTAACCTCGTACGAAGACATCCCTGGCTTCAGCACCAGATCCTGGTTCAATATGTGTTTTGCTATCAAAACTGAACGTGAACAAAAAAATTTCAAGACAATCCTGTTCACCGTTGAGGAGTACCCTCGTACGGAGACATTCCTGGCTTCAGCACCAGATCCTGGTTAAATATGTGTTTTGCTTTCAAAACTAAACAGGAAGAGATAAAAATCAAGCCAATGCTGTTTACCGTTGAGGAGTACCCTCGTACGAAGACATCCCTGGCTTCAGTACCAGATCCTGGTTGAATATGTGTTTTGCTATCAAAACTGAACACGAACAAAAAAAAATCAAGCCAATGCTGTTTACCGTTGAGGAGTACCCTCGTACGAAGACATCCCTGGCTTCAGCATCAGATCCTGGTTCAATATGTGTTTTGCTATCAAAACTGAACGTGAACAAAAAAAGTGTAAGCCAATGCTGTTTACCGTTGAGGAGTACCCTCGTACGGAGACATTACTGGCTTCAGCACCAGATCCTGGTTCAATATGTGTTTTGTTATCAAAACTGAACGTGAACAAAAAAATTTCAAGACAATCCTGTTCACCGTTGAGGAGTACCCTCGTACGGAGACATTCCTGGCTTCAGCACCAGATCCTGGTTAAATATGTGTTTTGCTTTCAAAACTAAACAGGAAGAGATAAAAATCAAGCCAATGCTGTTTACCGTTGAGGAGTACCCTCGTACGAAGACATCCCTGGCTTCAGTACCAGATCCTGGTTGTATATGTGTTTTGCTATCAAAACTGAACGCGAACAAAAAAAAATCAAGCCAATGCTGTTTACCGTTGAGGAGTACCCTCGTACGAAGACATCCCTGGCTTCAGCACCAGATCCTGGTTGAATATGTGTTTTGCTATCAAAACTGAACGCGAACAAAAAAAAATCAAGCCAACGCTGTTTACCGTTGTGGAGTGCCCTCGTACGGAGACATTCCTGGCTTCAGTACCAGATCCTGGTTAAATATGTGTTTTGCTTTCAAAACTAAACAGAAAGAGATAAAAATCAAGCCAATGCTGTTTACCGTTGAGGAGTACCCTCGTACGGAGACATCCCTGGCTTCAGCACCAGATCCTGGTTCAATATGTGTTTTGCTATCAAAACTGAACGTGAACAAAAAAAGTGCAAGCCAATGCTGTTTACCGTTGAGGAGTACCCTCGTACGGAGACATTACTGGCTTCAGCACCAGATCCTGGTTCAATATGTGTTTTGCTATCAAAACTGAACGTGAAAAAAAAAGTGCAAGCCAATGCTGTTTACCGTTGAGGAGTACCCTCGTACGGAGACATTACTGGCTTCAGCATCAGATCCTGGTTCAATATGTGTTTTGCTATCAAAATTGAACGTGTACAAGAAAATTGCGAGTCAACGCTGTTTACCGTTGAGGAGTACCCTCGTACGGAGTCATTCCTTGCTTCTGCACCAGATCCTGATTAAATATTTGTTTTGCTATCAAAACTGAACGTGAACAGAAAAATATCAAGCCAATGCTGTTTACCGTTGAGGAGTACCCTCAACGGTAAACAGCAGCAGAGTACATTTTTGTATGTAGATAAAACATGGTAAGTCGTGGTGATTCATAAAAACAAACCCCTGCTGTATTAAGAATTATCAAGCAGACACTTTAACCACTAAGCCAAGGTGTACTCATAAGGTACCTTTTACCTACCTACTTTATAAAATTGCGAATGTAATCTTTCTTTCAACTCGAGAAGCTAAAAGACACACACACTCCTATGTCATCTTAGGTCTACGCACACCTGCATCGAAGTTGAGTTTCATCAAATTTTTCGATAGATGGTACTAGGTATTCCACTTATAGGCGCGACTTCAGCTAGTATAGTAACGCCATCTAATATAATAAGTCGAACTACGAGGTACCGGCGACAATAATAAGTTTTACGAGAGCTTTGTTCTTTGTTTGACGTGAGCAATCTTGCCTACTTTAATTCATCTATGGTAATGGTAAGTAGCAACGAGGCGTTCACAAACACTACTCTGCTCTGTCTTGCCTTGCCTTGCCTTGTCGTCACAAGGCAGTGGACAGAGTTTGGTTTAGATATTGCAAATGTTTCTGAAATATTTTGTTTGTATATGTGATTTGGATTTGGATCCTATAACTACGGAACTCTAGAATCAAGTGGCTCTGTAGAGCCGATGTTTTTTTTCTGTTTGACATTTTGACTGACAAGCTTGCCATTAAAAACAAACAACATATTGTTTATGGTACGCCATGGCGGAGCGAATGGGTGACGGTGATTTTGCGAAAGAAAATTTACAAAAATTTAACAGTGAAAGGCGGAGTAGTAAGCAATGGGTAAAACTTAACGTCGGCGGAACATATTTCCTGACAACTAAAACTACATTATCTAGGGATCCTAATTCATTTTTGTATCGATTAGTTCAAGAAGACAGTGACTTGATTTCGGACAGGGTATGTTGAATTTCGTAGTCTTTTTGTATGCTAATGAGGTTTTCCTTTTTCGATGGCCCTGTAACGGAGCCAAAATATTAATTAAAACATTTCCCTTCCAGGACGAGTCCGGCGCATATTTAATAGACAGAGATCCAACGTATTTTTCGCCAGTGCTAAATTATCTTCGACACGGCAAATTGGTTATCAACAATGACATCGCCGAGGAGGGAGTGCTCGAGGAAGCGGAGTTTTATAATATAACAGAGCTCATAAGATTAGTTAAGGAAAGAATATGTCTAAGAGAAAGGAGACCTCTAAAGGATTCCAAGAAGCATGTGTACAGAGTCCTGCAGTTCCATGAAGAAGAACTGACTCAGATGGTGTCTACAATGTCAGACGGGTGGAAGTTTGAGCAGCTGATCAACATCGGCTCCCAATATAATTACGGTAACGATGAGCATGCGGAGTTCCTGTGCGTCGTTAGTAGAGAGTGCTGCAGTTCCCTAAATAGCAACGACGTAGAACCAACGGACCGTGCCAAGGTCCTCCAGCAGAAAGGCTCGCGGATGTGAGCGGCAGTACCCTGTTCTGAGACTTTCGGCTCCGTGTGAAATGTGTACATAACTACATATGTAGTGTGAAACAGTATGTTTCATTGATTTGTATGTAACGTTCTGTATTACATGTGGAAACGTTTTTAAAAACCTGTACTGTTTTGTGCTCCATTTTGTAAAATGGGCAAGTATTTATAATACTTACCTACTCGATCATCTGTCACACAGTATAAACACTAGTTTATCTTTATACAAAAGCATATGAATAGATCATAATAGTACACTATCTTCTTCTTCTTTGTATCGTGTTGGCAGAGCCCTGGTGTCAGAGTTTTTTCAGACCGCCTTACGGCCTCTGACGTGGTTTTTATGTAACGACTACTACCACTAGAGATAGTAGCCGGGACTAACGGCTTAACGTGCCATCCGAAGCACGGAATCATTTTTCTTTTCTGACAATCAGGTGATTCAGCCTGCAATGTCCTAACCAACTGGGGAAAAACGCACAAAGTGACATATCACTAGGTGTCCCCTGTGGGAATCGAACCCACGACCTCCGTGTCGAGAGCCAAAGCTCTTAACCATTAGACCACGGAGGCAGTGTTTTATTTTACTACACCTCACAATCTGGTGTTGGTTCAACCATAGTTTCGCTTCTATAGTGTACTATTATTATCATCTATTCATATGACAAAGGAAAGGAGCGGGGCTTGTATGTGTGCCTGCCATGTAAACATGTTCACAACGGCAGCAATTTGGATGATGTATAACCCTGATAGCCTGCGATTTTGCCATTGTGTGTGATACATGGTGCGCAGTGCACACAAACACGCTGCGCTAATCACTTTATATGAAGATAGACTACTGTTCCTGTGGTACAAAAGGACTATAATTATGTACAATTTATGTAAAATTGACATGTTTATGTTGATCCAAAAGCATTAGTATAATTTTCATTTGAGAATAATGCTCTGAAACTTTCATTATTTTCTAAAGCCACATTTATACTGTTACATTAAATGTTGCCAGATTTCGTTGCATGATTCACTTTTGTACTAAATACCAATATTGATCGATTTTGCAGAAAGCCATTGTTTTGAAACAAGTGTTAATATGTGGCTTGAATAATATTTTAATTGGTTATTGCACACATCACATCTCCTTGAAATAAAGCATACGAATCATATAAAAAAATAGTGAAATCAACATGACTGAAAATCATGGTCAACTGATATTTCTTTAAGAGGGCTATTCGAGCTCAGTGGCGCCCTCGTCACGATAATAAAGATTTCTCAATAAAGAAAGCATAAATTAAAAAAGTGCCAATAGATAAACTACAAAAGCCTTCAAGCTATTTTCATAGAATACTTTTATAGGTTTTTTAAAGGTCTAAACATAAAAATAGAAAAAAACGGCCTCTTTTGTTTATTCGAAATTATCTAAAAGTGGAATGTTTAGAACCTATAAAAGTATTGTATAACAATGGCTTGAAGGCTTTTGTAGTTTATCTATTACGCGCTTTTTTAATTTAGGCTTTCTTTATTGAGAAATCTTTATTATTGTGACGAGGGCGCCACTGAGCTCGAATAGCCCTCTTAAAGTAAAATCTTAAAAAGATTTAGAGTTCACATTTCAATTTGAGGCAATATGTGTGCCCATTTCATGATATGAGAAAAGACAAAGGCATCCTCAGCTCCTCACGTCATGCTTATCAAGAATTTTATTATCTATTTTGGCTTAATATAAATATGGAGGGGGGGTTGTAATTAATAGGAAATGATTTTTATGTGTTGATAGTCAATTTATGGTAAACATTTCTCAGTTTATGTGGTTTTTATCGTATTAATGTAACATCTGTCTGTGTAATGAAAATTAGGAAAATACTCTGTTGATTGTTGAGGAATGTGATTGTTGTATAATAATGTATTATTATAATAAAATTCACTACTGTATGTAATGTACTTTATATTATGTAGAAATTAGGAACAGCAATAGGTAATTTTGTGACAAAGTTTCCTTTATTTATAATAGTCTTTTCGTGATTTATTGTTGAAAATAAGAGGCTTAAATGTTTTACATTTTTAATTCAGATTGAAGTGTAATCAAAAATAAAAACATTGTAAATAAAATGTTCTTTTGATCAGTTGTAGTTCAGTTACAGTCATTGCTCATTTACAAAATGTAATAAATTACA
Organism: Agonopterix subpropinquella; assembly: GCA_922987775.1. Taxonomy (NCBI): domain Eukaryota; kingdom Metazoa; phylum Arthropoda; class Insecta; order Lepidoptera; family Depressariidae; genus Agonopterix; species Agonopterix subpropinquella. The sequence continues at coordinate 9,253,461 of OV277695.1, read as the reverse complement.
TAATTAATTATAAGAACTTATGATTCCGATATTTGTTTTATTTAATACTTTTACTTAAAAAAAATATCAGTCTGGAGTGCGATTTTTGAATCTCATACCAACGTATGAGATTCATACATATGAGTTCAACAACTCAGCAGTTGAAAATGTATAGAGATACGCATCTTTCTACTGCTGATTTGACTTTCAAAAAAATCGCACGCCTCCTGAAGTTATGATTTTTAAAAGTCCAATCAGCAGTAGAAAGATGCATATCTCTCCATAGTAATTTTGACGTTTTCAACTGCTGAACTCTGCGAATGAGATTAAAAAATCGCACTTCTGAGCCTACAAAATATAGTATTTTTGTTATAAATCTTGCACTCATTAGAGGTAATCCTCCATTAAATCTCTTGCTAGCTTGTAGTACGTCAACAAGACAAAGTGACAGCAAGAGATTTAATGGGGCATTAACTTTAATGAGCGTTTCTGCAACTGAGCCTGAGTAAGTAAAAGTATACATAATTATGATGAGAATGATCTACGAATAAGAAATACGTCAGCATCTTTGATGCTTATCCTCGTAGAGATAAAGGTGAGAAATGTTTATCATCTTTTATACAGGGTCCTTCTTAATATGCTGACACTTTTTTAAGAAGATGATCAGACCATCAACAACTTTCTTTATGGGTCCAATATCGAAATCAGGAAAAAAAAATCTGGTGGTCTGGTCACATTTGGCTCGAGTAGGTTTGCAGTTTTGTATGGAAGAGCAGATTTTTTTTCGCGATTTCGATGCAGAGAAAGTTGTTCAATTTGACGGTCTGATCATCCCCTTAAAAAGTGTCAGCATATTAAGCACGGTACCCTGTATAAAAGATGATAAACATGTCTCACCTTTATTTCTATGAGGATGAAGGTGAGAAATGTTCATCTGACAGCACCGTATCGCATTTTTCCGTCGCTCCATCCTTTTCTGTCACTCAGGAACGTCATTTGCTAGAAGCAAAATAAGATATACAGACAGTGTATTACGGTAAACAGTTGCAGTACCCATTACTTTCCCTAAGAAACCTATAGGAAATTAGTTTTTTTTTTACAATTTTTTTTTAAAATACTGTTTTACAAATACAAACTTTCGGTCAGCTGATTGTATTTAGTATGGAAAGGGAAAGTCCAATTTTTTTTTTGCGAATTTCCAATATGTTTCTTAGACACAGGTTACACGGTCAGTATTTCATCAGTCTGGTCCATCAGTCTGGTCATGTATATTTGATTTGAAGGGAAACTGACTCGAGATTGACCCGACTAACATGGTGCTTCAGTATATGAGTTTCCCTTCAAAACAAATAAACATGACCAGACTGATGGACCAGAATGACGAAATACTGAACGTGTAACCGGGCTCTTAGGAAAGTTGTTCAGTATCATGGGTACAATACAATCACCCCGTAATGCAAGTGTTTACCATAACATCCTGTATTCCAAGTGAATTAAGATCAATTTTTTTAGTGTAAATTTTTATAGTACAGTGCAGTCACGTCATGTCTTCTTTTTTACTCGACTGCGCGACGCAAAGGAAGGGTAATTTGTTTATTAGAAATATTGTGCTACAAAACGTAAGCTTTCTTCACTGTTTAAAATTAAGGGGATCGTAGTGTAGCGGCTGTTGTGCGCGTTAGCCAGGGAGCTCGCACAGGTTGTAGGTAGTCATTATCATTGCAGATGATTTAAAGCAGTGTTTTAGGAATCACTTTTTCTCATGGCTGTACAGTCCTATTGGAAAGCGGCACACACAATAATCAAAGTGAATATAATACTATATGCTAATAGTGAGGGCGCTCTCAGGTCGCGACAAGCCAATCGTGCGGGGTGTGCGGGTGGCGGGGGGCGCGGTCCCAGTACCGATTCACCTGCGCGCTGTACCCCAACGGCCGGTGCCTCACCCCTCCGCACACCGCGCGAGCCCCCCGCACTCCGCGCAAGCATAGACCCAACGCGGCCACTAAGCGCAGCCACTTTATTGTATTTACGCTATGCTATAATTATGTAATAGGTATTACCTTATAGTAGAGTTGTGCCTTGTTCCCAAACAGAATTTAAAACGCCTTGTTCCCAAACGATCCCACACACAAAAAATCTGCCTTATGGAACAAAACTTGGGCTAGTATAGTACATTTTTTCTAATAAAGATTCATAAGAAGATTAAGGGTCGATTCACAAAAGAAGAGCATAGAAGAGCATCGCCCGTATCGCTCCAAATAAATTTGACCTTTATTCACTAGTGATAGGATTACCGCTGCAAGCAAATGCTCTTCTCGTGTGAATCGACCCTAAGTAGCAGTCTACACTGCAGTTATAATAATGGTAAATACATTACTTTTAAATATATTCAGCAAACTACAAGTTCAGGCACTCTGCCTAATATTGAAATAAAAAGTTAGTAAAGAGCAGTCAAAAACAAACCAATGATTATGTTTAAGAGATACCTTTATTTCACTGAATAAGTAAACAATTGACTGAAAACGTAATATGATTTGACACGCCTTCACTTATTATTATTAATTATTACTCTAAGTTAATCAATTTCATAACTACATAATAATAATTATATAAATCTATAACACGATGTTTTAAAAAAATAAACATTAGCACTATTTAAAACTTATGATATTAAATTACACAATTTATTATAAAATATTGCATTTAACTGCATTAAATACAAGTTAACAAGAGGATCCATGTCAGACACACCTTATTAGAGATAACACTTATCAAAATATATAAGTTTTCACACGTGTTTGTAAGGCATTGGGGGTTTATAGTTTATATGTATGAAATTATTGAGTTTTCAATATAACATAGTACCTATTATTAATGGTTTGTCACATTTGCTGCCTAGCACCAGTCTGCCATGTATGTGAAGTCTTGGAATAGCTTGTGGTCCGTGGCACTGAGGGGGCGGGGTTCCTTGGGGGGTGTGAGCACGGCTGCCTCTGACGTGAATTCACTATCAAAATTGCTCACATCCTCAAGGTTCTTTATAGTTGGCACAAACGGTGGCTTCACCTTACGTAGGAGTAACTGCTCCCAGTTAACACTAAAGAAGAATGCCTGCTTCTTCACATCTTCGGCGTCTCTCTCTGAAGAACCCAAACGTCTTTCGGGATTCTTCCTCAGTAAGCGGCGCATCAATGCGATCGCTTCCAGAGACAACGTCCGTGGATAACGGACTTCATCGTTTACAATTGAGTCAAAAACTTCACCTTCATCCTCGCCAGGGAAGGGCGACTCTCCAACTAACATTTCGAATATCAATACACCAAGGCCCCACCAATCGACGGCGCGTGTGTACGACGTCTCCGTCAAAACTTCCGGGGCGAGAAACTCGGGCGTACCACAAAACGTGCCAGTCCTGTCTCCCCAACCCATTCCTTCTTTGCACAGTCCGAAATCGGCGATTTTAACGTAGCCATCTGTGTCTAAAAGTAAATTATCTAATTTTAAATCTCTGTATATAATGTTATTCTCGTGTAAATACTGTAGGCCCAACACCACACAAGCTGCATAGAACACTGCTCTCGGTTCAGTAAATGCGTCAGCATGTATGTGCATCATGAGATCACCTCCAGCCGCATACTCCATTACGAAACATACATGTTGTTCTGTTTGGAAACATGCAAACAGATTTACTAAAAATGGATGTCTTATTGCATTAGCAACCTCGAAGATTCGTTTTTCGGACAACAATGAATCTACTTCATCCCTTGCTATTATATCACCTTTCTTTAAAGCTTTTATCGCAAAGTATTCATTAGTGGGTTTGTACTGAGATAGGATTACTTTTCCGAAGTGTCCTCTGCCTAGGACACTCAACAGCCTAAAGCTTCCCATAGACATTTCGTTAGACTGCCTCCTCGAATCCTCTTTGCCAACTGTTTCAATAACAGAAGATGAACGAGAGGATGATATCCGCATATTACTTGTGACCTCAACAATCTGATCTTCATTACTGGGAAAGTCAAGAACCATCTTGGGCGAGGGAGACGGTGGATACTCTACTAAAGGTGTATCACATGATGGCGTTTGAAGTTCTTTTGGGACATAATTGTCTCTGTTATAAGAATCATCTAAAAATGCAAATGCTTCTTGAAGTTCTTTTTCCATCCTGAGTGTCGAGACATTTGGTGGTGGTTTCAGCGGTAATGTTGGCTTGGGTGGAGGAACCGCAGGTGTTTGTGGTGTAACAGGAGTCGAGGGGAGACCCAAAGGTCGTATCCCAGCCATGCCACCGAGAGTAACATTAGGATTTTCAATTTCTTTGTGTTCAAGTGTTGTTGATTCAAAATTGAGTTGTTGTGGTGGAGTTATGTGGGCAGATTGGATGTTCTGAATTGAAGGTGAAGAACGTTTAAGGAGTCTTCCGAGTACGACAGCAGGGATGTGCATGTCACCATAAGAAGGTCTGGGGATATTCTTCCCTTGCTGCTTGAAAATTTTTCGCTGACGTTGAAGTTTGGGCTTCCTTGATATAATTGGGTTCAAGAACTTAATCTCTGCAAACAGAAGGCCTTGAGGTTCCAGTTCCAAAGCCATTCCGTGTCTTATATCATCAATGAACTCTTCCAATCTCAAAAATTTCACAGCACATAGCCCTCTCCAGTCTTTCCAATGTATTCCGATTTCAAGTTCTCTTGATTTGTCCAACTTGAAAGTGAATCTGAAAAATACAAAATCATGTTTCAGGTGAAGGCTAAAAATAGGCTCGCTTTAGGCCAGCAACATATTGATGACCCGGTTTAGTTTAGTCACTCTGTAACTATGTGTGCTTAGCCTAATGATAAGATAATAATGAGTAATGCTAAGGAATCATAAAGATTATACTTCAAGGAAGTATAGATACTAGAGATAATGTAGTTGAGTAACTATAAATGTAGTTGTAATGTGGATTAATGTAATGTAATGTTATCATAATTAATATAATTGTAAAGGTATACTATAAGTATTATTTTACTGTTGTCTTCTAGTGTAACTTAATTTCATTTTATATCGGAGATTTATTCATATAAAATATTAATAATAATTAAATAATTCTTAATAATACCTATGCAGATTTATTATAATGTTCCAATGAATAAAAAAACATGTTTATTTGGCTCTTATTTGGAGATAGCAAGAAAGAGAGATATCAGATGCTTTATTTTTTAAATAATTCTCTTGTATGTACACTATTATAAAACTGTATTAGAAGTGTATTGACATTGAGGATATTTTGAAAAAAAGGATTCCCTGAATCATAATTACAGATTTTCATCAGACTGTTCGAGCATTACACAAAAACTACTTTACCGACTTTAATGAATCTTTTTGTATTTAAAAGCTTATAATATACTTAAAGACTGGTTTATATTCTATCTCGCTACAATGATGGGAGCCTGTAAGTCGTGGGCCAGTCTAGTTACTCATATCATCATCCATCTCACTGCAGGGCAAAGGCCTACCCTCAGGGAGGATGAAAGGGTGTTAAGTCTACCATGCGTGCCCAATGTGGATTAGTAGACATCACTCAATACATCTTAACAGTTACTCGGAAAGGTCTTATGAAAAATGGAGCTTTTGATTGAATGACATTAATTAGTTTCAAACAAGATTCAATAAAACACCATCTAGTGTCAAGAAACTTAGACCATATAACTAGGGACCAGAAATAGAAATAGAAATCATTTATCAGCAGCCTTGCATTAGCATTTCCCCTCTGCCAAATTACAAGATCAATTAATCATGTGCATTTACATACAACTACCTTATCACTACGAGACAGCCTATAATTGCAGAACAATAACTTCAAGCTAATTTACGTTTGGGGTTCACACAAGACTATTTTTAACAATCAAAATTAGAATCTGCCAAACCAGGGTCCTGGGTTCGAATCCCGGTTCGGTCATGGATGTTTATATGTTTGTGCCGTTGTTGTATGGTTTCCATAATAAACAGCCTATAAATAGTGCTTTCTTGGGATCATTACAATGTATGTGCCTGTGAGCGTTATTTATTATTTATTTTTATTAATCTAAAGTAATGGAATAAAATCCAAACTTGCGGATTTCATGCTACCTCATCCCCACCCAGGGTCAGAAAAGTTTGTTAGTAGAATTACATGCATAACTCATCCACAGTTATATTGTCTAAGTCAAGAAACCATAAAAACAAAGCAATAGGAAAAAACATTAATGAAGTACCTACCTTTGATCCCACGCTTGTTGAGAGCAGGGTCTCCAACTGGTCTGGGCCACGTTATGATTGTCCAGTTTCAGAACAGCCATTATTTCATTACTCGTGTCATCCTTGATGCTGTATGTGTACTTCATAGAGTTACGTATAGTAACCCCTTTTACAAAAGATTTCAAATCGGAAGGGCTGGCCAGAGGGTCGCGGCGGGTTCGCCCAGGTACGTCCTCCAACAGATCCTGACAGCCCATCAGCCTGACTTCAAGAGTACCGGTCACTTGAACGCATGGACTGATCATAGGCGCTGGCGATAAGAAATGTGTCCGTGAGCCACTTCCTCCGGTGAGGCTGGTGTACCCTGGGCTTGAGCCTGTACTACGCAGCTCATTACCAAGCTCAATAAATGCAGAACTCTCAGCAGGAAGCTCTTGGCGACGCATGTCTAATGATCTACGAAGTAAATCCAATTTCTGCGTAGACTCCAGTAGGCTTGTTTGAGCTTCTTGCAATGCTTTTTTGTCAGTCACCTTTTTGTCACTCTGGAGAAGTCTTATAGCATTTTTGGAACCTTCCACTACAGCTGCCTCTATTCGTAGGCGGTTCCGTAACTCTGCAATTCTTTCATCTAATAGTGGTTCTACTCCACTTAAGTCTGAACTTCTGCCGTCGCCGTTTGCGCCAGCGTTGTCCCCCTTTTGTTGCTTACTTAATTTAGAAATGCGTAACTTGAGATATTCAATTTTATCTTTTGAGTCTGCGAGCATTTGGTGAGCTTCTGCTAGAAGTTTCTTATCCCTGGACTGGTTACTGCTTGTTATACTTTGTATCATGTTTTCAGCGCCTTGTTTTACCTTCTGTTCAATGTTTAATTGTTTTTCGAGTGAAGCTAATTTACGGTCTGCTGTGGCCTCGCCAAGCTGCCTTTGTTGCTGAGCTGCCTCCGATGCCAAGATGATCTCCTCATCGTAGGACAAGTCGACCGGCGACGTGGGGGTGGACTGTCCTCGAGACAGAAGGAGCTGCGACTCCAACTCTTGCAAGTCTGATTTGAGTTCATTCAGTTTGATGTTAGCTTTCTTGACAATATTAGCGACGTCAGAGAGCGACCTCCGGTCTGTGGCCACTTCGCGCAGTTTCTCGGCTCCCTCCTTTATTTTGAGTTCCTTACGTATCTCTCTACGTATGACATCCTTGAGTTCCTCTAACTTAGATGGCAAAGCTATTTCTGGAATACACTCAGTCTTGATTCCATACTTGACGCCCAGCTCGTATAGAACGGGGTGTCGAATATAATCACTGTGGTAATAACCTGGGTCTGCCATAATTGAGGATGCACAGACTAACGTCAGTTAACCATAATTATATGTGGGAAAAATATCACTACTATTGCTTGTAGATCACAAAACGTAGGTGGAGGCGATGTGTATAGTGTTACTTTTTGATAAGATACACGAAAACATTATGTCATAAAGTAAAAATTGAACATGATAACTTCTAATTCACAAAACAAAACAATTTATAACACAAATTGGTCGTTCAACGAAACCAACGAAACGACGAATCTCTACCATTGTGCCATAGACAAATAGACGCAACCATAGATCCGTCATTGGTTGAATTTGGTTTTCTAGGTTGTCTGCCCTGCGTCCATAGATATACAAAATTTATTTTTAATTTACCTCTAAAGCCTGTTGCAGGCGATGCACGTAGCTTGCGCTAGTACCATCATTATTATAACCGACTGGAGTTACGCAGGCAGACCCATACCCTGGTCCATCCGCATAACAGAGATGCTAACTTCATCTTATGAATACTGAATTACTGCGTAAGCGAAATCGCCTTGCTGTTGAACAAAAAGTACTTCTATCTCTAACGGCAGGTTTAGACGACGACAATTTTGCGGTACCAATTTTTCGCACGAAAAGAAAGCACGGTTTACACGGTGCTAATTTCCAGCGCCAATTTGTTGCGCCAAAACACTAGCACTGAAAAATTTACGCGTGCTCTATTCCTTGCAAACGTTCGCATGCCGTGAAAAATTCGTGCTTAAAGTGTTACGGTGCCTTTTTGGAGGCGCCGCAGTTCGCACCGCAAAATTGTCATCGTATAAACTACCTTTAAACTAGCACGTCGCACGTCGTAATGTGAATAGAGCTTTTGTTGGTTGGTAGCACTGCACCTGCACGGTTAACGGTTGGTAGCATTGATAGCATAGACAATAGAAAAGTATTTCTGTCCAGTGCTGCCAAGTTAGGCGATTTATCGCCTTTTGGGCTACAACAGGGGGTCTATTGGCGACCAAAAAATACGATTGGCGACCGGTCGCCATTTAGGCTATATCCCAAATTAAAATAGGCGATTTTGGGCTATATTAAGAAAAACTGACTTTTTCGGGTTATTTTAGGCTATTTTAAGAAAAATCGGAAATATTATACTTATTGTAAGTAAAATTATATGATTTATTATCGCAGACTGCATAAACTGTACACTATGTACCACATAACGTACGAGTATGTTATGCGGTACAGTTATTTTTAAATTGTGAGTAAAGATTGCAGTTGTAAAAAAAAAAAATTTCCGTCACGAGCTGCCAATATAGCATTTATTTTGGCCAATTTGCTGTATTTTTAGGCGACTTTAGGCTATATTACACGGGGAAAAAATTAGGGGACTTTAGGCTACTTGTCCCGAGATTTTTGGCGATTCAGATTGGCTGGGACTTGGCAACACTGTTTCTGTCTTGTCTGACTGACATCAACCGCGACTGAGTAGAAATCCGCCACCAAAACTTTTCTTATATGACAAAAAAAATTATATTTAGTTACCACAACTACGCGCCATAGTAACGTATTTGATAAACTAAAAATTATTTTGTGGATCATCGCCGCTAATCTGCACGGTCATTCATAGAATATACTGGAAGACTAGCTGTCACCTGCTTACCAAGCTACCGCAGCTGTGTGTCAGTACGTAGTACAAAACCTGCGCTTTGATGGAAAAATAATGCCAGTAAAGGTTGATATCACTCCGCCGCCTCCAGCGAACTCCAAGCAGCCAGGCGTTACCAAGTCTCTTCTATACAACGGCTCCAAATTCCAGGGACACCAAAAGTCCAAAGGCAACTCGTATGAAGTAGAAGTCGTTTTGCAGGTTAGTAACAAAAACAAAGCAAGTACGCAATATTGTAATGCACTGCGATTGTTCTGTTTTACTAAAATCATTCAGCTCGAAAAGTGTTTAATGATCTCAGCCAAAACTAATCTTACAGCAAAAATCTTGAATCAACTCTCAACTTTGCCATATTAGAAAATATTGGTATTTTAAATGTTAAAGAATGTATAAAATAATTATATAACGATTTTTTATTACAGCATGTAGACGAAGAGAATTCGTACCTATGTGGTTACTTAAAAATTAAGGGTTTGACGGAGGAATTCCCAACGCTGACAACATTTTTTGATGGAGAAATTATTTCAGCGAAATATCCATTTCTAACGAGGAAGTGGGACGCTGATGAAGATGTTGATAGGAAGCATTGGGTAAGCGTGACAATTATTTCTCATATTTCATTCCAGTCTGCCCTTTTAGCTCCCAAATCATCACACTGTAAATGATGAAGTATTTTATCTTTTTTTTTTATTAATGGACTCTTGCTTGTGTGCTCGCACTGCATTTCCGCCAGTGTCAAGTATTTCATGGGAGTATCTATCCCAATCTTTGGGCCTGTTTTTGATCAAGAACAAGCAGAGATTGAGGTTTGCGGAGCCTTGTGGCAGGCAAAAACGCGACGCGCGAACACCACGCGAGACAAGTGCTCGTGTCAGAACGTGCAACGTGACTCCATATTTTACCTTTCTAATTCAAAACCTACCTACACCTACAAACAGAGATAGCAGAACTTTTGATGTTTTTGTATTTGTAGCATTAGTGCTTGGGTATAAGTGAAACGTAATTAAAACAGAAACACTTGCATTATTACTAGGCTGCACATGTGTACTATAAGTTACATGGGTACTAAGGGTTCCTAAGACAATTTCCCTGTATCTCCTGTGGTTGTGGATTTCCCCATACTGTCCATGTTAAAAAATACTATGTAATGTTTGGAATGGGTAAACATTTTCGTTTATAATGTAACGAACATAATGCAGAAGGTTTCACAAAAGTTTACTCAAAGTAATGAGGGATTTTCCAAAAGCAAAAAAAAGTAAAAAGTTAGTTCCAAATTTCTCGATAGATGGCGTTGACAAGAGAGGGGTCGATTAGGTATGACCAGCACTGGTAGCATGCCAACCCGCGATAGCCGTAATACGGCTTTATCACTTCTTTTATATCGTTCTTTTGCGCGCGAACGAACGAGATAAAAGACGCGATAAAGCCGTAACACGGCTATCTCGGGTTGGCATGCTACCAGTGCTGGTCTACCCAATATCAAACTGTACAAAAACATGTATAGTCATTCCTTACAGTCGCACACAGATTGCCACAAGAGTGACAGAGCTAGATTAGACGTAAATCTGTTAAACAAATGTCACCACTTTTTAAGCAAATTCAAGCAAAATTCGTTCCTAACGTAAGGAAATAGCGGAGTCTTCCAGCTGAAGGTCTGGTGACAAAATGGTTCAAGATGGTATCTGCACTGGTAGCATGCACACCCGCGATAGCCGTGATACGGCTTTATCACGTCTTTTATCTCGTTCCTTTGCGCGCGAAAGAACGAGATAAAAGACGTGATAAAGCCGTATCACGGCTATCGCGGGTGTGCATGCTACCAGTGCTGTTTACTATTGACATTTCACTTATTCTAATGGGTGGTTGTCATAAGTGTGAATGGATGTCAAGTAGCGTTTCTATGTCTTGCTTTATATTATTTATCTACCCCTATATTTTATCTTTGAGTATGACCAATATAAGCTGACCGCGCGCAGGGTGAATAACGTATAATGTCGCGCGACCACCTTATTTTGGTTTTGCTTAGCTTGATGTGTCGCCGTGTGTACAAACAAACCCTTTCTTATTGTTGTTGGTTTATTATAAACTATCTGCGGGGCTAGTATGCCAACCCACTATAGCGTGATATATCGCTATCACGCTTCCGCTCTCTTTCTATTTTCGCACGACACGAACGAACAAGATAAAAGATTTGACAGATGGATGTGTTAAATATCGCAATCGCGGGTTGGCGTGCGTACTAGCCCCGCTGTTGATGAAGTAGCGATTACAAGTTTCCCGTTTTATTTGTGTTTTTCTGTTAAGCCGGGTCCGCTGCGCCATGTTTTCGTGTTACGATGTTAGCAAACACGAAAACATGGCGCAGCGGTCTCGGCTTTAGGTTTTTGTAGTTTGTTATTGTCGTTATATTCAAAATGGATACAAAGCCCATACAGCCACGTCCGATACTTGATTCATTGTTGACAGACAATAACACCGAGATTGTTAATAATAAACCGACAATAATATCAAAGGGTTTATACTGCGTCTTTTTATTAATAATATTCATAAATATACCATAGGTACCTAATCGACCCCTCTCTGTTCAACGCCATCTATCGAGAAATTATGAACTAGCTTTTTTTTTTCTCTGGAAAATCCCCCATTGGGTTCGGAGGTTATAAGCATTTTTAGCCCTTCATCGACTCTAGTTTATTATGACAATCATCATCATCATCAGCCAAATGACATCCATGTCTGTCTGAACCTGTCTGCTGATCCAAGGGTTGTGGGTTCGAATCCCGCAAGGGGCAAATGTCTATTAATATTGAATATTAATATTTGTACACAAGTCATGGATGTTTGTATCTTATGCAGTATAACATCGAAATCGCGAAAAAAAAAAATCTGTTGTCCCATATATTTAGCTCGAGTAGATCTGTAGTTTAGTATGGAACATCGCAAACGCATCGTATCATGGCAATTATGGCAAATCACCTCATTTTGGGGGAGGCCAATGTCCAGCAGTGGACATCTATCGGCTGGTATGATGATGATGATTTTTTTTCGCGATTTCTATATTGGTCCCATAGTGAAAGTTGTTCAGTTTGATGGTCTTAACCCTTCAATGTTTATTTATATTTTTGTAATTCATTGTCTAGTCAAATACAAATCCAGGCTAGATTCTGGTACTTTAAATAATAAATAAATAACGCTCACAGGCACATACATTGTAATGATTCCAAGTTAAGCACTATAGGCTTTTTATTATGGAAACCATACAACAACGGCACAAACATATAACATCCATGACCGAACCCGGATATGAACCCAGGACCCAGGTTAGGCAGTCCGGCGTGGTAACCATTACACCAACCGGGTCGTCAAATGGGACTAGATATAGATAATGTTTGATACAAGTGATCGAAGTTATTTCTTTATTTTCTGTTGTTTATTGCTTATAAATCACCTACTAAATGAAACTTTATAATTTTCAGAGTAAGTTTGACTTATTTGTACCATATTTGAAGACGTTCAACTCTGATTCGTTTGACTATGACTCTCTGGCAAAGGCTGATTATGTATTTATGAGATGGAAAGAACACTTCTTAGTGCCCGACCATACAATAAAAGACATAAATGGTGCTTCGTTTGCTGGTTTCTACTACATTTGCTTCCACAAGTCTGCAGCAACTATAGAAGGTTATTATTATCATCGAAGTTCAGAATGGTAAGTGACTTGAGTATAAATACAACTGTTAATAAATTAGCACAAAACCTCATACCCAACCCCAACCCAACCCCAACCCAACCCAACCCCAACCCAACCCAACCCCAACCGACCCCCCAACCCAACCCCAACCGACCCCCCCACCCAACCAAACCCCAACCATAACCCACCCCAACCAACCCAACCCCCCAACCCCCCACCCCAACTGATTTATAACAAAATAATTAGATTGAAACAATAATTTCATTATTTTGATACTTAACATTTAAAGTTATTCGCATTTTAAGTTTTGAGGCAAAAATTATTTGTTATCTTTTCAGCACTGATAGAAAGCGCTAACGTACTCATTTATACATTTTTATAATCTTGTTTTGGTAGTAAGTGGGGTAAGTGTGCCCGTGTGGTGGGTTGATATCGGGTTCAGAAATTTTTAAATTTTGCAAACAAATTATTTAATATTTTGAAAAGAAGAAATTACCTATGTTGAAACCATGATAATTCCATTCTGCTCTCGATTCTAAACAAACTACTTTCTAGTTTTGCGTTAATTCATTAACACGTTGTATGTAACATAAACTTAAAAGTCCCCAAGTAACATACTGAACCCCAAATAAGCCTGGGCAATCATCAAGCTTTTAAGGCTGATTGGCAAATCTTTTCACCACAATACAAGTGAAACTCACTATCATGATCGCGAATGAATTGAGAGTAAGCTCTGGAAATCTCAAGTGTGTCATGAATGTGTTAATCACTATAGTTTGTAAAATATTGCTTGATACCTGTGACATCTGTCACATACATACCTTTTTAATGTCGCTGTCACTCTCATTTCTTACGCATTACTCCGTCCTGCTGTCACAGGTATCAAGGTACAAGCTAATTTTACAATCTATAGTAGAGATTTATTTAAAATGCTTTTTGATCCTGTCTCTACCACTCATACTTAACGCCTACCATGTGACATCTTGTTGCACATGGTAGTTGCAATGTTTCCGGCCACCCTGAAAGTGATTACGGTCGTGAGTTTATGTATATTATGTACACACGGCGACACATCAAGCTATACAAAACCAACATAAGCTGCCCGCGCGACGTTATACGTTACGCGATCTACGCGCGGCCAGCTAATTTTGGTTTTGTATAGCTTGATGTGACACCGTGTGTATGCATGTATTTATTTTGTTGTAGGTAATTAATTAAAATATTGATGGTTTTTTCAGGTATCAGTCTTTAACATTAAGCCATGTACCGGAACACAGCATCCAAATCTATGAGTTCAGATGAAATGATTCTCAATTTGGTAACTACTACAGTTTGGATGGGTATGTGTCTGCTCGTACTTACTTGTTCCTTAAGTCTATCAGTTGAAATCATTGAAAAAGAGAAAAAAAAAGTACCGATGTTAAGTTTCTTGAATAATGTAAGATAAAGATGTCAGGGTCAAAAAATGAATGATTTCACTCAGAACAACTCAGTAATAATTTGTTTTTGTATTATACACGTACAGTCTGTTCTTGCATATACTTGTGTTGAATATAATTTGTTTATAGACATGTGTAGATATACTAGATCATTGTGTTCTGTCCTTTTACTAATAGGAAAATAATATTTTTTTACCCCTTCTCATTGTCATCACCACAACATATAAGAAGTCCACTGTAGGACTTTGGCCTCCCTTAAAAAGGGTTTTGCCATAATTTCCATGCTTTGTAGGCAGATTTGGGATCACAGTTCAGTGGAGGTAGTACTGTGAATGTTGATTTATTTGTTTGTTTTTAGTCTCCTTGTACGACACCCAGGCGTAACGACGTGGTGGATATTCAAGGTAGGGACCACACGAGACTGGCTTTTCTTATTGATAATTGTGTGGGTGTTAGGGTCAACAATTTCTTTTATTTGTTGAATGTCGTCGCCCCGCCTGGGCTTTATCTGCATTATCTAGCAGCATTGTTTATGCAAAATATTAGTTTCTCAATAATACTATGTAAGTATTCTATTGTGATATTTTGTACAAATTACTTGCAAGTAAGTAAACTTTGTTTATGGTATTATTGATTATCACAAATGAAATGTTGGACGATTATGTTCCATGAGTTACCCATTTTTATGAATGTTGATTGAAGTATATGCAAGAAGAGAGAATCTCTTTTAATAGAACAAGTTAATATTTGGCTTGATTCTTTAGGAATTTGAAACAATGTTATAAATTAAATATTTTTTTTCAATAAAATATCTTACAGTAAAATTTTGTTTTTCATTGCAATTAAAATAAAATAAAAAAACGTATTCATTAGATTTCAGTTTTAATATAACACATTTATATTTACAATAAAATACTGGCATTGATATTTTATAAACGATTGCTTCATCATATTGGAGTAAAACAAGCTAAAATTCTTCATGTTTAGTTATTATACGTACAAGATTATTTAATAAATTGGATCTTATATTATTTGTACATTTACAGTATACATAGAATAGATTTAATATTTTTATAGGATTGATATATCAATTATTTTAAAACAGCATCATATTGATAACATATCTTTAGTACAAAATCGGCATAAAACGTTTTAACTTAATGCCAATAATGTTGATGTCAAATCGAATCAGGCCGTTTTTGTACTTCATTACAAAGTGCTTTAGGAGCAAAGCTATACACTTAGTAAGTACACAGTACATACTCTTAACACTGGTATAATAAGGAGTTCATTTCATTATAGTTTTTGTCATAAAAATAGAACATTTCCAGTTTCAAATATGGTACTTACAGCACAAACAGCATAACTTTATAATAAAAATTTTGGTACAGCAAGCAGCATCGTAACTTCATAATAAAAATTGTAAGGTGTTTATTTTCGAGTTCAATTAGTGCATATGACACAAAATAATTTCAAAAATAGGCAAACAGACCGTGACATACGAACAATTTTTTTTAGGTTTATTGTATTAAAACAAAAATTAAGTATTTGAATTTGTTATCGACAAGCTAAGTTCATACAATTCGGATTATTGTTTGCTTCTTTTCGAACAATAACTAAGATAATAATATGTAAGTATGAATAAAAAATACGTTATATTATATGCTAGCAGCTTGATACACAAATAATAGATGTATTTATAACTAATAATTACTTAAACTAAACTTTGGTGGGATCGTTTAATGTGTAATAGTTCGGTAAATGTAGATATTTAGACCACTTAGGGCACAATAAAGAATACAGGACAGTTTGATATACGGCATTACCTAGAATAACAATATTTGAGACATTAGGTTGCAAATATAACCGTGTAGATTCAATCCAGCTAAAATATGAAGAATAAGTTAACAATTTGTATGTTAGTAACGTGGCAAGTTATCGGCTTAGAAAAAATAAACAATTACCTACCTACATAGAATTAAAAGTTTGTGTTAAACTTAAATACATCGCCATACTACGTGTCTGTTCAATTATTGGAATAATGTTTAACCAAAATTATCTTTATGTAATGCCTGTCAAGTATTTCTTTTTGGTGGGTTTTCATTGTCCGAAATCGTATTTGGTTATTGGTGTTATATTGAACTAATAATACGAACAAATACCTACTCGCTATATCTACACACATTTATAAAAATAAGCATTTAGTAAGGTTCACAGACGAATCTAAATAAGTATAAGTGTTCTGTGGCAAGCCAGCGCCAACTTTGACCTAATAAAACACAAATATGGTTTAGTTTGCATTAATACAGAATAGACAATCTACAGACATAACCTACATCCACAACGAAAAAATAAATAAAATATACATCCAATAAACAAATAAGATAAAATGGGTTACTACATATTGAAACAAATTACATTTAACACCTTTTAAACAACGATAATACTATATGAACAATTTCCAGCAGCAAAATAAAACACTTAAATTAGGCGTATTTACAAGAACTTAAAATAGCTAACAAAAATTTAACTTAATTATGACTGTAATATTTGGCTTTGAAATAAATAGGCTAATATATTGAAAGCTATGGACACGTTAGGCAAAAAAAGCTCAAGAATAGATAAATCTTACGATTAGATATTTTAAAATTGTTTAAGAGATGCAAGTTCTTAAGTTCTCTAGTTAATTTATAGCTTAATTTCCATAGCTTCCATTATATATCGTCGGGTAACATCGAATTATCTAATACGGAAGAAATAAGCTATCTCTTTGATGTGCCTTCGCTGCTGAACCAATGTCTCAAACCCAGAAGGCTGTAGAGGTCCTGGTTGTTAGAGTGGGGTCGCGTTTGTATCCCTTGATGTGGGGCAGTTCTGTGGGCGTATGCTTCGAATTGTCCCGGGTACGCTTCTTGCAATCTTGGATACTGCCCTGGATACGCTGCGTATGGATAACTATGAGGTCTGAAGTAATTGTGGGAGAATGCATGATGATGGCGTCTCGGATTCTCGTGTGCAGTGTTATACACCCCTCCTACTTGGTTTCGACCGGGCCAGTAATCTTGCAGATGTCGAAAAGGATAGTTGGGCGGTGGTGTTTGAGAATGTTGACTTTGCCAGGGATATCTGTAGTAAGCGTCGTTTTTAGTATAATCACTAAAAGTTGGCAACTCTTTGACGACTCCGGACGGGCCACGCGGCAGTGCTGGCTTCTCTAACGACTCTGGCTTAGGTTTGTTACGACGATGTTGAAGTCTTGTGCGTGTTCCCAGGATACTGTCTTCTTTCATTTCTTGTTTCTTTTGATCTTTGGCAAAGTTGTCGTCGGTAGTCACTTCTGCGTATCGGCTTATCAGTTTAATGGCTTCTCCGATGTCACCATAATCTGTTTCTGGATTTAATTTGGTTTGATCTCCGCCTTTCTTCAAAACATGCACTGTAGACTCAGTAGCAGTTTTATTCAAAGCATCAAGATGTATTACTTCGGATTTGTTGTTACTCTCATCGTTGTTATTCAATAGTGTTGCATTGTTCTGAATTGGTGGCGCTTCACTAGGCTTTACTGGTTTTATACTTGTCGTTTGTTCGTCTTCATTTTCAGTGTCATAGAGTACAGGATCAACATTAACATGTCCGAAAACGAGTTCCTTTTGTCCTTCATCAGAAATATTTTGTGAGTCTGATTCCGTTGAGTTTGCGAGTGTACTGTCGCGTTTAGGTTTTTCCGCGGAAGTCAGTAAGTTGTTCAAAACATTGTGATTTAAAATATCAGAGTGTTCAGAAGATGTGTCGTTGATAGTATGTTCAGAATGTTGCAGTTTTAAGAGTTCCAATTCAGCTTCAATGCTGGCGTCAATGTCAGGTTTCGTTTCGTCCTTCTTGTCAACATTGACGAAGTTTTGTTGCTGTTCGTGAGCCTGCAAATCATAAAGATCTCTTGAATATCACGTTGATAATAATGTAACTTAAGGGGTTTCCCTGACCGAACGACCTTGACTCTTTCAGAGCCACCTCACCTCTACTAAACTACGTCATTTTAGTAGGTATACCTATTTTTGACTAGCTTGTCCTTCATTATGTCACAGTGGAGCCTTCTAATCCAAGGAAATCACATTCTAAAATCATAAGAATTCGCCCCAAATTTAACAATTATCGAATTAACTCATTAAATATTGGTCTTACGGGGCTATGTGAAAAAAATAGGATTCTTCAAAGCTTCATATATCATGAAGTACTAACAGTAGGAGTATGATTTTCGGATATGTGTAAATTGAACATATAATTGAAGTTTTGATTAGAGTCAAAACACGATTAAGACACATTTTCTCGATAGAAAAACAAGCCAAAGTAGCCTCTGTTTTTATCTATAAACGCTTGGAACTGCTAAACGGTGAATAATAGAAACACGAGACTTGATTTAAAAAAAAGAGATTGATATTTTCTAAATTTTGATTAGAGCAGAATTGAAATAACATAAATAGTACAATCACAATTAAATAAAGTTTGATTTGGCGCTCGATTCGCTTCAGGCGCGCGCGGCGCCCCATCTCTTTCTCTCGCATCAGGCCGTAATATAAGCTATCCCACGCCTGTTTCGCTTAAATTATTTTTCGACATAGGCTCTTAAAAAAAATTTGCTAAATAGCAATTTTAGATCTTAATATTGTCTACACAAAGGTATGTGTCTCAAGTAAATGTGATTTCAACTTTAAAAGTAGATGCACATAATACCGATTTTTTCCAATATTTAGGCTTTCCTTTGAACACAGGTTTCATATGTATTTTATAGAAAAATAAGAAATATGATCTATAGCAAATAAAGCCGAGATGTTGAAGAATATTGCTACACTTTTCAATTATTTGTATGTCTTTCAAATAACGAGACGATAGCTTCTAAAAACCAGTAAAATATGGCCCGAGCTAGCGTTTACCTATGGGGAGCCTCTTAAGGCATTGATCTTATGTTCAACGATTGTCGTATTGAGATATAATGGTATATTTACCTGTGCGGATGGCTCTTGAGCCTGGAGCGGTGCCGCATGAGGATCGAAGCCTATGGGTATGGAGAGCTGCAGCGGGCCGGGCTCGTCGTCGCCGTAGTCGTACACTATGTCTCCGCTCGGAGACGAGGGGAAGCGAGCGTTCAGCTCTTCCAGCAGAATGCGCTCGTGCTCGTCCTTGTCTACTGTCACCACCTGTGAACGAAAGTTTCTTATTTTTAGCAAAGTTTCGACTTTATAAAGTGTTTGCGAGGAGCTTCACTGAAAAAAATGTTTTGTTAAATATAACCAAATTTTAGGGACTTATCCAAACTGTTTTGTAGCACATAATCAAACATTCGGCTATAAATAACAACCCGTTTTGCTATTTATAACCAAATGTTTGATTATGTGCTACAAAACAGTTTGGATAAGTCCCTAAAATTTGGTTATATTTAACAAAACATTTTTTTCAGAGTTTATTGCAAAAATCGTAGTTACTAGTTACTGATTTTTTTCAGTAAGACCTGAGAGGAGCTAAGTCGGTATAATGTTACGTCCCTAACATAGGTGCCGAAAAACGTAATAGGTGCATGTAGGTGTGTGTTTACAGTTCCCTAACATAGGTGAGCTCAGCAGTTGAAAATGTATGGAGATACGCATCATTTTACTGCTGATTTGACTTTCAAAAATAGCACACCTGGAGTATGATTTTTGAAAGTGAAATCAGCAGTAGAAAGATCTCCACAGTAATTTTGACATTTTCAACTGCTGAACTCAGCGAATGAGATTCAAAAATCGCACTCCAGGGCTTTCTAAATATGCTAACGGTTTTCCACGGGAATGATCAGACCATTAAATTCAATGACGTACATTCTAACACAACACATACATAATCGTACGACCGTGATCAGGGTCGGGTGGTCAGAATCAGTGCTACAACTATCAACTTTCTGTCGTGGTCCTCATACGTCATTACGTTAAACTAAAAAATATTTCTCTGAGACAAACATTGAAATCGCGAATAAAATTCTGCTGTCCCATACATTTGGGTAGAGTAGGGTTTACAGTTATGGTTTGAACAGCTACGGGTGTACATTTGATACATACGTACATGCGATTAAACAGTTGCAGATTCAATTCATGAAAAAATATTTAGTAGACAAAAAAACTAAGTTAAAATGTAATAAAAATTATGATCTATTGTTTCCTATATGTAAGATAATCCCGGTTAAGCATAAGGTTGGATACTTATTGGCTATTAATCAGTATAACTGTGAACATTTTAAAATACCTGTTGAAAATAAATATAATACCAGAAGGGTTAGAGAAGGTAAATTAATTCAACCATCGGCTAAAAATTACTATGGTAAAAGAACCACCAAGTACTTAACTCCGAAAATATTTAACAGTATTGACTGGCTAAGGCAAAACCGGAAACTTTGTAAATTATCCTTAAAAGTTAAACTAAAAAGAACTATTCTTGAATCACTTTAACTTGATAGTACCTAATTAAATACAAATTGTAAATAATCGCTGTTAGTAGGTGTCTGGATATATATGTGATATCACAAACTTACTGTTATGGGGTTGTGATATTATCTATATACTTTATCATAATACTTTAATTTATATTAACCATATTGTATGGGTAAGATTAAGGACTCATTTTTTTTAAAATTGAGTGTAATGTCTTTCGCCAACAAACTGTTCTGCAGTTTGGCGAAATGTAATGTAATTTGTAACGTTTGTAATTCTGAAAATTTAAAATAAATGAAAAAAAAAAAAAAAAAAAGTTTTTAGGGTTCCGTACCCTAAGGGTGAAAACGGGACCCTATTACTAAGCCTACGTTGTCCGTCCGTCCGTCCGTCCGTCCGTCTGTCCGTCTGTCCGTCTGTCCGTCTGTCCGTCTTTCCGTCTGTGCGTCTGTCCGTCCGTCCGTCTGTCCTACCTATTTAGGGCTGTAACTTTTGAACCGTAATAGCTAGATAGTTGAGATTTTCTCAGATTATGCGTTATTACGGCGGATTTGTGAACAAATAATAAAAATGTCAAAAAGTTAAAAATTAAGGGGGGTTCTCAACAAGAAACTAGTTTTTATCAACGTTTTTTCTTCACGCTCTATCGTAAAAACGGTAATACATACAAGCGTCAAACTTAGTGTGGTTATAGAGCAAACTCTACAGAATAACAACAAATACTAAAAACCGGCGACCCACCAAGTGTGAGTCGGTCTCGCGCTAAAGGTCCTGGACAAAAAAAGTTTCTTTTTCTAAGTTAATAATGTTGTGTGTGTTCTGTGGTGGTGTGGAACGGAACCCTCGGTGCGCGAGTAGCTCGACTCGCACTTGACGACTTTTTATTTCTAACCGTCAGCATATTTAAGAAACCGAATATTTCAGTGAACATTGAACAACAATTACCTGCACGCACGCGTTTCTATCAAGCCGCTGTCCCTTCGGGCAGACGAGGGGCGTGATGAACAGGGACTTGGTGGTGATGCGCCTCGCTGGTGCGTTCTGGTTGCCGCTCTCCGGGCTGGTGAGCCAGGAGCGCCAGACGAGGTCGGCGCCCTGCCGGTCGAGGGTGCGGGGCGGCGCGCGCGTCGTGGCCGGCGCCGGCGCACCCGCAGCCTCCTGCCCGCCCTCCGCCGCCACCAGTGCACACGACACCAGTAACACGGTCCACATGTACCACATCGCAAACACCTGAAATAAACCATATTAATATTGTTTTAATAAGTGAAGGGCTGGTTTTCGAAACCTCGGTGTGGATTGAGGATGCTTACTTTTGATTGATTTTTGATTTGATTGATTGATTGATTGATTTAACTGACTTTCTTAGTTTGCAAAAATTTTATAGGGTTCTTCTATGCTGACGGTTTTTTAAGGAAACGATCAGACCATCATACTGAAAAAACTTTCTCTATGGGACTAAGGCCGAATTGGCGAAAAAAAAAATCTGCTGTTCCATACAAAACTGCAATCCTACTGGACTAAAATGTATGGGACAGCAGATTTTTTTTCGCCGTTTCGATGTTGGTCCCATAAAGAAAGTTGTTCAGTTTGATGGACTGATTATCGTCTTAAAAACCGTTAGCATATTAAGTTGGACCCGAAATTGTTTAGTAATCAAAGGGTTTGCACCCTTCAGTCGGATAGCAGCGAAAAGGGCGCGAAAACAATTAGCCAATCATGGCAAAGCATTGAAGGTGGCACATCCTGATCGAACAATTTTGTCAACTGCGCAGGTACAGTCGGCCGCAATAAGTTGTATAACTTTTGTTCTACGTCGTAGTACTAAAGTGTATATAACTTTTGACGACCCGGTTGGTGTAATGGTTACCACGCCGGACTGCCAAACCAGGGTCCTGGGTTCGAATCCCGGTTCGGTCATGGATGTTTATATGTTTGTGCCGTTGTTGTATGGTTTCCATAATAAACAGCCTATAAATAGTGCTTTCTTGGGATCATTACAATGTATGTGCCTGTGAGCGTTATTTATTTATTTATTTATTTAACTTATTGCGGCCGACTGTACATCGGGGGAACTTATAAATCTGGTACTACTGTACCTAGGTACTTAATTACATAGTATGAATAATTAATAGATGAGCAATAAAAGGACAACAGAAAGGTAGCGAATGTTTCCAGAACCAGTGTGATGTCAACTGGATCAAGGTCCGTCCTTATCCATTAGTTCAACAGCTCGAGCGAACCAACTGCGTATATAATAACAACGTATTTCTATTGATACGACCATCGGAACTTATCATTACACTGACTCTCGATTTCTGTATATAATTGACTTAAATCAAATAATCATAGGAAGATACTGGTTATTAACGGAAAGTAGCCACAGCTGCTAGGCAATTAAGTTTTAACACATTAAGTTGATGGATTCAAGCTCACGATGACATGTCCTAAATACCAACATTCGACCTTGACCCTTTATCATTCGAGAAAGTGAAAGCTGCACTATGTTACATACTTCTGCGTTCACTTTTAATATTAAAATTGTACTTTAAGTGTATATTTCGACACTGTTATTTACTTGTCTGAACTGAACTTAATGGATGTCAAATATTAATACTTCTAGTAAGTATTAATATTTGAATTCTAAATCTTCAATTGTTACCATTATCGTGCATTTTTACCATAAAAGTTGATTGGATTGTAGATTAACTTATACAGGGTAAAATTGATATCATTGGCATCCTTCTAAACTAAGAGTCTACCCATCAAACTGAACAACTTTTACTATGGGAGCAAACCGGTCGGAGCAAGAAAAAAATCAGCTGTCCCATACTAAACTGCAATGCCTACTCGACTCAAATGTATGGAAGAACTGACTTTTTTTTTGCTTCGATTGGTTTGCTCCCATAGTAAAAGTTGTTCAGTTTGATGGTTAGATTCTTAGTTTAAAAGGATGCTAATGATATTAATTTCACCCTGTAGATAGGTAATAATTATAGCAATCCCTTTAAGGATGGGAAACTGAGATAAATATATCGTATAAGAATCACAAAGAGAAATTGTATAATATGTTATCAAAACACCATAAAGTGTTTTGATAACATATTATACAATTTCTCTAAAATTCATAAAGATATTATACCTTACGGAATAGAGTAAGTGACATGAGTTGTCAAATGAAACCGTTTTTGGACGTTTTTTGGAGTCTTCGGCAGGGTAAAAATTCGATTTCTGTGTATTAATTCTCAATCTAACGTGAAATGGTGAATAATTTAATGAAACAGTGTTAGTATATTTTACAAAATTATCTACGATTTCACTTTAGGTTCACGATTATTGACAGAAACTGAATTTTTACCAGGACTCCAAATCCCCAAAAACGGTTCTATTGCCTCGCGTCACGTATCTCTTTCTATTATACAGGCATGCCGCTAGGTACATCTCGCTCTCTCAGCTGTCACGTCTCTCTTACGTAGTATAATACCTTTATGCAAAACACTAACCACAAAAGTTTTCTTCACAAATATCACAATACAAACAGTTCGTTCCACAAAATAAAATGAGTAGATAAGTATTTAATATAAAATACCGCACTGATTGTGATTAGGTAATTAGTTAATACCTGTAATACCGGTTCAATACGTTTTCAATATGTAAGTAATTATTGTATCTATTGATTTTAGAAATTAATGCAATATTTTAAATCTAACTGTTGAATACAGGAATGTTAAAGAATGCGTAATTAGACTAGTTTTTTGTTTCCGGGTGTAGGTAAAAATGAGAAAGTGAAAGACAAATTACACGTTACATATGGAAGATCAACATAATGACATAGAGTCGACACTCTACACACGACATGTTTTTTTGCATAAACAAATTGTTAAGTAGATTATGTACTGAATTTCTAAACAAACTAGTTGGTCTACAGCCAAAACTAAGATAGATGTCGATGGAAAAAAGTTATGATTACGAATAACATGTGAGGTAAGTAATAAGCTTATTATACGAAGGAAGCATTAATTTTTAGGGTTCCGTACCCAAAGGGTGAAAACGGGACCCTATTACTAAGCCTACGTTGTCCGTCCGTCTGTCCGACCTATTTAGGGCTGTAACTTTTGAACCGTAAAAGCTAGATAGTTGAAATTTTCACAGATTATGCGTTATTACAGCGATTTTGTTAACAAATAATAAAAATGACAAAAAGTTAAAAATTAAGGGGGGTTCTCAACAAGAAACTAGTTTTTATCAACGTATTTTCCTAACGCTCTATCGTTAAAACGGTAATACATACAAGCGTCAAACTTAATGTGATTATAGAGCAAGCTCTACAAAATAACAACAAATTTTAAAAACCGGTCAAGTGCGAGTCGGTCTTGCGCTAAAGGTCCCGGACAAAAAAGTTTTTTTTTCTAAGTTAATAATGTTGTGTTCTGTGGTTGTGTGGTACGGAACCCTCAGTGCGCGAGTAGCCCGACTCGCACTTGACCGCTTTTATTATACAGGGTGTCCCAAAAACCAACGTCAAGCCGAAAACGGTTGATAGGCCAGGTGGTGACAGTTATCAGAAAAATAAAAAAAAAATCTAAGATTAGTACTTTCCATAAATTTTTTTTTTTTTTAATTTACACCCTGTGATGATCTTTTAAGTACTATGACTACAAATCTTTACTTTTCAATTTTTTTTTGTGTGTGGTGTAACCCTGAATAACCCTTCTGTCATCTACAGTCTGAAATTAAAACACAACTGCCTCAGATTTAAAGAAAATATCACTTTTTGCCCCACCATACACTAAAAATTATTACATCGCCCAACTTTAACTAACTGTACTGAAAAAAAATGTACTGTGCTATTTCGGCAAGTGACTTTAAAAGATGGTGTTTTTAGTCAGGATTCTAAAAAGGTATAATACTAGCTAGATTATTAACTAAGAACACATAAATTTTTTTTCAAAAGAGACCCGATTTTAAGCTAATTCTTTTTACATAGTTAAAATGGTTCTAATGCAATCTAAGGCTTTCTCTAAGTCCCTAATTGCCAGGTACAAGTTTGAATGAGATGGACAGTGACCTACGTGCATTAGAACCATTTTAACGATGTAAAAAGAATTAGCTTAAAATCAGGTCACTTTTGAAAAAAAAATTATGTGTTCTTAGTTAATAAATAATCTAGCTAGTATTATACCTTTTTAGAATCCTGACTCCATCTTTTAAAGTCACTTGCCGAAATAGCACAGTACATTTTTTTTTCAGTACAGTTAGTTAAAGTTGGGCGATGTAATAATTTTTAGTGCATGGTGGGGCAAAAAGTGATATTTTCTTTAAAACTGAGGCAGTTGTGTTTTAATTTCAGACTGTAGATGACAGAAGGGTTATTCAGGGTTACACCACACACAAAAAAAAATTGAAAAGTAAAGATTTGTAGTCATAGTACTTAAAAGATCATCACAGGGTGTAAATTAAAAAAAAAAATTTTTTTTATGGAAAGTACTAATCTTAGATTTTTTTTTTATTTTTCTGATAACTGTCACCACCTGGCCTATCAACCGTTTTCGGCTTGACGTTGGTTTTTGGGACACCCTGTATATACTTACTAAGTATTATAATTGTAAAAAAAATGGCGAAGAAATCGGAGATAAGAAAAGGAAAATGTTATTTTATGTTAATGTTAATCAGAAAATATTGTAAATTTTTATCGATTTGATGCAAAACATGACAGAAAAATAAATTGTCTAAGCAGAAAAAGCATATAAGTAGGCAATCTAGGAAATCTACGGAATCGATATGAATTTTTTTCTCCTGTAAAATAATTAGTAAGTACTTGTTTGAAGAATTTTGTGTTGAATGCTAGCCTAATCATCATCATCATCATCATCAGCCTATAAACGTCCCACTGCAGGGCACAGCAGCGGCGGACTAAGCCCGCCTGAGGCCCGGGGCGGCAAAACTAAATGAGGCCCCCGGTCTTTCCAGAAATTGATATCTTAAATTCTTTCGAGCCGTGGCAAAAACTTAACATCGGAGCCCCTCCCTTCCATAGGCATAGGTAGCAAGTATTTTGTCCCAGGGAGATCCATGTCCTACAACACGGAGCAAGCAAAGCGAGCCTGTCATTCGTACAATGCAAAACCTAGAGCGAGCGAAGCGGGCTCGAGATTTCACTGAATTCTGGAGCGGGCAAAGCTAAGTGAAATTTTACTGCAATATAATGAAATCAGTGGAATAAAATTTAAATCATTGAGCGAGCGTAGCGAGCTTTTTACGACTTAAAATCTGGAACGAACAAAGTAAGCTCAAGATTTAACTGCACACCAACAGTGCAACTGCAACTGTATACTATGAAAAGACATAGGTACCATCCAAAACCAAGAGCGAGCGAAGCGAGCTCGAGACTTCACTGAATTCTGGAGCAAGCAAAGTGAGCTCAAGATTTTAGTGCAATGTGTCTAGCCAGGAGCGAGCGAAGCGAGCTCGAGATTATGCTTCATTATAACTCGACTTTTTCAGCTCATGCCGAAATCGAGGTGATTGATGTAATAAACAAATAGCTGAAATGAGCTTATAATATAATGCTTATAATAACTCGATTGTAGAGCTCATCTTGAAATAGAGTAGGTGAGTATATTGGCGTATAAAATGGGTCTGACAAACGTTTTTCACTTTACATGTCAATTAAATCTTCAAAAAATTACGAAAAAAACTGTGTTTTTACTTTTTTTATATCTTCAAAAATGGCTGAGATATTAACGATCAAATTGCGTATTTCCGGACGAAGGTTTTTAAAAACGCGGGCGGGCGCCCACTAGCCGATGACGTCACACCCCCGGTCATTCGTCAGTCGCGCTCTCGTACGCTCGCTGCTGTGCAGTAAACATCGAGTTCTCTTCAGTGAAAATGGAAAAAAAGTATTGTATTGTGCCTCAGTGTTTCAATTCAACTGTGAAAACACCCGATAAACTCTTTTTTTATGTGCCTGAGGACCCAAAAATGAGAAAGAAGTGGATGACGGCCATAAAAAGAGTAGATGCAATAGGGCCTAAAACTAAAGCGCACTGCTGTGAAGACCATTTCGATGTTTTTAAACTAATAAAACACAACAACAACCTCGTACGAGCAAGATGTGGATTACGATTGCGAGTACCTACCTAGATTTTTTTAAATCGTTGTCCATAATGTAGGTCCTAAATAAAACACACACAGACACACTTTAAGGAAGGTTTAAGCTTGAACAAATACCTACCCGACAGTAGGTAATGCTTACATAAAACATACCCACCTTTTCATCGTAATTCCGCGAATTTGACAGCCCGGTAGCACAGTCGGTAGTGAACCTGCCTGCAGTGCCGAGGGTCGCGGGTTCGAATCCCGTAAGGGACAAATATTTGTATGATGAATATGAATATTTGTACCCGAGTCATGGATGTTTGTATCTACAGGGTGAAATTGATATCATTGGCATCCTTTTAAACTAAGAGTCTACCCATCAAACTGAACAACTTTTACTATGGGAGCAAACCGATCAAAGAAAAAAAAAAATCAGCTGTTGCATACATTTGAGTCGAGTAGGCATTGCAGTTTAGTATGGGACAGCAGATTTTTTAGTTGCTCCGATTGGTTTGCTCCCATAGTGAAAGTTGTTCAGTTTGATGGGTAGACCTTTAGTTTAAAAGGATGCCAATGATATCAATTTCACCCTTCATATGTATGTATTCTATTTCGTTGTCCAGTCATCATAATACAAAGTCCAGGCTAGATTCTGGTACTTTAAATGTGACTAGATAATTTGTGTGACATTGTCCAAGAAATTATTATTAATTATTATTATTTCGGCAGCCGTAAAATCCTTATTCTTCATAAAATATTGTGCCACCATCAAACAATCCACTCTTGGCAGATTGTCCGACTGACCTTTTTGAAAACCTTCATCCATTCTACACACTTAGTGTATTCGGTTATAAAATTAATGTAAAAGTATTATTTCCTTGAAATACAAGCACACTATTACGAAGGTATAAACGAAATTAAACGAATTTTTGACGAACAAACGAAACAAAATGCACCGGACCGAGCGCCGTGCTGTGTCGCGGTCGCGGGCTGAGCGGGGGTGTGACGTCAAAGCGTGAGCGCGCGTAAACTCGGAAATTTTAAAAAGCGCTTAAACTTCTCGTCGTCATAACTTCGGAAATACTGCATGTATTGAAGTGAAATAAAAACTAATGTAATGTACATGATCTACGCTAAGATTTTAAGTGTATTTTTTAGTAATATTTTGACCCTTTTGTGTTCCCCATTAAAACGGGAGCGAGAGCGAACGATTCTATAATTATGACTGGGTTGTAGCATGAACTCAGTCTCAAAGCATAGAAAGCTATCAAAAAAAACCAAAAGAGCGAAGCAAGCTCAAATTTTCGAAACACATTCTAATTCCAACCACATTGACCTTTCAAGAAACGAGCTCATAATTATGCTAACTGCATAACAACTTGAAAAAGATTGAGCGAGCAAAGCGAGCTCGCAAATTCGCAATATTTTGGACTCTATTTCCTTCTTTGACTTTCAATGACTAACTTACGGGGCCCTCCAACTTCAAACTGCAGTCCCAGTACCGGAGGCCCTGGCCTCCGGAGCCAGCGAAGAGAACTCATAATTATGCTAACTGCATAACAACTTGAAAAAGATTTAGCGAGCGAAGCGAGCTTGCAAATTCGCAGTATTTTTGACTCTATTTCTTTTCTTGACTTTCAATGACTAACGTACGGGGCCTCCAACTTCAAACTGCAGTCTCAGAACCTGTTCTGCTTCTGGCCTCCTGAGGCCCGGGCCTCCAACTCTAAACTGTGTCTTTACTTGCTATATAAACGTCATTATTTTGGTTTTGATTAAAAAGGGATTCTCTTCTCGAGATTCGGAGGCCCCCCAGGACTGGGGGCCCGGGGCGGACCGCCCCTCCGCCCCCCCCCTTAGTCCGCCAGTGGGGCACAGGCCTACCCTCAAGGAGGGTGTAAGGGCATTAGTCCACCACGCGTGCCCAATGCGGGTTGGTAGACTTCACATACACATCAGAATTTCTTCTTCAGTGTATGCAGGTTTCCTCACGATGTTTTCCTTCACCGTTTGAGAGCAGTCGGTTTTATTAGAAAAACTCATTGGTACATTGTATTGTATTGTATTTATTTATTTTGGTACATGGCATGTTGTCCGTGCGGATTCGAACCCGGACCCCCATAATTGGGAGTCCATACCTCTCCGCAACGCGCCACCGACGCTCTAGCCTAATAATTACTGCACTGGTAGCATGCACACCCGCGATAGCCGTGATAGGGCTTTATCACGTCTTTTATCTCGTTGGTTCGCGCGCAAAAGAACGAGATAAAAGAAAAGACGTGATAAAGCCGTATCACGGCTATCGCGGGTGTGCATGCTACCAGTGCAGGAAATGAATGATATTTGGTAAAATTACTATTACGAGATCAAGGAAACGTCTTTTTGTTTTGATTTTGTGTCTTCAAAGCGCGGCGCGGTTGTAATCGTGCGTTACGATGAGATGACGTTACCATTTGATTTCCTCAATTAATTATTTAGATTCGTGTCTCGTATGTTGTGTTTACAACTTTGCAGTATGTTCCATTGTGCCAGTTTAATTGTACGATATTAGATACCAATTAACATGATAACTTACATAATTATTAGTGTCCATTATGCAGTTGATAAGACATTAATGTAGCCTCATTAGTCTAATGAATGAACATGTGCATAGCAAAGTGTTGCTATACAATGTTAATTTGATTGACCCTAGCACACTCTTATTATGGTTTTATACAACGTGTTAATAAATTAGCGCAAAACTAGAAAGTAGTTTGTTTAGAATCGAGAGCAGAGTCGAATTAAATAAAATACGAGCATTTACCCGCGACTTCGTCCGCACAAATTATATACCAGATACAATCGGTTCAGTAGTTTTTGCGTGATGCTCGAACAAACAAACAAACAGACAGACAAAAAATCCAAAAATTGGTGATTTGGAATCTGGAGTGCGATTTTTGAATCTCATTCGCTGAGTTCAGCAGTTGAAAATGTCAAAATTACTGTGAAGATATGCATCTTTCTACAGCTGATTTGACTTTCAAAAATCATATTTCAGGAGTGCGTTTTTTGAAAGTCAAATCAGCAGTAGAATGAAATCAGCAGTAGAAATTTTAACATTTTCAACTGCTGAACTCAGCGAATGAGATTCAAAAATCGCACTCCAGGGACATCTAAAAACCATATCGTAATCTTTTTTTAGTAAATATCTTCAATGTACAGACACACTTCTGTTACAGTTTTATAATAGTTTAGATTAAATAATTTTTTTGCAAAATTTAAAATTTACTGAACCCGATGATAACCCACCGCACGGGCGCACTCACCCTACTTACTACCAAAACAAGATTATAAAAATGTATCCATGAATACGTAAGCGCTTTTTTTCAGTGCTGAAATGATAACAAATCATTTTTGCCTCAAAACTTCAAATGCGAATAACTTTAAATTGTAACTATCAAAATAATGAAATTATTGTTGCAATCTAATTATTTTGTTATAAATCAGTTGGGGTGTATGAGGTTTTGCGTTAATTCATTAACACGTTGTATTATAATGTTGATGTACATTCATCTAAATAAATTGGTGTGCAAAACAAGGGCAGTGGCTGTTGACCCCGTCGCGATCTATCGGCGGCATCTGGCAATGATCTCCCATCAAGCGCGCACGCGCACGCGCACGCGGAAGCGCCTCGCGGGATCTGACCGTGTTTCAATGGGTGCTTGATTGAAGCTTAGCTCATTACACTGACTTGTGTGAAAAGGATTAGAAAGTGTAATAAAATAATCCCGGACGATGTCGTAACTCTGGAATTTGACCCTTTATTTACACTGGCGTACCGGAAAGCGCAGCGTGGGTATAGGCCCCTCACACGGTGGACCGACGACCTGGTGAAGGCGGCGGGAAAACGTTGGATGAGGGCAGCGCAGGACCGATCGTTATGGCGATCCTTGGGGGAGGCCTATGTCCAGCAGTGGACGTCCATCGGCTGAGATGATGATGGTGATTTACACTGGCTGTAGTAAGGAACTCATCGCTCGCCAGATCTTTTGAGTCGAGACTGCGTCTGACCTAATGAGCCTCGTTGTGTTTACATAAAGCAGACGCACGTCGGTTACACCGCTGTATGTATTATTATCTGCACGTACCGAATCCTCGAATGTTGAACCCTACCTTGACATGTATGCGAGAGCGAGACGACGTTGCGGAACAGAGGTGCGCCCGCGCAGGGTTGCACACAAATAGCTTTCAAGTCAGAACTCGAGTCGAGTGCTTCTGAGAATACTTGCTGCCGATACAAACGACTTAAAAGTTTACTAAAGCGTTTGAAGATAAGGGCACAGTTAATGCCCACCATTGAGGATAGGTGACTGACATTGTGTAGGTGCCGACGATTCAACAATGTTGTGTGTATTGCATTCAGGAGACGTAGGTACCGAAGCATAGTAACATTAAGTGGCAAACCATGTTTTTGACAGTAACAGACACGAAAACATTGTCTTATCCTCGCGTTCCATTTTTAGACAGGTGCACTTCCTTTAATTAATACGAGTGCGTGAATCAACAATATGTAGGAAGGGACGGACGTGCTTAACTTTCTATAGTCACGCTTCGGTCGGGGGCCCACGTCGGGCATGATTCTACGATGCCACCCTCCGTGGCAGGAGGCAGGTGTACATTAAAGTTTGACACTAACAAATTTATAGAGCTTGCTTGGGGAACGAGCCACGGGAACGAACTACGAAACATTGTGAACACGATCTAGATAGCTATAGTGAGTGACAGATAGGTATAACGTCAGGATTATTCAGTAGACAGTGACATAATTGAACATATAAGAGCCAAAAAAACCCACATACCTGACAAAAGAACTAGGTAAGAATATCCAAAAAATGTTAAACGACAGGTAACATCTAAACTATTATAAAACTGTAACAGAAGTGTGTCTGTACATTGAAGATGTTTACAAAAAAAAAATTACGACATGGTTTTTACCTGTCCCTGATTCCAAATCACCAATTTTTGGATGTTTTGTCTGTCTGTTTGTTTGTTTATTTGTTTGTTTGTTTGGGTGTTTGTTTGTTAGAGTATCACGCAAAAACTACTGAACCGATTTTGATGAAACTTTTTTTGTTTGATAGCATATCATCTGACTTAAAATCTGGTATATAATTTATGCGGACGAAGTCGCGGGTAAAAGCTCGTAATATGTAATATTGCAAATGTAGCTTGAGCCTTGAGCGTTATGTTAGCTCCCACAGACAAACCTAGCAATTAGTTTTGTGGGATTCATTATTGGAATCATTGGAATGGACTGAATAGAGTATATCTTAATTACTGATTAAGGATAGTGCGTTTAAAAAGTCCAAGTCTCATGTATTGCGGTTGATGGCCATTAATGTCCATTGTATGTTAATGGTAATGGGCAGTGGCGAGAAAGTGTTGGTCGCCCGCTAACTGGACGGCCACGACGCGACGTAGATGTCGGCCAAATTTGCATATTAGGTAACCGCTGCTGTACGCTTCAATTGACAATTACTTCGCAAACATGTTGGTTATTAATTCGAGACATGTAATCGGGAGACTGATTATCGCACTCTACATTTTATAGCTATAGTTATTTTTATCCAACGAAAATCTCGATGACGTTGGTACAAGTCTTTCGTTAAATCGCGTGTAAGTTTGCATTTTGGTATACTAATTTCTCTCTGCTGTCTCTGCGAATCTTTGAAAGGTTCTTTAGTTTAGTCGAAGAGATGTAGGTCTAAGTACCTACCTATAGCAAATAGGTGTGATAGCCAACATATTTTTAGATTTAAAACATTTGGGCTGGTGTTTCATTAAAAATTGTACAAAATGTATAAATTAGTCATAGTCATAGTCATAGTCATTTATTTTGTAAAATAATTTACATGTCAAGTGTACTCCTATATTGTATATTATTGTGTATTATTTTTCATGTTATACCTAATAGGTTATAGGTGCTATGCTTCTCCAACCCGTTATTCGCTATACTTACTTTTCACTTTACGCATTAAAAAAAAAGTGTCGTCTTGTAAATTAGTAGTTTTAGCTTGACATCATGTATATTTTTATTATTTTTGTAGGTAAATTGTGATATTTATCATGCATATAAATCATTTCTATTCTATTCTTGTCACATATTATTAGGTAAGTAATTACACCTGCTCATTTTACATTGGTTCTATTTTTAAAGGAATCACTAAAGGTTGTTAGTGTTGTTACTATCTTTAAGTTTTTTTTTCTATTGTAAAGTTCTTAAAATAAGTGGTATTAACAGCTTAAATCACCGTTAAAACTGTTTCGGTGTTAATCTGTGGGCACCGGTGCGGTGCGGTGCTCGGCTCACAACTGTTAATAAACACTAATGAGAATGGTGTTTCCTATGAGCTTAATGGTTTGTGTCAACGGCAACAAAAAGTTCAAAGGTAGACATATTTGAAGGATCTTTTAAAATGTTCTATAATGTCGTCGATGATGCATGTTAAGTTCAACTTTGAATAGGTAGTTACTTAGTTTTTTAACATCAGTATTAAGTGATTTTGGTGGCATGCTTAAATCAAACTTTATTTTTTCGCAGTTAGTATAATTAGGTAATACCTAACTGTGTAACTCTCAAAAACGGTGTCTGAAAAACAAGCTAATTTTGGATCGTTAGGAACGCCATTAAATTCATAGTTGAGATACAGTGCAGTGCACTGCAATACGGAGTAGAAGATGCAGTTAAACCTGCGATAAGAATAAAAATAATTTGTTTTATCGAAGTCGCTGTCAAGCCGATTCGCGACCGGGCTTGCATTCGTTTTTTGGCTTGGCTTGACACCGACTTCTATAAAACAAATTAATGTTCTTATGATGCGAACGAAAGTCATCGGCTGCAATATTATTTTTTTACTTTTTAGTTTTTTTGAAGGCGGTTTTAATTTTTTGTTAAAATTTTGTTTATTTCACAATTTTCAGTGGTGAATTCATTAGTTAGATTTAACAGTAGTGCTTCAAATTAACAAACGCACTAGTCGGCACTACGATTTTCGAAGGTTCCCCTCGATTTCTCTGGGATCCATCATCAGATCTTGGTTTCCTTATCATGGGACCACCCTTGGGATATGTCCTTTCCAACAAAAAAAGAATCATCAAAATCGGTTCATAAACGACGAAGTTATCCGCGAACACACATTAAAAAAAAAAAACCTACTCCTTTTTTTGAAGTCGGTTAAAAATGCGATCGCGTCGGAACGTTGGCCTCAGCAATAGTGATCGCGATTCGGTTTTTCGGAAGCAAGTAGTTTTGTTTTGTCACTCTCGTGGGCAAGTGTGTCGACTTGGAGACCCGAGCGGCATCGGCATCGGCAGCCGACCGGCGACCTACTGACAGAGTAGGCGACGCGACATGTGCCGGCGACATTTCACTATCGCTCCTATATCTCGGTTACTCGACTTCTTGATTGAGATGCACTGATAGAATCTTTCGACGCGCTTTCCTATAATCTTGTCACTAGTTTTTTTCTACAGGTTTGGTAGCCAAAGAGTCTACAGTCTGTCGAATGCAAATGGTGTCAATATTACATATTTTTCTTCTTCTTTCTAGTGTGTAGGATCACACTTTGTCTTTCCAATATTTGGCCACCTCGATTCCTCGAGGGGAAGCCTCTGTTAGGTCAAGGAGGGAGCAAGATACAGGGCACAAAGCTAACACCAAACCAGACCACATCTAGGTACACTCCACAGACACATCAACCGGCAATATGTCCCATCTTCGTAGATAATCCTTATTCAAATTCTAATATTACCATATTCACAGATTTCTTAATAAACTGACTCGTTATTAAGTAGTTGTTATCCAGAAAGATAGTCATATTATTGTAGCTTGAGTAAGAGTTTTCTAGAGTTAATTTATCGGTTAAGTAAAAACAATGGGTCTGACAAACGTTTTTCACTTTACATGTCAAATAAATCTTCAAGAAATTACGAAAAAAACTGTGTTTTTACTTTTTTTATATCTTCAAAAATGGCTGAGATATTAACGATCAAATTGCGTATTTCCGGACGAAGGTTTTTAAAAACGCGGGCGGGCGCCCACTAGCCGATGACGTCACACCCCCGGTCATTCGTCAGTCGCGCTCTCGTACGCTCGCTGCTGTGCAGTAAACATCGAGTTCTATTCAGTGAAAATGGAAAAAAAGTATTGTATTGTGCCTCAGTGTTTCAATTCAACTGTGAAAACACCCGATAACTCCTTTTTTATGTGCCTGAGGACCCAAAAATGAGAAAGAAGTGGATGACGGCCATAAAAAGAGTAGATGCAATAGGGCCTAAAACTAAAGCGCACTGCTGTGAAGACCATTTCGATGTTTTTAAACTAATAAAACACAAATAATCATCAACAACAACAACCTCGTACGAGCAAGATGTGGATTGCGATTGCGAGTACCTACCTAGATTTTTTAAATCTTTGTCCATAATGTAGGTCCTAAATAAAACACACACAGACACACTTTAAGGAAGGTTTAAGCTTGAACAAATACCGGGGTTGCTTTAGTAACCTGCGGCACGAATTTGGGGGGGAGGGGAGGGAGGGGGTAGGGGGGGTACCCACCACCCCCCCCCCCAAAAGGGAAAAAGTGAGGAAACCCCCCCTTTTTTTAATGTTTGAAGTTTGAGGTTATAATTAGCAAAAAAGTGCAATTTTTGGTGTCCTGCTGCACGAATTTGGGGAGGGGGGCAACCCCCCTTACAACCCCAGAGGGGGGGGGAGGGTTACTCCCCTTACCACCCCAAAACCCCCTTTTAAATGGGGTGCAAAATACAATATATATATTAAGGGAGCGGGAGGGGTGGGGGAGGGGGACCCTCTATCCCCCCCCCCCCGAAGCGCAAAAAAGTCGAAACGCGTTTGCTCCGCTCCGCTACGCTTCGCTCCGCTCTTATTTATTGCACCCCTTACTTCTGTCAAAAAGGGGCCGGGCCTCCGCCGCTCCGCTTCGCTCCGCTACGGCCCGGTGCCAATGCCGGTACAGAAAGGTTTTTTGACATTCACTGCGGTTATGCTCGTTGTATGATTTTTTATGGGAGACCCCACGGGGGCCCTCCCCTCCCCCTCCCCTTCGCTATCCCCCTCGCCGACCCCCTCACTATACCCCTCGCCCACCACCTCGCTCACCCCCTGGCTCACCCTCTCGCTCACCACCTCGCCCATCCCCTCGCTCACCCCCCCCCCCCCCCTCTCATTGCCCATTACAAAGAAAACAAAATTTTTCGTTTATTCACTTCTTTTTTGCCTCCCAGCGTGGGTGGGGGGGGAGGGGCAGAGGGGGGCTCCCCCTCCTCCCACGCTCCCTACCACCTATTTTTGGACTGCAGGATACTAAAAATTTCACTTTTTTGCTAATTATAACCACAAACTTCAAATATTTAAAAAAAGGGGGTTTCCTCACTTTTTCCCTTTAGGGGGGGCATGTGGGAACCCCCCCACCCCCCACCCATCCCTCCCCCAAATTCATGCCGCAGGATACTAAAGCTGATCCCAAATACCTACCCGACAGTAGGTAATGCTTACATAAAACATACACACCTTTTTGAAAACCTTCATCCATTCTACACACCACACGGTTTATTTCAGTGTAATCGGTTATAAAATTAATGTAAAAGTATTATTTCCTTGAAATACTAGCATATAAACGAAATTAAACGAATTTTTGACGAACAAACGAAACAAAATGCACCGGACCGAGCGCCGCGCTGTGTCGCGGTCGCGGGCTGAGCGGGGGTGTGACGTCAAAGCGTGAGCGCGCGTAAACTCGGAAATTTTAAAAAGCGCTTAAACTTCTCGTCGTCATAACTTCGGAAATACTGCATGTATTGAAGTGAAATAAAAACTAATGTAATGTACATGATCTACGCTAAGATTTTAAGTGTATTTTTTAGTAATATTTTGACCCTTTTGTGTTCCCCATTTCATTAATCTACTTTTTAAAAACAACAGAAGCTCAAATTGTCTTGTGAAAATGGTCACCTTCAAAACATTGTCGTTCCAAAATGAGACCTAAATTCGTGCTTCCCTTGCAACGGCAACGCAACTACGTTGATTTGTCGGTGTTTCTTTAAGAAATTCTTTCTCCATCTTTTGCTGTTAATTATAGATCAGAGCATTCAGTCTCGTCTGGCGACAGACGAACCTCGTCAATGTCCAAAAACAAAAGCAGACAAACGTATTGCGATGCGTAGTACTCTCGCACGCATGGAAGACACCCGGCAAATTGATGTTTATTTATAAAAAGAGCCCATTCATCTCCTTTTAATTTTTAACTCTCAATTTAACGACTACACTCGGTCTCGTGATAGCGAGACGAATTTTAAATTGCTGGTTTTAAAGGCTTCTTTATGCTCTTACAGTTATTAGGGACGGTACGATTGAACCGCGTCTTTGGAAAGGGTTTTTATCTTGTTTTACAGAACTCTTTTAGGTTTGAGTTTTTTCCACTACAGGGTGAAACTGAAATCATTGGCAAGCAGGGGTGGCCAAACTTTTCAAGTAGGCGGTCTACATTGAAATTCTAGATATACCTGGCGGTCTAATTTTAAAAACATATTATTTAAACATCTTAATATTGCGCTGGTCGTTGTTTGGTATAGTTAAATGCTCGTCTGTTTCTTGATTTCGAATCGATTTCGATCGTTGTTTCATTTTTACACATTCATTGTGGAAAACGCTGCTTCAACGTAACTAGGTAGATCCAAAAACTACTGTCAAATATAAAGCTACTTTTCGTTGATATGAAAATATGCGACAGTTTCCAATAATCTCAGTACCTCTTTTAGATATACATTTTATAGTGCTTAAATAAAATGAAATGGTTTTCGTCTTCTTTATTTAACTCTTCGCGGGCTACCATAAAAGTCGAGGCGGTCGACGTCTTAGCCACCCTTTTTTAAGGGGATGATCAGACCATCAAACTGAACAACTTTCTCTATAATCGCGAAAAAAGGTTCGCCCATACAAAACTGCAAACCTACTCGGAGCCAAATGTATGGGACAGCAGATTTTTTTTTCGCGATTTCGATGTTGGTCCCATAGAGAAAGTTGTTCAGTTTGATGGTCTGATCATCCCCTTAAAAAAGTGTCAGCATATTAAGAAGGACCCTGAATAGGATGATGATGATGACGTGGGTAGTTGTTCGGCAATGTACCTACCTAGTTATTATCCGCAGTAACTTACAGGTGGTAAGTAATCTGTCTCATACGAAACTAGTTTGATCGTAGAACTTTCATGTTAGGTTTGACCTACACCTACACAATAAGCAAACACAAATTGACTTTGAAACTTACATCACAGCAATGATTTAAACAGGAAATAGTTAGGATTTCTAAGGGTCTGTTCCGTTCATTTTATGCTCTAATTATCTATTGAACGCGTTTCTAATCGTATCGTAGACAATAAACAATAGCTAGATAATTTCATTTTTGCATTTGCACTAATTTGAATGTACTTACTTACCTATAGAAAAAAACAACAATGATTAGGTATGCTAGGTATCTTACATAAATACTTATCTATTCCAGTGGGAACGTTACAAGATGTGTTTATTTATAAGAAGACAACAAAGAATTAAAAAAAAAATTCCAACTTGCATTTGAGACAGCCAAGACAATGTTAAATAGGACCTATATCTATTTTATTGACTTTAATTAGGTTTTAAATTTCCTAAGAAAGAAAGTTTTATAGAGGTAATGTATTTTGTTTATATTTATCTGTGGTAGGGTAAACAGTTGCACTACTTTAAGGGGTGATTTTACCCATGATACTGAACAACTTTCCCTAACAAACCTATAGGAAATTCCCAATTTTCTTTTCGGCTTTTCATACAAACGTTTGATCAGCAGATACATTTAAGTAGTATGGAAAATAAAAAAAAAAATTGCGAATTTCCTATAGGTTTCTTTGGGAAAGTTTTTCAGTATCACGGGTACAACCACCCCTTAAAGTAGTGCAGCTGTTTACCCTAACACCCTGTAGTTTAAAACTGGAACCGACAAAGATGGATGTGTCGCAAATAACCGAAATTAGATTCATCAAACATTATTTACCGTGAACGGATGCGTCCGGAATATATCATCTTAGTATTTTTGGAAGGGAAACAGATGACGGAAGCGGGTGTGCGACTGATTTCGCTGCTGAATAACAATATAAAATGGCCGGTGTCATGGCCGCGACTGCAGTCGCACTGTCGCAAGCCGCGCCCTGCACGGCCACAATGAATATGCAGACATAGTCGAGTCAGCCTTTAAAGGTTACCTGAATACGCCGTAGCTTGGGACTTGTTTTAGTAATGAGCTTATCTCGTTGGGTGTTAAACGATTTTACTCATTCGTATCCTGATTTGCTTTTGTTGTTGCTCTATTGTTCTATTAAGGACATACTTTTATTCAGATCTTGAAACTAAGGAAATGATATGACTCATTCGTATCCTAATTTGCTGGTTGTTGCTCTATTGTTCTATTTAGGACAAACTTTTGTAAAGATCTTAAGACCATAGAAACGATTTTACTCATTCGTATCCTAATTTGCTGTTGTTGTTGCTCTATTGTTCTATTTCGGACAAACTTTTGATAAGATCTTAGGACCACAGAAACGATTTTACTCATTCTTATCCTAATTTGCTGTTGTTGTTGCTCTATTGTTCTATTTCGGACAAACTTTTGATAAGATCTTAGGACCACAGAAACGATTTTACTCATTCGTATCCTAATTTGCTGTTGTTGTTGCTCTATTGTTCTATTTCGGACAAATTTTTGATAAGATCTTAGGACCACAGAAACGATTTTACTCATTCGTATCCTAATTTGCTGTTGTTGTTGCTCTATTGTTCTATTTCGGACAAATTTTTGATAAGATCTTAGGACCACAGAAACGATTTTACTCATTCGTATCCTAATTTGCTGTTGTTGTTGCTCTATTGTTCTATTTCGGACAAATTTTTGATAAGATCTTAGGACCACAGAAACGATTTTACACATTCGTATCCTAATTTGCTGTTGTTGTTGCTCTATTGTTTGTTTAGATCTTAAGACCATAGAAACGGTTTAACTCATACGTATCCCTGGTTTGCTGTTGTTGTTGTTCTCTGTTGCTCTATTGCTGTCTTTGGTTTTACTAAATTTTTACCTTTCCTATGATCAGGTACCTACTCTTATATATGTTCTTGTCTCCAATAAATCACGTAAAATCTGGATTTACGTTTTATAGTAGGTAGACGGTGGGTAGAGTGGTACCTAATTTAGAAAAATTATGATTTTGAATGTGCTTTGCAAAAGAGTAGAGATAAATACAGGGTGAAATTGATATCATTAGCATCCTTTTAAAATAAGAGTCTACCCATCAGCATCAGCATGCATCAGCTGTTGCATACATTTGAGTCGAGTAGGCATTGCAGTTTAGTATGGAACAGCTGATTTTATTTTTGCTCCGATTGCTTTGCTCCTATGGTGAAAGTTGTTCAGTTTGATGGGTATTCTCTTAGTTTAAAAGGATGCTAATGGTATCAATTTCACTCTGTAGATAGGTACCTACATAATGCAGGTATTTTGGTGATGACGTGGGTCTTGGCCTCATCTAGGTTATCGACTAAGGGAAATTCCTCGATTAATTGTATACCCACCTACAAGATTCACAGTACCTATCTTCAATT
This sequence comes from Agonopterix subpropinquella, assembly GCA_922987775.1. NCBI lineage: Eukaryota > Metazoa > Arthropoda > Insecta > Lepidoptera > Depressariidae > Agonopterix > Agonopterix subpropinquella. The sequence continues at coordinate 9,211,933 of OV277695.1, read as the reverse complement.
TTCTATAGGTACCTACTTATAAAATGCTTAGTTCCAATCCAACAGACTGACCGACAACGCATAGCGTCGTAAACATGAAATTTGGAATAAGTATACCTATAGTTATTCTACAGTGGATGTACTAAGAAAGGATTTTTGGAAAATCTACCCCTGAACAACGGGGTTTTGTAGTTTGTCGAAATCCACGCCATAGCATGGCACAGGGTAGTTCTTAAGAACTACCTATCTAGGTAGGTAATAAATGAGCTCTCGTCTATGGCGATAGGTAGTTCGAACTACCTATCTAGGTAGGTACAATATAAGTACCTACAAGTACAAGTACTTAACACAAGTACAAGTACATGTAGGTACTTATATTTCTTATAAATAAAGTCTGCTGTTAACTCAAAGCAACAGATTGAAAATTACTTATAATTTTATTTATGTTTGATCGATTCGTCCTTGTAGTGGAATAAAGAGGTAGTTATAAATCCTACCACAGTGTATATATGTGAAAAGTGCATCGTGCAAGAGACAGGAGGCTCACCTTGAGTGGAGACGCGCGGCGTGCGCCGGTCACATTATAACTGGCGTCGGAGCTCGTCCGGCGCAGGCGCAAGCGCAGCCCTGCAACAACGAAACACTGATTTACTCTTCACTGCATGGTTTGTTTAGCCGTTTCCTGAGATTTCCTTAGGTTACTTAACTGTATAAGGAAGGGAAAGTGTTAAATGCAAGATATGCTGGTATGCAAAAGATGAAGGGGATTTAACTATTAAGAAGAATGGCAGATTTGGACTCAGCCATTTTTTACGAAAACTAAAAGCCGGACAGCGGTCATAATTATTATAAACAGAAAAAATTAAGGCATTTTTTAAAAAACTTCCACATCTCCAAAAGTCCGGATTCAATTAGTAGTAAAATAGACAATTCATCCAAAAGCAGTAGCAAAACGCAGCCACGACAGCTATTTTCATCTCATATTATCACTGAGGTATTTTCTGGTCGTTACAAAATGTAGGTATTTGGCTTGGTTGAACTGATAGTTCGTGATTTCGTTTTCTTCCATTATCATAATATTATCGTGAATTTGCATTAAAATAAACACAATGAATCCGTAGAAGATGGTGTGGCCCATCTAATAAGAAAGATTATGAGTTGCATACACTTGCTACAAAAGGTATCATGAGGAGAAAATACCTTTCCCCCTACTTCTACAGGTTACAACCAATTTACTTTTTTGTTAGTTTTGTTTCACTCTACACGTATAACTAAGTTTCATTCATGTACAGGACCTCTAAGTCTGGGTCTCAAATTATATGGCCGTTCGCCAAAGTTCTTGAACTTGAATTCTACTTGACCTACTTGACTTGACTTATTCTACCTATTTTAATTCTGAACTGAATTCTGTTTTTAAGTTTTATTAAATCAAAGTAGAATTCCTGTCAAACGACTAGGGTTGTAGAGCTTTACCGGTAGGTACCAAACATCTTTGTTACTTCTTATAGAGACTTCACTCCTTCTTTGATGTGACTTTGATGTTTTACTCATCTTGCACCAACAAGTCGTGTATAGGCTTAAACATATTTAGTGATGGCTGTCTTTATACTTATACAAATGAAAGGGTGCAACGTGCACCCTGCCAAGGTTAGCGTAATTTTGATTTGTAAACTATGTACAGGGTCCTTCTTAATATTCTGACACTTTTTTAAGGGGATGATCAGACCATCAAACTGAACAACTTTCAAATCGAAATCGTGAAAAAAATCAGGTGTCCCATACATTCGCCTCCAGTAGGTTCTCAGTTTTATATGGAAGAGCAGTTTTTTTTTCGCGATTTCGATGTTGAAGAGAAAGTTGTTCAGTTTGACGGTCTGATCATCCCTTTAAAAGTGTCAGCATATTAAAAAGGACCTTATATGTGTTCTGTTTTTATACCTGTGAATGTGTACCAGGTTCATGGTGCATATTAATGATTGGTCTTCGCTGTCGGAGCGCAGCTGTGAAGACCAATCATTTGCAAGGTTCTCTTTCTTACAAGCAAACTTTTTCAATTAGCCATCCCGCTTCAATTGCGTGGCGCCGGTCGGAATTTGCCGTTTTCTTTGAAAACCTGTATCATTTCTTATGAATTTTCAAAAAATTTGAAAACCTCATCATTCTGTATTGTATTGTAAAGAATATTGTAAATTTTCATATTCTCTGATCAACAATGAAGAGTAAAACGGTTACAACTGGAAAAAAAGAGGTGACTTTGGATTCGTTTTTCTTCAGTTTTATTAATTCAAATAGATTTCGAGAAAAACCACATCACTTCTCATATCCTGTAGATTGTTCAGTTTTGTTTTCTGCTTAAAAAGTGTCATAGTTAATGTATAAAATGGTTACAAAGTTACTCAAAACCGGGCGGACGCCCCTTAAAAATGACATAAGGCGTCGATAGACGTGACGAACACCCTTTTTCAGATAACATCACATTATAAGAGTTTAAAAAAAAGTGTAACTAAGTAGTTAGGTATAATATGAAGTGTAGACGTTCTTTCCCTGTACAACATAGGGTCGGCAGCGAGCGTCCCCGTGTCCTAGAGACATGATTCGTCTGGGACGCTTTCTAGTAATATCTGTGTGATGTACGCGCTGTCCAGAATGTTGCCGGCACATGCACCGAGGCACCGCGACCATTGCATTGCCGCAGTTGGCACACAAACTGCATGAAAGTGGGCTGCCGAGGGCCGAGCCCACGTTTACGAAACTATTGCACTTTGCGAGATTTTCACAAGAAAATGTCTCTTAGATTGGATTTAAATTGCTAGTAGTTTCCAACTTTGTGAATACTTTACTATTAACATAGGCCATATTTTAGCCTAGTGTAGGGAAAAAACTAGGTGTCTTGCTTGCCGGATCATCCGGACTAAGAACGATTCCTCTGCAAGTTTTCTACAGTGCCTATTTGTTTAAGCAATGATACATAATATGGTACTAAAAAAATTGGGCTGTCACTCCGATGCCTGGCGCAACACTTCGATACATATAGCCGGTTTAAAAAAAATTGTTCGTTACCAGAAAAGCGAAGATTTAATTTATATGCGAAAGAATAGTTAAAATCTATGCAATTTTTCGAATCTTCCCCATGTGTAAGTAGCTTAGACTAATTATATCGGGACGCGTAACCACGTGTCATTCTACTAACAAACTTTCTGCCACTTTTTGCGGGGGGCGAGGTAACATGTTATCCGCAACTTTGGATTTTATTCCCTATGACTTTAGATTCTAATTTTGAATGTTCAAAATCAAGAAAAGTAGTCTCGTGTAAACCCCAAATGTTGTAAGTTCAAAATTATTGTTTCGCTATTATAGGCTGTCTCGTTTAGTGATAAGGTATAAAATTGGGTGTAAATGCGCAAGATTAATTGATCTAATACCGTGGCAGAGGGGAAATGCTACCACAAGGCCGGTCCGGATATAATTAGTCTAAGGTAAGTAGGTACGACAAAAAATTATGCGACAACCCTACGTTGCGACTATCATAATGAAGGCATCATTTTGCGTAAACAAATGAGAGTACCTACATATACAGGGTGAAATTGATATCATAAGCATCCTTTTAAACTACGAGACTACCCATCGAACTGAACAACTTTTACTATGGGAGCAAACCAATCGGAGCAAAAATAAAATCAGCTGTTCCATACTAAATTGCAATGCCTACTCGACAGTCGAGTCTCGACTCAAATGTATGCAACAGCTGATTTTATTTTTGCTCCGATCGGTTTGCTCCCATATTAAAAGTTGTTCAGTTTGTAGGGTAGACTCTTAGTTTAAAAGGATGCTAATGATATCAATTTCACATTATAGAAAATCTACAGAAACAAAATTTTTGCGTTCGGTTTCCAAAGGGCTGCGCAATGCAAGGCAAAAACTAAAGGCCAACCGAATTTTTTAGGAACTTTTCGTAGGTATCATTGCCTGCAGAAAACTTGTAGTAGTATCTTAAAATATTAAGACTTAAATCTTTTGCTGAGATAAGTCTGACGATGGCTCCAACAATATCTTTGTTGAAGAAAGTGGCCGACCTTGGCAATGCTCTTATTTATGCCATGATATCATAAATAGATAATACCTAAGACGAGGTTGTACTGCCCACGTATTAAAACACAAAAGAATATCCCGTAGTACAAAGGGATTAGCCGTCAGTTAGTGGACAAAGCGAATGTCAATATTGGTTTGTATGGCGGTAAACAGCGGAGTTGTGGAGTCGACCGGCCCGGTCCCGAGAATCCATTCGATACTCGTTTATAGCAGTAGCAGTAGTTAGAGATTCTTGATTGTTTCAGGAACAAAGACCGTCTTCTCAGGGTTCAGTCGATAGTAAAAAGAAATCTGATGCTATTATTTTTGACCTTTTACGTCTGGAGCGAATGAGAAAGTGGTGGACTTGAATTTTTTCCAACGAATTTGTAAGTAGATTGTCCGAAAAATCCTTTAGAAATTTTTCGCAAAATTTGAATTTTTATAAATTTACGATATAAAAGATATGAATTATTAATAGTTCGCACTTAAGACAATCGTTGATTTTATTAGACTAGGTAGGCACTCAATTATATTTGATAGGTAAGTTACTTTTTCATGGTTTTAATTTTAACTGAATGACGGAACTGTTACATTTGAGGAAGACCAACGAGGAGATTAGATGCCTTTTCTGAAGGGTTGGACAGAGTTTGTATCACATAATGTAGTGAGTGTTCATACATTTGACTAGAGTAGGCGTTGCAGTTTAGTTTTGGAGCCGATTTTTTTGTTTCCTCCCATAGTAAAAGTTGTTCGGTTTGATGGTCTGAACCACTCCTAAAAATTTGTCTACTCATTTCAATGCCACCCTGTAGAGATGATGATTTTAATGATGTTTTTATTGTCAGATCCTTCTTTGCTTCCGTTGGACTACTTTATTAATACAATGTTAGTTCTAGAGGCAGTTAATTACGAGCCAGTCAGCGAAACGAATAAAACAAGAACAAAAAGTTGAAAGAAACGAAGAAATTGTTTGTTATCTTCAGATCTATCTATGGATTTATCGCATCGTTTGTATCTCCGCTGTAAAACACCTGCCAGGCTTGGTGACAACTGCAACAGATTTTTTTTCATTCTATTTCTTTACAAAACGCTGCTTTTGATTTCAATTTCAAATAGGTTGTACATCGAAGTAATGTCCGTTCGGGGAAAAGGCCGATCGGGGAAATGGACGTTCGGGTCCATAGTGGACGTTCGGGGAAAAGGACGTAACTGACCTGATCCGTATCGTTTCTTAACTTTGACAAAATACAGGGTGAAATTGATATCATTAGCATCCTTTTAAACTAAGAGTCTACTCATCAAACTGAACAACTTTCACTATGGGAGCAAACCGATCGGAACAACTAAAAAATCAGCTGCAGTGCCTACTCGACTCAAATGTATGCAACAGCAGATTTTTTAGTTGCTTCGATCGGTTTGCTCCCATAGTGAAAGTTGTTCAGTTTGATGGGTAGACTCTTAGTTTAAAAGGATGCTAATGATATCAATTTCACCCTGTATAGGGACTAGCTATACGCGTGTCATTCTACTAACAAATATTTCTGCCACTTTTTGCGGGGGGCGAGGTAACATGAAATCCGCAACTTTGGATTTTATTCCCCATAAATTTAGATTCTAATTTTGAATGTTAAAAATCTTGAAAGTAGTCTCGTTCTAAGTTCGAAATTATTGTTTCGCAATTATAGGCTGTCTTGTTTAGTGATAAGGTATAAAATTGAGTGCAAAAACACAAGATCAATTGTTCTTATACCGTGGCAGAGGGGAAATGCTACCGCAAGGCCAGTCCTCTAAATAAAAATAACTTTAAAAAAGGCAAAGAAATGCTTAGTGAAGTAGGTATGCCAGTAATAACAGTACAATCATTCCCAGCTACGAGGCGTGAAAGCAAAACATCGGAGGCGATGTTTCTAAACATTGTGTGCAAATTTGTTTCGATAAAACCAAATACTTATATGCAAGTCTTTATTGCTTGTTTACGTGTTTCCCATCAGAGTGGCTGGAGTACCTACCTATACTATAGGGTGAAATTGATATCATGGCATCCTTTTAAACTAAGAGTCTACCCATATAACTGAACAACTTTTACTATAGGAGCAAAGCGATCGGAGCAACTAAAAAATCCGCTGTCCCATACTAAACTGCAATGCCTACTCGACTCAAATGTATGCAACAGCTAATTTTTTTTTGCTTTGATCGGTTTGCTCCCATAGTAAAAGTTGTTCAGTTTGATGGGTAGACTCTTAGTTTAAAAGGATGCCAATGATATCAATCTTGAAGGTAAACTGTATTGTAGTGTGTAACTATGGGTAAGAAGCGTACTAGACTTAATAAAAAAATCTTAGCTTAACTTTTCAATTTAGTTATCTTTTCACGGATGACAGACCAAGTACCCTAGTTTGTATTGAAGTGCCCTAGTTTTGCGTGTTTCAACTTAAAGCGCTTTGGGCCTATCCATTCATTTTACTTTGATCTAAGGGTATAAGTATGAAAACTATACCTAACTATATAGGTAACCAGAAAACTTTGGTAGTAATTCTATACAGAGTGAATTTGATATCATTAGCATCCTTTTAAATTAAGAGTCTACCCATCAAATTGAACAACTTTTACTATGGGAGCAAACCGATCAGAGCATAAAGAAAATCAGCCGTTGCATACATTTGAGTCGAGTAGGCATTGCAGTTTAGTATGGAACAACAGATATTTTTTTTCTCCGATCAGTCTTTTTAAATTTTTTTCTTATTTATTTCATAACTAGCGACACGCCCCGGCTTCGCACGGGTGCAATGCTGATACTATGCATGTATTATAGACAACCTAAACCTTCCTCTTGAATCACTTATCTATTTAAAAAAACCGCATCAAAATCCGTTGCGTAGTTTTAAAGATCTAAGCATACATAGGGACAGACAGACAGCGGGAAGCAACTTTGTTCTATACTATGTAGTGACTATTCATTACAATCCAGTTTTATTACGTTATTTATCTGCCAAACTGCAGAGCAGTTTGTTGGCAGTTAAATTCAGTCCTCACATGGGTACGATCGGTTTGCTCCCATAATTAAAGATGTTCAGTTTGATGGGTGGACTCTTAGTTTAAAAGGATGCTAATAATATCAATTTCACCCTGTAGATGTCTTCTGAACACTTGTAGCAGGTACGTACGCAGTTTAGCCACAGTTTATTCTAGCCCAGTCATTTTACTGAGTTTTGTTAGGAGAGGTGGGAAGTAATTATTAATTGGACTTTTAAACTGTAACCGGCACCATTTATTGATAAAAAGACTATGAAAACATATTTAAAAAAAAATCACTACGCAACATAGAAATCAAAATTGTGAGTCCCAAAAGGCTTTTAAATTAATAATATTAATACCAATTGGTATTGGTATTGGTTGAGCGGGCTCATTTTCCGCAACTCGACGACTTAGGCGCCTATTTTGCGTTGGGTGGGAATGACTACTCCTGCCATCCCAGCTCCTCCAGGAAGCCCACCAGCTTGTTAATGCTGTTGAAGACCTCTGGAAGGGACCCCGGTGATCCGAGGTGTTGTGCCCGATAGTGTGCTAGCCCGTTGCATTCCAGCAGCACGTGCGCAGCCGTTTCTTCAACCTCCATGCACTATTAATACCAATGCACTTATTTGAATTAGATTTAACAATATAAATTATTTTTGAGCAATGAAATAGGCATTGAAATTAAAAAATGAGGTTTTAATTAGAAAATACGAATGTATTTTTCAAAACCTTCTAAAACCTTTAAACGGACACAAATATTTAAGTACACCATATTTGAAGTGTGTAATGCCTTAAATATGTGCAAAAAAAAATTTCATACCGAAAATTTCATAGTCTTAAATACTATACCGAAAAAAAAATACCAATTATTAATTAGTCCCGGCTCAAACCGTGAAATGACTGGGCTATTCAAAGACACTGTAACATAATTGCATTGCTTGTGTTACTCATCTCACGTTTGTTTGGAATACGGCGTATTGGAATTGTAAACAAATGAACAAATGGTATCGATATGAAACGTTATTAATCTTATGAATAACATTGCTAGTAATAGTAATAAATTGTTACAAATACCTTCCATTTCCTTAAGTTGTTTCAGTTGAGACTCTTCAGTCTTTTTTTGACCCTCGATTGAGTTAAATGTTCAAAGAATATTTTATGGTACGCAGACACTTGGTTGGTTGGTGAGGAACATAAAAACGTAGTCCCTTCCATCACGATGTCGATCGACATACTGACAGTTACATACAGTCGATATCGTTACTCCATTTATCATTAAAGTTTGCAGTGGCGTAGTTAGATGGCTAGAGGTGCCACTCGGCAAAAAGAAAAAAAAAATTATTAACAAAAACGTTTATTTACTTACGTAATTGAAAAATGCTATGAAATAATATGTAGGTAAGTAGGTACAGGATGATAAATATACAGGGTTACTGGTAATTCGATACATTCCTCTAAGGACGTGATAGTACCTATACAGGGTGTAACAAAACACCCTAGTAATACTTAAGGGGGTTCTTCAGACCATCAATCTGACTGAACAACTTTCACTATGGAGCCAACGTCGAGTTAAAATTAACAAATATCTGCCGTCCCATACATATGAGTCGAGACGGTACTGCAGTTTTGTATGAAAGAGCTGATTTTTTTTTCGCGATTTAATTTTGGCTCCATAGTGAAAGTTGTTTAGTTTGATGGTCTGACTGAAGCACCCCCTTAAGTATTACTAGGGTGGTTTGTTACACCCTATAGATAGTAAGCTATCAATTTAGTCCTATATTGCCTTATACTAATGCTAACCGTTTTTGAGAAATTTAGATTTTTTCAAATAATTCCCCAACTTCAAAGTTTATTTAAAAAAAAAGTACGCTGCGTATTCTCTATTTTTTCATCTACTCAGACAACATGCTTATACTTTGTTGAAAAATTCGATTTTACATTATAATATAACACACACATTTTCATTATCGACACAGTGCCTTAAAACACTATCAATTAAAATTATTTCTTTACTATTTTCAATGTAAATTCTGTACATACAAAGTTTACTAAAACCTTCCTTATTTATATCTTTCTATCTATCTATCCAACGAGGTTGTAAGAATGTTTAAAAAAATAGTTTCAAAAACGAATAAGCTACTTTATTAACATAACACGTCGGGTTCATTTTTCCACAAATGTGTTGAATTTGAGAAATTAAACATTAGAGATGGTTTAAAAATGAACATTTATTATTTCTACTAGTCCTGATAAAATTGTGCACCCGTACTTGATTAGCAGAGTCCCTGAATTGCAGGGCCCCGTGCAGTGCCCAGAAGGTCTGGCGTAGGTACGCCTCTGTAGCTTTTACGTAACTACTTTGAACTCTATTACGTTTTGTTATTGTTATTTGTTATGATATGACAGAGAGGAAAGATTTGGGTGAATAAAATGATAAGGCGCGGTAAACGATTAATAAAATTGAATGATGTGTATGGGAGCAAGAGTTTATCGGAAGCACACGACAATCCAAGCTGTTTAGAAAAGGACAGAAAAACACTTGTGTTAGATTTATACAGAGAGAAGAATAGCGATTCTACGGCTGGGAAATTATATCAACGGAACAAATTATTGCAGCCGATAACAATTCTAGTGCATCTTGATTCGGTTTTAATCAATTTCTACACATACCTAGCGAGTTAGGGTTGCCAACCCTACTATATAATATAGTATCCTACTATATTCCGTTCCCTCCTACTATAATTCTGATAAAAATATATAGTAGGCAAAACTACTATATTTTGATGAGCAAATAGAGGTCCAATAAAAATAACCAATAACAATTTTCGTTCTCTTCATCACATTTGTTCCATAAACAATTTTCTACTAAATAATTATACTACTAAAAACTGACAACAAGTTTTCCTAAAGTCAGATTTATCTATTTTTTAGAAATTATATTATTTCTGTATCGAATCCAGCGAATTCTGCGTTTACAGGATACATTATTTTCTATAACGAATACGAAATAGAGAAATGATTGTTCCTTAAAAATAAGAACTTGGTATTCAAACCAAAAAGTAGCAAAAAAAACCTTTTTGAAAAAAATTAACAAACAACAAATAAAAAAATTAACAAATCCGAGAAATACTATATTTTTTCTTATTTATCCCCGATCTACTATATTTTTTCAGGCACTAAGGCTCGAAATACTATATTTGGTCTAAAAAAAGTTGGCAACCTTACTAGCGACGCCACAGACGCGTTGCAGTTTCTTCGTAAATCTCGTAGTTATTTCAGTGCAAAAACAGTTTTGTTTCATTTAAAAATCGCAGAGCTAATAAAATCGAAATCACATACATAAACTCACGAGCATAACCCCTTTTGGGGTGGTCAGAAACATTGCTACAACGACCAAAAATATTGAAATCAATACCAACCTAATCCAAAACACACATCACATAGGTATCTTCAAAGTCACACAATTTTGATCTTGAGTGCGATTTTTGAATTGTTTTTTTTTTCGTTTTTGAACGTATGAACGTTGAACTCAGCTCAGCAGTTGAAAATGTTTGGAGCTACGCATCTTTCTACTGCTGATTTGAATTTCAAAAATCGCATACCTGGAGTATGATATTTTAATGTCAAATCAACAGTACTAGGAAGATGCACGTCTTATTGACATTTTCAACTGCTGAGTTCAAAGAATGAGTTTCAAAAATCTGAATCTAAAGTTGTTAGAGACAGAAACAAATTATTAACATTATTATTTTAATTATGGTTGGCTTGATATTTATGTTTATGTTATGCTACCTAAATTGAAATAATTCTGCATAAGTAATTAAAGTATCTTATTATTCATAATGTCTACCTACTTACAAAATCGAGTAGTAGGTAACCTAAGCAACAATGAACCCGAGTGTTATTGTTATATTGCGTGTTATTGTATGATTGAAGACGATTTCTTGCTCATTGTATTCATTAGTCTGAAATGTTCCACACATTAACCTTGTAACATTGGTGGCACAGAAAAAAATATTACGGTACCTATTCATATAACAATATTACGATGCGTTTACAAAACTGAAAATAAAAACCGGTCAAGTGCGAGTCGGGCTACTCGCGCACCGAGGGTTCCGTGCCACACCACCACAGAAAACAGCATTATTAACTTAAAAAAAAAACTTTTTCGTCCGGGACCTTTAGCGCGAGAACGACTCACACTTGGCCTGTTTTTTGTATTTGTTTTTATTCTGTAGAGTTTCCTCTATAACCACACTTAGTTTGACGCTTGTATGTATTACCGTTTTTACGATAGAGCGAGAAGAAAAAACGTTAATAAAAACTAGTTTTTTGTTGATTTTAAACTTTTTGAAATGTTTATTATTTGTTAACAAATCCGCCGTACTGACTATTACGGTTTAAAAGTTACAGGCAGCCCGAAATAGGTAGGACAGACGGACGGAAGGACGGACGGACGGACGGACGGACGGACAACGTAGGCTTAGTAATAGGGTCCCGTTTCCACGCTTTGGGTACGGAACCCTAAAAAAGTAGTTACCCCTACCAAGATTGAAATAGATAATCATTGCATTATGTTTAAGTACTTAGTTACACGAGATTTTAAAATTTAATACAGCACAGACACAAGCCCTGTACTGTTGGTACATATCACAGATTATATTGCTGTTGGCACCTGTTGGTTACCAATAAAATAAAAATTAATAAAATCAACTTTTAAACTAAGAGTCTAACCATCAAACTGAACAACTTTAACTATCGGAGCAAACCGATCGGCAAAAAAAAAGTCTGCTGTTGCATACATTTGAGTCGAGTAGGCGTTACAGTTTAGTATGGAACAGCTGACTTTTTTTTTTGCTCCGATCGGTTTGCTCCCATCGTAAAAGTTGTTCAGTTTGATGGGTAGATTCTTAGTTTAAAAGGATGCTAATAATATCAATTTCACCCTGTAGTTGTCACTTACAATTTTAATATTGTAGAAAGTTTTCGTTGTTTAATTTCATTTATACATAAATACAACGTGTTAATGAATTAACGCAAAACTAGAAAGTAGTTTGTTTAGAATCGAGAGCAGAATCGAATTATCATGTTTTCAACATAGGTAATTTTTTTCAAAATATTAAATAATTTTTTTGCTAAAATTTACTGAACCCGATGACAACCCACCGCACGGGCACACTCACCCTACTTACTACCAAAACAAGATTATTAAAATGTATCCATGAGTACCTTATCGCTTTCTTTCAGTGCTGAAATGATAACAAATCTTTTTTGCCTCAAATCTTAAAATGCGAATAACTTTAAATTTTAAGTATAAAAATAATAAAATTATTGTTGCAATCTAATTATTTTATTATAAATCAGTTGGGGTGTATGAGGTTTTGCGCTAATTTATTAACACGTTGTATACCTATGAAGATGTTACATAAAATTTTATGCGTTTTTCTTAAACGGTGAGAGGAATGTAAATCCGTCCATAAATAAGATATAGCGCTGTTTATGTGCAGTGCAGATATAATATAGTTGTTAATGTATCGTAAACATTTCATAGCGAATCGTTAGTGTGGGTCCGGCTTTACAAAGTCTAGGTCAATAATTTGTTGTCTATGTGTTGGCAACATTCACAATCCCACTACAAACCCGGGCAAATTAACTTGGCACCTGGCTCGCACGTGGCTCGGAATAAAAAACTCGGAAAACTCTGATAAAATAACTCGAAAATGCTAAAGCGTAGGAACACGTGCAACGGTAACTGAAATGCTATACTACGGCCTCGCACGTCGACGGCGGGGTCCCGCGGGGGGTAGCTGGAGGGCTGTCAAATTCCGAGCCACGTGCGAGCCTGGTGCCAAGTTAATTCGCACGGGTTAGGTAATCGCTGGGCTGGGCCATATTTGGCTGGATTTTAGAAGCTATCTTCTCGTTATTTGAAAATTGAAAGACATACAAACTAATGAAAAATTATACTTTTCCTACAAATGATCGATCAGCTGATTGCATTTAGTAGGTACCTATGGACAGTCTAATTTTTTTTGCTAATTTTCTATAGGTTTATTTGGTAAAGTAGTTCAGCATCATGGGTACAATCACCCCTTGAAGTTATGCAACTGTTTACCCTAACACCCTGTATAATGTAAAATAATTATTGTATGTATCTACATTGGTTTTTCGATCCAGATATTATATCTAACCTAAGAAGGTAGGTACCTACCTGCTTAGGTACCTAGGTTAAAAAAAACATTTATTCGGGAAAAATAAAGTACATATCGTAGGTACATACTTATATCACAACACAACCCGGACACTGCATACAAAAAATTGAAATTGAAAAGATGACGTCAGCACATGCGAAACCAAAGAAATTGAACCATAAATCTTCTTCTTAGGTAACTGCCGGGTAACCAGAGGGCGATAGAGGAGGTGAGGTAAAAAGTTGGTGGGAGGAAGGGAGTGTCCGTACTGTATCTAGTAATAGACACTCTTTCTTATACTGTGCTTATATCTTCATTTGGTACAAGCGTATTTAATAAACTCATGACTAGAATCGCTTTAGGGGTGGTCAGATAAATTACCAGTGAAATCAACAAAATGAGATAAAAGTCTTTTGTAGGATTTTTTAACTAACCGAAAAACATTGAGGTTCTTCTAAGTATTTTAATTTAAATGCATAGTTGCAGTTAGCCGTGAACTACAAAATTTAACTTTTCCTGTTTCTAAGAATTAATATAGGTAGGTTACCTAACGTAGTTTCTTAGATGTTCATAATTATCAATTCATTGTAATGTCAATGCGGGTTTTGTATGTAAGGTTGGCGCCTTATTTTTCGCCGTTGTTTTTGGCACGGCCAGCAACTAAACTTTAATATTTTATTTCAGAATAATGTAACAAACAAAACTTATTAACATTTGTATATCCCTAAACTCAGTCCAGACGGAGATAAAGGCTTGAAGTGGAAAATATTACCATTACGCGCACTTTAAGCCTTTATATCTCAGTTCGGACTGAGTTCCGAGATATTTGTAATAACAAGTGTTGTTTTTGACTTTATTCTGAACTATAATATTCAAGTTAGATTGATGGCCGCGGTAAAAAAAGAAAAAAGGCGCCAGTTTTAGGCATAGGCTTGTAAAGTTTGTGTCTACATAATAAAACAAGTAGACAAGGTAATAGGTAGGTACCTACCGGTTGAATGAAACATCGTGTCAAGACACCTATAAAGGATTCTAAACATTTATAGTCGAGTTGCTGTCGAGCCGGTTCCGTATAAATGAAATAAAAAGAAATATGCCTACTTAATAATTAATCAAACACTAAAAATGCAGACATTGGCAGTACAAATAAATAAGACGCTTTAAAATGAAAAAAAGAACACTTAGAAGAAAGATATATTTTTGTATATATATTTTTATATACAATGTATCTTTCCGAACACCCGATTTTCCGAAAACTACAGATTGTGTAGCCTTTGTAGTACATTTTCCTCCTATGAACTAAGTCAACATTTTTTTACCGTTTTCAAGATATAGCTTTTATCAAAGTTTAATGTATTAAATTATAACTTGTACCAGAGTACCTGCACTATAGGTACAGGGTGTAACCGTGTAAGTGACAGCCTAGCAAATACTGCAAATACTGAAACAGTGAACTCAGACCATAAAACTGAACAACTTTCACTATGGAGCCTACCTCAGGAAACGCGAAAAAAAATCAGGTGTCCCATACAAAGCTGCTGTACCTACCCGATTAAAATGTATAGGACAGCTGATTTTTTTTTGCGCTTCCTGAGTTAGTTTCAGTATTTGCTAGGTTGTCACTTACAACATGTATTTATTCTTTATACACAACTAATGATTTAAATACAACTTAAAACTAAATAACACAATAAAATACCTTGCAATATCATAAAAATTACAAAAAAAAAATTTTTTTTTCACTCAATACTAATTGTTACTTGTATTTTAATTTGAGAACTTCCCTTAGAGCAATTCGAGAATGCTCGTATTGGGAATGCCTCGCTACTTCCTTAATCATAAAAGCGGTAATCTCATAAATAGTAAATTATGTACCTAACTCAGTTTTCCTTCATTTACAAAACAACATACCTACTTAGATAACAGGAAATCGATTGATGTTCTTCAATGCATATATCTTTTATAAGGTAAACACGCTTTTTGGGTTCCGGACAGACTGTATATCAAGTCGTGGGTCTCGATCAACCTAGTGTTTAGCGACTTTAGCGTGGTCCTAGCTGGAACTAGTCTGTTAACTATTCATGAAAGTTGCTCCTGCGCATTGGCAAGAATGTCAGCTGGCGCCAGCGAGCGCCAACCCAGCGGTTTAAGCGCTTGCTTTACTCGTATTCTTATGTGCACCAAATAGTGTAGAATTGTTTAATATGCTTTTTGCAGATAGAATTGTTTTAAGAAACTAATCTCGAAATGGAAAACAAAGTTTGAAAATAATTGATCTACGATAAAATCTATTTAGGGGCACTGAGAGAATAAGTGTTGTAATTGTAACTCTCTTTCTTTCTACTACTAAGGTTAGGTTACGTTAGTTACTTACATCTTATATAACTTTTTTTAAATACAAACAAACACCCAATATCCCGAAACAAAACTATTCACAAATTTTTTTGGTAGTCTTTTTCCATCGATAAGTTTATTTGTTTTGAAAATACAGGGTGTTAGGGTAAACAGTTGCATTACTTTAAGGGGTGATCGTTCTCACGATTCTTAACAACTTTACCTTAGAAACCTATAGGAAATTCTTAAAAAAAAAGATATTGGACTTCCCATACTAAATGCAATTAGCTGATCGAATGTTTGTATGAAAAGTCGAAAAAAAAATTGCGAATTTCCTATAGGTAGGTTTTTTGGGAAAGTGGTTCAGTATCATTGGTACAATCACACTTTAAAGTAATGCAACTGTTTACCCTAACTCCCTGTATGATGTGAAGGAACATACATGAATTTTACATTCTCTTAAAGGCAACGGAACCCTCTTTTACAAGTACTTGTTTCGGCAAGCACTGGCCGCTTTTTTAATTAAGGTAAGAAAAGAGAGATAGACCTAAAGGTATTTCCATTCAAGCCATATAAATTATCCTACGAAATGATGAAAAAACTTAGGAATAATAATAAAGATATAATATACGATACATGGATATTATATCCATGTTATCTGCATAAAATAACTGTTTTTACGAATTACTATAAATAATAATCATAGAGTTTGATGATCAGGAAGCGAATGTTGTGTTATCAGTACCTAGGTAGTGTTATATATATCCAATTAAATACAATAATGTGATTTGCATTTCAATATTGATATTAATCTATGAAACTCCTGTCGAACTAATATACAACGTGTAACAGAATTTACTGGAAAGAAAGTAGAACTGATGAATGATGAAACTAATTTGTTCAGAATCAAATCATCTATCTAAATTCAGCAATTTTGATAGGTATAATTGAACTTTCTGAAGTTGCCTTCTTACAATACTTAGAGTTGTATTTAATACTTATAATCTTACAATACTTTTCGCCTTTGATATAGTATACATACACTGGACAGTCGGCCGCAATAAGTTGTATACACTTTTCTACGTCGTCGTAGTACTAAATAAGTGTATATAACTTATTGCGGCCGACTGTACAACCCAAACCGTATATTTCCATATTCAAATCGTCTAATTTTC
Organism: Agonopterix subpropinquella; assembly: GCA_922987775.1. Lineage (NCBI taxonomy): Eukaryota > Metazoa > Arthropoda > Insecta > Lepidoptera > Depressariidae > Agonopterix > Agonopterix subpropinquella. The sequence goes on along the minus strand of OV277695.1, from coordinate 9,195,168 downwards.
GTCTTTAGTTTCATCGAACGAGGACCGACTTGCCCGCTCGATAACAAATCCAAGACATAAAGATTTTTTTTGTTATTAATAAGTTAGGTACTATTAGGTACTATTATAATAAGGGCATGTCAAAAAATGTGTTTGTCGTAAAAAACACTGCGAGCCAAGCCGAGATCCCTTTTTAATGCACGCTTACCATGATTAGTAGTTTTTCCGTGGTCTTCTTCGACTACAGCAAAACAGAATGAAGGTAAATGTTCTACAATAACTATATTTCTTCAAAGAGTTTGTAATACACGTGAGACATTAAAATTAGTCATGCTACGCGAGTGCTATACTAAGCCAGCGGGGTTCGATTACAGCATGGTCTGTCGTCGGTCGGTGCAACTACCTATAAACGATTCACTTTTACTTGAGCCATATTGGGACACCAAAGCTGTTATATCACCCATCACCCATTCGAGTCATCAATGGATCTATTGTATTTTTTTTTTGTAGAGAAGATGGGCGTTCCAATGTTGATGCAACCTCGAATAAGATACGAGTTCTCCAGCGTATTATTACGGATACAGGCAAAGAATCGATTGCGTCACAAAAAGCCTATGCCTCAAAATGACGCCTTTTTTCTTTTTTTAGCGCTGCCATCAATCAAACTTGATAATTATTATAGTTCAGAATAAAGTTAAAAACAACACTTGTTATTACAAATATCTCGGAACTCAGTCCGAACTGAGATATAAAGACTTAAAGTGCACGTAATAGTCATATTTTCAACTTCAAACCTTTATATCTCCGTCCGGACTGAGTTTAGGGATATACATGTTAATAAGTTTTGATTGTTACTTTATTCTGAAATAAAATATTCAAGTTTGGTTGCTGGCCGCGCCAAAAACAACGGCGAAAAATAAGGCGCCAACCTTACATACAAAACCCGCATTGTCTTTTCTACGGTCAAAAAAATCTTTAAACCACATACTCTACCTATCAAACTGAATAACTTCTACTATGGGAACAAATCAACAAACCGATCGAAAAAAAAAAACTGCTGTTCCATACTAAACTGCAACGACTCAAATGTATGCAACAGCAGATTTTTTTTTGCTCCGATTGCTCCCATAGTAAAAGTGGTTCAGTTTGATGGGTAGAGTATGTGGTTTAAAGGTTAATGATACTTTTCCTTACCTTACCTTTACCTAATATTATTGCATGACATAATTTCGCTAACATAATGTTGATGTAATAACCGCTCTGCCACCTTAAACGTAAAGATAGTTTTCACTTTCATCTTGGCTTTTTTAAATGAACCGATTATATTACCGATTCCGCCCACGGCAGGACGTCACGCACATCACAGCTTCCGCATTATCATCCGTTCAACAAATCCTTTGACATAACAATTATTATAATGTCGTAAGTATGAAAATTGCGTGTTTTGTGGGACTTCGTATGTGGACCGAGACGGAAGTTGGTCTACCCTGCTCCCTTGGCGAATGCGAGACAATGCGGCAGTGTGGACAAGGCAGGCATTTACTTTCTATTCTTTCTGCGACAAATAACAACTGAGTTGCGACACTAATTAATGTTTGTTACTAATTTAAATTTTAAATTATTTAAGTGCTGCTCTGATTATTGTGGGCTTCTTTGTGGGTGGATGTTATTCAATTGTTTGTTTTAGTAAGAGTACCTATACAGAGTGGTAAACATTTGCATTACTATAAGGGGTGATTTTTTACCAATGATACTGAACAACTTTCCCTAAGAAATAAGCAAAAATATTTTTGGACTTTTCATACTATAAATGCTAAAAGACATTGCCCACGTGACATAGTGTATTCGTTTCGGGTCATTTCACAGCTGGCGAATGTGTATGATTAAAGAACAAATACAAATCTTACTATAGCTGAAATATTACACAGGATAGGAGGAATGTCATGCTTCCCAATGAAATGGAAATTATCCTTTTCTGCAGGATTTTATAAAAAATTCAAATTAAAATTTACCAGTTTTGTTTAGGAAACGGGATTGGGCAATGTCTTTTCATTTTCTTTTAATTTCACTTTGTTCTTTGTTGTTTGGGAAAGTTGATCAATATCATGAGTACAATCATTCATTAAAATAATGCAACCGTCTACCCTACCTAACACCCTGTATATCTTCCGAAGACCTAACATTGTTTGTTAATTAGAGTTCCGCGCCGATGAGGATGATATACAACGTGTTAATGAATTAGCGCAAAACCTCATACACCCCAACTGATTTATAACAAAATAATTAGACTGAAACAATAATTTCATTATTTTGATAATTAAAATTTAAAGTTATTCGCATTTTAAGTTTTGAGGCAAAAATTACTTGTTATCATTTCGGCACTAAAAGAAAGCGCTAACGTACTCATGGATACATTTTTATAATCTTGTTTTGGTAGTAAGTAGGGTGAGTGTGCCTGTGCGGTGGGTTGACATCGGGTTCAGAAAATTTTAAAATTTTCAAAAAGATTATTTAATATTTTGAAAAAAATTACCTATGTTGAAACCATGATAATTCGATTCTGCTCTCGATTCTAAACAAACTACTTTCTAGTTTTGCGTTAATTCATTAACACGTTGTATATTACATATGGAAAAAACCCTCCATAAAAAAAAACATTGTTTGTTGTTGGCGACTGCCCTCGGGAATATAGTCGTGAGCATATGCTTATTTGTTGGTTGCAATCAGAACTATTATAGCTACTACCTATTTGTATTTATAGGTACCTAAAGAAAGTCAATAACGTAACGTAACGTTAGTAAATTGAATTGAATAACGGAATGGGTAAATTTATAAGAAACTACAGTTAACCCGCGACTTCGTCCGCACAGATTTTAAGTCAGATCATAAGCTATCAAATAAAAAAAGTTTCATCAAAGTCGGTTCAGTAGTTTTTGTGTGATGCTCGTTCAAACAAACAAACAAACACACAAACAAACAGACAGACAAAAAATCAAAAAATTGGTGATTTGGAATCAGGGACACCTAAAAACCACATAGTAACTTTTTTTTTGTTAATATCTTCAATGTACAGACACACTTCTGTTACAGTTTTATAATAGTTTAGATAGAGATAAGTGAAGTTGACAAACGCATTTTAAACGCGATGATCTTATTTACAAATCTGTTAGCAAAATGTTGCATGCAATTTCAATTGGCCCCTTTGATGTAAAATGCTCGTACGTTTGTAAACGGAAGATTCTATTTTGCTCGCGACTTCAAATATTCCCATTGACTGGACAGCACATCACATCCGGTCGCGACATCCTTCTTCCGGCCTACGTTCCTCGGGACACTTCCTGCGTTCCAGGTAGACTATGTTTTTTAGTTCTGTTCAGTAGTTCAAGTATAAATTTTCCAAAGTATCAAATGCATCAAAACATTTATACTTAATATACATGGTGTAAACTTCAATGAGTTACATATCGAACGGGTCGCTTCACATAAAAAACTGAAAATCGTTTAATCGTAAAAATTTTTTCTTACTTAAAATCCATGTTTTTTTACCAATGTAAAATACCACCTGTATATTTTTTTACTGAATACATTTAATACAGATCTTAAAAATATATTGTTTTCTATGGAACTGCAGATTTTTTTCGTGATTTCGAGTTGTGATAGTGACGATAGTTTGGCCGATAAACGCATTTAATTTAACACTCTGTATAAATAAATGTAAAAATACATTATACAGATTCCAAGGCAGATTTTGGAAACCAGACATTAACACAAAAACTAATAACAGGCTAAACAAGTCTTCAAATGCTCTGTTGTTTGGTTAGTAGTGACTTATTAAAAGTCATTATACAGGGTACTCCTTAATATGCTGACACTTTTTAAGGTCTGAAAAGAAGGCTCGTGAGGCTAAGAACTGTTGGAGTGGAGACCGTGGGGACAAAAACGACCACAAATGCGATATCAAAAGAACAGCTGGAGTGAAATGGGTAGAGACAGCATATTATGGCAAGGAGGCCTACACATTACAGTTGAAAACGGCCTAGTCTCTACAAGTTGTATCTAGGAACCTATGCCTGTATCCTTATAATTGTTGTGCTTACACCGTTTGTAAATAACGGAACAATAAACTCATTAAAAAAATCAACCAGCCTTAAAACCTGTTTTAAGGCAGGTACTACAGGGTGTAACAAAACACCCTAGTAATACTTAAGGGGGTGCTTCAGACCATCAAACTGAACAACTTTCACTATGGAGCCAACATCGAGAAAAAATAAACAAAGTCTGCTGTCCCATACAAAAGTGCAGTACCGACTCGACTAAAATGTATGGGACAGCAGATTTTTTTTACTTTTTCTCGATGTTGGCTCCATAGTGAAAGTTGTTCAGTTCGATGGTCTGAAGCACCCCCTTAAGTATTACTAGGGTGTTTTGTTACACCCTGTATATTTTCATGTGTCCAAGATTGGTTAGTAAAAGAGACCTTTGATTGACCATGGCCTTTAAACTTCGTATACCAACAATTTCAAAATATCGATAAAAAAGATATAATCGATATTATCTCAGCTCACCTCTATCTACTACCGGATGTGGGTGTAGTGTTGGTGGTGTGAAGCTGCTAATATCGGCGCAGATTAGCGTATGAACTGTCAATCATTCATTGCGTAAGCGCAACTAGCAAGTAGAGGAATTTAACTGGATTAATTGTCAATATTGTCATGCTGCTAATCTTTATACAGGGTGAAATTGATATCATTAGCATCCTTTTAAACTAAGAGTCTACCCATCAAACTAAACAACTTTCACTATGGGAGCAAACCGATCGAAGCAAAAAAAATGTGCTGTTCCATACTAAACTGCAATGCGTACGCGACACAAATGTATGCAACAGCAGATTTTTTTTGCTTTAATAGTGAAAGTTGTTTAGTTTGATGGGTAGACTCTTAGTTTAAAAGGATGCTAATGATATCAATTTCACCCTGTATAAAGATTAGCAGCATGACAATATTGACAATTAATCCAGTTAAATTCCTCTACTTGCTAGTTGCGCTTACGCAATGAATGATTGACAGTTCATACGCTGATCTGCGCCGATATTAGCAGCTTCACACCACCAACACTACACCCTTCACACTTCAGATTGATTTGCTCCCATAGTAAAAGCTGTTTAGTTTGATGGGTAGACTCTTAGTTTAAAAGGATGCTAATGATATCAATTTCACCCTGTAGAATTGAAATTGGTATTATTGACATCCTATTAAACTAAGACTACCCATCAAACTGAACAACTTTTACTATGGGAGCAAATCGATCGTAGCAAAAAAAAAATCTGCTTCAATGCCTACTTGATTCGACTAAACTTCAATCCCTACTCGACTCTTAAGCAACGGCAGATTTTTTTTTACAACGATCCGTTTGCTCCAATAATCAAAGTTGTCCAGTTTGATGGGTAGACTCTTAGACAAGTTTAAAATAATGCCAATTTCACTCAGTATACAAAACAACACGATCAAACAATACGATTAGTTCGGGATGTAAACAAATTATTTTGATTAAAGACTGTTTTCATAAACATAACATCACTCAAGATAAGATCATTATTTTGGAGTTCGTGCACTAAAGAAGATTGGCAGATTTGGACCCAGCCTTTTTTACGGAAACTAAAAGCCATTCAGGAGTGCGGTACTGTTATTATAAACAGAAAAAATTAAGGCATTTTTAAAAAAAAACTTCCTCATCTCCAGAAGTCCGGTTTCAAAAGTAGAAATTACTAGTAAAATAGACAAATCGTCCAAAAAGCAGTAGTAAAACGCAACCACGACAGCTTTTTTCATCTTATATTATCACTGAAGTATTTTTGGTCGTTACGGAACGTATTTGGCTCGGTTGAACTGATAGTGTGTGTGATTTCGTTTTCTTCCATTATCATAATATGGTACGGTTTTCGTGAATTTTCATTAAAATTAACACAATAAATGCGTAGAAGATTGAGTGGACTATCTAATAAGAAAGATTATGAGTTTCACACACTTGATACAAAAGGTATCATAAGGAGAAATACCTTTCCACAACTTCT